>CM068475.1:3069106-4351606 GCA_034769265.1 Remorina albescens | reverse complement strand
AAAACACTGAGTCTTATCTGCACAGAGGTGATTTTAAAGGGCACGAAGACGACTGAAAATCATCTTTCTTTTGTAATGCGGAGGAGACAGATGTATGAAAACAGTCAGATGTTCTATCATATAAAGAAGATTCAGATAACTTGATTCTTTTGTCTTCGGAGGGTTTGTTTTTATTTACCACAGTGAAACATACAGAGCGAGTTCACCAAATGGACTTTGGACTGTTTTTGTTTTGTTTCAATTGATCATGGACGTCAGTATCGGAGTATTTGGACGGAACGAGTTGGAGCAGACGTGCAGTGTGTTTGTGTGTGTGTGTGTGTGTGTGTGTGTGACGAGGATCAGATGAAAAGAGGAAGTTGTGTTGTCGTCCCAGTAGTTTTCCTCTCCTCCTCCTCCTCTCACTCTCAGCGTATTGCTCCCATATGCAACTCTATTATGACAGTTGGCTTGGAGGAATTCAAAACAAGATCGCCTCTGGTCTTCCCCCTGGGCGACCAGCCTCCATAACACAATCACACACACACACACACACACACACACACTCAGGTCTTTGCCTGCACACGGTCTTATATATACAGACAGTCACACTCACTCTGACATACATATAACGGTCACACAGACGTGCAAAATAATAGACACACACTGCCACCCCCACCGCTCCTGTTTTCATAACACAGTGTAAAGGTTAAATCTGGCTCTGCTTGTTTAACGTGCACACACACACACACCCTGCTGAAGTGGAGAAAAACAAAAAGTCCTAACGCTCCCTTTAACCCCTGGCAGGTGTAGGGGAGGGGCCGAGGGCGGCCGTGTGGATGAATTGGGCCGATAGGCTGCTCGACAAACGGGCAAAACAGAGCGGGGGTATGAAAGCGAAAGGCGCTCCAGCGATCCACAGGCCTTTAAATGGTTGAGATCATCCACCGCTGAGACGGCAGCAGAAACTGTGGAGGTTAATGGATTTTGTTTGTGCTGCTTGAAGCAGTTAAACACGACGTCTGAAAAAAGTCGGCGCGGACTGAAGACAATCTGTGCAGACTGTGAGATTTTCTATCTAACATTAACACAAACACGCTTCCAAATGAGAAACGCTGACCCGAGACCTTATTGTACTTTTTATATCTCTTCACTGACTGTTTCTCGCCCTCTTTTTTTGTTTTTTTGTCCTTGTCCTCTTTCCATGTGTGTCTGAAGGACAGCTACACACACTAAGTAAGGAAGCACTTACACGTGCGGACGTCATCATATCACATTCCTCTCTCACACAGCGTCCCCTCATGCGTAAAGAGCATTTAACACTAAAGCCGCTTTACCTCTGGACCAAAAAAACCTGCTAACATCTGGCTTTTGTTGGCGACGGAGAAGGTTACAATCGACATTCAGAGCCGGGCCACATTAAAAACAGCAGATCTGCGTATTTATCGAGTCTTGATGTGAACACGACACCCGAGTGAACCTGCGAATTTTCATCTTAGAGCAAAAACGCACAGCAGACCGTCACCAGTCAAAGCACGACAACGCAATGAAAGTGTCCCACAAAGACGCTCCGTCGCTTTTAGTTGTGTGTGTCAGGCGGAACAGAAAAGGGTCAGTTGGTTTTTATTAGCAGGTTCTTCCACGTTTAGACAACAAAGAGAGAAATAAAAACAGAATAAAACCGAATGAGAAGGAAACGAAGCCGGATAGAGTTGGAGTAGTGCGGCTGTTATGTATGGCTGTTGTTTATAGTTTAAACTGTGTGTGTGTGTGTCCTGAATATATCTCTAGATATGTTGTGTCTTTAGTGTGTAGCTGGTGTGCATATGCTGTGTATTTGTCCGCATAAGTGTAAGCAAATTTCAGTATTTGTGCGTCTGTGAAGGTCACTGTGTGTGTGTGTGTGTGTATCTGTTTTGCTGTGATCATGTGACACACTCTGCAAACAAAAGAGAGCAGACACCGGTGGCTGCTCCCTGTGGTATGATAGAAATACAACACACACACACACACACACGCTGACTCAAAATGATAATGTAACAGTCAGATGAAGGAGGGGACAGATGTGAGTGTGGAGATATCGGTGGAGGAGAAAAAAAAAAAAAACAAACGGAAAAGAGCAAAGAAGCCAACAAAAGGAAACAAAAGCAAAACCAAAAGAAAGAAAGTGGAGCGTGAACAGAGGTAAAAGATGACAGAGACGTCTGAGGCTGAAGACCAGAATAGAGCTGCTCCCTAAATCTTTTATCAGCCATGTTAATACGAAGCACTGAGTCCGCCCAGAACAGGAAACCAGCTGCCATGAAGAACTGAGTGTGTTAATAAGGTGTGCTGTATTTGTGTTATTGTTGTCCATTAGCACGATCCTCCGACATTCATAAAGATATTCGTCACATCATCAAGGTTCTTTACGAAGTCGATGCCTGCAGTTAAACTGTGTCTGCTGATTTATCACAAACTTGAGTTTACATATTGCGTGTTCATTTTAGACTTTGCATCCGCCCCGTTTACAGAGTTATTCCCCCGGACATACCGGCTTCATGGGAAACCCCGCGTGGCTGTTGTGTTTGTGCGTTTTAAAATGTGAAGTCGGGTTTTAAAACAACGAAAGCATTAAACGCCTATTTTAGAAGATACAGTGGAGATATACAGTCTCTGCTCTGGAAGCAGGATGTTTCAGAGTTTCTGCTCTCTTTATTACTGACGGAGATCAGAGCTCAGGCTCCAGTCCAGCATCCGTCCGTGACATCCGCCTGGTTTTACCAAGATGGCGACGGACAAGGTGCTAAAGGTCACATGATGCGTCAGTAACTTGATGCTAAATAATATCCCATGTCTGTTTTCTTTTGTATGATGGCGAATATTAGTTTGGTGACGTCACCAACGTTACGAATGTGCTCAGCTCATGTTCCTTTGGCTGAAAGAAAGAATCTAATTTTCTTAAAAATAGTGTCAAATAATCACAAAGTTACTTAAAGGCACTTTAGACTAAACTAAAGAGACCCAATAAATCCGACCTTCTCTCTGCACACACACGCCTGTTCGCACTGAGCTCCGCTGACCAGTTGTCGTTGTCGACCGTCCGTCTGTCCGGGCCGGACGCAAGACGCCACCGTCCCTCGGGGCGTCTTCTGAGTCTCTGCTAAGGATGCCTGAAATGGCTTCTGGACGCCTCCAACAGGTGGATCAGTGGGAGAGTCCGGATCTACTGACCGTAAAATGAATCATGTGGCACGCCGCTGTAGTTGGGGCAGGACTCTTATCACCTCGCCATACACACACACACACACACACACATACGCATTCCCTCGCTTAGTAGACTAACTACACAACCCCGTGACCGACATCACACCCATCTGCGCGTCTCGCCACCTGGCCTTGGCTCCGACTGACGGCTGCTCGCATAACTGTCGACCTCATCAGGGCGTGCCGCTTTTTCTTGGTTCCCGGGCTGCAGCAACAGCCAATCAGGAGGAGCCGTGCCTCGCGCTCTGCACACCGGTGGTTTCACACACATTCCCGCCAACAGGCTGTACTTGAATTATATTACACTGACTATCTAAACAATTTACTTGTTTCACTTTGTTATGTTTTTATGTTCACAACACAAATTCGGCAAGTTCAAAAGCTAAGAGCCAAATTTGAAAGTGTAAAAGTTTGTTTTTGAGGCTTCTTCAAAAAAAAGTTCTCATATTTAATAATAAAAGTGGGATTTCAAGCTCAAAATGATATCATGAATGAAAATCCTGCATAACTAATAAAACAGAGTGGAAACTTCCTCTCACACAAACACACACACACCCCTCATAAAGAAAACATGCAGTGCATCTTTATAGTGTAGCGCCTGCAATGTGAGGCGTTTAGGGAACATCTGTAAAAACGTGCCTTCTCTGGGCTTCAACTGTCCAACCAGGATCGAGGATCAGAACCGAAGAGAAAGACCGCAGAGGAGGAACTAAACATACGATCTAAACCATCAGCAGCTTGGCAGAAACCTGTTGATTCTTTTGAGTACGATTTTCTTTGACATTTCATAAACTAAATGAGGACTAAGTTAAAACTGTTTCGTGCATCAGTTACGGAAACAAACGGCAAAGTTTTGGCGGTTTTGGTGGGAGCCTGCGAGGTTTTATGGGACTCTGTGTAAAAAGGGTGAAAACCTACCAGGCAGATTTGTCATACAGGAGCATTTCAAATCTCTCTCAGCCTGAAAATGCTTCGACACACGCCAACTTTGAGCTCGTGGCTTCCAGCATGTACCTATTTGTTTCGATGAGCGCTGATCGTTATTAAACTAAATATTTCATCCATCTATCACTTCCTCTAAAACATCTAAACTCCTGTTTAGTCACTCCGCTCTTTCCGTTCTATCTCCGTCTCTGCGGTGACTCACAGTGAAAGCTCAACTTTACTGTAAATCTCACATGACTAATGCATGCACCGCAGCGCCGCTGTTCCTCTTCACCTCCTCCTCCGTCTCTTTTTTACCTCCTCACCTCGGCTCCCCGTCACCTGCTTCTACCTTTCTGTGCCTCCTACACCCGATTCAGACTGACAGCGACAAACAGAGATAAACAGCAGCACGAAATGCGACTTCGTCTTTCCTGTGGCGGCGAGCACTTTCAGAAAGGCTTTTCCTCCAGAGGAAATAAAGTTGACATTTAGCAAACATTTTGCATCATGCAGAGAGGTGAGGATTTCAAGTTCAGTCGGAATAAAATAACAGAAACAGAGCAGTGCGCTTGACTTTCAAACAAACTTGAAGATAAATTAAAAAACTCTCCTTTCTCATCACATTTTCCGTCTCTACTTCTTCTACTGTAGTGTCCGAAGGTGATCCAACGTCATCCCTGGAATAGTTTTCCATTATGTCAGAGATCCTTGGAGTCTGTGGACCTTTTTAAAAAGCTACTAAAAACCCATCTGGCTTTTGGGCAGCATGTGGCATTTTATGTTTTTAACCGTTCTTTTCCATCTGGTTTATCTTTTGTTCCACCACTGCTTTCATTTTTATAATTTTTTTCCATTTCATTTCATTTGTTTGGTTGAGAAGTGCTTCGAAAGGGGCAGATAGTTATTACTAAAATCGCTGAACCTGAAAAACAGAAACCTCCACAGATCGAGGATCCGGATGAGATGATTTTAACAACGTGGTTCTCGCTCATTCCGATCCTTCGAAACCTTCAAACCATCAACGTGGAAACTATTATAATTTCTTATTGCATGAAAATATTGTTCTCAGCACATAAAAACTACAGAGCGGATGCATGCTGGTGCGAAATGAAAAAAGCTTCACTTCATGTTGGATATATAAGTTGATGTACTGCACTGCTGTTTTTTTTCCTGATATCTCTCCTAGAGTCCGAAATGTTTAATGTCTGCTGAATATGAAGATGCATTTAAGATCCTGTTTGTAAGAACTGTTAAAATACCTCTGACGGATACTTCGCGAAGCTCTGCATCTGAGATAATAACGCACAAATCAATTTCAAACATTCATCTCAGTCTGAATGAAATTAAACACACAGATTAACGTCCCGGATTAGTTTCTGGAGTTTACGGGACAGGGATCTTCTTTCAGGGCAGCTCGCCAGCTAACCAAGCTGGCTGCCTGTTAACCTGCACACGTCGGGCCGTTGTGCGATTGTGGGCCAGTTCTGTTGCGTGTGAATGCAGCAGATGAAGTGACAAACAGCAGGAGGTGGTCGCTGTTTGATTTGCAGCTCGAACATTTAAACCTGCCCCTCCTCTCTGTGTTTTTTTCTGCTCTCCTCCTCCCGCGGCTGACGAAACACACCTGTCCTTCGTTTACTGACGATCAGCCCACGATATGTATCCTCCTGCATTTAATCCTGTTGTTCTTTTTTTGTGTTTTGTAATCTTTCTTTCCTTCTGTTTTCGTTCAGGTTATGCGCTGTGCCTCAGTCAGCCTCACCTCTGCCTCACCCTTTTGTTAGTTTGTTTGTCTTTTTAGAACGTCAAGCTCAGTCTACTTTTTCTACCCGGACTATTTCTGTCGTACTTTGACTGTTAATACAGATTTGGTTTTACCTCAGCTGTTTCTGCATTGGGGTCCAGTTTTTTGGTGAGCCATGGCATTCATCTTTTTCCCGCATTAAAGATTCTTGTTTTCTGCCATCTACAGAAAGCTAAATAGGGAAATGGACCTACAGTGACGTCAATTTGTAATTTGTCCATCATCATCTTGGTTTTTTAAAATCCCCCCCCCCCAACACATCCCCTGCTCCACAGTCTATTTTCCTCTAAATGGACCCAAATTAAAAAGCTTCACTTTAATTTCTTCACTTTTCAGACACAGAAGTTAACACAGAGTCTATGGCATCATGAAAAACAGCAGCAGCCAATCGGCTTTCTGGCTCCTCCTCCTTTCCTCTGCCATTCCACCTTCACTTTGCAGATGCAGCAAAATATAGCAGGCAGGTAAAAGTTTACTCCCAAATGTGCTTCTAAAGAGCGCTCTATATGTCATTCTCTCTCTCTCTAACACACACACACACACTTTTCCCCATAAGACCAGTCCAATCTATTATTGAGTAGATCGCCATCATTTCAGGGCCTGAAGGTCACTGGCATCAATAACTCTGCTGGTAGCCGCTAGACGAGCCCACTCTCCACACACACACACACACACACACACACACACACACACAGAGATACAGTTGGTCACATGACGGAAACTCTCATTGCCAGCAAATCCAGATTCAACGAAAACCCGATGCAGCAGCAGCAATCCGCCCAATCCGTGTTCAACAAGCACACAGTTTTCCCAGTTTGCACCTTCTGTGTGAGCTGGAGCATCAAAGTCAGATCTCATCTCTGAACATCCGTGTTTCCACAAAGTAAAAAAAAAAATAAAAAAAAAACTTCTGGTAAAAGTTATGATTTATTTATTTATTTATTCTATTTGACTTCTTCCATTGAGTCAGGTTTGATTACTCGTCAGTGCACCGACGGCTGTAGCTCGGCTGTTGAAGGCCACTACAGCACCTGAATAATGTAGATGAGGTTTTTTGGTTTTTTTTTTGTTTGTTTTTTTTTTATTAGTTTTTTTTATGTGTTCAAAAAAAAAAAAAGTCAATACAGGGGGAAAAAAAAAACAAACAAACAAAAAACGATGTAGCATAATCTCATGGAGGGCAACTGAGCCACGACGTGGAGGCGGTTCCTGCGTGACTTTGATCCTGGATGACTCAGGTCGATCACAGCTCCTTATCGTGAACCACTTGATCTTCTGACAAAGTCGTTGTGTGCGTGTGTGCATGTTTGTGTGTGTGTGTGTGTTGGGAGTTATCTGGCCCACACTGTGTCATGCTGCTGCGTCGCTGTTAATGGTTTGCCTTTGAGGAAACAGAGTGCTGCAGTAAGCATATCAGCAGCAGGATGGGCGAACCACACGGCAGCAAAGGCATGAAGGGCGAGAAGGAGAGCGAGTGTCAAAGGAGAAAGACAGAGAGAGAGAGAGAGAGAGAGAGGTGTGGTTTAAATATTAACTCTAATGCACACACACACTGACCTACAGTAGTTATTACAGTGTCTGATGTGTCCTCATGTTCGTCCAACGTGTTTTTAAAATAAATCCTTTAAACATGTTACATGTGTCTCGACTCTTTATGCTTTATTATAAGGTTGGGGCTGTTCATCATCTCCCCGCAGTTTTGAACGTGCACACTTAATTGCCAGGTTTGTTTTTCTTTTTCAACTTTGTGTGAGCAACAGTGTGGTTATTAAACCGAAACCGAAGAGAGACGGAGGGAGACGGTGGAAGCATGTAAAACTGAAAATAATGACTACTTGTCAGAGGCCATCTAGATTCATGAAATGAGTTGTGGCTAACTCTGCGCGTGCTCAGATTTCCGATCTGGGATTACGGCATTATCATCTAAAAAGCTAAAATAGGGCAGGAAGTTCAACATCTGACTGCTGCAGGACTCACTGCAGCAAAAACTACGACAACACCGGGACACTAATACACAACTACTATACTACAACAATTACCGCCACGTTCCACACTCTGGCCACGCGGATCTGACCTGCTCTTTACTCTTTATGGTGCTTTATGGTCTATTTCCCTCTAAATGGGACAATCATTCATCGACTAAGATCGTAAACTTATTAGGTAAATATTTACTCTGATAACAAATCAAGACGGAAGTTCCCATAGACTTCAACACATCTATTTTTACATCCAATGGAGTCACCCCCTGATGGTCATTAGATAGAATGCAGGAGTGGACATACTGTTTTATATTCAGTAAACGCCCCCCCCCCGTCAGTACAGCTCCTCCTCATCATGAAAACAGTGAGGAAGAAAAATTAATGAACCCGAAACTGCAGGACTCTTTCATCAAGTTAACAGACAGGACCGTCCCCCGAGGACCGCTGAAGTATTTCTGATTCTCATCTTTAATACAAAAAGAACCAAGACACAATTTTTCCAGCAGATCAGGCAACAAACACAAGGTAAAGGAGGTCACAGTCTATATGTGTACGTTTATTTACTGTTATCTTGTGAAGTCTTTGAGTTTTATGCTGCATTTGAAAGTTTTTTTTTTTTTTTTTTTTTTAAATACATGCACCAGCTAGTCCTGCCTACCATGACAGAGACGAACCGGCGGAGAGGTCATTGAGAGAGAGCGGGTTTATACACAGGAGGGAGACGGACACAATTAGACACAGGTGAGACACATTAGAGAGGACAGGTGATCACAGGGGAGGGGAGGAAGACACAGAACAGGAAGTGACGACGCCGCGGGGCGGGAACTGGATCTGACAAAACCACTGCTGCAGCTGCTGCGTCAGTATTTTCCAGATGATATAAGAGCCGTTAGTCCTTCAGTGTTTCTTTTACTCTTCTACTACTGTTTTCATTTTTTAATGCACTGTCTACTTAATATATTAATATTTCATGTATGAATTGGCCAAATTAAGAGCTAACGACTCAAGAAGATGTTCTCACACAGCATCATCATCATCATCACACCAGCATCTCCCAGCCACTCGGCCGCCGCTCGTCTCTCCGTCCGTCCGTCACAGCTGTCAGGCTGGAGGCCGTCTGCAGGCCTGGCCTGAGCCATCAGTCACCGCAACCTTTGACCTCGAATGTGTCAGCCATCATCAGCACCGCGGCCGTCTTGTCAACCGGAGACACAAAAAGACACAAGCTTTCACAACTTCTCTCTTCCTTTGTTCCTGGACTCTGAATTCTGCCCTCTTTTCCTTCGGCCTGGAATAATTATTTATTTTGTTCAAGTCAAGGTTATTTGGTTTTTCAGTCTCTAATTGTCCTATTTGTTTATATAATCCTTCAAAATCCTTTTATATTCATTCCATTGCTTTATTTTTAAGAGCAATGCACATTAATATGCATTTCTTTGGCTGTGACATAATGATCATTTCCAACTGCAATAATCGAAACACCAAATAATAACGATATATATCACTCTTCTGAACAGTTAGAAGTGCTTTGGGAGAAAAATACTAAGAAAAGTTCACGTTACCTTAGCAGAATAAAAAAATAAGAGGTTCAACGTGAAATATGTACTGTAATAAAATGTTTAAATGAATGTGAAACCCAACAGGAGGCCAGTGAATAAATAATAAATAAATATCTGCAGGAAATGAAATGAACATCAGCGATTCAGTTCAGACAGTTTCAGGTTGTGCTTTATTACTTTTTCACTGCGGTGACTCCGATAACGATATTCAGATTGAGGCCGTGATCATTTCTCAACGTACAAATACAGACACACACACACACACACACACATAAAAATACAGTTAATCAACTTAACACACACACACACGACACACTGTTAAATGTAAACTGGGCATGCATATTGAACCAGAGGTCGCCACTCTGTTTCACCGCTGATCTGAAATAGGAAAGGCCTCAAGTCTAATTTACAACCACATCGATCTTTTTGGATGTAGGCCAGCACACACACAGACACACACATTCATCTGTTCATTCATACGCTGACATATATGATGTCACACTTTGATGTGTGTCTCCGCGTATAGTGTAGTGAAATAGAGAGACCTCTCTGCCCCCCCCAGCCTGTTTACAACCATGATGTCCATGTGACCAAAGAGACGTTTGTTCTCTAATCCTTTTTTTTTTAATACATCTAAATTTGTGTTTGAGGCTCAAAAAGGGAAAACTGTCCAGTATTTAGTTTTTAAATTAATAAAGTTTGGTGTAATTTTTGGATGTTGTGTGAACAGAACAAAGTTGTGCCCAAATCAAAAACATCCTAAAACTTATTTACATTATAATTTACTTGCAATGGAGGACTTTACATTATAAAATTGTGTAGTTAAACAATTGTAAAATTGTTATTCCAAATTCCTGTGGGCGTTTTAAAGTGGATTTTTTTTTTGTGTGTGTTGTCCTCATCCACAGAAGCACATTCCTCGGCTTCTGTACAGTTATAGCTTAGTTTAAAATGGCTCCAAATGGGCGGTAATACAGTAATAACACAGAAATCAAAAGGAAATGAAACGTAATTGAATAGCGCTGCACAACAGAACAAACACAATCCGACATTAGCCGGAGCGAAGCATCTCATTTTAGCAGGACTGAAGTCTGTTCATGCTGTTTTCTCTCTCGCTCTTGCACCAAAATTATTTTTCCCTCGTCTGAACTCTGGCTCACCTCATCACCAAAAGCTTCGTGGCTGCGGCTGGCAGCAGCTTCGTCGGGCAGATACAGATGTTCAGGTTTAATAGACGACCAGAGAGCAGCGGCACGATTTCAGTCTGAGAGAGCTGAGAGAACACGTAAACACACACAAACAGAAAGATAATGCATTCTGGGGTTGCAGTGCACCGACCGAAGTATAAATCCTGACAAATCACAGGCTGTCCACACAAGCAGGCCTAATGTATGGGTGGACGGGTGCACACATGCACATTAACACGCATAAAAACACACGTGCAGATACCCGTAAATACCCAAACATGTGATTGATGGGCAGCCAGCTCACTGACAAACTTCTTTGGAATTTAGAAAATGACAAAGGGAGTGAACACGGTGGAAGTTAGGCAACGAGGTGAGGAGTTAGGACGGAAAGGAAGGAAGGAAGAGAGGAGAGGTTGGACGAAAAGGAGAAGATGCGACACGTGTGTGTTAAGAAACTAACGTGACATCAGACACAAACAGGTGACCAGTAAAACAAGTCTGCCGCTGACGTCGTCCAATCCGGACCGAGCTTCTTAATGAAAGGTTTATTTTACGGACTTGTTGTACCTGCCTGTACGAAAGCCAAGAGAGTGAGTGTGTGTTTGTGTGTATACTCGCTCAGCTGTGAAAGTAATGTGGTGAAATGTCCTTGAGGAACAAAAACAGACTGACAGAGTTATTGCAAACCATTTTTTTTTGTTTTTCGTTTTTTCGTTTGGCAAACCGGAGCAGCCAATCAGCAAATAAAATTATTAATGCATCAAAAGAAGAATTATTTCATGACATGCAGGTTTGTTGAGCCACAAACACTGAATAAAAATAAAATTAAAGCCATTAAATGACTCACTTGGTGCTGACAATGCTAGCATGCTAATATTTAGCCCCGTAAATTTAACATTATGGATTTTATTATATTGTCATGTTTTAATTTAGCGTGTTAGCATGTTGCTCCAGCGCTGATGGATGAGGGGAAACTGGCAGAAGGCTTGAAGGTGATTGTGTTTGTGTCCATCCTGTGAAGATAATCATGGATGGATGCTTCATTCTGGTCCAAAGTGGGACGGAAGAAAAGTTTAAAAAAGTTCGACGTCATGGAAAACGATGATCCTGACCAAGATTAAGAAAAAAAAGCGGCGTTTATCACAAAGAAGCCACTGAAGTGAAAACCGAAGTAATTGAATGAATCCAATACACTTAGTGAGACAACTACCCATCATGTCCATCAGGCCGCCAAACGTATTGACCAGCGCTGAAGTAAATATACAGTGGAATCAATTGAGCATCCACTGCGTCGCGGTCGACACGGACTCATGACGCACATTATGTAAACGTTTGTCTCTTCCTCCAAACACACACTCGGTGACCTCTGCGGCTTCGTCGGGGTCTTTTAACCTTTCAGAAAAGAAACGATTCTCCTCCTCTGTCTTTATATTTCTGCAGACGTCACGGCCAACAGGAAGCCCGCGCAGGAGACTGAAACATCAAATGATGCTTTGGTTTCATCGGGGAGAGGCAGACGGGCGGACAGGAAGTACACCGGCTGCTGGCAGGTATCAATCAGCCGAGAAACGGGGACGTACAACTACCCGCAGCCCCTCAGCGGTGACAGCCGGGCGCAGCAAGGAACTCCAACTCTGACTCAGATAAACAGACTGACAGATAAATAACACGTCAGTCTGTCTCATTTTACACACTCTCAGAGCTGGCCCTCGGCCTCCTCCTCCTCCTCCTCCGTCAGCCAAGGCTGTAAACACTCACATTCTCTCTCCAAGACACAGAGCAGAGGGAGCGGACCGCGGCGTCGGCAGCCTGTGGCGAACGGCTTCCAATCAAGGAAATGTTTGTCTTGTCTGGTATGGTGGAAAAGCACGGTATGAGAAGTATCCAAAGTATTCCCTGTATGATGTTTCCGCAGTAACCGTCTCCCCCCGCCGGATAACAACACACTGCATGTTAGATACCAAGTTTACCTGTCGTGAACTTTACACAAACACATCCTGCTTGTCTGTGGCGACTCTACCGCGGAAAATAAGCAGGAGCCGTCTGTGCAGAGTGACGAGGATGTGGCTGTCTGGCCTAGATGGACCAACGGGGTTGGGGGTCGGGGTCGGGGGGGAGGGCTTCTAGTTTCATCTAAAGCAGCTAAACAACCAGTCAGCCTCTGGACAGATGTTACGACCTAACACCACATAAGTCTTTATAAAAATGTCCTCCATCGTTCGTCTGAAAGTTGGATCTGATGTTAATTGAGTATCACTGGCTCACTTTTATTTCAGAGAAAGGCAAAACATCACCTGTCGTGTGCTGACAAATTACAACTGAGTCAACACGGTGTGTGTGTGTGTGTGTCACAGCTGCCTTTGTCGGTCTGCTGCAGGGAAGCATTTGTAAACATAGGACGGTTAACAACATATATTTATATTTCACACAAATCACATTCAGTCTATAGACTCACAGACTACAGTGAAAAGTTGAGCTGCACAATTTACAGGAATATAATTTAAAAAACACAATTTGGACAAAGTGGAACATCTCAAACTGACAATATGTCAGAACGCTGTTGTGGTTTTATAGAGACATGCCGACAAGAATCTCATCATCATTGTTATATTTTTGACAATAAAGTGCAAACCACAATGATTCTCTCATCTTTTTTTTTTTTTGTATCTCATTCAGGCCTAGTGGATTGCGGCAGTTTTGTGTTATCTTGCTGGTACAAATCAACATGACTGTCGGCATAATGCATGAAAAATAGGCAAGACATCGATTCACCTAACGTAACCCGCTACACCAAGATATTCACACAACGCCTCCAGTCCGAAAAATATCGATGAGATCCAGTCAAAGGCTCCAGTTAGGGGACTTTACAGCCTGGTTGGAATTTTTAAATCTCTGAACAATTTGTTTTTCTTTGTCTGTTTTTGCATGTAGCGATAGAATGAATCCAAATCAAATATGTTCACTGTGTCGTTCTTTTCCAAAACAAAAAGAGTTTATCCTGCAGCTTCAGCAGACACACGCTGATACAAACAGTCGACGGCATCAGCCAACATATCCGCCGACACATCAACAGCAAATCTTCAGTCAAACGGCAGCATCGCATCATTTAAGCCAATCGATAGGATGCGACGTCATGACGGCGTGCTGAGCGCTCGTCGTTCCTCAGCAGATTTTTACACGTAGAGGCATCGGCAGCTGAGGGCCTCACGTGCTGGTGAACCAGTACAAACCATGCAAACCTTCGTCCCGCAGTCGGAGACGGTATCAGGCTGCAGGTGGAGCAGGTGGAGGATCAGACGAAGCCGCAGAAACAGATCAGCATTTCACCTTAATGCTAAATATTAATGGTGCAAAACAAAATTACGAAATTTGGTTTATAAAGTTGCCGCTTTGGTCGTGCTGTGATGAGCATGCATTGGAAAAAGAAAAGAATGTGGGAGGAAACAAAACAAAACCGACTGGGGATCAAACCAAAATAATAATTCTACATCCACCCGGCTGTTTGTATGAAGCACATAATTCCTCACACATACCGACCACGTTTCCTTTCTAATGCCAGCTGATCGTTCTGTAAAGGAGCCAAATCGTAATCTTTAAATTTGAAATGTCGACCCAAACTACCGAACAGCTGTAGGTCATTTAAAAAAAAAACAAAAAAACAAAACACCACGTCAAACAGAAACAGGGGATCTGATCTCATTTACTTGCGGGCTGCACACAGAAAGGCCGATCTGGACTCCTCAGGTCTTCTTCTCGTGGCCTTTTGATTGAACCCAAAGACAGAACAAAAACCCAGAGTGAGTTTTTTTTTTTTTACAGTGGTCCTCTTTTATGGATCAGCCTCCACGAGGACCTGAGGCCAGCAGAGAAATAAACTCAGGACCAGCCTTTTGATTCTGGCTTTTAATCTCTTTATATATTTAAGATTTTCTTCTTCTCTGCTTTTGTTCTGTGATTGATTTTTCTTTTAATACCTTAATTCACCTTCTGGTTATTTATTTATTGCCTCAACTCTTATTTCTTCTTTTTTATTTCTTTTCCAAACATCTCCTCTCTTCACTTCTCTTCTGTCTTCATTTTACTTGTATTTTTAAAAACCTATTTCTCATTTTATGCATTATTATCCTTATTGCCTTAACTCGTGTTTCCTCACTTCCTGTTACCGTTGTGTTGATTTTTTTATTGTTTTTTTAAGTACTGTGTGTGAATGGATGTCGGATGCATGAAAAGTGTTTCACAGATAAAATCTGACTGATTGATTGATTGATTTGATCTAATTGCGGTGTTGCGTTCCCACCAGTATCGTCTGTGCTCCTTTCGGCCCCTCGGAGGCTTCTGTGTTTCAGTATCATATTTTCAGCAGATTTTGGCAGAGCGTCGACAAAGCGTGGCCACTTTCCAAAGTCACGTTTACAGTTTAGTGTCTCCGCTGACACTAATATACAGCGTGACTTAAAATAAGCTTCGAAGTCTGGACGGCAAGAATTCGTGCTGCAGGTTTAAGGTTGGAGCGTCTTGGCAGGCTGTAAAAACTAAACGCTACCTTCTGCACCGCCACTTCTCAGCTGAGCAATGAAGGTACAAACTGTTTTTGAAGGATCAAATAAGCAAAAAGGCCTCGCCGCCACAAATCATGTCCTCCTTTTCTTTTTTCTCTTTTCCCCACCTTAGCACTCCGCCCGAGGGCAGCAGGTGTCATCATGAGATATTGTCGAGTTTCGCCACGGATTAAAAAACTGTGTGCGTGCAAAAAA
Organism: Remorina albescens; assembly: GCA_034769265.1. Lineage (NCBI taxonomy): Eukaryota > Metazoa > Chordata > Actinopteri > Carangiformes > Echeneidae > Remorina > Remorina albescens. Next base: position 4,336,171 of record CM068475.1, on the reverse strand, counting down.
AAAACAAAAAAAAAAAACCTGTGTGGTAAATTGTTGAGTCAATATTGCACCACAGCTTCATGGACTGATTAGATCATGCCCCCCCCCCCCCCCCCCCCCCCCAATCCGGCTCAGCACTGTTTGGCTTTGGGTTGGAATCCTTTATGTTGGCTGCTTACACTGCAAACAGTTTTGTTGTTTGGTGACAAAATGTCTGCGTCGATGTTGACATGTAAGCTTTATTATAACAGACTGTGTGTGTGTGTGTGTGTGTGTGTGCGTCCTCACATCCTCATATAGTTTAATAGATTCTGGGGGGGGGGGGGGGGGGGCAGATATGTTCTGAGAGAAGCAGCAGCTGTGTGTTTTCAGGTCCTGAAAAAACCCGAGACCAGATCCACGTGATCGAGTTTTCATTTTAGAACTGCGTTTTAACCGGACAAAGCAGTTTAGCTCCGTATCACAAACAACCTGCATCCACACTGACACGGACAGAAAGACCGTAAATCTAAAGACCAGCAGGGGGCGACTTGAAGTCTATGGGAAAATGTCCCTCCTTCTCCCCGATTTATTAGCTCATTAAAAGTTTTCCTGAAGAGTTTATGGTGTCAGTCTGTAGTTTTTTGAAGTGATTTAAATACTCTCGCTGGTTTCAGATTGGAGGGACTAAATTTAAAAAAAAAAACTATGTTTCCATGGACCAATCAGGATCCAGCAGTGTTTCATTAGAACTGACTGACAGATGAAAGGTGGAAGGTGTTTTGGTGGTTAAACAATATCACACTTTCACTGTCGTCACTGAGCATTAAGAACATCCAAACTCTTAATAGAAAATGATTTTTTTTTAATCTTGTCCTGTATTTAGCCTGAATATTAAATTTTTTAATTTTAATTTTAAACTCCATTTTCTAAATCTACCTTATATTTTATCCCTGACATTGCACATCTCCTCGGTGTCCCGTAAAGTATTTTTGTGTATATATAAATAGATAAATAAATGTGTCTCCCTTTGTTAATGATCTTATGACAGAAGTTGTGGTGCATGTTTCATTTTGGCTGAAGTGATAAAAATGCTCTGCAAGATACGAGCATGTGTGTGTGTGATGCAATAAAAGTGTATGTCTGTTCGTGGTGGTGCTAAGGTGCTTATATCTATTTCCATCTGTGTGTGGCTGCATACCGACATTATGTGTGTGTGTCTGTGTGTGTCTGTCCAGGCTGGACGGCAGCCAGCAGAAGCATGTGGCGCAGGCTCGTTCCAAACAGCCCACTGTACGGAAAGGGCTTAGCTTTAAACGCTCGGAGATCCATCTCGGGGATTACAGTCGCACTTCAACAGGAGTTTACACCTCCATCAACAGCGCAGCCAAAAAACAAAGTCCTCAGTGGAGCCCAAGACCCTCCGAAGAGAGTGAGAAGGGCGAGCTCCTGTAGATTAACTGCTCTTTGGGTCGTTAGGAATGAATCTCAGTTACTGTCCAGGAGCGCAGAATAAATGAGATACTCTGTTTTTAAATGGAGAAAGTGGAATGTTTTGCTGAGTCGTGCTCTGCCTGGGAAAGTGCAGCGCTGTGGCGGTGAATTCAGGTGCGAGCAGACGGAATATGCTGACACACCGTCTGTGCTCGCTGGCGTCAATCTGATAACATCCTGTGAAGTGATGCAGTCGGTCCGAAGAGTCCGGTTAAAGCTGAAAACGCAGCCGGGGACCCAAACTGATAAATCAACACGATCAATATTTAAATCATTCAGAAGCAGCTGCAGCGATAAGTAGTTTATTAGAGCTGCCCGTATTTATCCGTTTGTGTTTAACCCTTTTAAACCGAGCCTGCCGCCGGAAGCAAATTTACAGAGCTGCACTTCGAATTATCGTAAGTTAACGGATGTTCCAGCAGCTTCTGAAAGCTGAGAAGTTGCGCTTCACAGCCAATATCGGGTCATTACGGTAATTCCACTTGCGCTGTTGCCAGAAGTCGGTGAATCCGCTCCTTCATCGTTAACCGCTCATACACTCTTTCGACATACTGTAAGCTGTTGGATATTGGAGGTTCTAAGTGTTCTGGATAAACTTACTGACACTTTCTGCCCCTTTGATGGCTAAAATAAGCAAAAAGTCTGGGTGGACAGTAGGAACATTAAGGTATTAACCAGTTACATGGCATTAGGACAAGCACAGACAGTACGTCACTTAGATACTGATGTGACATCCGGCCTCATAGCTGATGTCGCCGGTTTTCATTCATCATGTGACTGACCAGCCCGAACTGAGCTCCAATAACTGGCTGCTACGTCTCGTCATTCGTCATTTCTGTTGGTCAAGCATGTTGTAGAACGTTGTCTCAGATCAGGTGGGGAAACTTCAGGCAAGCAAAGTTTATTTCTGCAGAGTGACTGAAGCCACGTGAAAGAAGTCTGTCTGAGCAGACGGTTTCGTACCCTCCAGTCCAAAGATCTGGAGGACACGATCACTGTGGACTTTCAAACATAGTTGTGTTACACTTAAAAAAAATAAATAATAATAATCAAAAAAACTAAAAAATTTAAATGCATTATAAAATAAAGGGGAGGCCAGTTCAGAGATATTAAACTGTTTTATATGTGACCATCTGTGTGATGTTCATTAAAAGTCTTGGAAGCAGCATTTTGGGCAGCGTCGGTTCTGTTGGGACAATCTGTTCAGACACTTAATCCAAATTTGATAAAATAAAAACGCCCATGTGATCATTTAACGACACCACAGACCAACAGAACACAGTCTGGGAATATTTAATCAATGAAAGAAAATATGTTCATCAAAAATCACGGAGGGCCAGAGATTAGAAAAACAGGAGGAGCCTGACTGCCTCTTGAAAGCCAACGGGGGCAATAATGAATGAATGAATTCAGTTTAGTTTTCATTAACAGTTAAAAAGTTGAAGTTGAAAATTAAAAGTTGTTCAGATTTTTTTTGAGTAGAGTCTTTCATGAAAAACACAACAGAATGTCATCTGCATAGAAACGATAAAGCTATCGGTAAAACCAAAGTGTACCGGCTTATCAGGAAACTTTACTAATAATAAAATTAGTTTGATTTTAAATAGGCAGACGTTGACTCGCTAAAAATTTGAGTCATTTCTGTCAGCTGTTGTGTTGTTAATTTTTGATGAACAATAATCGGCACATTTCAGGGAACTTTTGGGAAGATTTTTATGCTTTTTTTGAAAGTCTAATCTTAATCCTTCCCCTCTTCAACTTCATTTATCTCCAGTTTCATTATCACCCGGTGAGCTACAACAGATTGCCGGATGCACGACGGCTCCGCTGAAGCAGCTCCGGGATTGCGAAGAAAGCTAAACATAGGACGGGCACGAAGGTGGGAAGGAAGTGTTGCTCCGGACTGACCTTCGTATCCAACCGGCCCTAAAAACACGAGCCGGCTGGTGTTTATGCCGCAAACACAGATTTCCAGACAACAGTCTGAGTGCAGATCGCTGAAGGTCGAGGAGGTGAGGACTGAAAAGGGTGTTGGGTCGGAGTCAAAATAACACCTCACCCTTCCCCATATGGGTTGAGGTGACCGGTGGCCATAAACAGCAGCCTGAGGGGGGTCCTAAAATAGTGTGAATGCATTTACGGTGACTGTTTGCTCCTCTCTTGAGCCTCAGCTTCCTCAGCACGCCTTATCAGCACCTCGACATGCACACACAGGCATGTTCGAGATAACTGCGCCGACACACATGTACACAAAGTGCTGCGTGATCCTCTGTGATCTTTACACATGACATGCTTCTCATGGCGGCAGCATTCTTAGTGTGTCAGGCTCCCTTCTGGACCCGTCCTTCCCGACCTTGAACAACCAGCGGAGCGGCGCTCTCTCGTAGGAGGGACGGGCCGGCCGGCTGGCTGGCTGAGCGTTTTGCATTCTGGGAACTGATCAGCCTTTAGTGGTGAGTTTGTTTTTGCTTTTTGTCTCCTCATCTTGAAGTCATTATGTGCAAACGTGAATGAAAATCAGTGTCGGTCCCTTTTTAATTCGACTGCTTTGTGTGTGTTGTCGAAACGTTACAAGAGGTAAAACAAAGAAAAGTCACAAAGGTAATTAAACTATCCTGACTCCAAACTCAATGAAGCAATGATGAATGAAAATGGATGGACCGAGAGTTCAACCTCTTTTCCTTTTTTGTATTCTGCAGCTTTTTATCACCAAGATTTGAGGAAGATTTGGCTTCTTGATACGTACATGTGTGATATTTATGATGTCGTCTTTAAGACACAGATCGGTCGATAAAATCAACGATTGCTTTTAGCTGAAGTCTGTCTCAGGAAGATGGGAAATACATTTTTGTGTGTTGTTTTGGACGTCTAAGCTGCACATAAAGTTTTTAAAGTCTCGGTTGGGGGATATTTGAGCAGATTTAAAAATATTAAAGAATTTTAAAGATTCAGACGCTGATATCAGCCAGATAAACTGCTAACCAGAGAACTCAAGTGATCACGATGAGACAGAGGAAGAGGAAGAAGAGGAGGCGGTATCACACTTTTTTTTACTATAAACCATTTTGCCTTATTGTTAATCAACATTTCAAAAAAGGTTTAACTGAACTGAGAGCTCTCAGATGGTTTTTCATCGCACGTTCGTTTCTGGGATAAGTTGTACGTCCTGCTGGGTGGCGTCAGCCTGATGTTGACGGACTGGATGGGCGGATGATCGGACAGCTGGCTGTTGTGGGTGGAAGTAATCAGAGAGAGAGACAGAGAGAGACGGGGGGTCGACAGAGAGATGTTCATGATGGCAGTGATGCAGTTTGACATGTGGAACACTAAGTGTATTAATCCAGCGCACAGCAGCCCTGTCACCGTGCATCTGTCCACTCTGCTGACACCAGCTGTGTGTGTCTGTGTGCGATGAGTGTGGGGTGTTTTTTGTTAGTGTGTGTGGGTGTACATAAAAAATTGTAAAGTGTGATTTTGCGCATGCATCCGCTTGTTGTGTAGCCTGAACACTGTGTGTTCTTTTCAGTGTTGTTGTGCGTGAATTGTATGACTCTCACACACACACACACACACACACACACACACACACACACACTGCGGGTGGCATTTTTGGATCTCATTTGTTTTCTTGCGACATCTGAGAAACACAAAGTGAAGCTTTTATTGGCGTCTCTATAATCTGGGATTTGAATGATGATGAAATGCATCTTCATCCCACTGAGCAAAAAAATCAGGCAGCCATCTTTAACTGGTGACATCACAGCGCTGATCAGGCGTCGAGGCCCCGCCCACGCACCTACAGCTGTCAATCAGGATGTCGCACAACTCACGAAAACCACGCTAACCAGAAAAATAAACACTTTAACATCCATCAGAGCTACACAAAGACAAAAGAAAGGGGATGTTCGGTTTCTGAATATCAGTATCGACCGCAGAGACCTGGACAGAATGCGGGACGACAGTCTGAGGTTTTATATCCATTTTCTTTATGGTTGTTTTTTAGCGCCTCCCTTCTTTCCCTGGTCTCATTTACGTGTTGCTGGTTAAGGGATTAAAAAAAAAGGACGTCAGGAGGAGCAGCTGTGAGTCAAGGCCAACAGAAGAACATCATATTGACAGAATCACCAAAGCTCCCTCCCTCCCTCGTTCATATTGATATACTGGAATCCTTTAGTGAAGCTCCTGTGCCCTTTCTTCTCCTCTTCCTTCCCATCATCTCTCTTCTCTTTACTGTGATAGTCTTTATGGGTTTAGTGAAAGGTGTGACTTCTCTTAGCGCCGCCTTCTATGTCATTTTTTCCTCTCGTTCGACCACCACGTCCTTCAACTCGCCTCACTGCTCCTTCCCATCGCCTCCTCTCTTTGCGCAGCCCCCCTTGCTTCAGTTTCCCATCTCCCCCTTCTCTTCCTGTGACAGATATCCACTTATCCTTTTTTTATTTCATTTTTTTTTTTTTTTACAGCTCAGTGAGGTGGCGCTCAGCGCTGAGCTGAGCGGAGGAAGGTCACATTGGGATTTAGCTCTTTCTGGGAAATAAGGGAGCAGAAACTGAAGGCAGGAGGTGATGACCTCTGGTTACTGCCGTGTTGTTTCTCCGGAGCGTCACATGTCACAGATTACAGGTAACAAATCATACAAGATTGTTCTCACCTGAAAAATAAAAGCATCACGTGACTGTTTAAAGCAGCCTGGAAATATTCAAGGTTAGATGTTGTTTTCACACAGATCTCTGCAGCCAAAGAGTCTTTACGCTCAGCTTTAAAACACGATCTTTTCTAAAACCTTTACTGCTGAAAAAAAGACTAAATCATATTCAACATTTGACAGTTAAGTCTGGCGAGAAATACTCAATTCATCCACCAAAACTGTCTCCGTTGGACTCCTCTCACAGTAAAAACGCTCGATAATCTTATCTAATATAAAAGAGATCCGAAGACACAAACTGTTATAATGCACAGAACAATTTAAATGAATATATCAAATTTAAAAAATTAACCAAAGCAAAGAGCAGTACGTCACATTACAGTGAACCACTTTTTGTACTTTGTTAATTTTCGTTTTTACCTAAAATAAGGTCAAAGGTCAGATCTGCTGAGAAACGTTTTAGAAAGATGTTGATATTTGATCAATTTTCTTGTTTTCATTGTTCATTTATGTTTAAATTCCTTAATATGTTTTATTTTCAGACAACACTGCTGTGTTGTCCGACTTCTGCGTGTCCATCTCGATGCGATGGATTGGTCGTCATCAACTGAATCATGAACATCTCTTTCTTATTTTTCCTTATTTTGAGATTTTCCTTTTGGTGTACTGTTCTAATTTACCTTAAATGTTTTTTTTATGAACTTTTGCGGTTCTGTTCAGTGACGTATTGACAAAGAAGCAAATCCTGAAGAGACAAACGAAGTTCTGAAGCAAAGCGAATATTTGGATTAAGCCAAAGAAAAGTCACCTTTTGCAGCTTCGTCTGAGTTGTAAAGCTGAATTCAGGCCGATGTGAGCAGATGTTTCTGTACTGCAGCATCACACTGCGGAGGGAAACCGAAGACAGACTGCAGACAAAGTGACCGTCTGCAGTTATTTAGAATATTCATTCAGCGATATCTAAGAACACAACGGCACCGAGCTCAGGCTGTTTTTAGTTTTTCCGTGTATTTTCAGCGAGATGCCAATCAGCGGCGCTCAGCCTGTGTAATGTAACACACTGCAATGAAGAGTGACAGTTCAGGCTGTAAGATGAGACCGATAAGGGTGTGTGTGCGTGTGTGTGTGCGGGTTTGTGCATCCAAGTGTGTCAGTGCAGCATCAGGACACTTCAAATTTAATGAAAACGATCATCTGATATGTTCGGGTGCACGAGTGTCTCTTAATAAGGTAAGTGTGTGTGTGTGTGTGTGTATTTCGGTTTCCATTTTACTGTTGGAGCTCATCAGAATGCCACTTTTTTTTTTTTTTCACTCTCTCCACGAGAAGAAACAGAAAATTAACATTTTGTGTAATCCAGTTTCCAACTCATACAGATTTTTGAAGCACTTGAAGACTCGATCATCGCTGAGCCGATTACAAACTGAAGCTCTAAAAATATTTAACTACTTATTCCTTTTTAAAGTGCAGGCCCCGGAACCAAATTTAATCATTTCACTAATCGATTATTTTCCACTGCGAAGTGAACGCTGAGCGGCCGTAAACCTGCTTCTGTCTGATGATATGTGAAGACTGATCAGCGGATTTGGATCAAAACCAAAACCATCAGCACCAACTGATTTTTCATAGAGGACGGGTCGACAACAGATGACGACAGCATCTTTTTCTGACGTCTAAATAAACTTCCTCTTCTTGTGATTGAACTGGAAATCTACAGGTGGGATCAGATTTATTTAAATACATAAAGCTGTCCACGAACTACCACACACAGACGCACACAGAGAATTGTGTAGCATAGAAAAGTCTGTCGACAGACTAAACTGACGCTGCAGAACGGAGTGAGTGTGTTGATATCAGTGTGTTTGTGAGACAGGATACAGTACACACACACACACACACACACACAGGGAAGAACAGGACCCAGTGTAGGTCACTGACCTCATTCTATACACCCCCGTCCCTCCCACCTCAGCCGAGCAGCAAAACAAACTCCATGCGGCAGCTGTATTATAGACGTACAATCCGTTGTGTAAAAGAAACACAAACTGTGAGACTCTAGAAACTTTATATTGCGCAATCACAAACCCATAAAGTTAACACAAACCTCTTCAGTGTAATGACAACCGGACTGATCTAACAAATCAGCAGCAGGCGAATGTGAGATAGTGATGATGTGTTAACAATAAAGATTCCCGATGAGACACATGAGGAAAGGATATTCATATTGTGTGTGTGTGTGTGTGTGTGTGTGTGTGAGAGTGTGTGTCTGTGTCATGCCAGCTCAGCCAGCACCTCTCCATCTCCTCGGGGGGTTTGACTTTGGCTGCTCCTAATTTCAGACATCAGCTGTCACCCCAAACGCACTCACAAACACACACACACATACACACACACTTTACACCTCACTCTCACAAGTGTGCGATGTTGTGACAAAGTTGGTCACAGCACCTGATGTTTGTTTGTGAGTCTTTTCAATCGTTTCCTTCCTCTTTGACTAAAAATCATGACATTCAGGATCAGCTGTAAATAAGACAGCCATCACACAACACACACACACACGTAATCACAAACACACAGACACGCAGAAGCGCAGATGGCTTGCTCTCACCCCGAGGCTGCCATTAGCAGCATGAACAGTTTGGTTGACCGTTGTTGCTCTTAGCACACATATACAAACACAGACACACACAGAATGAAGACACAACATGCTGGTGGAAGGAAGATCACTAAATGGTCCTTAAACACACACAAACACTGATACTTAACTCTGAACAATAAAACACACACATCAAGGCCATGTTTAGACAACAGTTGTCAGAGAAACACAACTGGAGCACAACCACGACAAAGAGGAGGTGAAGTGTTGTTGTGTCTCCTGTTGGTTCTGCTGCACTTTTAGATCTAAATGTCGTTCCTCTTGGTCGTTATCCGGAGTTACCGAAGCAGATTCTGGACTTCCTGTCAACACGTTTGTTGTTAAACGAATGAAGAAAAACGAGAAACCGAAAAACTGTGACGCTCTTCTCTCCTTTATGAGAACATAACAAACTCCTGAGGCACAGTGTAACTAAAAAGGGAACGATCGGGCACCTCGTCCTCTTTGTTACATCAAATACAGTTTTATATATTTTAAATATTAGCGACAGCTGTAAAGACCTCGAGGTGTAAATAATCCTCAAACATCACTTTACTGCATTCTGCCGCAGACGGTATCAAAATAAAAAGGCAGAATATTAATGTGTCTGTAACGATCAGCAGATCCCGGCTTAGTGACACCTGAGGACTCAGGCTCAGATTCATCTCGGCTCTCAGGATGCTCAGAGTTCTCGGGTTCTCGGGTTCCTGCTCAGGTGCAGCTCTCGTGCTGTCCTGCAGGCAGCACTGTGAACGGCGAAGCTATTTTTAGCTCCGCTTCATCTAGAGGACAAGATATTTATAGCCTACGATCGGCCCACTGTTACACTGCTGAGGCTCAGCCAAACACACAAATATGCACACACACACACACAGGCATGCCCACCCCCCTCCCACACTGATACCAAGACTAATTTCTAAACACACACTCACACTCCTGCGTGCAGTCACTCAGAGGCTACGGGCCGCCTGAAGGAGTTTCTGCACAAACTGCTGCTGATGGAAGGAAAAAGGTTTTGGGTGACGTAAACAACAATGGACACACAAACAAACACACACACACACACACGTTCAGGCGCTTGTTAATGCTTGAATGGAGCCGTATGTTGTGCGAAGACGTTGTTGGATCAGGACGAAACCGTGACATATTCAAGGCCTCATGCCTCCATTTGTACACGTTACAAGTTTTACAAGAAACATCTGAGGGCATGATGGGGGGGGGGGGCGCCCTGATGGGTCTCTACAAGAAAAAGAACAGAGGCTGCATTCGTTCACTAAGTGCTGCTCTAAAAGCCCCCAAACCAGCTCTCCGGTTCACACTCCGGTGCCTACTGGAGCCGGCTAATGTTCCCTGTAGAGAAACACAAACACACACGTGTCTTGTCCACATCAACAGGCGACTCCACCTTTAAACACAGCAGACGTGATGATACAGCTGTGCAGACACACACACACACACGGAGCCATTAAAAGACCACAGAGTCGTTCCAAAAGATGAATCGTTTTCTATATTAGTATTAATTTTCTAACAGTTGATACAGACTGAAAACCAAAAGAGAAAGCTTCCACTGCAGGAGGACTTTATGCTCCGTGACTGAACCTCCTCCTGCCTGTGAGACTCAGCTCAGGCCCCTCAGAGTCGGGCTGAGAGAAGATACCAGACGGCAGGAAGTGCAGGTGAACTCAGACAGGTCGCTGGAAGACGTGACCTTTGGGCTTTAAGGTGCTGATCATGTCATCAAATATCTCCAGTTTTAGTCTGTCAGACTTCTGCTGAAGGTAATAACTCCTCTGAAGCTCAAAACAAACAAACAAACAAACAAAAAAATCCAAACAGTCCTCCGTGATGAAGGCTTGTTGTGACTCAGTCTATTGTGTTTGTATATTGTGTTCTACCAGAGTGTGTATGAGGACGCACGTGCCGGATACATTTCTAAACAACAAACAACAGGAAGTAAAGCGTTAGCCAGCATCACCCACCACATCGGAGCGTCTAAACACTAAACTGGAACATTTTCAATAAAATAAAATCCTGATTTTGATTCCTGATGTCTGGGATTTTAATCTGGCAGGATCAAGTTATATAACTGTAGAAAGTGCACAGAACATGAACGTTTCCTGTTTCCTACATAAAGAAACTCTGCTGCTGTTAAAGCTGCTCCATTAAATCTGAGACATCGCTCAGCAAAATGTCTGATGGTTGATGGCTGTGCAAACATACGCACCGTGTTTTTACTCCGGAAGGAGAAATAAACACAAAACTGAAGCTAAAAACTTTCTGGTTTCAGTTTAAAGTTCTGCATCAACTTGAAGATCCAGAAAAATCTGTTTTAATCATTAACACGTCGTCACCAATTATCCTCATCAGCTTCTCTTTGGACTGCAGGTACCAGCTGGACTACAAACTCCAACACAAAAGGCCCCCAGGCCCAGGCTCTGAAACCACAACCATCAAAACCAGAACCAGGACCAGGACCAGGACCAGGACCAGAACCAAACCACCAAGCCACCCAGTTCAGAAACGGTTCAGTTAATCCAGATTTTCTGGTATCAAAAGCTGGAAAGATAATAAAACAGCGACTTCCTACCTGTGAAGAGCTCCATCTGTCTGTCTGCTCCTCCTTTTTATTTTCCTTTCATCCATCTTTTAAGTTTTCCAAGTTGTCCTGTGAAGTCCACCACACTTCTCTTCTTCCTCTTCAAAAAACTAATTTTGAACTTCTGGAGGACTTCTTGTCTTTCTTCTTCTTCTGTGTTCATTAGCAGGTTGTGAAGCAGCTCCAGACTTGTATACAGCCATCTACTGTGTGAGCAGAAACACAACACCGGCCTGAACATCAGGAAACACGGCTGTTCTGAAATATGGCAGCCAGTCTAATTCATTAAGACACAACTGGTTAGTTTTCTTTATTTGTGATGAAACAAAAATGTAAAAATTTAATGTGTTAAGATTCAGACAGTCTGTCTAAACTCCTTCCTGCTGAATTCTGACTCCAGGACGTCGTGTTTTCTTTATTATCGCAGTGAAACAGCTCAGAGGAAAAACTGCTGGACTGTTTTTTTTTTTTTTGTTTGTTTTTTTCTGGTTGTTGTTTTGATTTCATTCATATTTGTCACCTTGTGTTTTCCTCTCATTTTACCGTGAATCCATACTGAGGCTTGTTTGTCTCACGTCTCTCCATTTCGAACGTCTTTCCTCTCCTCTCTATCAATGATATGAATAAAATCTGCTTAAGAACAAACTGAGATGAGGACTGTGTGGCTGCAGAGCTAGAAATATATGATAGCTGCAGAAAAACACAAATTAGGTGTTCAGGGTCCGCTCACAAAAACACACGCCATGTTTAGAACACAAAAATGCTGTCACAATAATTTCCAACTTTTATTTCAGTGGAAGATGTTTTACCTGCGAACTGCTTTACATTCACACAGCAGGTAAACAATTCACTGAAGGCAACGCTGAACTCAGCCAAAACAGAAACCACCGCGAAACACAGCACAGCATAGAAATGTCTGTGTGTGTGTGCCATCTTTCTGTTGTGCGTTTATTTTGCTCTCTGCAGGAGTGAAGGTGTGGATAGATGACAGAATTACCTGTGAGAAGTAAAAACTCCCACCTGCCTGCTCTGGAAAGACACAAACAAAAACCAAAAAACAAACCAACGATACAAAAAATAAAGAACTAAAAGTAAAAGATGTTGGTTGTCCTCCTGTCCTCGACTCCAGGATGATGTGTTGGTGCCTTGCTCAAAGGGCTCCAAAGTGGTGAAGGTCAGAAAAGCCAAAAGAGATCAACGTCAACTTCAGCGTCCAGCTTTTCTTCACCGGTCGGGGAATCGAACCGGAAACCTGCGAGACCTGGACTTTGGATTGTCCGGGATGGAAATATCTGGATGGGTTTTGTTTATGTGAAGGGATTTTGTGTGTCTTTGTGGTCACTTTGTGTCTTTTATCTGAGCTCAAACATGAAATGCCACCTGATGGAGAGCCGCTCTGCGATGTCACCCGTTGGTTCAGGTTTGGACCTGGACCTGGACCCGGTACTGGACCTGGACCCTGAGTCTGTAGGTGAATCCAATGATGCTTTAAACCTTCACTCTATCTACCAGCCATCAGGGAGCTAGAATGTGTTGAAGCCTATGGGAAAATTACCTTACTTCTACCTATTTGATCCAGACACAAGTTTTAATAAATAATGAGCTTTTTAATTAGATTTTTTAAATTTTTTGATGATTAAACATTAAAAATCAAACAAGAAATAAACATCCAGCTCTTTAATCACAGTTTGATCTTTAAGCTGATGAAGAAAATGTTGAACACAGAAAGTTCCTCTCATGTGTTTGTGTCGTATTGAAGACTGTGATTATAATTATTAGTTGATTTTTTAATCATTAATGAGCAGAACTCCTGATCAGATAAAGATAGAAACTTCAGATCAGAACGACCCAATGTTCACATTGTGTTGTTTATTCTTTGTGTTCTTTATTTGTTAGTGACAGGAAAGAGTTTGGTTTTTGTGTTGCAGTGATGATTTTTAAAATCCTCCTTTTAGAGGGAAACAGACAGTAAACCAGAAAACACACAAGGGTGTGGCTAACGTGTGAGTGACAGGCTGCACCACCCAATCAGGCTACGGCGCTCTCAGCTCCACCTTCTCCTGGTTTCAAACAAAAAACGTGTTTTGAATGTAGAACTTGAAATGACCGACCGACACTGAGCAGGTTTCTGTTTAGTTTTATTAAAGCCACGGTGTCGGCTCACAGCTGGTCTGTTCACGCTGACACGTGTGCGAGTTTGGCAACACAACTTCGGCGACACTTAGACATAAAACATCATCTCAGGTCATGTGATGTCAAATAAGTTAAATCAACAACTTAACTAAAAAATTTAAAAAACAATAAATTATAAACAAAGATTAAGCACAGGACAAGTTACACTTCACAGGTTATAAAAAAAAAAAAGGTCACAGGAAAACTGAACAATATAAACAGAATATACAAGAGATGAGTTGACTGTGAGCTCAAGTGTTAACACTGAAACACACACAGAAATACACAACTCACTTATCTAACACAACGGAGGTCTCTTGCCCCCTCTACTGGTGGATAAGCGAAAAACCTGCCTTCTTTTGGTAGTCAAGGCACAACACACACAGACACACAGCTGTAATGATGTAACCGCACAATGTTAAAACATGTTAAATCCAGTTTGCTCCACAGTCACATGACAGGATTTTTACATTATCTACATTTTTGGTTTGTTGGAATGACACACACACACACAAAGGGAAACAGAAAGCATTAAAAAAAATAGCAGCTTTAGACTTTCTTTGTCACCAGGAAGAGTTTAAATGTCTGAACATTGTAACGGCTGAATCTCTTCGTTCGTCCTAAATTGTCCTTTAAAGATATAAAGACGGTAAAATGTTCTCAGGTTGGAGGATTTAATAAAACAAAAGCAGGACAAACAGACTTAAAAAAAGCTTCTACCCACAACTCAAAACAAAACAGTAAATAGTGTCAAATCTACCTCACATGCTGCTTCTATCATGATCTATGAGCTCTTTGTTTTCTCCCTGTGCACTGTTTGTTAAATGTTTGTGTTCTTATCTCTTTTAATGCACCTTCAGTGTTCAGTGTCCCCCAAATTTTCCTTGTACAGACGCTGTATGATGACAATAAAGGCCATCTTATCTAATCTTATTTCCTTCGTTTCATCATCTAACCTCGAGGACATTTGGTATTTGGGTGTAGAAGTATCATCGTACACTCCTGCTGCTCTGCTCTGTCCTGACATTCAAGCAGATGGGGAAAGTTAAGCTCAAGCTGAGCAGCTCTAGATCCCCCACACCCCCAACCCCACCCACAGCAGCTGATACAGCACGATGCGACGGGGAAATACTCCATTTTATGCAGATCAGGCTGATGGCGGGAATGTCATCAGGTTGGAAGAGTGAAAAGGAAAGATGTTTTGGGCAGTTTTGTGGCCAAACGTTGAAGTTCCATTAATCTCTTTTTGGGAACATTTTTGTAAAGCTGATGTCGTCCATTTATCAAAAAATGACAGCAACATCTTCATTTAAAGTTCTAATGGCTCAAACAATGTGCCAAGTATCATTTAGTGCCGAGCAGCGGTTTAAAGCTGCTGCTCTGTAAAAACGACAGACGGATTTTCACAGAACTGAGATGAACTGATCAATTCACAACCTTAAATGGCATGAATCCTATAAACTAATCGATCAATCCGGCCTAAAAAATTAAGTATGATTATTATTTTTGAAAGCTGCAAGAGATGCAAAATTTGTAAAATTTAAAGAGTCTTTTTTTAATGTATTATTATTTTTTACTTATGAATTTGTCCCAACCACGGACTGTTTGGACGTTTCGATGATGACCTGGATCTTTCCGCCGCTGGAACATGAAGTTACAGGAGATCAGCACTAAATCCAAAGATCATGTTAACAGACAGAGAGTATTTAACAAAAAGACATGAACTAAAGAAAGCGTGATTTCAAACTGTTATCTCGTGGACGGAGCAGATACTCAGACACCCCCCCCCCCCCCCCGTATTCTGACTCCTGAAGAGCCATCGATTGTATGCCGGAGATGATGAGTATCCATGGCAACGGCCATCATCAGGTGTCTGTGTATACAGCATTAGGTCACTGCCTTTATGTTTTATATCTGCGATTTAAAGCTTTTTAAGCCAAAAACCTGAAGGTGATGATGAGTTGTTGCTGCTGTTAGAGCTGAAACCGTCACCTTTCAGTTTTACAGATAGATGAGGGGAAGAGCAGATTTATATCAGCTGATGGGCAAAAAGAAAAAGAGATTCAGACTAAACAGAGTAACTGTCTCCTCCCTGCTGATGGTCCTCACACATCTTACTTCCACTTTCTCTGCAGCTCCTTCACCCCCTGAATGAATTCCCTTCCCCTCTCTTCTCTCCTCTCTCTCTCGGGGGCTGGAAACATTTTACATTTACATCACATTACACAGTCTGAGATGATCAGAGCGCTGTGTACCTGTCAGTCCTGATACAGTGCTGCTCCTGCCTCCAGGTGAGGAGGAGGAGACTTCACACACACACACACACATGCACGCGCGCGCGCACAAGCACGCACCTGTCAGCCCAATTTCACATCGGGCAGATGCGAACACACCAACGCACTCACTTTTTTTGCTCGGTGTGTCGTTGCTTTTAGTGTGCACAAACACACATTCGAGCATGCAGTCCACCACTGAGGATTGTGGGAGATCCAGTATCTTAGTGTCCAGACTCAGATGAATACTGCTTGTTTTCAAACCCATTTTCCCATTTTTCTCTAGCACTTTTTTAAACCAGGATCCATTAAAATCTGCGGTCCCACTCAGAGAACATCCTTCTGCCTTATGATAAAGGGTTAAATTGTCTTCACCCTGCCAAAGTGTCCATGAGCTGCCAGTTCTGGTGCTGTGGTCCTTCATTTTCTTTCCGACGTGACACGTCAACATGTGTAAAGGCCAAAGCATTCTGTGAAGCCGAGGCCAGAAATAACCTAAAATACTGTTGGTGTATCCGAAGGTTTTCCACCTACGCTCAGGTTTTCCTGTCCACACTGAGACCTGACGACAACAACACTAATATAGAAATCTTCTCTACATGTCTGTTGCACAAGCTCCAGCTGCTTGAGCCGGCAACTTTCGTGCATCTTTCTGCCATCCTCAGACTGTCGCTTCGTAAAGACAGTTTTTAAAAGAAATAAACTAGTGAAACTAATCTTCCTCCATTGTTGACTCACTGGCTTGCACAGTTGTGGCATGGAGAGAAATTAGAAAATTGAAAGCTCGCTCAAAGGCCTTTTTAGTGCTCACACAGTAGCATTGCATTATTAATACTTGATCCAGTGTTTCTGATTTCTGTTGGAAAAGTCTTTGATACTGAAAGAAATCTAAATAACTGATGGTCATGATGTAGATACATGAGCTGTGCAAAGCCGGCGCCGCTTCATCCCATACAGCTTTAAATCCTCTTGCTGTTCTGTACTTCCTGTCAGTAGGGCAGGTAAAAGCCGGGTGCTCCCATCACCATCGGCATGATCGCGAGGTAGTTGGAGGGCACGTATCCTCTCTGCCCTGCCTTCACCTCCACCAGGCTCCATTCGGGGTTCCCTCGCTTGTCGTGGTTTTCCAGGACACGGACCGCCTCGCCGGCCCGGATGGAGACTTCGTGGTTTCCTCTTGCTGTGAAGTCATAGGCAGCCATCACCTGTAACAGAAGATACAGAGCCACAAAAGGCTGTCAGCCACACAATTAACTGATGTTAGGAACAACTATGTCATCCCTCCATCTTTACTGTCATTAGTGAGGGAAAATGGTTTCATGTTGAAAATTCAAAAGAACATATATTCTGGGAAGCGGCCATTTTAACACAACTGAGGCTCAGCTCATTCAGCATTTGAACTGAATGTTAACGTTAGTGTGCTGGCATGATGACAGCAATGATGATAACATGAACGTTGACTGTCGGAGGGCAACATGCTGATGTCTGGGTGTAACACTGAGCAATTAGCATGAGGTGGTTGGGAATTGGTTAGCAAGCTAACACATACAATTAGCATGTTAAAATATTAATATGTAAAGTTGTACAAAATTGGACATTGGCTTGTTTCCAAGCTCACACATATGCATCATGTTTACATGTGCACAGTAGTTGTTTATACAAGAGTTGTGTTAGAGTTAATTCAATGTGTCTCAACCAGCCTGGATGGTAACAAGCAACAGCTAACATGCTGTACGAGTCCATCTTTAGGGGACGGCCGAGTACAAAATTCATCACAAAGGACTTCAGAAAATGGGCAAGCTGGAGAGAATACATTCACACAGGTACAAATCCAAACGCACACAGACACACTAACGCGGCCATGAATCACTGTATTATTCCCTGAAAAGGTCAGGCCCAGCAGTTATGTCCCATCTCATCGTGACAGACACACAGAATGAAGGTTTCCTAATGAGGCCCGTGTTGGTATGACAGAGTGCTCGTGCAGCACTAATAGCTGAGTTTAGCGGCTGCTCTGTGTCATTGTCAAACCCTTCACCTCAGCTCACCCCTCAGCTATGACATTAACTGCGGCCTGATGGTCTACACCAATTAGCATTTAATTAGCATTTTGCTGGGCCGAGACAAGGAGAAGAGAAATGTAAGGGAAAAAAACAAAAAAACAAAACTGTAAAGCGTGTTTGACTACAGGCTGCGCTTCAAAGCGATTCATGCTGCCAGAGCCGGGCGGATATTTGCTGCAGCAAAGTTTCTCCTGGAAATGAAAGGGTGGAGAGAAGTGGGGAACAGCTAATCAGCACCTCTCTGTGTTAGTGTACTGCCATGACAGCATGGTCAGACCATATCTGAGTCGGTCTGTGTATCTACAGAGAGCAGACTACAATTTAGATGTAATTTGTCTGCCAGCAGTAACAACACAGTGATTACAGGGTCTTGAGCAGAAATGGGAGAGATCTAAATTTCACTATCTCAAAAAGTCAAAGGATTATGTGCTGAAAGGCAAAGACGCTCTTCACAACTGAGTGTGTGGAGACAAATGTGATGAGAACGGATGATGAAAACAAAAAGACAAGGGAAGACCTTTAACAAGAATTCAATACTTCTCATTTTTTAATGACACTTCCTGTTTACCTATTACTCCATCCTCAAAGATTTTGTGTTCACCACATCAACCCTGTGTGATGTTACCGATTGGTTTGTGAGCTGCCATCTTGAAGCCTAATTTTGAAACCAGTAGAGCTGAGGAGGAGGGAGGGCTTAAGCTGACCTGCTCTGTACTGTCTCCTAATTGGGTGGTTCAATGTGTCAGTCACACAGTAGCCACACCCCCAACGTACACCAAGCTTTATGGTCTATTTTCCTCTATTAAAAAAAACAAAACAAAACATAATTTAATTAACCACCTTTACCATAATTTAAAAAAAATTAACATCATGTTGCAAACGAAGATTTTAAGCTGGAGACTGAGACCATAAACACATTAGGAACATGTTTACTGAAGTGAAGGGGAACCCAGATCTGTTCCAAAGCGATAAAAAAAAATGCTCCTTTTAAAATCAGACTGACATTTTTACAACTACAGCCTTGAAACTGTTCAGGTTGTCGGTGCTTTGAAATATGATCCAATATTGTTGTTTCAATGTTTATGTATTTTGAAGCCACTTTGGTTGAGAGGTGTGTAGAGACGCACAATCACATTTGCACTTTGTTTCAACTACAACTTCGTCACAAATCACAGGGAAAAGTTGCAGTCAAAACAAATATGGCACAGAGCTACACCGTCCTGCCTTTAAAGGTTGGCAGCTATGAATCATTTTGATTGTCTTCAGCCAGGAACAAAAAAAAAACAACACTGTCAATCTTTTGATAACCTCTATTTTCTGCTGGGGACAGTGGGGGCTTTGTGTGGATGAAAGCACAGAAATAAGTGAAAAGTACGCAGTTTTCCGATTGATCTGCTCCAGTGAGAATGTGGCCTGAGTTATTTTGTTTATGAACAGATTCAGGGTCACGAGGCCTGATGTGGGGAGGTGGGGGTGTGAGACGCTCTTTATAAAAAGGTCACTGGAGTAATCACTCACTTTAACAGGCAATGTGGAGACATGTCTGTCTCACACACACACACACACACACACAAAATGCCAAATGCAATCTCACTTCTCACCTGCTCACCTTAATCTCCCTCTCTGTCATGCACACAGCCCGACATAAACCATCACAGATTCACGACTTGTTATGTCTCACAAACCTGTGTGTTGTTAATATAAACCAGTCACCCAATGAACGAACACACACACACACACACAGACATGGACACGGACACACATGCACACACACACACACACACACACACACACACACACTCTATCTCAGCCTGCAGTTCCATAAATTAACTCTCAACCTTTCACACAGTAACCCACTTACAAGGTTAAACAGCTGATTATGAACGTTTCGGTTTTCACACAAATGTGCACACACACACACACACACACACACAGTCTAACACTGAGTTCAGATGATTTCAATTAATAACAGGAAGCTGAGGTCTGTGAAACTCTTGCTCGTTAATATTTGAGCCCAACGAAGCACCTGAGCTGCCTGGTCATGAATTGAACACCCAAAAATAAAATGACTAACGCCTAATTTAGTTAGTGTCACACTTTACGCTCTGTCATATTCTATTTGACCTGTCAGTGAACCGTTTATGTTCAAGTATTAAAGGGGTACTGTAGTTTTAGGAGGAGCCTGTGTGGTCTGCGTATAGTGTGTTAATCACCTGGAAGGAAGGCTGGCTCGTGGCTGTCAGCAGCCGGCTCTCTGGGGTGTAGGAGTGTCTCCTGGTTCCCGTCATGCCTTCGGCCACGTTCAGGTGTGGCGAAGGAGGCGGGTCCTCTGCTGGCTGATGGTAGCGAATCAGCTTTGAGGAGGGGGCGTAACCTCTTTTGCCTGCATGCAGCACACAGAGATGATAAAACACAGACCTATGTTGTGTGTTTTGTTCTACACAATTATTTGCACGTTCTGTCAGGAAAATATCTCTTCAGGATTTTTTTCCCATAGTTTACCCTAAAATCTTTATCTGTTACAGCAGAATGCAGTTAGCAATATCTGACAGCAGGATTTTACAAACTTTATCTACTGGTGACAACTGATATATTCAAGTCAATTCCATTTTCAAAATATCTGTTACACATAAAACACTGTAATCTGGATGTCACTGTCTGGCAGCTCAACCTTTTTCAAACGCTGCCTGTAATTGTTTCATCAGATGCTTGTACTCATAAAAGCAATAAACCACAAGATGGCAGCAATGATCCGCCTGTGGCAAAAAGCTACGTTGGTGTTGCAGTATTTTATATACATGGATCAACAAAGTCTGGTTTTCTCTTAACTTCTGGACTCTTTCTCTCCATATGCACAGGAGGAAACGCCCACAAGCCACATTTCTTCCTGTCTGTATGGAAATGTACATACTATGGCTAATTTCCATGAGAAACTCTCTTATTGTTCACTCAGTGGTGGTGATCAGACTTTTAATGCTGCTTCTTCATGAGTCTGATCACGACAGCAATGATGCCACACTAGAAAATAGACCTTGGAATAATCCTATATGATCGTATGTGTGGAAATTCAGTAGATTTATGGTACATATCCAGGCAAAGACCATCTTGTTGTTAAATATTTGAACTGTTTTCACTATAAGGTATTGGTTTATACCTCCTGCGTCAACCAGCCATCTGCGCTTATCTCCACGGGTGTCGCTCTCACTGATGATGGCGACCAGCTCCCCTTTGGCTAGGTTCAGGTCCAGGTCCCGGCTCCCCACGATGGACGTTATCACCTGGTATATTTTGCTAGAGCCGTGCTTATCCGTCAGCTGCTTTAGACGGTGCTGAGAAGATGGGCTCAGGGGCTGAAAAGGCAGAGCAGAAGTGGGAGTAAAACTGATGTATAAAAATTGACAAAGGCAAAAAAGGACAAAGAGGACCTGAGCAGAGCGGAAAGTGGTCAGTGCTGAAACAAAAGACCACTGAATGCATCACTGAACAAGTTCAAGCGTGTCAGGCTGGTTTATGAATAATTAATGAATTATGAAATTATGAAAAATCTAATTTAGATGAAGATTACCACCATTTAAAGAGGTCTTTCAAATTATTTTCATCACTTTGAGGATGTAAAACTTTCATCATAAAAAAACTTTGTATCATGCATGGGTTGTTGTCTTTAGTCATAAACCATGCCTGAAAACTGAATCATCTTCTTCAGAGTGACAAGTTAAAAAAATATTTCAAATATTTCTCACTGAATGTGTGAATGTGACATGATTAAGAAACCTGCAGAACAAGAAGAGGAACATTCACAGCCCTGTTTGCTATTGCCGATTCATGATTACACAGATGACAAAGGTTTATCACAAAGGTGACTCAAAACTTGGCATGACTGTACAGGTTATTTACGGAGAGTGTCTGGCAGGTTTGAGGAATCTCACCCTGTTCCAAAAGGGCTGACAGGTCTCTGAGCATTAAACCGAGGCAGCAGTGACACACATTGAAGAAATGTTTGCTCATTCAAATTACTTCAAGAACGATGAATAGTAACTGAAAGGTCTGGAGGCAAACTTTAGTGCTTCTCAAGAGACGAGATGGTTCAAAGTCCCTGAACTTTATTGTTTTGATTTAAATCAAGTACGTGTTTCCTGTTTAATTTTGAAACTCGGAGATAAAGGTGTAGTCCAGTGCTGGAGCAGCTCAAGTTTCTTGTGCACCTATTGTGTTATGTGAAAAAGTAAGCTGGACTGAGCTCAGAAGACCAACGACACAAAATGCCTGTTTTTGCTTGTTGGTTCAATGTTTTATCATTTTCTTTCCTGGAGAGTTGCACGGTAAAATAATGAAGTGAAAAGACACAAGTTGCTCTCCAGTGTTGTTGGTAAAGAGCCTATCAGAGCACAATGTAACACAACAGTCCTACTTTAACACCAACCTGGACGACAGGTGCATTGAGCGTATCCTGCACACCTCGACACAGAGCCTCCAGCCTCCTCGCCCCTTCCAACACCGAAGTCTCCGCCCACTCCCAAAATGCACCAGGGCTGAGAGAGCTGTGAGGAAGCTGGAAAAAAACAGATCAAACAAACACATATTTATGAATGCAGGATACGCTGATATTAACCTGGTGTTAAAAGTGGTCTCCCCCATTCTCTCCGTGCGGAGGCTCAGTGGACGAGATAACAGGATCATCTACCTGCTGGGCAAAGCTCTGAAAAAGCTGTTCCATGTCTGAGGCCAGGTCTTTGTGGAGGCAGCTGAACGTCCCCAACATGCTCCAGATCATCTGTAGAGCTATACCGTTGAACCGAGGAAGCTCATTAAGGAGGAGAGTGTTGATTGTCCTTGAGGAGGAAAAGAAGGGAAGAAGAGAGGAGAGATTCACATGGGAACTGAAGGGATAAACAACAAAACAGAAACTACTTCAGCATCACTGCAAAAGACTTGGTTGGATTAGATCACGATAAAACCTTTCATTAGTTTTCCTCCCCAAGCTCAAAGTCAGTTTTAACATCATGTCCAAAGGGTGTAATTGTGTAGAAAGAGATAACTCACAGGATGCAGTAAAAACAGAGCGTGGTTTTACACTGACTGTGATTTAGTTCTTACACCAAAACCTTCAAATGCACTGAAGCCTTAGTTAAGTCTCGCACACGTAATGCATACTGTTAGTGTGTGTTGGATTGTGTGGTTTGCTCATTATTTGTGTTGTGACAAGAGATGGTGTGGTAAATTACTAGTTACTACATATCTCTGACTTCTCAATAATCATTTTGTACCTGTTTTCATTTGTTTGTGGCTTTAGGGCAAAAAAAAACTATTTATTGCAATTGCTACAAAGGTAGGTGACTTGTATATACCAGTAAACTACTGCAGGTAATTATTTCAGACTGATCAGACATATTCAATGTTAATCTGCTTTAAATTTGTTGAGCTCGCATACAGCGATCACAGAGGTTCTGGGTCAAGACTCCAGCACCAAAAGACGCTTTTCATCGCTCAGTGGATTCACCCCGAGTCCAAAGTTCAGTCTGTTATTTAAAATTCTGTCTGCCTACCTGTACGTGTTGGCCACAGACTGTTCCTCATAGCTCAGATTAGATTTGGCCTCTAGCACTTCATAGTCGAGCAGCTTGTCCAGTCGCTTCCTGATCAGGTTCCTTGGGCCCACCAGTAGGTCACGGAGTGAACATAGTGGCTTGTGGATCAACGTCCTCATCCTCTTTTCCTGGATAAAGTTATGGACAAAGAAACAGTCATTAGAACAACCTTAGAAAGACTGGAGTCACACACTTTTTTTCCCTCGAAGCTATTAGACATTCAGGCAGAAAAACAACAACAGTAAAGTAAACCAGGGAGAAAGTAAAGGACAGCAAATTGAACCTTATAACATCAGTGACTACAGGTAATACATTTTCATTTTATGGCGGGAAGACTCACAAATGTGGGAAGGATCCACTGTCTCAGAGCTGTGGTGATCTCCTTGTAGCAGATAGGGGCCTTTTCTCCATCCATATCGAAGTCAAACTCCTCTGTTTTGCAGGCCAAGAACCCCTACAGACCAAAAAAAAAGAGGCTGCAGTCAAACTCTGTATCTGACTTCTCTCAGAAGAAGATTATGGGACAAATGACTTGTCACATACAGATCTGAGGTTATTATAGATGTTGCTTTGTGAATATACAGTAAAGAAAACAGTCAATATTTCCAGCAGGAGAGAAAAAAAGCTGTCTGGGCCTTAAAGACTCGGCTTCTATTGGTAAGAAAATGTGAGGAAGATGAGGGCTCCAGGGCTGATTCCTGCTGCTTTTTCCACAGAGGATTATTTTAGAGTAGAAAGGTACACAGAAACTCATGTGTTTGACCTCAGGACTTGAGGAGGGTTTGAGTTTACACAGTATGAATCATAAACCCCATAGCGAACAAGAGGTTCAAGAATAAATGTTCAGTCATGTTCAAGTTCTCCATTTGACCAGAAAGACGGAAGAAGAATCAAACAAGCAGAATAAACAAACTGTAAGTACATCATGCCTGAAACAAACAGGACATTTTCTTTCTATCTTTAGTTGTTAGTTTTGTGACCTCTGTGATAACACTTAAAAGTCGTCTGCAGTGTGAATGCAAACAAAGATTACATATTACATCCAGTGTTTCCTGTTGCCAATCTGTGTTAATGTGCCTTGCTGAGGGGTTTACAGTGACTGATAAGGGGATATTTACTATTTACCCAACAGCAATTACAGACATAATGTACCTTCTCGTTGGTCTCCTGACAAAGCTAATATGTCTTCCACTCACTTTATTGGTCTGCATCTAGTTCCACACTATCGTATAAGCCCTGCTCAAATATTCAAATGTCATAACGTTTGCCATCGCACATCGATTTTAACGTCATATATTTTATAATTTCAGAAACATTAAGCATTTATTTTCAATGTCATAAGTGCAGATGTTTTTTCATTTAATTTTCAACCATTTATCCATCTGGGTTGTGGGGTGTGCTGAAGCCAATCCCACCTTAACTGCAAATATGTTTCATAAAATTAATTTAGAAATTTAAACAGATTCAACACCCAAGTCTGGTTAATCTTTTTCTTTTCCTATCAACTGTAACATGTTGAATTTCACATATAATCCCTGGGTTAACAGAGCCTCAGACATTTGTACCTTACCTGTAGGTGGTGCAGGTATGTCTCCACGTTCTCAAGGAGCTCCAGGATCCCATGCTCCAGAACGTAAAAGAAACCTTCCAGGGTGTCAAACTCCTCATCGACCAGCTACAGTAGAAATCACAGGGAAACATATCTGCATGTTTGTAATATTATAAAAGTGTGGTGTCTGACGCTGTGTGTCAGGACTGATTTGTTGAACACTAACATGTAATCACCATCCAGATTTATCTTTTCTCTATTGTAGTCTAATAAGACAGAAACACATTCAGGATAGCATACAATCGAATCAGCTAAAATGGAAAATAAACTGCAGTATGGACAAAGCTGCTGTCAGATGCATGATCACAGCAGTTGTTAAATCAGCCAGATCAGCACATGTGAGATAATGTCACACTGTTTTAGAAAGCTTGATTTTAAACAGTTGTTATTATTACCTGTAGCAGGCATTAGTCACTGTAAACACCAGCTAATCAGTGTCAACATGTTTTTTTAGACACATTGTCCTTCAGGCTTTGCTGCTTTTCAAGTACGCAATGCTTCATTATTAGAAATACACACATCATGACATTACCTCCAGAGCTTTTTTTTCCCAATACAAGTTAAACCCTCAGTAATAGATAATGGCTTTAAATGTCAAATGAATGCAATGCTTTTGAAAACTTCAAGGTCAGATCTCTTTCCAGCCTGGGCCTATGTCTCTAGGCTGCAACCTATATTTAAGAGATGTGAAAAGATCAAAGTATAAAAAGGGAGAAAGCAAAAATCGAAATGAAGCGGCAGGTGATGCGTAAGGATGCTCATGAATGTGAACTCCTGGGTCAGACCTTAGCACAGCACAGCAGATCAGAGTTGAAGCAGGTTTGATAACAGGTGTGTGTTTTCTCTGCAGGTTAAACATTAACTGCGGACCCACAGTTATAGGGAGTGTGTGTACTGGGAGGTTATTTATGGCTCAGAGGACCAGAAAAGGTTCAGGGTATACTGTTACTGCTGGTGTACTGTGTCCTGAAGTGTCACCGTGACGTGTTGCTTCATTTATTGTCCCCTCGTTACCAACTTCAAACATGTGAAGGGGGTGATTGGTCAGGGTCAGTGACAGCCCAGCATCCGGGAGCCCAGAGGTTGTTTTATTGAACCGAAGCTATTAAACTTCTTTCCAACCTTATGTGCTATTCCTGTCTCATGTTTGAGTTGCTGGCTGAGCCTCGCCGTCTTCTTGGCGATGCTGTGAGAGTTTAGACGGATGATCTTGTCCTTGATGGTCAGGGTTTCTGTCTTCTTGTATTTGTCAGCTACGAAACACAAGAAATAATTACTCTAGAGACAAAACAGAAACCAAGCACATCTGACTATATCACAACAACAAAACTGAACAAAATGCTTTTATCTGTATTTATGTGTAAGAACTGAAAGGTTTTGACTCAACGTGGTCTCACCAACTTCTCTGAAGCGTTTGTACTCATTGATACCACAGTTTAAGGCAATAGAGGTGTGAGCAGTCTGCTCAAGAAGCGTATAAGCTGGGTTAGCTCGGTCGGTGTGTTTCTGGATGGTCTGCAGGAGGAGGGGGTAGCGGGCGATCCGCTGAACTGGCATCACCAGGAAGAAACTCAGTGAAGTGGCATTTACTTCAGGCCTGGTGACATGGAGACAGTCAGATAACTTCACCACTGAAAGCAACAACATCCCTAAACATTTTAGGTTATTCCCAGTGCTAAGGAACAGAAAACAATGAAAACCCACGCTGAGGTCTTGATGATTCTGACAATCTCGTTCCAGAGACTCTCCTTCTGTTTGTAGCTGTTCTCCACCACTGCTACATGGTTGTAGTTCGCCAAGTATTCCTTATAAGCCGCTTCAATGTCTGAGGACAAGCTGAGGAATGAATTACCTGTAAGGAAGGAAAAATGTATTCATACATCATATACAGATCAACAACAACATAGAGCTATGGTCGAATTGAATTTCTCTTTTTTGACAAAGTGGGTAAACACAACAAAGATAAATAATAATAGTAATGAATTTATTCTGCATTTGAATAATCTAAGAAAAACTGTTCATTTTGCAGTTTGCAGTTTAATGTGAAGAGTGAAGTTGTTGCCCTTACAGAGTGTCTCCAGGAAGAGAGGATCTCCGGGCCGAACCTGCTTCTGGTCCAACAGGCTGAGCAGTCGACTGGACACGTCGATCACGTCCTCAATGTAGAGAAACATGCTGTCTAGGTTGGCGAGAGGAGGCTGAGAGGGAGCAGGGACAGACAGGCAGAGAAAAACCCCAGACAAACTTTCATTTTAACAGAAAACAAAAAACGAACTGAACATCATTGTTACTCTTATTTCGTTCTATTCTATTATATATAGCATACATACGTGTGCTTGTGCGTGAATGAAAAGTAAATGCACATGCCAGTAAAGATCCATTTTGTTTTGCTCATTTCTATTCTAATGAGAGAACAGTGGGAAGACGAACTGGAGACAATCTGCACATTGCTCCATAAAACAAACCAGCAACTTTCCTGCCACACAATAGTGTCATTCATCTAAATGTATTCTGTTTCTCTGTCCATCCCTCCTTTATTCTGCTGCCTCTGTCTGTCTGTTTCAAGCTGTCCATTGACATTTATCATTTCTCTTTTTGTTGACCTTTGCACCTTCATGTGGTATTTTACTTGGCCCATCTTGATTTTATCTATTGATTTTGAAAATCAAACACGTAACGTGCTTTTTAAAAACTTTTTTTTATCTACCAGTTTCTCTCACTGCCTTGGAGGTTTGATGAATAAACTTGCTGACCAGTCTGTGGTTAATAGTCTGCTACATCAGCTGAATGCCCTCCCATGTCAACCAACTGCCTGCTGAGGATGGTCTGGACAAGCTCCAAGGATGAGACAGGCATTCATTCATTCATTCATCTTCTACCACTTATCCGTTACCGGGCCGTGGGGGGTGCTGGAGCCAATCCCAGCTCACATTTGGCGAGGGCAGGGTCACCCTGGACAGGTCTCCAGTCCATCACAGAGACAGACAGAGACCAACAACCACTCAGACCTACGGACAGTTTAGAGTCACCACTGAACCCAAACATGATGTCTTTGGACGGTGGGAGGAAACCAGAGTACCCGGAGGAGACCCATGCAGGCACAGAGAGAACATGGAGACTCCGCACAGAAAGGCCCCAGGCCGGGAACCGAACCCGCAACCTTCTTGTTGTGGGCCAACAGCACTAACCACTATGCTGCCGTGCTGTCCATGGATGAGAGAGGCATCATAACGTAATTTAATCCAGCTATTCCTCCTCTCTATATGTTCTTTTGCTTTCTTCTCTCTCATCAGGCATCATCATTTCACCGCTCAGCCCATAAAAGCCTTATTCTATTTCATTTTCAGAGGCCATTTTTCATTACCACACCCATAATAAATGATTATTGAACTGTCATAAGCAATACTTCGGCTGCAATAAAACGATAATTATAATAAACTACCAAGCGGCCTCTGCATATCAGTCCCTCTGGATGCTGCAGTGCTGACTCATTATGTAGTGACATTTGGTTTAGCATCACAAACAATCAAAACTAAGAAATACACGTTAGCCAGGGATCATCACTGTGAGCAACAACATTGCACTGAAACAACATTTAAATCACAAGTTGAATGTTTTACCGTTTGGTCACATAAGACTGAGTTTGCATGTGTTCAGATGTAAGTGTATTTTAAATTAATTTATTATATAGTCCCATGTATCTGCACCTTGGAGCTCTAAAATATGAAAAACTACAAGCCTCAACTACAGAAGGCTTTAGTCACATGCCTTGCTAAAGGGCTATGTGGATGGTACTGGAGTGATGAGTATGAGTAGTGCTGCAGCTTCATCTACCAATCATTTTCCTGATTAAATCAATCTCTCATGAAAAGTAAAAAAAAAAAGCAATAAAACATTTTAAATTGCAATAAAAAGGCCGTTGAGTAACTGTTTAATATTTAAACAATAATGATTCTGCAGCATTTTCCAAAAGATTTTAAACAAACTTTTATATGTTTGGTTGATTAAACAATTAGTTGAACAACAAGACTGACTTGAAAACAGCTAATTCATCAGTACCTAATTAGCTATTAATTTGTTTCTGAAGCGTAAATACTTCGACAGACAGCAAGTCCTCCAAATGTGAAATTAGAAATTATGCAGAAAATTAGATTTAATCACACGAAGAACACGATCAATGGAGTTTACACACCTGTAGTTTCTGCAGGTTACTCCTGATGGTCACAGTACTAACTTGCAGCAGTCGAAGATAATTCCTCTCAGACTGGACCAGTTCCTCGATGGCCAGCAGCTGCCTTTGGGCCTCCCTCTCTTTAGCTGCTGCTGCTTCCTCTTCAGACTTCTTTCTGGCCTCCTCAGCCTCCTGTGCTAACCTCTCCTCTGACACTAAGCTCTCCTCTGAGAAACTATCCTGCGAGGACAGCCTGGAGATCACAGTTGGAACATCTGAATCTACAAGTTTGGAGGTCTCAGCTGGTGCTTCAACAAACACAGACGCATCCAAGTCCTCCTCTGCACTGAGTGTCTCCTCTCCAACATCATTTATGTCTGTGGTTGCATTGTTCCGCAGCTTCACTTTCATTGGATCTTTCTTGATGGCCTTCTTTAAAGCTCCAGGCGAAGAAGGTGCAGAGGAAGCTGGTTTTGGGAGTGGCAATGTGAAGGAGGAAGGCTGAGGCCTCCGGGGCACCTCCATGGTGAAAATCACTGTCAGAGAGGACAAACATTGTTCAGACAGTGTTGATATGTTAACAATTTGTTAAAAACAAAAGTCTGATCATAAGAGACAGCACCCACTGCCTAATCTATAGTAGATCTAGTTATTTATATTTTAAAGTCTAAAATTCCACCACTGAAGACACCTTCTGAGTGAATGATGATATAACAAGATCCGACATCCTCTGCTTGTCTGTCTCCTACAGTAACATAGCTGTGTCATATAAGACAGAAAACTTAACACGTCTATGCTAAACCTGTCCGTGTTTCCTACATGGCCATGAAACAAATGTAAGCACGGTGGAAGAATGATGTAAGTTTACTCAGTCTAACGCGACTGCTTTATTTTATAACATAAGCAACCTCTTCGCTTTTAAGGTCCTTTTACAACATCTATGTAGTATTGCATGATTTGTGACTTGAACACAGTTTCCATTGTCTACCCTTTACCACTAACATAAGAGTTACTGAGAGTCCTGGATAAATTTTCCATAGAAAACTCCCACAACTTAAATGAAGATAACGTCACATTCCTGAGTTTGATTCAATGTCTCTTACTTGGAAAAAAAGGGCAGAAACACCACAGCAGTGAGTTTTTTTCCAAATCGGCAAGAAGAGTTAAAAAAAGAGAAACAAGCAAGTAGCATTACCTCTGGTTGTATCCATACTAATTTACAACAATTTCCACCAGCACACACCAGACGCACCAGCTTTGCATGTGTATGTCTATGTGTGCGCAGTAAACAACAGAGAGGGGAGATGCATTGTGATGGCTCCTGTGAGCTGAACGCCACGTTCGACCCACCAGGAGACTGGAAGCTGCTTACAGAGCCCCTAATGCTACCACCAGTGTGAAAATTAGCCATTACATGGTTGAACTGAATAGACGTGTGTGGCTTTAAAGGACAGACCCCAATGACAATTTTATTTTTGACTCTCTAATTAAATTATGAACCTAGGGTGATGAGTTACTCTTGTCGGCACAGCCAACATCAGCAACAGTTTTCTTGTTCCATGCATCAAAGTCCTGATCCTGTATCTGTAACATGTTGCACCAGTGCATTAAAGTGTTGAGCTTCAGATATGCTGCTGGCCTTTTAGTATTGTTTGAATCCTTCTGTTCCTATGTATGTCACTACACAGGGGATAATGTCAAGATTTTCTATTCCCATTTAAATCTATAACATATCTTTTACATTTGATTTCACCAAAGATAAACTGAGTTGCCAGTTTATTAGGTACACCTAGCTAAAACCTTTGCTGTGGAAAACAAGTCTGCATTAATTCCTACTGTCATAAATGTTCAAATGTTCAGTTTCCATTGTAGTCACGTGCTAATAAAACTTTATTAAAGTTTTGCAGAGTTGTTAAATTGAGAGGTTAATATTTTGCACATGATAAGCAAAGGTTAATAAAGGCGTAGGAAGGCTTTGTTAGACATAAGACTGAATTAGTTAATCGTTTTCCTAACAAACCTCTAACAGAGTATATGAAAATTTGTTTAAGTGTCTGAAATCTTTCAAAAATTTTCCTCATTCTTATTATGATACTCTGAAGGGCTACACTAGTTTGCATTGCATTTTTTCAGATGTTAAATTATCAACACGTTACTATGAAAACTGGTTATTGTTATTGTTGCTGTTCATTTTCATTTAATCCTAACTCACAGATTTATCTTTTCCTTCCAATGAAGGATTTAGGGGTTGACAGCATATGGTGACCCAGACGTGAGGATAACTGAGATTTAACATTCAAAAAGGGTCCACTAGCTGCACTGTGGATTTAACATTTGATAACGAATTATTTTGTTGTTGCTGTAAACTGCTTTGTTTATGCAAGTGTCCTGATGGGCCACTGAGGTAAGAGTTATAAGAGGTATTAGGTAAGTTTTACTGGTACAGTTAGAGAAATTCACATGCCCAACATATAATCTGTCTCTTATCAGCAAACACACTGCAAGACATATGATCATGGATGAGACAAAAAGTTTTGCTTTGTTTAGTTTTTTTCATCCAAAAGTTTGGCACTATTCCAGATAACAAAATCTATGACCTAGAGGACAAACCTGAACCACAGCAAACTGTCCACTATCTGGACAATACATGTGAGACTGACTTTAAAAGACATTGTAAAAAAATAAAACAAAAACAACTTTACATGAGATCAGGCTGTTGTTACCTTGTGCAGAATCCCTGATTCAACTGCAGTGCAGCTCGCTCTCTCGTCTCTCGCTGTGGTCTGTCCTGACTGAAGCAGAAATCTGCTGCAGAGGAGACACCGCTGCATGGAAAACAGACACACACACGCAGCTGTAACTTTCTCCAGTGACTCACACACAGCAGGCTGCTGCTGGACCTCATGTGGCACGAGTGCCCAAGTGTGTATTCACAAGTATGTGTGTGAGAGGAAAACAGTGTATGACTATGTGAGGAAAGGGGGGGATGGGAGTGGAAAGGAGGGTGGGCTGGCTGTTTGGTGGAGGAAAACAGGGGAGGGGTGGGCCTGCATGCACACACGCGCGCACAAACACACACGCACACACGCACAGTGCTGAATAAGCTGATTGACTGCAGCAGCTGGTTGGAAAAGGAAACGGTGCTCACCCAGGCACAGGCCAATTGGCTGACAAGTCTTCCAAGTGCAAAGAAGGACCAATCAGTCGACACCTTGAGAGGCCTCATGGAACAGAAGACGGACCAATGAAGACAGGCCGCTGATGTGATTGAAGTTTTCCTCTCACAGGGAACAAAAGCACAGCAGGAAGTACCATCCTCTTCCAATTGAAAAGGGATTGTCTGGTTTTTCTGGAGGGAGGCAACAATAAGTGATTTAGAACTCCTTCCTTTGGGTATTTTTCATCTGGAATTAAAAGGTTCATGCAGGTTGAGTCCAAAGTTTATTTCAAACTATTAAACAAACAATTAAATAAACTGTTCTCCAACTGAGCAGAAACTGGTGGTTTTTATCCAAATGAAATTTAAGAGGAGTGTGTTAAATGTAAATCTGGAGTATAACTTCTCTTTAATTTAATAACCTCAAACAAAATCCAGCATCCAGCTGTGTTTACAGATTTTCTTTTATTCTGGTTTAATTTTAAAACAATTGTACAACATGTTCATGGAAATCCAAAACAGAACGGACTGCAGCTCCATTATTTTTTATCATCAGCCACACTTTTGTTAATGTTTAAGTTTTATTTGAAGAGAAAGAGTCGGGTACTTTCCTGGGATGTATGTTTACATCCCAGGAAAGTTTACACCCTTCCTCCAAAACATTAGTGAACCCAAAATACAGACTCAGATGCCCTCCTTGGTATGTGCCTTTGACAATAATAAGAATATGATGTTAGCATGAATGCGATTTCAAACAAAGAAGGAATTCATTGTTGTAAGACTTGATGAATCTGGAATGAGGGAGGCAGAAAATAATCTGGTTCATCAGGTAGGAATGCTGCAGGACTACATGCTTGTCTCAGCTGACTTATGATCATTTTATAAGAACTTCAGGTGTTTTGCAGCAGAATGAGCGTTTACAAAGTCACATTACACTTTTCTCAGAGCTAAAGCCTGTCTTTCGAGAAAGAACAGCTGCATTCATATAAAGCATAGCTCTGTCATATCTGACAAACATTTGTTCTTGTTATTGAAATCACCACTTGGGTCAGTAAATAAGATCATATTCTATGATTACAGATATTTTGGTATTGGAGAATTAGTGCCAAAATGGTTTTTGGTAGTTGTGAAACTGTATAATTTCATCCAACACAGAGAGAGACACCGACGAGACATGAACCCTCACCAGCTGGAGTCCATCCAAGGACCTTTGCTGCATGGTGATCCCCTATCTCTCCAGGAAGTCAAAGAATGATTTTGATACAGAAAGTTATGAAAGATTTATGACACGCAACTAAATCTTAGCTGCTCTTTGTTTTGACTAAAGTTGTGATATAGTCTAATTGCAAAACTTCCTAAAAAACAGGGACAATTTTATTAAATTTGGCCTTTTTCTGGGTGGAACATCAGAAAAACTTGATATGTTATTTCAGCTGAAGTAGTTGGACAACATTGGTGCTCTTTCCTATAACTGAGTGCAGTTGTATAAATCTTGTTAAACACATGCAGTGCCAAGCACTTGTTGGAGAGAAAGTTGGTGACTTGGTAAGAAATATAAATGTAGAGGTATAATTATTGTAATTGTAAGGTTGGACCAGTCCCTGGCTGTGGCCCACAGGACTTCAAAAACACTTTAAAGTCTGTTATCAAACCATATTAACATAACTCCAGCTGAAGGCTAAAAAAACAAGCAGTTGACATCATAGCTGAAAATGAAAGCGGTCATGACTGCATCCTGTCAGCAGTGAGTGAAGAATGATCTCCGATTGACTGTGTGTGACAGCAGTTTTAAAGTGTAATCGCACCTTCACATTAGGTTTTTTATGTTGTATGTCATATTGATCCACAAAGTACTGCTAGTACAGATTTCAAGCTTTATGTTATGGGACTAAAAAGAATGAGAAATGTTTGGCTTCCAACTAGGTATTGATTTCACACAAGGAGGTTACGTAAGAGAAAGTCAGCAGAACTCCTGTGACTCCATACTGTCATTGACTGTCCAATGAAGTGAAGATGACAATGCAGTTCAAGCTAAACTAACGATGTCCAAAATTATGTTGATAAGTTGTAATATTTCCCACATGCCTTTGATTTCATCGGTCAGCGAAGTTCCACTCAGGACTCCAGAAGAGGCAGAGGAGGAGGTAAACATCCTGGAGGTCATCGTCTTGGCTTCTTAATTACAGGAAAAATGAAGAAAACAAGTTCAGATAGACTAAACATTGTTTCACACAGCAGTCTTTTTTGTCTCTCTGTCTGGCGTCAACAACCAGCCAGTTTGACCTTCCTGTCTGCCACATTTACTGCAGAAAGTCTGACCTGACGAGCAGCTGAGCCTTCATCAAGTAGCTTCACAGGTAAGAAGCTGCTGGACATTATAACGGACTAAAATACTCTGGAAAACACATGATACACATGATATTTAGGAATTGTGTGTTATTAAATCTTCAACCATAAACACCTGACATATTAGCATGCTGTTATCTTTAATGTAAATAAAATGACAGCATCGAGGAAACCCAGTGAAGACGATATCCGGATTTATTCTTTTTTTTCCTCCATTTTATTATTTTTTATTTATTTTTTTATTTATTTTTTTATTTTTTATGCTAAATCCTTCGTCGACATGTCTGCCGGTCTGTTTTATTTTTTTATTTTTTATTTTTTTTAACCCAACCGAAATGTCATTACCCTTAACGGTCGCTGATAAAACAA
Source organism: Remorina albescens (assembly GCA_034769265.1). Classification (NCBI taxonomy): domain Eukaryota; kingdom Metazoa; phylum Chordata; class Actinopteri; order Carangiformes; family Echeneidae; genus Remorina; species Remorina albescens. The sequence goes on along the minus strand of CM068475.1, from coordinate 4,301,098 downwards.
CAACAAAAAGGTGGGAAAAAAAACCAAAACAAAACAGCGTTTGTTTCGATTTTTAAAAGCTGCATTGTGTTCCGGTAAATACTAATAATAATTATAATAACAGTAACAATTATAAATCGTTACCTTTCTGTCCCGCCGAGCCGCCTCCTGCCGCCGGTGTCCGGACATTTAAACTCCCGTTCACCTGTTGGCACTCGGCAGACGTCTGCAACGTGACGACGTCATCGGACGTACACGAAGTCCGCTCCGCACTTTACACAATAAAAGCCACGCGGAAGTAGGATATTTTCAGACTAAAAGCCAAAAACCCTACCGAGACCTAGGAAAAAAAAAAAAAAAAGAAAAAAAAAAGTGTTTTAATTTTGGCTTTTTGGGGATAAATTTAAACTTAATAAAAATTTTATAACACATGTACTGCAGTGGACAATAGGACATCATTTATGTCAAACATTCAAACATGCACAACTGTGTTCGTCCGAAAGTATTAGAGGAATCAAGCAGAAACTAATGTCCACTACAGTGGACTAAAATGAATTCCTGGGCCTCAAGAGGATATCCTCTTGGTAATTATCAATCAAGAAAACTGCAAAACTGATAACAATTTAAAGAGTTTCATTTGTATATATACACATGCACACATATAGTTTAAAATTTGTTTAAACTCATAATGGTGGGAAATCATAAAGTTTATGATAACTGCATTTGTGTATACTGATACTCATAGTTGCGCTCATCTCTGCTGTGAGATGTAATCAGACTCCTGTCTCGCAACATCCTATCACTTACTGTAATACATTTTAGATTCTTTAGATCAAACCTCAGGTCATTCCCATTGAGTTTTGTAGACATAAAAAGCTATTTTGTATGGTAAAACAAGCCCTGGATAGCTTATCATTATCTGGATCGTTATCGCTGAATAAACGTGTGGTTTTCAGCTGTTCAGCTACAAGCACCTCTATGTGAAAGAATAAGCATTGAGGCATCTGATACAATATGAGAAGAAAGGCTGACACCTGCTGGTACACTTTTCTTATAGCAACACCCCCAAGGTGACATTTCACAAGGAGAGTTGTAAAAAACATTACTTAATGACTGGAATTATAAAGAAACACAAAAGTATTAAAAGTTTTTTAATAACGTCTGAAACAAAGCACATTATCATACATATAAGACGAATTCAAATATAAGTAAAGAATTGGTTAGAAAAAGAGATCATAAAAAGGAAGCAATCAGCATGGCCTGTCTCCTACCAAACTATAACAACAAACAGACAAACAATAAAAAAAAAAACAATAGCCTTGACTGATCATATCATTGTGGTGACTGCAATGTGTGACTGTTGTGGATGTTGTTTTATGGATGCTGTTTTCATGTTTTATCTTATGGCTGATTGAGTTAGTGGTCCATTGTTAAAAAAAAAAAAAAAACATGGGAAAATAAAAGTCACTATGCAAATGTAGAGGAGATTTTATTCATTAAAATTAATAAATAAATAAAAAATACAAAAAAACAAAACACGGAAACCTGGCAGACACGTGACTGGGCGGTCACGTGACAGACAGACAGACAGATAGGCTGTAAACACGGAAGTAGCGGCAGAAGGAAACAAACGGCGGCGGCCGCAGCGGACCTCAGTCAGGATGGACCGGTCGGTGATGTTGTCGGTAACCGTGAGTCTGATCGTAGCCGGTGTCGTCACTCAGGTGAGCGGCAGAAGAGTCACCGAGGCGAAGGTGAGTCTCCTCCCAGCACGACCACCGACCGGTTAGAATGAGTTAAATATGACTTATCAACACTGAAAAAGGTCGGTGAGGGAGAGTTCAGTCAGACACTGTGTTCAGTCAGTGCACGGAAATGGACTACAGCTTTTGGTTTGTGTTGATCAGCTGTTTTTTTTTTGTTTTGTGTGCAGGTTTTCGGTTTTGACTGGAAGAACTGCGGCCGGCCTGATGCCCCGGCTGTGCTGAAGTCCCTTACCTTGTCCCCGGACCCCATCACCATCCCTGGAGACCTGACGGCCTCGGCCTCCGGAGCCACATCTGTGGGGCTGACTGCTCCGCTGTCTGTGAGTGCACCAACACACCAACCAACTTCTTCCTGTCCCGTGAAGATAAGAGGGAGCTGGAGAGTGAAAAGCTCTTCTAATCTTTGCTAAAATAAAGACTGTAGCTGACCGACACAAAGCCCCAACATAAAATAACCTGAAATATCCACTTTATATCCTTTAAAAGTCAAAAGAAGTGTTGATTAGACGTCCAAAGTAATTTCACTTAGTTTAGTCTTTAAGTGGGACACCAGTAAAGAAATCTTACAGCCCTACACAACCAGCAGGAATCTTGTCAAACAATAAACCCAGTTTTACTCGAGAGCCCTGTTTCTGTGTGGTGAGCAGATTGTTTTCTAAAGAGAAACCAGACGTGTGTCATCCCGCTGCTCATCCTGCAATTTTTAAGCCACCAGCAACCCCATTTAAGGCTTTATGGCTGCCAGTCATTACTCTTATTCACAGAAAAAAAGGAAGGAGGAGAGAGAGAGGAAACTCACTCACACACACACACACACACACACGAGAAAAACAAACAGAGCAACAACACACACGACAATAACAAGTGAGGGATGGAAAAAATCAGCGAAGGACTAATTTTAACGGGCTGAAGGTAAGGGTTGGACTGAGGATAAAAACAAGCCAACAGAAACTTACATATATTTTAGATTTTCTTTCATACCTACTGTAGAGAAAAATGATATTTAACAGAATGTGTTACAGTCAGGGATTTAAACTTTTATTTAAAAAAAAAAAAAGGCTTTTTAATAACTTAAAGGATGAAATGGAAACAGCGTCAGTGTGTAAGAAGCTGGAGGAGTTTCCCTCCCCCGCTCAAAATGCTCATTAAAGACTCAACAAACACCACGTTGTCCTCAGAAGAATTTGTAAAAATGCGATTTTTAGTAGTTCGATGAAAAAACAAATTTTCCTGCTGTTGACATGTGACATGAAGTTACGCTGTTGTTGTTGACCGGGTGTGTAAAATATTATCAGGTCGAATCAATAAACCATGACCTTTGTTATGTGACTTCCTCACGTCAACATTTATTCTTTTAAGAGATGACACAGGCTCTTTTTATATTCCTGTTGTCCCCTTCTTTTATTTCATCTTGTTTTTCATTCCTCCAAAAGTTGCGGCTTCTTTTGCTCATAGTTCAGATATAAATTTAAGAATTTTATTTTTTGTTTGTTTTTAAATGGATTAGTTTATTAGTTTAGATTTAGATTTTATTTTTCAGTTTCGACGTTCAGCATCTCTTTCAAAGGTAAAGCTGAAGTAACAGGATGTGACATTGTTACACATCTCTTGTCTTTTTTTATTCCACCCTTTTCTTACTGTGTTAATTCTTTTGAGTGGAGGGTGTAGGACTTTGGATGAAAAGCTTCAGGCCTTATCTCTGTAGGCTTGTTGTCTCGTCCTCAGGTCAATGTGACTCTGGAGAAGGAGGTGGCAGGTTTCTGGGTGAAAGTCCCCTGTGTGGAGGAGCTAGGCAGTTGTCACTATGAAGACGCCTGTGATATTTTGAACCAGCTGATCCCCCCCGGTCAGGACTGTCCTGAACCGCTGCACACCTACGGACTGCCCTGTCACTGCCCCTTCAAAGCTGTGAGTCCGCTTTATCCGGCTGGAAAAACAAGCACTCTTGAGATTTACATGGTTTTGTGATTCAAATGGTTTTCATGTTGTGTTTCTGCTTTAGAGGCTGAGAAGTGGAGGAGGTGAATCTTTAGCTCTAGATAGCTGTGACCCCGACTTGAAATTTGCAGATTAAAATCTGTGTCGTTTTTCTAAGTTCCGATCTCGCTCCCCTCACTCAGATCGTCAGGCTTTGTCTGAAGTGCGACTTTAAAAACATTTTACTTATGCCTCTCACATGCTGCTCAGCTGACATGACTTCAACAACACAATTTAGTTTCTATTAAATAAAAGGTTAAATCTCTCCGAACAGCAATGAGGATTCGTCCAAACCACCAAGTTAGAGTCGGTTAGGTCAATAAATTGAGAAACAGCTGATTTGAAATAAGTTTGTTTAATCTCAAATACCAAAGTTATTGCTGATATTTGTTGGCAGCAGACACACCTGAAAATGAAAACAATGATTGAACCAGATTGTTTCACTGATCTTTGTTTCTCTGTCTCCACAGGGCACCTACTCTCTCCCTCAGTCGGACTTCTACCTGCCCAACATGGATCTGCCCTACTGGTTGACTAACGGGAACTATCGGGTCCAGGGAGTCCTGGGCAGTCAGGGCAAAGAGCTGGGCTGCCTCAAAGTCGCTCTGTCCCTTCACTCCAACTAAACAACAGCAGATACACTCTGCGGGGGGGGGGGGGATGCAAATATTGGTTTATTTGCACGTACAGATGGTTGAAAACCGGGAAACGAAAGCAGAAGCTGCACAAAATTGTGGGACTGAAGAACCTCGTGGGTTTTTAAAAAGTCTTGCTGTGAGAACAATATAGTGGCAGGCAAAAATAATAAACAGCACATTTAATTTTAACAGAGTCCACGAACAATCAGAACAAAAATGGTGCAAAACTTCAAATCCATCTGAGCCATGAAGCAGGTTTTTTTTTTTAAATGTAACTAGAAACTGCTTCACTTTACCATCTATTTGAACTTGATGTGATAAACAATGAAGACATTTAAGCGCTGGGATTTTGTTGTTTTATTTACATAAAGGCACTTGTCATGTGAATCTGGTCTTGTTGGAGAAAACCGTCACTGACTGAAAGAACTGTGAGTCTCATTCAGGAAAATTTTTCTCTGTGAGAAACAGGGTCAATATCGAGCTGCTCTCAGTAGTTTCAAAAAACAAAACAAAATAAAACCTGAGTTTGAACTGTTGTTTTTTTCAGCCCACAGATTTCAGCCAACAACTTTCCACATCTGAGTCTCTTTCTAAACGAGAAGCTGCTTAAAAATGCTGAATACATATTACAGTTAATTAGTTAGTTATTTTCAATTGAACTAAAAACTTAAAACTCAAACGTGCATTCTATTTACACATAAAACATCGAAACAAGAGCTGCATAATTTAGAAAACAAAGATATTAAAGATTTTAAAATGAGGTAAAATGCCACGGCTGTCAGATCCACATGATGCCTGTTCAGGTTTTTTTTTTTTTTAACTATTTACTTGTTTAACCATTTTTTGACTTGTTTCTTACACATGTTGAAATGCACAGAAGATTTAACTGCAGTCAGCAGGACTAAAATCAGAACATGAGATTTTACAGGATGACCAGGAGAGGGAGTGCTTTCCACAAACCTCACAGCTGCAATGCATTCTGGTCTATTCTGAAGGTGCTTCCTCATCTACAAAAAAAAAGTCCACCATCAATGTTTCACATCATTGATGAAATGTAAATAAACCTGAGTCAGGTCAGAGTCAAAGAATTATTTAATTCATTAGGTTTCTCTCTGTTAACCTTTGTTGTAAAAACAGATATAGCACCTGCTGACAGTTTTCTTTTTTTCTGATGAAATGTCCTTTCATTTTCTTTAATATTAGTAATAATGTACCATCTTTACATTATTTAGTGCTTTAAACCAACAGTGCTTTTCTTCAATCACTGCATCTACTACGCGTATTTCTTTCTGTTCTTTAATGAGGAAGGATTTCTGACTATTGAATGGAAGATCTGCTGATGTGAATTATAGTACTTTAGTAAAGTTCAACAGAAGTTTCAATGAATGAAGAAAAAGGAGAGACAAAAGTAAAATCATTAAAGTTTGGTTTATTATGATTTTAATTTGCCTTAAAAGGTTTAATTAGTTTTCTACCATGCTGAGGACAAATGTTCATTAAGTTTTGTTTGTGATTAATTCCACATTGTGTACAGTTTTTAATAAACGTTATCTTATGAATTGTATTTTCTTTTTCTAATCAATAAGAACTAACAATATTCTGCCATGGTAAAAAAAAAAAAAAACACCCAAAACGTCTTATTTAATGTTTAAGTTCAATGAATAAAAGCATAAAGAAATAATATAAATGTGTAATTCAAATATAAATGAAATTCCAAATTGACAAGATGCTAAACAAATATTAATAAAGATCCAACATTAAAAATGGACAGTCTGACAGTTTGTGTTTCACTGTAGGAGACGAGACTGAAAGCACAAAAACTCTAAAATAAGTCGGAATCAAACCAAACGACTGATCATTTTAATAAAAACAACAAGTTACACTAATTCTATATGGACAGTCTGATTTTCTTTGAGAAATGGGATGAAATTTAATGTCAAGTTTATCGAGTTCTCTTCACATTAATGACGGAGGCTTTTATGTTGTAGCTGTGATGTTTGGGTTTTCCTTATAAAGCAGAACCCTGAGCTCCACAAAACCGCAGCTTCACACTTTTTACCACGAGATGGAAGCATTTCACCTAAAAGTCTGTTCACAGTGATATCAGCTGCAGAACTGACCCAAACCACCAGAACAGGATCAGCTCAACACTTTTACTTCTTTGTGATTAAACTTCCTTCTGCAACAAGAATAAACCAAATACTGAAAACTAACAGCAACGCCCTGCTCTCTTTTTACTGACAAAGTGTAAAATCGGAGTCTGGGTGGTTGCAGCAGTGAATGTTTAACAGGAAGCTGCAAAGAAAACAGAAAACAAAAGGAGGAAAGAGCAGAATTACACATGTAGGAGCAAACACATGCATCATGAATGAAATACAGTGAGTTCAACCACTGAACACTGAAGACACCACAAAGTCTGAGTCCTGGAACACAGAAATATCAATTAGAGAGTCACGATTGCTTGGAAAGGCAGCAGAAAATGAACAAAAAAACAACAAAGTCGTGTTTTCAGCCGCATGTGTTCCCCAACTTTGAAGTTTCTGATGAAAATCAGCTACCAGAATCTGGAAAAACCTTCATTAACAAATTCTGGCTCTTTGTGGTTTCACCCGGAGATGAAAGATCCCACAGATGAAGAGCAGAAACTGAGCTGCTGATAACTTCTGTCCCACCTCTTAAAAACAAATGAGTGGAGCCTTTTTATTCCCCTGAAACATCGACATCGAGGCCCGAACCAGCAGCTGCACAGCAGGTGGTTTTTATTTTAATAACAAGTTCCTGAATGAAAGCTTTTAATGTGAAACCCATTCAGGGATTTATTTCTGTGAAGCACATTTTCATTTTCAAAAACAAAGTAATTATGAAATATTCTGTGTGATCATCAGAGGATGGATGCAGCTATCTTTGTTGCCATGGTTACTATAATAGCTCAGATTTTGGGAAAAGATGGTGATTTAAGCACTTTGCCTACATTAGGCTGTCTTTGTCGTCATGGTTACCGTGTTAATGTGGTTAAATGGTCATGGAGGATAGAGACAGGCCCGATGTTCCTGATCAGTTATCTGTTTGGTGTTTCTCTTTGTTCCTCCAGAAAAGTGGAAATTTCAATCAAACTTTATTCGTTATCACACTTTTCATTCATGTGTATTTAAACTGCCTCATCAATGAAGTAATAAAAAAAGGACACATTAAATTAGAAAAATGCCAATAATCCATTTTAACACAATGTTGAACAAAGCAAGAGACTAAAATAAAGTCAGAAATGACTAAAAACTACTTCAGCTGCTGACTGAACTCTAACTGCAGGACAATGGTGGCATTTCAGTGAATCATGCAACTGTTTGGGCCATAAATACAGAGGATTCACCTGTTGGAGCTCTTATTTCCATTTGAAAAGAAAAGAAGATGTTCGCTTTGAATTTTGCCAAACTGTGTGATGAATGTCTGCCGATGCCAAAATAAAGAGAAAAGCGCCAATGCTAACTGCTAAACGCTAACTGCTGCTGCAACACCAGATAAACATGTAAATGGGACTGTGAAGATCAGAGCGCAGTAACACACTCCAAGTTTAATCAATGAAACCCAAAGGGAATTTCCTCCCAATTACTGGCTGCACGTGTGTGGTTAAAATCTCCATCAAAGCACTTCAATGTACAAGTGTGTGTGTGTGTGTGTGTGTGTGTGTGTTGAGAGACAGATGCAGACCACTTGCTGCCTTCAGACAGGAAGTGTGCTGCTTTTTTAGCTGCAGCGTTTTAATCACAGGGAGGTAACTGTGGTTTCACTTAATATTTGCCCATCAGGGACACATCTGCTATATCAACAGCAGTAATGATAATGATAATTATTATTATATGATCATAATGATTACACACTTTATTATACTTGCACTGTGTGAGTTTTGGATTAAACTGAGTTGCCACCTGGTATAAAAATGCTGCTAACCAGGAAGACCACGTCAGTCGTTGTTAAATCGGGTTAAATGAGATGGATTTTGGTGGGTCGGTGACATAAAGGAAAGCTGGAGGGGATCTTATATAAGAGCCCACTTCCTGCAGAGGCTGCATGTGAAGATTGGTTGTGTCCCAGTAGTGCAACTTGACCATCCCGATTTGAAGGCCTCAAGGAAGGCAGCCTTCTTAAAACCACCTGGATCCTTCTCATCACAAAGATTAGTTGGACATGGTAAAGAAATTAAAATTAAAAGAAATTAAAAGAAATTGCAACAAAAAGCTGGAAAAATAGCAAAACATTAATTTTACCCATTTATTACTTCGGGTCATGTTAGAAGTTAGCAGAGGAAAGGGAAGCAGCATCAACCTGATTTCACCTACAAAAAGCCAAACAGATGTTTGATTGATTAGCTTTTGTATGAGTTTATGTTGCTCAGAAATTTTCTTCTGCAGAAGAATCAGTTTTTGAAGCTTAAATACAATCAATAGATTTGCTTGTGTTGTCCGAAGTTGGATTGTTGGAAGAATATCTTTAATGCCAATTATTTAAACTCTGCGCTCACAGGACAGCAGCGTGAATCAAGGCAGACATAAAACCCTGAAGGCTGTTATTTATGGAGGACCTGCTGCTCTGCCACTCGAGCTCCATAAAAGTCTTTTTATATTAAAAACGGCTCATAATCATATTACTCTGTCACTCTTTCAAAACAGGCTGCGATCCCAGAAATTCTTCTGTAAATCTAATAATGACCCAATAATCACCATCATGGGAAGAAAACTTGAGCAGGAGCAAATCTAATTTTCTCCTGATATGTTGTGCAATGAAAATTCACACCGTCTGCGCAGAAGCTTCCTCGTCGTGTTTTCCCAGATGTGACCCGCAGCCTCAAATTTAAATCAAAGACCACACTTCTCTTCCTCCTCCTCATTTAGATTTGGACCTGGAGAACTGAATCGAACTTTAATGTGTCTGTTGACTGATGCTGTCAGAGTGTGATGGAGGTTAAACTGGTTTTATCTAAGTGCTTCTCCCTCGAGAGGAGAAGGAGATGAGAGAAAATATTACGTTTGTGATCTTCATCTGATGACCTGGATTTAGTTCTCATTCTTTTTATTACATGGCTTCAAAGTCTATAATGGCTTCAGATACCAATAATTTATATCTGTCATCTGATAATAATAATAATAATAATAATAATAGACTGGTTGATTGACCTGATGTTATCAGAGCTCCAAAGCCTGAGAGAGAAGATGATGAGGTGATTTTTGTTTCTGTTTATAGAGAAACACTTTGGATAGAAAAAAAAAAATGCCACATGGTTTGGTGATATTCGGGGAGACCAACAATTCCACACTGCCAACCACACAAAACCACAACTGCCTTTAATACGTCTGAATATCTGAGCAGGTTTTTTTCTGCAGCTTTTGGCAGGAATTTCAGGGAAAAGCCAAAATCTTAATTCCTGGCATTCGACCCTGAAACAGTTGTGGCTCACACGGAAAGTTTTCAGACCGTTTCAAAGTTTTCCAGATTTTGTGACGTTTCAGACTCGTCTTAAAATGGCTTCAGCAGCCAAATGATCCAAACTTTGTTTCATCAGACCAGCAGATCTGGCTTCTCCTGGTCTGACAATCGTTCAGGTGTTTTTTGGTAAAGCGCTGTGTCTCTAAACCGCATGGCTTCGTTTTCATGCTGGCACACACACTCAGCTGTGAGACCTTTTATAGACGGGGCTCTGCCTTTCTTAATTATGACCAATGAATTCAATGAGGCACAGCTGGACTGCAATCAAGTTGTAGAATCATCTCAAGGACTCGAGTCTGAATACTTATGTCAATGGGATCTTTCAGTCTTTTATTTTTAACAAATTCACAAAAAACTCAAATAAAAAGTTTTTGCTTTGTCATCGTGGAGTCTAACACAAAACAAACTGGAAAAACTTAACGGGTCTGAAAACTTTCTGTAGACGCTGAATATGCACACCCTGTTCCACATATAGAGATATTCTACTGACACACATCAGGAGTGTTAATGTGAGAGCTAAGTGTGTGTCTTTGTGTGTGTCCAGTGGAGTTTAGTGAGTCAAGGTGACGTTTAGGAAGATCCACAATCACAGGAAGAAACAATTAACCCAGCTGATACACAACCAAAGACTGAAACACTCACAAACGCTCTCAACTCTTACTTTATCGGCCCGATAATGTAACAATACAGAATAAAGAATTCACAAATAGTCTATATCCTAACATGGGTGGTCACCTTCCTTTTTTTGATACAGAAATCTGGAGCCAGAGTCGTTGTGGTGATTCTGCTTCCAGTTGTTTCCCTGTTTATCGCGGCAAACAAACAGGAAACGCGAAGTGCATCATCACCTCCTCTGCAGGAGAAAACACCTGAGACTGCCAGACACTCATTCATGAATTAGAGGAAACAAACAAGATGGACAAGATAGATGATATGAAAATTGAGGAGGCGCTCTGCTATTTTAAGCTGATGAGGTCAAGTTATGAAGAAAGCCGTCCTGAGGCGAGCGAAGACGAAGGATGAAGGATCAAACTGCATGGATGTGATTTTTGTGATGAGGGAGATGCATAATTAATTTTATTCTCTCCTCTCCTCTCCTCCTTTCCTTTCCTCTGCAGGACATCCTGTTTCTGGCCCTCCACCATCAGACCGTTTCCTGCAACGGGAAACGTGTTCCCAGATGCAGCAGAGGAGGCGAGGGAGGAGACGAGGGAGGAGGCGAGGAGAGGAGGAGAGTCTGGAGAAATGTTCAAGGAAAAGAAAGAAGGCCGGCGGCGCGAAGGAGGCAGACAAAGAGGAGGCGAGGAGGGAGGGAGGGAGGGAAGGAGAGGGGTCAGAGGTCGACACGTAAACAAACAGATCAGCAGATTGGTGGGACAATAGAAGCTGAGGTGACCGGGTTCACCGCAGTCCCTGATTGGACATTAACAGGTCCGTGTCATCACCTCTTGACACGTGTGATCAACCAATAAGACGACGGCTCTGACAGACAGACCTGAACTTTTGACACAGAGGTTATTTCAACGTTAATTTATTAATACAAACTATTCAGCTGTTTACATATTTTTAAAGAAACACAGTGTACCCGCTGTTCAAGCTCTTGTCTGAAATTGACCTCCTCACAATCCTCAGGAGGTCCACAGCTTGAATCTTAACGTCTTCTGTGATCAATGACTTTTTCTTGAGCTGCACAGTAAAGTTTTTTATTTACTGTTGAAGAAAACACAGCGACCAGAAAATTGCACGAAGGACTGGAAGAGGAAAAAAGGTGATGTTTTGACAGTTGGGACAATAATGACTGTATTTATGTCCAGAGAGGCTCCGGCCGTCTATCATCCAGACCCATCCAGACCAGGAGCAGACATCTCCCCCCTTCTTCTTCCTATCTGTTCACTGTTTTTGGGCGATGTTGCAGAGATCACATCAGTCCTCCACATGTCTCGGAGGGGGTCAGCAGCTGGGGGGAGGGTCTGCCAGATTTCACCTCCTGGGGGTGATGTCCAACTCTCATCGTGGTCAGGACTTAATAAATCACCAAGTTCTTTCATAAACTATTTCTATCAAACCTCCCCGCTTTTTTCTCTTCCTGTGATCGTCAGAATAAAGGTCTAAAGACATGTCCAGTTGTGTTTTCATTAGTCAGTGTGTGTGTGTCTGTGCGTGTGTGTGTGAGAGACATAAAAGACATAAAGAAGGAAGAACACACAGTGAATCTGTGAGATGAGACATGAACATAAATGTATATTTTTCTGACACAATCAGCTGAGAATCACATTAGAGCCGATGAAATTATTTATTCAGGTCACAGAGAGCGAAACTAATGAAGAAAATGAACGGAATCGCACACCCAGACACACCCACACACACACAGACACACACAGACACAATGTGCATCCTCTTACTTTACTGGAGAGTGTGGTTGGTATTTGTCTTCTTCCACTCTGATCCTTATCTGGCATGTGTGTCAGCAGATCAACTACATCCTGCTTTTAACACACACACACTAACACACTAACACACACACACACACACACACACACACACACTGCCTATCGGTGGAGGTTTTCAGCTGCTTTCAGGCTTTAAGCCAACAAAAGGTGAATTTTCTGTCAACTGCACCACTAATGGCTGCTAATGGGGTCAAATATAATCTCTCACACACAAACGCACAAACACACAAACACACAAACACTCACACTCACCTTGGTAACTAAACGGAGGACTGTTAGTTTCAGTGCAGCATCTTGGGAATGTCATGCACATTGGATCTAAGATAAAAACAGCAGAATCAGCATCATCGAGGTTTTGCACTGAAGTCGCACAAAACAGGTGACACGACAACACAACACTGCTGCTGCAGATGGGCTTCATTCAGACGTTGCTCTTCTGTCCGACGTCTCGCCCAGATGTTTCCAGCTGCTGAAGAAAAAAGAAAACATTCCTAAATGATTTTTTCTGATGATGAAATAAATGACAACAATGAAAGAGTTAAACTTTAACTACACACTGCACAACTTTCACTACACACAGGAAGACTGATGGTATGGAGCAGCAGTTTGACCACACACACACACACACACACATACACACAGGTGGTAAATTAATTGCAAGCAGACGTGTGTGTGTGTGTGTGTCTGCCAGCATTTTCCTTCTACAACTTACTCAGAACACACACAGACACACACACACACACACACACACACTCACACAAAGCGGGTGGCAGTTGATTGGCTGCAGACGGGAGGTCGATGATGTTTGTTTTGGTGATAATGTCGTCTGATTGGCTGACCTCTGCTCCGCCTGAGATCGGGTTTGTGTCGCCTGGACAGACGGAGTTAAAGGTCAACTTAAACATTTCTGGTGAGGATTCCGTCTCCTCTTTGTGCTCGTGTGCGAATGTTGTGTTGTGCTGTTTTGTGTTGTCTATCTTGGTGCTCAAACTGAACGGATCATAGAACAAACTGACTTTTGGTCGTTCAGGTTTTTGTTTTTGTTTTAGGGGCTAAAAAACCAATTTCATATTATACCTCAAATGTATTTTCTTCTTTCATATACAACCTGTGGAATAACGAATAAACGTTAATTGACACACATCAATTTATTGGATTTTCCTCACGTCGCTTTGCCTTATTGGCCCTCTACAGTTATTTTTACTATCTCATCGTCTTCTGCTGTTAATTCAGATGTTCAGTGTTTTGTAGGTGACACTTGGATCATATTGGTCCTTAAAATAATGAATAGTTTGTGATCACAAGCTGAAAAGATTTATATTTATTATGAACTGAACTGGCCTGGCCGTGCCTTGCCCCCCTTTTCCTCCTCTTCCTCTCTGTTATCTCCTCAGTCATCCATCAGTGGAAGTCTCTCATTGGCAGGTGACAGTGCGCTGATGTCTTTATACTTCACCCCCCCTCCACACTTCATTGCCAACCCCCCACCGACCCCCTCTGAGCTGAGAGGAAAGTGATACTCTTGAATCCTCTTCAGCCTGATTCTTTCTCAGCCTGCAGGATATTTTGGGGACCACATGAAAAATAAGCTCCGTGCACGCTGGGAAAACATTTCTCCTTTTTGCCGGTGGACGTGCAGCTGTGAGCGCCAACTGGTTTCCAAACTGAGACTGAAATACCGTGCGCGCGCCCCTGAAATACTCCACCACGGTGTGTGTTTCACAGCGTCTTTGTCAGCCTGAAAACCACCTCTGTGAATCACAGCCCAAATCAAAGCTCACTGGAGAAGGAGACGTCAGAAAATCCAGATGAGCCAGGAGTTGATTTAATACCTGCTCCTTTTGACTCACGAACAAACCTTCAGCTCATTCTGCGGTTTGCTGGAAGTGTTTTGACCTCTGCGGCCTGCAGTTGAAGACGAGCTCTCTAACTCCTCATAATCATGTTTGGGAAAAATGTGTGTGGAATGTGGAATTTGTCACACTGAGGACTTGCTGCTAGATTTTGAGCATTCATGTCATAGCTGGTTGAACCTTTCAAGGACTGTTTTCTCTCCTCGGGACAATCGATTCACCTTGTTCAATTTAAAAAAAAAAAAAAAAAGCTGCCACTGTGTTGGACTTAAAGTTTTAAAAAACCTGCAAAGATAATTTACTTTTTTTTTCCTACAGACAGATTTTAATGCACAGTGTTACTGAGTGACAGCTCTGAAGCTGTCGCCGTATTTATAATGACGTTTCATCGTCGTGTCTTCGTATGTTTGGGTTTTGTCTGACCTCCAGACCGTACGTCACTGCAAAGGAGCTCAGATATGTGACTTTCTGGGGCCTTCAGTCCTGCTGGGATTTAACTTAACACAAATTTTCCACATGATTTAAAGGCTGTGTTGGCAGGTTCGTGATGAGTTTATGCTTTTTGAAAGGGGTGGAGCGGGGGCTATAGGTTGGTGTCATATTTCTTTAAAAGCATCCCAGAGTTGTGGTGTTTTTCCTCAGGGCAGGAGGGCTTTTTCTTTGTGTTGAGTCTGGATTTATTTGCATATAACCCTCCTCCTCTGCTCGGATTGGCTGGGGCTTCACCGGCATGTGGAAATCCACATCCAAACTTTCTCAGTTGGAGCTAAAGTGTCCTGAGTGGAGGAGGATGAAGTGAGAGGCAGGACGCCAGCAGCAGCATGAGTGAGTAACAGCAACAGGCAGAGAGGATGATATCTTAATTATAGGCTTCTATAATTGTATCCTGACCGGACTCAAAGTTGTTTTTTTTTTTTTTTTCCTCGGTATTTGCTTTATAAACTGTTTATTTCTCCTAGTTTGGTTGTTGTTGATTTTTTTTTTTATCATTAAGAAAACTATATTAATCCGATGAGAGCTGGATTTGGTCATTGCTTTATTTGACATTTTTAACAGGTAGACTAAATATTTTTTCATTTCTAAAAGACTGCCTTAAAGTTATATTTGAATTTTAAAGTTGTCTTTTTTTTTTTTATAGTGCTGACTAGTGATTTTTTCTTAAAGATGTCAGTTTAGCTGGTAGATAGGAGATCAGCTGTACTTCACATCATTATGCTGCTGGCTCTGCTCCTGGTTCTGAGTCTTTGCTCTGAGGCTCAGTCCTCTGAGCCCTCGTCGATAACAATCCAGTACCGGGTTTGGGAGGAGCAGCCTCCGGGAACCCAGGTCGGCCGGCTGGTGGACGACCTCCGGCAGAGAGACGAAGGTGGTCCTCTGGAGGATTTCCAGGTGGTGGAGCACGGGAAGGCCCTGCCCTTCTCCGTCAGCACTCGAAACGGGGTCGTCTCCACCCAAGGCCGGCTGGACAGGGAGCAGCTGTGCCGCGGGTTGGACATGTGTGAGATGGCCTTCAGCGTCCTCTACAAAAAAAGCGGTGGTGTGAACTGTCTGAGGGTTCGTGTGGAGGTGATGGACCTGAACGACCACAGTCCCAGCTTCCCCAGTCCTCTGCAGGAGGTTGAGATCTCAGAGACGGCCGGCCTCAGAATGCGGATCCCTCTGGACCGGGCTGTGGATCCTGATGCAGGACCCAACAGCCTCCAGACCTACTCGCTGTCCGTCAATCAACACTTTGCTCTGGATGTGACGGTCGGGCCAGATGGGACAAAACAGGCAGAGCTGGTGGTCATTAAAGAACTGGACAGGGAGCTTCAGACCTCCTTCAACCTCATTCTGGTGGCGTGGGATAAAGGGAACCCCCCCAGATCTGGGAGCACATTAGTCCGAGTTAATATTCAGGACTCAAATGATAACAGCCCGACTTTTGAGGACAGCACTCCCACTGTGGAGCTCCCTGAGGACACAGCTCGGGGGACAACTATCATCAACCTCAAGGCCACTGATCCAGACCAGGGTGCCAACGGGGAAGTGGAGTACTCGCTCAGTAAGCACACCCGTCCTGAGGTTCAGAAGCACTTCTATGTGGATCCACAAAACGGAGCTGTGAGTGTCAGAGCGCCCCTGGACTACGAGGCCCAACCCTCATACGAGGTGATCATACAGGCCCGTGACCGCGGACCCAATGCGATTCCCTCGCACTGCAAACTGCACGTCAAGCTCAAAGATGTCAACGATAACGCCCCGAGGATACACGTGACGTGGACTCCACCCAATTCCCCTGTGCCAACAGTGCTTGAAGGAGCACAAGTGGACACTTTTGTGGCACTGGTGATGGTCTCTGACGCAGATTCAGGCACTAATGGCAAAGTGAGTGCACTTATTGAGGAAGGATCTGGCCCTTTCCGCCTCAAACGGAACCATGGTGACAATTATATCATTGTAACCGATGGCAGGCTGGATAGAGAGAATGTTATGCAGTACAACATCACGGTCCTGGCCCAGGATCATGGAGATCCTCCTCTGTCTTGTATTAAACACGTGCCAGTTCATGTTTTGGATGAGAACGACAACGCTCCGGTGTTCTCCACCTCGCTGTACAAGGCTTCCTTGAAGGAGAACAATGCAGCAGGCTACCACGCTCTCAAAGTTGAAGCCAACGATGTTGACCTGGAGCTCAGTGGAAGAGTTTCCTACTTCATACCCGGCTCCAACGACATGGAGACTGACACACAATCTTTCTCCATCCACCCAACCAGCGGTATTATCAGCATCCAGCGGCCCCTGGACTACGAGGAATCCCACACTTACTCTTTCATCGTGGAGGCCGTCGACCACGGACATCCGCCGCTCACCAGCACGGCGACCGTTCAGGTTGAAATCGAGGACGTGAACGACAACTGCCCCGTCATCAAGGAGCCAAAACCCAGAAAGGGCGTGGCTTCCTTGAGCGTACCTGTCAACGCGGATAAAGGGGAAATAGTGACCGAGCTAGGGAAAAACATGGAGGCGACGTCTTTTCCAATGAACCCCCCGGTCAGCGAGGGAATTGTCGGATTCTTCGCGTCCACCATAAAAGCTGAAGACCCGGACTCGGGGCTAAATGGTGAACTTGTGTACCGCATCACAGAGGGAAACCCCTCTGGGCTCTTTTGGTTGGATGAGACTACAGGTCAGCTGTTTGTAAACACGACCAACGCTACTGAGCTCATTGGGAAAACCTTTAAGGTGGACGTCACTGTGTCTGACATGGGAACTCCCAGCCTGGACACCAGGGTAACTCTGGAGGTGAGCTTCATCAACCTCAAGGACCATTTGAAGAACTCCTCTCCCGGTAACCGTGGGCAGCTGAGCTTCACCATGATGATGGCGATCTGTCTGGGCGCTACGTGCCTGCTGTTCCTGTTGGCCATCGCCTTGGTGACGACGTTCTGCCGCCCAGAGAAACGAGACAATCGGGCCTACAACTGCAGACAGGCTGAATCCACCTACACCCGCCATCCTCGGCGGCCGCAAAAGAACATCAGAAAGTCCGACATACAGCTGATTCCCGTCATCCGCGGACGAAAGGAGGAGCCTCCTGAGGACGACAGTGAAGCTCAGCCGCTGGCCCCGCCTCCAATGATGTCAGAGGAGCTACATACTGAGAGACAATACACCTTAACGCAATCAGTCATGAACTCGAGCTTCCACTCCCAAGGCTACCAGGAAGTTGATCCTGCTCAACCCGTCACCAATCACGGCAGAACCCTTTGGAAGCCTGGAAACATTGAACTGGATGGGGCTTTGCCTCTGACGCCCGCCACGTCTTACCGGACCCTGCGGACGGCCAGGAACCCATCGTCATCATCTTCAGTCTCACATTCGAGCACCTTGAAGAGCCAGGCTCACCGAGACGGGGAAGAGGCCGAACCGACGCTCTCCGGATCCCAGGCGACGCTCAGGAGGCCGAAGACCTTGGAGGGACAAGGGGCCCGAGACGCAGAGCACCGGCAGATGCTTCGGAACCTGGTTCGACTGTCCATGGCTGCGTTCGGAGATTCCATCGAACTTTCCGCAGCTTCTCCAGAGGTGCAGGTGAGTTGTGGCTTCTTACTTCCAACTTTCCAAATAACCTGCATCATCTCATCCAATCTGGCACCTTTAAATTGTGAGCGACCTTTTTCTCCTGAGTCGTACTCGGGTTGATTGATGTAGTTCAGTCATCAGTTTAGTCTAAATCAAATTTACATTTTCTTCCAGTTAAGTCTTCAGAGCTCGTCGAATGGATTTTAAAGATGCTTAATGTTTAAGGCTTTATTTGTAATAAAGAGCAGCCTCATCATGGATGTTCATTCAAGAGACATAAAAGAGGATTTTCCGGAAGAAACCCAAGAACCCAAATACAATGCATGATGGGAAGTATGCTGACAAGTTGGCAGAGTCTTTTATAGGAAACTTTAAATTGAGTTCGCTCAGCTCATCATTCATTAAAACTAATTAAACTGGTGCCGTAAGACTTAAACTCATGACTGAAGTTCTGGAGTTGTGTTCGAGGCAGCTAATGATGAGTTTACTGCAAGTTGAACTGACAAATATATCCATTTACATGGAATTAATGATTTCTCTAAATCTGCCTGATGATTTTTTAATGTCTTCTTATTTACATTTTCCACTATAGTGTGAACATTAAGGCTAATGCATCGCCGCTGGCTCTCATTTAAATCTAATTTAGTTCCATCTTAAAATGTGTGATCACATTTATTTCAACATGTGCTTACAGTTAGTGCTGGAGTAATTAAGTCTCCCCCCTGCAGGCTTTCAGATTAATCTGTAGTGAAGTCCATTACAGAGTAAAAGCCCCCTACCACCCCCACCAACACACACACACACAGACCAGCTTCCCCTTTCCCAGCAGCCTCTCTGCTTTTTCTGCCTCCTGTGTGATGACTTACTCACACAGCCTGAAGGCTGGAGACGGGTGGAGGTAAAGTTGTGTTTTTCAGTGTGTGTATGTGTGTGTGTGTGCGTGTGTGCGTGTGTGTGTGTGTATGGGGAGGTGTAACTAGCTGATGGATGACTGAGAAGCCAAAAAGCAGCAAGTTTATTCAGGTGCTCATGTGTCACGGACAGTAATCCTCCCCCTGCGCCCCCCCAGTCTGACTTTTCTTTACTAAACGGCACATATCAGATTCATGTTGAAGGAGATGAGGGGAGGTGGGGGTGTTCTGTAGGATCGGGAGTCTGAAGGGGTGGGGGGGGCAGCCAAAGTAAGCTGTGATGTGTTTGTAGTGTAAGATAACACCGCTCTGACACACCGCTCTGCCACTTACAAATGACCCCCCCCCTCCCCCCAAAAAAAATCACTTTTACTGAGGAAAGAAAAGCAGCTCAGACTAAAAACAGCAGCTGAGCAGGACGTCAGATCAGGACTTGGTCCGTCACTTCCACAGTCTGACTGCACCGACGCACATTTGACCCTCCGTTTATTGTCTAACCAATCCCAGCATTGTGTGCGTAATCAGAGCCTGATGTCGCTTCTTCCTCTGAGCCGTAGAGCTCCATTGTTTCCAGAAACTTTTAAAACACATCAGTGAACCACATTATTGCCCTGGGTGGTTCCCCTTATTATCACAAACACACACACACAAACTGCCCTACTGCCCCAAATACTCAATAAAACACCCAAACTTTGGATCTATGCGCCACAGAAAACAGTCCCCAACTACAGTCCTGTTTAAGTAAATAAGTTAAAGTGTGAAGTAGCTACTTTTTGTTTTTTACTGGATTTGTTGACTAGAAATGTCTTTTGAAAATCAAATCTCTTAGATAGATGAACTCTGTGGAGACGAGTTTGTAGATGTGTGATCCATTTCATCAGTTTGAGGAAAAAAATGATAATTACTGACACTTTTGGTCACACAAAGAAATGAAATGACAGAAAGTTGGATGATGGATTCGGTCCCGCCTGACGGTCAGGATGGAGTTCAGAGAAGGTCAGTGCCTCGGCTCCACCTTCTCCTCAAAAAATATGGTTTCAAAAAAATCAAGATGGACGACGATCAAATTACAGCCTGGAGGCTTCAAAACAGCAGCTGAGGGGTGACTTCACGAGGTCCGTTTGAGTTTTCAAAAGGAAAAACTGTCAAATACTTTTTGCTTTTGATAAAAAGAAATCTACAACAGGTAAACAATGACAAACAAACAAAACAGTTTTCATTCAGTTCAACTGTGAGACAAGTTTCACCGGCTGAAACACAAAGCAGCATCATCGGGGGCCAAAGTCAGAGAACAAAGAGCTCGGCCGGGTCCGACATCCTCGCGTGAATCCCATTAAAGAAAGGAAGAGGCCTTTTTCTTTTTTACCCACAATCCCCCTCTTTGCCAAGCATCCAGCCGGCCTAGTTGGCATTTCTTCTACTTCAGAAGTTTCACTCCCGTCGAGGTTGCAGAGGAAGAGGCATGCTGGCTGCCTGGGTGGAGAGGGAGATTTACAGTTAACCTCCACCTCAACACACACACACACACACACACACACACATACATCCTCTACTCGTCCAAATTTCAGAGTCCATCCTGGAAGGAAACGGCCCAGAGAAGAATAGGCTTTTACATTGAGGCCATTTCCTGTCGCTGCAGCGGCGTTACACGTGCAAAAACACACAAAACACACAAATGTCATGCCTAAAACAAAGTCGTAAATTAGCATGCGGACACACACGCATACACCTTCCTCAGTGTGTGCGTTTCCTCCCCTGGTGCGCAGCGTGTATCCGCTGTATAACGGAGCTGTCAGCAGTGAGACGGACGCAGACGCTCAGTTCTCACACTGCTGAACTGACTGAAAACACAAAAAGAGAGAAAGAAAATGTTTATTCACCTTTTTTCACCTGAAATCATCGTTCAAGCTGCAAAAACCATGAGACGGATTCTCTCTGAACATAAGACTGAGATATAAGCAGTGCAGTTTTCATCACGCCCTAATTAATGCCAATCACAACCTGATAACCTGATGAGCAGCAGCTCTGGATTTATTACTTCGGCCCTATCAGCCCTGTCAGTATTATTGTTCAACGGTGGTTTGAACTTGAGACGTGCTTCTTTTTTTTGTCCTTTACACTCGAGAACCAGATCTTTCTAACAAGCCCCGATTCGTCAGCGGATGCCTTTAACTTCCATCTATGAACTGATGAAGAAAGTTCTTTCAGATCTGGATCTGTCTGAATCTCAGCATCTTTATCCGTCAGTCCTCATCCTCCATCTTTGCTCGTCATGTCCCTAAAAGTCTCCTTGACATTCATGTGGAATGAATATTAATTAGTGCACCCAAAATAGTTTGCCATTGATGACGTCGGTCATTTTTACCCAGAGTTTTGTCCAATCCTTACTAAACTACACGTATTTGAAAAATATTTATATATATATATAAAAACATATTTAAATATATATAATTAACGCTCCTGGTCACAGTTTGTTACACCATATCAGGTTATAAATTTAAAGGCGTTAAGTCTTTTGTCTGATGTGTAAAGATAAAATGAGATGAGATAATCCTTTATTAGTCCCTCTGTGGGGAAATGTGCAGATTACAGCAGCATCAGATGTATAAAACAGAAGCACAACAGGAGTGAACAGAAGAGCTAGAAACTAGAAAGGAAGAAGGAAGTGGACTGAAAGAACATATAAAACCAAAATTTAGCCAACATATGGACCAGAAAATTTGGCTTTTGTATTCCACACTTTAGTGTTAATGCACGCAGCTCTAAAGTCATTCTTCACCCCTCTCTCCTTCTCTGTCCTCCTCCTCTTCCTCCTCACAGCAGATCTCCCAGCTCCTCTCCCTCCTCCGGCAAGGTCAGCTGCAGCCGAGGCCGAACTTCAGGGGGAACAAATATTCTCATCGCAGGTCAGTCCTCCTCGTCTTCCTCCTCTGTCCTTCCTCCCTCTCCTCCTCCGCGTATGTGGACTCATCGAAAACCACAACAAAGGCAAAAACAGCAAAGAGCTCCGACTGCTTTGTTGTTTTTATTGTTTCTTTTTTTTTTTTTTATATATTACTCTGCCTCATTTTTAAATAGACATAATTGTCATACTATCAGTTAAAAGGCAAAGATTTTCTGGGAGTAAACCAAACTTAAAAAATCTTTTTTCCAGGTTACTTCTGTGGGTTTGTTGGGAATAAAGAAAAAGTCACTTTTTTCTGCTGTAATACGATTGAACAATCTATCATCTGATATGAACAGTCAAATTTTTTAGTCTGAGGGGCTCAAAAGAAGATAGAAAATATTTAAAAGTTTTTTATTTGAATACTGGGACTCGACCTACATTGGTAAAATACTGTGTCACTGGGGCTGAAGCTCATCAGTGATTTCCTTCATCACTCATCATCCTCTGAGGTTTGTATGGGAGCCAGCTGGCTGCAGGCCCCAGACTGTGATCTCTGCTGCGTCCCCTGATCAAACCAGTCGGCCTCTGATAGCGGGACGGGCGGACATTAAAGAGGAACGCCACCCTCAGATGTTTATCCTGAACCTGAACACTTCTGTTTGTGATTCTGTTTTAGTGGCCTCTTCTTCAGTTACTGTTGGAGAATGTCTGGCTGAGCGCCACAGTGTCCATATCAGCATACCAAAAAGCTGATTGTGTCTGTCATTTTAGATAGATACGATCATATTCTAGTTCAGGTTTTATTTCATCATCCATCAATTATTTAAACTGCTGTTGTTTGTAAAAAGAAACAAACAATAACAAAAAAAAGAAAGCAATTTTACCCTGAAATCTAATAAGTTCATTTATCTTTCCATTAATATCTATAAGATTATCCATCAAAGGAGGCTGCAGCCAATCCCAGCTGAGCTTTGACGCCAGCCTGAGACGTTTAGAGAAAACAGAAACAAACAGAAACAATCACCGGCAATTTAAAGTTGCAAACGAACCTACAGTCTTTGAGCTGTGGGAGGATCCCACATGAGTACAGCGAGAATTCACACCGAACATTTTAAACACACGTTTATCAGCGTGGATAAGATACAAACACAAATCTGAATTGGATTCTGTCAACCATTTCTGGCGTCGTATTTACCCTAAGAGACAACAAAATACATCCTCTGGTCCACGAGTTGAGGATTTCTTTGATTTCCAAACAGTCTGAAACGTTTAAAATCAGTTTTAGGACTAACTGGCCCAAAGAGTTTGTCTTTTTTTGGGGTAAAACTGCACTTTAATCATCCGTAAACTGCCTTCAGTTAGTTCAATTTGTCTTATTAAATCAAACTTGGCGTTGTGACGCAGATAAATGTCGCTGATTGTGACCGACTGACCTGCTGCGACTGAAATAACAGCAGAAGACAAACAGGATGTGGAGTCAAACGCTCAATATCACAGGAAGAGTGTCTGATAACCCCCCGACGAGTGTGTGTGTTTGTGTGTGTGTGTGTGTGTGTGTAGGCAGGTTATAGCAGCTCTTGTCCGACTGATTCACAGGAAGCAGCTACCTCAACGTTGTCGTGGCGATGAGATTAGATCTGACATCACCTTGATAGGTGCTCCGATCAACGCCGAGAGCAGCGAACGCTCCACTGAATCACTCGGCCTTTTGTTTCCGTTCTGGAGGTGACAAACCAAGTGGTAACACAACTGTGATGTCATCCGTCAACTTTGTCAGCTGCAGTTTTGAAGGCGCAATTTGGTTATTATATGTTTTGTTGCTGGGGCGACATCAAGTGTTCGAGCTGTGTTTGATTTCCATGGTCGGTTCTGGTTCTGCAAACTGGGGACCAACCACAAACTCTGACTCCATTTCAGCCTTGGCTGTGTTTTTCGTGTGTGATGTTTCGGTCTAAAGATGGTTCAGTTTTTATCCGAAGTGTGTTTACAATGTTCTTTAGTTACTGGAAGTGAAACAAGTGACCTTAACTCATCTCCGAGTCGGATCAGATTTGGATCTTCAGTGCTGGAATGAAAGGAGTGACTAACTCGTCTGTGAGCTCACCTTTATCTGACTGCCACTTCCTGTGTGGACCTGCCTGCAGACACACACACTGATACAGCCAGAGGTGTGTGTTAGGTTGTTTGTGCCTATCACTGGATTTGTCACCTAAAACCTCAGGAATTTTATCTCCATTTTATCTCCACACCAAACCTCTGGCTCCACAGATGAGTTTTAAACTGCAGCTTTGTCTGGGATTTTATCAGAGTTTATGTCTGTTTATCTGTGAAAAAGAAAAATCTGCGTAAGCACAACTATTTTGTCATTTTTTGATGTTGTATTTATTTGTGTCATGAACCGTCTTTGTTTGTCTGAGTTGCTATTCGGTTTTGTATCTAAACTCTGGCATAAATGAGAAATGTTTGCGTTTCAAAAACTTAAATTTTTTCTCTTTCATTTTCCAAATAAAGGATGTGAGGAGGATGTTTACAAATATCTGATTTATGGTTGATATTATATTTACTTTGTTGCCTTAGTGTGTCTTTTGTCGTTAGAGGAGAGGTGTTATTTCCGTTGCTATCTGACAGTTGTGTGTGTCTGTGTGTGTGCAGATATGGAGGCCAGGACTGTTCTGATTGGCAGAGCACCAAAGACAGTGGACACGGTGAAAGTGAGGCTGGAGATGTGGACTGGGAACCAGGAAGGGACTCACCCATCGACCCACAACTGGAGGAGGGGCTCAACAACCTGCTCAACAATGCTGGTACACAAAAGCACGCACGCGCAGACGCACACAGAAAGAAAAACATAAAACACAAATAGCTGCAGTATCATTATTTAGCTGACCTCCTGCTGCGACTGTCTGATCCGTCGGTGCACTTTGACCCCTGCAGAAAACACACACAGGTCACTTACAATGGACACACACTGTCGAAGGCAGTAAACAGGACGACAGCAGGAAATAAGACGGTGGCAGGTTTCACATCCACATCCACCCACATGGTCAGATTCAGACTCAGATATTCTCACGTATCTGTGAATTTCTTTGTTTTCATCGCCCAAAATTCATGCAAACAAACCTGAATCCGTTCAGATTTCCCTCAAACAACCAAACAGCAACAGTAAAAGTGACGTATTGCTATTAATTAGCTCGTTAGCCCTAATGTTGTCGGTCCCTCCAGGAATTCACAATGTCACGATCGTAACAATCAAATTCAGCCAGTCCTCGCGATGTTAGCACGCCTTTGCAATTTTATCCAATCACCGCAAGTTTACCGCAAATTTGACCAATCAGGTTAATCCGCCCCAGCGTAACAATGCGTATTAAAGAAAATGAGAAGCCAATAAGAAGTTTCCGGTTGTAACTGCTAGTCCTAACCCAACTTAGAGTTCTGACCTCTCCAGTGTAAGAGGGACAGTTAGCAAATTATTAACGTGAGAGTAGACCGAAGTAGGGGATGTCATCATTGACTTCGATGTGCAGTACATAAAAGTAAATTGCTGTCGATGTCTAAAAAAGTTCCCTGTACTTGATTTTAATACGCAAATAAAGAATATTTTGTCAGAATTGTTGAAATACTGCACTTTTCAGGGGAAAAGAAAAAACTTGTAAAATCACAAGCCGACGCAATTTTATAGAAAAAAAATAGGCATCAAAACATCACAACTATTACTGCAGCTTTTTGAACAAGCTGGCACAAAATCAGACAGGGACTGTGTTGTGTGTGTGTGTGTGTGTGTGTGTTGGAGCTAAAGCAATATTGCTGTGGCAATGTGTTTTTAGCACGATAACGTTCCTTGCGATGTCATAGTATTAGCATGTTAGCATTTTTCTACAGTTGTTAGCATGCTATAGTGATGTTGCTATAACATTTTAATGTTATTTGTGTGTCTGTGTTGATAGCTTGTTTGCATTTTCAGTTTTCGGTAATTAGCATTTTTGTGCTATTCCTGTTGTTTGCATGTGTTAGCTTCAGCATGCTAGCATCAGTGTTACTTCTGATATTAGCACGTCTTACGTCACATGACATCCAGCGTCATTTTCACTTTTATTGTGAAGTCCTTGCTGTAGAAAATATTTCCCTTTAAACTTTTGTTTTATTTATTTATTTTTTTAGCTGGGCTCATCCAGAATGCAGTTTGTAACATTGGCGAGTGTGTACAGTAGTTGTGCGGTTGTGTGCGTGTTAAACACTCTCTTCCTGGTATTGTGTCAGTCAGGGCCTCGGGGTAGGAGAGAGGGGTTTACCCCCTGATGGGGGGGTGAGCGAGCTTGAATTTATTGCAGGAGAGGGAGAAATAAAAGTGTGAGTGTGTGAGTGTTGTGTTACGTGTGTCATTTGTGTGTGTGGTGTTTGAGTCACCTTCTCCCCTGCAGGCTCAATTATCACTGTAACTCACACCAGAGTACTGTGACAACAATGTGTGTGTGTGAGGCGAAGCTTTGATGAAGTCGTCACAGAAACACATAAATCTCTTCTTCTTCGTCTTCAGTCTGAATGAATCACACCAACAAATACCTGCCTGTTTGTTCAGGCCTGATGATGAGTGTGTGTGCGTTTCCTTCCTAATCTGCTGGGACTGTGTTTGTGTTTGTAGCCTTTGTGTTGTTAAATACAACCTGACAAAACTGTGGGTTGTGTTTTACCACAAATGCAGAAGATTAGTTTGAATTTTTTAGAGCCGACTCTTTACCTGCGAGGAATCTGCCGAAACTCGACACTTTTCGTTCATTTAAAGAAGATTTTTGCATTTGGAGGGAAACAAAGGGAGGAAAGGAGGGGCGGGGGAGTCAGGGGTTAACTCTGGAGGCCGTGTGTGTGTGTGTGTGTTGGTAAGTTAAGTCCCTGCATCTGGTTGTGGTTAGATGAAGGAGGCCGCAGCTCTGTAACTGATTAGTCTGAGGCCGAGCAGTTTCTCCTCCTCATCTGAATGACGCCTGGAGATAAGGAGATGGATATCACTCTCAGCTCAGTGTGTTTAAAAGACTTTGTCATTTTTTATTTTTTTATTTTTCTGTTTGGCACGATCCAGATAGCACCAACGGCGCGAATGAACGGGAGGAAGCAACTGAAACAAGCCGTGTCACACATTTTATAATCACCAGGCTATTGTTTTGGCCTCCGCACGCCTCATCCTCATTTTGTCACTTAAACGTGCTTTCTTGGCTGACATGTCGTCACGCTGTTTCTCTAATCATGCACACACACGCCACCCGTTTCCAGCAGCACGCTGAGAGGATCTTTCGTGGTCCGCGGCCCAAATTAGATCTGATGAAACTGAAATAGCTCTGATGGGAAATCAAGTCCCTGCACCAGCAGATAACAACAAGCAGAGAGAGCAGGATGTAAACAGGACATCATGAGGATAAGAGCTGTGAGAATGAGGCTGCTCAATATCACTTTTTTTTTCACATTCACATCCAGCGGGGTGGTTTGCGTTACAGCCACTGAAGAGAAGAAATGAGACGTATAATCATCCAGGTTTGTTTGTGTGTGTTCGCTCAGACACACCCGACGTTTACGCCTCTGAAACTTTCCTGGTCCTGTTCTGCGAAAGTCAAAGGAGCAGATTTAAAATTTTATAAATCCAAACATTTCAAACCCTGTTTTGATCACCACCTGTTCAACATAACACGTGCTTGATGTATTTTAAGAATATTTTGTAAATTACTTTTTGTACTTTTAGTTCAGACTAATTTTCAGTGTGTGAGGACGACTTAAAAAATTAAATATTGTAATATTCAAGGTTAAAAGCCAAAAAGTGAAAGTGCCATCAGATTTATCTCAGGTTTCTCTCATATTTCTCAAAATGTTCAAGTTCTCTCGATGTTCTCTTCTTTCTGTCAAACTTCCTGTGTCGTGGGTTAGCTGCATCTTATAAACAGATTTGTTTTTTGACATGGGCACAAACCGACCGCCTGAAGAGGCAGCCGTGTTCACCAAACTCCCCCACTGAGGTCAAAGGTCGTAGATGTAAAGTTTGGTGACGCCGTACAGATCAAATTATTCTGGTCAGGGGTAATGATTGTTCATGACTAAAACAACACCTGATTCCAAGTACCACAACCCTGAGTTCAATCAGTATTTAATCAGCAATTTTAGGAACAGAGATGAGCAGGAAAAAAAAAAAAAAAAAAAAATCAATTAACAATTTTATTGCTAATTTCATCTTAAACACACGCAGCTCAAACATCTTATGTGGATCTCTCTCCCTGCAGATGACGTCTTCTCGGACATCACCGATCCGTCCTGGATGGCCAGACTCTCTCTCCCGCTCACTGGTGATTACCACGACAACGTTTTTGTCCCCAACGGGCCTCCGTCCCCTGAAAGTGAACTCCTGCCCCGGGACCCTCTGGACTCTTCGTCCTTCTCCACCTTCGGTAAAAGATAAAGAACGTTAACTGAGACTGCTGGAGAAAAGTCCCAGCAGTTAAATCTACTTAGTTAGTTTACATAAACAGAGCTGGTGTAGTGACACCTCCTCGTCTCGCTCCTCCTCTCAGGTAAAACTCCGGAGAAGGACGGCCCACTGGGGGGGACCCTCCTGTCTGAGGTCAGCACGCTGTTCGAGATGCTGATGACGCAGAAGGCCGACGCCCACCCTGGGCCTCGACCAGACGTCCTGTACCGACTTTCTGCAGCCTACCGCCGCTCGCTTGGCCTGGACGCCACCGCCACCGCCGGCACCCCAACCACGTCTGCAGCAGGCAGCGCCCTGAGGAGCTCCGGGAACCCTGAGAAGAGGTCCGGCATGGCTGCCCCATCAGGACTTTATCAGTGAATCTGTGCGTTGAACACTGGAACAGACTGAGAGATGAGTGACGCAGCTCAGAACAGCACGTTTCTACGACAGATTTTTTTTTTTTTTTTTTTTTTTACTGTAAAACTGCAAAAACGCCACAATTGTATAGAACTTAAACATACATGAGATGTGTCACTTCCAACAGCAGACACGGGACCAGACACAAAGCTGTTGGTTTGGTTTTCAGAGCAGGAGCCAATCGACAAAAGGAAGCAGGTAGTTAAAGCTGCAGAGCAGAGCAGAGTCAAAGGGGCTGACCTCAGAGGGAGCGGAGCAGGTCCACAGGTGAGTGTGGAGATCAGGTGACCAGATGTGATGGCAGCAGGTGGGTTAGTAAGAAATGGACAGAAATGAGGCAATGCTGGAGTCCCAGAAGCCTCAGTGTGATCTTCAGGTGATGACATCACAGCACTTTAGGGCGCTCAGTGTGGAAAATGGCAAGTTTCGGGTTTCAGATGATGATTTGATAGAAAAACAGAAAATGGAGGGGAGGGACTAAACAGGAACGGAAAGAAAAATAACTCATCTCAAACAGTGAATGTGGGATCTTAAAACCCTCATCAGGATCAGCAATGAGTTTAAAAACCACGCAGAGGAAACGAGGCTTTGTTTCTTGTTTTTCCTTGAGACTAAACAACGACAATGAGCTGAATGAAGGGGAGAAAAGGTTTGTTTTTTCAAGCAGCTCAGTCTGAACTTCATATATTCACCAACTCTGAGGTCCAACCTCCTTCAATACTTTCGATTATTACTGTAAATGTTTATTCAGCACGACTCTGAAATATTCACTTTCAGCTTCTCTCTTAAATTATTGGTTCAACTTCCACATTTCTTAGTTGTAGCTTTTTTTTTTTTTTTTTTTTTGTCTTCCAAACCGGATGAACAGCACTTTGTACATAGTCTTTTGTAATTTTAATTTTTTTTTTCAAATTTGTATCAAGATTTTTGTGTCATTGAAAGAAAGATGTGTAACTTTATCAATAAAATGTGTATTATGTTTAAACTAAAAGTCTAATGAGGTCAAAAGGAGGAATTTCACTGGAACAAACATCACATTTTCTGAAGATTGTTTGAGGAAGAATTTGTGTGTGTGCATTTGTTTGAACAAACATCTGCTGACGTTTAGGGAGGATTCATCTTTTGCGGGTTTGAAAATTTGGTTTTCGCAAAGTTAACTGCTTATTTTAGGTCGGAGATTTATTTTTCGGTTGAGGTCAGACTGATGTTTGCTTAAAGTCTGAGTGTTATAAATTGTGAGACAATGCAGTGTTGTCTCACGAGCCAAAGTGTGTGTGGATTCTCACAACGGCGACCTCTGGAGCCTCAAACACTCAGTTTACAAGAACAACTCAGCAGAATATCAACAGCTCCGACCGGTGGCAGCTTCAGGTAACAAACAATAAAGTTAATGATCCAAGTAAATGATCCAACAGTCAGAAAATCCAGATCTGAGGGAGGATGATGCTAAAAACAGAAACAGATAATAAAACTAAAAACAAAAGAACAACATCGTGATCAGAAACTAAAGAGATGGAACATCCTGGAAACGTTCAGAAGGACCATTTTGGAATATTATACCAAAAGAAGAGAAACAAACTCAAGAAAAATTGAATGTATGATGAAAATTCAGCCTAAAATCAGAAATCAGACTCAAATCTGAGCTGACAGGACGGAGATGTTGACACAGCAGCTTTCAGCTGACACTGTTTGAGACGTTCGGTGTTATTCTTCAGTCAGGTTACTGTATCAATCCCCCAACGCATCAGGGAAGAGAATGAATTAGCTTCTAAAAACCACAAAGGCACCACAAAATGTGTTGAAGGTGTCGAGCAGCTCTTCCTCACCGAGCACAAGATCCACATTAATGGACGGAATGCTCTTTTTGCCAAATCTCTGCACTTCTGATGATGTTTTCATGTTTGTATCTCATTTCACTGTAGAAGCTGAATGATCAAGTCAGTTTTCTACAGATCGATGAAATGAGGGAGCATCCTGTATCATGATCGGGTAACTTTGGTCTGACAGCGAATATATTTTATGACATTCGAAGAAAATTATAGAAACTATGATCAATCAGGATCTGGACCAGTGTAAAAAGCTTTATGGTCGTGAATCTGGATCCACTCAGACGTCAGGACATCATTGGAGGAGACGGGCCTCCCGTGAATGCATGCAAGATTCTGTAGATCCACATTAAACACATAAAGAAAAACGTCAAGCAGGTCATGCATCGATGTTTTTAACCATTTAAATGTTGGTTATATCTCAAATTGAGCCCTCAAACACGCTGACAACAGGGACAGTAAAGCTTTTAGAGGTCTCAGTGGATCCAGAAACCGACAGCCGATACTGTTCAACCTCAGACCAGCGCTGCTTTCAACCGCTCATCAGAATGATTGAATTAGGAAAAGATGCCTATCAGGAATACTGGACCAGTCAAACCAAAAAGTCGAAACAAACCTAATTTCTCTGTAGCCCCAAACCATGAAAACAAACCGACACAGTATCTTTCTCCCGTGAGACACAAAGCAGAGACAGATCTGGACTCAGTGACCACAGTCTGGCTGCAGGTCTGGAGACCAACGGAGACGAGTCCGAGCCGACGGCACGACTGGAGATCCAAAAATAAGATATTATCAGAGCAGAAGAATGGGCTTTGTAAAATTTGGGATTAATAAATAATGTTCCACAGAGGAGGCATGTAAGAAACTGAGCTACATCACAAAATGTGACCAACAATTATCTGAAAATGACCCGTCCTAACATCCTAACAATCCAAAAATGTCTTATTAATGGAGTGTCCTTTCAAGAATGTGTAACCAAACCAAAATCCGCACAATGAAAAGACCCACACACAGAAACACAAAACATTTTCTCGTTGTTTTTATGTTTATTTTATTAAGCTACTTTTTTTTCCCCCTTTCTTAATAGCGAATTCTATTAACCTCCAGGCTTCGGTAATATTGTTCGCCTGACTTTGATGCCAATGAAGCACAATGACTTGAACTGAGATTGATGCAAGTCTGCATGAGTTCACTTCCTTCTTTTGCCAGTTAAAATCCAACAAGCTCGGGAGGCATCCGATGAGCTCCGAAGCGCCCGTAATGAGCCCAGCTTGTCAAGGAAATATTAATTTAAAAAACAAACTGGTCCAATTTAGATTTAGTGAGAAACTAAAAGAGGAAAACAAAGGCTTTCCCATCCCCACAGATGGACAATAAACAGGTAGGAAGGGGTCCTGTGGCAGGAAATAGATCTGGAAGCTGCTAATGCACAGTTTGCTATTAAATCTGCCACCTGTGAGTTACCGAATACGAGAGGAACCAAAAATCTAATAAAAACTCGATTAAAACAACACTAGTATTTTATTTGTAAACCCCAATAATACAAGCGCCGTCGTATAAACTCATTTCTGGCAGAGATGTGAGGATGTCTGGTCCGGAGAGTGAATCCCAGGGGGAGGCCATGTGGAGGAGGAAAAGTAGATTCACCTGCTACAGAATAAAACACAGCCGGGCCTCGATGGGAATATGTAAAGAAACAATAAATAAAAGCAGAAGCAGTGTTGGAGCAACAGGTGTTTAATTTTGCTCCAGTCATCTCAGATGATGAAAGAGCCGGAATATCATTTAAGGCTGGAGAAATAAACTGCTGTTTGTATTACAAAGGAAAGAAACAAGTGGACTCCCGTTTGTGATTCATTTACGCACTGATAGAAGTTTTCTGACGGGCGACAACTGGAGTTCACCAATATCTCCTGAGTCTATTACTATTTCTTTATATTAGGATGTTAACTTTCCTTCTACTTCTTTTCCCCGATTGTTAAATTTGAAATAATCTGCACACTGAGACTGCGTCCTCACTAAAAACAGTGTTTTAGAAGCATAAAACTCTCCATCGAGCAGAACGTTTTAGCTGCGTATCAACCAAATGTTATTTCTGAAGAATCTTCAGCAACCTCAAGATTCTCGTATCCTTAAAGAAACCTTAAAGACACAGAATGTTGCGTAAATTGCGGTAAACTTAATTCTAATTTTGTGTGCTAGCTGCCTGGAGCCCGGCGGTGAATCTTTGTGTAACTGAATTTGTTTTTCATTTCGATATTTACAAAGATCAGTCTTTAATCCATCAATACAGCTTATCCATGTATCGTGTTGGCCAACGCCAACACACGACAACAACACAGATCACGTGACCGTCCACGAACGAGGCACTCGTGCGTGTTGCTGTAAATGGGAGACACATTTTTTTTTTTAGTATTTTCTAAAAAATACTAAAAAAATACTAAAAAAAAAAAAAAAAAGCTAAGCAGCCGAGGCAGCTGCAGCATTTAGATGCTCTGTAATCCTTCATCGATGCCGTATTCTCCACTGGTGACCGGCGGGAACATCCCAATAGTTTTCAAACTAAACTAAAATGTTCTCTCAAAAACTTCAGAGGACTGCGGATGTGGAGATAAAATGTAGAAGTGTGAAGAAGACGTCACCTGAGGAGAGAAAGTGAAGAATCTGAATCCAACACTGTCCCTCAATACAAGAAAGTGGAAAAGGTTACAGAAATACAGATGGATGGATGGAAATACTTCATGTTTTGTTTGGGCCTTTCTTAACTCGGCTGTGTTTATCTGAGTAACTGAAGTTGCTGGTTGTTGTATGAATTCATATTTTACAGACCCGTTTCTCATGTTTCAGATGTTGTCGACAGTTCTGCTGTTTATCTGTCGCTGGCCCCGAGGTTTGAAACCGTCGGCTCCAACCACGTAGTTGAAGTTAAACAGCTACGACAGGAAACACAGTGAGGAATCTGTTTAATCCGTCATACGCTGCAGCTAATTCTCAACAGCACAATATTTCGACATGAAGGATCTGAATGCTCTCGTTCACATGTCCAAAAGCTAAATATACATAAACATGACAACTCTGATGAGCAGAAGTTTTTCAGTGCTGCAGTGAGTGATCGCTGTGTTTATATTGCTTCTTGCTTTTGAGATAAAATCTGTGGAGATAAAACACTGACAGAAAAAGACTAAATAAACACCAGCTGTTTGCTCTGTCTCTCTCCTTCAGTCCAGAGTTAGTAACCTGCTGCTGCCGTTGGTGACGGCACACATCAGGTAATTAGATTTTAAAGCCTTCAATGACTTTAATGAATGAAAAATAAAAAAACACTTTATTAATCCTGGCAGTGAAGCTCATTTATTAAAAAGGCTCAATACACAGTTAGTTCTTCGGTGTTCATTTCTTCAGCGTGTTCTTTGTTTTATCAACGTCGCTGTCTGTTTGAGTTTTGTTGGTGGAAATCCGATTGGCTCAGATTTACATATACGTGATTGCCAACAACGTGTTGGGTCGTCCCCGAGGCTGACAGAGCGAGATCTGAAACTTCCTGTTCACCACAGAAGCTCCGGTGTGTTCGTCTGGAAGCGCCACTTCATGATGCGTCCAGCTGCCGTTAAAACCGCCGGCGGATTCTTTTGGCCTTCAGGCTTGCCGTAGGGTGCTTCTATAAGCCATTTTTTGCTTATTTTGACTTCACACACGGTTCTTCCAAAACTACTTACTTCTCAGCAGCTCAGGCTGCAGTTATTGATTGTTTCGGCGGAATCCCTGCCAGGTGGAGGATAAAGAGCCTCTTTTTGGGCTGTTTCTCCCCTGATGGTTGTTATTCACCTGTAGTTTACAACCTCCACCTCAGAGCGTGGCTGCAGGGTTTATGTTTTTCATTTCATTTTCTATTTTTTACTTATCCTTTACCTACATTTTATTAGCCTGGGAGAGGGACAGGATGAATATTGAGCATTCAAACTTTATTCTAAACTTTTTTTTCCAGTGATTTTTAACACTTCACTTTTATGCATAGAAACTGTTGAGCAGAGGCAACGCTTTTTGAATGTTTTATATAACTGGTGAACGTTTGTTTACATTAGCAACTGTATTTTTTTTTTTTTTATTCCATACAAAATCCTCGTAATTTTGTTCCACAAAATCTAATTTAACCTGAAAAATAAAATGAAATTAACTGAGATGCTGCATCCACACAGTAGAAGTATTAGACAGACAATTATTACCAATTTCAGTTATTTATTAGGACAAATATGGATGTTTGGATTGTATGACATTCATTCTGAAAACCATCATTTATTTCATGATATAAAAACTAAATATTTCAGAGCTTTCTGAATGAACACAAACCCGCGATCACATTTTGAACAGATCTACTCGAGTGTGAGTAGAGCTAGAAGAATTTGAGCTGGTTGTTGTTTGAGGGTTGAGTCTTGCATTCAGTTCTTCAGCTGCGTTTGTGAAGTTAAGAAGTTGGAAGTTGGGTTTGCTTGGCCTTTGTTGTGATGGACACAGTGGAGCAGAGAGAGGCCACTATGTGTCGGGCCCTGTGATGCTGCAGCTGCAGGAGACACTGGAGGGCAGCATCAGCCTGCGGATGAACACAACCTGAGACTTAAATCAACAAGAGCCAGGTCAAGTGTTTTATCTCAGCTTCCCCTCACACAACCCGACTGCAGGATTTCGCCGAGAACGGCCGCTTAATAAATCAATCAGACAACGAAATCCTACATCAAAACACTCAGGACACCGTGGACATCCGTATTTCTGTCTGAAACCAGAGTCAGCAGCTGCAGCCTCCATGAAACCCTCGTCAAAAAATAAATGTCATTTTCAATAACATCCTTTCAGATGTTACTGTCAGCTTCCTGCTGAGGCGCTCAGACAACCCGGGACTGTTTACATCCGTTACTGTGGAGACAACATGTGAACGGGGCTGCTGCTAACCGGAGAAGAGGGGTCGTTGAAACAGGAACATGTTTTACAGAAGGTTTTGGACGATTCAGGTCTGATTCAGGTACCACACACTGGGCGGACACAACTGACGTTGTTCTTCGACCAACATGCTAAACTAACAACGTGTCCGTCCATCTTTGTCCTCGGAGCTGGACGCTGGAAACTGGAAACTGATATTACATTTAAATAGTTTTTGGTAATGAACATAAAACCACAGTTGAATAGGTAACTAAAATCATTGATTCCACATAGATATTTAAGTGTGTGACCTTCAGCGCCGAGAAAAAAGGACGAGGCTCAGACTCGTGTCAAATTGGCCGGCGGTGGCGTTCAAAGGCAGGTAAAATCACTGTGTGTGACAGGTGGCCAAGTGACAGAGCCGTGCACAGAGCTGAGGCGAACGTTCGACTGCAGCAACAGATGTAAACGGCTCGTTGCCTGGAACGGCGTCGATGCTAACGGCTGTTTCGCTCCGCAGATCTGCCATTAGCTCCCGCGTTTTTCCCGAAGCCACCAGAGCGTCTGCAGGAAGACGAGCTCATAACGTGGAGCGGAGCCAGAGGGAGCGCTGCCCGGCCGCTCTGCAAAAACCTCATCCTGTTCAAATCCGCTCCGCCGTCAGGGATTTCCTGCCACCTCCTTCTTTCCGCAGAGCTTAAGTACCATTTTATTGCATTAGGGTCTTTGTTGAAGCTGGAAGATTTTTAAAAAGTGAAATATGAAAGCCCAACGTTGTATTTGGTGTTTTGTATAAAGTTTTGGGTTTTTCTCAGTAAATTAAAATAAAGTCCTGTTGGTAAAGACGCAGTGAATAACGGCTGAGGTTCATTTAATCTGTTGCAGTTTTTCCTCTTTTTAATTATAGCTCTTTCCAAAAACATAAATATAAGTTAACCTTATCAGTTAAACTTTCGTCCATTAGAACTCACTCCCCCCCATTATTTTCCTGAGTCGTTTTATTTTGATCTGTCGGGAGCTTTTCTTTAAAAAGGTTTGATACATTTCACTTGGCAGAAAATCACGAAGACTAACTAATATCATAGTGGCATCTTTCCACAGCTAGCTAACTTAAATATTGCAATAACTGCTGTTTGCACTTTATATAGCAGCATTTTTTATAACAGGAAGAAAAACCAGCAATACTGAGGAATAATCCCGAGAGGAAACTTGTAACAAAGAAGCTATCAGGGGATTTTTGTCATATATCAACCAAAACCATCCGCATATTTGTTCATCTCTTCAGTTTCTCACTTTGTCTTTGACACGCAGCTCGGAGCTCATTGGTTTCATACAAAGACGTATGTCTTTAAAAACGCTTCATAAATATACAGTTGTATTCAAAAATCCCCCACATGTGTGACGTAGTTTGAAGCAGAAGTTTCATGCTGTTTTCAAAATGAATCATCTACAAAGACGGCGTTTGTTCTTCCTTTACGTCCTGATGTGTTCTCTGCTCAGAGAGGCGTAAAGGAACAAATTCAGTTTACAAAGACTGAAAACACTGGAGGACATTTATTAACCATATGTGTAACAAAAATGGTTAATAAAAAAAAAGCAACTGTGGCCAGACGATTTCATCATCAAACAAACAAACAAACAAACCGGTCCGACTGTCTGTGCGGCGGGTTTGAGCCAGCTTTGGGACTCTGATGTGGTACTTTTGGTGGCCGACGACAAAGAACTGAAGTCGCAGTTAAACCCGCTTTGAAGGAGCCTCTTCTAATCTGTTTGAGAACGGCTGGAGTCACAGCAAGAGCCAGCATGTGAGAACAAAATGGAATAAAAGTGGAGGACGAGGACAGCGACGGGACGAGGAGACATCCCGGCCTGAACATGATCTCCAGTTTGTCAAATTAACATTTTTTTTTCCCTTTCTATAGAGCTGATAGATGCTTATTTGGTTTCCAGGCCTCAGTAGTGGAGAAAGTACGTGAGAGGCCCAGATTGTTTTTTTTTTTTTAGATGTGAGTTCAAAGGCTGTAAGGCTCAGTGACAGAGCAGACTGGTCAAACACCAGCGGCCAGCAGGCAATTTACTCCACACCAAACATTTATTAGAGTCTAAGCTGCGGCTGCTGATGGAGGTTTATGTTCCAGGTTCAGTTCTGTCTCTCTCTGATCCTCCACTCAGCCCTCTTCCCCTTTCTTTGTCTCTCTTCATCCTTCCACTTTCGTTTGAAACAACAGACTTTTTATTTATATTTGAATAATATTAGACACGTTTCTCATTTTCGGCTCTTCTGTGAATTTCCATTTCATTTTCGTCTCGTTGTTCAGTCATCATGACATTTCTTTCTGTCGACACCGGAGCCGTGGTGGATTTTGCTGGAAGCTGTTAACATCTTTCACATTGATGGAAGACAAGTCAATTTAAGAGTTCACAACAACGTGTTCATTTCTTATGGTTTCCGTCAACATTTGTCTGAGTTGGCTCCTTTCTTATTTCTTTATTTTTTCAACCTGGGAAAAAGCATCAATGAGCTCAAACACCCAACTTATCCCAGTTGTGAAAAGAAAAAAGGTCTGGGATGAAGGCGGCAAACTAAAGCGCGTCACTTAAAGGTCCCAGATTATATAAAGTGACATTTCTTTTCTTTTGATAAATCAGGTCTCAGTTTTATATTATTTCAGTGAAAGTATCAAAGGTCTCAGTCCACAGAGAGAAATGTTCGCAGCCTGGATTCAGAAACTGAACCTCAAAATCAGCTGTCAGGACTTGTAGAACTTTGTGATGTCACAAGAAAGTCGACAAGCCCCGCCCACCTGGACAAACCATTCAACCTTGCTGGATTTGGTTTATCTGTAATTTGCACATTTTTTTGACTGGATCACTCAGGAAACTTTCAGCCAATCAAATATAAAACCAACTTCCTTTAAAAAAATCTAAACTTTAAATAAATGAGCTGGAAAAGTTACAACATGGGACCTTTAATTATTCATAAATAGTTTTTTTTTCTACTAGCACTAGTACGACACATGTATGCTTATTTGTGCAAGCCCACAAATCAGCACCTCTCGACCTGTCAGAAAGTGCCACTGTCCTGTCTCTGTTGATGCATGTCAACTTCAGAAAAAACAGGTTTCATTTATTACATTCACTCCCAGAAGTCATAACATTTCAGGTGCTGTGACAGTTTCTCCTCTCTGTGTGACAGAGTCCATTGTGTGCAAGAACCAGAAACAACATGATGCAAGTGTTTGTTGCATGACAGTTGCTGTTGACAGTGCTTCAGTGGGAATGAAAACAGATCCCAGGATTATCATCATCATGCACCGGCTACAAGATTTCAGAGTGCTAATCTGAATATTTTCATATTTGTTTCAAAAAAAAAAAAAAAAAAAAAAAAAAGTGCCACCAGGTCTTATAGGTCAGGTTTGCACATATTGTTGAGTTGCTTGAGCCTCCAGAACAGTCTATAAATCCAAGAAGGGAAGCTCTAACACACTAATTAGAGCCAGCCAAGAGAAACCTTTTTTTTTTTTCTCCTGACCACAGTTGCAACTGAGTCTGACGGGCCGGCCAAAAAGAAACTAAAAACAGGAGAAGCCACCAGAAAAAGCCTCACAAAGAGCCATATGACCTGGTCTTCCCTCAAAACCAAACCAGGAAGACCAAAATTTAAGCTTTGAGAAGAGAACTGACAGACGCATCAGCAAAACCAAAGACAGAAGCAAACAGAGAGCAGAGCTTCTGCTGCTGCTTTTAAAGGCTCCTCCCCCCAATCAGGCTGGAACTTGACCCTCCTGGTCCAAACAGCACCAGCTGATATTAATAACCAATCTCTATCTGAGCATCTCACCTGGAACAGGATGATAAAAATACACAAATGTGATGCAGTCTATCAGTATTGGAATCAGTCAGACAGCATCTGGTGTCAAACTCCTCTGTTCACTGAAGAAAAAACTAAATCTGTCCTAATGAAAGGTCGCCCAGCGGCGCCTCTACTTGTTAACCTGGAGTTCCCATCAGAAGCTAAAGGTGAGCCACCTCCTCTGAGACAGAAAAATAAACCTGCAGCATTTGACCTGATATGCTCATGCCTCATGTACGAGCTGAGATTGAAAACATGAGGATGAGTAGACAGCTTCAGGCGCCGGGGTAAAAGACCTGAATCAGATGAAACCTTGTAGTTTATCCCAATATGGAGTATCTAATCCAAACCCCACGCCTGACCCATCTACTGCTACGCCAACCAGAGGTCAGAGGTCAAGGCTCAGCGAGGCAGGAGGGCATTTATTCAGCTGTCTGTGGAATAATGTCACAAAGTCTTTCCCTCCAAAGTTTCTTTGGAGAAACAATTCAAAATAAAAAAAGTTTCGTCCTCAGATATTCATTGTATATGGGCGTAAACAGACACACACAGGCTTAATCCCACACCTCATATAGCTTTATGAGCGGCTTGGCATCACCTGGGGAGGAACCACAAACTCATCTAGCAGCAGTAAGAACTGTGTGTGTGTGTGTGTTTGTGTGAAAACCTGGATGCATGTTGTCAGGAACCCTATTAATACAAGAGAGTAACCTCAACCAGTGGGAGCGAAAGAGAAGCTCTGAAGTAACTGATGAAAGAAAACAAAACTCCCAAACTCCCAAAGTTAAAATAGCACTCACTTATTTTCAAATCCCTCTCCCATATGGACAAAAAAAAAAAACATATTCTATTATAAGAGAAAAGACAGCTGCAGAAAAATGTATACTAACACATTAAAGCTGCAGACCCCGTTGGATGACCAGGCTCTCTCCTTTATTGAACTAAGTGTAACTTGTTTGTTGGTCCCATATGGCAGTGGGAGGAAACAGTTGGAGGAAACAGTCTGTGTGGCTGTTTTAGGAAAAATATTTGGATTTGACTCCTCAGCTTGGATCGACTACTTCCTGTGTGGAAGAAGTAAGCCAGACTGACACAAGGATTTCATTTGGCCAAACAGGGATCTTGAATGAAATGCCCAGATTTTCTCTTTGCCCGGCGACAACGCCAAGATGTAGAGAACAGTCGGTGTGGCCATTTGGTCCAAAGCGAGATACGCAGCTTGGCCAAAAGAAGGCGGACGCGCAGCCAGTACACCCATATGCAGTAGCTGGGCATGTAGCTGCGTATCGATATGCTGCTCCAACAGCCTGAACTCTTCTGGTGTCCGACTTTTATCCAGATGTTGGGCCTGGCTGAAGGGATAAAGGTCTGGGAGTGGAAAATCTTTGAAGGAGGTCTAACTTAAAGCCAGGCAACACTATCAGGATAATGACCCGCTAATTAAAGTGCTCTTAAAATCTCTATATTAGTATTTTTACAAAGCGGGCATCTTTCTGCTGATGCAGACCAAACATCTAGTGCTATTACAGCTTCAACACAAATCGACTTTTAGCGCACACTGACACGGACACAAAAGTTTGTTTTGTGCCAACTGCTGGATTAAAGCACACAAACCAGGAGGGATCTACCTTACAGATGCTGCTACGATTCACGAAGATTGTAATAATGTTGGCCGTTGATTCATTTTAATGATCATTTTGGAAGTTTGTCATTTGTTGTGTTTGTGATCAATTTAGAGAAAGGTGATTTTAACGACCAGTCGGCTTTAATTCATATAGATGTATTTGTCCAACATCGTTTCCTTGGCTATGCTAACATTAGCCGTGTTTTTGTTGGTGTCCATAGTTTTGCTTTTAGAAAGGACTTAGCCATCGAAGTGAGCATGCACCAAGTCAGCAGGCCGCCAAAATCTGAAGCTGACTTTTTAATAACCAACATGATGTTTTTCTTAAACACAGATTGTCATTCTGAACCAGGAGACCTGAGAAAGTCAATCGCAGCTGACGTTGGGCAGGTTTGACCAAAGAGAGACAAATAACTACATTCGGACAAACCTCCACATCTACCATGTCAGGAGGAAGAGCTCTGCGTCACCTGAATGACCGAGACTGTTCCTCCTATGAGTCACTCAGCCTCATGACTCAATACTTGATGTCTTTTTATTCTCAGGTGCAGTAAAAACTGCCTTTTGGAGAGGGGAGGCCAAAGTTTCAGTCCTTCTTATCTTTGGCACTTGATTGATTTGATATTGAATCTGGAATGAAATAAATGAAGTGAAAGGTGTGTAAGATGTGTAAGATTCTTTGTGCTCTGATGAGACGTTTTAGGTTTTTGTTTTTTTTTTCTCTGCCAATAAAACACCTCTGAATTGAAAATGAAATAAGAGCGAGCGAGGGCGAGTGCGTTGTGCCGATATGATCGTCTCCCTGTTTTTATTAGCAGATGGATTTGCCATTGGGCCGCTCCGTTGGTTTAACCTCCTAATCAGGTATCGCTTCACTCGTCCTGCTGCTACTGCTTCAATTAAGGCTGAGAGGCTGGGGAAGGAAGAGAGAGAGAGAGAGAGAGAGAGAGAGAGAGAGAGAGAAATAATGAGAGATGGTAGAGAAGATGCAGGAAAATGAAAGTGGCTGACGGAGACAGATATATCTCACATATATGAAAGGGCAAAGTGAAGATATGGAGTGAAGATGAGACCACTGTTTATATTTTTAATCATCTGGCTGTTTTCCATTCCTGCGCTTCTTATGTTTAATCTCCTTCTCCCCACTTTCACCAAACATCTGTTTTCGTTCATGACAGTTTTGTACAGCTGGATTTTAGTCAGTGCCTCATTCGTGTTTTAGACACACGAAGAGACCCTGAGATGATACGACAAAAATAGAAACTTCATCTTTTTATTAAAACGGGAGTCTTACTATTTAAATAACTGGGAGTTTCATGTCATATTAATAATTTAAGCTGTTAA
This sequence comes from Remorina albescens, assembly GCA_034769265.1. Taxonomy (NCBI): domain Eukaryota; kingdom Metazoa; phylum Chordata; class Actinopteri; order Carangiformes; family Echeneidae; genus Remorina; species Remorina albescens. The sequence continues at coordinate 4,258,671 of CM068475.1, read as the reverse complement.
TTCTATTTATGGACTTTTTGGACCGTCCTGTTTATAACATAAAACACATTAAATATCTATATGATAGACTTTGGGATGAATAAAAAGTTATTTCATAAAAATCTACAACATAAACAAGTAAACAAACATTATCATATGAACATGACAGATATGTCAATATATTAGCAGCTTCATGCGTTTATTTGGATGTGACTAACAGTAACAATATGCAGATGTATTTTTTGGAATGAAAGAGAGGTCATTTAATTTTGGATGATCTGAGCACGAAGGCTTGATTTGGGTAGATTTAGGAAACATGAATTTATCTGATGTTAATACTGAAAATCATTTAAACTGCTGTTTGTCAGGTAGCACCATATTGTGTTGCCGGTACGATGGCAATCAGCAGCGGGCTCCACAGACGAAATGGTGGTGGTGGCGATAAAAGGCGGGACGTCTGTTAGCAAGTGAGCGTTTTCTGCAGCTATCCTGTAAACCGCTTTAATTACGGCTCTAATGGATCCACCTGAGCAGGTTCGGCGCTGGCTGCAGGCAGGAGACTCCGTCCTGGTCTAATGGGGACTTTGTCATTCAGGCCTGCAGCTCCCTGATGCAAACGGCGACTACTTGGTTTATTCTCCTTCCTGATTCCGGCCTCCTGTCTGACTCTACCTGAGACTGTCTTCCTCTCATTATGTGGCTCTGTTCCACTTTCCACCTTCCTCTCTTTTTTTTTTTTTTTTTTTGTTCATTTCAATTATTCTTTCTCTCCATCTGTCTATTACATCCTCCCTCCTCTCTCCCTCTCTCTCTCTCCCACAGCGACACCATTCCTGGGTTCAATTGAGCATCTTTTTTCCCCCACAGCACTCCATTAACAAGGTTTCCTTTATGCTGTTAAACAGTCGATATTCAAACCGCGAATGATCCCCGAAGACCTCGAGTCGATGTTGGAGCTCTTGTCAGTCAATGGAGGACATTTCAAGCGTTTGTCGATGTGTCGCACCTTTGGGAACGAGTAAACTGGGGTTGAACAGATGAGCTGCAGTGAGTCTATTACTGTTGTGTTTCACACTGTGATAAATGACAGTCACAGCCAGAGACCGCCACCTCTCTGTGAAACTTTGGACCACGGAGAATATTTGAAGCTTTGATAAGTATAAACCTTTGTAGAAAACTATTTGGACTTAGGAGGTGCCAACTCAGAGGACGAACACATACAAAAAAATAAAAAATAAAAAATGAGAGACTATTTTTGTCAGCACAATGGTGGAATTTGTTGATTTGGGAAAAACCTTGAAGGAAATGAGGTATGTGAATATGTGGTTACGCTCAGTGGTTAATGTTTTGAAAAACATTTGAAAGTAAATTTAAAGGAAGCTGAGGGATTTGATTCAGACTTAGAAGTGACTGGAAGATTTGGATGTCGGTAAACTTTTGATTGATCCTAAAAGTTTGACTAAATTAGAGGCAACAAAGAAAAGTGGTCTAATTTAACAGAGGTGCCTTAAAATCTTTCTTAAAAAAAAAAAAAAAAAATGCTTCACATTCAGAATCAGCACAACTTAAGCTTATTCTTTACTTCGCTCAATAAAGACTCTCTTCATTGTAAAAGGCCATTAAAGCTCTTCAACAAGAAACTCAGAACTATACAGGCCTCTGATTGGCTGTGACATCACCCACCAGAGCCAATAGGAGCGTCTGATGTAGAGACGTGACTCTAAAGGTGTCTATCAAAGATGAATGGATGAGAACGGATAGAAAAGCAGCAGAGCTTCAGTCAGAGAGTCGGACTGATCCTGTACGTCAAATCTGTCGAATCAGAGTTTGTTACCAATTTTCTATTTTAAGAGGCACAAAAACCAGCAAGCTTTGACCCGAAAGCGTTTCGGAGCGATAACCCTTTTAATGTGATGTGATTTTTGGAGGCGTAAAGCCTTCTGTCGGCTTCACGTTTTCTTTGGAAACGATGAACTTTATTTGAAGGTAAACACTTGAACTTAGATCTGCAAGAAGGTGAAGAACTCATCAGTTTCAGTTGGATAAGGCAAAGGTCCGGCTGACGATTGGGATGAAGCATAGGTTGGAAAAAAGATCAGATAGAGAAAGGAAAAGCTTTTGGATGCTGGCTTAGAAAAGCCTGGACAGAGGTTAAGTTTTGGAGCAGTATCTGGATGAAGGTGAAAGATTAAATGAAGGGACGTGTTTGGAAGAAAAGATTTAGACACGGTTTAGGGATTTTAGATGAAGCTAAAGTCGCAGATTTGAAATAAGCATGAAGGTCAAGAAGTCAAGAGAGTTTAACGTCGGTGTCACGTTGGCTGTTAAAAGCACAAGCAGGGAAGTCACAAACAGACTGAAAGCGGCTGATGATGGGAGATTATTTTAATGGTAATAAAAATCAAAAATCAAAAATAAAACAGACTTAGAGGCCGACCAGTAAAGACAGCAGGTTCTGAATGAAAACGCGAACGAAGACAAACGTACATATATCTGGTGTGACGGCCGGTTTAAACTGATGAGCTAACAGGTGTGTGTTTAGGCGGGAAGTGGAGGTGAAGGAAGGCAGGAAACAGATGAACGGGGGGGGGGGCAGATGGAAAGTGACCGGCCTGAGTAGATAAAGGGAGACGAACCGAGGGAGACCGAGAGGAGCAGACTGCGACATCTGGTCTGACCTTCAGCTAGTTTCTGGATTTGGATCAAGTTCAAGATCCGGCACCAAATGTGGAGCGACGCGTTGATGTGGGTGAGCTTTTGGATTAAGTTTTATCATTTTATTTAAAAGGAGGATTTGGGGAAGTTTTACAAGTTCAAGAAAAATAAGATGGTTTGAATAAGTATTTAAATAAAGATTTGGTTAAAAATTGAAATGCTGGGGGTGGAGATTTAAAAAAAAAAGGTTGAGATGCATCTTAATATTGGATTATAGTGAAGATTTATATGAAGGTTGATGTTTGGAAGAAGATTTACATAAAAGTGAGGTTCTAGATAAGATTATAGATGAATGATTGAATAAAGTTTGGTGGTTTAGATTGATTTTTGGACAAGAGATCAGCTTCGGAGCAGATTTAGGGCTTCAGTTTCACAGCTGGACAGAAAGAAAGTTTTATTTCAGTGCTGGGTATATTTTCTTTAACTAACCACGTTTAAAAACATCTAACTTTTGACTCAGTTTTCATGAAGGATTTGTTTCTTTGAAGCTGCTTTCTTTTTCTAATAAATTGGACATATCATATGCTGTGGCAGAAAAAACATCAATAAGGATCAATAAATATGAGGCAGAGGTTTCCTCACCAGAGGACTGTTTGATATTTTAGAAGTGAAAAAGATGTAATAAAATTGGTCTTCGAAAGGTGAATGTTTAGAAGACATTTTTTGTAATCGAGGTTACACGGTGGAATTTGTATGAAGATAAACAACAAAACATTAAATTTATAGATTCAACTTCAGTATGGAGATTCAGACGGAGGTTTTTGGATAAAGGTCAACGTTTTCGGCTCAGATTTGGGCGGATGTGAAGTTCTGAAAAGTGGAAGCTGAAGAAGATTTGGATTCAAGTCTTAAAAGTGGGGCCGAGTTTGTGTGAAGATTAATATTTGGGGAAACAATCTGATCAACAGCAGCAAAATTCAGATTGAATTGAATTTCAGCAGTCGGAAGGAGATTGAACAGCTGAAAGTTTGCATGCAGGACAGAGTTTGTGCGGTTTGTTTAATAGGTAAAAATAAAAAAGCACTGACACATCTTCAGACACACAACCTGTTTTTATTAACCGCAGTCAAACAGCCGTTAGCTGCACCGACTCCACTCCATCAGATTTGTTCTTTCTTCCCCAAATGTACACAAGTCCATTTAATCTGCCCAACAACCACAAATGCCATTTGAAGTCTGTGCTCATTTTCCTGCCCGAGAGCAGCAGAAACAGCCAGAGGCCCCTCTGCTGTTTACCAAGTTTACATCGATGCTATCCCGCTTGGCTCGGACCGCCATAATAGGACTCAATACTTCAAGCCCCTGGCCACTGAACCAATACACCGAATCACTGAGTGGGTGCGGTGTGATAATAACAGCCAAAGGTAACGTGCATGCAAGTGTAAATGTTGGAAAGTGTGCATGTGTGTGTTTGCGGTGAAATCTATATTTGTGTTTGGCCGGACGAGCTGCCAACAGCAGCAGATTGATGCCAGAAATTGTCAGATTGTCGGCCACATCTGGACGCAAAACAAACCGGCTGCTGAGCTGCATGTTAACGAGACAGCCCTGGGTATTAGTGATAGAAAAAGATCGGATTATATATCTGTGTGTGTGTGTGTTTACAACCTCCAGCTCAGGAGAAATACACTGCAGAGCACTTTATTAGGAACAACCGTCCACCTGCTTCTTCCTGCAATTTACCCAGCCAGCCATCGCAGCGTGTAAGACGATAAAGATCCGAGTCAACGTGACCGACCGTGCTCTCTCAGATGACGGGTTCCCTCCAGGAAATCACCATCCTGCAGTCGCAGTAATCAGCTCGTACATCACGATAATTGCTGCGGGTTGAAATTTTTCAAAGCTCCCGTGATTTTTTGGGCAAAAAGTTGAAACACATTGATGGAATGCAAAAACAGGAAGTGACAGGAATTTAGGATGAAAACAGGAAGATGGATAACACGAAAAGATCATGCTAACCAGTTTCCTGATGTTTCACACGAAAGTTGTGTCAAGCTTCGGACAATCTCCGGCCCAAAATATTTGCTCTAAGTTTTGTATTTGTTGAATTAATTTTTATGGAAGATGCAGTTTTGTGCGTGTCATTCTATGTTACACAAACAGCTGAGTTTAAGATGGCACCTCGGTATTGTCGGACCAGACTGCTTTTTTCCTTTTAACTGTGAGGTTAATTTCATAAAACAACAGATTCCTATTTCTGGGATCTGCGGTGTGTTTATCATCATTGGAAGTCCCGTAAATATCAAACGTTCAAAAGTTCAACCTCTGTGTTGAAGCTTCAGCATGAATAATACGTTCACACTTAAGATGTTGCGTAAGTTGTGTTGTCGTGGAAAGCGTCCGCCAACAAAATATTTTGTAGTTTCATTTAATCCGTAATTCTACTGGGAATCATCTAAATACACGGCAGACGGGAGGCGGGAGTTTGTGTTCAACACCTTCAGTGAGTTATCTCCTTCCACACACACTCACATACACAAATTGTGTTGTTGTTGTTGTTTGGAGGCCCACAGGCCTTCCTATAGTATATTTATATATATATATAAAGCTGTGCTCACGGACAGATGAGTTGCTTCAGATTGCGCGTTGACTGACAGCGTCGCCGCCAGCCCTCTTTCCCGTTAGTGGGGATGCCCCTCAGCTTCTGACGGCGTTTGAAAATCCTTTCCTTAGTTCGGCGGGAAGATGAAGGCGAGCCGACCCGCCTGCAGCGCCTCTGTGCCTCAGGCATCATGTCGGAGAATTTGTTTTGTTTTTCCACCTCACTCCTCTTTCCTTTTTATACGAGGCCTTCGCTGCTTCCCCGTCTGCAGAAATAGATACACGCTCTGTGGGTTTGGTAGTGCAGAAAAACAGTAGAATATCAAAACCATCGAGGATTAGTTGGGTTTTAGGGTTTAGTGAGCTGCAGCTTTAATGCTGCTCCTGTCTGATTTCTTTATCAGGATTCTTATAAAATAAGACCAGTTGAAGGTGGACGCTGCAACACACCTAGTACTGAACAATCAGCATTTGAATCCTTTCTGTTTCTAATTAAAGAAAAAAAAAACTAAACTAACACATCAGCAAGCAGCTACCCAGTCTATCAGAATAAACAAATATTTATATTAACCGATGCGTCCACATACTTTTGGCTTGGCTCACGTTAACTATAGGATGCTAATTAATCCTGAATAAATTTAATTACATCTATGAAGCATTTAGCGTTTCGATTTTTAGCCTGCTGAGTCCAGCTTACACAGGAAGCCCTTCACATTAAAAGCTTTCCTGGGACCCTTCTTCTGCTGAAGGGTTTTAATCATTTATTTCAATTCCTTGATTCCATCTTTGACCTTTGCTACGTGTTTTAAACCTGAGGGCAGTTTAAGAAGGCAGGTGACTGGCTCAAAACGACAGCTACTTAATTATGTGGATTTTCCCCATTCGTGATTTAACTTGGAGTTAAACATCTGTAAAGTTTAATTAACCCAGTCATCAGTGGCACAGTGCAGGGGACCCGCCTGCGTTTGACGTCCTCTTTACCTTCCAGTTTCTTTTTGTGCGACAAAATTTATGTTCCATTGCAGGTTTATGACACAAACTATGAAGAACCCCCTTTTGCCATAATAACACTTCATGGTTGTTTTGGCATTTTGTCACCCTCAGTGAGTCAAACACAGCAGCGGGGCGGGGGGGGGGGCACAGTCAGAGATGATTAATACCAAATATACAAGGGTTAAAACATATTTAGCTCTCGGTGAGTCGAGAACTCAGAGATGGTGTGTAAAAGCTGAGTGGCTCATGATAAAAGTTCCTTAAATAAAGTGGTGAGAGCACTTATTTAATTACCGCTCACTCCTGGATGCTGCTGAAGGACTCTGAGGCCTTTTGTCATCTCACACTCTTCAAATCAGACTGCGGTTGATCTTCCTCTCTGCTGATGCTAATGCTACCAGAGACAGGGAGCAGCCGCTGAAAATCGCCCGGCGGACCTTCCACCTCTTGGCATTCTTCTCCTCGCTTGGCCGTTCACAAACTATTAGAGCGTTTACGCTGCGGATGGAGAGGGAGCCGCTGAACTCATTTCACAGGTTAATTAGAACAAAAGGATCAGCCTTTCACCGGGCGAGAGGCTTTCGATTATTGAAAGGTTGTGGTTCGCTCTCGTCCCTGCGGGCCTCCAGCGAGAGGACGGAGTATATTGGGCTCCATCAAGGCTAAATGCCACCTATCAATCACCCGATCGCGCTTGGCTGCCGTCATTAGCGTCCCGTGATTGAGAGGTAAGCTTTGTAATCATCCTCAGGCAGATGCGGAGCGAGGATATTAATTTGCCGCGCGTCTCTCTGAGAGAGGAAATGACAAGTTGGGTCAACTCTTCACAATGAGCGCGACTGGTGCCGACCGGAGGAGCTGTGGAGTTTGGCGTGGACGGATGGACAGACTGACATGGAGCTCTAATCCTGTTCAGTACAAACCCCCCCCACCACCTCCGAAAACGTGACAGTGACGCCTCAGGCAGCTGTACAGGGAGGACTTCAACATGCAACAGCTGTGAGGTATTGGCAGATTTTATCATCATCAGCTGGCCCTTTGAGCAGGTTCGTCCAAAAACCCATCAGGAAATTAACCATCTTACAGGCGCAGTACGACACAGCGGTGGCAGCCATCAGATACTCCGGCTGCCTCTCACAGGCCCGTAATTGGCGACTCCAAATTGACCGTAGGCCTGAGTCTGAGTGTGAATGGTCCTCAGTCCCAGTAGGTCTCTATATGTCGGCCCTTTCGACCTGTCCAGGCCCCAGAACGGCTGCCTCCGTGTTCATTTCCATCAGTTTTATAACCAAATCCAAATCGGCACGAGGTTTGATCGACTGTAGACGCGAAGCCGATGTGGTTGCTCTGGTTCTGTTGGACTTCTAAAGGAACGCAGGCTGATTTGACTTTTTTATTAGTTTGGGACAATCAGCTGATTGAGTTCCTGCCAACAGAAAAATAAATCACCTTGAGCAGGATACACTCAACATCATAATACTGATGTGAGACCTGATGGAGACAAACTTTTAACATTATTTAAACACGGTATGAATGAACCGTGAAACAACCGCATGCTTATTTACAACTTCTTCCAAGCTTCCCAAATAAAAGTGCCATGGAGGACGTTATACAAAATATCAGAGCAAAACAAAAGGATGAAAGGTAAGAAAATATTAAAAAACAAACAGATTAATTACAAAAAAAATGGCACTTGTAATTGGAAGCGTCACCTAAAACATGAAAAAACACCTAAACCTGAACCGATGTTGACTTCCTTTCACAAATCAGACAAAGGGATCGAACCCCTGAAACACAGAACGGATCAAACCAGGAGAACCTTAGAACGACTGACAAGTTCTGTACCTCTTCACAAAGTGTGAGGCGGCAGAAGTTAGTGCGTTTAACTGTGGATCAAATGAGGACTTTTAATGTGAAAGAGAAGTGACACGGCTGCAGGTTTTAGATTTGGTTCCTTCAAAAAAACAGACACACAACTGCAGCCGACAGGAAACACACGAATGTGTGTGAGAACAGACACAACTGTTTGCTAATATGAAGCCAAATTTACTTCACAGGATGATAATCTGACAGATTTTTCGCCCGGAGTTGGTTCCGCTGCCACCGACAAACACAAGTTCAAGGATTAGTCCTGAAGGAGAGGATGAGAAATTAGTTAAGAAGTTTAACTCGTCGGCTTTGTGACTGAGCCAAAAGAGACCACGTCTTAACTGAGACACTGTTGGAAACATCTGGAAACTCATCACACAAACGGGCATCCAGAGACTTCCAAATAACTATATGTGGCTGTCGGAATGTAAACACGCGCTGATGAAGGCATGGACTTTGTTTAAATATGAATCTGCGTTCTATCCGCTGATTTACACGGATCATACATCAGGCGGTCGGTCAGACAGCTTTGTGCTATCAGCTGTTGTTCTGCCTCTTATTTCAACAAAAGCTCCATGAGTGTTTGCTGTCCCCTCCGGTTGAGCAGATGATAAAGAAGCCGGTCTAGAATAAATGCAGCCGTGATCTGATTTCATGTTGTGCATAATGTGAGTTGCCTTTCAAAAAAGGAAGGAGCTGGTTAGCGTGCTGGCTGCAGCTGCTCCGTCCGTTTCCTCTCAGTCCAACGTTTCAATCTCATATTCTGATAAAAATCGATAACAAATAGGCTTTATGTGACAGCCGTGGACTGAATATAAAAAAAATGGACGTCTATATATTATCAAATGACTGTCAGGGTGTCAGGGGGCGACACACAAAAAAGTCTGATTGTACTGAAGTCTAGGGGAAAACTTCTCCCTTGGTTTATTAGCTCAGTGAGTACTCTAGTTTCAAGCCCTCTCCTGAAATACGTCGACAGGTGTAGTGGACCTTGGCCGTCTCTCAGATCTGTCGGATGTTTGTGGATGGTTTGAAGTGGAGCGAAAAGTTTTCAATAGATGTGGAATTCCTGCCACGAATATTCTAAATATTTGTTTTGATGTGAAATGTTAAAGACTGTAACTTGAAAAACATTTTTCTCCTGATGACAGAGAGAGATTTCAGGATCTTGCTGTGGTGCCTATGTGTTTTCTGTTGCACTCACCGGGGAAAAACACAAACAGGATCTCAATTCAAAGTCCGTTCGTTCAGGACGAAGGACAGAAACCAGAATCAGCGGTCAGGAATCGAGGTCACCAAGAAGGCTGGAAACGACTGACAGCTTTTATACACCGGGGAGAGGGCACAATCATAATCAGACACAGGTGAAGCACGTTAGGGCGGGGCCAGGTAATCAGGAAAAGGAAGCTTGACAGGAACACAGGACTTCAAAATAAAACAGTAGAAAACACGAAAGCATCATAACCTCAAGTCTCCGACTTGTTATGACTCAGTCTGAGTCTTTATATTCCAGCTTTGAAACAACACACTCGGTTTTTTTTTAAAATATATTTTAGAATCCATAAACCATCCGACGACCCTGCAGGCTGATAATCTCTGATCTACACCACGTGGCCATCGGCTGTTCGTTGATCGGAGGGCAGCAGCTCACAGAGCTCAGGCCGTCTCCCCGCCCCTCGACCTTTTATCCCTGTCTGTACAAAAAGCAGAACATCTGGAATCTCCATGAAAAAAAAAAGGTTTCAAATGAATTAGAAGTGAAAACACCTCCAGACTCTATATACAGCTCATTTATTAAAAAAAAAAAAACAACCTTTATTCGTACTCACAGTTTTTTGTTAGCTTTTTTTTTTTTTCTCTCTTCAGCCTAGCGATCACGAAAAAACATCATCAAGTCAAAGACACAGAAGTGCTTCGTTTCTGCGTCTGTTGTGGTGTTTTGGAGTGGAGAGAAAATGATGAAAAGAGGAAATAAATTCTCATATCCAACACATTTACTGGCAGAAAAAACAAAGCAGGTACAGAAAAACACATTACGAGGGCACCAAAGTCCCACTTTTAATAAACAGAAACGTCGTGTCGACCGGCTCTTTGTGCTCGTCTGGCCTTCAGTCTGCAGCTGAAATGCTTTTCACAGGGAAGCACAGTTTGAGGAGCCAGCCAACAATGAATAAAGTAATGTATATGTCAGCACTCAGTGCCTTAAATATTTCATTCCTCCACGGCTTCGTTAATAAAACACAACGATGTGACCTGTAGTTTATATTGACTCAGTCCTACACGCGTCCTTCCGCTTTAAATGATCACTAGAGCACCAAATATGGATTAATACGCCGCTGGTCTGCAAAAATAAAACTTTGTATGAGTTTTTTAAAGGATGAGTTCCACATTTTGGAAATATAGCCATCGCTTTAAAAAATAAACTAAATAAACTAAAACGATTAAAACTAACTGTTTGCCTGATTGAGAAATATAACAACCAATACTTAAAATAGGGAAGTCAAAATGTTCTTTAATGGCAGGGGATTGTTTGTCTTTGGTCTGTGTGTGTATTGTGAGGCCACTTTTGATAGGATTGTAAATGATTGTTGACATTGATCTGCTAATAATGCTCAAAGAGTCGAATCACAAACCGTTAAACAGCTGCGTCTATTTTTTTTATTTCAAGAGGAACTGCAGAAAAAATGCTTTGGATACATTTACACACACACACACACACACACAGAGCAAAAATGTTTGAGGAGTTTGACGAAGGACGCAAAATGGAAAATCACACGCAAGTAGGGAGACACCAGAAAGCAATGCGATGTGAACTAAAGTGAATCACCGTGTGAAAGTAAAGAGTTTCAGGTCTCAAGGATCACTTCCTCATGGATGATAAACAGCTGCCTGCTCAAACTGACGCATGAGACGATCAGGGATCCCTGAGAAGGAGCCGGAGCTGAAAATGAGGTTAATTTCTGAGCGGTCGTTCGGTTTCTGTAGCTGGTGTCGCTCCGCAGCACCCTGCAGGCTGACATTGATTTAGCGGAAAATAAGGGTGAGGATTTCCAACCGGACAGAATCCCTTTGCTTCGCCTCAGCACGACATATTCTGCTTGACCGGTGAAATGTTTTTCCCTGAGATATTACAGGCCCTCTGAACTTCCCATCAGTCACAGCGGGATGAGGTTTTCAGCCTCAAAGACGCCGCTCGGCTGGCAGGCCCGGCGCCGTGAGGGAGGCCCGGGTGGCTGGTCGGACCCGGCCGTCCAACCTAGCCAGCTGGAGCATGACGTCCTGGGGTCTTGGACTCGGCACAGTGCACCCGCCAGAATGAACGTGTGCACGGCGGATATAAATAGGCTCTTTAGGCTCTTTAGGTGAGACGGTGCTGAGGCTCTTGCCACGGAGGCCGGGAACACATTTAGCAGCAGTTGTGGTGTGATGTCGCAGCAGATGTGACTGTGCTGCTGCAAACAGTGCCGGAAGGAGGGAAAGGAAGAATAAACAGCCTGAAGTCAGTCTTGATTTTCTTACGCTGCATGACGGAAGCTTTCAGTTTTTTAGAATCTATAAAGTCACGACTTTCCAAAGTAAATGAGCTTCACTTATCTAATCCAACAACTTTAACTGAAACCAATTTAATACAACTAGAAATAACTATAAACCTTAATTTATAAAGAAACAAGCTGATGAAAACCTCCTTCTCGAAGTTCCTTTTGTGTAAAAACGGAGGAACGAGACCGAAGAACGACTCATTTAGCAACCAAGTTGGTCGGCGTACCATCAAAATATAAAATAAGGGGCATCTGTGTTATTTCTGTTGCTGATGTCAGCAGATAAGTCCGATCGTTGACCCAATACGAGTCTGAATTTACTGAGACTGAGAATCCCACCTAAAGTGGTCCGTTTCATTGGTTTTGGAAGGGGAGGGGGGAAAGGGGTGTGGCCAAACCCCAGCTGGTGGGTGTGGCCAACAAAGTGCTGGTTGTCATTTATAGGTGGTGATAATCATTTAAACAAACTTTAAGCACCAGATAAAACCTTAAAACCAAATTTAATAAACCTTTTCAGTTCAACTAATTCTACAAATTATCACAAAGAAAAGAGGACTAACATGTTAGTCTGCAACATATAAACAACATATTGATAACAGAACCTTTTAATGTGAGCATGAACGCTGATCACTTCAAACTCAAAATGAAAGCCCCGTGTTGACATCAGATTTTAAACATATGTGAACAAAAACTTGTCGCTGTTGTACTTTGTCGAAATAAAACTTTTTGAAACGATAAAAAGGTTCCAGTTCACAGATATCAAGAATAAAAACGGACAAATATTCAGTTTAATTATTCAAAGCTGTGACTGAAGAGTTATTTGATTTAGTAACAAATAGCATCCAGTTATTTAGGATTGTACTTCCTAATATTTGAATATTTTAAAGACTGGAAATGTCTTTTTTAGAATTATTTTCGAGGCTGAAACCAGGAAATAATCATCATCGTCATCCGTTGTGGCTGAATTCTTCATAAAAAAGCATTTGTGTTTTGCTGCAACTGGATTATCCTGTAAATATCTGAAGTGTCCTCTGTGTTTCTGTGACATTTCGCAGCTGTGAGTGTTTCTGAATGTTAAGGCGGCTGTAATTTAAATGCTGTTATTTGTTTTTCTTTAAAGCAGCAGCAGAGTTACAGGGCAGTGAACTAGAAAATGACATTTTAAAGTCATCTGGAGCTTCTGCAGAATGTTGTTGCTCTTTCCTCAGCGGGATAAATATTAACACCGTCAACGCCTTCCACTTCCTCTCTGAGAAGACGACTCATCAGGCAAATTGAAGGAAGCTGCGGCTGCTGCCTTCAAACCCAATTCCACATTTAGCATCATTGTGTATTTTTATTTTTGATCTGATCCCACATTTTGTCCTTAAGAGACCCAGCAGGGATTTGATAATATTGGTCGTATCGCATCACTTTACCATCATTTAGTGATGTTGAAGAGACCGCAGACTGTCCATATAGACGGAATTCGCCTCTGAGATGTCACACGCTCCACCGTCGCCATCAGAGCAAAGAGGCAGAGCTAACACAACTTTTTTTTTTAGCAAACACACGCACACGAAGCATTCTGAATAAAGTGTGAACTGATGTGTTAGATAAAAAAAAAAAATCACACTTGTTCAGTTGTCTGGAAGGAAATTAGCTATAAATACCAAAACTGCTTTTGTACCGGCTGTAATTGTGTTTGTTTTTGCTGGACATCATAACATAGGAGTCTACGGGGACTGACTCACTGCTGGAGCCGGACTCTAATGGTTGTCAGAGATACAGACTTTGGCTCCATTACTCCTCTGCTGATACAATAACTTATTTGTCGTCCTCCTGAGAGCAGTGGGACCGAGCTCTAAGCGCACTAATGCTAGACAATGGTGTGTTAACACCCCAAAGGGTCACTGTGGTTTATGTGTTAGCAAACAACATTATAATGCCATTAAATCCAAATATAGGAGCTAAATCAGTAAAGATGATTCAGTTACACTTCGTCTGACACTCCGCTCGTCTCTGTTTCCTGCGTCGACCTTTCTAATTGCGGGACATAATTCTGCTGCCATTTTGGTTTTTGGCTCCCTGAAAAGAGATTCTGATTCGCGGGGACCGTTTTGCAAGAAGCAAAGGTCAGACGAGGCCTAAAGTAAATGATGGCGGACAGGCGTTGTCGTTGTCGCGTCTCCTGCATGAGAAACATGTGAAGAGTCTAATTTGAGCGGCCGAGCGCTCGCTCTCGTCTCTCTGTGAGACAAACTCATCCTGACTCGACCCAGCTGCCTCCGTCTGTGCGTGCTGGAGGTCACAACTCGAACAATTTAACACATAAAAAAAAAACAAAAAAGCCAACCACACACTTTTCCCGTTTCCAGGTAAAAAACACGACTGACTGCGGCTCTAACTCTGGACCTCATGATTGCCGTCTCGCCTCCGTCCGTCACATTCGCTTCTTTTTGGCTCCTCGCTCGGCTCTGATTTGCCCCATTAGTCGAGCACACGTGCAGAATGTGCTCTTGATCCCAATCAGTTGATTTGGATTTCAGTCTTCGTCTCCGCAGGGGGCGCTGCCACCTCCTCCCCCCCCCCCCCCCCCCCCCCCCCCGGAGGAGGAACTGCCTGTTTTGGACAGTTGTTCTTCCACTTTTCTTCCATCGAAGGGAACATTTAGCTTTTTTTCTTTTCAACCTTTTGCAGAATCTTATATTCTCTTCAACTTGAGAGGAAATCATGAAACCAAAATCTAAAATAAAAAATCTATTTCCTTTTTTTTTTTTCCTTTTCATCTTTTTCATTTATTCTTTATTTTCTCTTTTCGTCTTTCTTTTCTGATCTTTTTGTCAGTTTTTTTTTTAATCTTCTCCACTTTCCCTCCTGATTTTCTGGTCTTTCTTTCATAGTTTATATACTTTATCCATATTGTATCAACCCTTTTTCTATCTTTGCTTTTACATTTCCTTCCCTCCTTTACTTCCTTTCCCCTCAAACTGTTTCTGCCTCCTAATTTCTGTTTCTCACACGAATAATAACTTTATTTTTTAAATCTTTTTGGAGGACACTTTCTTCTTGTTTATTCAAAGGTTGCTCTTTCCCCTCCACGTTCCATTTAATGATATCTTGGCTCTACCTCCCTCTCTCTTTCTTTCTTCCTTATCTCTGTTCATTTTCCTCTTTCATTCAGTATTTCTTCTTTCCATTCCCTCTTTCCTCTCCCTGCTGATCTGATCGCATCATTTCATCAGTATTATCAGAAATCAGGATTTTCATTGCTTATAGCTCTGATTTTACAGCTGCTGAAAGATTCGAGTCTCTGACCATTCCTCACGTTTCCTTCTCCATAAAGCCTTTCGGCTTCCCGACGTCTCGCCCGTCGAGGATTGGCAGTGACTTTTCAAAAGGTGGACAGCTTCTGCTGTAGTTTACTGTGTGTGTGTGTGTGTCCAACTTGTGTGCAATTAGAAAGTGAGAAACTGAGCGAGTACAGCATGTCAGTAGACTCTTAACAAAGTTGCCGTTGGCAGAGAAGCTCCTCATCATCTCCGCATCGGGATAAAATGAGCCCAAGAGACTGGTGCCCCCGAGTCCCTCAGTAGACTTAATTTAACAGAGTTAAAATCAATTTCTCGGCTCTCCCCTGGGTCAAATTAACCATCCCCTCGTATGAAGAAGCACCGAGCACTTGACAGCTCGTCCAGACCCTGACTGTGTCCGTCTGTGTCGTCGGCTGGCAGAGCGCTTTTCATATCTCGTCCAATCTCAGATTCTGAGTCGGAGCGCAGCGCCAGGCTGAGTGGCAGACCTTCAATCTGCCAACGAAGCGGCCCGGGCGGTGACGCGGCTGCGTGTGCTGGTTCGCAGTAATTGCTCTTATTTGTTGAGACGCAGAGCGCAAAGACGACGCGGGACAAAATCAAGCTTTCCAATTTGAGGGGAAAAAAACGGCAGCGCTGATGTAAGATCCCGGCAAGTGGAGTTAAAGCTCAAGGTCACGCTGTTTCCCGCCACAGCTCGGCTGTTTCCACATTTGTGTCAGTTTTAGTAAATTGACGTATCGACCGCATCTCATCTGACTAACATGACGAAATCTTTCGTTAGCACAGCTCTGGGTGACGAGGCCTCGTTTGGAACAGCATCACTGTGATCTCTGGATCAGTCTCCGTTTCCTCCATCGCTGCGCTTCTTTCTCTTCCTGCCTTTTCAGCTTCCATTTGAACAGTTCTCGCACTCGGCAGTTTTTCTTGAGCCGATGATCACAGGTGATATTGTGGCTCCGCATCACAAACCACACTACAGACCAGGTAGTGTGTGTGTTCACAGTGGAAAAAAAAGGAAGCTCTTCAGCCTCCTGGAAAAATAAAACTGCTCGAGTCAAGGTGACCACAGTGAGTAGTCATAAAAATACAGCCTCCTAATGAATAATCCAAACCAGAGTTACTAGATTCATGGTCGCTTCCTTTCATTGGTCGGCTTATTTGAACAATTACATCATATCCTCTATCCCCATTTTCGGCTGCTCTGTTCCTGCAGAACTTCATTGGTGAAACATTGATTTTTTAGAGTCAAAACTGTTTTATCTAATCTTTCTCCAGCGGTTTCAGTCCCCTGGTCGGGGACCTGACCTCTGTGGATAATTCAGCTGCTAGTTAAAACTTCCTGAACATCTCAATTGGAAATTGTCTGCAAAACAGTGGAGGCAAAGATCAGCTGTAGCCTCAGCAGCTTTTAAAGTGAAACCGGTTTATTCTGGTCTTTAGATCCCCTGATGAGACCGCAGCACATGCCAAGAAGCTCCTGAACCACGCTGACTGAAAAGACTCCCATGATTCCATGCTACTTCCCGGCGTCATCCAGCTCTGTGTGATTACAGACTGGGCGTTCAAAACATTTAAAGGCGACTACAGAGACCTGAAAAACCGCATGAGGTTTGTCGTTTGTGTTGGTTTAAAGGTTCCTCGACTTTCTTCAGGTTGAGAGGAAAACGGAGCAGAAAGGCAGCTCTCCGGGAGATGTAGAGGAATTTAATGAACCTTATCGTCCTCTGAAAACACCCAGAGATTCTGAGCCTCGATACCGAAGTGCAATGTAGTAAGAGCACTTGAGTTTTATTTTCTCCCCCGGCTCTGATTCTTTTCACCCAGTAGCCTCAGTGCTCGCATCCCTGCGGCTGCCACGCAGAGATGCGAGATAACTCGACGTGTCACAGGATGCTTTTTAATAATGGCCCCGATGATGAATTGCTTTAATCACGGGATCGAGCTTTTCCTGTAACTTATGATACAGGAAGCTTGTGAAGAGAATTGTTACGCCAAGCCTCATTGAGCGGCTTAATGTGAATCTTTACGTGTCCACAATTAGATTAAGGGTGTGACACGGCGTCCCGCCTGGCTGGCAGCGGAGCAGGCCTGCTAACGGCTTCTTCTTCTTCTCCTTCAGTGCGATGGATGGAGGCAGCGGAGAGCAAAATGGAGGCGAGTGTGAGTGTGTGTTGGTGAGAGGGGCGTGGGGGGGGAAGCCAGTGAACGGATCAATGGAAGTCATTATATGGTGCTTACCGTTTGGCCGGTCATGGTGTGATGGATGTGTTGTGGCAGGTAATGGTCCTCTGCTGCCTCTGCCTGAGCAAACGCAGATGATGAACTCAGATGTGTTCACTTGTCAACAACTCATCCCGACTTCATCTGGTTCAGCGGCCGGCGGCTGCGGAGCCTGAAGGCCGCCTCAGCGCCCGCCCTGTGTAGGGGGCTTTGGGCGGCTTAACGGGAGAGCGCAGGGTCAGAGATTGAGCCGAGTGCAATCTTTCACACACAAGTTTGAGATCGAAGATGAGATTTTGAAACTTTTTCTCTCGGGATCCACCGCCAAAGCCCAGATAAGCATTTCAATGTCCTGGAAACGGCCGCTTTTATTAACTGAATTCTGATTTCTCTGCTCTTGATGGTGATGAGGTCTTTCCCAACTACTGACCAGAGTCCTATGAAGTTTAACAATCATCCCCTTTTGATTTCATCGACCCCCATGACCGTTTCTTTAGTGCCGCCCGCGGGGTTCACCTCACAGTTCTGGCTCCACATGTGTCCCAAATTCACCATATTCAGTTTTTAATCTGAAGAGTGTGATGAAATAAAGTATCCTCACAGCAGACATTATGCAGACTAAATAAGGTTGATTTTTTCTTTTTGTGAGCGCTGTTAATGTTAATGGACACTACTTTCCCTCAGTGCACTTTTCCCACAATGCACTGCACAAATAAAATAAAAAAAAATAAAAAAAAATAGAAATGATGAAAGGAGGAGAGAAGGGGGGGGGCGTGTTCGCAGTGACAAGCCTGCAGGGAGTTATCAGCTGATTCTGCAGCTCCACTCGGCTTTACTGAGCTTTACTGTGATTCTCGACTCACTGTTCAGCAAATTTACTGCCCTGGTTTGCTCTGGCCGCTCTCACAGTGTTGTTTTTTTATGTCGTAGCAGCAGCTGCTCCCAGAGAGAGTTCTCCAAAGCCAACGTCCGCCGGCTGCTCAGACAGCCAGAGCTAAAGAGGCGTTTCCTGTCGCTTCAACGCAAAGCGTGCAAACTGGGACTGAACGTGCTCACTTTCCTGTTTAACTCTTAACAACACAAGCTTGATTTCACGTATCCTCTCTAAGAGTGCAGTCATACACAACTCGTGTGATTTAATGTCTGATGTCCAAACTGTCAGTTGTGTGTGTTTGATGTGTGGTTGTGCGATGATGTTTAGCATACTTTCTTCTTGCGTCCAATTTGGCGGTTTCAGCCTTTCATGCGCCTGATTAACGACACTAACCAGAGGGTGATTCAGGTGTTAATCCAGAGCTCGTTTGAAGTGGATTAATCTAACGCAGTATATCGGCTGAATCTAACAGCACCTGAAAGCTCACTCCTCTTTTATTTTCTCTCTGACTGAGCAGGAGTTTGATTGTAAGAGACAAACACAACCCTCCTACAGTGGACGTGGAGTTGTAGATCTGAAGCCAGAGGAGTTGTTGTATTGCTGAGCGTACGGTGCATAGTTTAGTATCACATTAATGGTTTGGCAAACGGTTCTTCGAGAACATAAATATGCGTCGTATACGCTGCCAGTATCTCCTGGTGTTTCATTAACTGTACATAATATTTTGCTTTTAACAGCCGATGCAGAGGTGAGTACAAGCTCCTTTTTTTTTTTTTTACACCAAGAATTACCTGCAGAAGATCCCC
The DNA here is from genome assembly GCA_034769265.1 of Remorina albescens. NCBI lineage: Eukaryota > Metazoa > Chordata > Actinopteri > Carangiformes > Echeneidae > Remorina > Remorina albescens. The sequence goes on along the minus strand of CM068475.1, from coordinate 4,239,839 downwards.
ACTTCCTGTCAACTTCTCCAGATGTTCCAGGTTTTGCTGTCGGCACGTTAGTGGTCCGGGACTGAGTGACTGATGTGTTCCTGTGTGCAGTTTTTATTTAAATCTAAGTATCTCCGTCGAACACTAATACGACGTTATTCATGACACTCAGATTTTCAGGGCTTTTGATTGTGGTGCAGAGAAAGAAAAAGCACAAATCACAAGCCACAACTACTGGAACAAAAGACACATTTCCACTTGCCCGAAGGTTGTGAAATGACGGCATAATGAGATTCAGGGACCGGAGCAGCAGTGCAGATGCAGACAAGTTGAACATGAATCACTCTGTTTGGAGCTGCTGTGTTCGTCCATCAGCGTCTGCTGTGGAGACCAAAAAAAAAACAAAAAAAAAACCTGAAACCAAAAACGACATATTGAACGGAGCTTTTGTTCGGTGCAGATCTTCACCTCATTCTGCTGTGTGTGAGTCACTGAGTCACATCCTGCCTGAAGTCCTCAGCAGCTCCCGTCGTGGCGTCTTCCCGAACAGCGTTCCTGCAGATTTCACTTTCCACCAGGAATGGACTTTCATTCTGTGAGATGGCGGTTTTTATTGTTTCCAGACAAAAGCCGGGAAAATGTTATGAAACAGATTGGCGACGTCGCTGCTGGCGCGCCGTCTCCCTGCAGACTGAAGGAACGTCAACACAGCGGGGATGGAGAGGCCATTTTGTCTTTTTGTAAAGGCACTTTAGCAGCAGCCACTCTGAGTGCTTTTATCATTATACGCCACTGCAGTCTGGCCATTTATTCTGACCTTGGAAAATGGGTTTAAAGGTCTCGCTGTGTGTGTGTGTGTTCCAGAAATTGCCTGGATTGAGATGTTCCATGAAAATATGTAGTGAACAGCTTCTGTAGGCCAGGCGGGGGTGGATAAGGGGAAAGCTATTTGGGGGACGGGAGCACAATCCAATTTGTTTGTTCACACTCCAGCAGAGGCAGATCAGAGCAATTGATACATTAGGACTGGTTTTAGAGAGCAAATATGGCAGTGCGAGAAGGGAGGAGGACTATATATTGCACAGAAGTGCTTCAAGAGTAAATTTAGCTCACGGGCCATTGCACAGGGCGCAATATGAAACTATGATAAAAAAGAGATTGCTTTATTCTCCGAGTTATCAATATAATTCTGTCTCTGTGGCTCGCCGTCTAATTTTGGTGGCAGGCATCTTTTGTTACTGTGAATTTTTGTGTTGCAGAAAAAAAAAATAGAAAGAACCTGCACTTGTGAAGGTTCATTCAACATTCAGAGATAAATGCGTTCAGGGAGGGCGACGCCGCTCTCAATTTGAAAAGCCCTCGGCGTGATGCAACATCCAAATCCTCCAGACCTGAACATGTCATCTGTGCCTGGGGTGACAAAGGAAAAGAAATTAGGAAATATAATGTCCTTATATGACAATGTGGTGTTGGTCGGAATAAAAAAAAAGGTGGGGGGTTGGTGGCGGAGAGTCGAGCCAATCTTATCAGCGCAGGCGCCTCAGTCCTGGTCGGCGCAGAGAAAAGGGACAGCTGTTATTTCCTATTCAGCAGCAGGATCCCCGGCTTGATAGTGTCTAATAACGCTCCATAAATTAAATCTGCCGCATCAGTGCACCCACGACGGCATACTCTAGGATAAATAGTGAGGTTCGATGTTTCAAAACGAGATTTTGGCAAACCATTATGGGAGGCCGGAGTGATCTTTTTTTCTTCTTCGTTTATTCATTTAATGGGATTATTCATGAGGCGATGATGATGGCGCGTGGGGGGGTGGGGGACGTTCAGGTCCTCATACTGAGGAGAGAGAGAGAGAGCTCAGACATTTGTGTTGTGGATTCGTGTGTGAAGTCGTTGTGGCACAGATGAATACAATTCACTTGTTTTGTTAATTATTTCGGACGCTTTCGGCCTCTTTAAAGTCGTGAATGTTTCGGATTGGGCCGATTCTGCCTCGCTTGGCTTATCATGCATCCATTAGTCACGCAAGTTTTCCTTCTGGGGTGGCTGGGGTCAACTGAGTGGGGATACGCCTTTGAGAGGTCACCAGTCCATCGCAGGGCTGACATAGAGAGACAAACAGCCAGTCACTGCAGCATCAGCAGGGTTCACTTCCACCCAACTGAGAACCATCTGCACTCTGCTCCTCAGGTGGGAACGCAGGTCCAAGTCCAATCCTTCAATCAGCGGGCTCGAGTATCAAACTGAGCAGCAGTCTCAAACCAAACCCCCCCTTTGTGCGCTCACCGGAAATGGTCACAACATTTGTTGTCCAAACATCTACCAGCTCTACCTTCCCTTCCTTTCTCTGGATCGGCTCACTAATTTCTGAGGGGTCCAATGAACAACTCTGTGAAACCAAATCCTGGAACGCTGGATTGTGGATTCATAAGAGTCCACCTCCAGACCGTATGCGACCTTTGAAACGCCGTGTATCAGCTGCTGTTATCACAGCCTGCGAGCAGCCATATCGACAGATTACTGAGGGAGAACATGGAAGAATAAACACGACACAGTCTGTAGCATTTGCACCTTTTCAACACCTCATAAGAACACGGCGCCTCCAAATGACTCCTGAGGTGGTTTGAACAATCACACTTCAGTCCTCCTCATCCTTTTTGTTTTCACTTACATGCAGCTTTTCCGAAACAAGATACGTTGGCAGAAAACACACCTTGACTGTGAACATTTTACTGATAGACTCAGTGTCAATGTATTTGCGACTTGCCAAGTACACGAATTAGCAGCAGATCCTCATTACGTTAATAGAAAACATAATTATTTTTCTCTCGCAGTGTATTTGCAGTGGCAGATTAGTTGCGTATTAACCTGAGCTGGCAGCTCTTTATTCAGGTTCAGGCGTCGTAGAAAGACGAAGAGAGATGCTTTTTAATTTCCTTTCTTTACCTGTTTTCGCCATGAGTCGCGTCATCTGCACAATCTCTTCTGTGTCAGACAACCAAAGTCAAACCAGAGTAACTTTCTTCTCCTTTATTTCTTTCCTTTTTTTCTGTCTCTAAGTAACACTCAAGCTAAAAAGCCACTTAATCCATCTTCTCCGGCATGAGGCCTCTTTTCCAGGCAGAAGGGATGGTAAATTACATAAGTCTGCGATGAAGAGTCAGCCATACACAGAAAAACCATCTGTCTTCATCATTCTCCCGGCACAATTGATCTGCGGCGCTCTGGAAAGTATTTATTATGAAAAGTCTCATTTTTTAAGCGTCCCGTTTAAAGTAGTGGCGGCCATAAATCACCCCTGAATCGGAGCAAATCTGAGCACTCTCCCACTGGAATCCATTATTCGTATTATACCAGCTCTAAGTGGACATAACAGCTTAATCCAATATTGATCTGAGCGTGTGTGTTGGTCATCTCATCCAATCCCAAACTGATATCTGAGATGCTGCGAGACGAGCCTCGCATCTGCTCTCACTTTAAATAATCACAGAGGAGAGTCTGTGCGGCAGCCGGGCGAACTCCCTCCTCATTAGAAAGCAATAAATAATGTGTCTGTTTGTGTGTATGTGAGGTCTAATCCTGGCTAAGACTCTGTTTAATACCAGAGAACTTCAGTGAGCTGGCAGGCCGGGTAATTAAGTGAGCAGCAGTCTGTTCTGATGGCTCTCATACACACTGGCATAAATTATTGAAATGCTGTTAAAATAAATAATGAAGTCAATTGCAGCATTTTGCATGTGGGCGGGAGGTTAAATTATGCATGAGCTCAATATTTGTAAGTGTAATAGGAAGTAAGTGTGGTGGTTTTTAAATCGCAAGGAAAGAAAAAATAAAATAACCCCCCCCCCCAACTCACCGCTATTCGCCGGATTTAACTTAGAAGGGTAAAAAAAACAACAACAACAACAACTCCAGAGTCAAATTCGACAGCAGATTTCAGAGTAAATACATGAGAAATGACTGCAGGATATCAGTGAAAACGTGGTGTAAACTTAACCCTGGAGACGACTGCTGCATCATCTCCATATGCTTTGGCAGGGCCGACACGTTCGGTGAAGTCTGAAGGATCAGAGTGGGGGGGGGGGCATCAAGAGCTGGCAGCTTCACACCAGCTTTAAATGAATCTGGTTTGTGACGTTAAACAGGTTATCGACGCATTTAAAGCGAGTCAGAGCGACACTTTGGGACGGGGGCTGTTCTTTGTTATTGTCAGCTACACAGCTGTGTGAGTGTCGCCTTAAAGCCAGGCCTGTAAATTAGAAAACAAACAATTAAAAAACTGCAGAAACGTTCCTCACAGTTTCATTCAGCGTGGCGCGTGGGAATCCTTGAGAAGTCGCCCTCTACAAAAATGGGAAACTCAAAGTCTTTCATCGTTCATCATCAGCCAATTTCTTCATCCAAGAATAAGAACACACGCCAGCACCTTTTCTGGCAGTTACACAACTTCAGTCCCGACTAAAAAGTTTGTCTGTCGCTGTATCAAACATTTAAATTAACAAAAGCAGAGTCATACTCGATAATGTTGAGGAGCAGACTTTTATGATGGCTTCCCATCGAGGGGAGAGATAAGTTGACAGATGGGAATGATAGAAAATGAGATGAAAGGTGAGTTGAAGCTTTATTGATTGTCGTTACAGCAGGAAGTTACCAACAAAAATAAAACAACAATAAAAGCACAATAAAAAAAAGTAGAAGCAAATAGCTATATAAACTACACAACGCGCCATATAGAAAACAAAAAAACACTTTGGCTGCTCCGTCTCACAGGCCGTAGGGTTGATGTGGCTCAAAGCAGTAATAATAATTATACTAATAATAACAGAGTGCAGCAACGCAGGCAGGCTGAGGTCGTCTTTATGGTGCAGAGATTAGTGGAAGTGCTGCTGTTGTAGAGTCTCACTGCTGCTGATGCACAAAAGATGTGTGTGGGTGGTGCAGCCTGTTGCTGAAGGAGCTACCGAGGGCACACAGGGACTGGGGGGGGCGGTGGAACTCAGCCATCATCCTCCTCTCACTCGCCACCTCTGAGGTGTCCAGGGGCCTCTACAGGCCGGATCCAGCGCTAATCATTTCACTTCATTCAGCCGCTTTTCGATTTTTTTCTTCCATCTGGAAAAAAGAGAAAATGCGAAAAAGACGCTGCAACTGTTGTCGATACTCGTGCTGCAACCGGCTCACAATCTGGCCCCCGATCAACGCTGGAGTCAGCTGGGGTTTGTGCAACCGCACTACAGAGTGGAGACGTGCAGCGTGCGGTGACTCATCTCGCACATGCTCAGTCAGCCTCGTGAGTTAATGCATTAGACTCACATGTTTGTATGTTCTGTTCATCATAAGCAACAAAACAGATAAATGATTCAAACAGAAGAATTTTGAACTATTTGGACTCGAGGTGGATTCATAAACGTGTAGTATTTTCTATTTATATAAACATGTTGCTGTATTATTCCTGTAAAACAATAAGTATATTTGAAATATTATGCTTATTGGTACTAAGACCAGAAGTTAATGAGAGAAATGCAATGAATTTTTAATATGACGCAACATTCCCTGATCTGAGATGCAACCGTCCCCAAGACTCAGGGCTCAGATCCACCATCTAATGTCCTTTATTCAAATAAACACTGTGGATGATTTGTGGTATGTAATCATCTAACCGCAGTGAGTTTTCACGGCTAAAAATCTTTAGTAAATAAGATTTTTAAAAAAAACAAAAAACATGAAAGTCAGATAGATTTTGAAGTTCGCGCTACGCTGAAGCTTTTGATAAAACTACCTGTCTGTTTCTGAACGTCAAAGAAAAAACATCTCCCAAAACGGCCAAAAGTATTTTTGTTTTTTGAAATGGGGGAAAGTGTTGGAGCATTACACAAAGCTGAGTCTACATCAGAATGTATGACACACACACACTCAGGTTAGTTCCTGTCAGTAATGGCCTCCTGCCTACCTCCTCCGTCTCATCTATAAATAGGCTGAATCAGAGCATGAAATGAAAAGCAAGAGAGCAGCATGAAATGGGACTAAAGTTGGGAAAATGGACATATTTATTCTTTTGTTTTTGAAGGAGGCCGGGGAAATAATGGCACAATTTTTTACATAAAGCCACGCAATCTTCACAAACAGTGCCGATATTATGCTTATTTTTACGCCCTGCTCTCGTTTCATTCTGTGTAATAATGGATGATTGTCAGCGGCTGTTCTAAGGACGCCGCTCTGCTGTTGTTACGGTCTAGATATGCAGATGAGAATAAACGACGTAGCGGGGCGGCGGGGGGGTAACAGAAATTACCTCTCAAACAAACCAAAAGCTTAAATATTTTGGGAGATGTGTTTTTGGTCAAATGTGTTTATATTAATGTTTTTTTTTTAAATCACTACTCAGAAAACATTTATTGTTCAATGTGATTTTGCTTTTAGGCCGGTTAGTTACAGCTTTATTTTTTTTTTAAATTATCACCACACTACTTTAAATTTGATCGACCTTCATTCAATAGTTTTGTGCGCACACACAAATTTTCTGCAAAGTGAGTGTGAACAGATTACGTCTATTAGATTACGAAAATTTAAAACAGATAGAAAAGGGAAGAATTAAAGAGCATCAAGAAACCAACAGCTCTGCTGCTCAAACGAAAGTTATTGGGAAACATTTTAAAATGTCCTAAAACTCCAAAGTGTTTTACGTGAACACGTGACTTCATGGTTCATCTGCCGTGCCGAACTCGGACATCCACCTGACGTTTTGGGCGAGGCCCAACTCAAAAACCTTGAATGGAAAACAGAAAAAAAGTCCAAATGAAAGAAGAGACGTTTCCTGTCCTGAGAAGAAACCGAACGTTCCGAGATAATGACAAACCCTCTTTTGTTTTATCTTCCCCTACCGTTAGTTTTTGATGACACTTTGTGCCTTTATTTGTGACGGGTGTAGTACGGACCCAAAAGCAGTACAAGGAGGCACAGGATCAATGAGAGGTTCACTCGTTTAACAGCAGGAAACTTGGTCAAAACAGGCAACCCGTGATCAACAGGGCACAGGCAGAACTCGTGGTCAAGGACTGAAGGCAGAGGTGAATTAGCGGGTGGCAGACAAGGCAGGAGAATCGGAGACAGGCTGGGTCAGACAGGAAAACGCTGGAAAGTCTCACATGGCAAAGAACAATCTGGCAACTGGGTGAGTGTGAGGCTGGAGTCTATACGGGGCTTGATTAGTGGAGATGAGCTGCAGGTGAGTGATGACAGGTGTGAGGAGTAAGCTGGTGAGGGGGTGTGGCCTGGCAGGCAGAGTGAGTCCGGGGTGAGAGGCAGGTGCAGACATTACTGACAGAATTTACTACTTTTATTTTAAATGTTTCTACCAAGAACACTCAAAGTGTTTTTCTTCTGTGAGAAATGAATTGGCACCATTCAGCCAATCCCACCAAATGCACCATGGGAAAGTTTATGAAGTCACCGCAGATTTCATCCCAAGCAGCATGTATTGTGTTTTTGACTCGGTGCTCAACAGCACGAACAGAATAAAAAAACAGCAACAGCAGCATCAAACAAAGGGAAGGTTTATTCTGCAAACCACCCAACTGCACACACACACACACACAGGTCCTGGGAGGTGTGTGTGTGTGTTTGTGTGTACTTTTCCATGTCAGCGTGTGTGCACGTGTTGGGACACAATTAAAATGTCCTCCTGGCGCCGAGTGCCAATGCATCACCCTGATGACAGTGGACAGGCTGTTTGCTTCGCTGCCGCTGATATCGAGCTTAATGATGTTGTCCTTCATTGCGGTTGCCGCGGCTGACCTGCCCATCACTGATGCGTGGCAGCTGAGTTTCAACTGGGAGGAAGCGCGGGTGCATGTGTGTGTTTTCATGTGTGTTCAGGCAGATTGAACCTCTGGTCGGATGCCAAGATGGGAGGATGCCAGCAGGGACTGTTTTGTAATCGAGCAACCAGAAACAGATATTGGTGTGCTGGACAGAAAGGCAGCAGGAGGCGAAGATTTCGGACATCTCGGCCAATGAAAACACTCTACACGTGCCACGAAGGCGTGGCCAGCAGACGTCCTCGATGTAGATAAACTTCCCGAGAAACTGCAGGGTTACCTCAGAGATGTAAAAGTCTCCCTAAATGTGATAAACTTTCCCAAAGTCAAAAGTTCAGGTAACCATTTCTCCATCTGTGGAGCCGCGGGGTCGATGTGGATCTCGTCCTCAACATCATGGAACAAATATGCAAATTTGTTGTTGTAGAAAAACTAAGAGAGGATGAAAAACTGTTCACTCGTTAGTTCAGCCAGGATTTTTGATTGAAGACTGGCTCTCATGTCAGATGTATAGTTTAATTTAAAAAGATACTTCAGTACAACTAAAACGGCTCACTGGAGTTTTTCTTTTTTCAGCAGCAGACTATTCGGGGCAGCAGGACGGCGTGTTTGACATTCACGATTGTCGCCAAAAGTTAAACGACATGGCTGGAAGACAACATGGCTGTGCTGCATTGTTTAATGACCTGCCATGCTAGCTGTTGATACTGTGTTAAAACGGACTTCACTCTTCCTCTGCTGCCTCTCCAGGCTGGATTTCTCTGGTTTGTGTCCTGGTATGTAAATAAATTCTGCTCACAGAGACCATGGCAATTCCCCAATAATCAATAATCAGCCTCTCCTCTCCTCCATTTGGACTTTAAATGTCAGACTGGACCTGCATAAATGTGATTTGATTGGCTGCAGTGCTGCTTGAAAAGTTTCTCAAAGCTGCCGCTGATGTTTTTTAAACTCGGTGTTAAAAAATATTGTGTTTAAATACGAGTAGAGTGGAAGAAAAGGGAAACTAGGTCCACTCCCTGAGAAACGTGGATCAGACCTGTTCAATGGTGACAGGTCAAAGGTCACTGAGACGGTTGGAGGAGGAGAAATCAGAGAGAATCTCTGAATCCGGATGAATACTTGTTATCATTGTAGAACGGTCTCTGTTCAGCCCAGTTTGTAGTTATATATGAGTGTTTTGTGACCTCAGATTTAAGTTTCCATTATAGTTGTTGTCATCACTATGTGTTGTAATGTGTTGTCGTTTCTGTGTATTGCTGCGGCTTTTTGAGGAGAATTTTGGAATGAAAGGGAATGAAATTCAGTGAAATGTGAACGAAATGAAGTGACCGCACTTCCTTTATCATCGCGTTGATTAATAAGATGCAGAAGTGCTTGCATCAGCGGAAGATTAACGGGTGCTTGGGTGCAGCGAAGGGCTGCATGATTGGCCGTCAGTCATCAGAACGATCTTTGGTCTCCTTCTGTGGGTCCCTGCGCTGCTGATGATGTAAGATAATAGTCATCGAACCGTCTGGTGAACGTGCGTCCTGTCGGCCTCTGTGATGTATGTCCGTGCTTGTTTCACCTCAACAACAGGGATGTTTGTGAAAGCTGGAGGTTTGGACAGGTGCCGGGAAGCGAAAGCTCCAGAGATCCGGGCCGAGGTCGAAGCTCTCCGAGCAGTTTTTTATCCCACAGGAGCCGCCGAAAAACGGACATGACTTATAACCAATTGTTGATAAATGCAAGTGTGTGTAAATGTCTCCTAATGTATCGTCAGCATAACTGGGCTGAATTATTCCTTCTTTCATTACACTAATGGCTCAGCAGAAAGCAGCAGGGTCGATGCAGAGAGAGAGAGAGAGAGAGAGGAAATAATTATTTTCAGCAGGGTTTTGGATACAGGTGGAAAAAGGGCAAACTCTCAGCTGGTGACGTTCATCAACCGCCGCTGTAAAGGTCACGTCGTGTCTCTCGACGTGCACCCACACCCGAAGGCGTGTTTACCCCTGCTGGGCGCCCCCCCCACCCCTCCTCCTCAATGCCTTCTCTACAGCTATGCACCCCACCCCCGCTTTTATTAGCCTGAAAGTGAAAGAGGCCGCTGCAGCAGCTGAAGTCGGTGTCAACACGTAGTTCAACACCTTCGATCACCGATGAGGCCGCGCCGGTTTGATAAAAAGTAAAAGTCGACCTCCCTCCCCGTCATTCAGCTTCCCCACCCCCCATCTCAGTTTGACTCAGGAAACAGCTGACAGATCGTCGCTTCGCCTCAGTAATTTACGAACCATCCCGCCTTACCTGACGTCTGACGTTTCTCTCAGTTTGAATCGAGTTTTGCTTCCACAGAACACATTTATACGATGAATCGCTCAGATCAGGTGACCTGGACGCAAATGAGGCACCAGCTGTGGGGCAGCAAAACGTTGACCTCCAAACATCAGTCAGATAAGATGAAAGGGAATATAAGGAGAAGAAATCCAGCAGATCCGCTCTGTTGTCGTCACACCGAAGCGTGACCACAGCCAATCGGTAAAGATGGCTGCAGCCGTAACCTCCGCCATGTTGGCAGCACCTGACAGAGACGGGAAAGTAATAAACAATAATTAGTCTTTAAGAGTGAGATGTATAAAGATTCAGCTGTGCAGATCTCAGATGTTTACATCGCCTGTAAATTTGGATTTTAACATCAGAGTTGATGAATTTTGACACACAGCCTGTGATTTGTATTCACCATCAGCTCTACTTTCCTACAGGAACCAAACCAACAGGTGAGTTTGGACACGCCCCCAACGGCCCAGACGCCCAAGAAGCCCCCAAACAGATCTGTCTCCTTCCTGCATCCTGGGGGCTTTTGATTGTGTTTTGATTCCTCTGTTCAGTAAAATGTTTAATTAAAAGTTTACCTCCACTTCTGGCATAGTTTACCTGATTGTGAACATTCCTGCCGTCGTCTTCAGTGCGTGGGTTACACTATTTGTGTCTCTATTGCCAAGTGGAGCGCACACAATCCGACATTCCTGCATCATTCTGATCTGTATAAAAGCCTACACAGTGTGTTCCTCCAAAAAAAAAAGCTAATTAAAAAGCCAAACTTCATGTCTTCTGCCTGGCACTATGCACAACAATGAATCTGAATTGAGTTTCGGAGGAGAATATGGCGTGGAGATGTCGCGGCCGGAGTGAGAGCTCAGGAAGTTTTTGTAACTAGTTAATTTTGGAATAGCTGGTTTTACTCTCCTCTGTGTTTCTGGTCTCAGAGGTTTTTGTTGTTCTTTTTGGTGGATGAGGAGTTGGTCTCTCTGCTGCGTCCATCTGCAGTTTTTCTTGTTTTTTTTTTTTTTGGGGGGGGGGTGTTGATGTTGTGGCCCTGCTGCAGCTCTCTCTCTCAATTTTTAATTAATGTAGGTCACTGCAGCCATTCAGTTTGACAATGAACAAGCCTGTCCCTCTGTGATTTAGCACACAGGGCTTTGTGCTGTGAAGGGGGGGGCAGCAGCTCAGCCTACTTTATCAACGTTAATTTCAAAGCCTTGAACTGCTTTGTCAGCAAGTTCGGGTGACGGCGGTGGCGGCAGAGTCGTGCTCCTACAGCATCCCTCCTCAGCTGGCCTCCTTTTTTTCCTGCTGCCTCAGCAGCCTGGCTGCCGGCACACCACAGCTACCCCCCCCCCCCCCCCCCGGCCCCGCCACACACCACCACCACCACCCCTCAATGAAACGTCTCTGCGAAGCTCATGAAGTGCTCGGTGTGTCGTAAGGCCGCAACCGGATGTTCTGCATGAGATTGACAGGCACCACGGCCGGAAAAGGGCTAACATGGCGGACGCAGCGGACCGTAAAATGTTTTTCTCTGTTCGGAAGATTCGCAGGTTTGTTCCAGAGTCACCGTTGTCGGGTGGCGGAGCAGAAATGATGACGGCGGCCAGCCAGAAACATCCATCGCTGTTTCCCCCCCAGGAGGCGATTTGTTTTTCATGCTGGAGGTTTATTGACAGCAGCAGCTACAGGAGACGAGCACAAGCACAAACACACACACACACACACACACACATTCAGACACACACTTTGGGAGGGAGCATAACGCAGATCCTTTCATATTATGGATGAAAAATCTACCCTCCCTGCGAGAAACAGTCCAAGATGAAACTCATGAAGTCTTCCCTGAAATGCTCCGTTTAGGAGATGAGATGAACTGCCTCATCATCGTCATCATCCTCGGGGTTAAAGGTGTGACTGACGGCGTCAAAAACTCCTGATTTATTTATCAGACCCTCTCTGTGTAACGGGTGTGGTATGAACCCAGATGCAGCACATAAAGATGCAGGTTCGGTTGAGAAGTCTCAGATTTATTCAGAATATAGCAGGCAGGCAAACAGGAACCAGGAGGGCAAAGGCAGAACTCGTGGTCAGGGAGAGAAGGCTGGGTTGATTTACCACGAGTCAGGAACAGGCGGGGTCGGTATCAGAAACTCAGGCAGAAAAAACCGCTGGAAAGTCTCGCATGGCAAAGAACAATCTGGCAAGGAGTGAGTGTGGAGCTGGTGAATATATACTGGGGTTGATTGCAGGGGATGGGCTACAGGTGTGTGATCAGGTGTGAGGGGGTGTGGCTTGGCAGGCAGAGTGAGGCCGGGGCAGGTGAACGGAAAAGTACTGAGTCCGGGGTGAGAGGCAGGTGCAGACTGTGACACTGACTCTTTTTCTGCTGCTGCTGCATCTCATTTATCTGCAGGACAAATAACAGATCAAATCAACAGTCCGGCACATGAAACTTCCACTTCCTCCTTTTCTCGATCACCACACTGATAGAATAAATCAAGATTTTTTTTTTTTAAATTATTATTATATATCTTAAAATCATATGTAAATTCCTATACATGTCCCCATCAATATGTTTCCGAAGAGATGGAAGATATTCAAAGTCCTCGTTCTTTATAAAATGGCTTTTTACCGCTTCAGTTGTTAATTAAAGTCTTGAAGATGAATCTTCCAGCAGCGTTTTTTATTATGAACGAGTCACAGTTCTCTTTCTGATCCACATCGGAGCGATACCGAGCATGCAGCAGCAACACAATCAAATCTACGCTTTCGATAAAAATTGTAATTGTGCCTTTCAAATTCAGTCTTAATGCGTCGCCTGTTTTATGGTCTGTTTTCTTCTAAATGGGACCATCACTTAAAAAATGAACATCATGTTGTGTTGAAGACTTGAAACTAGAGATTCATCAGGAAAATGTAAATCAAATGAGTTTCACTCCATTTTCTTTCTTTTACATTCACATTGTGTTGTTTGATTTTCAATGCAGGAAAATATTAAACACATTGCAGAGTGAAAGAGAAAAAAAAAAGCGGTTTTGATCGCTGCAGATTGATGTGGAGGGTTCCTGTATAAGTTTACTTTATAGAGCAAGACGACAAAAACGTCAATTTGTGCTTCTCAGTAAAAGCAAACAGACACACAATGGAAGCACACAGATGCTATGAGCGTGTTGTGTTACACTTCTACAGAGTGTCCACGAACTGAAAACCTGTTTGTCTCCCACTGAAGTTGTGAGACAAAACACAAAGCTTTTGACCTCCTCAGACTTTTTCCCTTCTCTGTGCTGTGTTTTTCTGCTGACGTTAAAAAACTCCAAATCTACAAAAAAGAAGAGAAAGATGACTCTGCAGACTCCTCTCCATACGTACGTCCCTTGACAAATGTTTAAGGATTTGTTTGGACACTTTTGATCAATTCCAGCTCGATTCATTTTTATTTGCCTGACGTTGCATCACAATGCACATTATCTCAAAGCACTTTGCAGAGCTGGTGAGGTGGAGGATTGTTATTACTGGAGTGTTCAATGAGAGACTGAGCACTGAGCTGCAGATGCTAACACAACAGTGCTAACCCTGTTTGTGATGCCAAGCCTCTGGTTGTACTCGTGATAGGACGTATAGATCCTGTATGGTGATGAAGGTGTCTCATCACCTCAGGATGCACAAAGCTCTGCAGTACAAATATTTTTCTGTTTTGTTTGGACACCATCAGGTGAAATTCGGCTCTTCCACAGGTTGTCAGCAGATGAGGTTTCTTTTTTTCATGTTGACGGCCTGACTTTGTTGTTCCGCAGCAGGAGCCCGTCGCCGCCTGGTTATTCTTCACGCGTTGTGTGTCCTTTTGGCTCCCTGTTAGCACTCCGCCCGCTTGCTGCGGGTCTGCAGACCAGAAATAACAGAGTCCATCAGCCTTCAGAAAAGCCATAATGATCGCACACAGCGGCGGCCACTTCAGTCCGCACATTCGTCTTCCGCCTCGCTGTTCCGCAGTGGCCAGCTTTGTTATATTTCAATTTCCTTTCGAGCGGTTCCCATTTCACCTGACTCTCAGCTCACATGCATATGGAGAAAATCGAGAGAGACCGGGAAGTGGTGGAGAAGTGGAGAGGAACGGGCGGATAGAGGGAGGGCTGGAGAGATTTCTTTTGAAGCGGGAGCTTGTCATGAGAGTCATTGCTAGTTTGTTTGCCATCTCCATAACAGCGAGTCGCCGGGGTCTGTTTTACACTTCAGGCGACATCAAGCAACTTAACGGAGGAAGCGAATGGTGGCCACTTCACCGTCTCCTGCTTCTTGCTCTGATTTATCTGTTTGTTCAGCAGGAAGCCAAACGGAGGACAGTCCAAAGGCTCAGCAGTTTTAACCAAAATCTCAATCTTTTTTTTTTTTTTTTCTTCTCCATGAATGGTTTATTTATTTTTTGCTGCCTGGCAGCTGTGCCTGTGGCTGAGTCTGAGTCTGAGTGGCCAGAAGATGAAATTTTCATGACCTCCTGGCCTTTTTGGCTAGTGCCCGTATCACATTTTAATTTCCAATAGAACTCGGATGCTGCGTGGTATTATACGCATGACATTTGCTGACACATTCATCCTCCCCAGAGGATGAGCATTTTCCATTTTAGACATCTGCTCGCTTCTTCTTCTCCCTCAGATTTAGGGAATATCATCAGATCTTAAACAGAAAGTTTGTTCAATTCAAATTCCTTTTTTGAAGTAAGACGTTAAGGTGCTCATGTTTTTCTTTTTTTATTTGCTTAAATGAGCAAATTCATTCAATAGTTCTATTCAACAGTTCTGCTGCAACACATTAGTCCTTTTTTTAGTTAGTTAGTTTTATTCTCTGGACAGATATTAGTTTTTCTCAACAACTGGAAAGGCTCCAAAAATGGCCACATCATCAATACTGTGTTTGTCCTGTCTCAACAGCTCAATAACCGAGCTGTTCCAAGGTTAAACGTCTGTCGGTTCCAGTGTGGCGGGAGAAGCGCCAGTCAACGCCAACGACCGCCTATGATTGTGTTTTAGTCTGATGTGGTTTATGCATCTTCACTCCAGTTTCACTCCAGTAAGGAATCACCACATTAATAAGATACATTTCTTGTGGCCCAAGAAAATGCAGACAGCCTGCAGCTCGTTGAGGCTGAAAAGTTTGCTCAAAATAAATCTTTAATAACACCACGCGTAGTTCGGTTGGAGTTCAGTCCATGAATTAGTGAACATGTCACCGCCAAATCTGTATCCTTCACCGCTGCAGAAATTCTGCTGCAGCATCTCTCAAGAAACCTGAAAATGTCTTTCCACTGAGTCCTGATCTGCAGAGACGATTGGCAGAAAATCCTCATTAATTGCTCACCAATCCGCGCCAACATTTCTAAAACTCTGGCTTGCCTTCGTCGGATCGAGTGCAGATTAATGAGCAAAGAGGTCTGAATACTTCCGGTGTTGTTCTGTTGCAGCCCATCTTCTGTCTGTCTGTTTGTCTTCACGTGTGAGAGGACGTTCTGATGGCGTGAGGTTAGAATTACGAGAATCATCGGGGGGGGGGTTCGGCGTGTGAACATCTGGTGCAGTTGTGTGAGTTACAGCCGAGTGAAAATTAATTTTTCTTTTCTTTTTCACTGTATCATATCAGCAGAAACCTCATCAAATGTGACTTTTGACCTCTGGGACAGCTTTGGAGACACCCCCCCCCCCTTTGCTGCAGTTTTTTTTTTATCTCCTCCCTCTGATGATATTATCACCTCTGAATGTGCGAGGACCAAGTCAATCACTTTTAATTACTTACACAGCCATACGGCAAGCGTCGACAAGCCCGTTGCCGTCGTCGCTGCTGCTACACAAACTTGTCAGTAAAATCCCAGCGGTGAGCCAAACGCCTTTTCTCTTTTTCTTTTTTTGCCCTCCCTCGCTCCGTTATTTGGAGAACGTTCCCGCTGCCGGCAGATAACACGGCGGCGGCTTTCCTGCTGTTAGCAAAAACACGTTCCGCTCTGAGGATTTACAGTTGATCAGCACCTCCCTACCCTCTTGTGAAGACACATACACACACACATCTATCTCAACACATCTGTCTCTGCCACCCCAGGAGACTCATCTTGTCGTTTTCACCTTTTTGGGGATGGGGAGGGAAGGGAGAAGCTCAGGTGACTGCAGATGTTTCTTATTTCCTCCTCCCAGCTCGTCATCCGCTAATTAGACCGCAGAGTTATTAATTAAATTAGGAGCCGACATGCTGATTGGATGTCCCGCGATTTAACTCTCAGCGGACGTCGCACTTCATCTGGCACATCAATGAGCGTGACAAAATGGAACTTCAATAAGTGTGTGTCTGTGTGTGTGTTTCTCTTTGGCGTGTGAAGTTGGTGAGTGGGAGTGTTGAGTGTTGTTGTTGTTGTCAGGTCATGTGACTTCACCTGCAGCAGCTTCCTTTAACATCAGAGCACAGAGAGGAAGGAAGACTCTCTTTGCCGTTGAAGGGCATTGAAGTGCACGCTGTTGACTGCGACCTTTAAATGTGCGGCTGCGGGCGGCGGCGGGGCAGAGGGATACGTTATACAGCAGCCGTGTGACTCAAGTTGTTTGGCAGCAGTTACGACTCTCGCTCAGAAAACATGAAGAATTCGCTGGCAGGGAGGCGACCTGGCTTTAGGGATGTTGTTCTGCGACTGTTGGATGGAGTCCAGTGAGATTTTGTACCGACATTCGTGACTTTTAGGCGACCTAGTCTGTTGACTTCGGTGATCCGCTGACTTTTCATCTACTGCCACCAGCGGGTTGACATTTTTGGTTTGTTTTGTGTTGTTTTTTTTGGAATATGCCAACAAACGTCTGATGGGTTGCAGCAGCAGGGACGTGTAGAGGATGCTGGAGGGCCCAGAAATGTTTCAGTTTCAATACTCATGACTCAGAAGGCTGACTTATTACAGAATTATGAATTAACTGAATATGGCAGTAAAACTATTTATTGTTGTCAACCACTTCTCTACATGTATCCACTAAATGAACCCCCCTTCCCTCCGACGCACACTATGAACACATGCAACACCTGCAACAACCCAGTTACTGAGGAAGAAGCCTGCAATCGACAAGTTACAGTTAAAGTCTATCAGCTTAAAGAGCTGCAGTCTGTATTAGACATCAGTTATGATATTAGAAAGCAGTTACGTGGTCAACGTGCACGCGACCTAAACTTATTTACATCAGTGATGAAGAATTCAAAGTATAGATAACATAATATAATAATATATATAATAACAGCCAAAGGATGTCTGTTTGTCTGTTGGCAGCTAATATAAAGCTGCCGATACAGATTTATTTCAAAACACACACACGCACACACACACACACACACACACACACACACCAAATGTATACGGTCGGGCTGATGAACAAAGAGCAGACTGGGCTCATTTCAGTTCTTTCATGTTTCATGCGGCTGAAACTCTGAACGGAGCTGGAGGTAAACAGAGCAGAGCCGCTGCCTCTCCCCTTCAATAAAGGAAAAATAATGAAAAAGCAGAAAATCCTGTGTGTGCTGGTGACATTGGGCCAACAGGTAGCTTGAAAGACCCTGTGATCTGTATGAGGAGTGAAAGATACAGGACGAAGTCACCGTATTCACAGATAATTTAGCAGTGAGCGCTGACATTGGGCCACCGGCTCTTGAAAAGAGGACAAGTGGAGCTGAAGGTCTCCGTCTGAATGACTGCAAATAAACAGACTGGGTGTTTTTTCTACCAGCTGAAGAGATGGTGGCGATGGCGATGGTGGTGGTGGTGGGGGGGGTCGGGAACGAAGCCTTTCCAACGGTCTCGACTCCCCCAGCTTTCCTCACAGCGGTCTATTAGTCATAACAGCTCGCAGCCTGGAGAGTCTCTCCTCCGTGATCTACGTGATGACAAACCGGCTGAACTCCCACCCACGACGGCTCTTCCTCTTCCCACTCGTCATTTTGCCGGCGCCGAGAGCCACAGCTGTCTCCGCCCACCGACAGCGACAGGTAGACGGAGCTCTGGTATATATGTCTGAGTGTGGGCTGAGGCTTTCTTTTACTGCATGCTCGCTGTTTTTCGAAAATGTTCACAGGCCAGCTGCTGTGCTTCGTTTCTAAAAAAAAAAAAAAATCCAACTTGCCACTTTTAAAACGAGAAGCTCAACAGGAATCCGACAGAACTTAAACAATGAACGAGAAAGTGGCCATTTTATTTGACATTTTCAGCAAAGGGGCTTTCACATAATAACACACTGCCGTATGTTTCTCTGTTGATTTACTCATCTGCGTTTTGGCCATATAACATTTTAGACTTTGTCTGAGCGTAAGCTGCAGATGAATCGGCCTTCTTGGGATTAAAAAATATTTCTGATTCCGAATCTGAGAATCATCTAGAAGACAAACAATTAGAAACAAGCTGATGACCCTCGATGCACCTCAGTGTAACATCTGCTGCTGCATTTAATGAATATATATTCAAATATTTGTATCTACTTTTGTCATGAATCGATCCAAACCTTCTGTTTTTTGTTTTTTTTTTACATTTATTGTTATAAAAAATGTGACAAATGTACAATGATGAATACATACCAGTTTGAATTCCAGTTATTATATCTCGTGGTCTACATTATATTTATAGACCGATATAATATATTGCCCTGCTCTGCCCATCCTGGACAATAGAATAAAAAATATGAAAAACTGTCAACAAGTGATATAAAAAAAGGGCAAAAACAAATAGTAAGTATTGAAATGTATTTTAAAGCTCATTCATCATCTGAATTTGGCATCGATTTGTCAGATAAATTCATTTTTTAAAAGATTGTTATCTCAGACAGATGCAATCATCAGATATAAGTTTAAAATGTTTAAAAAGTTTTGTAAAAGTCCAGACAGTCTCTGTAACTTGGAGACGTGTTGAAAGCGTCCACACCAACTGCTACTGCTGCTAAACTTTGACCTTCTGTGCTTGTAACACTTTGTGTAGTTGGAGTCGCTGCCGTCGATACACCAGAGCACCGACTAGATAATTAAGTAATAATTTTCATTCATGTATCACACAAAGAAAGATACAGAACAGCAGCATTGCTGAATAACCTGCCGTGCAGTAACAATTAATATAGATTATTTTCTTTGCAGGTTCTCGTGTTGCAGACGTTGACATTTCCCTTCAAGAAACTCTACGCCGCTTTCCAGCAGCCGTGTTTTCACGGTATGTTTTGCACATACATGAGAACGCAAACGCTGCTGCCAAAGCTTTCACGCTGTTTCACAGTTCTGCAGTTTGCGGGATCGAGGTGCCAAAAAAAAAAGAAAAAAAACCCAACAAAAAACAAAAAATAAAAATAAATGAAAAAGGCAGTGCCAGCTAAAGCAAAGGAAAAGACAACGGGAATATAATGCAAATAATGCACTTTAATTAAAGCCAACTGATTTGGAAAGTGAAATCTTTTAAATAGTTTTTTTGTCTGTCAAATAATTCAACTTGTAATCAAGAGGAACAAAATGTAAATTAATCAAAAATTATAAAACTGATATCAATTAATTTAATGGGAATCCCCATATTACAGTTTATAGGGCCATTGAGACAATTAGCACATTTACATATAATGATTATAATAATAATAATAATGATGATGATGACATCTACAGTCAGATAGTCCATCTGACTTCAGATTGATTTTAAACATCTGTGTAGTTGGATGAAAGTCTATCGTCGTCTTTTGGCTGCTCCTCAGAATCTATTGGAAATAAATGGATGCGAATAAGGATTTTGGGAGTTTAAGTCCCAGCTGAAGCATTAATCTTTAAAAAAAAAAAGAAAAAAAAAATGGAAACACACACACACACACACACACACACTGCCATTGAATCACAAAACGCAGCATCGTGCCAAGACATAAAGACATCATCAGATACTTGGAAACAATCCCAGAAGCCAGGATTTTCAGAAAAAGGAAAACCTGCCTGGATCTGCTCCGACTAACCCCCCCCCACCACCCCACCCCACCCCCACCTCCATCTTCAGCCTTTATATTTCTCAAATATCTCAAAGTCAAAGAAGAAGAAAAATCCTCACAAGGTTAAATCGCTACGGAGCGGCTTGAATGAAGTGAGTGACAGTCGGCGCTTTCAGAGGGAAGAAGAAGAGACTGAAGCTCTGAGGCCACTTTGCTTTCATATGATTGCAACACAGTTTTTTTTTTTTTTATTCCCCTCCTCCAACTACAGTTCTGTGGCATCAAGAAGACGACTGTCCGCTAATCACCTCCACGTCCATCAAATCGGCGGTCTCCCCCCTCCGCAGGATTTAGCTTCTTCCTGAAGTTGGGGGGGCCTTGACCTCTGCACGTCCTCTCCAGGTGAGAGAAAGGAGGGATTTTCTTTCTTCTCTCTCTCCCTCCGTCTCTTTCATCACCTCGCTTGTAATTAGCTGGAGCTGAGAAATTTCTCCTTTTGTCAGCTCGCTGAAAGGTGGATAAGCATCCTTTGTGCTTCCTCACACCTTCCTTATTTCCTTTTAACAAGACCCCCTCCCCTCCTCTGCTCTCCTTCCATCTTCGCCTAAAGACGCAACTCCAAAAACGCCACCGTTTCAGAAGGAAGCCGATAACCAAGAGGGAGTTTTCTACTTCTCTCTTTTCCCTGCGCCTTTACATCTTTATCTCCCAGGACACAATTAGCTGCTGTATCGCTCATCACCATGCTGGTATTTTTCCTTTTGCCTTTTATTTATTTTTACTGTTGGCGTTTTCTCTTTTTTTTATTTTGTCAAACCCCCCACTCTTGAAAAGTTGAAAGCGGTCTTGGTCTGCAGTGGAAGAAACACAACTGTGTGCGAAGATATAAAATTGGCTCAACTCACTTTGTTCAAAACAGAAACAGCAGCATCCTGAATTCAGCCATTAAAAAAAAATAAATAAAAAAAAATGATGTCACAAAGGCACAAAGAAATAAGTTAGTTCCTCTTTTATTGTTATTTTTCCTCAAGTTTTAAGTCTTTTTTCAAGACATTTCTTAACCTGAAGCTCTTTTCTTTTTTTTTTTTTTAAATCTCAGCAGCTTCACATCCTCCCTGATTATTTGAAGTTTCTTAACAGCTGCCAAACGTTTCATCTGATTTTTTTTTTTCCTCCTCCGCTCATTAAAGAATTACAGGATCTTTAACTGGGAATAAACTGTCTCTGGATGGAAATGCAGGAGGAAATTAGTGCGAAATCTAAATAATGTAAAGTAAGACTTCTATCTATCTATCACTAATCTTATCCCTCATCTTTAGAGCACAGTGAGATAAATGAGGCAGAAATGTTTTGATCCTTATTTAAATAAACCCTCAAACATACGACCTCTTTTTCCTTTAAGGAGTTTATTCAAATTTTCATCTGCACATTCACTAAACTGAAGGAAGAACAGATTAGATGTTTTTTTTTTTTTTTGTGGCCGAATGTCAAAGGACAAGAAAAAAAAGAAAAGCCTTTTTAGCCATAACCCAAATGTTTCTGACGTAAAGTGAGAGAGACGTTTGACTCTCATGTTGGATTTTGGTTGGAGATGAAAATCGTGTTGAGGGAACAGCAGTGGAACAAAACTTCAAATATTGCGTTGAGAAGAAAACTTCACACGTGTTTCCTCTCGTCATTGAATCATTTCTGTGTTTGTTAAACTGCTCATCTTCTTTTGGCCCTTTTGGCAGATTGTAAAAGCTCGTGTTGAGAAAACTAGACTTTTATTATGACCCAATTCTTTCACTTGCTCATCTCTTCCTGCTTTGGTTTCTATTGTGTCTAAACACAAAGGGACTCCTTTTTAGTTTGTTTGTCTCTTTGCATCTTCGTTCTGAACTTTTTCTGAACTTCTGATTTGAGTTCAAAGCTCAGCGTTTTAAGAAAAAAAGTCTTTTTTTGATTGCAAAGTAATTGGAGTGATCTTTTGGTGTCTCCGGTGTTTCATGTGTCTCTAACAGCGCCGACAGACATTCAGACTGATGCTCTTCATTTCCTCTGCAGCCAGAGAGCAAACTGCCAATTAAAACTGAGGCCGTGAAGCTGATTAAGACACGACGAGGATCCTGGAGTCTCCGTGCACGAGAGCAAACATAAATAAAAAACCATGAACTGAGCAGTGAGCGAAACCCAAATATCTATTTTAACAGGCATTCCTCACATAAATCTGTCGTCTGATTCAATCGCCCCTTTTTCCCGCATTTGGGTTGCAACTGACCAACATGAGCAGCTGCTCAGAGACTAAAAACACTCAGGTGATTGAACACAGGTGAAAAACATCAGGGCAGGGCAGGTAATCACTGAAGGGGGAAACACACCAGACACAAGGTCAAAATATGTGAAAACAAAACATGAAATGAACACAAGTCTACAAAGTGTTCACAGAAATGGCGCACACTGAAATATTGGGAATTTAAATCTCTGCATTTTCTGAGGATTCTTGTTTAAATCAAATAAATTTTGCAGAATATCAAGCTGCAACAGTTTCATTATACTTTAACTAATATTACTGCAAATGAAATTCGGCTTCGGCCTTTTTTCATGACAAAATAGGGATTGGTTGGGTTGGATGTTTTAGAAATAAATATTGGGGTCAAATCTGGCACCGGTCGAAGCAACAGGCAGGAAATAAAGTAAAACAACACAAGGAGCGATGATAAAAAGCAGGTGAGCACGGCGGCGTGCAGGAAGTGCCTCACACCACGCCGACACAGAAAGCTGTCGACCCGGGGTCACCCGTGTTTACACGGGTAAAACGGACGGAAGTGAGCTCAGACCGGGAAACAAATCCACAGTTTCTGTTGTTTCACGGCTGGAGCGGTTCATCTAAGTACAAATGTTATCATGTGCAAGACAGAAAAACACTTCTGGAGTCGATCTCATCCACAAATGGAGAGTACAGAGAGTGCACGGAGTTCAGGAGGCTGTTTTCATACCTTATACCTGAATTCATGTTCGAAAGAGTGAAAATGTTTGACCTTGTTAACGTCTATATGGTGTTTTAATATAATGTACATGAATGTTATGGTTCGTGTTTCCACCTTGAGCTGCAGTGAACATTATAACAGTCATAACAGTCAGGAACAGCAAAAAAAAAAGAGAAGACGCTAACTTCTACGATACGTCTGCTAGTCTCTGATTCTGGTCTCAACAGACTTATCTGAGTCCGAGTCCGAGTCCGACTGAGACTCAGAGATGAGTCTGATGTTTCCGCCATCTTCAGGTTCAACGCCTGATCCGGATCTCTCAAGGAGGGAAAACCCACATATGAACGCATCATCACATCAGAATAACCCACGCTGCTTTTGCTGAAAATTTTCCGCTTTTTCAGACTTAATTCAAATACTATAAAAGCCACCGAGTCCTTCAAATGCTCACAAGCAGCAGGAAGCTTCATTAAAAAAATTTAAGAAATGTGTCACGTCTGTCGAGCTTTTTTGAAATCCTGTTTTTATATTTTAAAAAGTTCTCAAGCGATCACAGAAGAAGTCCATTAAAATTAAAACATTTAAAAAATGACAACGGTCCAAGTCCAGTTGAGATAGAGTCATTAATTTCTAAAGTGCAGACTGCAGCTGTCACTCTCACATTAATTCACAAGTTTTCTGTGAAATAAACAGTTCGGCAGCTGCAGCACAAATTCTGAGGAAGCATTTACAATGGAGAGCGCTGAGATGGCATTGATTTTTTTTTTCCCTTTTGAGACTATCAATATCCATTCAAGACGAGACAGCACTCAGGTGTTTTTTTTTTAATATTATTATTATTATTTTCAAAAGCTCACAAAAATGGCACAAGGACCCTCCACAGAAATACTCAGAAAACCCTGAATGAGACCCAGCGTGGCTCTGAAAGAGCTTCAATAAAGTTTGACAACCACGTCGTCATTATTCACGCTCTCCAGAACCACTCCAGATTTTTCATACATGAATTTGGCTCTTAAAACTTCTGCCTAAATAGTTGTTGGTGTTTATTTTTAAATTCTTGTTCACTAATGGTCAGCAGAAAGTTTTCGGGTGGTCTGATCTTTGGGATTCCCTCCTTGACTCATGTTGAAGTGGAAGATTTATTTATTTTTTTTGTGAATTCACAGCAGCTCAGAGATCACTAAATACCCTCAAGTGTCACTTCTCTTCATTCACAATGAACAATTTTTGCCTCAAAGTTTAACAGCTGCTATATTTTTCCTAATTTTGTGGCTTGCAGAAAGTAACGAGGCGGACTCTGTTTTCTGGTCCAACAATTTGGTCCAGATGACCACAGTGTCTGAGCGTCGACCCACTTCAGTGACTTTACCCTTGAACTCAGACGTACGGCGTTATGTTCCCTCTGAGCTGCCGAGGAAAGTCGTCTGGCATCAACGTCCTTGCAAACAAGGCGGTGGCAGTCCAGGCTGTTTCCATCAGGCGTTCCCAGATGGTGGAAGAAGCTCCTGAATCCTCTCCGAGCAGAGACGTCCCTCTCCGTCTTCCAGAAGCTCTGGAAAACTCATCATCTCCTCCCCTAAAAGCCGATGGAGTGTCACCAGCGTTTACTGTGAAGGTTTGTCTCCTGCACTTTTTCAGATTGTAGATGTGAAACTTCTCACCACAAGGTCAGCTCTGTTCCGGAGCTTTAAATCATGTTGCACGATCTTTATCTGCAGATGAAGAGCATTCTGGGTTCGAACCCTGAACTGAGAAATCTTTTTTTTTTTTTTTTTTTGACTGAAACCGACACCATGATGGAAAATGAATCCCCAAGTCACTCACCGGTGGAGGACTGAATGAGAATTTAGCTCCATCTTGATCCTGAACTCTCTTGTAGAAGCCAAATTGACCATAAGGCCTGAAAATCCCTAACGGGTGCAGGTGATGTTAAAATCACCTCGATCTCCATGACAGGAATTAATCCAGTCCAGATGGGCCTGACGATATAATCACAATAAAAGGATTTTGAAAACTTTGTTTTGTTGATGCTATTTTTCGCCAAAAAGCGAGCTGGGTTTCGGTTGACAATGATTTGCGTTAACCAACATCAGCGCTCCTGGAGCGTTGGCTGACCCGGCGACATAGAAAAGGGCCAAACCAACAGCTGTGTATGCAGGTTTAGGACAGGCCGGGGTCCCGGCGTGTCTCTGAATCTGGCGGTGGCCCATCACTGTTAGCAGCGTTAAAGGATGAATGAGACATCATGTCTTCATTGAGTTCTGCTCGCAGGGTTTATTTGGCAGAGGATTATTGTCTGATGTGAATGCCGCCTCGCTCGCCGTGTCATTTAAAGAGCTCGCTCCCCGCTGCAGTCTTTGATCCCGCTCTCTTCGAAGACAGCGGGGCGCCGCCCTTCGTTCTCCATCTGCAGCTCCGCTGACATAAATGACTTGCAACAAACAGGGCGACAGAAACCTGCACTCCTGTCTGCCTGACACGGACCACCTGTGGATCGGGAACAAATCAAGTCTGAGTCCACTTTATGCTTTCAATGTTTTCACTCCAGCAAAGATCAAAACCATGAAAATACAGCAAAATCAAAATGCAAATGAGAAAAAAAATAACAGGGATCATTTTATCATGAGCAGCGCATAATTATCACAAGGTCAGTCTGAATAATGTACGATCTTATAAGATTGTGTTTGTTCACCACTCCATCATCAACCCGAGAGAACAGAGCTCCACCAAGGCCATGAATTTCAGAGAAAAAACACTCAAATTTATGGCAAAATGTAATGCATTCTTCTCTGGACCACAATCCAACCAGGTTCAGAACTTTTTGTGTAATCCGACCGACAAATACACAAACACAACGAAAATCTTCAGCAGACTGAAATAAAAAAAGAGCAAATTTAAGTCTTCTTGTTATTGTAGGAGAGTTTCATGTTCTCCCAGAGCTGCGTATGTTCCCTCCAGCCATGCATGTTGTGTTATCTGTGATTTTAAATTACCCCTAGGTGTGAATGTGTGTGTAAATGGCTGTGTGTCTCTATATGTCTGCTCTGTGAAGTGCAAAATACGAATTTCCATAAAGCTGAGCAATGAAAGTCACAGCAGCACTCTTTTGATAAACCTCTGATAACAGCTAAGATCGTCACCTTAATATCATCTTATCAATCATCAGTGAAAGTGAAATAGTCAGTTATATCACAAAATGTCAAAAATAATTCAATTAATACATCGGCAGGAACGTCCTTGTGTTTGCACGGTCTGTTGCACAATAAAGATGTTTCTGAACGGAGTGAAAACAAAATGAAAATATAAAGAAATGAGCTCTTTGTTGATTCTTCTGAAACTTCTGCTGTTGGAAATGATAAAACGTCTTCTAACACACCGTCGGTGAAGGTTTCCATCTTCCCAAGGTTTGTCTTTTCTGCTGCTCTTCAGAAATGTTCCGTTTTTGATTAAAGGTTTAATTTGGAGACTTGAAAGTCTCATCTTCGCTCATTGTGACTTGTATACGCTCTTTATATTCTTTTAATTACACGCGGGTTCGTCTTTTGTTCATACAAATCATCATTTTAATCCGTCATAATCAAAAGATCCTCATTATAAATTTGTGATTTTGATCATTTCTGAAGTTTCATTTCATGTATCTTTTTGCATCCATTAGCCGCAGAAACCGATCGTCCAGGAACGAAATGCTGCACCCCCCCCCCCCCCCCCCCCCCAACGCCGCCCCCCGAAGGCTCATCTGTGTGAATGAACTGAGTGACATACAGCAGGTGCATTGTGGGTTTGATTCGACGGAGAGGCAAGTTGCTATTGTTGTGCAATGAAAAAAAAAAAAAACAACATCAAACCAGCAGAGTTACAACAGCCCAAGGAGGTCATGTTGGATGGAAAAGTTTTGGGTTTTTTTTGTTTTGGGCCGGGGGAGGCGGCGGAGGTGTGATTGATTTCTACAAAGATAGCTGCCTCCTGTTACAGGTAAACATATATATTTGGAGTTTGGGCTCGTCAAATTTCCGACTTCAGGTGAAGCTGGGAGGTTTTTTTCACGCTGTTGAAATCACATCCAGGAAAAACCCAGTAGAGACGTTCTCGCCACCTCCCGGTTCAGGTGACCCTCGCCGGTGCATTAAACACACATGCTAGGCGTTACTCCGCTGGCGGGTCTCTTTAGGTGTGAATGGATCGCAAGAAAATCCGTCAACCGAAGTGGGTTTAAAGAAAAACACTCATCTTACAAAACAGGAAGAACGCGCTGATGGACGTTTTATGGAGACACTGAATCCGCTTCACTTCTTCTTTGAGATCAAACTCAGGGGTCAAAACACTGATCCCATTTTCATAGTAACAGAAATAATGAAGTGTTTTTCTGCGGCACTTATTGAAAACTGAGATTCCTTCCAGCTTCTACATGTAAACCATTCATGAATATAAACCTGCAGATAAATGTGTCTGACCTGAAATGAGAGGTTGAAAAATAAAGCACTTAAAATAAAAATGCATTTCCAGCAGCAATATTAAGGATTCCTATAGCAGAGCTTGGACTGACGCCTCCATCGTTACAGCGAGAACACAAACTACCACTATTGCAGATATCACATATTAAAGTGATTATTGCTGCAACTACTATTGATATTAACACACTTTGTGTTGCTGTATTTATAACTGTAGTGGAACTCCTTGACTCACAGGAAGCACGATTTACAGATGTCCCCTCAACGTCTTGCACGCAGGCAGTAAACGCATCATTTGGGATCCGACTTCGGCTCGTTTTGGGGCGGCAGCAGTTTAAAAGGTTTCATGGTAATCATTCCAAATGTGCTAATATAAACGGCCTGTGGGGGGCCTCGGGGGGGCCCAAACAGCAGCTGGATGGGGCTCCGTGGGATTTCTGTACTCTCCTTAAAACTGTTTCGGTGACGCGTGTATTATTCCGACAGAATCAAACATCGCCGAGAAACATTTGACCTTTAAAACAGCTTCTTCAGGAAACTGAGCTCAGGCCGAGATTTCTAGCTGCACGTCTCTAAAAACGAGCGTGCACTTGTGGACAAACTGGAAACAAAGGTCAGTTCTGGATAAGAGACTCAGGTGAGGTGGTTTTGATATCAGGCCCAATGTACTTCTTTGTGTATGAAATTTTTCGTCAGCTGTTGGAGCTCCCGCCAGCAGAAAGAAAAACCAGCAGCCATGTCTGGGAGCGCTTCATTTACACACCGGAGGAATATTTCATATCTAATGTGGAGTTTGTGCCACATGCAGTAATGCTCAGACACGATAATGATGGATGAGAGCTGATGCCAGATTGTTTGAGCTGTAAAAACTCAAATATCTCGGCTGCTCTTCTCGTGACTATTTGATGCCGTTTGTGCTTCAGCTTCCACCAAAGTAACAAAAACGGCGGTTGTGATCTTTGTGAAAGTGATCGGGGAGGTCTCGGCACCGTGAGCTCATACAAACCAGCTGTACCGTCACCGCAGCAGAGTCCTGCCATCGGTTTATTTTGCTAAATCCTCCCGCTGCTATAAATGCTGCAGGTCTTGGGCCAGCGCCACAGAGGTGGGGGGGGGGACGCCGCCACTACCTGAACCCGCTAACCAGCTGCGCTCCAAAATCTGAACTCTCAGCATGAGATCAGGCCTCTTGCTCGTCATTTCATCATTGGATGGTAAATCATACCAGATGAGGGGAGCCAAGCATCCTGGGAGGACCAGCCCGCTTTTTTGCCAATATGTTACCGTGGTGACGGCAGCAACGGATACGATCCCCCCCCCCCACTCTTCCTCTTTGTTTGTATGTCTCTCGTTCCCTTTGTCTCTCTCCTTCCTCCTATCTGGGTGGGTGGTGTGGTTAATACTTGTTATGTGTCTTACATTCATTACGTCTGACGGTATAAATGGGTTTTTTCTTCTTCTTCTTCTCCTTCTCCTCTTTTGCTCTAGCTGCCTCAGAATCAGATTTTTCTCGCCCTCCTCCTTCTCCCCACCTCGCTGATAGTTAGAGCTTAGAGTCTATTCACAAGAGGGATGAAGCAACAGCTTTCCGCCGCCCCCCCCACCTCCTATCGCCATCCTCCACTCCTTCCTTCTTCCCTCCTCTCCAAACCCCACAAACACATTAATCCTTTGCTCGGGCTCAGTTTACAGACACAATAGGCCTAAAAGAATTGGACTTTCGATAATTGTGTTGCGATCCCATTTCATCTGGAATGGAATCACGTGGCGCTCACCACAAAGCTCCGGGTACTCCGCCTCCACACACACACACACACACACACACACACACAAATGGAGTAGGTTTTGGCGAGTGCAGCGGTGTAATTATTTCTCCCTCTATTCATAATCATCATCATGAAAATTCACCACCACAGGCTGGAGTCCACACTCCTGGCCTCGCTGCATCCCTTTTGATGTGTTGTCATGACGATATGGCGGCAATACGGTGATCGCCCCGCGCCTGTGTTGTTGCGTGCAGTTGAAGTGGGGGCGGCAGGGTGGTGGACTGTGGGTAATTAACAGCCGCACCAGTATGGTCAAACACCTGCTCTGGTGGGTCCAGCCGGTCATCCGGGTTGGCAACCCCTCGACCTCCCGACAAACGCCAGGGGGCGGGAACGGTCGTTCGCAAACTGGGAGGACGGTTGTGTTGGAACTGCGAACAGGCAGAACGTGTCAGGTGTAGCTTGGGGGGAGGACGGACCGCCGCCGTGGAGAAAAACTGCATTTGCTCCAGAGGCCAAGAAGAAGATGTACATCGCAGGGGCCAAAAGTTTATGGACCCCCTCCACTCCCTCGGTTCAGAACTCGCCACCAGATGGTGAGCCTGGCTGCAGGGACCGTCATCGCTGAAGGTCCGGCCGGGCCAAAATGTGTTGGCCGAGCTGGAGGTCAAAGCAGTCACGTTCCTCCACAGCAAACTGGGAAAACAACTCCTTCACCAACACGCCACCCTGACCCGAGAGACCTGCAGCCTCTCAAGAGGAAGGGGCTGTTTCCGTGTGTCTTCTTCTTCTTCTCCTTTCAGCTTTTCCCTTCAGGGGTCGCCACAGCGAATCAGTTGCCTCCATCTAAGCCTGTCTTCTGCATCCTCTTCTCTCACACCAACCACCTTCATGTCCTCTTTCACTACATCTATAAACCTCCTCTTAGGTCTTCCTCTAGGCCTCCTGCCTGGCAGTTCAAAACTCAGCATCCTTCTACCAATATATTCACTATCTCTCCTCTGGACATGTCCGAACCATCTCAGTCTGGCCTCTCTGACTTTATCTCCAAAACCTCTAACATGTACTCATTCCTGACCCTATCCAACCTGGTCACTCCCAAAGAGAACCTCAGCATCTTCATCTCTGCTACCTCCAGCTCTGCCTCCTGTCTTTTCCTCAGTGACACTGTCTCTAGACCAAACAACATCGCTGGTCTCACCACAGTTTTGTACACCTTTCGGGGCTGTTTCTGTGTGTGTCTTCATGATATTCGGACATTATAAAAAACATTATTTATCCTTTTCGACAACTTCCAGCAGGAAATCTTCAATCTCAATAAATAAAGTTTTTGGGACGAGTATTTGTATCATTGTTATCATTACAGAAGTAAAGCAATTTGCTTAAAATACAATAAAAAAGATTATTAAACCATCAGAGAAGGCATCGACTCTTAACTCCACTAACTGACCAGCACCTGCAGGATCTTGGAGACTTATCCGGCTCAGACACATTGAACATCTCACAAATATTCTGAATACTCTGGAAGTTGGAGCAAAGACCTGAGACCGGATGTGAATCTGCTGCTGTCTCCTTGTTGAATTGGTCGATCAGTGAAACGAACGCTGCGATTCTGGGGGACATCATGGCATGAATGAGTGTCGGGCTCGAGTATCTGACGATCAGACCACGGACGGGGGAGGGGGATGAGGAGAAGTGCGTGACTTTATTAATCAGCAATGAATCCGAACTTTCCTCCTCTGGCGGTAACAGGCACTGCAGACAGGACTCTTGATCTTTGAGGTGATGATGAAGTTACGGACAGATCCGGAGCCGAGGGAAGCTTCAACAGAGCTCAGAAAGAGAGAGAGAGGTTTGAAGTTGGCGTGGATCGAATCATAACAAACGCCTCCCATGTGACCCAGGACCTGTATTTCATTTTGTCTGGATTTTAAATGGACATATTTTATAGTTTCATTCTTCGTTCTGCCTCAAGACTCTTTTCAATCAGAACAATCAAAAACAAACAAGATGGTTGGCTGTTTGACGTTGTGAAGCAGCTCTCCTGGTTTGATTCCTTTGGTGTCAGCGGTTCAGGAGGCTCTTTTGGCCTCCTCCTCTCAACAGCAACCGGACCAGCTGATTATAACCATTGAAAACACTGAATAAAACAGCGTCTCAGCGATGCTATACAGACACCGTGGGAGGAGCTGGAGGCCAAGACTTCTGCTGAGGAGAGAAATCATCCAACAGATACTCTCCGAAAAACTTTCTCTGAAAATTAGGATTCAGAAATCCTCCTTTTGCCCCAGATATAGCGATGAAAACAGCTTGAAAGGTAGCACTGCATATTTACAACCGCGGATTTATCCGGTTCGATAACAAACATTTTCGAAGACGTAAGAACGCAACTCAACAACACACAGGTCTTGTTGTGTTAATGTGGAAAAGTTTCACATTCTAACTAAAAGTCGGTAAACTAAACTCGCTCGCCCTGGCTCACGGACCCGTCGGCGGGTTGTGAGTGACAAATGTGTGTGAAACGTCGACACTGCCAACGTTTCGCGATCGGTGTGTTTACGCTGCGCCTGTGAAAGATGGCAAGCTGTGATTGGTCGGCGTCCAACGTGTAGGCTGCCGCTTCGCTTTGGCTAAATCACAGCGAGAATCTACGACTCCGCAGTCACCTACGGTAATCTGTGTGATGATTGTGTAACCTGGTCCTGGCAGAGAATATGGTGCCGCGCTCGCTTCCACCGAAACTACGTCCAAACCAAGAAAAACCTTCAGCCTCGAGATTTGAGGTCTGATGCTGCAGAACTGCACTGAGGATGATGATGGGAAAAAATCTGATCGTTCTTCCTCATTTCTTTCTCAGAAAGTCTTACATTCGGTGGCTTTTGATGTATTTGCATGTTGCTAATAAAGCGGAAGTGAACTTTTAATAATTACTGACAGTGATAAACTTGGCAACACGCACAAACACACACAGACAGACACACACAGAGCTCTTCCTCCCTGCCTACATGCATCACCCTTTGTCCCGTTATCTTTTGTTCAGCGTTTGATCTACTGATTACATAATTGCTATTGTATAACTGTCTTTTTATAAAACTGACCTGCATAATCAGTCTGTTTTAGCTTCTCCGAGCCCAGGCGAAGCAAAAGCAACATTATGTAACTCAGACTGTTATTTACCGCCGAGGGTCACTGAGGTTTTGCCATGATTAGACTTTATAATTTAAAGAACCGACGCTGGAACACTTGAAAGTAAAAGGAATGAACAAAAAACACACAAAGCGACGGCAGTCATCTTTCATCCCTCTGACAGAAGAGCCGGTTTAAACGGAAACGTGACACCGGGAGATTTGAGTTGAGTCTTTGTGTGTTCACTTTATCTTTCTAAACTGTTGCTAGTTCCAGTTAATTTTTTCAAATCCGAGTCAACAGAGATTTCCCCGTTCAGAGATGAACTGTGATGATGATGACGATGATGAGCTGGGGATGAAAATCATTGCTGTTTGCATACATTTCCACGGGTCATTCATTTTAATTTTGAAAGTTGAATTCGATGCTTTGATTCACTCAAATCAGATCATTTTGTGTTTTAAACCATTTGATGTGGATAATTGGTTTCCCGTTCTCTTTGTTTGTGAATTTTACTTTGATTATCATATTTCACCGTCTCACGTTAAACCCATAATCCCCTTTGGATTATTCAGAATTTGTCTTTGAGCTGCTTTCACTTTAAGTTTGTTTAGTTTCTGTTGGTTCTTTTGTTGTGTTATTGTTTTTCTCTGTGTGTTAGTGCGAGGAAGGATCACACCGAAGGAGCAAACTGAGGACAGAACAACAAAAACTACAACAAACAACAACTTTTAAAATTGTCAGTGAACAATAACAACAAACAACTCCGAAGTACAACAACCATAAACACCAAAAACAAGCAGCAAAAAACAATGACAGAAACAGGAACATTGTGTCTTTACACAACCAAGGGACAACAACATGTGGAGGACAACGCAACAGCCGGCTGATGATGATCAACGAATGACATTAACAAAGTAAAGAGCGGGATGATGATGATGATGATGATGATGACGATCTGAAGAATCTTGTTTGTTTTTGTCAGTTTAACTCCGAATGTTGTCTTCAGTAAAACAGAAAATATCACTTAATGATATCAAGTTGAAAAGAAATGATTGTTGTACTTAACTCACTTTTATTACTGTAACTCTTTCTGAACTTTTGCTGCAGGAATGAAGCTGGACTGAGTCAGTATTCAATAATTCAATAACAGCTGTGCACAAACCTCCTGGGAGACATTGCACTTTATATTAATCTTATATAAGTACTGTGTCATTGTGTCCCTCCATATTCACGGACCAGTCGTTGTGTAACATTGTGCTTGTGCGTGAAAACTAAATAAGAACTGAAGCATAAGGAGGTTTACAGATGGTGGTGGAGCATAAACCACACTGACAACACAGACAGCCGCTGCTGTTTTCCTCCAGACTTCTCAAAATTCTCCAATTTCCATTAGTTCTTTTTCTCCTTCTTACCTTTTTTTTTCTACCTTCTTCCTCTGTTTATACCTCCTTTCCTCCCCAGTCCCCCCCACCCCCCCCTCTCCCTCTCCGGTCCTCCCCCCTCCACCCTGTAGGGGTCACTGTGGCTCTTCATCAGCCCCCGGCCCCTCGGTGCAGCTGCAGCCCCCGTAGTGAAATGCCTTCCAGGCGTCATTTTCTTGTGCAAAGTATAAAATGTTTTGTTTTTTTTTTTTTTTTGTGCATAATGGAAGCTGGAGAATATTAACGGGGCAAATATCTGATTTCATGCAAAAAGAAAAAAAAAATATGTGATGTACAGAGAGGAATATTAAACATGTCTCCCGGTATTGTCGTTTTTTTTTGGGGGGGGGACGACTTGGTGCTAAACAAAAAGAGCTTTTCACCCCCGCTCAGGGAGGAGGGACAGGCAGGCAGGTAGCACAGCAGCAGCTCGGCCTCCAGCACATTCAGCTGCAGCACAGGAGCTGCGTTAAAGGCTCAGTTCACCCAAAGGAAAGCCAAAAACACTCATATTCTGCCACCGTTTGAATTTACTGTTATTGCTTTCCACTTCAGCTATGGGGAAATTAGACATTTTTGCATTTCTTAGAAGTGACCTTTACAAGATTATTATTAAGATGTACTTGACTGAGCGAAGGATTGAGTAAATCTACTTTATGAGTGTTGCCATAACCGCCCTGCATATTGCATGTGTTATTATATTTTAAAGCTGCACTCGACCTGCAACGCAAAATATGACCACAGATTAGAGGATTTTCTCAAACGGTGCATGTCGTCGTCTCCCCGGCAGTCGATTTCACAGACCGTGGCCCCGACTCTGAGACCTTTGTTGGTGCTCTTCTTCGTTTTGTTTTTACTCTTTGGTTAGTGAAGCGTAACTTCCACGAGCAGCCGATCCAATCACATCTCTGCAGCATGTTGTGAACATGTGAAGTCAATCCATACTTATTGATCAAGAGCTCCAGGTTCGTTATTAACTTTCTGCTGTTGTGAGCTGACAGCAGATAGCTGAGGTGAATGAGGTCATAAAAATACACTTGTAAATAAAAACATACTGCACATTCATCATATTCTTATGCCTTTAGTAAAAACATGTTTAAAGGTGCCTGTGTCTAGCAGGCATAATCCACATCAACCTCGACCCCGGGCTCTACCGACAACATCCAACTTCCTTCAAAGCCAAAGGCGTAAACATGAAGTAATCCAGACTGAAGGCTAAGCTCAGTCATTGATTGGACAGTTCAGTCAGAGACAAGAAGAGGAAAAGACCGTTTACTGATAAATTGTTATTCAATCAGACGCTGCGGCAGCAGCAGCAGAGATGCACTTCACACCTGCAGGAATGTTGCTGGTCATCAGGAACATAAAGACATAAAGATCCAAAGACCAACAGATAAATTAAAGTTTCACACATTTCTGTGGTGTCGTTTCTCGTCCCACAGCAGAACAACCCAGCAGGAAGTGGAGTCTGAAGGAAATAAAACTTTTAATGTTGTTCAAAAAGGACAATCAATTAATCAATCAATCAACAACAGCAGCACAGGCCTGCCCAGGGACTCAAACTGAATGTTTATCTGTGATGCTGCATCAATAATCCTGACATTCAGTCTTTTCTGTACAGTTTACAGTCACGACCAGTCCAGCGCTCCAGAATAATTCTTCCTTTTCAGCTCATTTTATTGTGTCGGGATGCTTCATCATATGACACCTTCCACGTCTTACGCTTTTGGACTTTGCTCATTCAAACTCTCCTCACCGCTTTGAGGCTGCAAACACAAAACCAGAAACAAGAAGTCCTCCGTTAATGTCTGCTGGTAATAATAAAGCCGCAGAACAACACGAGGAACCAGTCACAAATCAAAACCAACAGAGGCGTCCATTATGTCTGTATATTTATGACCTCGTTGATGAACCTGCAGCTCAGGACCTCACACCAGCTGTAAAAGACCACGCATGTCTCCTCCCGTTCTGCTTTACTGTCCCGATGCACAACAACCAATGATAATCATTAACACTAATGAGGATAACAACGGAGCGCTCATTAAAGCCTGATATCAGCGTCCGGTGGATGAAAGGATACCAAAACAGGAAAATACAAAATATGAGATATTTATGGATCCACAAAAAGGGAACAAAACAGCACACACACACACACACACACACACACACACACACATCTTCATTTACAGGTTGTGTTCTCTTGTATGTTTTTTTTTTTCAGCCTTCGCTCACTGAGGGGTAACTACCACACCAGCTGTTCAAATCACATCTCTACGGTATTTTGTGAACATGTGAAGTAAATCTGTTCTTCAAACAAGCGGCCATGTTCTCCATTAACTTCCTGTTTTCACTGCCAACAGACATTGGACAGCTGAGCCGGACGAAATTAGTTAAAGTTAAATGAAAAAATATGGTTGCACACAAATATAAACGCTCAGAGCGGCGTGTTTAAAGCTGCAAATTTAATGCAACATGTTTAAAAGCGCACGTGTGTCACGTCTTACAACATATTTCTTACATTTTGACATATTTTTGCTGGATATGGAAGACCAAGCTTCATCCCAGGTTTTAAATCTTTCACCAAAATCAAACTAGCCTTAAACCAAAAGGTTTCAGAGGGCTCAGTTTCACAGTTAGCTCTCTAGAAACGACCTGCTGAATAAAACCAATGCACATTCTGTATATCTCTTGAACTAAATGAGGAAAAATCCAAACAGTTATGCCAACAAGCCACAGTTATGCTTTAGTTTAATAATAATAATAATAATAATAATAAGGGTTTAAGTTCCAGAAACGAACTGTCAGCGACATGTGTTGAAGTGTTCACTCAAATTATGGCAGCATATATGGGAATATCTGACGGCTACCGTGTCTCCGAGTTTAAGTGGTACATGTCAAGAAAAATGGTGACAAAGACAAAGACAATCGTAGTATTAAAAAAAAAAAAAAAGAAAGAATAATGCAACAGATTTAGCTGCGTTAAAATGAACTTCAAAGTTTGTGCTCCGATAAAAAATTTATTTCTACATCGTCTTGAAAAACAAAGTTCATAAAGTGCTTTCAAGAATCAGAGCAGGACAGAAATGAAACGGCGTTACAGACAGAAGGCAAACAATATCCTCCAATGTAATTACAGAGAGCAGATGCCACACACACACACACACACACACACATGAATGCAAACACAGTAAAAGCAATAAAGGGCGATTAAAAGATAACAGGATAACAAGATGAAAAGACAACATCACATTAAAGCAAGTCTATAAAAATGAAAGTGAATTTGGAAGAATTCAAAAAAGACGTCACTGATTCAATTTTCTCCTCAGCGGGACGCTGACGGGTCGAAGAACCCGACCACACATCGAGATTTAGGAAAGAATCCCTCCTCCTCCTCCTCCTCAGTAAACGTTTTCCTGATGAGTTCATGGTCTCAGTCTCTAGTTTACAGTCTTCAATACAACATGATGTTTATTTTTATTTTTTTTAAACAGACCATAATAGACTGATTGACAGAGTGTACTAGAAATAGTGACCATCTGGAGAAAACCCAAAGCAGAGGAGATCCAGAAATGGTTTCTTCCTGTTTAAAAAGAACCAAGATGGCCGAGTTACAAACCAACGTCAAGTCTTTTCGAGTTTCTATCGACAAGACAGAACCGTTTATCAACCACACACACACACACACACACTGAATGTGGCGCTCACGATCTAGGACGCTTCAAAATCCAAACTTGAGGAGCCAGGAATCAAACCACAGACCTCCCAATCAGCAGCCAACATATATCCTCAGCAGCAGTTACTCTTTGTGTGTGTCTGTGTGCGTGCATGCAGTAAGATCTTATAGCTGAAATAGCCAGTTGTGTGAAGAGGACATTAGCTACACAAAAAAATCACTTAAGTCTGTTAAATAATTGCCCTCTCTGCACTTAAAGAGGAAGTAAACATTATTATTAAACCTGATTTTATGAATAAATTCCATTTACTGCGATAAACTATCAGAATCTCTCCCTCATCAGATTTCTTACAGCTCACCCACAAGTTGGTGAATCGGCGGGTTCGGTCAAATGTGGGTTTGAAAATATTTAGTGATCCTTCACAGCAGCTAGCAGCTCTTTAGCGTGGATACAACTGTGGACAGATGTTATCAGGATACGGTCGCTGAAACTTTGCAAGCGTGCAGCTGAGATGAAAATGACGCCAGAGTTTGAGGACGGTTGTTGGTGAGGTCTCACAGCAAGACGTTCTCCAGTTCAGCACACACAACAGTTTGCTCCAAACACAATGACAAAATATAACAGCTAATTTAAGTTCAATTCCTGGTGTTGCTGGAGGGCTAACAGTGTTGTTGGAATAATGCATAAATACAAGTCTGAATAATGAGCAGGGTTTTCCTGCCAATGTGGCCTGAATGTACGATGTCGTCTGGTCCGGTTTAGGAAACTAAAACAAGTCTGTTCAAATTCATGGCCGGTCTTATGGAAGGAGATGTGAAAATAAAGACTAGAGGCATTAATAAAAAGAATCATTTTATATCCCTCTACCTTCATATTCCTCCTCCTCCTCCTCCTCCTGTCTCCCGAGCTTAAAAAGAGCAGTGTGGGTAAAGACTGTGCAGGTGGCGATGATGTGTCCTCCAGAGGCCGAGCCGGCTGTTCGAGTCCCCGATCACATGTTAACACTAATTAAAGGAAAGAGAAGAGGGGAGAGGACAATCTGTGCTGTGATCATTAGCGGACATTAACTCTGGTTCCAGAACTGGAGCTCAGACGACACGACCCCACAGGTCCCCGTTTTTACACCCAATTACAGTTGAGGGTGTGCTTTGTTGCATTTCTGTCCCCAATCCAGGAGCGTAAAGGTTGCTGCGGGGTCTGTGTATGTGTACTGCAAAAAAAAAAAAGACTTAAAAGAAAAATCTGGATCTTTCACCATTGTTGTGCTTGTCCTAAGGAAAACGGAGAGGAGGGGAGTGGGTGGAGGGGGAGTGTGAGACGGTAAGTCTGGCACATGCTAACAGATAGTGCCAATTTAAAGATTACCAGGGGATGGAGGATGAGCAGTCTACCCTTCTGTCAGCGCCAGGCTGTGTGGCGTTCGGAGTGGGATTGATTGGGACTGCAGAACAGAGACTGGCAGCGACGTTAGCATGGAGGCTTTAGTGCCGGGAGCTGGGCGATGGCGAGCGTTGTGTGACAAGAGTTTATGAAACCGCGTCTTCCTCGTGTTAGCTAAAAGTCCGCCATACTTTCCCTTTGTGCTGCTGTGTCGGATTTAAATTTAAATAAAGGTATATCTTATCATAGGTGAGGAAAATTGATGCGTGAATAGAGGCAGTTGATATTATAGTAACACAAACTAACAGTAATCCTGGAACAGGGGCAACAAATGAAGGTATCAAGAATATAAAAACAAACTTGTTACAAGCTTTTGATGTGATTGTTAAAAGAAAGTAATTAATCCTTAAATTCAAACTGTTTCAATTAGGATTTAATGTCTCTTCCTCACATCGCTGCCTTTTTATGCATTTCTGACATGCATGTTAAAAAGCATGCACTGGATGAAAATTTTAAGGGGGGGGGGTGGTTGTGTGATTTTGCTGGGTCTTTGTGAGTCTCGCCCTCGTTGACAAAAGCCACGACAAAACAGCTTTAAGAAACGCCAGCGCTGATCTCCAGACAAGCTCTGAGTGGGAGGACGAGCGAGGAAAAGGTGGGAAACAATCCGCTTGCGCACGAAAAAAAAAAAAAAAAAAAAATTACCACTTCACCGTGAAAACACGCCGCTCCGAAGCCCCGTGCTGATAAAGAAATGAGAGAAATAAATAAAAAGCAGCACTCTGCCACCTCCCACCCTGTTCATTTATTCTCACCAGGCGGTTTATCATTAGTCGTTCACAGAAACATCAGTCAAGTTAAAGCGTGCTGGTATTTCAACGCCACGGCAGAAGCTGAGGTGTGAAATTCGCCATCTGATGTGTTTTTGTAGCCTCGGGCCGACCTCAGCTCAGACGCTTGATGGGAACATTCAAGAGCATTTCCACAAACCAAAAGGTCGAGGAGCGTTCTGAGTTGTTGGATTTGCCGTTAATAGACATGCAGCAGTTTCAGAAAGTCACCTGTCACACTGCATCTTCTGCGTCAATAAAGTTTTTTGAGCTCTGAGGATTTAAAATCCCAGAAGTCCTTGCGCGTTTCATCCACGGAAATGCTTCTCAGCCAATGGCACACTGTCGTCACCCCGTCGATGGAGCACGGCCCATCCTGCATATCGACCCCTCAGCCCTTTTAATGTCCAGGCTCTTTTCTCTGAGAGATGACCTATGGTGGGAATCAAACCTGCAGCCCACTGAATACAGGACGCCCCCCTGCCACCCCCCCAGTCTGGGCCTCAACATTCAAGAACATTAGAGGAACCTTCATCGACCGCGGAAGGAAAAACAACAACAACAACAAGAACAACAATGGCTGAAAATGAATCAGAGAAGGAGAGCGATTGAAGGGAATTGAGCGAGTGTCAGATTAAACAGGAAACAGGAGCAGGTTAAGTGCGGTGACAAAGCTTTTTGAGTGGAAAACCAGTCAGTCAGATATTAACCAGGCAGGAAACAGCGTGTGTCAGGCCTTCGGTCAGTCATTCAGGGAAACAGGGGATCAATGGAGCGGTCGCTCAGTTGCTGACTGGTTGCTGGCTGGATGTTGTGAAGCTCAGCAGCTCAATGCCTGCAATCGATGGTGAAAACAAGCAGAGAAGCAACCTGCTGTGTGTGTGTAGTTTGTCTTTGCTTTTTGAATAGAAGTGCAGTAGAAAAAGCTGCCTCTCTCTCTCTGAGCAACAAACAAACCGAGTTCTCACTGCACACGGACACAAAGTGAGGTTTGTCTGGAAACTATTTCATAAAGCACAGTTTATGTATCATCTCCAGAGTCATTCTGGTGCACCAAGAACAATCTACAGAGCATAGCAGGGCCATGCCCTCCACGGAAACCACTAAACTCAAAACCCACCAGCTCGGAAGCTGCTGTAAGCACCCAAGTGAGAATTTTTTAAAGGTCCCATATCGTAGAAATTGAGGTGTCGTTTTGATTATAGAGCAGTTAAACCTGCTGTATAAATACTGTCGATCCAGAGGGAGACACAAGGAGCCTTAAAATGAGCCCTTGGGACGTTGCAGAGAACAATAATAATAAAAGAAAACTACAATTTTTATGGTGTCACAAGCTTCTTTTTTTGTTGTTGTTGTGGTTTTCACTTTTTCAAGCAGTCGTTCTGTCACTGAACGAGCGAGCTACAAGACAGAAAAAAGTTGAAACGTCACAGTGCAGCTTTCCAACATTAACAAGCGACAACGTTTGTTTTGTCATGTTATTTCTTCACCTTCACCGTTTTCCTTTCAAAGTGGGTTTGTCAAAATGTTGAAATATAACAATCTGTAAGAACAGAAATAATGATAATTATATTAATATATACTTGTAGGCTGCAATCAGCTATTCAGAAAACTCCCCGGTGTTCCAAGAGCTCCAAAGAAAGAAAGATATAAAACTGTGCTGAAATGTTTAAAACCACCAATACATCAACCAAAGACTTCAGATAAAACACAGATAAAGAGCGAAATATGGGGCCTCTAAAAGTGGCCGCTCTATAAAAACAACAATGATATTATTATGATGCCTGTTTGTTAGCAGAAAGAGCAACAATATCAAACTGACGACTCATATCTGCAGCTCCAGTTTGGTCTCCACCAGCTCCAGAATGAAAGAAAAAATCTGACTCCTGCTAAATGTCTGTCTTTGGTTATGTTTTGATTGGAAGAACTCGCAGACTGTTTCTGAATTTAAAATACTGAAAACCAGGTTTGCATATCAAATCTGAAAAAATGCTTCTCCTGCAGCTAAATGGAAAACTTTGAAAAAGTGTTTCATGGATTTCACTTTTGCATTTTGCACATTTTGAAGGTTACTTTCAAAGTAATATGCCTCGTTCCAGTTTAAGGGGGAGGTGGCCGGACCTCCAATATGAATTTATCAAAACATTTAATATACGTCTTCAGTCCATTTGACGGTAAAGCATTTCTTTATCCACTCAGGACCTTTTTCAACCGAGTTTGAATCCAAAAAGTTTGAGGAGTTTGTAAAGTGCAGAATCAGGACACCGAGGGGCCACATGAGCCAAAAGCAAACCCGACCCCAGAGTCCACGGGAGGCAGGGGAAGAAGTAAATATGTGTGTCAGTTAACAAGTATGAAGCCTGCGCTCTCGAGTCTGAGAAAGAAAGGCAGAAGGTCTCTGAAGCTCCTCTGCACTCAGTTTGCCAAACAGGGAAGTGTTGTCTCTTTTCTCTCTGCAGCCTTCATCATCCTCTCCCCATTCAGCGCCACACCTCGCTGTGAGGAGGCTCATTCTTCTCATCCCCCTGCTGCCTGCAGAAATTGGCCTAGAGGAGTAAAAGTGTGTGGGGGGGGGGGGACTTCTAAAAGACAAAGCCTCCATCCAGTTCAGACAAAGCCTTCCTCTGGAGCGGCCGGCCGCTGGTTTAACATCTGTTACCCTGATAACGAAGTCTGTTACAGACCACCTGGAAGCTCACAGATCAGACTTTTCAGAACCTCCAAGACGAGAACTTCTGCGAAGTAAAGTTGATCCGAGTTGATCGATTCTGCGTAGATGTGGAATAAAAGTAAATTTGTAAACATAATGTAAACTGGAGAGTAAGCTAAGATAAGCTAAACTAACAGCTAATTGTTAACCATTAAACTGGCTAACAGCTAACAGCTAACTAGCGGCACGTTTTTTGATTTTGAAACTCAGAGGTTTGTTTTTTTTTGGCTTTTTTGTTTGTTTTTTTTTTGGCCCCATATGAACTGTTGTTTTTGAAAGTCAACGCTAAAGTGTCTTAGACCTGTATTCTTTCTCATGACCAGCAGGGGGCCGATGCTTGTAACAAGAAGTTATAATGTATTGACGTGTATGGGAAAATGGCCCAACTTCTGAATCTGTTTATTAGCTCAGTCAACGTTTTCTTAAATTCGCGGTCTCGGTCCAGACTACGGAGGGAAATATATCATAAATGCTTTGGGGGCGTGGCAGACTGTGCCACCCAATCAGGATGGAGTACAGAGCAGGTCAGCTCCACCTCTCACTCCCACTCAGCTTCAACCTAAAAAAAAAAAAAAAAAAACAAGATGGCGACGAACAAAAGCAAACAGAAAACAAAACAAAACTTCATCTTACATCATTCTTGCAAATTCCACGTCAAGGCTGTTTGTGTGTCTGGACAGAAATGTGCGACTTTCCATTTTAACATCAGAAATCTATCAACAGATTGTGATGAAATCTGAACTCTGTTTCATTCTGATGCACTTATTAACCTCCCTCGTGTGACGTCCCTCAGGACAAACTTTTCATGGAGCCTTTCTAGCTCCAGTACATAAAAGCAGCATCACCAATGTTTTTATTTTTATTCTTTTTCCGAGCAGCTATTTCTTTTTTATTTTCTTATTTTCTGTATAATAAACATCAGAACCCCTGGAAGCTGCAACGTTAAAATACAAAACAAATAACAATTTGCATAACGTCTTTTGACCACACATGCTTTACAGTTTTGATGAAAATATTAAATTATAGTCATTCTCCACTTGCACAGCTCTGATTATGAGCCGTTGTGTTTGTGTGATGCTGATAAGTTTCCTCAGCAGATCTCACACTCATCATTACACCAATGCAAGGAATTGGCAATAAAACTGCAGATATATAGCGTGCCAAAAAATTTCTGTATCTTTTAATTGAACCATTTTCATATCTGAAAAAGAATTAGCAAGAATTAAGTTTTCCCCCGGAGTCTTATTTCCCTCTGGGTACAATCTATTTACAAGACTTCCACCATCTGCTGAACACCAATTCTCTTCCAAAACCAGGATGTCTTTTTCTAATCAGCTCAACTATTAATACGCGATCAATCAAGTCGCGTCAGAGGGGATGAGTTGCGTCAGGAAGAGCAGATTTTCATTTACTGAGCTGCCCTTCCATCTGTCAATCAGCCAGGACGTCCAGCCACCTGAAATAAACCCTCATCCCCCACCCAGTTCATGAGCAGCAGGCAGAGGAAGAGATATCCATTTGGCGACCACGACCACGGCTGCAGCCAATCACAGGCTTCGAAGACACGACCTCGGAGAGGCATACAGGAAAAGAAGGAAGGCGTGCTGTGAACTGGTTCGCTGGTCAATTGATAAATGACTCGGAACTGATCGGAGGAAACCTGGCCTAATGGACTGATCTCCACTGGATCAAAGTTCCCTTTTAGTCCCCCGGGCTGAAGCCTCACAGTGACGTACACACACACGCACACACACACACACACACACACACACACACACCTCCAGGGTATAAATCATGTCTGCTGTCAGCTGATGGAGGAGGCCGAGCTTCAACTGACCAGCTCGGCTCTGGGTCACGTGACCAGCTGATGTGTCTTCGATCTGTTTGCTTGTGATTAGACGTCCAGACGGCAAAATGTCCGTTTTCATTCCCTCAAACGGAAATACAAAATATTCTTGTCAGAAATGGAAACGTTGCCACATCAAATCACGGCGACTAAAGCCGGCAGAGACAAGAAGTTCACAACATGTTGGCAGAAGGCAAATTACAGTCAAATGAATAAAATGTACAGTTTTGTGGGAAAG
Organism: Remorina albescens; assembly: GCA_034769265.1. Taxonomy (NCBI): domain Eukaryota; kingdom Metazoa; phylum Chordata; class Actinopteri; order Carangiformes; family Echeneidae; genus Remorina; species Remorina albescens. The sequence continues at coordinate 4,195,375 of CM068475.1, read as the reverse complement.
TCACAAAGTCCTGATGTCAGCCATTTGTTGGCTGTGGAGCCAATGGAGAAGGAACCATTATTATTGCCCCCCCACCCAACAACACCACCTTTAAGAGACGGAGGAGCTCATTCTTGTCAACATTACGTGATACAACAGCTGAAAATACACCTACCATCTGCGCTGTTTGTATCATATACTACATTTATTATCTGCTGCCATTTCTCACAGTTCTTATTTCATTAACACTGTTTCTGATGAATACATTATTATTATTATTATTATTAATATTATTTTATCATTATTATTCGACTTATAGCTCTGCTGCTGCCAATCAAAAGTTAAAGTCCAATAAAGCGCTTTAACTTCAAACTTCACGCTTCTGTTGTTACCCTCGCAGCACGTTTGTGTGTTTGTGGTGTCAAACTGAAGAAGATGTTTGTTTACTTTTTCCTGTTTGCACTTTTATTTTTCCTCGAATTGCAGTTTGTTGAGCTCTCAGGGCCACCGTAGATAGAAGTCACAGTGTCAACTAGCCAACATAATGGTTGGAAATAAAATGAGAGCGAATTAGACTGAGATGGGCTTTTGTTTGTTTGTTTGTTTGTTTGTTTCCTGCGAGAAAATTATTGTTCAAACGTAAAAAAATAAAATGAGCAGACGTGAAACAAACGTTTGTTCAAACCGCTGTAGCTCACAGATCTGCAATCACCATCCATCTGCTCCATCTGATCTACGCACTTCAAACACAAACACAAACACACAAACACTCTGCTGGAGTTGATTTGAATATTTTGTTGCGTGTTTCTCGTGTTTCTTGGTCAGCCTATTAAAACACAGCGCAGGTGTGCGTGTTTCGACGTTCCAACTGTTTATGGCGGGGAAAGACTTGTGTCGCATCAGTTTCGTTGCCCTCTTCTTTTCAGAGTATTTTGTGTGAAGGTGGAAAGATACGAAGGTGACCTCTTTTCATTCTTCCACTGTCAAACTAAATACAGGACACCATCTATTACACCGTGAAACAGATCAGATCGTCCACCGATGACCTGCAGGTCTGAACTGTGGTGGTGCGCAAGACACCAGACGTCCCTCTCGCTTTGTCTTCACACTGAACAGCTAACAGATATCACAATGAAGTTTTTGTTGTCTATCATCATACCTACGATGGTGATCCATGTGTTTATAATAAATAATCCACCTGCAGACAGCAAAAAGAGAGAGATTTTCCACAATTTAGAGACGCCCACTTGATAACGCACTTTCGTTGTTTCTCAGTGGGATATTAAGCTGAAGAAGGCTGGTTCGAAATAAACAAGCATTGAGTTTAAGTTAAAAATTCAACTGTTTTAAAGTTAAATATTCTGAATTCTTTGCTACCTTCTAAAAATTCTGTGCTGATATCGATTAGAGAATTTGCAATTTGTGAAAAAGCACCTTTGATACTATAAAGGACCTTTAAAAACTAATTATATATATATATATATTTTTTTTTTTTTTTTTTTTTTTTTTTTTGCCCAAAATAAATAGTTAAGAAAAAAAAGGTCGACAATTCAAACAGATCACACAGAATCAATTTTACGTCTGATGAAAAGATGAAAAGCCAACTGCTGGAGGTGTCAATGTCCTGCAGCCACAGAACAGAACTCCATCATCGGTGAAAAGGCGAAGACACCATTCACAGTCTGTGAAAGCCACAAAAATAGAAAGTAGCACAAACACAACACTGATGGATCCAACTGCAACGCTTGACCTCCTGTTGAGAAAAATCAGCTGTCATTTGGGTTATATAAAGACGAGGTAGTTTATAGCAGCAGCTCTGGCACGAGACGTCGGTTAGCTATCAATTTGTCACCTCTAAATAGCTCACACAAACACAAACAACCAATTTGGAACTGGGTTGTTTCCAGAAGCTATGATATATCTGGTTTTGTGTTAACAAAAAAGTCTGCCGCAATCTGCCATTCAGGGAAATTAAACCCGAACTGAATGGATACAATTCAGTATTTTTATCAAACCACAGTTGATCCAACCAAAACATACCTCAATGTAAATGTGGATAAAGCTTTCAGATTCCAAAACTCCCGTGTACATCAGTCTGACAGACTCAAGATTTCGAATATGCTCCAATAAGCCAGGAAGTAAAGACAAGCAAGACCACGTTGGCTTTTCTGTGATTATGCTCTTGTAGAACCAGCAAACCACACACCCACCAAAACTTTTCAAACTGACTGCACTATTGTAAATACTTTCTATTTATTTGTTTATATTGTTTACTAATGTACATACTTTTTGATATTACTGTCTATTTATACTGCTTATACTGTAAATTGTTACTGCTGCTGTAACACTGGAAATTTCCCCACTGTGGGACAAATAAAGGAATATCTTATCTTATCTTATCTTTTAAGGTTAAAATCCCACCTGAAACAAAATTTCCATGTCCCACTTTTATAACGCTCAGTTTTGATGATTGAATTTCATGATTAGAGTTCACAGGTTGCAAATGTGTAAATCCTGAGAGCGCCAGAAATGTCTGTGCAGCTCAGCTCAGCTTTCGGCCGTAACTGAGCTCCCGTCCGTCTTTTAGAGAAGTTCAGATTGATGTTCTGCAGGTCTTGTTTCTTCTTATTCTCTGTCTCCTGTGTCTCCTCCACATAGAGGATTTGTTTGTCCAAAGCCTCGGACTCTCCCACCCAGCATTCCCTCCTTGCTTCTTCTCTTCGTCACTTTTCCTCACCCTCCGTCATCGTCGTCATCACTCTCATTTTGCGTTCCCTCCGTTGAACCGGCATCCTGTTTTACTGTTTTAACCATGGTCGGCACGGTGTTTATCACTGTAAGATAAACACACACATCTCTTGGTCATCATCAGATCATCTAACCCTAACTTTCCCATAGACTTCAATACAAGCTGACATCTTTTTCTTTCCAACCAGCTGTGGCTCCCGATTGTTTTTATTCTAATTCTATGTTATTCTTCTTATCAAATCGAGAAAATGACTAAATCCCTTCCAGTGGAAAGAAATCAAACATTGTAATTATTTTGCCGTATAATGATCAAAAATTAGCTTTTGTAAGTGACTCAGTCAGTTCTGAAGTGACAGCCGATGTAAAAATAATTTCTTCCGGTCATATGACCGAGGTTCTGCGTGTCACCATTATCTGGGTGGTATAAAATGATACGGCTATCATTCATTTATTCAGGTGCGCTTTTTAGAAAATATAAATAACTGTCATCGGCTCCCAGGACAAACCAATGCAGCTTTTTTTTTTTTTTTTTTCTGATTCGATCATCAGCAGAACAACAGAGAGTGTCAAAGTTGAAAATGTAAATCTGGTCCGAACTCTTCCAGCAAAAGGAAATCAGCCATCTGAGTTCACGAGAGGCTTCGCACTCGGAAATCTTCCAATTGGTGCTGCATTGTAGGAATTTCACATCTTATTTGAAATAATCCCGACCTGTATGAGCAGCCCAGTAATCCAGTAACACCCCCGCCTGAAAAAACACCACCACAGCAGCAGTTCTCTCCCCTCTGCAACACACACACACACATTGAGATACGCACACAAAATAACACACCAGCATCGCAAAACCTGCCCGTGAAATGGGATTCTCAAGGATGAGAGCTGCTCTTTGTGATCACAGAGGGGGATCCACCACAGAGACACACACACACACAAAATACTGAAGCCACTGTGTGTGTTTATGTGTTTACGTGTGTGGCTCTGTTATTTTGACACACACACACACACACACACACACACACACACACATCTGAGAAATGAGACAAACACTTCTTTTTCTCTGAAGACTCTCTGGAATGGATGTTGTGAGACTCAACTGTTTCTATGGCAACTGCAGCCCATTTACTCCCCATGGTTTGTGTATGTGTGTGTGTGTGTATGTGTGCGTGCGTTTGTACACCAGTGCTGTGTGTTTTCCTTCATATGCACAACTGTATGCATACTTGTGTGCATACAGTATGTACACTCTGTGTGTGTCTGTGACATGACAGCAGCCGACCTGCTCTAATGGATGGGAGTTGTACAGTCGCCGGTGGCTGATCAGAGACAACCGGAGCCAACATGGCGATATCTGTCGTCCCGCTCTCCTCCTCTGGAGGGAACAGATGTAAACAAACGAAGCTCCGCTCTGAAAATAAAAACGTGATAAACAAACCTCAGAATGTCAGCGTGTCATGAGTCAGAGGCAGACACGTCTGGAAACGGTAAGTTGGGCCGGCTCAAACGATTGGAGCATTCCCCGCGCTGTCGCAGGAGGGACTAATAATAATAATAATAACGGCGAGGACAGAAAAGTGGGGAGAGGAACGAACCTGTAGCTTTAACGTGTCGGTCCGAGGTCAACAAAAACAACAACAACAACAACCATGTTGTCATTCACTGAAAAAGAGAAACAAAACTTTGGAAACTGCCAAGTTACAAACTTAGAGGCCACAACGACAGGAAAACCGACCGCTGCTAACTACGCATTAAGTTCAAATTTAAATAAAGTTTTCTGTGTGTGGTAGGCTGTACTGCGCTGAGCTCTCTGGGCCACCGTAGAAACAAAATAAAGCCTTCATCAGGAGGCGACTCCACTGGTTTTAAAAATATGTGTCAGATTGTGTTGGTCCAACTTCCTCAGGTGTTTACAGAGTCAGTCTGCAGTTTCAATAATTTTTCAGTGCAATATGATGATAATTTTTTAAATTCCCATTTAATTTGGATTTTACAGGAAAAATAGACCGTAAAGCCGGATCTGATTGACCTTCACATGACAACCTGCCTGACAATCAGAGTACGTTAGAAACTGCAGTAACACTGAAGGACCGAAGAGTCAAACCGCCCAAAGCCCCTTTAAAAGAAAAACAAACCAAAAATATAATGTTGTGTGATGAAACTTGAAGGACACACACCGGTTCGTCTCTTTTGATCACAACACATCTTCGATAAACGTCAGAAAAAGCAGGGAGTCGGGTTTGGTTTTTTTTTGTTTGTTTGTTTGTTTGTTTAGTTTTTTTTTTTTTTTTTCCTGTTTTTTCCTTCTGTTGGTTTGTGGCTTTTGCGGCTGAGAAGGTCAACAGATGATAAACTCTTCTAAAACACTGGAACATGCAGAGTCCTTCCACCTGCAATATCTCTAAAGTGGTTCGCCTTCAAATTACAGGGTAGACAAAATGTCACAGCACACACACACACAGACACACACATATCTCAGTCGGCTCTTGTGTGGTTTATAGTAGACCACTTCAAAGGTTATTCTCTGACCTTATTCAGGCTCATATCTAAAGAAATAAAATGGAGGGCAGATCTGCGATCCTTGCTGAATGCTCTTTTTGCAGAGACACAACGCGTGTGCTTTTCGCTCGCCGTCTATTCCTGGAAAAATAAATGAAAGGAAAGTTGAAGGACTGAAAACTTGAGACTCAACCAGCTTTATTTCCCCGGGTCACAGAGTTCAGTATTCACCAGATATATATAAAAAAAACAAACAAAAAAAAAAAACCAATCAAAATCTTTTTGAGCAATATTTTGTTATCATTATAGATTTTTACACTAAAGAAGTAATACATACAGAAACACAGTAATCTTTAAAAGTGACAATTTGTCCAGCATAGTGGTTAGCTCTATCGCCTCACAATAAGAAGGTGGTGGGTTTGATTCCCGGCCTGGGGCCTTTCTGTGTGGAGTCTCCAAAGACATCATGTTTGGGTTCATTGGTGACTCTAAACTGTCTGTAGGTCTGAGTGGTTGTTGGTCTCTGTCTGTCTCTGTGATGGACTGGAGACCTGTCCAGGGTGACCTCGCCCCCTCACCCAGAGTGAGCTGGGATTGGCTCCAGAACCCCCCGTGATCCGGAAACAGATCAGAGGTAGAAGATGAATAAACGCATGAATTCATGAGTTCATGAATTTTTCATAATCTGGACACAGTGAGAGAAAATTCAGACATTTTTTATCTAATTCTATGCAATGATTCAGTAAACGGTTATATTTCCTATAATCTATAACAATCACCCATCCCACTTATGGGATGGGTTTTAAAGTTATTTTCCCTATAATGAGTCAATACCGAGCCAGCAGCGATGACGATGATGACACTATTCAAATCATCACCTGCTGCTAAAATGGTCCAGATTCAGCTCTGCTGTGGGTGGTCAGCCCGACTCGAGTAAAACACGCTGAAATAAAATGGATGAGATAATGAAATGTGGGGGTCTCGTTTCAGATATGGCGACCTGTGGATTGATAATAACGGCCCTCCAAATGACAGATGGAGCGGCCGGGGGGGGGGCGCTTCTCCCTTTTCCTCCCGGCGTCACTTCCCTGTCCCGAAGCTGTTTGTCTGGGCCTTCAATCTGTAATCAGTGTCAGCGTCCGGCAGCCGCCTGGATGGCAATTTGACATTTCCGAACAAAGCTCGCCACCAGCAGAGGGTGGGCTGTGTTGGAGGAGGGTGGGGGGGGGGGGGGGGGGGGGGTAGTTAGAAACAGAAAACAGCAGGGTGAGCGATCAGAAGAGAAGCAAAAAAGGTGCTAATGAGCATGTTGCGAGCTTGCAGGTGGTTTTTAGTGGTGACAAAGTGGCTTTCACCTGTCTGCTCTGCTGCCATCTCACGTAGCAGTGAACATCACGGCGGAGCTCCATTAGATAACAGCGCAGTGAAGGACGGAAAATGAGAGCGAAACAAAATAGAGAAAGAGAGAGGAGGAATGAGAAATGAGCAGTGAATACAAAACAGACAATAGCAGCTTGTGTGTGTGTGTGTGATGGTCAACCTGCTCATACAGTCTCCGGTTCTAAAGATCCTTGGTTGGTTTTTCAATGAGACGAAGAGAAATTTCTTCAGTTTCAGGACACAACAGTAAGAAATAAAAGAGAAATAATATATTTATACTTAAGGAGTTTGACAAGAAGATAGATGTGATTGTTTCTTTTTTTTGGTTTTGTTTTTTCTGCATCTGGTGGAAGCCTGTTATGTTATTTATCCCAATTTAGCTGAACCAGAGCTCACCCAGCTCCATCACGGTGAAAAAGAGAGGAGATTAAACCTGCTGCAGATTCATTTAAAGGAAATTAGAAAAGCACAGATTTCTTTGTAGGACTAGCAGTCGTTTACTTACCAGAAAGAGAAGAAAAGCCACAAATTCATCACCAAACTTTGCTCCTTTATACAGAAAGGCCTTTTTTCTTGTATTGAAGCTTGCATGCATCCAGACTTCCCTTAAGAAGCAGCATCTAAGGAAACTGTTTTAATATCTGCAAAGTAAACAGTTGCTCATATTAAAGTGTTTCGTTTCAGCCAAAGCCAGAAACAGATCCTTTAAATAAAAACAACATCAACGACACGGAGCTGAGCTGAAGCCAACAGCAGAGTCACATCAGAGGATGGATGTTGGCTTCAGAGTTTAGCCTAGCATAGCCCAAAGACTGGGCCAAATAAAGATATCCAAACTCATCCACATTGTGAACGGACGCTGTTATCGGCGTATTCAACCTTTTTCTTTTCAGGGACGGTCGGGACGGTTTCTTCTCATAATTAGGGCACTTTTCATATCAATACTGCAGAATCACAGCAGGATTCTCCCCTAATGTGAAAGTTTATGAGCCAGATTTGGGCCTCAAGTTGTTTTGTGAAGCAACCAGACGAGCAGTCTCAGTAGTTTCTGTATTTTATACCTCTTGTAAATTATTCTGCTTCAACTTTTTTTTTTTTTAAAAGGGCATATCTATCTTTTTAAGCAAACTCTGCTTTAATAGGTATAATTATTCTTTGTCTGAGAATATTTTTAGCTGCAATATTTCCACCTATGGTTCTATTTCCAGGTTCAGCGAGGCGAGCAGGAGAAACGAAGTGTGTGTCTTCACAGTCAGGAGGATTGTTCTCTTTGTGACGTCGCCCAAAGCGGGAAGTGACTTCGGTGACAATCTGCACATGTTTGCGTGCAAATATAATCCAGACGGAGCGAATCTAATCGCCTCCCAGACGAGAGATGGGAGGCGATTAGTCCTGAGATGTTAACTCAGGTGTAAAGGGGGGACACGACTGCTGCGTTGGGGCAGGCAGCTGCTGCTTCGTTTGCATTTTCAGCAACTTCGTTACACTGATCACATCTCACTTCTTCTATGTAACAACAAGCAAACAAAAAGGGCAGATGGGAGTCAGTGGAAGTGAAAATGAGCTCATCCTGAACTCCCACTGCTCAGCGCTGAATTGTTTCAATCAGATAATCAGGCCTGTGCTAACACAACACACATTTGTTCGTATACACACACACATAAGTTGCTGACTAGCTGGCAGATTTTTGTGACGATCGACGGTTTAGTGGTGAGAGGTCCTGGTGAGGAGGTGACGACTGACACTCCAACTGAACGGTCCTTCCTCTTCCTCCCTGGCAGCTCTTATCTGCCATGTTGGAGGGAGTGCTGCCATCACTTGGCACCTTATTAATTTAAATTATTTTGATTCCCACTCTCCATCTCTGGCATCCCTGGCTCGGGAAATCGCTGATGGCTGACACCTGTTTGTCAATCTCAGCGCTGCCTTGCCAATATACAATGAAAAGTTAACGCCGAGGCCATTAGAAGCTGCTCCGGCTGTTTCCTCTCGGTGTTAACAGGCAAGAGCAGCTTGTCACTGCCTCCTCCTGCTCCCCCCCCCACTCTCTTCTCTTGGTTTCGACAATCAGGTGAGGGCTTGCTTCCCCCATTTGATGTCCCCTCTTTTGCTGTGCAGTCATCAGTGCCCCTCTCTCCTTCTCTTCTGTGACACCAGATTTGGAAACGTCAGCATCTCGTTTTGCAGCTCCTGCCCTCTGTGCAGATTGCATCACGCTGCTTTCTACACATCAGTGCCATAAAATCTGCACCGGCCCAGACAGCTTCTCAAACCGTGTGAGAAAATAACAGGAAAGACCGGCTGTGCTGATTTGGCTCATTTTCATGCACAACATGTGGCGCTGACAGTTTAAGTGGACTCTGACAAAATGAATAAAAACTCTGGAACATTTTAAATTACTGTACAATTTTTTTTCCCACCCAACACATTTTAGCTCATTTACTGCAACTCATGTGTACTTTGCATTATCACTAACATGAGCAGATTAACCTGTGGGGGCCTTGAAGCAAAGCTGAGCTCCTGGGACCCCATTAAGCCCCACCCACCCCCTTTGTGCCTATGCATTATTACAGCATCTCTAAAATGGAATACTACATGGCCCCCAGTTTGCTGTGTGGTAATCTCAATAAGCACAATGAAATTTACCACAGAAGCAGAATATCCGATGAAATAATGAATCTTCTAACTGGATTTTAGTACAAGACAGCCCGATATTGGAGATTAGTTGACACTGTCAGATTTTGTCATCAGCTCAGTTTGCTCATTTTAAGAGCTTGTACTGTCTCTTGTTTGCTTTATGAGGCCTAGAATTACATTTTTGCCAACAATGGAATTAGCAGGTAGAAGAAGGTTTTTCAAAAAGAGCTAAACCTTTTAAAGAAGCTGCCAACAGCAACACAAACTGGTTTCGAGATGTGTCGATGTTGTTTGTGTGGTTTTAAATGTTATTTCTGCAGATGCAGATCATTATGTCACTGCCATAACGAGTCTCACTGCAGCTTTTTTTGAGCTGGATCGAACCGCAGAGAGCAGTCGGTGCAGACAGATGAGTGGGGCCGGTTCAGGTCTGAAGGAGACCACAGATGCAGAGCTGAGCCTGATTCAGTGTGTAACATGGATGAACTCCCAGGGATCAGACAAGTTACTGAGGCGAGAGAGCAACCGACGACAAGAAGCTAAATATGGCTCTTTGACAGGCTGGAGGACAAAGAGCCACAAGTCAAAATCTGGTTTTCAAAGTAAAAGAGGCTGGACGTGTTTCTACATCAGAGGACAAAACAGGTCTGGTAGGAAACCCAGAGTCTTTATCCTGCAGCACTGGGTGGCTGACGAGCTGATTGGAGTCAGCTGATGCTGGAGCTGGAAGGACCGGCCAAGTAGACACACACACACACACATACACACCACACACCTATCTGTGTGTGTGTGTGTGTGTGTGTGCGCATTTCCATCACCCCAAGAAATGAGCAGAACCTAAATTTCGCAATGAATGCTGCAATATTGCAATTGTACTTTGCTGAAATTTTTGAAATATCGCTTTTATTTTGGGAAAAACTGTCTTTGACTGCAGTTTTGTTTCTGTTACAAACAGCGAAGGTAGAGGATGCAAGAGACCCGTCGCCCCTGAGAGCAGCGCTGCTCTGTCGTTTCTGGTTTACAAAATATTACAGCATGAAAAGGGGGATAAGAAATCGGCAGGTTCACCTGAGGTTTTTTGTGTACATCAGCTTCCTGCCACTGAGTCTCTGGACCTGAGAGCGAATGCTGCCTTTAACTTTTCACATTGCTGAAAAACGCCTGATGTTAGCAGGTCTTTTGAGCGGCACAGAGAAATGATCAAGTTTGTCACATTTTGTTGAGCAAGTTCAGCTTTTCAACTGTGAAGCACCAGCAGGCATAATGACTGAATCTTACTGCCACAACAAACAGTACAAGGTTGTTTTGACAGCGAGTCAGCACTTTCTGTTGATCCCTTGCCCATCTCTGTGCATCTATACTGGGCAAATATTTAGAGTCAACACTCAGCCAAACCTGCAGGTCTTTGGAGGGTGGCAGGAAGAGCCTGGACGCAAACCATACTTTGAGACTTGAGCCCTCTCCAGCACCTTTGGGATCACATAAGGGGGTTTAGGACGTGTAGAAAATCACATTTATCAATTCAATCGTTGGAAACGCTGAAGTGTGATGTGGGAAAGGGTCAGCAGTTATTTTACAAATGCATCAGTTGTATTGAATGCAAAATAAAAAAAAAAAAACAAAAACAAAAATTCCAGTATGCTCCTTTAATGCCTCTTTTCTTTGATGGATGCAGCATCCCCTGAAATCTGCCAAAACACACACGGGCTGCAGGAGCACAGCCGAATTACATTTTGTTGAGAAAACACAATTAATTTTCTGTCGCGTTGCTAAAGTCGAGGTTGTTAATTAGAGGGAAGCCTGTCTGAAGGATTAACGACAAGCTCTGCTGTTCATTTTAGCTACATCACACACCTGCACTGATGGATTATGGGTAAGCACTTTTGTTTGCAGGTTGCATTTTGTGATGAGACGTTTGATCCGGCAAAAGTGTCAAGTCAGGCAGAAAAGCAGGCTAACAAGAAGCCCCGTTTCCTCTGGGTATAAAAACACTGGTTTGCTGTTGTTTCCCTGCGAACGCCCGGCCTCCTTTCATCAGCATATTTTAACAGTCATACAGCGGAGAACAAAAAGAAGACAAATTGGGGTTTCGGGAGGACGAGAGACATCAGAATTTCTCTTGAATTAGAAGCGAGCGAGGCAAAGCTCGGAGCTTAACAGCTCTCTTTCTGCAGCAGGAACGTTGCACTCAGAACAACGGAGGCAGCGGCGGCGGCGGCGGCGGCAGCAGCAGCGGTGGAGGCTTCCTCACAGAATAATTGGATGGAAAATGAAATGTCTCTTTGAACGGATGTTCCTTTTCTCTTAACCACTCTCTGTAAATACACATAGACACAGATACACTATTAATGTCACAGCTGTAGTGATCCAAAAGCAGTTAGTTCCTAGCAGAAGCCTCGTCCCTGCTGTCAGAGGTCATTAACAGAGGAACTTTATATATATATATATGTATGTGTGTGTGTGTGTGTGTGTGTGGATCGATGGCAGCACGCTGCTGTTGGAGCCATGCAGGCTAATTAAGGCCTCTCAAACTAGCTGTGCCACTTTTGGACTCAATCAGTCACAGAACACACACATAGGTGAACACTTACATTCAGTCATTTCCCACATCTGAGACGACCTGAGACTTCAAATTCATTTATCTTTTGTGGACCAGGAAGACAAATAAATTCCTCAATTCATGAGCAGATCGTTATTGAAATGCAACTCTGTTCCTGTTCAGTGATACTTGTGGACCCTCCTGCCAAAGAGGAGGACCGCTAATCAAAACATCCCTCTGGAAGATTTATCTTCACCTCCTTCCCTTTTTCCTCCTCGCCGCCTGTTTGTCTTTGTGCTGGCTTCATCTTTTCATTCACTCTGAACACGTTAATGACTCAAATAACGCTGTGATTGTTTCCGGTGAAGTAAAAAAAAATATGATTTTATACTGTGGATGTAACAATAATATACTAAACAACGTGTTAACTCGGAGAATAACAGGAAGTGATGCAAAAGTAAAAATGATTCCACCAGCTGTAATTCTACATCTGTGTGTCTTTATGGATTTCTTTCCTCTCTGGAGATAAGCGCCACCAGCAGCTTACAGACATCCTCAGTTTATGAGAGATGAGCTCAAAGTGAGTAATAAGGCACAGCGCTGTTTGGAAATAGTGTGTATTCATGCCTCCATGTATGAATTAACGAGTGCAGCTATAGGAATGCTGATAAGAGGACTGAAGAGCGGCTCACTGTTGCTTTTAAGGCTGAAACTCTCCAAACTAAGTTAGCTTCTGTGCTAAAAGACAACACACTTCCTGTGATGTGCTGATCGCAGCGAACGCACCAAAATGAAACTTACAACATGACTTATCACTGCAAATGAGCGGCCACAGTGAAAAATGTCCGTGAGCTGATGGATGAACTCTCGACTGTGATCACTTCCTGAGCGTCCTTCTGAAGTGAAGTCGTTCGCTTATCAACTATTTTCACATTTTCAAACATCCTAATGCCGAAAAGGTTGCAGCCTCTCCTTGTTGTGCTGAAAACAGCTTAACTTTACTTATTTGCATAAAAGCATTACGCAATATACTGCAACCAATAATAGTCAGCCATGCAAGAAAAGTGATGGCAGCAGCGCTGACCTTCACTGAGCCTTCATGGCTGAGAGAGTGATCAGATTTTATGACTGACGGCTCACGGCGGCAGTTTCACATCGATCCAGTTTTATGTCGCCGAAACGCTGATGGATGACTCACGACCCGGACGCCTGTCAGTCTTCCCTCAGACCTCGTTCTTGCTGCCTGTTGGAGCGTTCAGACTTCAACGGTTCACTTATTTAATCTGTTCATTTCAGAAGATCAGTTAGGAACCGTGGACGGTGTTTTCATGGGTCTGAAATTCTAACAACGATAATAAAATACGTAGAAACTCTTGAGGAACTCCTCAGGTAGTATCAAATAAAGCTAATTTCTATGCAGACACATAAACAGACATCTATAATTGGTTATAATCTAACATAAATTTGATTATTTTAAAGGTGAGATTTTAAAGCATGATCATAGAAAATCTAACATCTGTTTTTCTATGTGAAATGAAAATCTTTAATGTTGGTGTAAAAGAACTAAACAGGTTTCTCTGTCTCTCCCGTCGAACAGAGCAAACCAAATCAACATCTGAATTTAACGCAGCTGTCTAACAGCCTGAAACGCAGCTGAACACAATCAAAACACAAATTGAGGCGACGAGGAGGCACGAAGCAGTTAAAATCTGCTGCTTTTTTTAATCCAAAATTCTGCTCAGCTTTCCCTCCACTGTCTATTTCAATTAAAAAAAATAAATAAAGAAAAAGAAAAAGAAAGCCCAGCAGGTCAAGATATATGGAGCTGCAAAATAAAAGTCCAAACACAACAACATCTTCAGGCTGGATTTAAACCTGCTGGCTGCTGGGAGTGTGCGTGTATGTGTGAAATGGTTGTGTTTTTGTAATCTGATTAGCAAACCAGATCCTGAAAATAACACACTGCACTTTTCTTCACCTGCTGTGTTTTTATTTATTTTGTTGTTGTTGTTTGTTTTTCTTTTTTTACACAAATGGAAGAGACTTTTAAAGCTGCGGCAGCTGATTGTGGACACCATGAACATCTGGCAGTGTCCTTTAACGGAACCTGTTCGTCCTCGGTCCGACTCAAAGAGGAAACTCCAGTCGGGACTTTTCGGACTTTTCCACATGGGCAGTTTGTGATGAAGTGGGGAAAAACACAGAAAATGTCATTTGTGTGTCTAGATTTGTTGTGTTTGTGTAGTTATTATCACAGTTGTACAGGACAGCTCTACATATACACACAATAACTTATTTTTGTGTTTTTATTTCTGCACCTTGCACATATTAGACTGCATTTCTTTGTATAGGAGTTCCTGTGTATTTCTTTTTTGTCAGATTCTGTTCCTATTCTTATTTTATCCCCCACCACGCCTTCTTCTTGTGCTGCTCTGTGAATTAAAATTTCCTCCACAGGGAATCAATAAAGGTACGGCTTATCTTATCATGTCAACATACAGGCTGAATTTACCAACTAAGAAGGATTTCTTCTGAATCGGATAAGTTACCTTCATCATTCAGACAAGAAGTGGAAACGCCACTGGGCTTCAAATAAAAGGACCAGTACATTACAGGTGACTCACCTGCTAAAGAGAGACGTCTCCCACGCTGCTGAGCACCTGAGCAAAAAAAAAAAATCAGCTTGTTGTTAAAAAAAGAACCATTTTCAGTCTCGCTGCTACTCGATGCATCTTGGTGATTGCATTGTGGGCATATTTGAATTCAATCAGACAAATTTTCTCCAGAGGTCAGACGCACATTCGGCCTCATGCAGTAGAAAGTATAAATGAACATTTCTTCATTAATGGAGAGAAGACACAATAATGAAATTAGAGAAACAGAGAAGAACAAACGGCGGGATTTCCTTCTGACCGTAAACACATCACGATATCCTGACTGATGTTTTTTATCCGATCAAACATTCATCGATCAGCCGAAACATAATGACCACCTGACTAAATATTCTGTGAGTCCTTCTTAGGCTGCCAAAACAGTCCTGACCCTGGAGATTTTGGGGGATCTGGGTAATTTGGAGCCAAGTCAAGACCTTGAACTGGCTGTTGTTCTTCAAACCGTCTGTAAGATCCTCTCTGAAACTTTTCTACCAGGACCAGCGTGGACTTTTTCAGCAGTTGGAGCTACAGACCACAGGTCCAGCCTTCACACCCCCACGACCTTCCACGACCTTTGACCCCTGACCCTGTGGTCCAGTGGGTCCCCTTCCTCGGACCCCGTCTGGTAGATCCTGCCCCCTTTAGATGGGGAACGTCCTGGAGAGCTGCAGCATTGGAGATGATCAGACTCGGCCGTCTACACATGACAGGTTCTTATCAAAGTGGCTGACAGCTTCACACATGACTTAATGTTCACCTGCTGCCCGCCAAACCCCGCCCACTGACAGGTATCCATGGTAACCAGGTAATCAGTGTCACACACCTTACCTGTCAGATGTCATTATGTTACAGCTGATCACGGCTGTGGAGTGAAAAAATAAAACAAAGCAAAAAAAAACTATTTTCAGCTTCCTTTATTTCCAAACCAGCCGAACGTCTTCTTAATTATTTCTTTGCACCGTCACACTCATCTCCTCCGTGAGCCTCCTGCGACAGCAGAAAAGTAAGAATCAGAATCAGCTCGCCTCGCAGGACAGCAGCTATTTCTGTCTAATTACCTGGATTGTTTGACCCTCTGTGTGTGTGTGTGTGTGTGTGTGCACGATGCGACATAATGAAAGCACAGACTGTTCCTCCTCTGCCAGTGTAATCCCACTAAATGTATGAAAATAGAAGCTCAGCTATTGTTGGAGTCAGCGTGCTGTCTCAGCATATATGTCCTCTGACACCATTTGGAGGAGGTGCACCTTAGGATACTCTCTCGCTGGGACAAAATCCATCTGGATCCATCCCCCCTCTGGCACAGTGAGGGGAAGTTTGATTGATTTATCAGGCCTGCATCTCCCCAGCCTCCCTCTAATGAGACAGTAATAGCCCACGGTCGGCCGGCACTCCAGAGACGAATGTGAAGGAGAGGCGAGCGGCAGAGATCAGAAATGTGGACAGAATATGTAACCTGAGGTACAATCAATCCACCACACACACACACACACACACACACACACACACACACACACACAGGAGGGAAATGAGCGAGAAGAGAGAGAGGCAGGAGTATTAGACAGACAATATGACATGAAGAAGAAAAGGGAATCAGTGCAGAGAGAGGAGAAGACCGTTTGTTATTGGTGCTCATTAAAGCTGAAAATCAAAATAAAACTACCATTTATTGATTGAAATAAAAACTGAGCCAGTTCGGGTGCGTACCTTCTGATCAGCTGGACTCTTCAGACCCCACCGAGGTAATTTATCTGCATGGGAAAAAGTATGTGGACAACTCAGACACCTCAGCCTGAAAGCAGTTCCTCTGCACGGTCTTAAATGGTCTTCATCAAGCTGTCGTGCACAAAGATGGAAGCTCACATCATGGCCGACGTCGCCTCGGAGGCCTGACGCTCAACTGCACCATGGCCAATATGGCCCCCGACTCCACCCAGTGGCCTGCGTTGGGTCGACGCAGGCCCCTCAGTTGTACGTAACTTTTGTTGAAATTTCAGCCTCGTTTCAGACCGAAGTTTTAAACCAGGCAGGCGGCCAACTTCAGCAGCTACAAACTGTTAGCAGGAAAACAAAATAACCTCAGAAGCAGCAGCGCACGCAGAGCTGGAGCTGAGGGGCAGAAAAGAAGAAGACGCCTCGGAGAGCGGGGGAGGTGGGGGAGACAGACAGAGGCAGCAGGTAGAGAAGGCGTCTGATGATTGCCAGCAGCAGCCGGTCACTGCAGCCTTTAATTAAAGTCACTCTCCTCGGCTCTTTAAGCAACATCTTGCAATTTCCACAGACAACAGCAGCATGGTGACAAGCCCGGGTGACCCATAATTGTCTGTGGGTGAAGTGGCGATGGGGGGGGGAGTGTAACTGTCAGCCTCCCCTGCCAACCTGAGATTTCCATGGGAATTAATGGCAAAACGGTTGCAGCATCATTTCTTTGACCACACTCTTCCCCGAAGAAAGCGGGGGGGGGGGTAAGAGGGGAAGTGTTGACCTTTGTGTGGACAATCCGACCCCCCCCGACCCCACGACTGTCCGTCTCCATTTTAAAAACATGAAGTATTCCAGAGCAGAAGATGGAAGAAACAGCCTCGGGAGCTGAAATGCATGTGAGCAAGAAAAGTCATTGTTTTGCGTCACCATTTTTTGTGTCATCAGAAATTCCTGTGAGAATGATTCCTTTATGTTTAGTTTAGTTTAGTTTTTTTTTTAAAGGTCAACAGTAAAAGACGGAAAGCTCAGCCACGCTTCGCTCCCCGGGGTCATACATCCATTCAGCAGCAACTGCTTTCAACATTTTGATGTTACACTTGCTTTTAATTATGTTCTTTGGTTACAAAACACAGACGGTTGCGTCGAGCGAGCGGCTCTCCTGAGGCACCGGCTCATTTTGATGAGGGAAATCAAATTCTGATTCAAAATTAAGTAAAATGACAGGATGTGAGTTGATGAGCCGCCTACACACTATTTTTTCGCAGCACTTTCGGGTTTGCACGGAGGTAAAATAATATAACTCTTTCACATATTAAACCAGTCGTGCATTCACTGAAAGCGGCTGGCAAATATTTGGCCTTGACGCCAGTTTCACTTCATATTAACCTTCTCATCCTCGCCTACGTAGATTGTTTTTTTAATATATACAGACACTTTAATACAAACAAAACACGTTGGCAATAATATCAGCCAGCTCTGTTTAAGACTGAGAGCTGATTTCAGTCAGGTGTTGATGCAATTACCTTTAACTACGCAGAATAACACCCATCCAAGGAATTCTGCCTCTGGGCTGCACCCAGGTCTGTTTGAAAGGTTAGGAAAATTGTGCCAGACTAATGAGATCTGATCATAATGAGGTTAGAACCAGCGTTAAAGTCCAGATCACATCCCGAAACATGTTTAATTCAGTAAAACAACTAACCTGTAATGTGCTAACAGCGGGAGATGTTGCTGGTTTCTCTCCTCAGTGGTTATTTATGAACGTGAGAGCTGCTCACAGCCTGTTTATATTTAAAAAAAAAAAAAAGAGAAACAGGAAGTTTTCAGGAAAAATAAACTGAATTTGTGTTTATTTCATTTTTGTTTTTGGTTATTTTTTTATTGTTTTGTGCTCGAGGAGACGAGCCGCTGCATCATGTTGAAAAGCAGCTTACAGAATATTACAGACGGGACGGGACTGAATCAGCGAGCTGCACCATCCTGCTGGATCCATGTACCCAGGGACCTCATTAGTCCGAGAGGACCGCTCTGTGGTCACTGGTGGCTCCTTTGAGGGCAGGCGGACTGCCACAGGGACCCGCCTCGTACCCGCTGAGGGTTCACAGCTGAAAGGCCGGAGCCACGACCTGAGACTCCAAATAGGTTGGCTGCCTCGCCGGGGGAAATCAGGGTGAGGGAGGATGACACATCCACATGCTCTAACACTTGTTTGGAGTTCAGAAGGTAACAGCAGGTAGACACTTGCCTGCGGCTGCACATCAGATTCCAGAGTTTACTGTGCTTAGAGTTTGTTTGTAGAGAAAAGTTTCCTCAGAGAGTAAACTCTTTCATCTTCAAACTTGGATCGTTGCTAACAAACAAACACACACACACACACACACACACAAGTTGAACAAGAAAACAGGAGCCATATTAACTGACTTCACCTCATGTGCTTTCTATCAGAACTTGAATAAAGTTAAATATCGACAACTAAAACAAGAGTAAAGTGTTTGTAAGGTGTCTCATCTTATAGTTTAGTTCCCTCATGGATCCGTGGAAGCTGACGACTATCATTTCTGCGGAAGCAGTTTTATATTCGTGGAAATAAAAACACACGCATTTAAACAAACATTTTTCTCTTCCTGTGTGAAGAGTCTGCTGTTGGCTCTGATTGTTCCTTTCAGGGTTGCACATCAGACATTTCATGCATACACCTTTCCCCATTTCACACTCCGAAGCGGCCGATGGCAGTTTTGCACCACAACACCGTTCGCCAACTTTTATAAAAACCAAAAAAGAAAAACAAGAGACCGGCAAGCAGAGAACGATACATGATGTGAGATGTGACCAGTCGCTTTGTGAACTGCCTCAGGGGAACATTTGGCCATCGCCATCTCGGTTTTTATTAAGACTGAGACCAGAAACACATCAGGGGAACATTAAGAATTAATAAATCAAATGAGATTTCAAATGAGATACATTTTCCCAGAGAATTCAACACAATCTGACTTAGTCTTCCTGTCTCTCCGGCTGCACCCTGATAACTATCCATGAGATAAAATACAAATTTCAGGCTCCACTGTTCACGCAACACAACACCCAAATCTTTTATTTTTTATTTATTTTTTTTAAATTCTGTTCAGTTTTCATTTTTACATCTTTTATTTTCCTTTTCAAGGTGTCGGGCTCTCTGCGCCAGATCTGCAGCAAGTTAGAAATGTTTCAAAGAGCAAATTGAGGCAGGCAAAATACAGGAATGTGCACCGTCACAGGAGTGTGTCATTGTCCGTTACAGGAGGAAGGCACAGAAAGGTGAAGATGTCCAGGCAGAGAGCAACAATATTAAGGAGAAAGACTCAGCGGAGGGAAGACCGGCAGCGCAAAGTCAGGAGAGGAGAACGGGACCTGAATTTAAAAGATTTGCTTCTCCTGCTATTGTGAAAAGGTGTGAAAGGCCTCGAGATGGAGATTTGTGGTTTGTTTGACAGTCAAGAAAGAGCTATTATCAAATACTGAGTGTGTTCTGTTAGAAATGTTGACTTACACATTAAATTTTCTTTTGTTTCAGCATTCATAACAGGTGAATGGGTTTTAATTCTCATGTCAGGGGCATGCCATCGCTGTAAAATCACAAGGAAACGGTTTGATATTTCAGAATAAGAGATTAATTTTGCCGTAATTAGAAGATAATGAGGTGATATTTAAAATCAATGTCTTCGTTGCAAAGTACCGTTTGATATTTTGGAACTATGAGATACTTCAATCACAATCAGGCGGCACACGGCTCCATATCCTACGAAGAGGGGCTAATTACCTGAGCGGGAATGGGGTTCAACGTGTTGATTGGTTTTTGAGAGCTGAAGGTCAACGTCTTAACATCTAGCTCACAAAGAAACGGTTGACAACTCAAAATAACAACATAAATGGTACCAGAACACGGGTCAATATCTCAAGATTGATCAATAATAAGTGACAGGAATCATCAATAAACCGGTTTGTTGGTGTGAAGTGCCGTACATGTGAACACAGTTTAAACATCAACTAGATTGTTAAGGAGTAAATTCAAGGTGACAACCTTTAAATTTATGATAACAAAAAAACAAAAAAACAAAAAGAGCAGAAAGGAAAAGTCCCTATTCATTCTTTAGCCATCAATCAAACACTTTATAATAATAATGATTGTAGGAACAATAATATAACACCTTTATTTTAATGGTGAGTCGCCCCTCCTCTTCCTCTGCGTTGGAAAGTGTTTTGGTTAATATAAAGTATCTGCTTCACCTTCAGTAGATGAGGTTGTCTTTTCCGCAGTAACTTCAAGAGTGAATAAAAATGGATAAAAATGAAAAGCAGAAACAGAAACAAAGTCGTGCTGACTTTGTTTCTGTTTCTGCTTTTCATTTTTATCCACAGTTGGTCCGTCCGATGAATCTGATCAAAACCACAAACCCACTTTGGGCATTATTAGACCGTAACTCATTATCAAGGCAGGGAAAAATCCACAGATGCTTTAAAGAAGGCAGGAACAAAACACTGCAGGAAATAATAATGCAAACAGTAAAGTGTGGTGTGCGGGTATAGGAATATAAAAAATGTGTAGAATCGAACGGAATTAAATGAGAAAGATCGGTAAATAAATCAATGAGAGGTACCAGGTCCGAGCTGCTGCATGCTAATCCAACTTTTAGTCATGAATATAGTTGAGATGTTGAACTTGTGGGTTTAATATTGAATTATTTTTTATTTATTATCATTTTATTATTCTGGTTTAGTTGTAGTATTATGTATTACTTCATATGTATTATGAAGAATCCGTAGATAAATTATGTGGTATCAAATGACAGCAAAAAGCAAAGAAAGTGTAGCGATAAGACAAGAAGGAAATTGGAGTTTTATTTCTCATTTATTTGTGATGTTCACGCCTGTGATGAGACCGGGCTGGACCCTTATCACCCAACGCCGACATCCATAAACAGCGTTTCTGTCTGTTACATGTGGATGTTAATGTGAACACGCTCTGCAGGTCTGCCTCCTCTTCCCCCAGCTGTTTCCATGGCGATATTCATCCGCTATTGTCCATTCACACCCGAAATGCTATTTGTGTTTGGAGTATGAAGATGCATAGAAACAAATTATCCCGGCACTTATCTGTGAAGTGACCAGGATATTAATCAATATCTGAGCGTGTAGTTTTATTTGTTCTGGTGCGATGCATGTCATTATAAAAGAAATCGCTTTTTCTGTTTGTGGTTTAGCAAATCAACAGCACACTGCTTCACCTCAGACAGAATGAAGAGGAGTTAAAGCAGAGCTGATACGGATTGATGTGCAGAATAAGAAAGTCTGTCCCGAAAAAGCCCTCGTCTCGTTAATAATATCTTTCTCTTAGCTGTAAAAGTTCCTGCTGATTGATTTGTCCAAATCAGCCAATAAACGTTGATTTATTAAGATCAATTTGATGTCACTGAAGTTAAAGGTCACCGACGAACAATCGAAAATGTCCTGAACTATCTTAGAAGTTAACTAAAAGTGTTTTTCTCAGACTTTTTCACATCCAGAATTCCAAAAGTGAAACAAAGCAGACTCATGTTTTATGACAGAAAATGTTTGAAAAGCTGCTAAATATGTTTTATTTTGTTACGTGTGGATGACATTAGTGTCAAGATGAACTATTCTCCCTTTGCTGCGGACCTCCAGGAACCCCCCTGAAGGACCCCTGGTGGTTCCCGGGCCGCACTTTGAGAAGCGCTGAAGCACAATGTGAACGCCAAAAATTGCTATTTATGGTCACGGAGGTGCAGCTGAACAAGCTGAAAACACAACATTTGGAAGTGAGAAAGTGCTGACGAGCCCAATATTTGTTTTGTGAGTGAAATCAGTGTTCGCTGCTGAGGAGGTAGCAAACACAGAGTTCACGTTGGAAACAACAAATATTAAGACCCAAGCAGACAGGAAATGTGCTGCAAACACCAAAACCAGGAGCTCAAACATGAGCAGACCTTCCTTCACACATTAGGGACCAACAACTTGTGGCTTTTGAGCTGTTCTTGATATCAGAGGTATTAAATTAAACTTCAAACAGGTGTAGTTTGATTTTTCTTTCTCCAACAGACCTAACTCACATCTTAAAATAGAAACAACTGTTAAGTTGTTAAGTAAAAAACTAAGTGAGAGGATCCCAATAAAGAAATTACAATGAATACGACAACCGGTAAATTGTAAATTGCTCTCTGTGTCTTCTTTATGTCGATAAGATGAAACTTTTATATGAACAGACACGAGCGTTAGCTGAGTGATGATGCAAAAAGCAGACAAACTGATACTAACTAAAAAAGAATCATAAATAAAACCTTGTGATAAATAATTGATTTTAATCACTGCTTCAGCCAAAACTGCCCTGACCCAGCTTCTCAGAGCTTTCCTGCAGGTTTGAATCGGGAAACGGCGGCCAGCGAAGGTCGACGTCTGGCTTCCCCCGCAAACGCCCGACATTTTATCAGCTCGGCCTCAAGCTGAGAATGTCAGAAATGTTTTCTTTCTTATTCCTCTGTCCTCGGCCCGTTCTTCATTTTCAATCTGCGGGTGTACAGTGTTTGTGTTGCATCTACATTCCAATCCGAGTGTGCGACCTCCATGTCACTTCGTTTCTGACAAAGCAATCAGGTAAAAATGGGTCTGAAATGGCAGATTACTTCAGACGGAGCGGTGGGCGGAGGACGCCGGCGGACTGCAGGCAAATTGCCTCTTTCGGCACATAAATAAAGGGGAGAGGTCAGCGGAGGCTGAAAGAGAGGCTTCGTGCACACATCCACTCCTCCTTGTCCTCAACCATCCCTCTGTCGCTTCTCTGTCTCTCAATCCAATTCACTTAATCTTTATTGACATGATGCTTTGATCCAACAGGAGCTGAGCTCAGGGGCTCAATTCCAGGCTTCATTCAGATTTCACTGGGTGTAAATGTGCAGCCCAGTCAGCGTGAAACGGATGGTGCGAGTTGTGAGTGCGGCCCTCATGGACACAAGGGAAGATTCTCAGTGTTAAAAAAATACCTGGAAAAATGCAATTGCTGTTTTTACGAACAGTGTAAGGTCGTATCATTCTGTCCAAACCTCCAATAGATGAGAAGCTTCTTGACTGAAGGATGTTCCATCAGTTCATTTCTATATTTTTCTTCCTTCAAAGTGTAAGTGTGATACAGCCGTCGAGTTGTTGAAAAGATGGAAGTGATATGATATTTTTTATAAAATACACGACAGCTGAGGATTCATACACAAAAGAAAACGTAGCAGTTAGCCACTAACCGCTAACACTGTGTCAGTCACTGCCAGCTGACACCAAATAAACGACGAGGCTAAAACATCTGCAACAACATCTGGGGACGCCTGATCCAGGTTTCTGAAGGAAGGAGTCAGAGTAGGTGAGCATCAGACCAGGTTTGATGTACCTCACAGAGAAAAACAAAACACACACACACACACATTAACAAAAGTTGTCAGCTCTCCGGGAAGTTTCTGCTTCATCTGAATTCCACCCTGCAGTTGGAGACGTGTGTTGTGGTTTTTGACTCTTTTACCATCCCGATGCTGGATCCTCCAAAGGCTCTTTATCTGGATCCGCCACCATCTGGCTCAGGAAGGATTTTTAAAAACCTCCGTTTCCACAGTTTGGAGTTCTCTTTATTCCAGCAGAAGAGGTGCGGCTCGGCGTGACGGCGCTCCTCGAAGGTTTTTGTTCAACGTGAACGAAGAGAGAAAAAAAAAAACTCACTGTCACTTTCTTGTTTCTTTATATTAAAAGAACAAAAGCACAGATTTGTTCAGCATCCTCTGGGGTTTGATTCATAGATTGTCAGAAGCTTTGTGTTGATATTTCACTGAGGCAAACTGTCGGGGGGGGTTCTCCTTGAGATCAGGCTTTAACAAGGCCCCTCTTCCTCCTCCTCCATTACAGCCCCGATCATCAGATCAACAGAAGGGCAGCAAACTGCCTTCCCACCCCTCTACAGATACACCAGGAGCATATTAAGACCCCAACCAGCACCCAGCACCCTCACCCCCCGTCGACACATCACTGTCCCCCCTGAGTCTGGCTTCCTGAGTCATCTGACATCTATTACAGTTAAGGATCATCCTGGCATGTGTTCTCCTTCACACCCACACACACACACACACTTTCACACCTCTCATAAGACCAGGACAGCTAATGACGGAGACAGCCGGGATTTAAAAAAGAGAAAAGGGGAAAATGACAGGAGATGATTCATCAGAGCTGCTCTTCGCGAGCGGTGACTGACGGCTGATTTATGATTCAGCGCCGAGCTGTGAGCGCTTAGAATCATTTCCCCCCATTTCTTATTTTAATTCCTTACCGCAGGTGACGGCGGGGGGGATGGAAGCCAATTATCTTAAGTGTCTTTCTGCTCTCTGTCAGCTGCTGACAGTCGCCGCAGAAACCCTCCAGCCGCCGGCCTGCGAACAGGTGACTGCCGCCATCGCCGCCTCCATTATAATCAGCACTCATGTTTTTCATTTGCATTGCAACCTTGAGCTCATCTAAAGCATCTGAGTGTGAAACCTCCTGCTGCTGTTTGACTAGGAGACTAACGGGGTTGTTTTTTTTTTTTTTCTTTTTCATTTTCTTGTTTGAACAAAATCAATTCACCCTCCGAATTCAGAGTTAAATCCCTCCAGCCTGTCAGTCAGCCTGCACTGTAAAAAATACATATATCATCATCCTAACAGTATTATATTAAGGCCACACAGCATGCTTTTTTTTAAAACAAAACATTCTCCTTCAGGTAACACAGCTTTTATTGACAGATGAGAAGGATTTGTCTCGTTCTCGGCTTCTAATGCAACTCGTTTGTCCAAAAATATCTTATCTGGACAAAGCGCCGAGATCCTTAACCTTTTTGTTCATCCTTCAAAAGAAAATGAAAACAAGCTCTGGGAGGTTCTCCTTAACCATTAGACTTAAATTTGAGAAAGACCCGAGGAAAGCCTTAATCCGACAGGCACGCCAGCTCACAAACATAAATTTAAGACATAAATAAATGATGAATCGCACAACGTCATCCAAGCTAGCGTGTACCAGCCAGACTTTTAAAAAACGCTAGCATTAGCATCTGTCTATTCATTAGTCAAAGCCGACTTCTGTAATGTCTATGTTTTAGAGTCCTGATCTGGAAAGTGAAGCCAAACTATTTAACCATTATTAGTCTCCTTTGTTCGTGGATAGAAGTCAGACTGTATTGAAGTCTATTGGTAAATGGCCCTACCTCTGTGTTGATGTATTAGGTCAGTAAATGTTTTCCTTTATGAGTTTATGGTGTCAGTAATTTTAAATCCTCAATACAACATAATGTTCATTTATTTAAGTGATGGCCTGTTGAGAGGAAAATAGACTGACAGACTGCCTGATCCGCCTTCTCCACACAAACAAACAAACACAATGATGTTTTAAACTTTCACAACAAGCAGGGAATGAAAAAAGTCAATAACAAGATGACACACAGGAGCTGTGACATTTAAATTTTGTGAGTAACTTCTGGACGCACAACAATAAATTTAAAATAGCTGAAAAGCTTTAAAAAAAAAAAAAAAAGACCTGCCAGCTTCTGAAAAATTTGAGAACTCCGAGATGGTTAAAATAAAGACAATTTTTAGAGTGCACACGGAGAACACGTCCAGCATGAGATGTAGCTGCACATCGTTCCATCTTTAACTAGAGGCTGGCCTGTCACTCGGCCCACCATCCAATATACTCCAATCAATTTACCATCCGCTGCAATTCAATGAGACAGTAAGACAAATCGGACTTCCAGTGTAAAATAATTGAAACAGACGCTTATTTGAGTGCGTGGGGGGAGGCCTGAGAGAGCTACGTATTTTGCATCGGCTTAATGCACTATGTCTGTCCGTGTCAGAGATGGATTGTGGTGTCAGAGTTATAGATAAGCCTCTGTTTAGTTAGCCCCAATGGGAGGAATGAACATTGTAGTCATATTAAAGATAACAAATGTTTTTATCCACGTCAGACATAGGATTGGTGGGGGGGGGGTTAAAACGCTCAGATTCCGTCAAGTGAACTGTAATTGCTATTCGCCAGAGGACACATAATTGAAAAATTGGAAGAGAGCAAAAAGTCAGCAGTGTCTGCATTGCAAACAAAGATTGGACCGAATCCTCCGCGGCCGTGGGCGGCTGACATCAGAGAGTCCAGAAAATTCAAAAAAAAAAAAGAAAAAAAGAAAAGAAAAGCACACACATACACAGAAAACGTTCATCTATCCTCCTTGACTGAAATCCACTTTTACAAAAAAAAAGAAAAAAAAGAGGCCTTTGGGTAGCAGGGGATTAAACTGCGCTCACACACAGACACGCACACATAAACACAAGCACATGCACTAACACACAGAAAGCCACGGTGTTTGTAGCCAAATGGAGCTGCGTTCCAAAGAAAAAGTGGTGCTCGAAAAGAAAAAAGGTTCGTGGGGGGGGGGGAATAAAGAAGGTGAATTTGGATTGATGTGAATCACGCTCGCCGTTCTGGCCCGAAGCCCGTCCAGCTGGGGCTGAATCGCCTACCTGTGTCAGAGGGATGTGTGAGAGCAACATCCAACAACAACAACAACATCAACAACAACCCCTGCCCCCTCCCCTCCCACCACCACCATTACCCGCCGCCCACGCCTGCCTGGCCGCCAGGCATGTAGCAGTGAGGATTAGATCGTATAATCAAAGCCATTCCACCTTCAGACTGGCACAACCTCAGGGTCTCCCTCTTCCTCGCCGCTCACCAGCGCACCGCCAGGAGCCAAACCGTGAGTCAAGCGGGATGACGGGAGCCGAGCGAAAACCCACACATGGCTCAGGGAGCGCTCGGCTGGGGGTGAAAGGTCGGGTAAACTCGCTGGTGCTCCGCTCGCCGACCCTGCTAATCGGGCCGAGAGTGAGGAGTTTTGGGAAGTGGGCGGAAAACAGTCGAGCAGGAAGGTTTCCGCCGTTCTGCAGCTGCTGGAAACGCTATGAAACGGTCAAAATATCG
The DNA here is from genome assembly GCA_034769265.1 of Remorina albescens. Classification (NCBI taxonomy): domain Eukaryota; kingdom Metazoa; phylum Chordata; class Actinopteri; order Carangiformes; family Echeneidae; genus Remorina; species Remorina albescens. The sequence goes on along the minus strand of CM068475.1, from coordinate 4,168,213 downwards.
CCACAAAGCAGGCGTCGGCGGTGTCGGCACCCCCCCTGCTGACAGCCGAGGCCCGCTTCACATCAAAATATTATCATAGTTCAGCTGAGGTTCAGTCATGTTGTCAAATACATTTTGTCACTTATTGGTGTTGAAGCATGCAAATTGTTTTGCTTTTGACATTTTTCTGATGAGGTTTTTGTTGATGCAGCAGAGTTTTATGTGTGTGTGTGATTGAAAGCGTGAATGAAAACGACTGTCAGGAATGCTGGAAACAATCTTTCTGGGAGAGACAGACACCTCAAGCAAAACAGAAACTTTGGAGGTAAATTCAGTTCATGACCTACACAGACGTGGACTGAGAGCATCCTCAGACGCTTTAACTCGACCACACAGGTTGAGCCTGAAAGCACCCGAACTTTTAACTCGTTAAAAAAACTGGAATAATACAATATTATCTTCCCAAGTTTAGATGCTGAGAGTGGAATGTTATTCTTCACACTAAATGTATGGATGTATTGTCAAAGCTCTGCAGTCTCTCAGTCTGTGCAGAAGAAGACAACATTTCATATAGATGTGACATTACTGTGTAAGGTTCAGCTTTTATTTAAATTACAGCCGTATTTAATGTTAATTAATTCTAAAGAATAATTTAATGCGACAACTAGAACTGGCAGAGGTGGTAAATAAACACTGTAGATGTGCTGATGCTTGTGTGTGTTTGTGTGTATTCTGGCAGGTGAATGCTCTCCGTTCGATAAAATCTATTCTTGTGGCTTTGTTCCTCCTCCCGTGTTCGGACCGAGTCTGTGATCCTCGACTGAGGACTGTGAGGTCAACTTCATCAACGGCAGCGGTAATGAGGTCGGAGGTCAGAGGTCAGAGGTCGCGGCAAACAATAGCTGGAACAAAAATTCCTCCGGCCCCGGGTTCAGGACAAAAGGCGAGACCGAGCCGGACAATCTGCTGAGGTCAGAGAGTGGCTCCCAGCGCTGAAGTTCACTGGCCGACGGATGCGTCAATCTCATGAAGGCAGACGGCCGCTTTAAAGGGACATTTACACATATTTTCCTGTGTTCTGTCTGTAAGTGTTGACCCTCATACTTTACCTAAATGCTGCTTTTGCTCTTTTCTTGTATTATTGTTTGAATATGTCAGATCTGAGAAAATAAAACAATTGAAATTGTTTTAAATCTCTTCAAGGTCTCACCAAATCAATATTTGGTTAGCTTCGTCTGAAAAGTTTTGGATTCGTTTATCTCTGCAGAACCACAGTTGGTTCATGTTTTGATTTTTTCCATTGTTGATAACGGCATCTGTAAAAGGAATAAATATTAAGGCGACCAGATTTCTGAAATGAATATCTGGGACATTTTCAGCACGGTGGGGGAAAAATCAAATGTTATCATTATGAAATAAATAACGGGCAATTACGTGTTCATCTATTTTGACAATGCGTGTTAAAGAAAATGAGCAGTCAATAAGAAGTTTCAAAAGTGGTGAATAAAACAAAAACAAAACAAAGAAGGCAACAAACAAACTATCTGCTCTATTTTGGTGCCTCTGATTGAAATGTGTTACATCAGAGGTCCCTAAACCTTTTAGACCAGGTGACACTTTCTACTGCAGAAGTTAATTTTTCATAAAATAAAAAAAATGCAGCAGCAACAGCAAGATTTAACATCAACAAAAAGTTACTGTATTAAAATTAAAGAGTAACCTACACTGAGGCTGCAGGAGCTGTTTATTCTATCAAAACCAGAGACAAAACAGTCGGTCAGTTCCTCAAAGTTTGTGTTTTCACAGACACAAACTTTGAGGAACTTTGCAATGGCTTTTTTTTGCGGCGTGGAGCTGCTTTGTGTTGCAGGAAGGTGAAGGCCACCACATCCTCACAGCTCGGATATACTCAGGGGGCCATCAAACCCGCGGTGAATTTTGATTTTGTTTCCTTTAACGGGGACAGGAGGAAGGAGGAAGCTCTGGCTCTTCGACCGTTTTGCTCAGTCGCCACACCAGATGAGGATTTGAGGAAAAAAGGGGGTTGGAGAAAATAAAAAAAAAGGAGCTTATTTCCTCGGAGAGCGGGGAGCCAGCTCGACACCACTTTCGAGGAGCAGGAAGGAGCTGCTGATTGCACGGGAAGAGGAAGAAGGGTCTTTAATTTGGAGGCCTCTGTGGTGTTCAAGCCTTCAGCCACATGGGGAGTTAATCAGCACTTCAGCTAAAGATAGGATGACAGAGATGGGGAGGATGAAGTGATGAAAAAAGGGAGGGAGGGCCGGTCTCTGTAGTGTCTTTACTGTACCGCTGACAGGCCGATTCACCAGCACTGTTTCCTACACAGTATTTATTTAGAGGGGACTCCTGATCTGTTATTACGGCCACTTAGGTTCCTTTTGTGTCTCTTCAGTTGGACCATCATTAAGCATCTGAATAATGCTGCTTCCATTCAGTTAACCAGGTTATAATATCCAACCATCCTGCGGTTTGCTTTTATTTAGAAAAACAAACAGAGCAGATTTAGATCACGTGATGAATCCAGAATCTGACTGCATGACTAGACCTATTCGTCGTGTCCTCGCCACTCCTGTCCTTGCAGCGACTGGTAAAACTTTCCCAAAAGTTTTCAGCTTCAAGGTAAAACGTTCGCATCCTCGACATTTGAGTCCATCCCAGATTGCGCATTGGCAACGTGCCTGTGCTTATCCACATGTGGACCAATTTGGGCACGGACAAAAAAATCCTCTGGCCGTCAGCCATCACTGCGGGATAACAGCTCTGATCGACCCAGATGTGGAGTTATACGGGCCAGACTCGGGCTGCGGAACCAGGCTGGTCCAGAGTTTCAGCGATGTAATAATGGCGGTGATGATCTTTGGCACTGAGGTCTTTCCCGCTGAGAGGGTCGTAATGTAAAGAGCCCGTCTCTTTAAATAGCCCGTGTTTTGTTTTAACAGCGTTGCCAAAGAGCACACTGAAGGTGGGAGGGTGTGGGAGGATCCGTGGTCGTGGTTAAACGGTTCGCATGGTTAACATTAGACCGGACTGGAAGAGTGACTTGTCTCCATCACTGTGTCCCCGCTCACACAGTTCTGTGGAGTGGGCCGTCGTATTTTGTGAGCTCATTCAAATGAGGCCGAGAAACACAGCCTTGTTTTCCTTCATGGCCCAACACATCCAAAAATCAAAGCACGAGGATGACACTCAACGCTCACAAAAGTGACAGACCCAAAATCAAGTGCTCAAAGAACAAACCAGGTGTAAAACAAAAAGTGAAGTAAACTGAGAGAGGGAGGTCAAAAAAAAGGCAAAATCTCAGGCAGGACAAGCACAAAGGATGTGACCAGCCAACCTGATGAGGAGCAGGTGAAAGAGGGCCGTATATAAAGGCTGACGAGGATGATGAAGGTCAGCTGTGGAAGAGGAAGCTCAGGTAAGAGGAGGAAGGAAGTGACGGGACAGGAGGAGGTCGAATATCATCCAAAATAAGATATTCTGGAAGAAGTTCCATTAAAGTTTGTAAATCACACAGGCAGCCTGCTGTTCTTCTTCTGTGTGTTTATTGGCGTTCTGCCTCACCTGCACACACACGCACGCGCGCACACACACACACACACACACACACACACACACACACACACACTTCCTCTGACGGCTGATTTATCACTGCGTGCCAACATAAAGTAATATAATCTTTATCTTAATTTTCAGACCTTCAGTTACTGCCATCTCTGCTTTTTAGTTCACCTGATTCATCAAAAGTCCAAATGATTTAGACTTCAGCGCTTTCAATTAAATAAGTACATCGCAAAGTGTTTTATGGAGCAATAAAGAACAAAACCAAACCGTTAAAGATAAAAAGAGAATGGAGATCCACTTTGGGGCTGATAGTGTGAGGATCTGTGTGTGTGTGTGTGTCTACCTACACTTCAGCTCCTTTTGTTATTACACCGTGCCGCTGCGGTACACACAGCACTCCATCTCCCAGCATGCCTCAGAAAAAGGACTCCGTCAGTTTAGTAACTGACGGAGTCCAACAAAACAACATCCCAGCTGGGTGTGGTCAGCAGAGTTGATCCTCTCAACCCTCAGTGGCCGGTGCTTCTTTTTCCTCAACAACACGATGAATATGGGGTATGACAAAGGACACACACACACACACACACACACACACAATCCAGCATGGTAACAAATACAATGGGAGCAGCAGTAGTGAAGCTCCAGGAATGAGCTGCTTCCAGCAGATGGACCTTGCTGCTTGTGACAAATTGCATGTGGAAGAAAACCTGCAGGGCCCATTGAACTTTAGTATTGCTTTTATTCCTCTGTCATGTTCCTGCAGAGATGAAATGGGATCCGTTTCTCTTTTTTTTCCCCTCCACTTCTTTTATTCACAGCTCCATGCCCGCCGGTTTCCAGAGTAAACGGCCAACGCCGCCTGACAGTCGCAGGCATTCTTCTGTCCTTTTCTTTCTCCCTTTTCTTCTTCTAATTTTTTTTTTTTATTCCTCCATCTCCTCTCCCTCTCCTTTTTCATACTTGCCCCAAGATTTCAGGTACTTGAAATGAAGCGGGGGTGAAATTATGCACAGTCTTCCCATCAGCATTGCTGCGGCTGAGCAGCAGGTCTGAATTCTTTTATTCCCTAAATGTTGCCGACATGAATCTCTGTCAGACGTTTTACACAACAGAATAGAAAAATAATTCAGGAAACTCACTTTCAAACATTTTACCTGTTGTCAGCGAATACGGCGGCGCTGCCCTGAAAGTACCGGAGCCACTTCAGAATGGGACTCTGGTGAGGTATGAAAATCCTTTTTTTTTTGTTCACATTAAACTAGTGAAATTTTGTCGGCACCGGCTGTGCAGTTAACTGTGAATATTCTTTCTCATTTGTCATTTTTAAACTGATTTATTCTGACAACACCATCAGGCCAAAACAGTCATATTTATTTCCTCGTCACTGCCGCTTCGCATCAGGCCCCGTGAACGTATTGTGCTGCGTTGTCTGACTCTCCCTCCGAATTTTTACGCTGCGGGAGTGACGAATGTGTACATCCTCCACGGTGACTCGCTCTTTATTTTCTGTTAAAGAAGCAAGAGTTTAAAGTTCAGCTTTAGATTGGGATAATTCACAGCAGGTCGTGACACCTGTTGAGGGCGCCGGATGTCTGGAGCATTGGAGCTGGGGCTGCCCCTGGAAAACCCTGGACTGGCCTCTTAGCCGCAGCTGAGCTGTTTAATTAGAAGGCCTGCTGCTCGTTAATAAGGACGCCGCCCACTGCTCAGTAACGAGTGGCGAGCTTGTCACCAAGCAGGCGATGGGCTGGACGAGTGCAGTTTGATGACTGACTGCTTCCTGTCTGTAGGGAGAAAAGGTGAGGTTAACATTTGGGGGGGGGGGTTGATTGGCAGTTAGCAGCGGGGGAGGATGGGGGGAGAAGGGGGCGTGGCCATCAAGCCTCAGCTAATTGCAAAGTTAAGAAGCAGCAGGAGTCCGTAATGTGTTCTTGCACTTTTAGTTTGATCGAACAGGGGCACTATTGATCGGGTGTGTTGTTTACTCGTACAAATGGAGGAGTTGTGCGTCGCTCATAGAAAGGTTATCAGGCATTGATGAGGGACCTGATGGGCTGCAGCCTTTGGGCTTCTCCAGGCTCCGCGGCGTTGACGGAAAACCGAAGAGGGAGGGAGGAAACGCCTGCAGCCCCGTCACAGCGGGAAACCTCCACAGTCCGCAGCAGGAGCTGTTTTACTGCGACCACGGCGGCAGTCTGTGAGTTTATATTGGAGGGACGGTGATGATCTCACTGTAAAACACTAATAATACAAAAAAAAACACATTAGCAGGTCATTCATTAATAAATATTAGATTTATTATTCTTTCATTCTCAGCCTTTATATGATTAAGAATGAGGAGCGCGATAAGAAATGTCCATCCTGGGACTTCCTGCTCAGGGCTCATTATTCTTATGTTTTATTATATTTATTAACCTGACACCGAAGGTTGCTTCTGTCCACCTGGACTTTTTGCTTATTTTAAGTGCTTTTGCCCAGTTTTCCAATTTTTCCAGAAAACTTAGAACCTTGGATATTCGGCAGTTCACTGTATGTCGAAAGAACGTATTAACGGTTAATGAGTAAGGAGCAGCTTCACTGACTTCCAGCAGCAGCACCAGTGGAATTACCGTAATGAGCCTTTATTGGCTGTGAAGCGCAACTTCTCAGCTTTCGGAAACTGCCAGAATTTCTCCAATAGAGCAAACTTGCAGCAAATCGAAGTGCGGTGGCCACCGGCGACGACGCTCGGTTTAGAAAGGTTCGTAAGAAGGGTCAAGTTTTGTTGTTTCATATTAGTGATTAGATTTTCTATGGACGGGTCAAACTGGAGATCGAACGCTGGCCTGCAAAGGTCGGACAGCCAATAAACATCCATGGGATATTTTTGGATGAATCAATACGATTGTGATTATTGGATTCATCATAATGCATATGACACGTAAATGAAGACACATTTAAGTGTGCTTTGAAATCCCAAGAGACAGGTGCCAACACACCAAGGGTGAAAACATAAATCAGGATGTACTAAAAATAAAAAAATAAAAAAAGGGTGCCAGGGGCATCCAATGAGAACTCAGGGCAATCAGTGTGTAAAAATAATGCACTTGGACCGGTGCCATGTTAAGATAGGTGGGCTGATTAAGCAATTCTGTAAAAAAGAACCTGGAAATAAAGGTGGAAAAATTCCCTGGTGTGGAAAAGAAGGAGATGCCCCGAGGACGTGGAAACAAGTCACAGGCTGTGGATCAGTAAATCCTTCAATCAGACCCGACTCTGCCTTTCTCTCTGCATGTTTCCTGACTCCTGAGTATTTATAGATTTTTGTCGGCGATGCTAAAAAAATATTAAGAAGTAAAGTGTCGGGCAAAAAACCTGAAGATCCGCTCGTCTCATCCGAAGAGTCCTGCTGCGACACTCAGGAGGGCTGTTAAATGAGGCGAGAAGGGACAAAAACAATCCGGACCGTAACGTGTTTTTCTGCTGAGACCTCATGAAGTGTCCTGGACGCAGCAGCAGGACAGGCTGTTCCTGATACACCGTGACCGGGTCGGTCTGGGGCCGGTATTGTGTAGCCAGATCGCAGCACGGATAATGTGACGGATCCTCAAACTGACCGTTTCTGAACATTTCCGCTTGCTGACATCAGAAGTTTTTGTTCATGTTGTCAAAGTTCGACCCCTGTTTTCTACCAAGGAAACAAAAACATCAACTGAAAATGTTTTTCAACATTTTCAAGTTTGAAGCTCCAATGCTGCATAAAACCTACAATATGGAGTCAGCGATAGAAGTGGGCCTCAGCTGTCCGCTGGGAGCATTTGAGGGTTCAATGCCTTGCTCAAAGGCACCTTGAACCCAGAGTGTCAGGCGGCGGCGGGTCACCTCCAGGAGCTCCGATGAAGCTGTTTGCCCTCCTCATCCGTCTTGCAGCTGCAGCAATGGAGGCGATGCGTCTCCAGTGTCGAACAAGTGAACACAGCCATGCATTACAAGTGCCGAGCCGCCGACCCCGGGGGACACAACACGCACAGACACACACACACACACACAAACATGCACCCCAGCTGGCTGCCTGGGTAAAAAAAAATTAATATAAACTCCTGACAGGAAATAATCCCCCGAGTGCGAGCAGAGCACACATTTATTTTTATATAATGTACAACATGTTGTGTGCATGTTCTGCTGCATCAGGTTTAAAATCACACATCATCAGAGGGAGGATGGAGCACGCTCATTAGCTGCTGCCGCAAACTGAAACCTGAGCAAATAACAGCGGCACTGAATTTATTATAATTACTGTGGAGAGTTTCTCTCAAGTCTGGACGCTTTTTAGTGCGGCTCTCCTCCACGGGGAGAATATTGTCCTCTAACTGTATTTATCTAGCGGCTGGAGTTAGCGCTTACTTTGGAGATTCACATTTCACATTCAAGATAACCTGCTGAAATAAAACACGACTTTAAATTATGCAGCAGTGAGAATCTGCTCCGCATCAATAATTGAGATGGATCCAGACTCACAGTGAGAACCTTTACATTTTACGACTTGGACTTATAAGAGACTTGGAAAATCTCTCAGCTAAAGTCTGTATGTGTTTTTTTTAACACATATGGAGACAACTTTCAGGAACACCATGCTTATTTTTTACCAAATTTTACTGACTGTTGAAACTAAAAGATGACAGACGCATCCTCGATTCAACTTATCGCTAACTATCGCATCGGGATCGTCGGCTGATTGGCTGAACAATTCAGAGGTGTGGATCATTGAAGTCGATGGGAAAACGACCCTACTTCTCCCTTCTCCAAACTAGCTTATGGTCTCAGTCTCTGGATTCAATTCTTCAGTGCAGCATGAAGTAAATTTTTTTAAATTTAGAAAGCAGGTGAAGGATTGTGGGGGGGGGGGGGGGGTGTTGCTACCGTGTGACTGACAGGCTGCCTGAAGATCAGAGTAGAATACAGAGAAGGTCAGATCCGGCATCCCACAACAGACCACAACGGCAAACACACAGAGAATAATTCATGAAAAACTTCTGAGCACAGACTCAGATCTGGAACGATTAGGAAGCACCAGATCTCGGACACGCCGATCACCTTTTTGTTTGTTGCTCCAGTGTGAAGATTTGTTGCTTTTCTTTTGTGGTTCATTCACAAAAACAGGTGACAGTCCCTTCGGTGAGTGATTAAATGCTGATACTATGTATGATGACCTCAGTCTGCTGCTCTGTGGCAGAACAATCTGCCTCGGTGCGACGAGGGGAAGCAGAGATTTCTGGGTTAGAGGATCCTTTGAGCTTCAGAGGATTCTTTTCTCTGTTATGCACGAGTCAGCATTGACCCGAATTCCAACAATATCACCCTGAAGGATGTAATACCAGCTGGTGCAGTGAGAGCTACCGCCTCACCACCCCCCCACCCCCCGTATGATATTGCGCGCAGAAAAGTCATCGAGCTCAGCCCCCAACAAGCACCTGTATTCGATTTCTCATCTTGACTCGGCGGAGAGCTCTAAGCCTTGTTCTCGCTGGCGCTAATCCTCGCTAGAAAACAGCTTTCAGAGGATTAGCATCAAGGGGGGCAGAGCGGCACTCGCCAGCAGGGGGGCCGGGCTTCCCCTCTTCTTCGACTTCTTCCTCTCCATCTTCTTCTTGTACTTAGCCCATTTTTCCCTCCTTAAGTTAACCTCGAACACACGTCAGAATTTGAAAAATCTTTGACCTTCCGCTCGGTTTCCTCGCCCGCCGACCTCCGGCGGCCTCCATTAAAGCTCCGAGCTCCCCGCTGACATTCAGTTAAAACTCCCCCTCGGGTTCTTCCCCCCTCCTTCACACTGGCTAGATAACGCAGCCGTGTAATTCCATGTTATCCAGAGTAACCGGGCGCTGCACACGCGCTCCACATGCTGAACTGGACTTGAACCGCTGCAGTAAGCTACTGTATCGGGCCGGAAAAGCCTCCTGAAGAGCTAAAATACCAAACCAGGCCCCGAGGTTGCACAGGTTGGAAAAAGAAAAAGGAGGGGGGTACTAAAGCTCCGCTCCTGCTGTGGGCGACACGTGGACGGATATCAGAGAGAACACAGAGAGCCGTCCTGGCTGTGAAGGAACAGAGAATAACACCAGCGCTCAAGGCCTCGTATAGATGCTGAAAGAGAGAAATAATGTAAAACGATGGTGTGTTCTTTTAAAGCAGCAATTCAGCCTGTGTGAACAAAGAGAGGATTATTCTGCACGGTGATGAGAGGGAGCTGCTGGAAGCCACCGCTCCTGCAGCCAACAACTTTCTGAAGATGGTAAATTTAACTTTCTCCTCCATTTTTTGTTAGCTCCCTCCTTTTTGTTGTTTATTTTTCGTTTTCCACGCCTCTCATTCTCATCCAACCTCTGCAAATATTTCATTCTTAATCATCGGCTTTGATTTCATTTTTCCCTCCACAAACAGCAGGCCGCTCTGTTAAGAGCACCGGGAGATGAAAGATGGTGCATCCAGGCAGGGATCAAAAAAAGAAGAAGAAGAAGAAGTAGAAGTTTTTTTTTTTTCCCCTTTCAGCTTCCAAATTCCCGCTGCTTGTCACAGAGTTGTAAATACTTGAGATAGAAGACGGCTCTGCCTGCTCGTACTTAACATTCCCATTAGACCATCGACAACGGCTGCGTCTGTGCGCTCTCATGTTCGGATAGGAAGGAAATTCCATTTGCTTTCAGTCCTTCGCAAAAACACAATTCAGTCGCAGAAAATTTTGAGAGGAGACAAAAAAGAGAGAAAGAAAAGAAAACAGTGTCATTCGACAAACAAAAGTAAAAGCGATGTTTTGGGAATTCTCCAAGGTGACAGCTGCAGCAAGGATTTCAGTTCAGAGGAGGATGAATGAGGAAGTGACAACGGGGCCGTGTGTTTTTAGCAAATGCTGCGTTTAAGGAGCTGCAGGAGGCCCATTGCAGAGTCCACGGCGGGGCTGAACTTTTTTAATGAGGCGCTGCTGATGAGCGAAGGGGAAAGCCACGGAGCTCACGTGGGCGGCAGCCATCGTGGCCTCAGCTGATGATGGGTGTCATTCTCAAGATGTAGACAGGTCTGTGATGCGATTATCCCGCCGCCACAGCAGCATAAAAAAAAAAAACAACAACAAAGTCTCCGAAAGGACAAAGACGAAAGTTATTATGTTAAAGATCATACAGCCAACGATACAAATCTTCAGACTACAGATGTTAATTTGAAATAAATACAGCAGGTAAGATTTAAGGCTGAAGCTAAATAAGCTTTAGCTTTGGCTTTCCTTTAGCAGTATTGAACATCATCACCTTCCTCCGATCTTTTGTCCTTTTTCTTCTTCACTTCCTCTGGTTTTTGTCCTTTCCCTCCCTAATTCCTACCTTTTTCCTTTCTCCGCTTCCTCTCCATTTTATTTGCTTCCTTCCCTCATTTTTTTTTTTTTTCCACTTCCTATCACAGATTTTTGTGATATTCTTAGATACAAGGGAGTGAAGCAGCAGGAAGGACATTAAAGTATCATTTCCTGCCTGTAGCAGTGGTGGCGGCGGCGGCGGCAGCTCCGAGGTCAAACTTTGCTGCCTGGGATCCCTGGTGCCGTTTGGAACAGAACGGGCGTCCTGGATTTCCCAGGTGATCCTGCAGAGGTCGCCGTGGGGGACAACGAAGGGGCTGAAAAATGGGCTCCTCTCTGGGAGGTGGAGGAGAAACACACAAACACACACACACACACACACACGGACGCACACACCAGGATATGAAATATTATCAGTTCTGTTGATTGAGCTTATTTGGGTCTCCTCGTGTTTCTGCATCGTCAGCTGTTCCCGTTCAGAGGAGGATTTGATGACGGGTAATAAACTGCACCTGCTAAATAAAGCTCCACCCCCCTCACCCCCCTCACCACCTTTCCCCCCACACCCCTCCCCTAACGGCGGGACAGTGCAGCTCGCAGTGCTTTACCAACTGGACAGCTTTGCTAAATTTGCACCCTTTTTTAAAGGCTGTGCGCTAATTTCAGTTAAGTTCTGACGTCCGCTCGACGGGCCGGCCGTCCTTTTCTTCTCTGATGTCAGCCACATCACACACAGCTGCACGAAAAACACTGTTTACGGGATATTTAATACCTGACAGGCACCATGAACCGTTTTTTTAATGAACAGTGTGTCATTAATTCAAACGCTGTCAGGTAGAGTGCTAATTGGAACTTAAAATGAAGCAACGCGTCATAAAATACGTTGACACCAGTTATTAACTTCCAACAATAGTAAAAAGACTCTGAAATGTGGCTGCTTGTAAATAAATGGAGGGAAAAGAGACACAGAAGACTGCACTTAATTTTTACTCCTAATGAGCAACAGGGATTAAACTCACAATGAAATGAAAATGGCTTTTTGGCTCCCTGTGATAATATGCATCTGTTTCATTTAGAGCTTTTTTTTTTTTTTTCATCCTCATTCAAATATGAAAAAAAAAAACATTTTTTTTTTAAAACTTTACTGTACAATATTGTCAAGACAAAAAAAAGTACAGAATAAATTGTGCATCATCAAAAGTTATGAAAACATCGCTAAACGCTTCTGCTGGTTGTTGCATGTGTAAATAGTTAAACGGCAGAATGATCGTCTATTTGTTGCCCGCAATCTTGGTGTCCGGTCTTTGTAAGCGTCTCTTCTTCAGTCCCAGCTGGAGAAATGTTACAGCCGGGGAAGAGAAACATCTAAATCATCATGAGAGTAAAGTCCTTACATTACTTTATCATGTAACTGTGGTTTTTGAAAAGGAGCAAGTGTGACACTAGATCCACAGTTAGACCTCTGAGGAGGTCACAAACTCCTCTGCCTCTTTCTTCCAGCTACAAGTACGCCACTGGAGACACTCAGTACGTTTACATGCACAGTTAAACCGAGCTATGGTTACAACTCGATAAAGCCATCTCCTCCGACTTCTGTCCTCGTCCCAGTGCACATGCACGGGAGTGAAATCGATTTATTTGTTGAAATCATGTCGCCTCCGCTACGATAGGTGGCGATATGCAGTCTTTCGGCTTGTGGGTAATGGGCCACTACCGATTGACCTGTGACGTCACAGACCACAACAGAGGTGGAAAGAAAAAAAAAAAAAGACCGGTGAGCTAGCAAGTTAGCCTCTGTATCCGTCCAAAAATTAGCTTTTGCTTCAGACTTTGCCACGGTCGACGCGTTAGCAGTTAGCCGGCTTCTTTTGTCTGACCTCCTACGTTTACGTTTACATTTTAAATGCCGTTCGACTTCCAGGTCGTAACTTAGCGCGAAACTTTAGCACATGCGCAGATCACCTCCTCCAGCTCCAGTCCGACTGTCCGTTTACATGCAGCAGATCGACTTACAATCGCATTATCTGGGTGTGTTAGACCGACAATTATAAACTCGACTTCAGTTGAGCTAACACGTTTACATGTACTTTAAAAGTCCAGTTTTGGTCGGACTAACGCACTAATTTGTTTTTTTTTTTAGGTGTCGTGTAAACGTGCTTAGTGACACGGCCCTCTCAGCCGGTGAGGTGGTGTAAACGTCGGCACCGGCTGGTGTCTATCTCGTAAACAAACAGACCTGGAGACCCCGTTTGGATCGGACCTTCACAGATGGCTCACCGGCGCCTGCTGCTGCTGCGTCTGCCTGCAAGTCAAAGAACAGGGCGGAAGGCTGATACGTCCTGCTAAGCAGAATGTAAACTTGCTGATAGTGACCTCAACAGCAGCTGCTTGTGATGCATTTATGCTCCGATCTGGTCCCAGTAGGGGGGGAGGGGCGGAGTGGGAAGGTGGGAGGGGTAGATGACATACCACGTGTGAACAAACTAACATAAAGGGCAATACTGCAGCTCTCAGCTCCCCGCTGACCTGCAGACCTTGATCAACGCTCCGGGCGATTCATAACAACAAGCAGGCAGGTCATTACACGAGGGATACGACTGATGACAACAAACTAACAAATCAGCAGCAGAGGTCGACAGGAAGAGCCGCGCTTCGGCCTGGGACCAAAGGTCATAGGTCAAAACACGAGGGCAGAAAACAGCGAAAACTCTTCTCAGAGCAGGAGACGTTTTATTGATCTTCCTACTTGAGTTTAATTTTCAGGACACTTTATTTTCTGCTTCCTCGTCCCCCAAAAAGAAACTTTCCACCAGACGCAACAAAGCAATCAAAGTTCGACTCCAGCAGATGCAGTCGGAGCGGTAAAAAGGTGTGAAAAGTACATTTTAGACAGTTAAAGCTGTTGTTTTCTGGGAGGAACAGTACATACGGCACAGACACAAAGAAAACAGACTCTTTGGGCTACAAGAAAAATGTAGGAACATTTCTTATTTATTTGCTTATCCATAAAATCTAAATATAAACAATATTTATCATTGTTTCCAGCAATACTTTCTTGGCTCTTTTAGAAAAAGTTCCATGTTGCATCTTATTTTATTCAAGATATCGACATTTTTGCAATAAAATCTTTGATTTGTGAATTTTTCATAATCAGAGACACCGGCAGAGTTTAATCCTTCCAAGTGGGAAGCCAGCGAAGGATTGTGGAGTTCATTTGAGATTTTTGATTAAAAAAGAAATTGTGTGTAGGAGCTTCATGACTTGGATCCTCCCCGCTGAGCCGAAGATCGCCACGAGAGATGCAGGTGTCGGTTTAAATTACACAAAGAGCACAAACACCGGAGTTCTGAGTGAGGAAATCCGGACTGATGAGTCCTGCTTCACTTCTCTGATCGAGGTCAGATTAACTCAATCCGGCTTTAAATAAACTTCCACTGGTGCTGCAGCAGCGATCACATTTCTCAGCTAACACGGAACTAATTCGATGTTCAGCTGACTTTTTTTCACCAGCTGTTGGAAGAGAGGAGCCCGCGGCAGCTTTTAATGGCGGTCCGTCCTGAGAGTTAAACATGTTCTCTGATTATTTAGGACGAAATTGTTCATTTTGCCGGATTGGACATACATTTAGTGCCGAACGTCCTCGATGCTGCTCGATAGAAATTATTTAATTGGAGAGAAATGAACTCAAGAAAACTTTCTTGAGTTCCTTTTGGAGTTTTCCTTTTTAAAAAAGGGGCCGATCACTTTGACTTCCTTTTATAAAAATCATCTTCAGTGTCTTTCAAAAGAAAAAGTTATTTACTTGTCTTCTGTGAAATGTGGTGTCTGTTTGGTGACCGGCCCGCACAGAGGTCCTTCCTCAAGTTCACCATCTTTGGGGCCAGCGTTACCACGGTTACGGATCTTCCTAAAGGCCGCAATGTTACTTTAAATATTCAAACGCAAGAAAATCTGAGTCTGTAAGTCAAGAGCAAGTTTTAGAGCAACTGCAAAGGGTCACCATTGTAGTCATCAAACCATCTGAAGTTGTTTGATAATGTTTGCGAACACCTCGGCATTAGACACAGGGGCGTAATATGACGTATCGGTAATTAAAATCGATTGGGCTGAAAATAAAAGACACAATCTGGATCAACCGGAACGGTTTCCACTGCGGCCGAGAGATGAAATCAAACCAACATAAGTGTGTGAAAATAAGCGTTTTCCCGGCACAGAGGTGATAACCTCCGGTGATCATTCCGTCAAATCAGTCCTCATCTTTGATTATTGATCAGAAAGCTTCACTGAGGCCGTTAACCAGAATCAGGCTGAACTACTTTCTTCTCCAGTCAGTCAGCATTGTGTTGCCTCGCTGTGCACACACTATAATGAACACCCCAGAGACACACACTGACATAGCTCCTATAATAAAGTGAGCCTTTTGGCCTTTAGGAGCTGCCACAGCAATCACACGCCAATCCTCCGCCAGAACAAGTGGAACAAGGCTCCATCTCTTCCTGATGATTCTCATTTACCTCCAGCGAGGCTTCGCTGACCTCGGGCCGAATCCGCCTCACGCTGCGATGGCGTGTACCAGCCTCCTGTCAGAGAGCTCCACCGGTTAAGGTTAAAACAAAAACAGTCTGGACTGTAAGTGAGACACAAGGCGTGTTTCACACTTCCTCTGCTCTTTATTTCCTCTCTTCTCAGTTATCAGGACGAGGCAAGCCGAGTCACTTCTTCTTCGGAGGAGAAATTGTGGGCTGATGGGAAACGAATCCGATAATAAATACAGGATATCGGAAGCCTGACAGACTGAGGAGAGCCGGACCACCAGCCCGAACTCCCACGTCTCTATCAACGCCCTGATAGGCCGTGACCTCAGGCGTCATGGTTACAATGATAAATGTGAATTTTACAGAGTGGCGTGTTTACCTTCGCCGCCATTTAGATTTTGAGCAAAAGACAGTGATTTGGGTGACAGTTTGTAAAAGTGGACTTAGTCTCTGGGGCTGTATTGAAGTCTATGGGAAAATGTCCCTTCTCCTCCTCAGTAAATGTTTTCCTGATGAGTTTATGGTCTCAGTCTTTAGTTTACAGTCTTCAATACAACATGATGTTCATTTTTTTAATGACAGTCGGCTTCAAAAACAGAAAACTGTAATTTCCTATTTGACATTTTTTCTATGTAATTGGTGGACCTCAGATTGTAATGCTCAGCCTTGCAAATTACAAAATTATTGTGTAATGAATTTCTTTTCATCTTATAGTTCTGACTAAATTATCATAAAGATCACAATAGTCACACATACTGTAACATCACTGTGTTTGGCTTGACAACATTGTAATGCTCAGCCTTGCAAATTACAAAACCACTAAAATGTCATTCATGTTCTTCCCACCACCCTTACTCCATCATTCAACAATCCTATCACAACTCCCCAAACCATCCGCGCCGTGTCACACTCACCGGTAGGGCTGGTTCAGGAAGTAAGGGAACACCAGCTCACCTTCAGCCTAAAACGGTGTGTGTGATCCGTGTTGTGTCGTTGGTGGCTCACCACCAAGGCCTGGAGACACGTTGGATTGTTTATTTTCCCAGCGGAGTTGCTTGTCCTCCTGACACTGACTTTGACTGACTATCCGATGGTACTTTGAGTAGGCCTACTCGACACTGTTGTATGGAGTTGCTAGCGTGTTGCCTTTCCTGTGTGCTGTTTCTGTTTGGTTTGTTTTTGGGGCTATCTGCGGTAAAACCCGGAGCGGAGTTTTGAGTTGCCTTTATTTTTGTGTTTGAGTGGACTGGATTTGGGGTTGTGAGGAACACCCAAAACAGACTCATGGATTTGAACTTTTGTGACTCGTTGCACACACACACACACACACACACACACACACACACACACACCACATACACGCTTGCCTTGTGGAACTGAATACAAATATTAAAAAAAAGTTGTCTTTAGTTGTCCATCGCTGCTTCTTTTGGTGTCCATTTACTTTATTGCTTGACTCATTTGTTTTGTATGCTTTGACTGAAATATTTTTTTTCTATTTTATTATTATTTTTTCAGACATGACTCTGACCGGCACCCCACTTTATATAAAGGTGTCAAACCGGCTACAAGATAAAGCTTCGCTTCAGATGAAACTAACTTTGTATCTGTCTGCAGATACAAACCGTATCTACATACAATAAAAACCGAACGTGCTCTGAAGTAGACCTGCAGAGCACAGAAGGTGGAAAACGCCTCATCTGCGGATGCAATACCTTGATCAATACCTGGATCCAGAGAATGTCGATACACCCGAGTTTCTCCGCTCCGGTAATTTAAGCAAACATAAAGATTAAAAAATTCAGTCTGTGGAAGAGTTTCTCTCAGCCCCTCGAGCTGCTGCTGCTGCATAACACCTGCTGCATCTGCCATTTCTTATAGATCTGCTCGATCATTAAAACCATCATCACCTGACCTCTTCGTACATTCCCAGAGCTGCTTAATGTAAAACACTTTTGCCTCTGGATGTTTAAGTCCATAAACACATTGCGCTGCAAAAACACGTCCACCTCGAGCAAGGACACAACCATTTGAACTCAGGAGGAGACTTCCGCCGGGAACCGAACAAGACAAACAGAATCTTCTGAAGGGAATACTGTACATTTATAACGTACTGCAGATACTTTGGGTAACCCTCTGGCAAACAGTAAGGCACGGTAACGTCATACTGTACAGAGATAGATTGATGGTGTCGAATCCTTCAGGATTTTCTAAACACTAATTTTTATGTTGCCTTTGCAAATATCATGAATTTATCAAATAGCAGATTTGCCACGTTATTATTTCAGTTGAAAAACTGTTTAACTGTAGGCCCAAAGTAAGAAAGGCCATGAAGTCTTATGACTCATTCTTAAATTAATGTCTGTTAATCTTCAGTGTGTTATAGACTGAATTCCTTAGTTCCTGGCTGTGAGACTGTAAGGCTGGAAAGCTAATAACTCAGCAGCAACTCAGTTTCAATGCAACAGCATGTTAGCATTCATTTAGATGTAAAATTCTCATTTTATTGTTTCTGGTTTGAAGAGAAAACGTCAACTTGAGTATATGGAGCCGCATAAACAGGGGCGGTGGGCCTGGTCGTTGTGGCCGGCTGTGCCTGGCCCCGTCCAGGCGTGGGCGGGCATCGGCCTCGCCGGTGTGTGACGGGCCCCCTGTTGGGGGTCTGGCCGGGCCTCTGACTGGGGGGGCTCAATGCCCCTGGGCTTGGCTCGTGCTGTGGGGGAACAAAGGACCCGGGCGGGCCTCGGGTCCTTGAATGGGTTGGACCTGGGGGTTGCTGGGTGCCCTGGTGGCTCGGTCCTGACCTGCCTGCTATCTGGGGCCGGGGGTGTCTTGTCAGCTACAGTCAGCTACCCACAGCATCCAATGACAAACTGTAGCTTACACATACATACACAAGGCGCACAACTGATACATAATCACACAATCGTACATTCATTTTAAATTACATTAAACAAAATGGTACATTTGCACCGGAAATCCTCCCATTGTTTCTGTTGATATTGTTGTTGCTGTTGTTGTTGTTGTTTTCGTGCCCCCCCCCCCCCCCCCCCCCACCACGACCACCCTCCTGCCTCAGTCCGGTAGCTTTACCAATAAACCAATACCATTGCCAATAAAGTTAAACGCAGATGGCGACAAGGCAGCAGGAGCATTCATACTGCCTGGCCCAGCTGCTGAACAGGACAGGTAAAAAAAAAAAAAAAAAAAGAAAGAGAATGTGAGTTAAATGAAAACGCTGACATGATTTTTGTTTAGTTTTTTTTTATTTTTTTATCACTGCATCAGTCCAACACCGAGCTGTTGATATTTTCTGCTGTTAAAAGACGCTGAATGTTTTTCCGACCTTATGATACATACAGTTATTATTCATTAGAGTGAAATGTTTCTGATTCACAAACGGTGGGTGCTTTCCTTCACACTGATTGATTCAGTGGTTTAAAAAAAAAAAAAAGCCTTTTCTTACCCCTGCTGTGTTATTAATATTTCTGCGGGTACAAATGAAACGGGTCGAAGCAGCAAACAAAAAAAACAAACACAGATATTTCCCTTTTATCTTTTATCCACGTCCTCGTACACACACAGAGGGCGAAGCTTAAATGAACAATACTGAATCAGGATCGGCTGTTTATTCCTCCGAGCAATGACTGGAGTTTGTTTCACTGATGACTGTCGTTCTGAGGACGGAGGTCTTATACCTCGAGGGAAATTAAAGCAGCTCTGCATTCCTTTCGTCGGGGACCGCCGGGCCACCGTACACCTTCCTGCAAAATCCAGCTCGAATCTGGAGGTACTGTAAACAGATTGTGGTCGGGAGACAGCAGTTTTGAAAAAGCTCTTATTTATTCATTGTTTTCAGCAGCTCAGCTAATTGAGCTGTCGAAGTGACGGACAGAAGGCCAGTTAGCTTTGGTGTAACTCAGCAAAGGCCTTTAAATTAAAACAAATGCTTCTGTCGTATTGAGCTGCGTTTACTGAAGTCCTGCTCTTATTGTATCCTTCTTATTTGTTGTTTCAAATCCAAATGTCTGACTCTGACTGAGTGAGTGACAAGAGTTGCGTAATCGACTTATATCACTGCTAAGATGAAGGTCTCGGTTCGCAATGAATTGGGCTGAACGAGTTTTGCTTTTTGCTCTCGGTAATGTTCCAAACTTCCCAGTCAGGAGGAAACTTTCTGAGTTCAGGATAAAACTTTAGTCCTTTAGAAACTCTATCGTGTCTCTTCTTCTACTTAGTGCATTAACTGAATCGTTAAACAGTTTTCAGGCAGACGGTTTGACCTCATCTTGTTGAGATAATGAGATGATGCGTCTTCTTTTCTCTTAGCCTTCTCTTGTGTAAAGTTGATACGAACAGTGGCATCTTATGAAAACACACATCAATGGACAAAACTAAAGAACATTCAGAAAACATATTTAAATGTTGTTAAAGTGATGAAGTTTTAAATTTCCTGCTGTGCTTTGAGCCACCGTTCACACACAGTACGGTGCAGATGCTTCAGCAGAACGAAGAGACTAATTATGAGTAGCAGAGTTGGATAAACCCAAATCACATCAAAGATTTGACATAAACATCTTATGAAAATGCTAAAAGCTGCTGTTTTCCGTTAAGTTAATAACCCGTCATACTCAACGTCTTAATGCACATTAGCATGTTGAAGTTAGCATATCTGAAGTGATTATCCGTCTCACAACATCCACTCGTGCTCATTTTTCTGATTATTTATGTTTTATTTCTGGCGTTCAGCTCTCTGGTTTTTGAACAAATTTTTCCAAACCTGAAGATTTACATGGAAATAAACTGAAGCCAATAGCTGCTGCGAGATTGGAAATCAATCTACAATCTGATGGTTTGATTTGGCAGTCTGCAGTGGCGTCTGATGACTTAAGGAACATATTTCATTACTCGTTCCACCTCCAGATTGCAGGCACAGAGTTAAGATTCTCCCCCCTGTCAGTGTCAATATTGTCATAAAACAAGTGCTGACTGAAAAACAGATTTACTGCTCCTCCTCCAGAGAGCGTTTTGTCAGAAGAAATAAAAGAAAGAGCTGAAGATGTCACACCAAAATAATCTAATCCTTTAAGCATGGGAGAAATATTGTGACAAATGATGAAAAGAAATTAAAAAAAAAAGCAAAAAAAGCCGCGGATGTATATTTTTCTTCTGTTGCATGTTGACAACTGCCAGCTCAACAGCATCACCTCAGGCCACAACGAGAAAAAAAAAAATGCAGACTCTCTAAATGAAAGATAGACAAGACTGAAAGGAGGAGAGAGCGGGAATGAAATGGAGACAGCGTGACAAATAGGAAGAGAGCGATAACAGGTGAAAAAATGAACAGGACAGTGATGTAAAGTGAAGTCTGGAGGCCGACGTCTGTCACTGGCATTTAAACCTTTTTACCAAACCTTATCAGGAGGAGTCGGGAAATGAGACATCCAGCAATCCCTGCTTTGTCCCTGTCAGACCGCCGCGACCAGGACGCCTTCAGGGCGACAAGTGATGAATAAAACATGGCTGCTGCCGGTGGAAAAACTTCAGTGCAGTGACTCTGTGGAAATGTCTGGACGTGGCCGTGTGTCACTCAGGTGGCACGAAGATGTTTTCTACGTTGTCGAATATCTTTTAATTTTGTTTGTCTTCTTTGGAGGAAAAGGCGCATTGAACTGAATGATGGTTCATGATGCCGGATCTTAAAAAGTGAAAACCTGCGTTCTGTCACACTTCTCCCCGATTTATTAGCTCGGTAAACGTTTTCCTGATGACTTTACGGTCTCAGTCTTTAGTTTCAACTCTTCAATACAACATGATGTTCATTCTTTTGGATTAAGACCAGAAAGCTGTGAATGCATCATACCAGAAGATCGTACCAGAAGCAGCAACCTGCCAGATATTCAGACGTCCAAACAAGGTCCGATCCGCCCCCTCATTCATCCTCAGTGAATAGAATATTTTAGGCTAGTTTAAGAAATCAGTACCGGTCTGATACCATCTTGTGACTAATAAGATTATTTAACTTGATTTATAAAAAACAAAAAAGCCTTCAGTCGTTCTAACTAAGATGTGCCTTTTTTTTTTTTTTTTTTTAAATCTACACAGTTATAGAAACAGACATCACATACACGTATTCATGAGTAGATGCTTGAATTAGCCTGGCAGCAACATCAGAAAGGAGCTGGAGTGGAAACTGGATGAGCTTTAATCTAGACTTAATGCGATAGATGTCAAGCAAACATGAAGATTTAAACCTGGAAATGTTTTGTTTATAGAGCTGAGTGGATTTGTGCTTCAGTGAGTTTCACTTCAAGGGTGATTTTCTTACCCCGTCTGTACACAGTAGCAATAAAACACACTAAATCAGTGCACTGGCAATCGCACACACACGCAGAGACGGAGGTCTCGGTACTCATCAGCTGAAGATTGCGACAGTTTTTGACAGTTCTAATGAAAATTATTCATTTATCTGCTTCACATCTCGCTGATGCAACCTGGAGAAAGACGGGTTCAAAGGATGTTGTCAGAATGACAACAAAAGGGTAAAAAAAAACACAACAGGCCGGAGACTGAGAGGAATAATTCAGCGTCAGAGACGTCACGCTTACAAAACTCATCAGCTGCTGAACGTCTGGAGTTTGTTTGGGCTGTTGTTTTGTTGGTTTTTTATTAAACTATAAAAGAGAAAAACAACAACTTCTCATTAATCACATTCAAAATCTCTCTTAGACGTAAAAAGTTAACATCCAGGAATTCCCATTCAGATTTATCGGTTTATTGGTCGACAAAGTCCTCGTCGGGAAATTGTTTAGTTGGACGGATGGATAAATAAAAACACATCGATGTTCTCTACTCTCCTTAGAGTCATATCAGAAGAAAATGAAGTAAATTATCTGTACCAGGTGGGAGGAGTGCTGCTTCCACTGGGACTATAGATGCTCCGTACATGATAATAAAGTTCACAACTAATTGGCATTGATTGTGTTTGTATAATAACAGTAAAGACTACACTGTACATAATTAGTTTGTCATATGGACACAGTGTGAGTTATAGCACTCCAGGTTAATATGCATGGGTGGTGGAGCATGCAGACTGACAGCTCATTAAAGGAGATGGAGATCAGCTGCATATCTTCCTTCCTGCACCATGAGGACACTTACAATTAACCACTGACTGGATCCATGCTTGTGCCTGAGAGCTTTTCCTCTGAAGATTGATCCTCGCCTGAAATGTGTTTATCAAAAGTTCTCTGAATCACAAGAACACCGGGCCTTTCGTTTAATCTGCAAGTCTTATTCAAGAATGAGATTTGTTGAGCTTCACGGTCACGATTTTGCCTGACGGACCTGAACATGACAGAGTAAACGGACGCACACAAAAGAGCGTCAACAAAAAAGCGTGAAAATGACCCATTAAGGAGACTTTGCTTCATTAGTGTTTTATTTGTTATGGCGCCAGTTGAGTCTTTTCTGGACTGTAGTGTTGAGATGTGATCCAGTCGTGTGGGAGTCAGTTTTTCTGAGTGATTTTTCCAAATTGTCCAACTATATGACAGAACTCATTAACTGACTGCTGAAGCTGTCCCACCATGGGGTTTATTGAAAGAGAGAATAATTAACAATTAAAAATTCAGACCACCAAAGTCGGTTTACTGAACGTGTGCCAACACTTTTCCATCTTACTGCGGTTCACCACGAGCTTAACCTGAACTGCAGTGTCCGTAATTAACAGCAATTAACTGCTGTGGATACTTTTAAAGCTTTAAGATCGCACAACGTGTGTGTGTGTGTGTGTGTGTGTGTGTGTGCAGGCTCAGCACAGATGACGTGTCTCATATTTATTGTCTGATCTAATATGAGCAACCTGAAAACTCCTGCATCATTTTATGGTCATCCAAACCCATCACAGTCTTCTTCATCAGTGCCCAGGCCGGCAGAATATTATGGACGGCCACACCCACAATTATGCAAAACCTTTATGTCTTTATAAAACGGAAAAAGGTGAAGCTGAACTTTTTTTTTTTTTAATTATTTATAACGAACCTGTAAATGTGTTTATTTCTGAATCAAATCTTCATCCAAACCAACAATTTTCTGTGTGAGAGCTGCAGTTCGGAGGTTGTTGTTGTTGTTGTTGTTTGGGGGATTTTGAAAACAGTAACAGTCTAGGGAAGGGCGGGGGGGGGGGGCTGGTGACAGGATTACACCTCCACCCTACATCTGGTGAGTCAGAGGCTGATCGCTAATGTTCGCTGTTCCCCCTGTGCTTTTTCTCCTGCGATAAGTCAAGATGTCTGCTGCAGAAAAGGTCTGAGGTCTCTGGATGGGAAAGGATTTTTAATTATCCTCTTAGCAGGAAGTCAGAAACAACGATGCAAACACAGCAGCTGTAAAAGTGACAAAGAAACAGATTCGATCATTTCGTCAAAGTAATAATAAAAGTAATCGTGTGACTCTCTGTCACTCTGCTGTCATGGCCCCAGCTAACAAAAGCAGAACTAATATTAAAAGCAGATTGTGTTGATGATGAGCCAACAACACGTCCATCCCCGGAAGATTTTTCCAAAGTCAAATAAAAGGCTAAATAACCGGCGTCCTGTGGCCAGATTCAAACATGAGCTGCACAAAATGAATCTGTCAATCCAAAGGACAAATAATTGGAATTTTTTTGTGGCTGTTGAAATGTGAGATTGTTGTTTCTGCCTCTGTTGTCAGCGTGCGGTGCAGGCTGTGCCACACAGCAGCATCTGCTCTGAAATAAAACTCTTTTAATGGAGGAATCTGAGAATTTTGGCTTGGAAGTGCAGACAGAGGAAGGTTTGATCCTCATCAGTTCTTCCGGGATGAATCGCCGCTCTGAACAACGTCGATCTCAAACACACTTGATCCTCATTTAACCACAGAGTTCCACAGAAGCTCTGTTTTTTTTAGCTTCTTCTTGGTCACAAGAGATTGAAACATTTCTGTGCGTCATTTCAAACTTTTCATAATCTGCCCTCACAGGCATTTCTGCAGCGAATTACACTCCCAAGTTTCATGTTTTAATTACAGCTTGCCCTTCAAATCAGGACTTAGTCTAGCAGTCCTCCCAGACTCCACACTGTCCAATAACTCCTCTCACTTTCTGTCACACTCACATATATTCATTCCCGCCGGCAGCGAAACGGTTCTTTCTGCCGTCGTACATGTCGGTCCAGAGAGAGACATCTCAACAACCACGGACTTTTTTTTCTTTCGTTTTAATTTGCTGAAAAATTCAATCTGTCCGACGTAATTATTTTAATCTTCTGCTGTTATTATTATTAATCGTCCAGATAAAAACATAGAAAACCAGACAGGTTGAAATCAATGTAGCTTCTTCAGAATCGGGGTCCTGGTCCTGCCAAGACCTAACAGGTCTTTGTGTGGAGACCCCCAAAGACCCTCAGCAAGTCCTGCTCTCCTGGATTAAAACCACCAGCCATCAGGATTCTTTCATTTAAACTCATCTAGATTAATGCCAAATTTATTTAGAAATATGGAGGAATGTAATGGATATGTGACACAGATGAAAGTCAAGTGCTCAACCTTATTAATGTCCATATGATGTTTTTTGTATAATACAGACAAATGATGAGTGAGATACTGAATCATGACTGAGAGACGGATTTATATGTGACAAAGCGGACGAGCCGGTCCTCTCAACTCAATCAGAAGGTCAGAATAGATGTGTTCCCAGCTCTACATCAAATAAATGAGGCACCCAGTCCTCATTCACGCGGTCATTTTATCCTTTGTGGAGCCAATAAAGTAAATTAAATGAAAAGAAGTGCAATAAAAAAAAAAAAACATATGAAGGCTGAACACAGAGGTAGATATACATGTAAACAGAAATTCTATACAGCAGAGATCAGATCCCACACATTCACCACGTTTTTATTATTTGAATTTCATAAATGAAGACTTGAAAAGATCTGTAGGAGTCATACAAGAAAACAGAGAGGAGAAAAAAAATAAGCAATTATTATTATTTAGTATGGAAATACAATTAAGTCATTTCTGGACGGGCTTTGTTTATTTAACAGGTGAAATTTCTGGGCATGAAAAAGCAGCTCAGAAGGTGAGTCATCTCATTGTCGTCCAGCGTTTCAAGTCCTTTTGTAAGAAAAGATGCTGAATTAGTTAAAGCAGGAAACAAAATGAACGCCCTCGCCCCGCGGCCTGCCAGAACATTCCTCCGCTGAGCCCTCGCTCGTTGAGACTCTCAATCAGTTCTGGCACGGAGATGTTGCACATATTGGAGTAGGCTGATTGGCTTTCACGTCTTGGCGGTGGAAGAGAAAAAAGGGGAATGGTTAGTGATTAAATTCACTGGCAGCCTGGGCAACACAACGCAACACAACACACACATACTCGTCTGTATTTATATTGTTGGACGGTAATCCTGTTAATGAAAAATGTGCTGTTTTTCACAGCCACTGGCATGGAGAGCGCCAGCCCTCTCCTGTGGGAGGGGAGGTGGGATGAGTTTTCGTCTGCCAAAATAAAAAGACACATTAATAAGAAAAGAATGTCGCAATCAACTGAAATTATGTTGTGGACACAAAGCAGAGGACGCCGCTCGCCTGCCGGTGCTCCTGAGTGATGAACCTGTTGTTTCTGAGCAGGTGAAGCTCTGATGCCAGGAGGCAGCTCTTAGATCCGAGTGTGTGCGTTCTCCTGCAGGGATACACCGATCCAGCGCACTGGTCCAACTGTATAGAAGGCTCCAATCACGCACACACAGACACACACACGAGCAAATCCAAGCATGGCACAAACCGTCAATGACAAACTGTGCAGCAGCTTCTTCGGGCTGTAGCTGGTTCACTCAGTGTCTGAGCTGTTCACTGACTGAACCAGAACTTTGGATGCTTTCATGATAATGAAGTTTTATTTCTGTTCTCAAGCTGTAAAAATTGTTGTGCAAGGTGGGGTTGTGTGTTTTTGGTAGGATCTTACCTGGACGAGGGAAAACCAAAATACCCTTCTGGATCCTGACGTAGAAGGTAAGTGTCGGGTCTGGATATATTTAAGAAATCAAATAATTACAACTTGCAGACACACTTCCTTATTAAGTGTTACAGAAGTAGGCGGTTTGTTTTGTGTGTTTCTCCATCTCTTTGATAACATTAGCTCTGACACTGGTCATGCAAAGGAAGTCAGCAGAAGTCATAAAACCTGTCGGTGAAAGCTGTGAAATGGCAGAAAAAAGCGAAAAAATCGTCAGTTCTTCACGTGGTTTCTGATTTCAGATAAGTGCTGCAGTCGAGTCCCTAAAGTTGAGTCCCAAATGTAGATTTTGAGTAAAAGGGAGAAGTTAGATTTGCAGCCTTAGGGAATTTTGTTAGTCAGCCTTTGCTCATACAAGTTTGTTGTAACACGTAATCTAAAGGGAATAAAGTTTTTTTTTTTTTTTTTTTTTTTTTTGTCTGTGTGTTTGGAGGATCTCAGAAATATGATATCAGCAAAAATCCATTCAGGCTTTTGTTGGAAATTTCCAGAAACCATTGGAAACTGGTTCAGAAATCCAACCCAATTTTTGCTTGGTACGATATTATTTCTGGGCTGAAGGTAGTTTTTTCTAAGTCCAACAAAACAGGAAGGACATTGAATATTAAAAACAATGCAGAAGTTTTCAGTTTTGGAACCAACTGAGGTTGAACTCAAGTTGAACTCCCGGATTTTATTTTATTTTCTTACTTTCTGAAGACTCCAGTAGATGTTCAACTGAGCCGTAGTTGGTTCAAAGCACTTCTGAAGCTGAGCCGAAGTCATCAAGGACTCACTCTGAGACACAAAAAACAGATTCAAACACAAATTACACGATTTGTTTTCCAGAGAAGTTTATTTACCAATAAGTACACAGCAGCTTCAGTCCGTATCTCCAAAGAAAAAAAAAAAAAAACCCATCAGAAGCTGCTGAACCTCCAATCTTCAGTCATATAATCATTCATCAGCTCTCTCAGTTGCAAATGAATTTCACTGAATCGTTTATTTGGGGGCAGCAGTAGCTCAGTGGGTTGGGGACCTGAGTTGGGAACCGGAGGGTCGCCGGTTAACGTCCCAGCCCGGCCAAAGTAAAGTAAAGTGTGGACTGGTGGATGGAGAGGTGCCAGTCCACCTCTAGGGCAATGCCGAGGTGCCCTTGAGCAAGGCACCGTCCCCCCCCAAATTGCTCCAAGGTGCGCTGAGCTATAGCAGCGCCTTCACTTAACTCTGGAAAAAAGCGGTGCCACCTCTCGCATGTGCATGGTGTGGGGCCCTGTGCATGTCTATTTCAGAGTGTAAGTTGAGAAAAGTATTTCGTTGTGTGTGCGCATTGATTCTCTCAGTGTGTGTAACAATGACAATAAAGCTTACTTCTTATTTATTACATTTATCTCATAATTGCAGGTGGAGTCTGTCAGGCCGGGACTCAAAACAGGACTCGGATGCAGAGAGCGGTGAATGGCAGATGCTGACTTTATTAGTAAACTCAAAATCACTCCAAAAAAATGGAGGCCTATAAATAAACAAAATAAACCAAGAACTCAAAATCACTCCAATACGGAGGGAAAAGAACAAACAAGAAACTCAAAATCACTCCGACCGGAGGAAAACAAACAAGACAAAAAAATAAAATCACTCACTAGGAGGAGAACAAACAAACTGAGGGCTCGGACAGACGTGGCTGTGGCGGGATACAAGGGCATGAAGCAACGGGCTGGGTGAACGAACAAACGAGGGGAGACGCAGACTATTTATACACACACACACACACACACACACACGGGGTAGGGGAACAGGTGGAGACAATCAGTAATCAGGGGAGACAATCAGACCGGGACAAATGAGGAAGGGCAAGTGACCTGAAACGAGAGGAGAGTTAAATTTCAAAATAAAACAGGAAGTCAAGAGACAAAACACAAACAGACTTAACGAGGTGTGACAGAGTCAGTGAAATGTAGCAGGTGAACTACAGCTTAGTCCCAGGATTTTATTTGAACCTGAAATTCAAACCGGAGAGTTTGATCCAGTTTCCACTTGTGGCTCCGGTTGAGGAAACATCACATTGTGCCACATCGAACCATAAAAATATAGAGCATTGGTGCAGTCCAGTCCAGGACTCGGAGCGGTGACAAATATCCTGCTCTGAAGTTTCATCAAAATCTGATCAGCAGCATCCGAGATATTGTGTGTGACAGACGGAGGGATGGAGGGATGGATGAGTGCCGACCCTCAGTCCCACTGCGGGGGGCAACAGTGGTACCAACGGCTAATTAATCAAATTATATGACAGATGGTGTGGAGGAACTATTTCCCCCACAGGACGCTTTTAGATGAGCCACCAGCCTCGTGGTGAAACTGAGCGTCAGCACTCGACTGAAGTCCTTTTATTCTGTCCAATAAGAGAGGGAAGCCTTGAGGGGGGGGGCAGCATTAGTGGGGGGATTGGAAAAGAGAAAGAGGGGAAGAATGATGGAAAAATATTGCTCCTTCCCTTTGGATGTGATATGATCACAGCCTGGTTATATTGCTTTGTGGAATATTGCTGGAGCACAGAATTAGATTGGGTCTCCCCCTCTGCTTCCATGATAAGGCCTCGGGAAAGCAGCTTTGGATCGATCCAACGGACAAAAACGGGACAACAGAAACATAAACAGATTATGGACCTTTGAAATGGCTTCATTTCCAGTCAGGGGACACACCCACCCACCCGACCTCCCTCCCTGCTTTCTCCCTCCGCCTCCTCCAAACTCCAAACGCGATCGGCTGCATTTGGAGTTTGAGCGGTGTGATAAATTTGGACATAACCTGAGTTGCCTCTCAGAGGCTCAAATTACAAAATCCAAGGCCAAACTTTTCCAGCTGGCTTCCAGTCAGCAAGTTAAAGCAGCAGCAGCAGCAGCAGCAGCAGCTCTGTCAATGGAGTTTAGTTCAGATGCTGCAATTATCCACCTCTTATCACCGAGTCAATTTTTGGTTATATTTTCATATATTCTGCAGGTTGATACAGGAACCCCCGCAGGCCACCAGGGTGCCCCATGGTCACGCATTTTTATGGGATATTTAGCACCAACAGGGTCCCAACAGGAAAAAATCGCCTCCAGGGGTTGTGGCAAATTAACGTGGCAAAATTGATTGGACCAAGAGGGGGAACATTGGCCTCAGATCCATCAGATGGACACAAATAGCTCTCCAAATGGATGTGACTGCTGGAGGTTTAAACAAGCAGCTGATCAAGACGATGATGAGCTGGATTAAACTCAGTCTCATCAACCAGGAAAAGGACTTTTCAGTACAAACTGTAATGGTGTAAGTGTTGTAAGCTTAAACTTGCACACGGGAAGAGTCGAACCATCTACTTTCATGTTGGTGCTCAGCTGATTTCTGGCTGGCGTCCCACAAAGTCCCACAGCATCAGTCGATCTCAATATTTGGTTGAATGTGAGTTCAATCAGGCGCCGAAATTCAACTTAATCTGGTGGAGAATGACTAACTGCTGGAGTCGAGCCCTTCTTGGTATTTGTTGTTAATTCTCTTCTAAACAAAGAAGTTCAAGTCACAAAAATATCCAGTCGTCAGCAAAACTCAACAAACATGAGACGTCACAACGTCCGTCCGATTTTCATTTCCAAACAAAATCCAACATCTTTAAATTTCTGATTAAACATATTTGGACCTAAAATCCACTAAAGCCGGGAATTAAAGTTTTTATTTGGTTTGATTTAGTGATGAACTCCCTTAATGGTTGCCAGACAGGAGGACCAGGACCAGAGGACCACAAGAAGCAGGACATAAAATCAAAATGGAAAATGTGAACGTTAGCCATTACTTCCAGTTTACTACTGGAAAGTGGGCTCACAGCTTTGTTACAAGGGAGAAGAGAAAGCGTCCAGATTTATAGGGAGGAAAAGGCAGCAGGACAAGTCGTCAGCGCTGACACAACGGATCCAATATTGCAGCTTGCTCCCTCTAATCTTATGAGTGGCCGGGGAACGAGGTGATACTGCAGATAAAAGTAAATCTACTTGGCAGCAAAGATTTGCTGTCCTCATTTGTTTGTTGCGCGCGAGGCACGAGAGAGTATTAAGAGCCGGAGATAGCGCTGCTCAGAAATTCTCCTCCAATACACAAAAAAAAGCCACACAGGGAGATAAATTAGGATTGTGGTCATCGCTGTAATGGCAGGATGATGGCTGAATTGTTTTCCTGGGGCAGAGTCGGCTCTTATTCTCCCGGCAGGAAGCTCCTCCACCTGATTAGCGAGCAGAAAACCAGCTGAACGGAACGAGCGGGCTGAGTGTGGGCGCCGGGTGAGCAGAACAGAGCTGCTTCCTGCTTAAAGACTCGCACAAACATCACACAGTGTGGCAACAACACACCGGAAGAAAATCTGACACCTGACCGAGTTCACACACGAACACACACACAGAGTAACAATGTGGTCTGATGAGTTCCCCTGGATCAGGATCATCGTCACATCCAGGCCCCCGAGAGCCTCCACGATACTGTCAAATCTACTGCCCCCCCCCTGTGATCAGGACTACAGAGAGTCCCCATGTGGAACCAGAGACAGTTTGTAATTTGTCTGGCACCCATCTTGGTTCTTTGAAACCATATTTAGACCATTTTTCTGGATGATTTTTCTCTAAATGGGACTTTACTTTTGAAAATGAACTTTATTGTGTCAGGACAGGTGTGTGTGGATCCAAGTGCAAGAGAGAGAGTGTTAGGCAGAAGTGCAATGTCCAAAATCCAAATCTTTAATCCGAGAAACGTAGCAGAGGTCAAAATACCAGGAGTCAGTTAAACCAGGCAACATGGCAGAATCGAAGGGTCACAAAAATACCAAAAACAGATCATACACAGGGAATCAATCGGGACTAAACGCGAGAGAGCTTGAACGCAAAGGTAACAAAGACATGGGAAATGAGGTGGGGTTTAAATACACAGGAAACAAGACACAGGTGAAAGACATTAGGGCGGAGACAGCAATCAAAACTGGAGGGAAAAACCAGGAAGTAAATCAAACAGCAACACAACTGAACCAAACGTCAAAATAAAACAGGAAATGCCAATAAAATGAATACAGATCCTGACATATTGAGCTCAAAAATCAAGTGAGAAGTAGCCTGGAGTCTATGTCTACTTTCTATAACTTGGAAAACATTTAAGTAAAGTTATGTGAGTTTGAACAAACCTGGAGTTTGTAATGACAGCGGATGTCATGGACCCGATGAAAGTTGTGTAGCAGCAGCGGCTCATTGCTTAAAAGTCGCACTACAACACAATAAATGGCGGGAGTCTGGATTTTTTATACTGCCGAGTGACGTGAGGAGTGTGACCCAAAGCTTCATCACCCACAGGAAAAGGTGCTTGTGATTTAAAGCGATGCTGAGAACCGCCATTACTCCATCGGGGCTTGAAAGTGATCGTTGCTGCGATCGCCTACTCACATCAGAAACACATCGGAAAGTGAAAAGAAAAAAAAAAAAAGTAAAAGCAGGAAACTAAAGGGTAGAAAAAGAAAAGGTTGGGGGGAGATGAAATGTTGTGGTGGATCTAATCCTCACTCGCGCTGTGCGGCTCTTTCGCTGGATGATGAAAGTACAGTTGGAGGGGAAACTATCTCCCCCTTAAGTGTTCCCTCCTCTCAAGCCTGAACTGCCTGTCTGCCACTTAAACTCCTAGAAAATACTGAAGATGCTTTTGTTCGAGTGATGAGGAGGAAAGAGGCTGCTACTCGCAGCTCAGAAGGGGAAGGAGAAATATTCACAGGCTGTTAAAATTTTTTGAATCACAAAGATTTGGTGTTTCATTTAGCTTGAAAGTTGTTTTTGTTTCCTGATTAGCATCATTTCAGGTGAGGAAATTAAAACTTGTAAAATTCTTGAAAGGTTTCGCTCACATTTCCTTGTCTTGCCATACATTTGCATGCAAATTTGCAGAGAACAGCTCTTTTCTCAGAAGATGAAGTCGTACTCGAGAAGCTCCCTCGCACTGAGTCACACTCGCTTTCTTTTACTGCCAGAGTCTCAGTCCTGATGCCAGACTTGAACTCCTCGTATGAAAAAAAAAATCACAAACTGAATGAAGTGATTAAACGAGTGTGGTAGCAGCAGCAGCGCAGGGTGACACCGTTTGCCAACTGCCATCTCGTCCAGGATGCCGAGAGGTCCGATGGGCAGCCGACTCAGCCTCCGCGCAAACACTCTGGAGCTGGAGGTGAGTCACCGCAGACAACAGCCAGCGAACTTCACCTGCGAGCACAAACGAACTAACAGACATCAGATGGCCGGGAAAGGCCAGCGGAGTCAGACTGGAGGCCTCGAAGGCGAAGAAGAAAGAAGGAAAAGCTTCTTTTTTTATTTCCTCACTGTTGTGAAGTTCAGCCAATTTATAAATTCAGATGCAGCAGTTAATGACTTTACTAATGCAAATAAATATTTGTACGCATGTATAAGTCACCGTGCTTGATAATGATAACACCCCCTAGAACCCGACCCAGTTAGTGATAGCGGGTTTAAGGTGGAGGCCTGCCTGACCCAGGTGTAAGTGCGGGCCGACGCCGTCGGGGTCTGAGCAGCTGAAGCTGAATATTTCTGATATTTAGTTGTCATTTTGTGTTTAAGGGAAAAAAAGAAAAGAAAGTTTTCTGCTCAGATTTCTGCCGGGACTTCCGTCTCGTTAACTGGCAGACGTCCGCTGCGCTGACAGTCATCATGCTGATAAAATGCGACGGCGCCAGCAAAAAACCTCAGATCCAAATCAGGTCCGGAGTGACTCACAGAGGCCCATAAAGCAACTCGCTGAATACACACTGCTGATTAAAGAGGTCGGCAGCCTCCATAAATCCTCCGTAATATTAAAGGACAGTTTGGTTTCTGTTGTGGAAGCTGTGAAAAGCCCTGAAGTCCAATCTGTCTGAAGCATATGTGAGCTGTAAAAGGTGCTTACGGCTGACATATTTATCTGTCCACTCGTTCAACAAACCACCGAGAATAAAAACAGGAGAATCAGGATATTCTCCAACCAGCCACAGGAGGAGGAGGAGGAGGCGGAGCTCCACGTGATTGATGGATCAGCATATCTCATCGCCCATCATGTCTGGGCGTGGCAGATGATAGAGCCGCTGGCGAGCTGAGAGGCTTTTAGCCACTGTACGGGTCAAACGCCTCTATGGTAAAAGACAGGCGTAAATCTCCCCGCCGCCGCCGCCACGGCCCAACCAGCTGATCAATACCGATCTAAAAGTGATGGATGAGACCTCGATGGACTCCATCTTTTCTTCTCCTGGCAGCAGGACAGAAAACATCTTCTCTCTCTCTCTCTTTGGACCGAAGGGAGGGAGCTAAGGGGGGGTGAGGGTGGCGTCATGGTGATAAAACAGGATGTCTGGAATATGGTCGTCATTCTGTATGACCAGTCTGTGATGTCACTGTTTCAGGGAGGTCAGAGGTCAATATGACACTGACGCCACCACACTGTGGGGTTTTTTCTTTTTTTGTTCGTTATTAAACCAAGTCAAAACTCTAGACGACCTGAGATCATCCACACTTCATTTGTTTCCAAACTCATCCCTACAGAAGAAAGTCGTCCTCTGGCTGGAACGAGAGGAAATAAATGAATATGAGCCGCTTTGTGAAGTTTAACTCCCCGACTTGACCCCTCGAATTGAACCAATCCATATAAATATGTTCCATTGGATTAGTCTGCAGATTGGACGATCACGCCTGCTATAATGACATGAAATGACCTCATCGCTCTGATTCATGCTGCTCCTGATGGGGTCGGCGGTGGATCATCTCTGGGAGGAGACAACGAGAGAAAGGTTGACAAATCTGCACCTTCTAAACTTTCAACTCCAAAGATGGTTTCTAAAAACTAACACGCACTTTTTTTTTTTTGTCATTTTTGGACTTTTGATATCAATGTTTACTTTTTATAAAGAAGCAGCCTCCCTGGTGTGTTGTGTCATTTTAATTTTTCTTTGTCTCGTTTCAGGCTGTTGTGATCGTCTGAAATGCCCTAACGTCTTGCACCCGTCCCCGTTGTCCTTGTCAGTTTCTGTATTTCATATTAAGTTTCCCCATAAACCTGTTTACTCGCTGTCACACTTATTTCATTTGTGACTTTCTCTCATCTCATCTGTTCGAACCACTAAACTTCTTCTTGTCTTCGGTCTCCCTGGTGGACTGCTGCGCTGTGATACTGAGCACAACAAGAAAGAGCCAAAGTCAAGTTGTTGAGGAAAAAGCTTCAATTCACAAAACTACAAAAAAATCTGTGTTTCCTAGCATTCTTAATAGCTTCCAGCCTTTAGAACTAAAACATATCCCTCTTTTTCTGACTTGTAGTTTACTTAAAAGCCATTAGTGACCCCGGGGGGCCAGC
Source organism: Remorina albescens (assembly GCA_034769265.1). Classification (NCBI taxonomy): domain Eukaryota; kingdom Metazoa; phylum Chordata; class Actinopteri; order Carangiformes; family Echeneidae; genus Remorina; species Remorina albescens. Next base: position 4,133,395 of record CM068475.1, on the reverse strand, counting down.
TCGGCGCTGATGGACTCTCACTGAGGCCCAGGGGACCCGCGTGAAGGCGGCGCGCACTTACGTCCAATCAATAAACGGACAGTGTGACGGTTCAACTCAGACTCTCGTGCTGCATTTTCCTGAGATGAATCCCCCACCAGCCCGCACCTAATGATAAAGGCCATGAATTGAAGCCATAAATTACCTCCTAACATGGAGGATTGTGATGATTAATCACTCCACAAAGTCTCCACCGAGGAGACACAAAGACCGCGTCACACCGGTGCCAAACGGCCTCTCTGCGTTCGCCGCCGGTGATTTACAGCACAGTGGTGGCGGCGGCGGCGGCGTTCGGCCCAATTGTCAGCTGCTGAATCAGAAAACTGTTTGGAGATGCCAGGCTGACAAAGAGCACGAGACAAAGTCCGCCGCACCTGTGAAAAGCTGCAGTATATGGACACATTTCGCTGATGACAACAGCGCTCACTCCTGCTTCTTTCAGTCGCAGTAACGGCCATTCGGTCAGTGACGCACTCCATAAATCAAACAGACTGCCGGTTTGTTTACCCGCCGGGGCTGGGGACAGGTCTGAAGCAGCAGTATCTGTCCCAGCCAGCTGTTCGCCCCCTCCCTCCGCCTCTCCGCAGCCTCGGCTAATCTCGGCTTTCCAACTTTCTTTAATTCTGCTTCTTCATTGTCCTGAGTTTTGGACAAACTTCACGTCTGCTCTCTGTCTGCTATCTCTGCGCCGGAGTCGTGACTCGGCGTGCTCCCGTTAATTCAGTTCCCTCTCTGCTCTTCCTGTGAGAGCTCAGAGGAAACTGTTGATTTAACAAAAATAGCTACCTCCTTGATTTCTCTCTGTGTGTCCAGTGTAAACAGCTGCACGCACGTGGCGAGCTCAGCCGGCTGCTCTCTTTGTATTTGAATCTGAGGCTGAACAGCGGTTTGTTTTCTGTGTTTGGATTATCCGTGTGTGTCAGCAGTTACCCTGATGTTGGTTCTGTCGAACATCCCATTCCCGCCTCGGACACTGACGAACTACAACTACGGCTCAAACAGCTGAAAAAAAATGTGTGTGACGGTCCTGAAGTTTAGAACCAGGTTGGACAGATGAGTGTTAATGAGGCGATTAGACATCATTCAGATTAAACCTGGAACCAAATTACAAACGTGAACGATCAGTCAGAGCAGCGACAGTCTGAGATATTACACTTTTGTCAAGTTCCTTTTAATAGTCCAGCCAAAACCTTCTGGAAATTAATTTTCAAATGTTCACCAGGACCAGAAGGTTTAGCCAATTAGATCTTGGTGGTGAAAGGTCGAAGGTCATTGTCATCCAATTTGGTAAAAATGTCGGCTTGGAGTTGTTATTTTTGATATCTTAATTGCTCCTTTAGGGAACTTCTTCAAGTTTGCTCCAGAGATTCATTTGGAATCGAAGATGAATTGTAATGGCTTTAATGGCCAATTCTACTTTTGTTTTTATATTCCCATCACTTTGCCGTTTGATTCCGTCGGCTTCAGGAGCCTCTTCTGCCGTCTGTCCTCTGAAGATTAAAAGCTGAATGTTTCAACAGCCTGGTGTCGCGTCCAGAGGTTGAGTCTGGATGTACTCTTAAACATTTTTTATGGGCTTTCAAAACAAAAACATTTCTCTTTCAATCGTTAATGTGGGAGAATCGATGGATGTTTGCTCCATTAGTATAACAGGCAGCTTTCCTCCGTCTTTGGCGAGGTCGTTAACCTGCCGGCGTTTGCTGGGTTGATGATTACGGCGACCCTGAGAGCTCGACACACTACGACTCCAGAAAGCACAGACATATTCAGACAACATCTTCATCAAAGCGCATGATGCAAATACTCACAAGGCACTGAAATTAAATACACAAACTCCTGTCGGTTCAGTGACTGCTAATCTGGCTCACGCCCCTTGAATGGGTCAGCCGATAAATCTGAGGGGTTGTCAAACTTTTTTTGTTTTGTTTTGTTTTGTTTCTTTAATGCTGAAATATAAAAACGAAACCAAGTCAGGGTTTAACGAAAACACACATGAACTAGATGTCTGTGCACAATAACAGGCAAAAATAAATCTCCGGGTTAAAAGGAACATTTTCATTGAATCGCGCCTTTCGCTGCAGTGACAACAAAGAATGGTCTTTGTTATTCTGTGGCCAGTGATCCATCATCTTCCTCGTGTTTTGCCTTTGTGTATTTTTTGACCCATTTCCTCGTTGACCTCGTGTTTTGCCTGATTTGCTGGATTACTTTTGCACCTTGTGCTTGTTTTAAAGTCTCTGATGTTGGTGAAAAAGATTTTTTGAGTTCATTTATCATTACGTCACCCCTTTTCCTTGCCCCATCTGCTAATTGCTAACCAGAGCTAGCCTTAATGCCTGGTGTGCTGCACGGAGATCAGTTTCTTAATAACTCATTCTGATTGTTGAAAAGCTTCATTTGATTGAGAAAAGAAAACCAACTCATCCCAAAATGGAAATGTTTCTTCTTTTTCTTCTTAAATGTGTCCACATGAGTTCAGCTCTGGTCTCACACGGTCATCCGATGACATTTCTTAAGCCTTTTCCACATTCTGTCGCTCGGTCTCTTCCCCCAAGCTGAAGCTGCAGGGCTTGGCCGGAGGAGGCAAGCTGCAATTGATTCAAAATCCTTAGCGGCAAAACAGACAAAGGGGTCATCTATTATCTTTGCCATCCTCGCCCACGGCCGCCCTCCCCCCAACCCTCTCTCCTCCTCTCTCCTCGACCCATCTTTGGCGGTCACCCGTTAAAAGGAAGCTCTGGGGACGTCATGGAGCTCTCTGCACCGCCGGCTACGCTCCACTTCTCCGAGGCCGGGGGCTGGGGCTAATTGGCGGATCCACCAGGGAGCCCTCCAACCGCCAAACCTCCCAGCCGGGGGGCCCATTTGCAAGCATGTGATCTCTGCTGAACGGGGCGCAAGAGCCAGAGACGGAGGAGGTCGGGCAGAGCTGGTGGGTCTGGAGGACATGGAAGAAGTGATTCCCAAGAGAGGAGTGGGTGGCAAGAAATAAGAGAGGAGTGGGGGGGGGATTCTAAACCGCTCTCTGAGCTGTGAAATAACTCTTTCAGCCCTTTTGCACAAAATTTAAATGTATTTTTTAAAGAGACAAAAATAAACAACATTATCTCTGAGCGTCCTTCAAACCCCCATATTTTTGCCAGCAGGCCTGATGTAAAGCACGGAGGCGGCGCGATGCATTCAAAGCACACGGGATGTAGTGGAGAGCAGAGAAGCAGACCGAGTGGGCTTTAGTGGAGACTGCGGGTAATTGACAGGCAGAGCTGGACAGCTTTGTGAGCGCCTCCACCAGCAGCTCTTTGTGTTTATCAGCCGGCCCAATCGATGGTCATCTTAACCCCGGGAGAGAGAGAGAGGCCAGGAAGGATGAAAAGTAAAGACTTCTCTTTTGTTGTCCGGGCAGTTCTGTCCAGCGCCATTGGCAACGTTCCCAAAGGACTGAGCTCAGAAAAATATGAAAGATTGAAACCATGACAAAAAGCTGGAATAAATTTTTCTATTTTCTCTCCCTGCTATCCCCCAATGCATCCAGACTCTCTCCTTTTTAGAAGAAATGCTTTCAAATATTTTGGTTGGGCTCTCACTTTGAGCCTCTCTTCAGTGACCCATTTCGGTCCGGGGGGAAAAGTGAGCAAAGAGAAGCTGGAGTGAAGCCAGTGTGACACACTTGGATTTGATCATGCAAGCCAATGCAAACTATAAACCACAGTAGCACTCAGCTGCTGCACTGTATGGCTGGTCGCTGAGCACTTTGTTGTGGTACTGTATTTTTTTTTTTTTTTTTTTTGTCTTCTTTCTTTAACAATCGAAAAGAATAATCTTTCCTCTCTGACGCAGCTAACGCTTGTAATCTCATGCAACTGCACAAACTTTTCTGGTCTTTAGAGAAATGTCTAATAACTTAAGAAATCTGAACCTTTGAACTGTATAACTCTCCCATGTAAAAAAAATTTAATAAAAAATTAAACATCCTAAAATGTTAGCATGTGATCATCACTATTTATTTAGAAATATGAAAATAGCTAAGCTAATTTCAGCAGTCTGAATAGAACACAAAAAAACCTAAAACTATATTTAGCACTTTAGCATCTCTAATCCCTGATATAAGTTTTGTTTACAAATTTCATATTTCATTGCACCACTTAAAACACATGTAAATATCCCGGTCCTGTTTTCATTACCTCTGGGCTGCTTCTATACAAACTGTGGCTAACTTTGTGAAACTACAAGGTGAAATCTTGTGCTGCTGTCTGACTGAGGTTTAATTATTTTCTGCAATAACTAAAAATCCAAATGGCTTTTCGTCAAGCGAACCAGGATGATGCTAACACCCGGGTTAGCCGACAACAAATACTTAAAAATCATGCCAATTTCAGTCGGGCACAGTTTTGAGAAATGCATTGTCTTCATATATATATATATATATATATATATATTATATGTATATAATACAGGAACATGTATAATTTAAATTTCCTGCATCACAGGGACTGACTAAACGCTGGTTGCCTGGTAACTTCGCCGATGAGGTTGCAGGAAGTCGCTGCCTCTGGATGTTTACCAAGAGATTGTTTCCGCGTGTAAGTCCCTGCAGTAAAACAAATCACTTTAAAATATTATTATTTTATGTCTATGAGCTGACTTTCCTCACCTGGTACAGCTGTGCCCTAAATGGAGAAAACCACACCTGGAACTGAGAACCTGGTCTACAAGCTGACCCGGGATTATGTCCCATCTGGTCTCCAATCAGCTCCGCCATGGTTCTTCTCCTCCTCCAGAGAAGGTCGCCTGGCAAACAAAGAAACCAGTCCACTTGTAAAAACCCTAACAGGCCCATTTTCTAATCAGATCATAAGTCCTGAATATGTCTACACACGGAGGCTTTACTGACTCACTTTGGATAAACGTGTCGGCCCAGAGAATGATGAGCCCACATAAAAATTCAAAATATCCGTCCGCTTTAATGGGATGTCTTGTTTTTTTATTTTATGTGCTGCATTGTTTCGCTCAGTCTGTGCTGCACACACACACACAGCCGTTTTCAGCTGAGCTCAGCAGTCGGAGCCTCCATCGACTCTCAGTAAATTTGATGGACAGAAGAAACTCGTCTCCTGAGAGATAAAGTGTCAGCCTGTCGGTTAAATTCCCATCTTAAACTCTTGAGGACAAACAGCTCTTTATATATTTTCCTTTTATTCTTGTTGCACTTGATTCCTCCGTAAACTACGTTTACTGTCACTGCTCATCTCGGTGGCTTTTATTTAGTCTCGTCTTCAGTGACGCACTTTGAAGTCACCGGTTCGAGAAGCGCCAGGCTGATAAAGTTGTTTATGTTTAGCGGCTGATGGCGTGTTCAGAAAGAGCGGGAAGGTTTTGGCGCTCTGTGGGGATCTTCTCCGCTGACCTGCTGATATAATCAACATCAATGCTTCACGATGTTTTGTTTCCGTCCGAGCCCCACAATAAATACACACAACAACAAAATCTCGCAGCTCTATGACGACGTGGAGGATCACAACCAGCGTCTTGTGTGTTTCCACTTTTGTTTTCATTTCTGAATAATTTGATCCAGATAACTTTAAAGTTACCGTTAAAGTGGACGTGATTCATGTTGCGATTCCTCCGGTGGAAGGATCTCTCAGTGTCTCTGAAGGTTTTTTTCCTGCTCAGAAAAATAATGAGCCAAAGCAGCTCAATCGTCCATATTTATGATGAAAACAATACTTAGAGATTCTTCTCCTGAGTACTCGACTAAATGCTCAAATCAGTAAACAATCACACAAATACTCGAGTTTGAGATTTATATTTTTCTCTCAAACTGTCCCATCTTGATTCTTTAGATCTGAGCAAGAAAAAAAAACACTTTTTTTGTGTCCATCTGCTTAATTACTGACAAAATACAATAAAATTTGTAACAAACTAATGAAGGGAGAAACAAAACACGGTCTCCTTGGGATAGGTAAATAAAAGCAACAAAAAATTGCCCTGATTTTCGCTGCCGCTCCGACAGAAATTGTGTATATTAGTCTCACAGGACTTTCGGGGCATCGATCAGGTTTTCAGTTGGAAAAGCAAACAAACAAAATTAACAGGTGAGATTGTCGGGTTTCGTCGTTATTTTGAGTAGAAGTTGTAAGAATAAAGGCAAACAGAGTTTTTAGATGAGCTGCAGCTTCACATCGGGTTCCTGATGCAGATCCAACTATTGATGTTTGTATCTCATCAGTGAAAAGCACAAAGTTAGTTGACATTAATAAGTTTACGTAGATCTTCATTCATCCCAATTTTGCAGAATATTATGATGTCACAGCTGCGGGCCCCTGTAGGCCCCTGAGGAATGGGATACCTGGAGGATGGGGCCCCTGTTAGACCAGTACTATTAGACCAAGTTCCTGTAGATTTCTTCTTCTTTTATTTCATTTTCATCAAATGATGTTTCATTTCTGTCAAAGACAACACTCTTTTGTTTCTTTCCTCGGGGAAACAATTTAATTCTCACAAAAATAGATAGATAGATTCTTACTCCTCCTCCTCCTCCGCTGCACTGAAGGATTTTATCTCCGGATCCACGTGAGACTTTCCTGCTTCGTCTTCTGTGTTTGATTTTTCTCTGAGCGAAGGCGGAGACTCTGACCTCTGACCCCGTGGCGGCAGACGAGGTGAAGCGAAGCCATTCTGCTGCAGGATTAACACTTCTACTCCACTACATCTCCTCATCGGACTGCGCCGCGGCCTTTTGTCCTCGCCTCGTCCGCTGACAGGAAGTGGCAGTCGGGGACTGGTACCTGCCACATGCTGTGACACGATCACAAAGGGAGTGCGTTTCAGGAGGGAGAAAAAAGATGTTGGGCAGGAGAGACACTTTAATACTAAAAGACAGCGCCGGCCTCGGCTGCTATCAGTGCTTCTTTGTTGGCAGGAAAAAAGCCAGCGTGTTCCCTCCTCTTTATCTGATGGACACACGTCTGAGCTTACCGCCGCCGCCACGCGGGGGTCACACGAGTCAGCGGGAACGATCGAACTACAGAGCCTCGTTTATAGTAGCCCTCCTTCTGCGTACTGATGGCCGAGTGTCACGTCGCGGCTGTCAGGGCCAGATTTAATGCTGATAAAAGTCAAAATGTGTCTCGGCTTTTTATGCGTCCGGTCAAAACATGGCGAATTTCTGCATGTAAAAATGTCACAATCCCACCTGTCGCACAAAAACCCTGCACAACCTTTAATTAGCCATTAATAGATGAGAATAAAAAGGCTTTATTGTCATTGTGTCGTGAAAACTATAATTAAATTAAACACGGCACTCTCGGTTAGTGCATTAGTTAAAAACTATTAAAAGAGATAGCTTCACGCACATTACCATAATCATGATTTAAATATAGAAATCTAAATGTCGGAGTGATTGTTGCTCATGTGGAAGTGTGCGTGCACAAAAATGAGGAGCGGCTTACAGGTACTGTTTCTAATTTTGCATGCTTCTGTTGATTCAAATGGCAAATGGCTTTTGGATGAACTTGTGTTTTCTTTGATGTTGTTCCCGTTTGTTTTGATGCCGCGCTCACGGAACTCACAGATGATTTATTTGGAGGAGTTTATATATTCAAGATTTTAACTGGAACACAGAAATGTGATTTCTAACCCTCAAAAGTCACTGTTTGATGTTAAGTGCGTCTGCACAAATACACAAATATTTTGGGATGCCCTTTACGCTCGACTGGAGCCAGGAAGTGGCCGTCACCATGGTGACAGATAGACGCCCTGCTTTGATGGCCGTTGCGGTCAACACACAAATTTAGTGATTTTATTCATCAGCATGAGAGAAGTGTGCGTAAAACTAAGCTTGCATTTGTTAGTTGTTTCTTCCTCCGTTCTCATGTCACACTTCCTGCTTTGACGGCGGTAATCAGCAGACTCCAGTCCACTGAGCAGATTCGGTTTGAGACGGCCCTGAATGTGCGGACCCTCCGCGATAGTCGATGGCTGGTTGACCTTTCACCTCCCAGGAGACTAAACCATCCACATGTCACCTCATGTGAGTCTGACGGCTTATGTCTTATTTAAATGTTATTGGTAATTAACAGAAATAGTTCAGCTTTAATATATAAAAGTAATTTTGTTCTCTGGGTAACCGTACCCGTTCTCTAATCATGAAGACAAATGACGAAGTAAAATGGAGCCAACACACTCAGCCGCCACATTACTGGCCATTCAACATGCAAAAATATAAAAGTGACCTTAAATAATAAAAACCAGAAAAAAGGCTTCCTGTTAATTCAGAGAGAACAAATACAAAATGCATTACACGCTTTTCTAGTTATTGAATTCGGACAAGCGTCCCTTCAGCTCAGCACGTCCTACTTCTCCTTTTTATCTGGAAGCAGAGAGGATATTTTAAGCAGAGTAAAACCTCTCATCTGTTTAAAGCTGTTCATCATTACTACTCCTCTGCCTCTTGTTTTGGGCATCTTTTCTCTCAGCTCGGTGCATTAAAAATTGAAAGCATTCTTTGTGTTGATGCAGAGGGAAGGGTGGGGAGAGAAAACAGCAACGATGATCTTTGGAGTGCTACTCCTGCGCTCTTGAAAAGCCGACATCAATGAAACGGGGAGGGGGGGAGGGGAAAAAAATATAAAAATGGGGAGAGCGATAGAGAGTAGGAAAAAAAAAGAAAAAGGCGACATGAAGAAGTTGTTGCCACTCTGTTTTTAATGTTGGGATGTTATAAAAAGCTGTCTGAGCTGTGGTTGTAACACATACAGTACAGGATGTTAGATCCTTCTCCCAGAGGAGTCTGACGCTGAATAATTATAATGTTAAAAAGGAAAAGAAAATACACATCACAGCCGCCGCGCTCGTCTCCAACAACCAGCAGTCAAATATGGCTGCCGACGCACAAAAGCTTTCCTACATGGGCGCTAATAAAGCTCACTATTAATACTATTATTGATGTTGAGTTTATTATTTTTATGTCATTATTCCACAGAGGACGGATGAGGGGGGCTGGAACACAAACTCGGATCCAGTTGATTCAGCCTCTGAGGCACGTCTTTGCTTTTAATGACAATTGTATTTTTATCCACATAAATAAGAGGAGATACAGTCATTGACGGCAGAGCAGCCGGACTGCGGGGTTAACACTCTGCTCCCCAGAAGATGAACCCTACCAAATGGTCTCTGTGTGAAATATTTGCTGGATTGAAGGTCGGTGATCTCCCGACTCGGGGAACATCAACGTGTTGGCATGAGAGCGGTTTAGCCTTCAGCTGACAGACACTGCAGCTGCCTGACAAAGCTCCCTTTCAGAAGCCATTATCACTTCACATCGGAGGGGATTTACAGGATAATTTTGAGAGGATGAAAGGTCTGAAACGTGTTTGAACATGTTTGACTTTCAGTAACACGCAGGAAGTTTTTTTTCTTGAATGATCTGGAATCTGCTCCAACAGAGACTTCCACGTCTAATCCAGAGCTTCACCTGAGAGCTTCACCTCAGTCACAGAGCAATCATCCATCTGTCCGTCCATTTTTCCTTTCATCCATCCATCCATCCATCATCCGTCCTCCTGCAGTTCTGCTAACAGGCGACAGAGGGCACTCTCCCCCCAGGCAGGCAGCAGAAGGCTTTGGAAGCAGGAGTTTGTCAGACACCTCACTGAGCAGGAGCACACATGACGGTGGCAGGATCCGAGTACACATGCAGCGTTTTGTTGGGCGGGAAGAGAGAAAAAATAAGATTCCTGATTCTTTTTCTGCATCTCCTCCACAAGCTGCTGAGTCTTGAGGCAGAATTAAGAGCTTCTGGGTTCACGGCGTCTCACTGCTCTTTGGGCTTTAGTTTAATCGAGTACGTTTTGTGTGCAAATGTCTAATCAACCTGCTGTGACAAGCTGCTCGAAATATTTGCATGAATGTGCAGCGGGAAGAAAATACTAAGATGGACAAAAAAAGCACGGATGATCAGTCACATACTGATTATCCTCTTTATCTGGAAACACTGAAAGCAGTTGTACAGCAGTTGTGGTGTGAAAATGAGTGCCATTACAGACTGTAACAGGTCAGATCCGAAAAGACATTTAGAGACACCGCTGTGAGGAAGAGCAGGCGAGGGCTCCGAGAAGATGAGGTGAAGAAATGGAAACTACAGCTGTTCATGACTGCCTGATACACCTGAATCTCACCTCTTTTTGAGCCACTTGAAGGAAGGCTGGATGTGCTGTTTTCTCCGAGCGGGGGATCTGATTTATCCCCAAGGTCTAACAAACCTGTTGAATGCGTCTCCTTCCTCACAAAAATTCTGATTCAGATTTAGAAAAAGAAAAAAAAAAAAAAAAAAAACATTTGGCATTGCCATTCTCCTTCACAGTTTGTTTAATGGATTGATTTCCGCAAAATATGATTTGATAATTGAACAACATGAATGTTTGTGGGTTTCTCTTTGTAAAATATGAGGATCTCTCAGTATTACACCGAAACACAGAAACACAAGACACAAATCTGTGAGCCTGGGAATGATTTTTCACTTAAACTATTCAGTATGTACAATTTTGCAGAGCTGACCTGCTCTGTACTCGATCTTGATTGGGTGGTGCAGTCTGTCAATCACACAGTAACCCCCCCCCCCTAGTCTCTAAACGGGAGCATTGTTTAAAAAATGAACATCACGTTGTATTGAAGACTTGAAACTAGAGACTGAGAACTCATCAGGAAAACATTTGCTGAGATAATAAAGCTAATAGTCTTCAATACAATCTGACTAATTATCTAAGGATTAAGGATATTCAGCTTTGCCTTCACAGACCGTCTTTGTGGCCACCATATATAAAGTCTGTGACAGTAAACAGGCTCAGCCAAGAAATAATCCCATCACAGGTTTGATAGTGCGCAGGTAACATATTGAGTTAACTAAAAAACTTTTCCCAGTTTTTATACAAAGTTCAGCTAACTGTCAGTTTTATATTTCCTCATAATAAAAGAACATTTTCATTCCATTTCCTCAACAAATCCCAACACAATCATCCGCTTTCTTTATTGTTCCTGAAGACCAAGACTGAACCTCCACGCGCTGGTCATCGACCTTTCAGAGGAGTCCAGACGCGATCGGAGGCTTCGGAAGCACTAACGGCACATTTTGGGTCCTGTTATTTTCAGTTGTGTTGACAAAAATATGCTGGTTCTTAACAGACTCTTGCATCGCGGCAAACTTCAAGCCAATTATTTACATTTTTAATGTGAGGTAACTCGGCACTGGCAAAGTGCATTGAAATTCCATTACCGCACACCCACTGATTATCTTTGTGATTTACTTGAAATACTTTTTCGGCTGTCGGAGTTAAAAGGTGGGTACATGAGAGACAAACGATGAGAGGAGCCCTGGAACTGACCCAGCATCACTGAGTGGCTGACTTATATCTGTTGTCGTGGAAACGGAGGACTCTGTGACTTTTCTGTCAAGAAATCCTGAGAAGAGGGGTAACAAAAAAAAAAAAAAACACAGTTCCATTAAAACCTTTCTTTCACTTTGTCGGGCTGAAAGCCGCAGACACGCTGACAGTTGGCAGAGCCAAGCTGAGTGCTAGATCCAGCAGGTCGACTCGAAACGCCGCAGAGAGGAGGCAGTGGAGGAGGATGAATCAGGGCTCGGGAATCAGTGTCATGTCATCCCGCAATCTAAGTACATCAGCAGCTATTACCATTTTTAAATAGATCACAGAGGGACCAGAAGAGGCCGAGTTCACTCAGACGTTTGATGGAAAAGTACAGAGAATCGTTGTGAAGAGAGAAGGAGACACGTGATGGATAAAACTTTACATTTAGAAGTTCACACGGATGGTCTGAACATGAAAAAGTGATTATTGACAGAGCTGTCATTTATGAAAAGTTTACCCGTTTCAAGTAAAATTCAGCCTTCGCATTCTTAGAATGGAGTTTTTCTGTTTACACGTAAAAAGAGTGAGACTTACTTAAAGTGAAAAGGATGATGTCGACCATCAGCTGGGCCGTTTGTGAGTTTCTGTTCATCATTGGAGAAATAATCAGTTCCTGATACCGATGTGTTTTATAATAAAGAGCTTCATGTGATTGAGAGGACCAAATCATTTGAGAATCTGTTCAGATATATGGATATGAATAAACACTTGATTTGATATAACATACCAATAATTTACCAAAAGCAGCCGATGATTTTATTCATTACCAACCACGTTCTGTGAGACTGACAGCTTTCACAGACTGTGCTGTAGATCAGAGAACACCTGGAGGTCAGGACTTGGACTTCCTGTGAGGGTTCTGGGTTTGGACCAAAAAGCAGGATGCCACTGACCTTCCGGAAAGAGGAACCACGCTGGCAGGGAGAAGGCAGGGAGGCAGAGAATAGGCGAGGTCAGGATCAGACGGCTGCTCAGTTTCCCGGGGCAGAGATGAGGGAGACGGGTCAGAGGTTGGTGACGAGAAATCAGATGGTAATGAGTGAGCAGGAGAGGCTGATACACTGACTGATTGGTGATCAGGACCAGCTGAGGGCAGCAGGTGAGGGGAGGAGTCCTGATGAGGTGGGAGGGGCTGTGAGTTCAGGCGACTGTGACACTTCCTGTAGCTGGACTTGGACATCGAGGAGAATGTGTTTGTGTTCGAGCCTGAAGTGAGTGAAAACAAACAGACCAGCCATCTATTGAAAGGGAAAAAAGAAATCTTCCACATGACACATCAGAGTTTGCCGAGCGGTTATGAATCTAAGAAGGATGTGAATCATCCACGGAGACCTTCACAGTCAGAAGATCACCTACGCCGGGCATCAGAGGTCGTTCTCCACCTGCATCATTAAAAACAGCAGTAGAAGAAAAGATAATTGTGTGTGCGTGTGTGTGTGTAGCACCGACTGGAGGTATGTAAGACAAACAAGGAAAAAAGTAAAACTGCATTATTTATATCTGGTATCGATTCATCTCCTTTCTGAAGCAAAAGTGTATAGAAAGACGAGCTGCACTTTAAGTTTCAAAGGAAGTAAAGGCGCAGAGTGACCTGTGACCTGCTTAACTTTTTTATTTTCCTCCATCAGCCCACATCTCCTTCATCTCTCTGCTTGTCTTTGATTGATTTGAATGAACGTGTGTTGTGCTGCAATTAGCCGGCTCTGCTAAGATACAAGCTTTGTTGTAAACACGGAGGATTAGCTGCAGACAAACACACCTATCAAACAATTAATACGCTAATCAGCTAATGAATGCTGCTACTTTTCACTGCTATTAACGCTGCTTAGCAGCTATCACCAAACGCTTTTCCAGCCTTTTCCTCTTTCGACACTTCTGAAGGTTTTTCTTTTCTTTCATTTGTTATTCTTTATTATTTTGGCTCGTGCTGTCCATTCTTGCTGATTTTTCAAACAGCAGGCTGATCCCATTTGTCCAGCTCTTTTTCATTTTCTTCTTCTTCTTCATCCTTTATGTTTTTTTTTTTTTTGTCATTCTGTCAAACTATAATTCATTCACTTGTATTTCATTTGCCTCAGTTCACAAATCAAGAAGCGCACCGCAGGTGTCCAGGGCTGTACTGGGGATGCAGCAGTGGATGTACTCAGAGTATTCAAATCTTTTAATGCAGTAAAAAGCAAAATGCCAAACAATGAGTCCGAAGCCTTGGATTCACATTTTTATACATCCGTAAAAGCTCCAGAGAATCTCAAAAGCATCAGCTGCTCGGGTGATATAAAGGAAATAAAGCTTTATTTGAGGTTGAGGTAAAAATCACTGATGCACTAAGATGAAAACTGTCCAGTTGGGAACCAGATTCTCTTTGTTTGTGTGGAAAAGGGAGGTGAGGTGAATCTGGGCCCCCGTTTAGGACCAGGACCGGTGCGGAGAAACCCCAAACCTTATTATATTTGATTTTAATCATTACAATATATTTAAATATTAAGATATGGATATATTACATAAACCTATAGAGTCTGAAGGCCACTGGCAGGAATGATTCCCTGTGACCAAAGCTGTTTCAGGTCTGGTGTGTTCTGCTGGACCACCTGAGCAGAACAGCAGGACCCCTCCGTTACGTATTATCTTTAAGAAAGAAAGAGAAAAGTCACGTCAAACTTTGAAAGACGCTGTGATTAATTACCGCTACAGACAGAAAAACAGTATTTAGGTAATTGGCACACCAGGAGGAAGCTGCCATTATAACAGCATTTAATGATCCATGGAGGCAACATGTAATATTGGTTTCCGCAGAAAGATGCATTTGTTTTTTAAACCTCTAAGGTTTGTCTTGCTTTAGTTCCTGTCTGACAACATTTACAGGTTGTTTCATTCACCGTTCGACGGGCACAGGGTTTGATTAACATGAAAATGAAGTCAGAGCCAGAAAACTGCGCATCAACTAATGGAAAACAACAGAGAAGATTAAAAAACACGAACCTATGACTTAAATTTTTCATGCTTCAGGCTCATTAAACCCCCTTTAAGTCGTAAGGATAATGATGCTACATGCAAGCTAGGAAAAAAAACAAAAAAGAAGCACACACACATATATATATATATATATATATATATATATAAAATAGTTTTTATCATCCAGCATCAAAGGGGAAACAGGATGAGACATGTTTGCCTCCAAAGAGCAACAGTCTGGTCAGACTCTGCAGCACCGAGTACATAAAGAGTATCCAACTCTAAAATCTGCACCCCAAAGGGAAACACACTACACACTAACTATTAACAAAACATCTGAGAGATTCAGCAAACAGTTCTTCTCCTTCACTCAGACTACACACAGCTTCCCTGCAGCACCATTTATCATCCGACCCCCCCCCCACCCTTCCCCCGAGCATCCTCCTATAAAACTCCGAACCCAGAACATCTCCCTGCTTTATAAATCTCCACACTGCTTCCACATTCTTCGTCTTTTTCTTCTTCTTCTAGCTCTTTTTCCTCAGAAACATCTGGGTTTTTTTTTTGGTCCACCCCAAAAAGAGAATGAGCAATTCCCCCGCTCCTCCGGTTCGTCTGGTAAGAGAAGAGTTGAAATAACAGTTCAGGTAAATGTCAGCGAGCTCAGAGCTAAGTGAAGGGAGAAAGGCGCGAGTTTAGTTGCAAACTATATTAACGTGTACGGTGTTTTCATCTGAAAACCTTCAGCCTGTAACGCCAGCCTCGCTTTTCACAGACAAGTTACGACCTTCCAATAAAATGTTGTGTTTAGTCCTAGTTTGTGGAGACGGTCGTGTTCTATGACGTTAACAGGCAGCAGCAATCTGAGCAAGGAGGTGACGGGAGGTACGAAATTCATCAAAGAGGCAAAAAGTTTCAGCATTATACAGGAAATCAATCATACAAATACCAACGCCGTCACTTTACAACCAATTCATCAACTGTTTAGTGCTGAGTTATTAACTTCATAACCAAACCGAACCAAACCAATCCATGTAACAATTGAATTAGAAAATAGTTTAAAATTGTTTTTCCTTCAGTAAATTTCCACTTCATGGATATAACCTATAATTATCACCAGTCTTCAAATCTTCAAATGATTTACAACACTTAAAATGTTTCGGGGTATTTCCAAAGTCTTCTTGTGTGTCTTAGACATAAAACACAAAAGCTTCAGTCACATTTTACAGAAGAAGGTCCAACTTAAAAAAAAAAAAAATCATCAAATATAAATTTATAAAATGTGGCGGTGGTTCTAACTGTTCCTCCCAAATATTCATTATTGACTTTGAATTGCTCAGAATCATGAATAGGGGAAAAAAAAATTGTTGTTAATTTTTTCTTCTTTTCTTTTTTTCTGTATAATCCTGTTCATTTTGTTTTTAAGGATGATATTCACGTGAAGAAATCTAACCTGAGCTCACTGCCCACCTCCAACAGGAAGACTCAACACTGTAGTTTGTCTGCCGTTTGAAAAAGCTCTAAATGTTCAGTGATCTTGGCAGAAGACGAGATCGCCCACTTCCCCCAAATTAGTTTCTCACAACGTCGGTAACAAGCAGCAAACTTCGATTCCCGGCTTTAAATTACATGTTCAGAAATCTGCAGGGGTCTTCCAGACACTACTGAAGAATCCTTTATGCAGAGCATGGATCATTAACGGTATGATAAAGTCATGTTAGGTGAAAAAACGCGGTTAACTGCTAATCCCAAACAGTGGAGAGTCACTGCAGCAGTTTGTCTCTGAGCTGCTTCTTGTCTAATGGATTTCTGGGAGTGTGTGAAAGGCAGCGAGAGCTTGTGAGAATTCATCAGTGTATTTATTACCTGCATGGGCAGTATGAAGGGAGAAGACAAGTAAAAATAAAACGTATATTTGCAGTTTTCTTTAATCAGCACTGCAGCCACCTGCACCGCTTCAGTCCAGACAGAGTCGTATTAAAAAAGATGGAGCTTCACTTCAGGAAAACACAGACAGAAATAATTATTATCACATAATGGACGAAACAAGCCTAATTAGCCAGGAGAATATGATAAAAAAAAAAAAACTAAGAAAAAAACTTTATTGATCCCAAGAGGGGAAACTGTAGCACTGCAGCAGCGCATGAAGCGACTGAATACAGATGAGGAGGAAAACTTACACAAACAACAAATAAATCAAAGTTTGAAAGTTATTTATTGCAGTTTTTCCATACCAGTGTGCATAAATGAAGTGCGAGTGCAAAGTCTAAATAGTTTTTTTCCGATAATCCAGATCAGATTGCGATCAGTTTTTATGTGTACTGTCTGTGGCCCGGCTCGGTCCACCTCTTCAGTAACGCTGGATTGTTTTTCAGCGTTGCAAACGCTTGAAATACGCCCGAAAAACTAATGACATTCCCATCATTCTCCACCGAGTCAGATCTGCTGCCATTGAATCAAGTTGTGTTGTCACCTGTGAAGGAAACACAAGAATGTGTGTAATTAAATTCTTGTTCCAAGTTGATTTAACACAGAACTCTAATTGTGAGAGGAGACAGATTAAAAACACGACGCAGGAAACTTGTAGAGTGTTGAAGCAAGCGTGTGTTGACATACACAGACATTAAAAACGTGAAATTGAATTTAATGTGATGTTATTATCGTATATATATGAGAACTACGACTATTACAGAGTGTCAGACTGCTGACGTAAGGCAGGTTGAGTCCACATCTGCTGCCTGAATCGCTGATCCACCGAACCAGGCTCCGTTTAAAATCCGCTGCAGACTCAGGTTTCTGTTGTTGGCGGACAGGAAGTGGAAAGTCAAAGTCTGAGATTAATCTGTCCTCATTCTGATGCTTGACTTGCGAGACTTCATGCGCTGAGATGTTTTTTTCTTTTCACACTTTTGGCACCATGACGGCATCAACCTGGTGCAGCAAACAGCCCTGAACCCGTCAGGCGTGTTGACGTAAAAACGAAGGCCGAGTCTCGCGGGCCGAGACGCCAACACGGCCTCTCCCATCTCTGCTGTTCTGCTTTCCCCGTGATTTACTAACTAGCTGCGCTCAGATTACCAAGTTTGGGAGGACGAGAAAAGACACTGAAGCAAACAAGGTCAGAGAGAACCTGCTTAATCTTTAAAGAACTCTAAGCTGTGTGCTTTTTGTTCTGTCATGTATTTTGTGTTTCCTTCTATGTTGAAAATTAAACATAAAGAACGATCCAGCTTTGGTAAATCTATAGAAATGTCTTTCTCATTTCTTTTCAATTTTTTTTTTTTCCACAGTTCGGCTGAGACCAGCCAGCTCAGAGGAGCTCTAATCCCACACAGACTCGTCCTTTGTTGAACCTCCGTGTGATTTTGTCTTTCAGCTCAAAATGAATGAGGGTCTGAATCCGCAGCCAGAGACGGATTTCATCCAGTCCAACTTCTTTTTCTAAATGAACAAACAGCGCTCTCCTCTTCTGAGCTCCAGCCACATCCCGTACAGTCTCGCGGCTACGTTTCCATGGCAACAGTGTCCGAATGGGTACTCATGGGAGAGCAGTGAAAACAGAGAGTATGAGAGGAGAGGGGGAGCAAAAAAAAAAAAAAGAAGAAGAAGATGAAGAAAGTTTTTCCTCGGAAGAGCCAGAGCAAATGTGGCCGAAGCTTCGACTTGGCATCGCTCGGGCAGACCTGCTGACTCAAGAGTTCAGCTTTGCCTTCGTTTGGCCCCCGCGGCGGTGACGGCGTTCCCATGACAACCGCATTTCTCAAATTCGTCCGGGCGTCTTGCTCGTTTTGGCCTCCTCGCTAATTCAAAATTGGCAATAATCAATATGGATGATGCGACTCCGCCATTGGTCCTCGGGCGGGAGGAGGGTGGGGGTGGGGGTGGGGGCAGCGCCAACAGTCTGCGAGATGTTAGTGGACGAAAACAGGATTTAACACAAACTGCACGCGCACACACTGTAGCATGAAAATGAGCAAAGGGTTATTTTCCCAGCATGCTCTCTTGAGACAGAGAGCCCAATCTGGCCTTCATCAAACCTGTTGATCCATAGCAGGAATATTACATCATCATCATCATCATCATCTTGAGTTTTGAACTGCCAGGCAGGAGGACTAGAGGAAGACCTAAGAGGAGGTTTATAGATGTAGTGAAAGAGGACATGAAGGTGGTTGGCGTGAGAGAAGAGGATGCAGAAGACAGGCTTAGATGGAGGCAACTGATTCGCTGTGGCGACCCCTGAAGGGAAAAGCCGAAAGGAGAAGAAGAAGATCATCATCATCATCACCTGTTCAGCCTCTTTCTGCTGCAGTTGAGAACTTTGTTATAATTCCAGGTGATTAACAGTCGAAGCTCAGGTGAGCTGAACACGCCGTCTGTGTTCTGCTGACATCAACGCAAACCATCTGATCAATAGATTCAATACCGACGCCGCAAACTAAAGCGCCCCGCCCCCCCCCAAAATCATGATCTCTTCACCACATGAGCTTACAGTTTACAAGAAGAAACACAAGAGGAACAGAACATCATGTGACACATTTCCTCTGTTATTATTGTAAATACGTTTAGTCACTAAAACAATCAGCCATGTTGGTGCGACATCAAGTTATTTATTCACTTCTCGTTGCATTTAACAGGGTTTTTTCAGTAACTGGAACAACAATGATGAAAAAATTTAGACAATGTTTTTGTCGTGTTTCTGAAATTGGCCACGCTGAAAAATAAATCTACACAATTACCTTGATTAAATTAAATTTAAAGTAACATCAGAATTTGAGGATTAAGAGCTGACCGAGTAAACGCCTCAACCCCGAAATAGATGGAAATAGATGAAAATGAATTTTACATTTATTTTTTTAATAACAAAGTCGTTGTCTGTTAGGACTGAATTGCTCTTATATAATATGAACACACACACACTTCTTGTGTGTGTGTACGCATTATATTGATTTTCATGAAATAAAAAGAAACATTGTTTTTAAAGGGCCTTTTTCCCAGTTTACCCTAAATCCTCTAAAGTTGGATGATTTCAATTAAATGAGACCATATTTCTACTTTTGTGTGTATAAGATGTTCTTTTGAGGCCAACAACACTGTAATTTCCGAACATATGAGGAGGATTCTCATCCCCATTTGCCTTTGAGAGGGAAAATCTTTTCAGTACAAATTAGATTGTAATTGAGTATTTGTCACTGTTTATTGAGGTAAATAACCCCGGCACCGCTGCCACCTCGGCCCACACGGCCCCCGGCGTTGATGAAACTTGAGTTTGAGTCAGACAAACTGCAGCGTCACCTCCAGATGTTTGTTTGCGATCGTTGTTTCTCCTTGCGTAATTGAAAGCCGCAGATGGATGGATAGAGGACAGATGAGAGTAAAAGCGTCTGAGAGCCGTCCAAATGGCGGCGGCACAATTACCCCTCATTTTGTTGTTTGTGTTGGGCTCCAGTTTGATTAAACAGAGCAAGGAGAGTGATGCGTGTGCTTGGATGGCCCACATACAGCTCTCGGTGTAACGGATCAGCTCTACATATGCTGCAGATGGATGATTATGAAGTTGGTGTTGTTGGTTTTTTTTTGTAAGCTAGGTTTTCGGAGTCCACGCCGCAGCCGCCGCCACCGCTGCCACATGATTTTAATATTTCGAGATTGATTTCCTCTGAGGTTTGATCATTTCAGCTCATCCCAAAACACATGATTACATCCAGACGAGTTT
This sequence comes from Remorina albescens, assembly GCA_034769265.1. Lineage (NCBI taxonomy): Eukaryota > Metazoa > Chordata > Actinopteri > Carangiformes > Echeneidae > Remorina > Remorina albescens. The sequence goes on along the minus strand of CM068475.1, from coordinate 4,113,268 downwards.
CTCCATGAGCGAGTCGGGCTAATGGGTCCTGCATGGAGCTACACCACGACGCCCCCTGCTGACAGGAAGCGCCGTTCCACCGCTGGGTTTGTTTACCAGCTCATGTACTGACACGATAACAGTTTCATCTCAGGTTTTGATCGAGGTGCCGAGAGACAGGAAGGTTTCAGATGCTGCAGTCAATCATAAATTTAAATTAAGATGGATCCATGAACATATTAACGTGGGCTGTTCATATGAAGGCAATAAGAACAAAGCATTATTTGAAGCTGTGCAGCACGGCGGCGTAGTAGTTAGCACTGTTCTCTCACAACAAGAAGGTGGTGGGTTCGATTCCCGGCCTGGGGCCTTTCTGTGTGGAGTCTCCAAAGACATCATGTTTGGGTTCATTGGTGACTCTAAACTGTCCGTAGGTCTGAGTGGTTGTTGGTCTCTGTCTGTCTCTGTGATAGACTGATGACCTGTCCAGGGTGACCCCGCCCTCACGCATTGTGAGCCCCCCTGACCTAAAGCTACACCTCTTCCATCCATAAAATCCGTCCTGTCTCTGGAGCTGCTGAATGTTCTTTGTAGTTCACTGCAGTTGTTTTTTACTCTCCACATGTCCAGAAACCTGTTGATTAGGAGACTTGTTTTCACCGCTTCGCATTTCCACTGACCTCGGTCGGTTTTCTTTGAAAACGTCTGAGTCACATTGAGTTTAATGCACCAGCAGAATAAAGACACAAGACGTTTCTTTGTACCGATATTTGAACACTAATTCTACAAAATCGATCAAACCACTTTTAAATAGATATCAAATATTGAATTCTAAAAACTTAATCGAATAAACAGAACCTCAGAAGTCTTTAACCTCCAGCGAGCTTTTTTTTTTTTTTTTAATGATTATTTATTTCTCTGTAAAAGGGCAAACTGGTGAGGAAAAGGAGCTAAAACAAGATTAACCCTGATTGACCCAGACAGTAAAAATCGACAGTGTATTTCAACAGACTTTGAGTGACACATTATAATCTCTGTAATTCCAAGGTGATCATTATCAGTCCTGGTCTGTTGGAATAAAGTCGGCACCCTGAATGTAAATTTGTCCAAAATTTGCAAACGACTGTGAATCTTTTTATAGCAACGAGAGGATGCTTTGAAGCCGCTAGGATTTCTGCATCAGCATGACTGAGACGCTGCTGCTCTAATCTTCCACATTTGTTGTGTTTTCGTTCTTTCTTTCTTCCTTTTTTTTTTTTCCCCCAGCCGTGTTGTTTGGTACTGCATTAACCTATTTTGCTCACAAGGATCATCGTGGCCTCCGGCTTATCTTTCACACAGCTCCAAAACATTCCCGTTCTATCGTCAGCCCGATCTCTGTAAGATGATAATTCAATTGCATTGAAAAAAAAAATAAAATAAAATACATGGTCAAATAAATCCCATCTGCCGCTCGGCACAGTTCTTATCTCTGGGGTTAAACTGGAGCACCTGTTCACTCCATGTCACAGCGTTGGTTCGGCAGACGGGTGAATTATTTCTGTGCTACGTTTCCACACTAGGTGCTTTCCTTCATGGATGTTGCCACCAGCTCAGAGATTCCTGGCATTGCTTCTTTTGTGTGCTTGTTGTCAGCGCCGAGGCCGCCGTGTCTGCCAAAGAAGCGGCTGCCTTAAAAAAAAAAAAAAGAAAAAAAAGAGATGCCTTTGGACTCCTTAAAGGAAGTGATGAGCCGATCACCACTCAGGGAATGTGAAGTGTCCCTTTGATGACGTCCTCGACTCTTTGTACCGCTTTTAAACTGTGAACTGTCATGAAACAGCACAGAAAGATCTTCAAGAAAGCTTTGATTTGTCAAAAAAAAAAATATACATCAATAACTGAAATATTGGAACAGAGAGTCGCTGTCCCCAGAGACTGATAAGGAAAGACTTTGACCCAACGATCAAGTCAAAATTACCGGTTTTATTCATGTTAACTTTAAAACTAGACACCAAATTTCTCTCAAACATGATATTAATGATCTCGGTCCCCCGTGGTCGGAGTCTAACGATGTTGGTCGCCCTGAATTGCTGCAATGTATCTCCCTTAAAGTAAAATAAATAAGAAAATATGGATAGTTGTCGGCAGGAAATAATCTCTCTTCATCTAAGAAGCCAGCAAAGAAAAATCAAACCAATATTTTTCTAAAAACAAAAAAGTAAAATATGATTTTATGATCTGCTCTAGCTTTTTACAACATTATTTGTTTCCAGTCATGCTCCCAGCAGGATGAAGCCTTTTCATGATATCACATCAACCTTTCCTGCTGTCATTCATCATCTCCAGAGGATGAGCCCAGACTTATCAAGCACAACAGTCAAACAAAAACTTTGTCTGATTTAGTTTGAAAATGTACTTTTACCAACTCTTTACCAACAATATCCGACAGACCGGGAAATCAACAATTTATATTTAACTGAACCTTTTCCAGTTTTGGATTGGTTTGTTTTATGGATGCGTTATCCCAGGAGGATGTATCATCACCTTTTCACCACTTGTATTCAGGAAGTGCAAACATCTAATCCACAAAAAATACTGAGACAAACTTTTTCCCCAGAGGCTGAACCCTGTCTGTCAGGTTTCCCGTCCTCAAACCAAACTCAGCTTTTATTAATAATATGTTCGACATACACAAACACACAAAACGAAGGTTAATTCATTGTGACAAGTACTCCACTTCTCTCTCTCACAAAAACTGCTTGCTGCTGTACTGACATTTTTTTTCCTTTGTATAGAGAAATATATGACACTGCAATTCTGTGCTCCTAAGTAGTCTAAAGTAGAGAGGATGCAACTCTCCCACAATGCACAGAGCAAAGCTACTTTCATGTGAGGTCAGTAAACACAGTCTGGAGTGGAGGGAATTACAGTTATCTGTCAAATGCAGATCCTTTGATGGAAGGTCTAAGTGCTCTTCCGATCTGAAAAGGAAGGAAGGGGAGTTTTAAGCAGGAATGCAAATGAGAGCAGCTTAACAGACGAGCACCACAAAGAAACGCTGGCCGCTCATTGGTCAGATCGGAGTAAATAGGAACCGCCGCCACCGCAACCGTCACCACCGTTTGTCCTCCTCAGCCACACAATGTACCTCCCCGACTGGCATCTTTAGATTTTAATGTGCACTTTGAACGTGTTGTTGTTTGCCGTCATGTCACATGTTGTGTTGTGTTTTGTGTGTTGTTGACGTTGATTCACAAGGCAGAATCTAACAAACTGACATTTTATCGACCCGTTTTCCCTTTTTTACTTCTTGACATCTGATGTTAACCTCTCATGATTTGTCTTTCTCTTCGTGTCTTCGAAAGTGTTTAATGTCACACTGTCATTTTTATAATTGCTGGTTCTGTTAAATCTTAGATGCAAAAACAAGCAAGTTATTTTTATTGAACCAACACTATCATACCTTCTCCTGAGAGACAGCTCCAGCTCAGTAAGTTTGCAGAATCGGGTATCAAATCTTTCATTATTTCACTGATTTCAGGTGGTTCAGGTGTTTTTTTATCCAGAGCTGAATGCGCTCTTTGCCAGTTGAAACAACAGCTGTCACTGGCAGATTTCATCGGTTGCAGCTAATGTTAATTTTAAAAGAAACTTGGCCAGAAGATAAAATGATCCTCTGCCAAAACTTAATTAATCAGTCTGCGAAGTGTAGTTTGTAAAATGATGACCATTAAAGTTCCCTCCTTTTAAACTATGAAAAAAAAAAAAGCGTGATGATTAATATTTAGATTTACACAGTTGTCAGCGCATCTACTTTTACTTCCTATGATGACCCGCAAGCATCAAGGCGGTCAGAGGAAGGAACATCACAGAGACTCAGCCTCTTCTTTTAAGACCAGAATCGAAGAGTTGTCTGACAGTTGCAAAACTTTCTGCCTGCGCCAGAGATAGTCGATATGAAAGTAAAAATAGTTAGCTGTGTGAAGGCCAGACCGGTATCTTGGAATCAGGTCTATACTGGGCCAGAAAAAACCACAAGCATACGGCCGAAGAGTTTGCCGGTCGTAACTTCATATCTTCCTCGAACCCTCTCTAGCTTTCTCGCTGAATTTCCCGACTTTTAAAACGTCGTGTTGCCTCCTGCTCAAAGTTCAAAGTCCTGAGATTCATCACAGATTGTAAGTACGACCACAGCTGCGTCTTATATAAGCGCTCGGTCCTCTCCACATATTTTCGGGTCGTCAGAGTCGAAGTGGGTCACGCCGCTCTCAGGACTGAGCGTACCGAAGGTTCATACTGAGCCTCGTCACAGAAACCTTCATGTGGGCAGCTCCATCTGTTCCGAATGATCCACAGCAGCCCTGAAATTACAGACATTAGTCATTCTGAATAAGTTTAAACCTGAACTCATGAGCGTTTCGGAGCTTGCAATGTGGATGTTCATGAGTTTTTTATATGGCATTTTTCAGGAAATAGGAGTATTCGAGTATAAACGAAAGTCATTCTAACAGGCTCTCTATTTCTTTTTCTTTTTTTTATTTTATTTTATGCCTCTTGGTTGGTTTGAGCACACATTCACATTGTGCTGCCATCTGAATTAGGACTCCCTCGATAAAAATTAAGCACAAAATAGCTCCCTCATTACGGAGCACAATGTTTCCTACTTAAATGTACAAACACACACGTACTCAGCAGCCTGCTGTGATGTGCGGGGCTCAAAAATAGTCCCTTCGGCAGGAAAAACAACTGCTATTTATCATAGACACTCACCGTAAGTGAGAGTAAGCAATTAAAATATCTGGGTCAGAGCTCCCTGAGATAGTGCTTACGCTAAGACATAGCAGAACATTCATCACCAGGAGAGGAGGAAGAGGCAGATGAAGAGGAAGGAGCAGACAGACTGGCAGCATCTCCTGCACCTCCACACCCAAATCCACAAACAATCAGCTGGAGGAAGTGCGTGTGTCTCTGCGTGTTGTTTGCTCTGGTGCAGTAATGAAGTTGTCATTATAACATGTCCAGGAAGGAGCCGGCTTTGAGCGGAGCTCTATCCGAGGGAGGTGGCAGGTACATCTCTGACTATGTCGTTTGATAGTTTTGAAACATTTGACTAATGCAACACAAAGCAGCAGAATGACTGAATGTCCGAATGTGTCTCTCTGCAAACACAAAGATGGACCAAAGTGCAACACACAGCCACAGCGACATGGCTGCGTTCAATTCTGGGCTGAAATATGAACCCAGCTTGGACGAGCTAAAAGCTATAGCTCCTCCAAAGACAACGAGAGTCGGACCTCCCCGCACGGGATCTAGAGATGGATGCTGCCGCCGTGACTTCACCCGCAGGGAGCGTCACCAGGTTTCTGCCGTATACACTTCTGGTCTGGTTGTTCTGCTGATTCATGTCTATTTCCAGAGTTGGCAGAACAACCAGCCGGAGTACATCACAGCAGAAAGAGCACTTTAAATAATTTATAAATAAAACATGACTTTAATGCACTTAGATCTGCATTATTCTCCAACAGATTACGAGACGAAAGATCGAACGTCAACGTGAAAATAAAAAAAAGGGCGAGTCAGTAAAGTGCAGCCGTTCGGAATTCCACCTGAGGATTGTGATTGAAACTGTCAGTGTGGACTTTGGGATTTCCCCGGCCTTAAAAAAAAAAAAAAAATACCACAGGCGGCACTAACAAGACAGGAAGCCACCAGAAATCAATGTTCACCAAAGAACGCAGAGGATCATCGTTGCTGTCCGTCGGTTGAAAGCAGAAGGACGCCTGATAAATCACGTTTATGAAATGACGCACTTTTAATCCAATTTGTCGTTCTGGATTTCTGAGATCACACATTTGGGCACAGCGATGATGACTTTGTTTATTTTGGCATAAACGAGCACAGATCACATGATGCCAATGATTAACGGAAATGAACATCATGTGATTCACGGCTGTCCCGTTGCAGTCGTTTTTTTTGTGTTTAGGGCGGCATGAGGCACCGCCAACATGGCCGCTCACTGAGCTTCACAAAAAATACAGCAGAAAAACAATTAAATATATTAGAGGTCAAAAGAAGGTTGATTTCAATCTGTTTGCCCATCACTTAGTAGCTGCTGCTATTCTTTGTTTAACTATATTAAGGGCAGATTTAGCAAATTGAAAGATTTTGGAAATCTGACATTTATTTGAACTTCGGTGTTCTGACTGTTTAGTAAGTATGCAGTACTTTTAGTAGTTGCTCTTTTTCTACCATCGAGACAACCAAACTCCTGACGTCCCATCTGGATTTCTGTTCTCGGAGCTTCTGCACTCATGGTGTCAGAGTTTTCTTTCTTTTCAAATAATCATGCGTCTCTCACATCCAGAGTGCGTCTGCAGATTTTTTTTTTGCAGACATGAACCTGTAGCTGTATATTTAAACCTGATTGCATCGCAGGGAAGACAAATTCAGCCAAGAACTGTAGCCTTCGTGGTCCAACCGGACTCATAAGCGGTGGAGCTATTTAAACCAGCTTAAAACTTCAACTCGTTGTTGAAAGCTTTACTGTAGTTTGGGACTAAAAACTAAACTCCTACACAGGACAGACTGTATAACATCAGGTTAGTAAGTTTACTGTTAAACTTTTGCATCCTTGGCCATGAAGTTCACCAGCTCGTTGTGTTTTGGGAACATCTGTCAAGCAGTGAAGGTTTTAAATTAACAGCGAAATAAAAAACAACCCAGCAGCTTCCAGAACTCATTCACTTTCAGATCTTCTTGGCCTCCAATTCTGTTCAACCTACTTTTCCCCTTCCCTTCTTTCTACATGTACTTCTTCAATTAAGATTTGTTGTTCCCATTTTTTTTCACCCCAACCACACAGTTGCTTGTTTTTATTTCATCTATTGAATTAAATATTTTCCAATCTATTGTTGAGTTTTTCTGTTTTGTTTTTTTGTTTGTTTTTTTTTATTTTCATTTTTTTAACAAGCTGACACTCAGAGCTTTCCAGTCAGGGAGAAACAGATGCCAGCCTCCCACAAGCTGAGATCTGATAAACAAACCAACCTGAAAAACTTCTCATTAAACAATGCAACTTTATCAGCCACCCACGACTGACGCAAAAAAAATTTAGAAGTGTGATGAGAGGGGATGAGGTGAAGAACAGCGAGTCAATGGGGTGAGCCAACCAAATGGTGGTAAACAGCAGAGAGAAAGGAGAGGCTCCACTTCAACTTAGATGGGCTTCACCTGCAAAGAGAAAAGGTCTGCTGTGTAAATATGAAATATGAGAGCAAATGAAGGTCAGATTCAGACGTTTAAATACGCCAGTGACCTCAGAGCTGACACAGAAGGGAAGTTTCTACACTGCTGAACACACAATCTGGGAGATGAAGGTAGATTTCCATGTCCAGATAATCAGTCCGGTTTTGCTTCTGTATCAACACTGAAGTATCGTACTGCTCACTGTGCTGAGCCTTAAAACCAGCAGTCAGCACTTATGCTGGTTGTTGATGTCACAACAACGCAGTCACCGCTCTCAGCGACACCCAAAAGCCCAGCACACCACGACCAACCATCCAACTTTGAAGGATTTGGTCTCTGGTTGCCTGCGATAAAACAATAAAGCACATTCACAACCACAATAGATGTAAAAGCATCTAGATAGATAGACTCTTCACTTAAAACACACACTGGACCTTTAAGAAGGTCTTTGCTTGTATTATTTAACATGGATGGATATAAATGACGAGCCGTGGTTTCATTTCAGCCGATAAAGTTGTCAATGTTCAACCACTTGAGTTAAACACCAGCAGCCACTAACCTCAGAGCAAAGAGAGTGGTTTTTTTGTCTGGGTGGCAAAAATAGCAAAAAGTTGTCTTTTCTCTGCTCGGTTTCACTTTGCGCCCTTTTTCCCAAGTGTTTTCAAATCAATAGATGCCCTCCATTGTAAACGTCTGACTGTCTATTGATGTTATTTCGTCCGTTTTTCATTAATCCAAATGCGCCGCATTGATTTTAATCTGAAAGCCAAAGTGAGTCCCTCACTCCACGATTTATGCTCTTCAAGCATCAAGCATCGAATTTTTGAGCAAAAATTGTTTTTTAAGCACTCTGAAAAATTGTGAAAGCAAGGACACAGTTCTGTAGTTAGTCAAGATGTGTTTATCAACCAATTCTCTAAAAAAAAAATAAAGTGGCGTAACCCTTGCTGCCTTCATTCATTCTAATAAAACACCTGTATGAAAAGCAAGAATGAAAATGTAGATTAAAGACTCGATCATGCACTCAGTAGTCTTGTTCACCATAATCAGTTCTACCCTCTGGATCTTTAGTATAAAGCAGCCAATTTAAATTTCACACACCTCTCCAGGAAACACTGGTTCCATCACTCAACTTCCCGGTTCCCTCTATTTGCCTCACACATGTTTTAATGGAATTTTCAACAGTCACAATATTAAAAAAAAAAACAAACGAATGAGATACCACAGCAATCATGTCTTTATAACTTTGTTATTGTCACTAATGAAATGACAAGGCAGTTTTCCAACTACTCTTCACTTCCCTTTTCTTTTCTTACAACATATCTAATTTTATGTTTGTATAAAGCACGACTGACGTCTTGGTATAAACATTGCATTGTATTTATTGTCTGTGAAGTTTATTTTTCTTCTGTGTGCATTTAGAATTTTATCATCTGAGGCTTTTTTCTTTCAACTACATTTGGTTCCAGACGTCGTTGTCGGGAGGGGAGAGTGTTTCACCAAAGCATTAAAACTGAATTGTACATAATGATCATCAGGCGGCGAGCGCATTGTCTGTAAAAAAGAAGTCGAATGTATTGAAGTCCACCTGAAAATGGCATGACTCTAAATGTATTCATTACAACAAAAAAAGATTTGCTGATGAGTTTATGGTCTTCAACACAACATGACGTTCATTTTTTAAATGATGCTCCATTTAGAGGAAAATAGATCAGGCGGCGGGGGATGGGTTAGGGGGGCGGGGCTAATATGATTGACAGACTGTACAAAAAATTAAGTTAAAGCAGATCATGTCCTCCCCTCACTTCTCCAGATTTGGTCGGATTCATAGTTGCCAATTTGTTGTCGTGATCTAACTTGCAAAATACAGAAATTGTCTTTCTCACAAAGCACCAAGATTGGCAGCCATCTTGGTTTAACATTACTTCAGCAAAGTGAAACCACAAGCCTCAGTGGGACTGAAGCTCAGCCCAGACGAGCTGAAATTCACTGTGAAGCTCGTGAAAGCCGAGAGTGGCAGATTCTGCAGAAATTTTTACATAAAAAAATACAATATACTCTGAAGCCGCTTTAAAAATGAACAACATATCACGCAAACAGCTGCATTTGGAAGCTGCTGCATCTTTTCTGCACAAAACTACATTAACAATCAGCCTTTATTAGCATTTAGCATGTTAATTTGGTCGGCATTGAGTTTATTTATTTGATTTGATGACACTCTGTTGAATGAGGTGAAACTGGAACCTTTTCAGTTTAATTTCTCCCATTTGCTTTTGAAGAATAGAAATGATCTCAGTTCCGGCCAGAATCTGATGACAGATGGAATTAGATGAGAAAATGAAGGCGATCAAAAGATTAGCAATGAAGCGGCCACCCCAGGTATTGTTGTAAAATTGCAAGCACGAGTGATCATGAAAGTTTTTAATGAGTCACAGAGCTGTGGACTTTCTTTACCCGATTTAATCTAAAGTATCTGCAGCCCCACTGTTGTCCTCCTCGGCAGCCATGTTTTCTCCTTCGTGTCTCCACGAACAGGAATCTTTCAGTTTTGTTCAAAGATTAACGCGACACGTGAATAAACAGCCGAGCCGACACCATCAGCTGAGGTTTGGGACCCTCGCAGCTTTCCTGGACTACAAATCTTCATCCGACGCTGAGAGCCGATGTTGAACACCCATATGGCCCGGGCGGTATTTTCTTCCACGCGTATCCTCTGATGTAATCCATAAACTCACAGCATTAAGTGCAGAAGGATTATTACCACAAAGGGGGGTGGGGGGGGCCTTGTAGGACTCATATGGAGGGTTTAAAGTTCAAGCAGCCTTTGCTTCAGCAGTCTGTCACTCAATCTGCATCACAGCCACACATAACATCCTGCAATGCTTTTAAAAAAGGTAGACGTGGCGCTGTCACGAGCTATCCGGGTCAACAAATTAATAGTATGTTATTCTCTCAGGATGTACAGGGAATGTATTGATCCTGTGACAAGTGAAAGCCATTAGTGAAGTTCTGCATTTCAAAGGCAGGAGATGAAAAGTGATGAAATTGGAGGACATGTGTAAATGGACCAGGCTGATTAAAGGCTTCGTCTGCTCAGGCAGAGCTAAGAATCAAAAGAACAGAGAGCTTATTGTCTCCCAGCATAGCTGTCTGCTCCTGAAGGTTACTACAGGATGGATGAAAGTGGCGTGGTGGAAAAGAAAAATGTAGTTTCTAATGGCTACATTGGTAACAGCACGGCAGGCTAGCAGTTAGTGAATAATCGAATGTAAGAGAGCCGCTTTTAGGAAAGAGGGAGTCAACAGCGTCGCCGTGGTGTGTTATTTTGACACAGTGGCAGCAAGCGTTTAATTACGCTTTGGGTCAAAGTGCTATTGAATTTGCTCTGAACACTTTTGGGCCATTGAGAGTAAATCCAAATGTTTTTCCGCCTTGATCAGCAGGGCAAAAAAATAAATAAAATAAAAAATACAGAAACAAGAAACGCACAAAAATGGTCGTCTTTGTACGTGAAATATTCACGTTTCAATTTCTATCACATTTGCTAAATATATTCATGGTCCACGGAGGATAAATGCACACCAGTCAGCTAATGTGAAATCAGATGTTAAATGTTTTCTAAATAAATGCCAAAAGGTGTAAGAGGTAAATGTAGAAAAAAAAAAACAGATCGGCAGAGAAGGTACGAGGCCGAGGTGAACCGCCTGGACGATCCTCTGCAAACTAACAGGCTGCAGTTTGAGCGGATAAGACAGAAATAGCTAATTTCAACCATCTGGTGAAAATATACAAACTACACCTGCCAGTGTAGGTGGGTCAGATGCTATTTGCAGAATTTTCTAAGTGTTTGTTTTGTGCGGCACCAGATGGGTGGAGAATTATTGCAGGAGAATAGTCAGTGTTGAGCTGTCAGTCACAGGGAACATATGTTCAACCTGAAATCTGTCATATTTTTCATGAGGAGTTGCTTATTTCCGTCCATCTGCATATCAAGACCGGTGACATTGATGGTTCTCGGTGGCTGTTACACCATTTCTAATGCTTTCTAATGAAGCCCCTGCAGCAGTCTCAGCTGTATCAAACACCACCTCTTATTGTGGAGTCTGAATTTGCTGATTGAGTCTCCAGGTTCAGACTTCAGACTGTACACCCAACAACCAAATCAACTCATGACTGTAACAAAACATTTTTCAGAAACTTAAGACATTTAGTCGACTGCAGCCTCCACCTTAATTACAAGTTTGCTACCTTCCTAAAGTGCAGCCATTTGTTAGACGGCTGGGCTCCACGGGGATTTTGCAAGCTCACAAAATAACTAAACTTGCAGAGTCTATCCTGATAAATTTTCCCTGACAACTTTTAGTGTTTAGTTTGCAAAAATCTCAGGCTATAAGTGGAAGTTCCAGGAACTCCAGGTGTCTGTGGAGATTGAGGCTTGTATTTGAATTTGGCCCATGAACGTGGTGATTTAGTGAAACTGGCTCCTTCTTTCAGTTTGGTTGATAAAAAATTAGGAGTTTGAAAAAAAAAAATCCCCAAAACATCCACTTCTTCTAATTTGACAGCTGCCATCTGGTTTCGCTTTTAATCTATATTTGGAGGAGGAGTGGGGATTGTAAGGAATGTCTTCATTTGTGGTGCAGTCTGTCGATCGCATGTAGCCACGCCCCCCTCCACCAATCCGTTTCCTGCTTTATGTCGAGTTTCTGCAATAAAGCATGAGCCATGTAGTTTTAAACGATGGGCTCATCAAGAGGAAATGAGAGGCTGAGACCAGAAAACTCATCAGCATCAGGATCCGGGTGGATGCAGAAACGCAGTCATCGGTGCAGGTAAGTTTAAGCCGTTCATTCAGTCTAAGGTCAAAACCAGGAAATCCAATCAGCAAAGCAAAGGTACCGTTTCAAAGGCGCCAGCGTTATATGTGGAGGTGAGACGTGTCTTCTGTGGGCGGAGCAGTGGGCAGGTTTTATTAAAACAGAGGAGGCATGAATCCATCTGTCAGATAGACCTCCAATGTCTCTTTTAATAGCTCCGTCATCAGACGCTGCCAGCAGCTGTAATTGGCAGAACGTGGGAGTTGATGGTATTAAAATGGCTGCCGTGCTGTTCACCCTTCTGACTGCAGCCTGTCAGTTACATGGGAGGCTAAGTGAACATGGACGAGAGAGGCAGAGAGAGTGGGAGGGAGAGAGAGAAGCGTTGGGTTGAAGAGGTGTAAAGTTGGACACAGAGCTTAATGTCTGTGTTTATTGGATCTGCAGCTTTTCTATTATTGCTTTTAACTGGAGCTGGGATTTAAAATATAATGAGCCGCTGCACCGATAGAGCCAATCTGGCAGCGATTAATGCAGCAATTAACGATTGCCTTTGTTAATCATTAGTTAATTGTTAAGTGATTAGGTCAAATAAATAGACAATTCCCATCTCAAGGTCCCCCCAAGTGATTTTCCCAAACTGATTATGAATTCAAACCAACTTGAGGAGATTAAATGGAAAGCGAAACGCTTCAAAACTTCAGATTGTGTCGACACACTGATGTCCAGATTTCCAGTGAAGTAATCAGGAACGTTCACGGTGCCCAGAGGATGAATCAGAGTGATAAGGAGGATTGCTTTGGTGCAATGCTTAAATAAAAATCAGGTGGAGCGTATTCCTGCTCCCCAAAGGATGAACCCTTTGGTTTGTAACAGCAGCCTGACCTTTTCGAGGCACAACGTGCATTGTTCTCCTGACATCCTGTTAATGTAGCTTCTATTATCTTCCCAATTTTAATGTAAAGTGGACAAAGCGTAATTATATAAGAGTCCGGCCGAGCGCTTGGGGGAACGCCATTATGCCAAATTTGCATCAGAGTGTTTCTCTTCATTGGAAGAGAAGAAACCAACGTGGCTTCCAACTGGGATGATGGAGATTTTATCGCTGCCTTTCTCATCTGGACTTTAATTGAACAGTAAATCCTGAACTGGATCACTCATCAACCAGAAGCCCTCATATTTTAAAATGGTCTCAAACCTTAAGAACTCGGGAGACTTTGGAGATTTAAATATTGAAATAGAAGTTTACTACGTTTTGGTTTGTTTTGTTTTTTTTTAAAGACGTACTTGAATCTGTTCTTCAGAAGTCTCCTGTGTTCCCAAGGTGAAAAACCTTTTTCTGTTCTTTCCTTTCTCCACCATGTTGCAAAAGTCTGGTCTTTGGCTCAAGTTGGGCCAGCAGGGTCCAAATGTCACACCTCCTGGTGAACCAGGACAAAAAAAAAAAAAAAAAAAAAAAAAGCGTTTCCATTTTATTTTGTAACCTTTTTCTCCGATGCCACCTTCTGGACCATCTTTCCTCTGTCTATGAGGTCCATTTTGTTGACTCTGTGCACACTGCTGCCCCGAGGGAGGAGCATTAGTGGAATTTAATGCCCCTCCGTACATATTTGTCTGCACAATCACTCATTCCTTTCGAATGCTGAGCGTGGCGAGAGACGCTGCTAACAGAGTCCCTGCTGTTCTGACAGGACAGACACGCACTGATCCTCCCGTGAGACGGTTGCCTTAGCAATTGTGTCTTGCCCTCTCATTGGTAGGAAATCAGAAGTGCCCGGAGGCAACATGGTGACCTCTGTAACTGCACATCAGAGCCGCATGGACATGGAACCAAAGTGTGTCTAATTGCACTAAAGGAGGATATCTGACGAGCAGAACTGTGGCTAATGGTGGTCAGGGACCGACGCCTCCTCCCTGCAGCCCCGCTGTGAGCGCCGCGCCACACCACTTCCTGTTTGTAATTGGATTATAAGCAGAGACAAGTTGAACTGATGGAAACCCACACTGAGAATCCAATTCCTGCTGCTGCACAGGGAAGACATGATGATATTTACTTTATGGTTTTCACAGGAGTTTCATAATGAAATTTTGTCACTGCCAGTGGAAACTGAATCTTTTCAGCCTGACCACGATGAGGTTTATATTCTTTATGGGTTCTGAATGGCCCGTGTTTCACCATCACCCCGGACAGATGGCCTTCATATTTTATTTAGACTGTGCAAACATTTTAAGACAATTAAAGAAAAGAATAGAAGTGAAATAAGAATCCCAAGATCCTAAAGGTATAAAATCCAAATCACAATATTAAGCATCAACTCCTGCGCTCCTGCACTTAGCAACACAAATGTATCATCAAAGATATGAACATAAAGTTTAAATATAAATAAATATAGGAGGATCACATCACTTCAAAACGACACCTGACTGAAGTTACATTTCCAAAAACAAACCAACCCACACTGTCATGTTTGAAAAACTAGATTCTGCACGTTGGTAAACTATTCTACTAAAAACTCTACACACCTGAATGTGTGACAGACGTGTGAGGCTTTGAATAAAAGTGACACCTGGTGCTTGCTTGATGCTTCATGTGACATTTGATCCCCAAAGAAGTCAGAATTCTGATGTACCAACGAAAACACCATAAATCAAATAATTTACTTTATTTTCTTCCTCTTGGTGATTTGAAGATTGATGTTTCATGTGGATGTAGTTTCATTCGTCAACAGCAGCAGCTGGTTGTAAAAAGAAGTCAGATTGCATTGATTTCTATGGGAAAATGTTCCGACTGCTCCCTTGATTTATTAGCTCAGTAATGAGTTTTTGGTCAGTCTCTGCAGCAACCTGCCTGCCGAGTCCAGACCAGGACAGATCTGGTCCACCTTCAACTTCAGATCTGCTGTTTTGTCACTTGAACCCAAATCAATGAGCCAAACTTGAAGGCATTCGATCCACCAGCTCATGGAAAAAGATGATAAATCAGAGGGTCACCAACGTCTTTATGATGCAGTGACTCTGTTCTGGAGCTGCATTAGTATTCTGAGTAAAAGTATTTTTGAAATAAATAAGAATTTTTAACTCCTGCCAACATCTGACAAGCATCCAGGTGTTCATTTGAAATCTGAAAATGAAGTAATCATTCAGCTTCATTCCAACATCACACAATTTGTATGTTACAAATGGATTCAGCACAAATTAACAACTCATGGCTGAGAAACCTGAGAAGTGATTTTAACTTTAGAGGGTCTTTGTTTAAAATTAAAACACAAAATTTCAGTATTCATCATCAGGTTTAATTTAATTTCAAGCTTTTTGTTTTTGGCATAAAAACATTCATAATAATTCTGTAGTTTTAAATCCGCAGAGGAGCCTGAGAAATGTTTCATTTCATGTGAAGTGACATAAGATGTGATGTCTCTTGAGATTTTTATTTGAAGGTGTGTTGCCCCCCCCCACAAACCACCCGCCCAGCTGACCGGCTCCACCTGGCTTCTCCTTGTGACGTTTCAAATGCTCCCCAGCAGCTCTCCGCAATCATCATCTGTCTCGAACGTGGCTGGCGGCCAATCACAGGTGGGGGGGGTTAGGGTGGTGGTGGTGAGGGCAGGTGAGCGGATGTAGTTTGTGTCGGCAGCATTCCGTCACTTTGACAAAACATGTGCCCCAATTAGAAAAACCATTAATTTCAATCTCAGCTGCGATCTCGTCTCACATCTCGGCCTGCTGCTGCACAACGGCTGACTTTGTTCATTTTGTGGTTGGCCGAGTTTGAGTAATAGAGGTCTTGCATGCAATCTATAAGGATTTTTATAAGTGTGTGTGTGTGTGTGTGTGTGTTAAAATAGCTTTACTATTCAGGAGCTGTTAAGCCTCCAGCAGAGCAGTGCGTCAGCAGAGTTGGGATGTAAAAGTGAGAGCAGCTCGAGCCGCCTGCTCTTGGGCCTTAATAACGTTAATGTTTGTCCTTTTGGCTTCAACCTTTACCGCACGTGATGATTAGAATCTTTTAACATCACTGATGGGGCTCAGATGTTCATAATAATAACTGTAAAATGGCCATGTGTTGGTTTTCATTTCACAGCGGCCTCTTTGACTAATATTAAAGTTATGTCCCAGCCAGACTCCGTCCTCGGTCCGTCATTGTGCACAGAAATCTGACAGCACTCTCTTGAACTTTGTTGTATTAGATGGAATACAGCGGAGACCAGGTGATCCAGAGGGAGTTCAAGGTTCCACTCTGACTTTGAAACCATCAAGAGGAGCAGCGAGACGAGTCAAGAACGGTTTAATTTATCCATCATTGTGGTTAAAAGATCGTCATCATCGACAAACTTCACCTCACCTCAACTGCAGTCGATTAGATGTTTCATTCTACTGTTGGAATAATGACAAATGAAGTTCACTCATTATAAGACCAGAAACTAAACAATCCCACAGTACTGTTGTTCCATTGTCCGCTCTGATAGAACGGGATGTTTCATCAGGACTGAGACGCTGGAAGTTTAGAAAACAGAATTCATCGACGGTTCAATGGCGTCTCATCAAACCTGACTCCAGCTCCAAATCTGCTTATCCGATCCAAATCCTCTGGAATCCTCCATCAAATCTTTTGAGGCAGTCTGTTTGTCGAAAATAAAGATGTGTTGATTGGAAAAAGTTTGCTTTTCAAGTAACAAATATGAAATATCAACTTTTTAGTTATAAATGCTTTTTTGTGTCAGTAATCTGTCAGTTTAGCTGTTCTTCAGTCATAATGATGGAATGATGATGTGTTGATGTATTTCAGCAGACAAACTGGAGGTGAAGCCCGAGGCTCAGTGAGATGGAATAAGCTATTATTACACTTAAATATTATTAAAAATATTATATTATATAATATATATTATATTATTATTATTATAGTAAGATAGCATTTTAAATTATGGCTTCAGAAACAGTAATTGATGAAGGTCAGAGGTGCATCAGCATATCCAACTCTTGGTGTATTTTTGAGCTATTAACCTTTAATTATTGTTGATAAAAACTGATTTTTCTTATTACCGGTTCCTTCATCATACTCAACAGGAGCGTCTGAGCCTGACTGTAGGAGAGCAGATTGGTTGGTTTAGTATTTCAATAATTTACAGAATCTCTATGTAAAGATTTCTAGGTGTTGAATTAGTATTTAATAGACCACAAGAAAACAATCCATATGTGTAAAAACATGCTGATGCCCAGTGCGACATGGAGAGACAGCCAATACTAAAGAGCTTTTCTTTATCAGTTTATGGAAATGTGTTTATTTAATAAATATCTCGTTGGTCTAGTTAATAGTTATGAGAAATTGACTAAAATGATTCGTGTGACTCTGCAAACTGTTTCAGTACCAAATAACCCTGCAGACAAAAAAACAAACAAACAAACATGTGAAATCATAACCTCATTTGGCATTAACTACTGGATTTAACCACCCAACGCTGAGCAGAGCGATTCAGTGTTTGGAGGACCTTCACCTCATACTGACTGGTTTATGTTGTGTGTTCATCAATCGTTTGAGCTGCTGCTGCACAACTCAGTGACTGTAATTGAAATAAACTGCGTCTGTTTTGCGTTCATGATTATGGCGTTGAGGTCGCATGCAGATGAAGTTGAGTTCACTGCGACAGCTCGCACAATCTGAACTCCACAACTGAATCTGCTGTTCAACTTTAGACAAACAAACATTTTTTTCTTTTTTAACTTTTGTGTGTGTGTGTGTGTGTGTGTGTTTTGGTCTTGTTTTGATGCTAAAATCATCTACTCTCATCTCTGACCAGATGTTGAATTTTATTTTTTCCCTCCATGTGTCTGACATAAATCAGAGTCTTGACAATGGAACAATCATCAGTCAGAGAAACATGTTATCCAGCAATCAAAAGCTTTGGACGCTCATTTTTCTCCACAATCATTCACCTTTATTTCGCCCCGATTTGATGGCGCTCGGCTCGCCGTAAACACGCCCTGTGTTCGCGGTTCTACGTTGGTCCAGCTGGAATCTGTCGGCTGCAGCCTTGAATTCGACTGAGCGGCAATAATTATCTTGAGCAGAAGACCGTCCTAATCACTGAGCGGTGAGTGTCTGGCTGCAGCCGAGGTCAGAGGCCGAGCGCAGCATATTACAGTCATTGTTCTCCCAATGATCCCGCCAGCCTCCTGAGGATCTCGACACTAAATGAACAACTTCCAGTCAGAAAACTTGCGAGTGGACTTTTGTCTCTCCAGAGTTAATAGGAAAAGGAGGCTGAACTTTTTCTGCCGAAGTTTAACTTGGAGCTTCTTGCTGCTGTCTGCGTTCCACACCACGGAGCCTTTTCTCTCCTCTTTCATTTTGTTTTTCTTCAGAGGTTTGGATCCCCTGGCTGCCTCGTCTTACCTCGCCACCCCCGGAGAGCAATCCAGGCCTCGGCTTTATCTTTGGGAGGCACATTTCCCCGAGGGAAATCTCTCTGCCTCCACCTTGGGCTCTGCACTTAAGTGATGAACAAGTGAAACATGGCAGCTCTTTGTCTGCCCGCCGCTAATCAACGAGGCAGAGCACCGCTGCCGCTGCCATCTGGCCTCGCCGTGCTACCTGCATCACTGACATAACTTCTCCTTCCCTCTCGTCTTCTTCTTCTTCCTATCCTCCCCTCCGTTCATCCTCCATTCAACTTTGCCACAACTTGGCAAAAAAAAAAAAAAAAAAAACAACTTTAAACTGCCCCGTTATAAGTGGTTCTAAAAAATCCTCCTGCATTCAGCACTTTTACTAAACTACAAGTATCTGAAATAGAGTATAGACTGTGGAGGAAGTGTAGGATGTACTTTTGCTTTTGGGCAAAACCCTTTTATGTCAAGTTTTCTGTTTTAATTCAGTGGAACAGAAAGAAAAAGAAATAAAGTGAAAAGTCGGATCATTTGGTAACCTTGTAAAAACAAATAATTTATCTCAATTCGAATGTTTTTTCAAAATGACAGTTCAGGAATTTGGTTGTTTCATTGTATTTAATGTAAAATCAGCTAAATCACAAGATCTGCTTACTCCAAATAATGTTTGACAAAACAAAGACGAACAACTCAAAAGCTCCCAAACGAGCATTCTGTGACGTGTGTTTCATTTGTGTACAAACGCAGCTGTAACAGTGACAAATTGTAACTTTAATGGCTCCAAAGGTCTGGCCCAATCAAGGCAGCAGCTCTGAGTAGATCTGGTACTTTTGTCGATATGGTCGCTGAGCATTTTATTCAAGAAATACAGATTCCAGCATCACGGCTAACTGCATGCCGGGTTGCTGCAGGCTTGTCTTAAATTAGATGGTGTGAAAAAGTTAAAAGTGCAGCCTTTATAATTTTGGACTCACCAGCTCTCTGCTCAGTTAAAGGTCAGCGCAGAAACAGTCGGACTGAAGAAGTCCACTGACTGTTGAAATACCATGAAAAACTAAATGGCTTTGCTCCAAAATGTTGCTGTCACGCTGTTGCTACATTGCTAATTTTAGCATGGTGACAGCAAAGCTTATTTATGTGGCATCTTTCAAACACAACGTAATTCAAGAGGATCATTAACATCAGTATGTGTTGTTCATTATGTACCTCATGGTTGTGTCTCGGCACCTTAAGGCACCTTAAGGACGAATATTCATATGCAACATGTTTTGTTTTTTGTCCCGATTCTTTGTAACTTGCTGTGTGACGTTAAAGTTTGCAGATTGTAAAATGTTGATTTTAAGACCTCAGCAGTTGGTTCGGAGGAAGAAGCTGGTTTGACATCAGATGTCTTTGTGTATTCTTTATGAGCGCCTGTGACATGATCCGCGGCGGTCAGTCTGCTGCTGTGGCCGATGAGCTGTCAGATCCCCCCTGTGAGAGGCTAGAAGCAGAAAATATCAGCGCTGGTCTGCGGCTGCTGAATATGTAAAGCCTTATTGAAGCTACGCTCCAGCAATTTCTCTTAATTATTGGAATAATCAGATTGAAGGAAAGGAGAGGCTTCGCTTATTGGATTAGCTGAGACGATCCTCTAACACAACCCATCTCCTCCTCACTGTATCTGCCTCGCTCTATTCAATTCACTTCGACTCAATCAGCTTTATTGGCACCAAAGTTTACAAATAAAATCTCAGACGCAGGGAAGTGCAATATAGATAATGATCAATAATTTAAACATCAAAATTACAGACAGGATGATTGCGTTAACCAAAAACTTAAGAAGTCCCTCCCTTTCTGTCTCTATCCATAGAGATATTAAAAAAGTGTGTAAAAATATAAAGATTTAATTTTATTACAAAGCCAGACACCTGGTGGGCACCTCCGTGGTTCTGGGTCCATCAGGCAGATTGTTGGGCCCCCTCGGTCAAAATGAGTCCAGCAGATGTGGGCCGGTCCTCAGACTGGAGCTTGTCTTGGATTTAGCATATTGCTTTTTTTTATTTGGGTGAACCAACAACATCAGATTCAGGATAATTAAATGACCATTTATAGTTTTAGTTTATTTCAAAGACTCAAACATTTTATAATTTCACAGTCCGGGTCTGAACCGAAGTTCATTGGTTATTTTTAATCCACTGACGTCAGAAATGTCAGCAAGCCGTCACACCTGTGCAGGTGTTTCCGTTTGCTCTGGCTGGTTGGAGCCGCTCAGTAATTACAGGCAGCTGTTTGAGGGGGTCGATGTGGACTGATGATCCTCAGTGAGCAGACAGACTGCTGCACACTTGAGCAGCTTCTCGATTTAGGGCTGACTTAGTTTAGATGGAGCGAAGAGTTCGCTTTGCGTCCTTACCGCCATGCTGGAAAACATTTTTCCCACAATGCTACAGTTTTTATGAAACCCGGTTGTAACAGGTGTGACCTGCAGTACTTGACGGCATCTGAAGAAGCCTTCGACCCGGGACTGTCCAGTCACATCCGTGAGACGATCGGTTTTCGTCGTCAGACTGATGATGGACCCGGGTCAACAGGTTCACCTGGTCTGACCTCCTGCTGGGGTTTGGTGTCCCAGTAAGGCAGTACAACGCAACAACAACTGTGTCGTTAACTCTGCATCCTTTGAAGAACGTGGTCTATAAACGTCTGCTTGGTCCTTCGTAGCTGCTGTAGACCAAGGAATAAGTCGGTCTGGTCGACTGAGGATGTTCTTCCTGCTGTGGTAAAAAGGTGAAGCGCTGTTAACAGTGTAAGCTTCTCTGTCTGTCTTTTTTAGCTGCCATACTGTTATTATTACATACGCCCATATGCCCATTATCACTCTATAAACGACATCGCCGCCATTTTCCTTTTGTTCAGTTCATAAATATTACAACTCCTTGAGGCTGACGCACCGAACTCTGTGACGAGCTCTTTTACAGACTGACTCACATTTGTACACACTCAACGATGTATTGACTTGATTTGCTGAAATCTTTTAAGTGTACAATAGATTTAGATTCCTCCCCCCTCCACACACACTCGCACACTTTCTTTGTTTGTTTGTGTTGGAGTGTGTTTGCGGAGGGTCGTGGCTCTAGGCCGCGGGGACGCACGGGGCATTAAGGTGGATTGATATCTGGCAGGCGGAGGGAGCCAACCATAATCTCCATCAGCCATGTAGGAAAGTACATTACTGCCACTACAAAGCCTATTAACAAAACCGCAGGTCATACATTATTGAAGGGATGCTGGTTTCATTTGAACCGTTCAAAGAGAAAAAAACTAAACAAGGAAAAAAAAAAAGAGGAAGGAGCAAACGTAAAATATGCAGCCGCTGCAGCTCCCTCACTTGAAAATATTGTTTTTGTTTTCTGCGCTTAATTGGATTCGCAGTCTGGGAGCTACAGTATCATGGTGGATGGATGGAAGCGGCGAGGAGGGGGAGGTCACCGAGATCACATGTGAGTGTCTTAGGGGGGAGTATTGATCGGTGATTTGAATCAACTGAGAGTGATATCCAGGGGGATATCCATGTGTAAACAAATGCTCAGCACGGTGAGGAGCTTTGCCTCTGAATCACCGATGAGAAGTCGCCACCCGAGGCTCAAATCTGCGTGATCGTGTTTCTCTGTGATGTACACACTCATAAAGAGAACGACGCCTACCATCACCCCATCACCACCCCAACGCACAGCTGCTCCTGGACAACAGGAACCAGGAGGAGATTTTTTTCAGCATAGACATCAAGTCTTGCTTCATGACGAGGATCAGCTGATTGATGGACCCACGAAGGTCAAAGGCTTCGACGTCCATCGAAAATCCATCTAATTCTGCAAATTCAATTCAATTCAATTTTAAAAACTGCACTGTGTGCTAAAATTCATGAAGCAACTTGACTGCAATCAAAAACCCTTGAAAAAAGCTCTGTAAGCCGGTTTATCCTGCTGGGAGCTTGAATGTCCTCAGCACAATTTCATGCTGGTCAACCTGTCAAGTAATGAGATACCGAAGCTTGTGTGCAAAGCTGATGATTTATGCTCCACAAAGCTCCAGAGGCAGAACTAATCCGGTGTGAAAATGGGAAAAGGGTTCAACCTCTGGGGAGCACAGATATAACGGCAATGGAAATCTGACTAGGTTCCTTTAAGGAATTGAGCAAAAATTGGCAAGGGCGAGTGTAACAACTGTTTCAGGAGATAAACAGTTAAATATTTAGTGAAGAATTGGACTCCTCAGCAGATGCCGTGACGGGGTTGGAGAGGTCGAGCATTACAGCCTCGCAATCTCAATTTGGCCTCCCCGCCGTCCGAGGCCGGGCTTCTTCTCCTGCTGCAGCTGAGCTCATCCCATAATGCTTCATTACCAGAGCGTCCACTCTGACCCTCGGCGGGCATTAAGCAGGCAGCCGGTACGAGACCAGCAAAAAAAAAAAAAAAAAAAAAAGGTCAGACAATACATCGACACAAACGCCGTCTGTCTGGAGATAATAGGCAGATATTTTAATAAAAGTACCGAAGGTCTGATGTTATATAATGTTCCTGTTAGCTGATATCTGGATGTTAAAAGACACAGCAGAGCAGCAGAAATATGGAAATATGGTCTTCTTACTGAACTATTTATGATGCAGCACCAAAGAAGATGAGATGTGACCCATTTGCACTTCACATCTACCGTGCTTCAGTTCAAGACACTTCAAAGTTTTCTTTTTTTATTCTCCTTTCTGCTTGCCTTTGATTTAGCTTCTGGTTGTTTTGTGGGAAACAACAGGAAGTGTATTTCCTTCTGAGCCACCGTAGACTGTCACCACCCTGTAGCCCCCCCCCCACTCCCTGGTTACTAAAGCAAACTGAAATCAGCAGTTTTTGCTGCCTTTGTGGGCTTTTTCTTGGTGATCAACGAGCTTCCACGAGTGTTTCGTTCTCCTTTCATGTTTCTCAGGATTCAGCTTCGGTCCTGAATCCGCCCGACTCTTTTATACTGAAGTCACCTGTTGGTGGAGCCGAGGACTGTTGTGCCTGCAACTTCAATTATTCAAAGTCTAAATTTTACTAAACTGTAGTCGGACATTTTATCAGGGCAGTCTGCTGGAGTGGTTTTTGCAGCTCTGGAAGTTTTTGCTTGTGTTTTTCCAACAGCCTGTAAACAAAGATGGACGCAGGTGACCCACTCTGCCGTCGACATTTTGCCAGCACCCGACTCTTGCCCTTGTTAGTTCGCTTTGCAATTTTCTTTGTTTCATATTGTTTAACATTGTTTACTGGCCCCACGACCCGGAAACGGATAAGCGGTTGAAGATGAATGAATGAATGAATTGTTTACTGATGTTGGTGCCCGTTGTCCTCGTGTCTTTTCGGTTGTGTGCAGCTTTTCCTTCAAAACCTTTCCCCCAGAAGGAGGATGAAGTTTGTGTCGAGGATGGTGTTTGTATGCTGATGTTGTGCAGCTGTTTATTGCTCTGACATTTCTTTGTGTTTTCTCCTGTTTTGAGCTCCACAGGCCCAGTGGTGCTGCCTGCTCATTGCTGGAGCGCCCGGAGGCAACCTCCCCTCGCCGCTGCCTGCCCCCCTTCTACCTGTGTGTCTGCGGTAACCTTTATTCACCCCTCACTGATTATTTTTGCTTTGTCTCGGGGTTTATATCTTCATGTTTGGGTTGCAGTTTGTTTGGCGCTGGCAGGTTGTGAGGCTGCTCACCCCCTCCGGTAACAAACCCTTCCCTGACTGTCAGCCGCGCTCCCCGGCCTCCAGTACAGTAACATCATCCTTGTTTTAAAATAATGAAGAGGTTGGTTTTGAGCCTGTGTAAACAATATGATACTGTAGTTTTAAGAGTCTTCTTTAATCTCAACTGCTCTTTCTAAAGACTCATCATCTTGTATCAGCTGTCGCTGTTTGTGCTCTATGATTTTGCAGTCTGGATCAAATTAATAGAAAAAAGTTCAGGCCTTAAACGTCCAATTTAATATAAAGGTCGATGTGAATATTGTCTTTGATTGTAAAGCAGCTTTTTGGTTCCACATTAATACTGTGAAAGTATAAAAGTGAGAGAGAGAAATGAGAAAATAATATCGATTAGAAGAGTTTTAAATTCTAGTGCTGATCCCAGAGTCTCCAAACACCAAACACTGAAAGCTAAATATGGAGGAAACAGGGTGCAGACTTCAAGACTTCCATCAGTTTAAAGTCTTATAAAGTTTAAAGTTAGAAGTCATTGTGATGTCACAACAAACGAGCCCACCTGGACTCACCTGGATTTGGTTTCCCTTCAGAGGTAAAATCCACAAACCACAAATATATCTCCTTGTGGATCAACACTTCCAAATAAAGCACTGAAGAGTAAAATAAGGAGATTTAAAACGACATCAGACTTGTGGAAATATTCTGCCAAGTGTTAAATCCAGTTCCAGAGATTCATTCATCTAATTTCATTAACTAATTAATCTGCCGTCCTGATTAAGTCTCTCTGTCTGCAAATACACATTTTTCTGCTGTTTCACACGACACAAAGTAATGTGACAAATAATCCACTGATTAATTTTCAGTAATTGGGAAAAGGATTCAGCGACTTCAACTAACAACAAATACACGATCTTCTGTAAGAAACTTGCCACTGAAGAAACCGCAGGACTCGATTTAATGTGTTGTTTGTCCTACATGTGGACAAAGAGGAGACATTATCCATCTGCTGTGTATTGTTCCGTTCTGCTTTTCTGCTGCTGCTGTGTTTGATGTATCAATCCGCACCATGTTATGTATTCTGTATCTCAAAATTACATAAGAAATAAATATTTAACAGCTGTATTCAGTCGAGAAGTTCTGCCCTCAATGTAGAAAAATAGATGTGAATTTTTTTTCTAAATATTTTTTGGACTGCATGTTTCCGTGCTTTAGATTTCATCTAACTTGCTCTCAGGCTCTGTCTAAATGTATTTTTGGTTATTCTCCAGAATGAAATCTGATGCTGTTTGAGGATCTTGATGCTCAAATCGCCTGCAGTTGGAAAACAAAGGGTCAAAAAACCAACTCCAAGACTCTGAAGGCAGAAATCAGACTTTGGCTTTTCACAGCAGCGTCCCACCGCGGGCCTTTCTCTTATTTTCGTTTCCATTTGTTGCTCACTCGAATTCATTAAAGCCTAAATGCATCTCTGAGCTCGCTGCCGTCGACCTGGCGACCTCGCACGCACCGCTAATGTTGTCCGCCATTAATAAACAGCCGCCACTTTCACTTGTCTTCCTCCTTCAGCTTCGCGCCAACAGTCGGTGAACCTGCGAGTCAGGTGGAGGCAAACTGGAGAAGTGTGATTCATTATCTGCAGCTGCCTTCAGCTCATAATTAGCCGAAGCATCACTGACTCAAAGTTTTCAAGCTGCACTCAACAACATAAATATTCATATGCATCTCTGAGAAATCAATAGGGCAGAACAAAACTTTACGATATTAAAGTATTACAATATTAATGTGTGGGTGAGAACTCTTTAGACAAACTAAATGTTCCACCTCCCCCCGTCCTCTTCCCCAACATTATGCATGCTGGGAGATCAGATTTCATGACCTTTGCCATCCGATGGGAACTCGTCTTTGCTTTGGGGTGCAGATAAGCCCGGATGATCCACAACAATAAATAAATCTGTGAACAGGCTGGAGAGCCCGAAAGCTCCCTCCCTCCCTCTCTAATCTTTGCAATTTGCCATGGCTGATAAAATTTTAATGAGGAATAAGCATAATGGGAGCCTCAGAGAGATTATAGTGAACTGGGAGTGAAATGTGTCGGACGGATGATGATGGAGGAACCAGAATCAGCCGGCAGATCAGAGATGTTACCCCTCCCCAGCCCGACGGCTTAACTGTGTTTTTACTTTTTAAACGTTTAGCAGACGAGATGATGGACGCACACTGCAGGATCAGGTGAAGCTCCATTTTTTCTGCCCCCCTCCGCTGACAGTTTCAAGAGGTGACTCAAGTTCAAGTGGATTATTTAAAACAGTTTAAAGAATACCAGATTTTTTTCCTTTTGATTGGTCTCTGACTGTATTCTTATTAAAAACGGACCCAAAGCGTTTCTAGTCTGCTTTATTTCCAACTTAATCTTCGTTTATGCAGATGACCCAATCATCTCTGTTGTTTAAAACACAGAAGCTGTCAGAGTTTGGATATATTTGTCTTCTTACTTTGTTTGACCCCAGTTTGTTTCCTCAGCCCTCACCAGGACTCACCTGCTCCACTTTAACCTCGTCCAACCCGCGAGTCTTCACTCCGCAGGAACACTGGTGTGATGAGCTGCTCTACAAAAATGTGTTGAGACACTTTAGATAAATACCTGAAGAAACAACAACAACAACAACAAAAAAAAAATCAGCTGCACGTTAACAACACGTATTATTTTGAATATCTTCATCTCTTTGTACCAACACCGCTCATAGTTTTATACTGTAGAGAGAGCTAAACTTTGATTTCAGAGGTGCTGCATGTTTGTTTCCAGGATTCATTCAGCTGTTGTTTCAGGCTGGACGTGAAGCGCTGGCTTCCTCTGAAAATCCTGACGTTGAGTCCCAATCATGGCAGCAGCAGATGTCCAGTTCCCTCACGTCTTACACAGAAGACCTGATGTTGGGGGGCGGTGGCCTTTTGGAGATGTTTACTGTCAAAAATAAACATGAAATAAATTTAAAACAAAGGGTAAGTGAAGATTAGGGTATCCAGTGAACGAAATATAAACAGAAAGCGGCGCACAGGACAATCAGCCAGAGCGTCTCTGACGTTACGAGCCAATCGGACTCTTTTTTGGCCTCCAAGGTCACAGTTTGAGGAGACGCTCAAATCGGAGGGTTGGAACAAAAGTTGGATAACTTGTTGCTATGGTGCCCAAACCATTCATTGCCTGGATCTGTAACCTGTGACGCCTCCGTCGAAACAAACCTGATGAAGTGATCGTGGCTCAAGATAATTCACTTTATAGCATATCATCCACAGCTCCGGTAGCTCCAGAAAAAAACCCCACATCATTTCTACAGAAGAAAACTCAATTAAACAGCGAGAGGAAGAAGCATTAAATAGTCAAAGAGAAAGAAAGAGCTGGTGGATCTATAGATAGGTCAGAGATCTCAACCCAAGTCTCTTCTTTTCTTTCACATTTGATCTGAAGCGTTTGCATTCGGAGCTGACAGTGATAATTATTTGCAAATAATGTCTGATGGGGTCAGCGCTGTTTTCGTCCTCTTCTGTTCCACCACAGAGAGAAAAGCTGACTGAACATGTTCCATCCGCTCACATCCACCCAGGAGAGAAGCCCTCCGACGCCCTCCACACATGCTCCACCATCACACAGCCGTGACAACCTCAACAGTGAAATAAGGCCGCAAAAGGCGTGATTGGCGGCCGTTAAACGCGGAGCCGGTTTATGTCACAGGAGCCGGGCAGCGCAGCGGAGTTGGGATAAAAAGCTGTGATTGATTGTCCTCGTCTAACAGAAAAAACTCACCATCTCTCAACAACAATTACCCGTCCCTCCACGGCGGCTGTCAACGTGCTAATTCATCTGTCATCATCCCACTTCTCCCAGTAGAATCAGGCTGACAGCAAGCCCAGTATCAGTCACACAGCATTACACTCCTGTTGGCTTTCATTAGCTCCACTTTGTCTTCCACCATGAAGGATGCTGGTTCCCATTTTACCCTTAAAACTCATGTTTCTGCCTGTTCTGCTTGAGCTCTGACTCACATCCACTCTGGGAGCTCAACACGGAGCCGTGTAATGGAAAATTAGGTAACTTTAACCAATTCAGCCTTGTCGGATCAACCAGTAGCTCGGTTATATAGAAAGTCAGCGTTACAGCTGTGAGGCCAAAGAGTTTAGGAGTCTGGGGATATTTTATCCATCCCTAATAATCGTGATTTTGACAGAATATTCTACGTTAAATGTTCCTCTGTACAACATAATCATCCCAAAAAACTGTGGTTGCCTGCTGTTTGACTTGGGATTTTCTGCAAACGCATGAGCAGCGATAAGTCAGCGTTTGCTAATCCGATCACTCCTTTTCACTCTGCTCTGTAATAAATATATGAATGAGTGACATCGATTTGAAGACTTTTAAATTCCAGCGAAGTATCCAGAGTTTCCACAGAATTTCCCAAATAATTAAAGCTACAATTGGTGGAAATGTGTACATAAGAACACCGGAGGCCTCTAAACATTTCTATTTCCGTTCGTTCAGTCTTGAGAGTGCGTCACAGCCTGATGCATCTCAGTCCTCCATCCAAAAACCAGAAATGGTCCATCTGACATTATAAACCAGGTCTACGGTCTAGACTGAGCTGTGCGGGCAGTCCTGACAGGAGTTGGTTCAGATATTGTCTGTGACATGTCAGATATAGGAGATTAAATCTCCTGATGGATGGATGAAATACAACACTGGAAACACTTTAACCACATCAGTGTTGTAATGAGCTGAAGATCCCTTGTGGTTTTATTTTGTCTTTTGCCAATTTATCACTGACACAGCTGTCTGATTTAAAGATACTGAACTTTACCTTCAGTTTGTCTTAAGTTCAATACATAATAAATTAAATTAAGTGTTTTATTGGACAGTTTAACAGCCTCTGTGGCCTTTCAGGTTGTTAAATTTAACAATATTTTTTAATTTTGGATTAGCAGTTTAATGATTCATGTCTTTGTGAAACTAATAAAGCACATTTAAAGAAAACCGAGATTGCATTTTTTGGGGGGAATCAGGTAGTTAAAGGTGGTAAAAATCTGATCACTACTTATGCAAAGCATTTTCGTTATTTTGGCCGCCGCCCGGCTCCCCAGCTGCCTCTTGGGAGAATATTCTCAGAGAGGATGATGGGAGATTCTGACAGCTCGTCTCCTCCCTCCTGCTTGACTTAGCAGGCCTGTCGGAGCGTTACGACGTTCAGTTCCCTTCGAAGTAAGCTGAGGAGCGAGAAAGTGAGGAGAGGGGCGGAGGTTGAGGTTCTCTCTTTGGGGAAACAGAGGTCATCTCGAGGGGGGCAAAGGCTCATCCTCATCCTCGGATTCTCGCTGGTTGTGATTGGTGAGCTGAAGACAAAACCGTGGTGGACCTGAACAGTTTGGTCCGGGTCTATTTTTCGTCGGTTCAAGTGCAGAGACACATCTGTTCTTCCAAAGTTGTGTCAACAGTTCTCGTTTCTCTCTGTCATGGTTCAAAATGTCAGCACGCCGACGAGACGGCTGTCCCAGTTTGATGTGAGAAGAGTATTCTGACCTCATGGGGCTCCTTCCTTTCCCGTCCAGCCCTCTTTCGGCTGACAGTTTCATTACATACAGAGATCCAGGAGCCAACCGTGTGGATATAAATGCCTCCACCTTCACTGGAGAAAAATACTCTCTTTTTAGAGACCGCTACGATATGTTGCCCTTTTTTCGGACTTAACGCCACGTCATGCAAATGTGTCTGAATGGTTGTAATTCTCTGCAGCCAGAGTTGGATCTCTTGTAGAAAGAAGAGTAGATGATTTAATTCTTTTGGCCACAGGCTACATCCAGGCAGAGTTACAGGGAAGGGCTTCAGATAGATGATTTAGATGCAGGATTGATTTTAAAGGCTTTTTCCCTCCACCCTCCTGTTTGTCAGAGCCGAAAATCCTCCGCTGTCTGTCGGCGTCAAATGAGTCTGAGCCTCAGTTTGGTCATTCTGCTTGGTTTCCAGCAGCGTCTGGACTCCCGTGGTGGATCCCTGTCCCTGATCTAATAACTCTGCGGATCGCAGTAGAGAGTAAGAACCAGGATGCCGGTGGCTGATAAAAAGACTCTTCAGTGAGAGACAAAGCGCCGCTCTGCAGCAGGTGAACTGAATTTCCATTAGGGATGGATGGAGCCCCGAATGTCTCTGATTCAACACTGACTTTACATCCTGCACTTTCACTGTAGGAAATGCATTTTATTTTACCCAAGCTGGCCTTCATGCTTTGCTCTCGCAGCCAATCAGAAGGCTCATTTGTGAAAGCTATGCCTCTGTAATATAAATATTATCAGGTAAAGTGTTAAAAGCCTCCATCATGTACTTCTAGAAAAAAGATACCGCCTAATCAAAATAACTGCAAACAAAGAAATCCATGTAAGATATTAATTTATACTTTATATAACACATCAGTATGTGTAACACAACTAAACACTGAAATGCAGTTTATCTGTTGCAATTTCTAAATCCAATGTACATAATTATACTCACACATCCAACAGCAGTCTTGTAAAAAGCAGAAACATTTGCGAAGATTTTATTCCACAGTTCAAATGAATGCCTCTCTATGCAAATACAATAGATAATAGTTATTTCATGAAAAGAATAACTGCTTCATCGACACTCAATTCTAGAATAGATATTTTTTTACTTTGCTTTCGTGTGACTAAAGTAAATCTACAATTGTTTGTTTTTTGCCTTTACCTCCAGTTAAAAGTCATGTGAGGATTTTTTCCTTTTCCATTTTTCTTTAGTGTGATCCAGAAGGAGGATAAGAAGCATCAGACTAGAAAAACAGTTGTTATACTAAATGACACGTGAACATCCATCATTCATCAGTTCAGGGCAGCTTAAAACAAACAACCATTTACAGAAGAATCTGTAAGTCTTCAGAGGAATCAAACGTGGTTCTAACTTCACAAGCTCCTGGAACAGTTTAGACAGAGCTGTCCGTATACTTTTGTGTTTTTGGGGTAAATGTAAAGACAAACACAAAGCTGTTCACAGTTCTCCACAATGATCACACACCTGTCGCTGCGGCGCACCTTCAGAGCACCCCGAATCAGTGTGGCTCTTGATGGCGTCCGCGGCGTCTCATTCCCAGATGATGACAGTCCTGCTCGGGAGGAAATTAAATGTCAAGCTGCTGCTTTGATTTCTCTTAAACTCGGCGCTAATTACTTAGAAAAGCTGAAGCATCCAGCCACCGTCCCCATCTGTCACTCTCTCTCCTTTTGGTTTGACCCATGAAAATAAAAGGCATTTATCTCAAAGGACCCCCCCCCCCACCACCACCACCATCATCCTCCTCCTCCTCCTCCTCCTCCCTTCAGATTTGTCTCACAGCCTTGAAGTGGAACCTCACCTAACGAGTGCGCCGTCGCCACACTCTGTCGCTGTGTCGCCTTCCAGGCTGAAAATGGATGATTTACACCTGGAGTGAGTAAGCAAAGATCTGAAAATAGTTTCTTTAAGAGGGAGTGGAGGGAAGAAATATTCATGTGTCCATGACTCATCCCAAACAAACCCGTCATTACTCCAAAAAAAGTCTCTCCTGTTTTTCTAATAAGCTGAAGTGTTTGTTAAGAAGGACAAGAGGAGTGCTGGCTTTCTGCATAAATTGAACATGTGCTGGGAAACTTTCTGAGGCAAAATGGAAATTTAACTCATAAATAAGTGTTTACTGGAACACCTTTCTGCTGATGACTGCCTGAAGCACAAGATATTTATTGTCATTTTAAAGAGAGTAGACTGAATTTCTGTCTGGTTGTTCATGTTGGGATGTTCTCTTCACTTAAGCTTATTGATAACAACAAGTCAAGTTCCTGCATGTGTGTGTGTGTGTCTAACAAAAAAACAACAAACATTAGATGCCAAGCAAAAATAGACTGAAGAGCCATGTTGATGGTATATTACAGCAGAACATATCATATATATATAGAGAGAGAGATTTAAATGTCATAGCAGCAGCTTTAGTCTGTAGTCTCTGAATTTGAATCTGAGATAAAAAAATATCCATTTATGTTTTGATCATTTTAACAGTTTCATTTTAACAAATGTTTTCGGCCCAAAATAAAATCAGAAATGAATTTAAAATGCAGTCAAATTGAACATTCAATTGAACATCCTGAAAAAAAAAACAAAGGAGAGAGAAATAGAGCTGATACACAGCTGATGTGAATACGTTGTGCGACCGTGAACCATCTTGTGTGTCTGTGACTGAACCATGTTAATCTGTTTAAGTGGTCACATGCAGCTGATATACAACTCAAAGCAGAATATTCAACACACACTGGATGTTTCTGAGCCGAGTAGCTTCCATCTTTAATTACGACTGCTAACAAGGGCTGTGATTGGCTGATGTTTGCCACCCGGCGGGGGGGGGGGGGGGGGGGGGGGGGGGTTCCTAGAATACACAAATTATAATTGAAGGCCAATTACACTTCTACTGCTTCTGTTTCTGCAGCACTTTGAGTCGTATTTATGGCGACTCCCTGTCCGACTTTCAAAGAGCCGCGACAACAGATGATGGAATCCAGCTGCTTCGGAGCCCAGCGGCCGTCGTCATGGCGATAAGAAATCACGGGCCCAGACTCCTGGTCTGGTCACAACACAGGAGCCCTGCAGCTCAGGGACAGACCGTCCTCACACAAGAAAGCAAAGAGCTCGCACCGAGGTCAAGGCGGCTCTTTGTTCGGGGTTCGATCTCCAGCGGAACATTCGCACACGCGTCGGCGTTTTTGATGTTTAGATGCAAGCTGCAGGGAGGACGAGCTGCAGAAGAGATGAGTCAGCTGAGTCCCTCCATGAATGTTTCAGCTTCAGCTTTACCTCCTGACTCTTCCTCTATAACAGCCGCTGAGCTCCGTCGTCTTCCATGTTGGGGTCGGGCAAAAGGCTAAAAACAACAACTCATTCTGATGAAACAATCAAAGAAAAATCCTTATTGTTGTGTGAAGCAGCAGCAGCCACAAAAACCACCAGAGCTGAGGACTCAGGCCGACTCTCCGCCCTCCGACGCTGCCTTCAGGTCACAGGGAGTGTACACATGAAGTAAGCACTCATACGTTACACTGATTGTGTGTAACTGTAATTTTACTGTTGTATCTGATGACATTCGGCGGTGGTGGGATGATTGAAACTGCTCTCCGAAGGCAACTCTGAAAATTCCTTCAATATTAGGCCCATAATTCACAGCGGAGCCGGCACCAACACGGCTTTAAAAACAGCCATAAAGCTGTAACTAAAACACAAAGCACGCCTCTGTAATTGACAATAAAAACAATAAAAACAACTTGTGAATGGAGATGTGGAGTCGGCAGTCAGTGATAATATCCCACATCCTCAAAAGTTTAGGCTGCTTGAGTTTTTAATGTACTGTAGAGAGCAGCAGCTGCTGTAATGAAATGTAATGAAGCTCTGTAATCAAAGGCAATTTCACAGAGAGAGAGAAAGCACAGCTAATAACACTGCAAGTACAACACAAAGACGACACAAAGCAAACCCACCGCAGCACCACAAATGGTAAACAGCACGTCACGAGAGGCGGTAATAGCATCCGTAGTATAGTAAGAGACGGAGCAGCGGTTATAGTCTAGATGGACTGCAGCTCTCAGGTCTGTGTGTCTCTTTGACTTCATGTTACCTGAGAAGCTTTAACCAGCCGGTTCGGTTTTCGGGATGAAGAAGATCAGACGTTAGAAAACGTTCTCCACAAATTACATTGAAACCTATTTAAGCATCGACTGAATACAAAAGTGGACGCACGTTTGAAATCAATGCTCAAGATTCCATAAATCTTTATTCTATCTATCCATCAGGGGGCGACTCCACTGGTTGGTAAAAGAATACAACATGATGTTCATTTAGAGGGAAACAGACCAGAACGCAGGGTTGGATTAAGGTCCACCTTCACTTTCAAATATTGTTTCTTTTGCTTTCGAAATGAAAATCCTGGCGTACAAACCGATGGGTGAGGTCACGATATACATAAACCTTACATTATACTGACATTTTTGCTTTTCAGATAACAAATACAGGGATCTAGTCTAAGCAGCACCAAATCACCTGGACACCAAATATTTTCCTTGGTGGCTGTACGGACTGCAGTAGGCTCTAGGGGGAGTCTTTTTAGATTTAGTTCCATTAAAGTTCTTATTTCTATTCAGTGTTTGATCATGAATTCATCATGTTTGTTTCGTCATCCTCTTAAAGTCCTGACGTTGTCGCGTTTCAACGATATGTGCGTCTGTGTGTGATGAAGATGAGAGGGGGAAGCTCATGGAGGAGGGGTGGGAGTCGTCATCATCGTTGTGATCCTCTTTGATCTGCACACAAACACGTTGAGCTTATGAGGACTCAAGTGTGACATGATGGGTTTTTTTATTTATCCCAGTTCAAACCTCAACCTAAATTAAACCGTTCAAACCGAAAACGAACCCGATGAAGGTCCCTTAAAGAAGTTAGAACCAGGAAGTGTTGTTTTTAAAAAAAAAACAAAACACCCTCACTCTGAAGGTTTCACGTCAGGTCCCCACATAGATAGAGGTACACGATCGCTCACCCTCACACACACACACACACACGCTCAGAGGAAATCCTCCCGGGACGTTCGACGTGCCAAGTGTCTCTCTCTCACACAAACACACTGGAAACTGAATCAATGAGTCTCCACACCTCTGTTTCTCTTTATCCTCACTTTATTTCTTTATTGGCACAAACTTCTGATTTAAAAAAACAAAAACAGGCTGTCAAATCAAACGCATGCTGTTTTTATTTTTTTTTTATCAGCCGTTGAAGCGCAGCAACTAACTTTAAATGACACAAATAAAAAACGAAGAGAAAACAAAGTTTACTTGCAGCTTTTCTTGCAGCCGTGGAAGCAAATTGAACCTTGAAAGTTTGGGGCAAATAATTCCCAAAGGTTTAACCATCTCCCTGATCTTTGGACAAAATGAAAAAGGCAAAATTACGAAAGAGGAATTCAAAATAAAAGAGGAGCTAAAGCAACGAATCCCTTCTTAAAACTCAGGGTGTCCTGTGTTGTTTCTATTGAATGATCATGAACTTTGACTGAACTTCTTTACTCCATCATTTGTTTTTAATTTCCAATTGTTTATTTGCCATATTTTCATGTGGAATAAGATAAATATATCTAAAGTGACACAGCGTTTTATTATTCCAGTCCTGCTTCTAATTCAGATCTGATATAAATGGGAGATCATAACTCCCGGAAATGACACAAAGAGATCCACCAGAGAGGAAGACGTATCACTCTGACAGGTTTTTTTTTTTTTTACAGTGTTTGTGTCTTTATTGACATCAACTTGTCTGTGTTTCTGTCCTGTGGACTGACACATCATCATATCGCCGTCACACGCTGGTGTCAGGCTCAATTATACAAGTCGTGATTATACAACAACACAGAGATCCTTCAAACGGCTGAACAATAGTTGATGCGGCTTCCTGTCTGTCCCACGCAGCATGTCAGATACTGAAGACAGAAAAAAAAAAGAAATAAATAACCACAGTTAATCTCAACAACTTGAAAAACTGGAGTTTCCTTCAGTTCGTGGTTTGTCTCCTTGTTATCAGACGCACGAGACTGAAAGGTGAGAAGCGAGTTTCCGCTGCAAACATCATTAGCACTTGTTGGAGCAGCGGGGCGTGTAACTTCATAATAAGAAGGAAATCACCACAAATGAAGTGCAATTAAAAAAATAACAACTGATGACAAGATTAAAGCAAATAATTATACTCATCAATTAAAATCACGTAATAAAAATGCAAAACTTTAGGACAAAAACGGTTTAACTCTGAAGACAATAATAAAGAGGTGATTAACATAATGCCTTCACAACAGGGCACATCAATTACATGTTTTGGATTTCACACACAAACGCGCACACATGCGCAACTAGACAAGATTAAGGCCAAATGTGGCCCACAGACCAACACGCCAGGTGAGACCTTTAAAAACAGGTCAAGGCTGGAAAGAAAAGATAGAACTGAAGAGGGAAGGAATAAAAAACATAAATAGAGGAGGACAGAAAAGTAAAGGAAGGAAACTGAAACGAAAACTGGAAATTAAAAGAAGATGAAGGGAAGAAATAAGGAGAAACTAAAAGGAGTTAGGAGGTGAGAGACAAAAGGAAAGGAAAGATAAAGGTATAGGAAAGAGAGGAAGGAGATAGGACACAAGACACGAGAGACTAGAAGAAAGAAGATCCAAATAAACGGAGAGGAAAGAGACAGACTGACATGATGGACGCTGACAGTTAAGTAATGAAGGAGGAGTTTTTATTCACGTATGAGTGTGTGTGTCTGTGTTGTCTTAGTGTGTCACAGCAGCCTTTGTGTCTGATTGTTTATATATTTCATGCGGTGTTAATGATTTCTTTGTTTGTTCGACGTCTTTCTGTCCTCGTCTCTGCAGAAGTTTCAGCTGAAGATGAACTTCCCTGGAAGGCCGAGACAAAGTGGAGCTGATGGATTCACGATAAAACACATCAGGATCAGACTGCCGGTCACGTGACCATGTCGGTGGGAGTCTGAATCCGGCTGGGTGAAAGGGATGCTCCCTCCAGGGAATTGGGGGGGGCGGAGGGGAATGAAAACATCTCTCTGCTTCAGTCTTAAGTGCTCAGAAATAGCGGCTGGTCGTGAATTAGTGTCACTTTCGCCTGGCGTCGTCCTGCGTCGTCTCGAGGACGGATGCTTCACTTTAGAGGCCCTCGTGGTCGCTGCTCCCCGTCAGCCTCCTCCTCCTCTCTCTCCCAAATATCTGGACAAATTAAACCCAGAGTTGCTGTAACCACACCAGCACTCTGGTCGGCCACGGGGAAGGATTCACTGAGCTAATCCGAAAGAGATCCTGCGTCGAGTTGCCTGCTAATGGAATTACTGCCTGTGTGATAAGGGGCTCGGTCAGAACGCTCTTATCACCGCCATCCCCTTAAAAAAAAAAAAAATGAATGGGAAACATGCTATCTTCTTAATGACAGGCCAGTGTTATTGCAGCATGACAGTGAAACAACATGCGTTAAGAAGACTCTAACTCCTGCAGGAGTGCGATGGAATGCACTCCAGACGGTAATCAATCCGCGTTGTTTACAGCCGCTGTCGGCCTGATGAGGAGCCCCGCTGCACTCCCGCCAAGATTAGATGCTGTTTGGCTGGCATAAAGAATCAGTCAGGGGAAGCCCCAACCAGCGGCCGGCCAGCGGGCTGCTGCAATAATATATCAGAGCAGACAGCTACACGAGTTAATGTTACACTGAGAGGGAGACTGTGTGTGTGTGGGGGGGGGGGGGGGCTGTAAATTGGAAAGGAGTTGAGTTTGTTCTGAAGATTACGGTTTACTCCCTCTTGTAATTTTTCAAATGATGCAAATGTTCAACAGGCTGAAGAGTCAGCGCCGCCCCCCCCAACATCACCACACACACACACACCCCACCATTAGCATCCTGTCTGTGGCTGTTAACCTCAGACGGTTTGGGGGCCTCGGCGGAGTCGGTGAGTCTGCTGCAAAAAGGCTGGTGGTAAGAAATAAAAAAAGAAGGAAGCAAAGCGGAAAGGTAAGGAAAGGTTGGAGGAAGGAAAGATGGAGAATGAAGGTGACATAATGAAAGAAAAGGAGGTTCAGATGGAGGGAAGGAAGGAATAATGGAGGTAAAAAAAAACTGTGGAAAGTTAGAAAATGGTGTCGCCACGAAGAAGAAGCCGTCCGATCACATGAGTAAAAGTGAAGATATTCACGGTTCTTTTTGTTTTATTGACGCCCACCATCGCTCCAAACGTTCTGTTTTCCATTCATTTTTTCGGTTTTGTAATTCTGCTGCTTGCGATGAAAACAGCCCCCAAAGCTTCTTTTAACTTTCCAAGTTTTCAAACAGACACGGCTGCCCACACAGAAAACAATGCAGATATTATTTTACAAAAAATACGGAACATCGTTTAATAAAAAAATTCTTACGTGTTTTCATTTTCAGCACGTCATATTTTTATTTCAGTTGTTTCCTTGCTGAACAGGTCAAAGGTCAACCATGAGACATTTCCTGGTTTGTTGTTTATTCCCATTTAGAAGGCAGGGCAGGATTCCTGCTTTCCTTCTGTGTGTTCATCCATACAATTCTCATCCTCCATCTTTGATAGCAACGTCTAGAGTCATGTCTCTACATCGGACGCTCCTATTGGCTCCATTAGGTGATGTCACAGCCAATCAGAGGAGTATAGCAGCCTTAAGAGTGTACTTCTGCTCTGAGTGTGAGGTTGCTGCTCTGAAAACAGTAAGTTATCCTCTCTGGGTCTGGAGTGCATCGCTGCCTTGGGTTAAAAACGATCAGGTAGCTGAGCCTGAGGCCAAAGAACTCAATTTATTTCCCCTCCACCACACAAGTGTAGCTACTGATGAGAGCAGATTCACCCCCGGCCCGCTTACAAACAGCAGAAGACCCGGAGACAGACTCACACGCTGAAGCAAATACATCGTATAACCCATCCAGAATGGGAGCGCCAGAAGACCCCTCAGGAGGAACTGGA
The DNA here is from genome assembly GCA_034769265.1 of Remorina albescens. NCBI lineage: Eukaryota > Metazoa > Chordata > Actinopteri > Carangiformes > Echeneidae > Remorina > Remorina albescens. The sequence goes on along the minus strand of CM068475.1, from coordinate 4,074,581 downwards.
TGTCCTGGAGGGGAGCTGGTGAAGGAGGTCTGGGCTGCTTTGCTCCTCCTGCTGCCTCAGATACTTCAGATCCAGCGAAGTGGAAGAAAACAGCTGTTGGCATCATAAAAGCAGGACTTTTATCACATTCAGATTACAAATCAGATCAGATGTGATGAATTTACAGATATCTCAGATAGTCCTGGATCCTCGAGAGTTTCTGTCAGAGCAACCAAGAAAGTTCTGCTACTGCACGATTCATTCCTCCATGCAGTGGACTCACTAAAGTGACTCACCGTGTCATCAGAGTTATTAAAGGTCAATCCAGTCCGAAGGTCCAGGTCTTCTTCTTCCATTACAAATCAGGTCTCGGTCCACAGAGAAATGTGTACAACCGCTTTTCAAACACTGAGGGTTACAACCATTCATCAGGATTTCTGGGGTTTTGTGATGTCACAACAAAGAAGCCACCGCCCTCGGCCACGCCCCAAAGCCCTGCCCACATAGACCTCTTATTCCAGTACTTCAGGATTTGGTTCTCTATTTTTTTAATGGATCCATAAACAGCCAACCAGAAGAGGAGTTCAGAGCATGAAGATGGTGGACGGTCACCAACTGGAAGATTCTATTCATTTAATATTATTTCCCAACATGCTCCTGGTAGACATTTACAGAAGGCAGACTGGTTTTGGTCTTTGAAAATCGGTTCGACTATCTTTATGATAATCATAACATAAAATCGGTGTTCTGACTTGTGTTTGCCTCCCTCACCTATTTAAAGTCCGTCGTCATATGTTTCCTGAAATCAAATGTGTTCACATCGTTGAACTTCAAATCTTACAATAACATACAACAAAATACGTTACTGCCTGAAGACGCCTCACACCAAACAGTCAGGATGAACGGCGTGTCGCGACTCTAAAAAACACAGCAATTGTGTTAGACACCAATCACTTGAAGAGTTATATAATCAGCCCCTTATTCTGCAGCTTCACAGCTGTTAGTGTGATGACTCGTTCAGCGCCGTATTCACCGACAGGTAACACTTTTATACTCACAAATCAAAATCAAAATAATTCCACTGATTATTTGTCTGACGCTCGGACAAGAGAAACCGATAAAAGGTAAATTTCTCGGAGGAGGAATTGCTTGTTGCAAAGTATACCAATAAGATGTTGCGAGGGTCAATTATGCGTTTTAATTCCGATCAGGCCGGTCTGAGTATCGACTGGCAGGCTACAAATGCTCGGCGGCCCGCCTCACCTGCCCGCAGGGTCGAATCTCACTTTCAGGTTTTAGAGGACGGCCTTTGATGTGTTGTGTTAAATAGCTGAACCCTCTTTGTGACCAATTAGGCTTCAAACAAAAGCATTAGAGAGCCACGTCCACTTTTTGTTGATGCCCCACTTAGAGCTGAGAGACAATTCTATCCATTAGTGCTGGGGGAAAAAAATCAATACAGCACAGATTAATGGGCTTTTTAATAGCGCACAATTATATTCAAATGTGTCTGGATCTACCCTGCAGCTCTGAAAAAGGTTTAATTTCCTCTGAATAAGACCACACAGTCATGAGTGTAATCATGTTGAGCATAAGGTTTTCCACGGGTGACACTTCTCCTCTGACAGGACTGCGTCTGATCCCGGATCGATACACTCCCATTCGGGTTATCAGACATACAATCGAAGGAATTGGCTCGCAGTGAAAATACAGAGCTCTCATTACAAACAGGGAGAAGGAAGTAAAAACACAAACTGTGACACAGATGAGAAAAAAAATATCAAAATAAAAGCCCTGAGACAACGTGGCGCACCACGACTTCTTCTAATTAACGCTGAGTGGACGGAAAGACGTGCTGCTCTGAGGAGGTTGAGCGTGGATGTCCTGCTTCTTGGGTCGGGGGGGGGACGCAGACACGAAGGCCTCTTGTTACGATTGACGAGAGTTTGGTAACGAGGAAAAGTTTCTTCTGCGTTCTGCGGCTGAAAGTGTTCAGATACAAAAAGTCAGGAGTAGCTAAAGAAGGGCAGGTAGCTGAATCCGTTTACTTCACTTCCAAGTGCCGTCCAGAAGAAGTCGAGCTGGTGTTTGTCATCTTTTCCTCCTCAGACGTCTCTAAAGGAAACTCCACACTTATAGTAGATCTTACAGCCCAAAAACTGCAATTTTTTCATTGACTTCCTTCCTTTAAACCTGAGCTCATCGTTATCTTCACAACACAACACAGTGTCTACAGAGAAAAGACATGGGAGGCAGAGAATCTAAATTTATGTCATTCTCTTTGATGTTGAACTCACATTTCTTGCTAATGGTAGCTGTGTACCCATAACAGAACAATAAATAGACGCTTTAAACTACCTGGGCTTGTCAAATAGCTTTAGCTTAAAAGCTAAACTAATGCGTCTATTCAGACCATCTTGCATACTCGATCTTGGAGATTAAAGGACCTTTTCTGACTTTTTTTTTCTCTTTCTGTGATTAAAAAACATTGACATCACATGTAAAAATCATTTTGAATCTTACACTGTTGTGTTGCTACTTTCATCTATATAAAGCAACTCTCTGCATCCTCTTCACTGTCACTGCGTTTAAAAGGCCACTTCCTGGTGATAAACTTCTAATAAACTTGACATAGAGAGCCTGAATGCACCATGGAATTGGTTTCTCAGTGTGGACCGAGTGTCTGATTGAAGACTGCAGATTTTTAACTGGGACACAACTAAAGGGACATTTTCCAGTTTTCTCTCAGCGCCTCTTCACTTAAAGACACGGGAAAGCGAAGCACATTATAATAAATTTGTGCGTGTGGTGGGCAGGGCGAGCCCGCCGAGGGGAAGGTGAACCCACTTGAGCGTGACAGAAGAAGGGAGCACGACGCACCTCAAGCACGGAAAAAAAAAAAAAAAAACCTCTGCTCTACGTGGAAAAAATTATATCTTTGCAAACACACACACACACACAAACTCGCTAAGGAACTCCCTCCATGTAGCTTAGAGACACACACACAGGCGCAGTGTTGTTATCGGTGGCTCTGTGCTCCAGCAGAGGGCCAGTTATCTCAGAAATTAATGACAGCAATAAGCAGAAGCAGGAAGACGCAGGATGATTAGCAAAAGCAATCAGGCTCTTTATTAGATTTATAGGAACAAAGACGCAATTCAGGCTCCTGCAAAAAAAAAAACAAAAAAAAACCCTACAGGAAGACAAATGATTCATCTGTCCCCGAGCTTCAGTGACGAACACACAGAAAACCCAGAGGAGACGCCCAGCTCATGGAACAGTACCGGAGAGAAAACTGTTCCAGGACCTGACGGGGGAAAAGTGGGAAATACAAAAAGGAGTGATTTCTGAGTCAGCGAAAGGTGAGGGAACAGGAGGAGAGAAATAAAAGACGAGAAAGGAAAAGATGGTGAGATTAAGAGTTGAGAAGCAGAAGAGATGAACGTACAGTAAGAGAGAGAGAAAATAAATGAAACAAAACTACAAAGGAAGGAAAAGTTTCTCATCTTCACATTTAAAAGCTTCAAGGTGCGACATATAACACGAACAAACAGCTTTGGAGCTGTTTTATTCATTCATTCATTTGTTTCATGAGCATGCCGTCACTTATTGGTCTGACTTTTACTCGGTCAGAGACACGTGAAGGATCTGCAGTTTTACTGGGCTGAATCTGAATGAGGATCTGTTAGTCGGGTAGTAAACTGCTCTTTTGAAGCCCCCAACGTTATTTGAAATAAAAAGTTATTGCAACATGGCCACATGCAACAAATGAAAATAAAAGAGTGAAAACATTGTAATATTCACACCAACTAATGGGGAATTTTTTGATGTCACCTGTCGCTGCCATGTTGGTGTTGGTTTCTTTAACCACAAGGAACTGTATTTGGAGGAGAAGGTGCTCTATCCTCTATCCTGATTGGGTGGTCGAGTCTGTCAGTCAAATGGAAACCCCGCCCCCCTAACCCCTCCCCTCCTTCCTCTAAATGGAGCATCATTTAAAAAATGAACATCATGTTGTATTGAAGACTGTAAACTAGAGACTGAGACCATAAACTCATCAGGAAAACGTTTACCGAGCTGATAAATCAGGGAGAAGTCAGGCCAAGGTTTTCTGTCCTCATTCCAGATCCTGTAAAGCGATATAAACTGTGACTTCCACCTAGTTTTTACTGAAGGTGTTCAGTCACCTGTTGTATAGACGTGTCCGTCAGTCAGTTAATGGACCACAGACTGTGTGTGTGTGTGTGTGTGTGTGTGTTGACTCCTGTTACTTCAGAAACCCGTGTCATTTGATTTCATCTCAGAGTTGGTGTCAGCAGTCGGTCGCTTTGAGGAGTGAATATTCATGAAATCCTCAGCAGAGCGGTGGTGGCGGAGAAGGAGAGCTGAGGAGGGCCTTGAATCAGCCGCTGTCTGCTTTACAAATTGCCGGCCGTCCTTCGGCGCATAATTGGCCAGTTTCAATTAGCAGCTGTCAGAGGAGACGAACTCGGCAGCTGAGCGTTACACCAAACACTACAGCGGGAGTTTAAATGATCAAAATATGTTACTGCGGCATCACACCATGCTAATGCTGTTTGCTCACTGGTCACCTCCTCAAAAAGCAATTATACAGTGCAGCAGTGTGTGTGTGTGTGCCAAGCATAAAACTAAACTGTACTTTTGATAAGAAGACCATCACATATTTTAGACCACCAGGAGACGAAAAGTTAAGCTAAGCTAATAGTTAAATCAGTGATTTAGCACCAACACATCAAATATTTCTGGCTAAAAAATTCGTAAACAACAGCTTCAGAATCTGTGATGGATCAGTATGATATCATGTTCTGTGGCATGTTAGCTCTGTATTTGGTCTCCACCAGCTAATAAAGAATCACAATGTTTTTCAGCTGCTGAAAGCTAAACAAACAGAAAAACATGTCCAAGAAGCCTCCACCTTCTGTTTGTGTAGCACGAAATAAATGTTTCTGGAGTCCGAACTAATTTCAGATCTCATTAATGACAGTGACAGCAAGATTTTCTGTGGACGGATGCCACAAAAATGTTTAGTTAAATGTATTTTTTTTTAAAAACTAAACTAAACCAAACTAAAGGCTCCAATTGGAAACTGGAAAATATAAAATGGATTTGAGCTGATAAGTTTACTATTGTGAAAAGAAAAAAATGATTAGTTGTTGGACTGTAACAACAAAGTTCTTAAAGTTAACACAATTATTATTTTATATATATATATAATACAAGACATGAGAGAAATGATGAGACAACATCATGTTTGAGTGTTTCCACCTTAAACTGCACTGAACCGGTGACAGATTCAGTGATTCATATGTGACAAACCTGAGAAATAAATCATTTCACATTAACGCTGTTTCAGACACTGCCGGGTCGAAGATGAACATGATCCAGATTCATTCTTTCATCTTCTACTTCTTTTCTGTTTCGAGGTCACGGGGGGTTCTGGAGCCAATCCCAGCTCACACTCAGACCTACGGACAATTTAGGCCCAATCCCAATGTTCACCCTACTCACTACCACTAGCCCTCACTCACTACCCCTGAACCCTCGAAAGGAAGCCACAAGGGGTAGGGCTTTGTAATCTTCTCTAGGAATTGGGACACCATTTGCTACGTCACCACGTAGTTTATGTTCGGCCACGCAAGCGACTGCGTAGTCCCAGCAGCAACATGGAGGCTGCGGTTCATGTAAATTTCAATCAGCATGATTTATTTTCGTATGTAACGCCCTCACCCTGTTCATACTCTGTCTGTCAATGTAAATTTTGTCAATATATAAAAAAAAAAACAAAAAACAAAACATGTCTACGGTCCAGATCGGTTGCGATTGTTTGTTTTTTTTTAGCATTCATCATGATTCGGTTGATAAATAAACCAAGAGGTACACGGAGAAGAATACACCATCGACGTGTGTTGTCTCTTGTGAATTTTTTGTGTTTTTTCTTTCTCCGACTTCTCCACATCCTCACAAGTCTCTGGGGATCACAGAACTGGCCCTTCCTCGGTAAGTCAGCATCCAAAAACCCTCGCTCTGAAGGGCTAGATTCATACCCCCTACCCCTACGTGAAAAAAGGAATTGGGACAACGCTACCCTCGCAGGAATGTGCAAAATTTAGGGGTAGGGCTAAAAAGTAGGGGTAGGAGGTGTATTGGGACTGGGCCTTAGAGTCACCAATGTCTTTGGACGGAAGAAACATGGAGACTCCACACAGAAAGGCCCCAGGCCGGGAACCGAACAGCACTAAACACTGTGCTGCCGTGCTGAGGATTTCTACAGAGTTTAAAACTTGTCTGGAGGAACTTTTAAACATGATAAAATGAATAATTTATGTTTGATGCAGCTGCTGCAGTTTCCACAAAACAGATGCAAACATAACAGCGTTTGATGTCCTTTCTTTTTAATACGTATTTTTATTGTTCAGTGTGAGCACACTGCTTTTATTAATATGAGATTTATTACCTTCTTCCTGGAAAATATTAGCAAGCAACAGATCTATTAAATAAGAACTCAGGATTTTGCTTCCACGAGTCTCTGCTGTGAAACCTCAAAGGAGGCGATACAAATAAAATAAAAGCGTTTGGGCTCAGGTTTTATTTTCCGGCGTGAAGGCCTCGCTGCCTTGCTCGCTGGCACTTCGGTACCCATCGTGTCTCCTGATGGACACGCCGAGGCTCCGGCCTTTCAGCACTTTGACTTATCTGCTGCAGGACAGCAAACTCCCAGCATCCAAAGGGCTGCTTCTCCTTCCTTTGTGTTTTCATTTCGGAGCTGAAAAGAAGCTGTTGAAAGGCTCAGCTCCTCACTCTAATCCCTGATAGCAGGTTTGTTTTCGTCCCTCTTTGCGAGTTTGTCTCCGTCTTTTCCTCCTGCCAAACGTTAGCTGTGTACATCATTTGTTAGTGGCAGACTTAAATTCTATCTCTCCGTCCCAGGTGGCTTTGATCCATCACATACGCTCCCTCATCTTCCTTCCCGCTCTTACTCATTTTTTGTCTCTTTCTCTCTCATTTTTTTTCTCCCCCACCTCATGTTGAGAGTTGCCAAACTCCTGTCCTGCACGGCTCTAAAGGAGAAGAGAAGGTGACAGGCAGCCGGGCATGAAAAGAGAGGGAATCAAAGCCAGACCCTCCCACCGCCATATACTGTCGTAATTCACCGCCGGAGAGGAGCGCTGCCCAGATTCACATTCAGTGCACAAGAGGAGGAAAAAGGAATCGACTGAAGTGGAGGCGAGGCGACTTCCAGCTTGGCAGCTGAAAGAGGAAACCAGGAGGTCAAAGGTCAGAGAGAAGACACTGAAATACAGAAGCAAACCTAAGATTTTTGGCTCATGTGATATCAGTTTGAAGACTTTTACTGCTCCACGCTCTAAACCGGAAGTTATGATCTGTGTTTTGAGATTTTGAGATTAAAAATTATTTTTTAAAAATCCTGAAAAATCCAGTTTGTTTGATCCTGCCGCTCGAGTGAGATATTCCAAAGTCATTAAACTTCATCGTGTGGTCAGGAAGAGGGAGATCCTCTCTATCTGAAAGGCAAACACACTCAGGTATCACACACACACACACACACACACAGGGAGGTTGCAGACCGTCTCCAGGATAAACAGCATTAGTTAAATGATTTGGACAGTAAATATGAAGAAGACAGACAGAGCTTTAATGAACTTTGCTTGATATTTATATCATTTATAATCCGTCTCCTGCTCGTTGGTTGGTTTTGGAGTTGATGTTTCAGGGAAACGTGGATAAAAAATGATCACCCCGACTCTCCAGTAATTAAACTCATTGTTCTTCATGGCTTATTAGCCAAAAGCGATATTTTTAATTCAGCTTTACTCACACCTCCTGAAGCTTTCATTATCTCCAAGTCCATCGCAAGGAAACATCAGGAAAAGTTAGTCCTCATAATAACGGAACTTCCCTGAGGATCATCCAGATACTCGGAGTCAAATGTGACGGCTGTTTCTACATTTATAAGTGCATTTAAAAACTGAGATATTTCAGCTTCTTTTAATGATGCTGATTTGACAAAAAAAAAAAAAAAAAAAATTCAACAATTCTAAAAAAGTAAAGCACAAACTTACTCTCTGGATCCACAATATCATATTATTTTTTAGGAATTGGAAAAATTTCATATCTTAAAAAATTTTTAAATATGTGAAATCGTACTATGTATATTTTTCATAGATGTACGTATGCACATTTTTTACAAAGGGTGTGGGAGTATTTCATTTTATATATTGTTACTTCCATTAAACCTCGAATTCAGACCACGATTCACTTCAGCCATCACTGTAACGTCTTTGGAAGATTTCCAGAGGATCAACAGCTAGCCTGGCAGACAGGTCGGCTGTCGCGGCTGTAATTAGTCCTGAGTGAGGATAAAAATCACAGACCAGCAAATCGAGGCTGCTTGCACATAAAGCTCCAACTTTTTACAGGTTTAGACACCAAGAGCCATAAGCAACTAAATCTTCTTCTCTAATTGGTTGAATAAACCCTTTGAGCCCGACACACAGTCGGCTGCTTCAGGGTCAGCCTTGTGTGGAGTGAAAATTAAAATGAGATCTAGACCCGGACGCAAACTGACAGTGACCGAGAGCCTCAAAAAGGACTTAATAAGGACCCGAAGTAATCAATATCCCCTTCAAAGCTGCTAATCAATGAAGTAAATGGCAAAATAATCAATAGTCATATTATCCAAACATTGAGCTCATCAGACACCTATTGTCGAGCTCCGCACCGATCGATACCATCTCTGTCAGAAGTGGAGGCCGACGTTTGAAATGTTCTCAACCAGGTATTTATGTTAAAGATGTCTTTCTGTTGACACGTACTGTATTTCTTTGCTTTGTTTTCACGTTGTGAAGAACACAGCCGTGATGTGAGAGAGAAAGCACTTTCTTTTTCTGGAAATAAGCTTGCCAACATTCACCCTTGGATCTGCCAACAAGCAGCTCATCAGCGTCTTTGTTGTCACACCAATCAATGTCAGGCGGGCGGGGGGGGGGGGTCGGGGTGAGAGGGTAGGGCAACTAGCAGGCAATTACAAAAGGTGGGGAAGATTCACAGGAAGCTGTGCCGTTTTATTTTGAAGGATTTCATCATTTTTATCCTTTACTCTCTTCTAAATGATTTCTGCGTAGGTGGAGAACGGCCTCCTGCAAATGGCACCACCAACAGGAAGTTCACCTGCTGCCCCACCTGTGATTAAAGCACGACACAGGCTGGAGGTCGTGGTTGGAGTCGATGCCTTGACTTTGATACTGATTCCTTTTTTTTTTTTTTTTTTTCAAAATCCATTTTCACAAAAAGAAAGTGACTGTAAAGATTTTACTACAAACTGAGGTTGCACAATTAATTGGTGTCACAGTAAAAGGTGTCACAGCATTGCAGTATTAATCGCAAAAGTGTTGTGTTGTGTTGTGTTGTGTTACCGACAAGTGGCCCCACTCATCGGTCTGCATGCTGCTATTTGAAGCCTCTGACTGTTGCCATGTTGTTGTTTTTAAACCAGTAGAAACTGTATTTGGTGGAGAAGGTGGATCTGACCAGCTCTGGACTCTACCCTGACTGGGTGGTACAGCCTGTCAATCATACAGTAACCCCGCCCCTAACCCATCCCCTGCTTTCTGGTCTATTTACCGCTAAATGGAAGCATCATTTAAAAGTTTCCATAAACTCATCAGGAAAACGTTTACTGAGCTAATAAATCAGGGAGAAAGAGGGACATTTTCCCATAGACTTCAACACAACCTGACCTTCACAAAGCATCGAGTCAGCCTCTGATGGCCATGAGATAGAATAAGGTTTTCCCGTAGCCTTTGTTTTCTTTATGTTGCTCCGATTTAAACTTTTATTATTGTTTCTTTTTCTCACGTTGATATGACATCATAAAAATTTATATTCTTACTATTAATATTATTTTTGTGTGTGTGTGTGATGTATATATGTAGTATATATATTATTTACTTCTTCATTTATGTATTTATTTATTAGTTTAATTCACTTTTACGCTCTCCCTAACAATTCTACTTATATTGAATTATTAATTTCCACCGTTGGCGCCTTGCTGCCCCCTCGGAGGACGGATAAATATTCACGAGGAATTCAATAAACTCAAATAATCAAATCGATGGAGACGCACTTTATGACCCATGATGCAACGCTAAGGATGCAGCTGCTGACATAACATGAACCTAAAATAGCTAACAAGGCTAAGTAGCTCCCACTTTCCTGCTGAAAAACATCGTTAGCAGCAGAGCGGCGTCCTCGCGGACCTTCCTGTCATTCACAGCTGCCGTAATTATATTAAAAGAATTTAATCTGAAATCATCAACATCCTGCACAGCTGTTGACTCCTTCACCTTTCATCCATACTGATTATCGGTTCAGGTTCATCCCCGATGAGTCCGTTTGCTCACTCTGCCGCAGGCGATGTATCTATACAGCATGAATAAAAAACACCGGACAAACGCACAGTTTCTCCTGCATAGTCTAACTTTTAATTTATATTGATGCGTGAAAGAAGCCTCAGTTACTTCAAAAAAAAGTGAGGAGAATTCAAATTAATTAAAGGGTAAAATGAGATGATCTTTAACAGAGGAATGTAAAGCCCTTAATATTCCTCACAGTCTGTCCTTAATGATTAAGAGATTAACTTCATTTGGGGGCTCATAATTAACCTGCCTTCTCTTGTGTGTCAGAATTTTAATAAACACACATAAGATATGTTTGTCATCGGTTTATAGTTTTAGTATCTCAGTTAAAAAAAACGAACAAAACATTTTTTTTTTTTTGAGCACAAGCTTAAATGGATTTATCTCACCCTGGAGTTTGGAACAGAACGCCCTTGTAGCGCAGTCGCATGTCAGCTGTATGTTTTTTAAAACATTTTGAGACAGTAACTGTTAAAAGCAGCTCAAAGATGAAGCCGCAGTTAAACAACGTGGGCCGACGCGGACAGAAACTCGACATGAAAAGGAGGCATGAAAGCAGCAAGAGGAGCTTAATTCATCAGAGCTGGATTTTCTTCAAGCTGCTGCACATTCAGCCTGTCAACCTGCCGTCATTAGAAGTCAGCCCCTGATTGGAAGGCTCTTTTGAAAATCAGGAGCCTGTGATTATTCACTATCATTTAGAGGAAAAGACAAAAGCCGCAGGCAGTTTTATTTCAAGATTGCGACGAGGTAAATTGTAGTTCCGAGCTCTTGGCGGGTTTGAAGAGTTTTGACACGTCAAATGAAAAAAAAAAAAAAAGAGAGAGAGAGCGTGAGAAGGAGTGGCAGCAGCCTTTAAATCCTGACAGGTTGAATAAGTGGAAGAACTACTTCACTGAATGTGTTTCTGCTGCAGATCTCTGACGGCTCTGATCAAGTCATCTTCTTCAAAACGTTCGTTTGACTGAAAGGTTTCACAGCAAACATGAGCGGTAAACTGGATTTTCATTGTTTATGAAGATGTATCATCGACCCTGTTTGTTCAACCTTTTCCTTTGTTTTCACTTCTTTGTGTTTTTCCTGATAGACTTGTCAAATTGAAAACGTTTACACTCCACATATTCAGAATCAGCAGAACCTCCGCTAATTGTGTTTCTCACTCAATAAATACTCTGCTTAAATGGGAAAAGTGGAAAATAACAAAACACGCGTTGATTTGTTTCCTCTTTTTAAAGATTAAAAACTGTGTAAAGCAGAATAAGCAAAGAAAAGTTCCTCTCATGTGTTTGTGTTGTTCCAGAGCTGATCTGAAGTTTCTATCTTTATCTGATCAGGAGTTCTGCTCATTAATGATGAAAAATCAGCTCTAAATATCTGATTGTCTTTATTCTGTCAACACAATAAACTCAGAAACATACAGGACTGATCCAGAGACACTCTGATTGGCTGTGACATCACCCACCGGAGCCAATAGGAGCGTCTGATGTAGAGACGTGACTCTAGACGTCACTAACAAAGAGGGAGGATGAGAATGGACGGATAAACACACAGAAGGACATCTGATCCACTTCCTGAGGTTCTGGGTTGGAGCTGATGGACCCATGTTGGCATCAGGTCTTGAACCAGCTGGTTCGTGCTGTCAAAGAGCTGAAAACTTTGAGGAGTTGGTGTCTCGACTTATCTGGAGAAGAAGATGGTTATCTAACACGCCTCATGCTCCACAGAGACACACACAGACACGGGGGGGTGTTCAGCTTTTTTCCTCCATGTTAATGTAGTCAAACACAGAGCGAAGTGGAGACAGCTGTGGTCTCCATGACAACCATCGGCACGTCCAGGTCATGTCAGGCCGTCAAGGCGACCACGAGCGGTCCCGAGACGCGACATTTACAACCAGACGGTCGACAGCTCGGCAGCTGCAGAAACACAGAGCTGCTGTGTGTGTGTGTGTGTGTGTGTGTGTGTGTTTAGGACTCTAATTGGCAGAACCTTCTGTCAATCACAAAGCAAGAAAGGTGGTTACACCTGACTTCACACACTTGATTGACAGGCCCAGGGGACCAATCACAGAGCCAGACGGGCTTCAGACCACCTGGACTCTCTCTCTCTCTGTTCTTCAGGTGAACTTCAGCTTTTCAAGCTATTTTCTGTTTTTTATTTTTAGAAATGGACGCTGAACTTTTTCCAGTCCATCCATCACGCCCGGCTCTCTCTCCCTCCATCCTTTCTGGACCTTTCTGCGTATGGATGAGTGGAAGAGTTAGAAAGTAAAATAAAAGAAGGGGAGCAGTGACCCTCCCATCAATGCTCCCCTGAACGCCGTTATAAATGAGATCTGCCACATTCTTAAAAGGCTTTCACAGTAATGTAGCCAAATGGCCGCGTCTGTTGAGGTTAAGAAGTACAAAGTCTGACGCACTTTGTCATCGAGGCAAATTCATCATAAAAGCTTCATGAATCCATCAGCTGAGTTGAAGGTAGATTGTTTCAATAAGTGGATGAAGCTGCGGAGAGATAAAAAAAACTGTCCTACACATCAGTGGGCGAGTGGAGACACAAAATGGTTTCTGTAGAAGTTAGTCAAAAAACACAGACCGTTGTCCTCGTAGTAATTTTTCAATTAATCTATTAATCAGTTCATAACGTTACATACGAAGGGGATACAGTTTCTGGTTTGTGTGCACTCTGGCCTCACAGAGATGAGCTGGACGCCAGAGTGGGAGGAACAGACTTGTGTTCTTCTGTAAAGCAAATTATCAACAGGAAAATCCAAACTGGATTAACGAGGGGAAAACATCCACCGCACCCACACAAGCAAACTAACACACACACTTGTGCACATTTTCGTTGGGTGTATAATTGAACAACGCCCCAAAAGGACCGTTGTATTGACGTACGATGGCTGTTGTGTGTCTTTTTGGTTCACCTTCATCCAATTTGTGTGAGTTTTACTCTATTAGAGTGTCGTTGTCCAGCTCGTTTGTGCGCTCAAACAATATTAATGAATACAAAAAGCGTATGAAAGCATGATGACGGTGTGGACGCTTTCATTCAGGGAGATAACAAACACTGGAGCTTTAACAGCATTGGATTGCTTTGGATAATAGCATCTGTCAAGTGAATGAATGTAAATGCATGTAATGGAAGCATAAAGCCTTCTCTAACAGGGTGATATGCCGTATAGTGTGATTTGGGGTCATCTGCTGCAGGTATGAAGCACAGCGAGCGTCATTAATTCAGCGCGGCTCGACTCAGCTGCTGCAATTTACACTTAAAGCATCGTCCTAATTATCAACGTTGAATATTCACAGGACGTTTAGAAACAGACACATTTTATGTTTGCATTTCTCCGATTCCAAACGTGTCGACCCGACTCTTCATCTCCTGACTTCAGTTACCAAACACAATGTAAATAGTAACCTTGATTCTGTCGATGCATTCCTCATGAATATCCAAAGCGGCGCTTCGGGATCTGGTCGAAAGATATTAGACTAATATATACACACATATCCATATTTTCAGGGTCAGTCTCAGCGTTGTGAAGATTTTGACCTTTACACGGTGAGCGTGCTGTTCTCCTTCTGCTCACAACACATTGTTTTCTTTTGGCTAAACAGTAATCCTGCTCATCCACGCAAATGTCATGACCTAAAAATTCGGTGCGAGCGTCCGCTTCATTTTCTTGAGGATTGAGCACCTGACGCACACACGGCCTCGTTGGGGTTCAGGCCTCGGCGTGTTTGGCACACAAAAGGTTTGTCTGCTGATGGTGTGAGCCGGGATTTCCGTTTGAGGAGCATCGGGGACTCCTGTTCGTCATTTCAGTCTGATTTCTATTCTGGTTGTGAAATTCTTCCCGTGTCGTGGTCTGCTTTGGGAATTTCCGCCCTCCCTGCCTTCGTCTGTCTCCACCCGGCCACACCTCCTCATCAGCCGTGATCATCCCCACCTGTTGCTCCCAGCTGGGCCTCATCACCGCTCCCCTCTGGGTTTGGAGCACTTATATTTGGATTAGGCTGCCGTGGTAAACAGCAGAGTTCTGCTGCGGTGTTTCCTGGATCTCACCTGCCTGTGGCTCTGCAGTGTTTCACTCTTCCTGATCCCGTTGGAGGGATCTTCTGTTGCTACGTCCTGCCAAGTAAAACACACCTCCTCCTGTTTGAGCCTGTGTGGTTTCTCCTGCTCTGGATTGAGCTTTGAACAAGGTTTGACTCACCGGTCCACTCGACCTTCAATAAAGCTCATAATGAACAGCTCTCATGACATCATCTGTTTCAGAGGTGGGCTCAGATATGTCCCCATTTCCTGACCTAGTTCTGACTTCTACCTGTGATTTCTGTCTCAGGTCAGTTGGATAGTTAACCATCTTTCAGCGACGACTTTAAAGTCCTCCACATGAGAGTTTTTCATGCTGGTTGATGTGTTTCTGGTGATCGAGCTCTTTTTGTTTTACACTTGTCAGGTGAATTCTACGAGCTGGCAGATTCTACCCAGATATGTTGTCATCAGGACTGAACGCAGCCAACTGTTTTGGTGGGTAAAACATCCGATGATTTAAATGTGCAGGAAAGATTAGTTCCTCTTCCATCCACAAAGGAATATCCTCCTGAAACACCGCTAACAGAGTCAGGACTCTGATGCTCTACGTCTTTTTTCTGCTGTTCTTCCACAGCTGACAGATCAGATGTGTCTTCAGTAAATATAAAAATCCATCATGCAAAAATAGCTCAGGAGTGTAAAACTCAATGAGGGTGATGTGCAAAGCTCACACTTAACCAACAGACGTAAATACAGAACACTAACAACATCTGAGATGTTGATCTTCATGTCAGTACGTGGTGGCTGGGGAAAAACACTGTACCAATGAGAAATGTATTCAATTGTAAGTAATAAAAAAAAAAGAAAAGAGTAAATTGCAATCTGATTTTATTTCCACACATCTAAAAATACATTATTGTATATTTCCATTACGATTAACGAAACCAACAGGAAACTTTAGAGTTGCTTCCTAGTGTTAATGAACATTAACAACCACTGTCACTGGTGCTATGTTGGTGATGATAATGAAACACTGAATTGTGCACTTTAAGCCACAATAACATTACTAACAGCGGGGTGTCAAACTCAATCACACAAGGGGGCCAAAACATAAAGCGCACTGTAACAGCCTCAACGTTTACTGAACAGACTATTAGGTACTGTATCATGAACTGAAACAGACAGAATACTATATTTTTTTCCAACAAAGAAACATTATTATTAAAAAATACTTTGTTTCACAATAAAAATTTCTCACCAAAATTAGAAAATTTCAAATTATGAATGTGCCGGTGCAAATCTGAAAATATAAATCAAAATTGTAATCGTTATATTTTCTAATTAGAGCCACATCAGCTCAACAAGCTAACAAGCTAAACGCAGGTTTACCTGAAACCTGTTTTGGCATTCAGCAGTCAGTCTGACGGAGTAGTTGAGCAAAGAGGATGAATTTTAAAGCAGGAATGATGCAGGCGGGGTTCGTCGCGGCTTCAGGGTTAGTGATGGCTCTAACAAAAATGGTCTACATTCTTAAACATCACCTTCGATACTCTACAGCTCGCCAAGCATGCTAGCAGGATGGATCTGCCTTGAAGTTTTGGTATCTGACTGCCCTACGGACTTTTGTGGTTTTGTTGGAAAATTGCTGAAGAGTTATTCGACAGATTGCGGTGATCTTCCCTTCAGTGTCCTTTGAGCTAAACTTTCAACTTTAAGTCCGAATAATTTCCAAACTAATGACTTTTCCATCGGAATCAGCTGCATTTTGTCTTGTTTTCTCAGGGCAGATAAGCCGATATATTATACCCGCTCCACCTGAACGTGTAAGCTTCCACAATAAGCATGCA
This sequence comes from Remorina albescens, assembly GCA_034769265.1. Taxonomy (NCBI): domain Eukaryota; kingdom Metazoa; phylum Chordata; class Actinopteri; order Carangiformes; family Echeneidae; genus Remorina; species Remorina albescens. The sequence goes on along the minus strand of CM068475.1, from coordinate 4,058,260 downwards.
AAGCAATAATAAAACAAATTACATTAATCACATCATCACGCTGCATTGTCAGGCGCTGAGCACGACGCGAGCGGGTGGATATTAATGTTCTGATGTCGACAACAACCACAAGTGAGGTATCGAAAAAGGTCATTTCAAACTTATGTCGTGGAAATAAAAGTGCAATACAAGATGCTGAAAGAATAATTTATTGACCTTAGTGACAAAAGGAAGTATTTAAAAAAAAAAAACAGCTCGAAGGTATGAAGCACTGAATTTCCTTTATCGTGTCCATTGAGTTGGAAAAACCAGACACATTTATAAGAGCGTACAATATTTTTGAATAAAGCCAAACGTTTCTGCCTGTAGGACCTTCATGCATCTTACCTGCGTGCAGCTCATGACTCCTCTCACAACAAATTTTTATTCATCAGCTGTGTCATTTCAGGAAGCACAGCAGAAAAAAAAAAAAAAAAGTGCGGTACAGCGGCAGCAGTTGATTAAAAATTAATGGCAAACAACAGTCAATAATAAACTAGAAATTGCTCATCATTAAAAACAGCGAGGTGTTTTTATTATTTAATATCAAGGCGTCGGCAGTCGACCATCTTCAGACTCACTGCAACGTTCTGCCACCACCTTCTGACAGATTAATTAATATGCATTAATGCTTTCTGAATACCTTGCCATTTAATTTGGCATGGAGTAATTGGAAAGAGCGATAGCGTTCGGTCACAGTGGATCCATTAAACAGCAGTCGCTCCTACAGGTTGCTGCACATGAATTATAGATATTTATCCCACCGCCGCTGCTCTTTTGGACCCACACTGCTATTTTCTGTGTGGCAAACAATGGCGGAAGGTCAAAGGTCATTTCTGTTTCAATAGATGATATGGGGCTATTTTGTCAAATACGATGCAGCTATTACATTAACTGAACTCGGGTTGGACCTGGTGTTTTAGGGTAGTTTTTTGATTTTGTTTTTTTTGTAGAAAGTAAAGCCGGAAAATCAGAATACATTCGTCCGTCCACTTATTTTCTTTCTCTCTAAATCTCTGTACATATAAAAATAAGACCAGTGATACAATCTCCTCATCTCTGCTAAGAAGTAAAGATGATAACCCCCATCGTGATATAACGCTGCTTTATGGGCTATTTATCTCCAGATGGGACGTTCATTTCAAAATGAAGACATTATATTTTGTTAAAGAAGACGTGAAACTGGACATTGAAAATGTTAAAAGGATAAAGTGGTTCATTTAGCTGGAAAATAAATGAATAAAATAAAGACACGGGTGTCTGAGAGAGCGTTTAGTTTAAAGCTGTGACATCTGGAGCGTCAGTCATTTAACCCATATAATCCGACCATCACTTTTGTGCTTAAGGCGTTTAAAAGGAATTTGTGTTGTCGGTTCGACTGTGCGGAAGCTCAGTGATGAAAGCAGCTTTTGGAAATGATAGCAAAATGTATCAGATGCGGAAGGAGTGGCTAAATAATCGCAGTAATGTTAATTTTATCGTTTATGTTCGACTTCACTCTCCCTGGAGCTGAACTTTTTGTCCTCTCCTGGACTGAAAAATGAAAATATAATAAATTATTAATGCTCAGATTTTAAAGCAGGATTGATTGACAGGCAGAATTGGCAGAAATCACTGAGTATTCATCACTCTGCAGCGCTTTGTGAGTTCTTCAGTAAGGCATTATGGAACGTCAGAAAAGGAAAAATGACAAAACAAATTATGAGGAACAAATCAAGTGAGAATAAAAACACAGAGGACGGTAAAAGGGACAAAGTTTCTATGTGTTTCCAAAAGCTTCAACAGGGAAAATAATCAGTCAAATCAGTTTATTTTGTAAACACAGAATTATTTCAGACTCATGGCGTCTCACGCTGAGTGTGTGTGATTTTAATGACATTCCTTGTTTGTCTTTTTTGTTGTTTTTTCTCTATTTTTATTCTCCGTCCCCGCGGGTTTGGGCCGTTCCATTGGTTTGTGTTTCAAGTTCCAGTTCTTTTGTCTTCCATCAGCGTCAGATATTAAAACCTTCAGCCGACACCACAGCTGCTGTTTTTTTCCTCGAATCAAATCAAATCAAATCAAATCCCGTTAAAACACTAACCAGCAGGATGTTAAACAGTTTGAAACGTTCGCAGGAATTCGAGGAGTTGGCTGATTGATTTCCAGGAGACCAAACAAAACAGATTCCTCCATGAAGCCAAATCGCAGGCTGAGATCTCCGTCTTTCGAGACGACGATGATCACAGGCCTCCTCTGGTGTAATTTGCAGTAAGTTATTTGGAAAAGTATATTTTATGGGAAATGAAAATGGTGCTGCTGAGCACCTGTTCACGATTCCTGCTTTCCATATTTGCTGTTGGTGCAGTCAGACAAACACTTAGTGTCACATTCAGAGCTCTTTTTTTGTTCTCTGTCAGGTTTTGTTCACAGTTTGAAGCTTTTTTTTAATATATATAAATAAATTAATTCCTGATTCAGTGGGAAGGGTGGCCACTCATAATGATGATGATGATGATGATGATGATGATGGCAGAAAGAAAAGAACCAGGAGAAAGGAAGATGTGGGAGGTGATGATGAAACTATGGAAGATTTAGTTTTGTGTTTGTTTGCATACATAAAGCTGCACGCCACTCAGATGGTGATGAAAGAACGACAGCCTGTGTGTGTGTGTGTGTGTGTGTGTGTGTGTGTGTATGTGTGTGTGTGTATGTGTGTGTGTGTGTGTTTGTTACAGCGACTTATAAATATCCAAACGTCTTAATAAGAAGCTCTGGTGACCCGGAGCTCATGGACTCGTCAGAGCTGGAGATCTGAGGAGAAGGAGAGGGCGAGGGAGGAAGTCAATAAGAGAGGAGAGAGAGTGGTGAATGTTTTCTTTTGGGGGGGGGGACAAGAGTTTTAATGCTTATGCCAGCAGGTTGAAAAATGATTATCTTGCTGTCTGGTTGTGACGATGTGAAAAGAGGCCTGACAGCAGCCAGCGGCTTCATTCATTAATAAGGAAGAAAAGCTGAGTGTATATGTGTGTGTGTGTGTGTGTGTGTGTGTGTGTGTGTCTGTGTGTGTGTGTGTGTGTGTGTGTGTGTGTGTGTGTGTGTCTGTGTGTGTGTGTGTGTGTGTGTGTGTGGCCTTTGCCTTCTGACTGCAGGCAGAGCATCAAACTTCGAGCTTTAATTATATTTGAATATTTCATCACATTTTGCTGTTTTGTGTCTGATTACACTTGATAGTTTTAGTCATCACAAACCACACAATCCTTAAAGTAACCTTATTCTTTAGATGACCCTCTTCTGGATTACTGCCAGATAAAATGAGTTGAGTTAAGGGAGTTATTAAAGGACAAAGAGCTCAGACCACCTTAAAGTGAAGTACCTGAATAATATCTCTTATTATTGGTTTTTTCATATCATTTATTCGTCATCACCTCTACTTCAGTTTTTCATCAATCAAGCAGATGTTTCACAGAGTGAGTGTGAGTGTGTTTACTGCTCCTGCAAAATTAGAAAAGTTCATCCATCAACTGCAGATTTCTGGCTCTGCCCAGCTAGCTGACGCTAACATCCCCAACGTCTCAGTTTGGTTTCTACACTGCTGTGTTTTTGTTTCCACCTCTTTTCCTACATCTCCTCCTCCCGTCCAGACTCCAGAGGGGCGTCTCTTGGGCTATGATAACAGGTTCATTCTAGGTGACTCCTCCTTAAAAACCACATTTTTCTTCCAGTTCGATTCCGAATCGCTCTCCCGGAGAAATGAAACAGTGGAAGTAGAGTTTTGTCCCCGAAGGTGAACTGGGGATGCCGATATAGTGCAGGAAATGTACTTTACTCCACAGTCACTTCATCAGTTTAATTACTTCCACTGAGAATTCATCTCACAATTTGACTTAGTTTTAATTAAAATCTTACCTTCTAAATATTCCCATTCCTCATCGTCCTCAGCTGATTTAAACGTATTGTTAAATTTCTCTTTTTGTCCAGAGGTGCTGTGGAGGTTGGTGCTTCCTGCTGTTTCCTGACTGCTCTTCTTCTTCTGCTCACAAATAAAACTAATTACACAAACCAACCCAAATGCCTCGACCTTTCTTTCTGGATAATTACGGCTTCTTTCTTTCTTCATTTTTTTTTCCTGTGGTGCGTTCGTCTTCAGTATCCTCCTCTGCTTCTCCTCCGTCAGCCAGACAATCAGACGGCAAATAAAAGGAAGGGCGCTTTAAAGTTACATTTTGGCCTCGTCTGATTGCGAACACAACGTCGTCTGTGTGAAGGTCACACACATTGTGTACTTGTTCACTGAATCCGTTCCACCGCAAAATAGTTTGTTAACAAAACTGATTTAATATCTGGACCACCGATGGTCAAATTCAGATTTTATAATCATGGCGTCATCTGATTTAATCACCAAGCAGATCAGCCAGAGACAGAATATCTGTCTTCCTCAGGTTTGAACCAAAAGCCCTCTTGGTTTATATTTACCTCCAGTTAATAACAGACTTGTATTTGAAGCACATATTTATTTCCACCAGTTAATCACAAAGTAACACAGAGATCACCTGGTAGAATGATGGAAACCTAAAAGTCCAGGCAGTCCAATCTAATCTGAAGTGCCAGTGAGTGCTGGGTAACGGCCGCATGGAGGATGACTGGAGGATGAGGAGCAGCAGGTCTGATGAAGGCTCTGGATGGAAAATCAGTGAAGAGTGAAACTTTACACTGAGCTACATCAGCAGTTTGGTGTCGCTGTTTCAGTGCAGACGGATGTTTGATGAGCTCCACTACGGACAAAACACAAGACGTGACACAAATAGGGTGCAACAAAAGTTAACAAAACACTCACAGATCCTGTCACTGGAAATCAGACAATTAGCTGTGAACACATTATGAAGTGGGCAAAACAAAATCTGCCTGGATGCAACTCATGCCAGGAAAAACTGGACGGCGGTTCTGCACCATTTTGGTTTTCATTTTGGCGCCCGTGTTGCTCATCACTGTCGGGTCGCGTGATCGAGAGATTTCAAGTCTAGCAGCAAAAATACACAAAAATAATTGCTGATGTCGTTTTGAGCGTCCAGACCGGTTACGTGCTGGATGTCAGGATCCAGGAAGCAGTCTGGACAGTGGGGGTCCAATAAAATGTCACAAAAAGAGACGATAAAAATAAAACCAAAAAGAGATTCTAAACAATGACAGGGAGTCACAAAATAACAACAAATGCATGCAAAAGAGCCACAAAGTGATCCAAAATATACACAGAGGCACCAAACAACCACAAAGAGAAACCAAACCAACACAAAGAGACACAAAATGATGCAGCTGTTCTCAATTTTCTTTGACAAAAATTTGCCTAATTGTTGCAGCTGCTAATGTGACCAAAATAATTTTCATACGTTTGCCGCTCATGTTATCAAAACACAATCCGGTCGTGATGTGTTGACTTCTGTGTTTTCCCCAGAACAGACACACTAACCCGGCGCACAAACAGTCTAATTGCTGTTGGCCAGTCCTCATGGTCGACATTATTTCCTTCATGTGCTTCTCTGCTGAGGGTTGAATATCTGGCAGACGCCCAAAGGCCTCTTTGTGTGTGTGTGTGTGTGTGTGTGTGAGTGTGTGTGTGTGTGTGTGTGAGTGTGTGTGAGTGTGTGTGAGTGTGTGTGTGTGTGTGTCTGGAACAGGCAACTCATGTGAGAGAGCTGAACCCTGCAGCACAGTGGAGAAGAGAGGTCAAAAGTCAAACTGTGCATGTGTGTGCCTTGGTCAGCGTCCCTACTGTGTTCTCTCTCATCCTTCCTCTCCACTCTTGAGTCCTTTCCTTCTCTGTCTCCTTTCCTCCCCCACTGACACTTCCTTCCTTCCTCGACTCCTCTAACTCCTCGTTTCCTTGTTTATAATTTCACTTTTCTCTCTTTCCATCATTTTTCCTTTTTTCTTTCCTTCCATCTCCATCTTTCCTCAGCTCGCCTCGCCTCCTTTTCTTCCTCATCTGCACCTGGACACGTTCCTAGTTCCCTTTCCTCCTTCCCTTCCTTCTTCTACGCTCCTCTCCTACATGATGTTATCTTGCGCTCCATGTTCTATTATTGTCATCACCTCAGTGTGTAGGCGTCCATTAGGCAAACTCATATGTAACAATATGCAGATTCCTCCATTTGCACGGATCATAAACTCCTGCAGGCTTTCTGCTACAATCATCGCCATCGCCATCATCATCATCATCATCGCCGCCGCCATCATCATCATCACCATCATCTCCACCAGCAGCTGCTAGCGGCGGAGGGCGGCAGGCTGAACATCACATGAAGCAAATTTGTGCCCCGATTCACTCGGAGCTGCTTTCATTAGTTTTCTCCTGCGGTGCGGGAGTCAGTGAAGGCAACATTTGCATCGCCCCGACAAGAGGAGGCGTGATGTCATAAGCCGCGGGATGCCGGGATCACATGGCTAATTCAAGAGGCGTTTTTTTTTTTTTTTTTTAATCAACTGATGTAACATGAGAAACACATCTCAGAAGTTGAACTGTATGTTGGGAAAAGAGAAAAGCGATGAATTAATTACACTTTGTTTAACAGAAAAGCCGTTCTGATGCTTTGAAATGCAGTAAAATAAAAAATAAAAAATGTATGTTTTCTATCATTTTGAAAGTCTTCTCTGAAGACATTCCATATTATTCATGTTATTATATTATTGAATCCATGAAAATATAAAATTGTGGTTAGTAGGCATGTTTCATATTAACACGAGCCAAGTTTCAGGGGAAGTGTTTCATAGGGCATTATGATGTCACAGTGAAGTCGACCTTTGACCTTTTTTATTGTTGCTTGTGTTAAACAGTAGTTGGCAGTAATTTAAAAGGGATCCGTTGTCAGCTTCGGTATAACCGTCGACGACCCGTGATGACTTTACATTTCTTTCTCTTGTGGTTTCGTTGTGATTTTTGTTGGGTTTAAGGAATTTTCTAATATATACAGCAGGCAGGTCAGGTCGTTTCTGTAGCACTACGACATTTATGGCACTAAGACCAACGCACAACGTACACAAGAAGCAGCTGGGATTCGAACCAGAGACAAAGGAATTCATGACATGATGTCATTGGAGTGACATATTAGGCAGACTGAGATAAATAAATGATCTGAAGGGATCTTCCCATAGATTAGTTGATGTCTGCGTGCCCTCCTGTGGCGCTGTAGTTGGTTCATGTTTCATCAGACGCTGTGAAAACAACAGACCTTGTTATATGAGTCTGTTCCCGACAGACCTCTGAGTTACGTTATCATTAGAAGCAATCAGCCTTCCCCAGCCATGGTTGTTTTCTCTTCCCGCCAGCAGCAGCATCATCGGACAAACCCGTGGCGGTCCGCAGTCCCCCCCCCCCCCCCCACATCCAGCCCACCGTCAGCAGACCCCCACCGGTCCTCATCGATTTCCAAGCAGCAGAACAGTTCCCTCCCTGTACGCCATGAGCTCATCCCTGACAGCTGAGGCCGGCTCGTAGCCCGTGGCCATCGTCTGGAGTGGACGGACACAAAGCAGACAATAAGCTGCCTCAAAGCGCCGGCAGATGTCCGAGTGTTCGCTGCAGATGCTGTCTTTCATCAGACGGTCCACAGTTCTGCTCTCAGCTGGATGGAAAATATGTAGGAAACAAGAAAACGTCTCTTATTGGAGCTCGAGTGGCCGTTTGCACAATATGGACTGCTCTGAACCGAGAGTGTTTTTAACAGGAATGGTCTTATTGAAGAGCGAGGATGAGGAGGCCTTTGTGTGGCCATCAGCTGCTCAGAGCTGCTGCTGCTGTACTGAAAATCTTCACAATTTTCTCAGAGAAGACCACTTGTCTTTCTCTGCTGACAAAACTCTGCCAGCATGAAAGAAGAGAAATGTGTTGGGGGTTTTTTCTTGAAACAGAAGTCCCTTTGATCGTCAATGAAAAACTTAAATGCTGTTTATGGCCAGAGTTTGATCTGAGCATGTACTTACTATAGAAAAAAAACCTTTTTATATATCTCACTGTTCAATAGCAATGAATAAAATTATCTGTTCAGAAGAGCCATTAACAGAAGAAGAGAGAAAAGTGAGGCTGACCTTTGGCTTTTGCATGCTAGCTGACCCTTCTTGGTGGCCTTCTTTATTCTTTATTCTTCTTTGTGTGTCTTCAAGTGATGATGAAAAATTGTACTGTAGCTCCAGTGTTTGTATTTTCCACTTAGTGAAGGCCACACACACTCACTATGTCTGCTGAGACGGTCCATGTAGATAAATTGGCTTGTCCCATTCAGGACCTCCTTTAATTCGTAATTATTGGCCCTTGGTGTTTGGAGGTTTGTAACAGAAATTCCTCCTCTTCTTGGGCAGCAAAGACTCCAACAGGCGGTTCATTTGTGGCTTGATCTATCTATTAGTAATGAAAACAACCTTTTATTTTTTCATTAAAGTGTTTTGTTTCACAATCAGTTCAGCACGTAATGGTAAAGCTGTCAGAGCCATGCGCCTTAAAATCTGAAGGTTTGGTGAAAAGCAAAATTCTCCGTAGACCAGACTGCGTGATTTTGGTTCAGGCCTTCGTGGACTGAACCCTCATAGATCTCAGCGTTCAGCAACTGACTGACACTCTGCAACCACCACACAGCACCACAACAGATACGGGAACCTTTCATGCAACCGCAAGACTCTCTGAGTGAGTTATTTGTCAATCGTCGTTAATTCCTGCAAACCGGCCGTGGACGTGAGGATGAGCCAACTCAGCAGGCATCCTGAGTTGGCTCATTCTGTCTTCTTATCCTTAACGGTGCTTTGTTTCACAGATGCATTTGGGAGGAATTACACCTGAGATGAGTGCAATAAATATTTTAAAAGCAAAGGACTGTGAGACATTTTGGTCGATCTGCCGCCCCCCTCCAACAAGAGAAGTAGAAAAGTGTCTCCTGTGTACACGACAGGGTGAGCGCAGTGATGTAGCGCTGTGTAAGTTATAAGTTTGTGATAAAATGGAGAGTAACATACATCCAGCTCTGATGGACTGTCTGGACATCGGACACGTCTCAGCTCTGGGAAACACCGCTCAGTTAACCGATTATCGAGCAGTGCCAACAATCACATCCTGAAAGCTAATTGACCAGCTCGAATAGCTCATTACACTTACAAACCTGACTCCGTTCAGCTGTCAGCGGATATTGAGTCGTGTGTTTTCAAGATCTGCAGCCACTTCTCAGTGTCTGCTCCCCAAAGACAAGAACTGGATTTTTATCTGTGAAATTCTGCATCATGTCTGCTCTCATCTTTGCAAAGCCGGCCAATTCTTACATCATACCTCTGATCCCGCGGGGAGACATGTCCTCTGGCTCCACCAAAAACTTCTGACATTGTAGATAAAATGAGAGCTCCTGAGATTCTGTGGCCTTTTGCCGAAGGTGCGGTGAGATTTTGTTAAAAATCAGTTAAAACAGGACAGTTTCTACTAAACCAAGCAGCCATTTGATGAACTCACATCATCTCAAAGGCCCGAACAGCTCCGATGTCTCTGACGACCATTAAATGGTCACACAGACGAAAAATAAACAAATATCTGAATTGTGACTCATCGCATTCGTCTGTCTGGGGACAAAAGACTGAGTCAGCTGAGCAGCAACATAAATCCGTGGGAAAACAAGACTTGATGACTGATGTCCCTGTTTCAAATCTGAAAGTTTTAAATCTCCAAAATGATCTTTTAGTACAAGTTCGTAAAATCATGCAATTTTAGTGAAGCCAATCTGTGCAGGCGAGGCAGTTGAGTACATCCATTTCTTTTGCTGTTTGACTCTTTCACCACAACATAACTTGGGTTTCCATCAACAAGCAGAAAAAAGTTGCAACATGTTTCAAACCATTCATGTTCATCTTCGAATGAGGTTGAAAAGTCGGTCTGTGGATGTCCAGGTAGCAAAATAAATCCAGCCAAATATTTCCGTACACATCCAGTTCTGCAACCCAAATCTGGCCCGTATGAGTCTTCTACATTTAGACTAATTCCAACACGTGGGCTAAAAATCTCGCCAGACAATAACAAGCCAGAATCTGTCGAGATCTGGACATAGATGAGTCAGACTTGGGCCGAGGACCCGGGACTATGTTGTGCCAGAAGTTCCCTTCTGCTATCTGAGTAAATAGCAAGAGAAGCATGTGATTTAGTAGAAGAAATAAAAATAGAAAAATAGATAATAGATAATAAAAAAATAGAAGCAAATCTGTGTGGAATAAAAAACCAAAAACGGGGGTTTGTAACATGACTCATAACGATCATGAAATCTCCATCCTGTTTTCAACATTAATTTCCACCATATGGGGTTTGACAGGAGCTCGATTAATGATGTCATCCCCGCAGTGGTTTAATGGCACCAACTGGAGAATTAGCTCCACCTCCATGAACCAGCTCCAATTAATCACTTCACAGTGGAGAGGGAAAATATGCTTTAATTAGCTTTTATCTGATTTCCTTGAAACAATCTCGTACCAGAAGTAAACAAAGTCGTCCAGTCGGGTGAGTAAGAGTCCCTCAGGGTTCCCCAACAAAAACATGAGGTTGTACTATAATAAATTTTCCCCGTTCAATTTATTGCAACCGTACCAATACCTTTTTAAATTTAAGTGATTGTGTTCTAGCTGGAACTCAGTTTGAGGCTTTTATCAATCATCGTAAGGAATCGCCTCACAGTGGTCACCGTCTTTTTGCCAAGTTATCCCAATCAAAATAATCAGGTAGGAGAACAAAGAGTGATGTAAGAATAAACAGTTCATGGAAAATGGCCCCAATGAACCAAAACAAAGAGCACAAGTCAAACGGGCATCACGACAACATTGGCCCAACCTCATAAAAACACGTGTCTGTTCCAAGAAACACACTCAGCATCTTCGGATTAAACCGAAGTGATTGCACACCCACCGAGGTTGTTTTAACCTTTATTACTTCTCCCGTGTGAGTCTCTTGTCAGAGCTGGTTACCTTCCACTCCCACCTACATGGCTGCTGAAAGATCTGAATAATTCATGCTATCTGTGTTATTTATGTATTTGCTTATTCATGAAAGCACAAAGGTGTATGTGCCATGTCGCTGCTGGGGAGGCAAATGAAGACATCTGCTGAGTTCACGTTGGCCAACAACAAGCTTTTATTTTAGACTTTTTGTTGTTGTTGTAATAGTGTCATGAAATTGGATTTTGTATGAATCATCATTTCACAAAGAGACCGTGACTGATGCGTGTTGTACGACTGCTGGAGTGGACAGGGGGAGGCTTGTTCTGCTTCTGTCTTCATCCCTGACTGAATGAATGTCACCCTCACTTCGTCGCTTCACCCGAAAAACAAAAACTGACCGGAAAAGCCCGAGGCCAGGGGCTTCCCTCAGCCACCATCACTAATCCTATTTCACTCCCATGTCCTCTTTGACAGCGGCCAGAAACACAGACACACCGAGTAATCTGAAAAAAAAAAAAAAATGAGGGCGTGGAGGAGTCACTTAAAAAAAAAAAAAAAAAAAAAAAAGACGTGGAGAGTCGGAAGATAAGGGAGAAGTCAGGAAGCCGGGAGCAGATAGCAGCAGCTCCGATAACAGCTACATCACAGAGCTGATCAGCAGCTGCACTGTTAGCACTGATGTAGTGATCTGAGAGCGTTAACATGAGACAGAAAAGCCCCGAGTATTAATCCGCACACAACACACACACACACTGTCTCAGTTCAACCCAGATTCTGTGATCGCTGGCTCAGATTCCACAGAAGTTTGCTGAATCGTGAAACCTCCTGTCTTCGCTGTGAGTGAGACTGATACAAAAAGAACCAAAAAAAAAAAAACCAACAACTTTCAATTTTAAAAATCTATTGCAACAAAAGAGACATTATCTATTATTAACCTGTTTTAACACACGAGGACCTGAGGCGTTCTGTAAGAGTCTGAGGCTTTTCTGGAAAACTCCATGTTGACTAAAACCTTTATTAGTTGGACGTAAAGAGGAAATAAAACACTTAATCGCATCGGTGAATCTTTACCTGCAGCGAGCAGTGACATCTGAGAATATCAGGTTGTTTTACCCAAACAGCGTGTTTAACGTGTTAATGCACGAGAAAACTTTGTTCCCGCTGTAGATACACAGACTGTGAGATGAATTCATATTTTCAACAACACAAAATTTGAACGGACCTACATGCAGCCCGCCTTTTTTTAGAGGCCGGTCTCAGATAATGTGTGTATCTGGCGATGGGCCAACAGCCGGGCAGCCAGATGTGTTAGAATAAATCGTATCAGGTGAATTTTACCTGGAAGAACAATGAGCAGTGAAGATTTGGCAGCTGATCTCGGTCTGCAGAGCTCTGCAGCAGCGAATCGTCCTGATGGGTGACTCAGACTGAGGGCCGCTGGCTCAACACCTCTGTGGAGCGAAGGCTCGGGGGGGAGAGGGCGCTGAAATATTTCAATATTCAGTTTATGGTTTTAAGGTTTAGCGGTCACAGCGGAGCGTTCGGGGCGCTTCCCCTCAGAGATGAGATCTGATTGGCCGCCGCCTTCTTAATATTTCGGCTCCTCCAAAGCGAGAAGAGCTGCGGGGAAATCTAACGGTGTGACTGATGGAATTAACCGCGGGGAATGTCCCCAGAAAACACTCGGCTAAATGGCGCCTCAGTCATCAGTGACAGAGGATGATTACAGCGAGGACTGAGGGGAGCCCGAGAGCTCCGAGAGAAGGGCAGGGGGGCGATGGATGCTCCGGTGATCGAACAACAAACATTCTGTCAACAAGACTTTTAGTGTCACAGACAAAAGGTTTTTATGTCAGCTGATTGCCTGAGATCAGTTGTACTCGTCAAACGTCGTGTCAAAGAAACAGGCAACATGAGACGAACGGGATCCAAACAGTAACATCTTTGATTAATAATCCACACATCAGGTCCAGATCTTTTAAAACAAAGTGACTGAGTTTACTTTGATCACACTTTCCTCATTACCAACAGAGCTCCGACAAACACGGATGAGGGAATAACCGAGTGTGACGATGAGATGAGACGGATGAAATGACTGTTACTGTGAGAGGTATCGAGTCAAGTCAGCTGTACGGCAGCTTACCGGAGGACTGCTGATTAAAGTTATCGCCAATGAAAGCGCCGGTGTTGAAGGAAAATAAGAGGAGAGTAATTAAGAGGAAAATTATTTGCACTTCGGGGAATCTCAGATCCAATACGCAAAGTCCAGGTGAGTTTGTGTCGCGCTGATGGAAGTTCTGAACGAGAGGCTGAAAAATATCAAAAAGGACTGGACTAAAGGCCTGGTCTTGGATCTGGACTAAAGGACTGGACTAAAGGCCTGGTCTTGGATCTGGACTAAAGGACTGGACTAAATGACTGGATTAAAGGCCTGGTCTTTGATCTGGACTAAAGGCCTGGACTTGGATCTGGACTAAAGGACTGGACTAAAGGACTGGTCTTGGATCTGGACTAAAGGACTGGACTAAAGGACTGGTCTTGGATCTGGACTAAAGGACTGGACTAAAGGACTGGACTTGGATCTGGACTAAAGGACTGGACTAAAGGCCTGGTCTTGGATCTGGACTAAATGCCTGGTCTTGGATCTGGACTAAAGGCCTGGTATTGGATCTGGACTAAAGCACTGGACTAAAGGACTGGACTAAAGGACTGGTCTTGGATCTGGACTAAATGCCTGGTCTTGGATCTGGACTAAAGGCCTGGTATTGGATCTGGACTAAAGCACTGGACTAAAGGACTGGACTAAAGGACTGGTCTTGGATCTGGACTAAAGGCCTGGACTAAAGGACTGGTCTTGGATCTGGACTAAATGCCTGGTCTTGGATCTGGACTAAAGGCCTGGTATTGGATCTGGACTAAAGCACTGGACTAAAGGACTGGACTAAAGGACTGGTCTTGGATCTGGACTAAATGCCTGGTCTTGGATCTGGACTAAAGGCCTGGTATTGGATCTGGACTAAAGCACTGGACTAAAGGACTGGACTAAAGGACTGGTCTTGGATCTGGACTAAAGGCCTGGTATTGGATCTGGACTAAAGCACTGGACTAAAGGACTGGACTAAAGGACTGGTCTTGGATCTGGACTAAAGGCCTGGACTAAAGGACTGGTCTTGGATCTGGACTAAATGCCTGGTCTTGGATCTGGACTAAAGGCCTGGTATTGGATCTGGACTAAAGCACTGGACTAAAGGACTGGACTAAAGGACTGGTCTTGGATCTGGACTAAAGGCCTGGACTAAAGGACTGGTCTTGGATCTGGACTAAAGGCCTGGACTAAAGGACTGGTCTTGGATCTGGACTAAATGCCTGGTCTTGGATCTGGACTAAAGGCCTGGTATTGGATCTGGACTAAAGCACTGGACTAAAGGACTGGACTAAAGGACTGGTCTTGGATCTGGACTAAAGGCCTGGACTAAAGGACTGGTCTTGGATCTGGACTAAAGGCCTGGTATTGAATCTGGACTAAAGCACTGGACTAAAGGACTGGTCTTGGATCTGGACTAAAAGACTGGTCTTGGATCTGGACTAAAGGCCTGGACTAAAGGACTGGTCTTGGATCTGGACTAAAGGACTGGACTAAAGGACTGGTCTTGGATCTGGACTAAAGGGCTGGACTAAAGGCCTGGTCTTGGATCTGGACTAAATGCCTGGTCTTGGATCTGGACTAAAGGCCTGGTATTGGATCTGGACTAAAGGACTGGACTAAAGGCCTGGTCTTGGATCTGGACTAAATGCCTGGTCTTGGATCTGGACTAAAGGCCTGGTATTGGATCTGGACTAAAGCACTGGACTAAAGGACTGGACTAAAGGACTGGTCTTGGATCTGGACTAAAGGCCTGGACTAAAGGACTGGTCTTGGATCTGGACTAAAAGACTGGACTAAAGGACTGGTCTTGGATCTGGACTAAAGGCCTGGACTAAAGGACTGGTCTTGGATCTGGACTAAAGGACTGGTCTTGGATCTGGACTAAAGGCCTGGACTAAAGGACTGGTCTTGGATCTGGACTAAAGGACTGGACTAAATGACTGGACTAAAGGACTGGACTAAAGGACTGGTCTTGGATCTGGACTAAAGGACTGGACTAAAGGACTGGTCTTGGATCTGGACTAAAGGACTGGACTAAAGGACTGGTCTTGGATCTGGACTAAAGGCCTGGACTAAAAGCCTGGACTAAAGGACTGGTCTTGGATCTGGACTAAATGCCTGGACTAAAGGACTGGTCTTGGATCTGGACTAAAGGCCTGGACTAAAAGACTGGTCTTGGATCTAGACTAAAGGACAGGACTAAAGGCCTGGTCTTGGATCTGGACTAAAGGACTGGACTAAAGGACTGGTCTTGGATCTGGACTAAAGGCCTGGACTAAAGGACTGGACTAAAGGCCTGGTCTTGGATCTGGACTAAAGGCCTGGTATTGGATCTGGACTAAAGCACTGGACTAAATGACTGGACTAAAGGCCTGGTCTTGGATCTGGACTAAAGGCCTGGACTAAAAGACTGGTCTTGGATCTAGACTAAAGGACAGGACTAAAGGCCTGGTCTTGGATCTGGACTAAAGGACTGGTCTTGGATCTGGACTAAAGGACTGGTCTTGGATCTGGACTAAAGGCCTGGACTAAAGGCCTGGTCTTGGATCTGGACTAAAGGACTGGTCTTGGATCTGGACTAAAGCACAGGACTAAAGGCCTGGTCTTGGATCTGGACTAAAGGACTGGACTAAAGGCCTGGTCTTGGATCTGGACTAAAGCACTGGACTAAAGGACTGGACTAAAGGACTGGTCTTGGATCTGGACTAAAGGCCTGGACTAAAGGACTGGTCTTGGATCTGGACTAAAGGCCTGATATTGGATCTGGACTAAAGCACTGGACTAAAGGACTGGACTAAAGGACTGGTCTTGGATCTGGACTAAAGGCCTGGACTAAAGGACTGGTCTTGGATCTGGACTAAAGGCCTGATATTGGATCTGGACTAAAGCACTGGACTAAAGGCCTGGACTAAAGGACTGGTCTTGGATCTGGACTAAAGCACTGGACTAAAGGCCTGGTCTTGGATCTGGACTAAAGGCCTGGTCTTGGATCTGGACTAAAGGACTGGTCTTGGATCTGGACTAAAGGCCTGGACTAAAGGACTGGTCTTGGATCTGGACTAAAGGCCTGGACTAAAGGACTGGTCTTGGATCTGGACTAAAGCACTGGACTAAAGGCCTGGTCTTGGATCTGGACTAAAGGACTGGTCTTGGATCTGGACTAAAGGACTGGTCTTGGATCTGGACTAAAGGCCTGGACTAAAGGACTGGTCTTGGATCTGGACTAAAGGCCTGGTCTTGGATCTGGACTAAAGGACTGGTCTTGGATCTGGACTAAAGGCCTGGACTAAAGGACTGGTCTTGGATCTGGACTAAAGGACTGGTCTTGGATCTGGACTAAAGCACTGGACTAAAGGCCTGGTCTTGGATCTGGACTAAAGGACTGGTCTTGGATCTGGACTAAAGGCCTGGACTAAAGGACTGGTCTTGGATCTGGACTAAAGGACTGGTCTTGGATCTGGACTAAAGCACTGGACTAAAGGCCTGGTCTTGGATCTGGACTAAAGGACTGGTCTTGGATCTGGACTAAAGGACTGGTCTTGGATCTGGACTAAAGGCCTGGACTAAAGGACTGGTCTTGGATCTGGACTAAAGGACTGGTCTTGGATCTGGACTAAAGGACTGGTCTTGGATCTGGACTAAAGGCCTGGACTAAAGGACTGGTCTTGGATCTGATCTAAAGGACTGGACTAAAGGACTGGTCTTGGATCTGGACTAAAGGACTGGACTAAAGGACTGGTCTTGGATCTGGACTAAAGGACTGGTCTTGGATCTGGACTAAAGGCCTGGTCTTGGATCTGGACTAAAGGCCTGGACTAAAGGCCTGGTCTTGGGACTTGATGGTGGTCTGATGGAAGAAAAACTTGCCTGCTGAAATGTTGAAACTTCAATACCAATATTATATATTATATGATTTAAACATTTTGAGCCTCAAACAATCAGAATGATGTTAAATTATATTTATCATAATATCATAAATATATATCGACCTCCTGAAGGTTTCAGTCCAAACATGAAGCCATAACACAAACAGAAGAGTCAGATCGTTGCAGCAAAAGAAGAATGGAATAAATATTAAAGAAAAAAGGAAGGGAAGCAGCTAGAGCGTCCCAAAAAGGTTGCGGGATTGTCAAGTCAAAATAACAGTCAAGACAATACAACATTAGGTAAATTAATAAAAGACAAGTATACAAAGAAACAAACTAAAACCAAACTACAGCAGTTTTTCAGTCATTGTTTTTTTAGCTCTTTTTTTTTTAATTTTTGTTAGTTTTTTTTGTTTTTTGGTGTTTTTCAAACAAACAAAAGACAGCCGTGTTTTTTATTTTACCCAAATTAATGGCTCGGATCGGCGGCGCCCCGGTGACTCCATCTTCCAGTCTGAGTTTAAGTCCAACCAGGAGCTCTTTGTTGCGTATCATTGGCCCGCTCTCTTCCCATACTTTCCTTTCTCTCTCGCTCCTTCCGTCTATCACTGTATCTGTATTAAAGGCAAAAAATAAGCTCTGTTGGTGGCAACAACAGGCGGGCGGTAAAAGACTTTGGTTGAGGAAGTTGATTGATTCTCTTGAGTTGTAGAGGAGACTGCAGAATATTTTTTGGTTATTTTTGTCGGCCTTTTTTATGCTTTTATTTGATGGTGTCGTATAGAGACAGGAAATAAGTGGAGGGGTGGAAGAGTGACACGCAGGGAAGGTTAAAGCGTCCTGACCACTCAGCCGTTGGCTCCATTATTAAACTTTTAGTGTCAGAAGAACTCTTCGGTTGGCATTTCATGTCATGTATGTTTTTCTGTCAAGTTTCAGTGTTTATCTCATTCCCATAAATGATTTGTTAGAATGCTGCTTATATTCATTGCTGCGCTGAACCGAACTTTTGCTGGACCCCCTGCAGAGAGTCCCTCATTACACTTTCAAATACTGGCGACTGTGTGACCTGCACAGTATTTATTTCAAAAACAACCTCCTCTCAGACGCTAGCAGAGGCCACAAAGATGTTAAAGGTACCAAATGAATGAAGTTGAATCTGTCTATAGGGAGTGTGGGGTGAGTTGTGCCGGGGGGGAAGTTGTGCCACCCCTGTTTTCTAGAAAACCATAGAAGAAATTGGTCATGTGACCACCCCATTTTAAAGAGGCATCCATTTTACTCACCCTGTGAAGAGGGGAGGCACATGGGACAAGCGGTAAGCACATTAAAGTTCAAAAAACTGTTTTTTGTCTTTCAAAGTGAAATTTTTATGATTGAGGTTTATTGATTGTTATTTCTGAACAATTATAGACAAGCTTGAAAACATTTCACATGTGTTAGTGCTTTAGTAAGCTGCAATATGAGGCTATACTGTTAGCATGATGGCACAGTGGCACAACTCACCCCGACTTATGATTATTATTAACATATTGTTTTGTTGTAATTGTACATTGTATTCTTACATTTTATCACTAAAATGATGTGATCTTTTCAATTTTCTATCTAAAGCCATCATGCCACGCATTTATAAAAAAAAAGACAAACAAGGGTTCAACTCCTCTTGTGGATTTGGACAGAGCAGTGGGAGAGGTGCAACAGGGGAAGACCATACGTCAGGTGGCAAGGGAGAGGAAGATCTGCAGGATGACCTTGAAAAGATATATGGAGAAGAAAAAAATAAGAGAAGTAACAAAAACAGGGTATGAAAGAACAGGACTTGCCAACCAAGCCTTCAATGAAGACATGGAGACAGAGCTGGCAGACCATATAAAGCAACTAGCTGCAATGTTTCATGGTATAAGTGCCATGAAATGCCGTGAACTTGCTTTTGAGTTGGCACACAGAAATGGCATTGATATCCCTGCAAGCTGGATCAGGGAGAAAAAAGCAGGTTAGGTTAAGTGTGCATTTGTTATTATACAAAGAAATAGGCAACATTTAATCCCAAGAAGTGATGTGCTCAAAAAACTTCAGCCAGAAGGGAGCAGAAGTTAATATTTCCCTGCAGCATTGATAATGGGGTGTGGAGTAGTATGTTGGGTCAGTGAGGAGAGTTGCAGCTGATTAAGTCCTCATTTTGTTCTTGAAAATTTAAATAGACCTTGTTGAAGAAGATTGCAGCAAGTGGGATCTTGAGTAGTAGCCTGGCTCTGTTATAATCAGCCCACAGTTGATTTTTGTTCATTTACAACTTGTGTAATGCAGGTGAATTGGTGTTCACTCTTAAAAGAAAGAGGCCTTGTTTGTTTTAAGTGCTGCTGTCTTTAAATAAACATTTTATAAGTAATTTGGTGTTGATTTTTTCTCTCTTTGATACAGTATATGAGATGAAAATGTTGTTTCTCTTCAATAATCAAAGGCACAACTTACCCCGCACCGGGGGCAAGTTGTGCCAAGAGACCACTTTTTTTTTGAAAAGCCATATTTTTCAAACAGTTTATTTAAGAGCCAAAGTTATTGTTCCCAGTGATGCACAACATCCTGAAATATATGTACATATTCAAGTTGGAGGCATTACTGTCATGCCCTCACTTTAAAGACACCTCAAGTAAAAACTGGCACAACTCACCCCACTCTCCCCTAAATGCAGGATAAAATCTGAAATGTAGTTTTTCTACATGATGGAGTGACGCTCTGAAAAACCTGAAGGGACGAGTTCGGTCTGCCTCGGTATGTTTTAAAGAGTTCATTCTGCCGTGTGAAATCTAAAAATGGAGTGTTTCAGCTGATCTGAAGGCAGGTGAGGGTGAAGAGCCGGTCATCGCAGCCTCCTCCTGTTTGCATCCCACCGCCTCCCTGATGTCTCTCCAGCAGCTCGGCTCCTCCTTTCATTTTCTGTGGGACACAAATTAAATATCCTCTCAAAACATTGTGTTATAGTGGACATGCAGTACTGACGACAGGCCGTGGAGGAAAAGGGATGGAAAATCAGACTTTATGCAAATCTACGCCGGTGATTCTCAACGATCTTGGTCATGTTTCCAGCAGATCCTCTCCTGTTAATAAACTCACCGAGTGATTTATCTTATCTCCGTCTGAGTGTCGTCTCAGATGGCAGATAGAAAGGAAAATAAAGTGCTGCTTGACACGGAGTCAGCAACAATCTTTGAAATCTCTTTATTAAAAATGTTGCCCACTAATTTAGCATTGCTGCTGTATCTGGTAGCCTGCAGCAGCTCTGCAGTGCGATGTCTGATGTGCACAACATCTGGAGACATCTTAACTCAGAATCTGTCCCAAGATACAACAAAGGTAAATTTAAATAATGCCACCAAAGAGCCACAGGACGAAACTTTTGAGTTTGAACTCGAAAATCCATCGAAGACCAGAACGTATCATTTCAGTTCAGTCAGTGTGGAAAACCTTATTTTCATTAAAATGGTTGCAATGTGTAATTTTTTTGATACTCACAGTGATGATGACACGTTGCATCCATTTTCACATAGACTTCAATGCAATCCGACTTCTATTTAGAAGGAGAGTCGTCGCCCTCTGATGGTCCTTAGATTTATTTTGTCAGTATGATCTTCACTCCATAAAACCTTTATTTAATAACCAGACACTTTAATTCAAAGCAACGCTGGGGATCGAACCCGGAACCTTCTGCATGTCAAGCAAACGTGTGCGCCTATTTCTTTGCAAACATAATTCAACCTTACTGTGTGAAAACTGCGTCACTGTGTTTTGCTCTCAGGACACAATGAAGGTTAGAAAGCGATGCTGTAATGAGTTTTAATATTTCATCAGAGATATCACGGTCACATGGCGTGTGTTAAACTGCAGGCTGAAGTGTGTGTGTGTTTGTGTGTCCATACAATATCTGTCCCTCAGCACACAACCCATGAATAAATTAACATAAAGTTTTGAGGCAGGTGCTGCAGCGTGGGATTCCTGATCCTCGCTGAGCCACCAGGGGTTTTGTTTTTCCGCTCCATCCCGACTTCTCGGTCGATGAGCGGTTGACCCCGGCGGTGTCTTGGTCTCCATGGTTACTGACTTCTCCCGGATCAGGGGAAGGTGCCCATAGCTAACCTAAATCTTAGATGGCACCCCGAGGCCCCATAAAAACGTGCGTCCATGAAATAATCATCTCACAGCCGCGTCCGTGTGCGTGAATGTGTTTATGAAGCTGCTGAATTATTCGGTGGGTCGTTTCCCCCGCCATGAAAAGTGAATTCATACATGTGGACCGCCGTCGGCCCGCTCCAGTGCATCTGGCTGTGATATGAAATCCGAGCAGCTTGAAGGCAACACGGCGCTGCGTTCAGGTCTCCGCAGACAACCAGAGTTAACCGCTTCTTCTTCTTCTTCTTCTTTTTTCTTTTTTTTTTTAAACCAAGAAATTTGCATCCAGTTTTAGGAGAAATCATTTGGGAAGATTTCAGTCGACAGGTGGCACAAATGAAAGCAAATGAAGGATTATTTTGTTTTAATAACTTCACAGAAATGCTGTAACGCATTGAGAGACCAACTCGGCTCCGGTTTACACACAAATAAGCCTCATTTTCTGAAGAAAGCAAAGCATTTTCACAACTGATTTAATGACTGCAGCAGGCTGTTGAACAAGCCTTACTGCTCCAGGGTGGCAGAAACACTGACGCCAGAAGTATCAAAATGTCCCCCAGCCGGACTTAATCTGATTGTTTTTCTTTTTATATATATATATAAATATTATTAATAGAATTTTCACTGAAAGTGATTTTATTTTTTTTTAAGTATACAAAAATCAACAAGTTTATTTAAAGGTTTTCAAATTGAGACGTGAATGACTGAAATCAGCCTTAAATCTTACAGGACATTTTCCAGTGTGCTCAGAGGACACACATTCTACTGACTGTCATCTTTCCCTTCTCTTTTTTAAAATCTCGTTTACATCGTTCTCTCAGTGACTTCCTGTTACAGTCCCGATAAGAGAAGAGACGAGGTGAAACTCACCTCTGTCACTGTGTGCCTCTCTTTTAACTGTCTTCTTTGTCGCTTGCTGCTGGAAATAAACTTGTAAAGTAGTAATAATAATTATTTGTGGAATAACTCCAAATTAGATTCAGTATCTGTAAAAAATCCTCTTCAAAACTTAAATGGTGAAGCAAAAGCAAAAGGAAACAGATGTTTGTGGGGAAAAAATGCAAATTTAAGGTAATTCGACAACTTAAAGTCTGATTTTTGAAAAATAAATTCACCCGTGGACACATTGTGGAAGAGAGAAGAAGATGGACAAAAAGTGCCAAAAAAGAAAAAATAGAGAGAGAAATATTAGGAGATGAGAGGCGGCGAGAGGAGCTTTGTTTGGTCTCATTATTTGTAGGCGTATCAGCCTCCTCACACAGTGGATCCACGCTGCCAAGCCTTTTCTGGAGGCAGAGGCTAAGTAAGCACGCTGCCGCTGCCAGCAGTTTGTTGGCAAATGCTAACCGCCACCTGCTGCTGCTGTCGAGGTGGCGTTGCCGCGACCTGGCAGAGCATCTGGCAACCTGAGAGCCAGCGACGTCCCCCGAGGGCCCGGCTCAGTCAACGCCAGCCAGCATCTATCACTGACTGTGGAGGATTTCAAGGGTGTAACATACAATGTGAACTACAGCTTGTTTTTTACCCCCTTAGTGCATAAAACACAACTTACTACCGAGCAGGAGTGATGAGGATAAAAAAAAAACAGAAGAAAGAGAAATTTACGCTTTATTGTTTTTTACATTTAAAACACTAAACATAAAAGCCGAAAGCAAAACGGATCTAATTTAGATCTTTTTGTAAAATGAAATAAAAATTCAAGGTGTTAAACAGGTAAAAACTGAAAATTAAGGGGGTCAGATTTCCAATGCAAATATCTAAATGGATCGATTGAGCGATATCCTGGTAAATATTTAATGGTCTGGTGGACTCTTTGATATGAACAGGAACAGCAGCCTCACTTTCTCTCACGTTTTGAATCGATCGGAGCCAAGGCCTCGGGGAAGTACGACGAAAACAATCCATGAGAGAAAAACACTTCTCTGCAAATCTGTCAGAGTTTGAATGTTCATGTTCATGTGATTGTTTTTTTTTTTTTTTGTTCTTCTTGCTGTTGTTTTTTTCTGTTAATAATCAGCCGTCACACCAAGAGGTGAACTGCAGCCGGAGATCCGTCAGCGCTAATGCTGGGTTAGCTGCTGCCAGCTACAAGCTAACAAACAACATAAACAAGCAAACGATGCTAACTACGCTAACCATTCTGATGCGTCTCACTTTGTGGTGTCAGCCATAAACTGGGCGTGAAACTAGACGGAGGTGCTTTACGTAGCCCTAGATATGTACTGGCTGTAGGAAGTAGTTGTATTGAATTCTATGGGAAAATGGCCTTTCTACTCATGCGGTGTATCGGCTCAGTTGATGGTCTCAGTCTGTAGTTTCAAGTCTTCTTCAATACAACATGATGTTAAGCAGGGGATGGATTAAGGGGCGTGGCTACTGTGTGATTGGCCTGATCTAGAGGAATGAGGAAGTAAATATGAACGTGCTTTCAGACCATTTTTGGTGAAATGCAAAAATGCATTTAACAAATCATTACTCATTTTAATATAGTTTACCGTTTGAAGTTTTAAGCTTTTCTTGAACGGAGCACAACATTTTTCTAATTTTCATTTTCATGTTTGTTTGATTGTTTTTTTTCCACAAACTGCAGGCGTTCACATGTAAGGCCTTGACTTAAGATAGCAACACAAGCAACATGATGGTAAATGATGTAATGATGAGCTTAGTGCTGAAACAAAAGTGAGAATCTGGCAGAGAATATGTTTAATTGTTACATTTATTTCCCATCAGATGGAGGAGCAGACTTGGCACATGCAGCAGAGTCTCATTTCATCTTCAGCTGCTGAGGTGACACAGTCTGTAGTGAGATAACAGATTTGCAGGATGTGGAGGAGTCAAGAAGTATCTCTCCCACCACTTGTTTTTTTTTTTTTCGTTTTGTTTTGTTTTGTTTTGTTTTAATGTGGATGAGTGGAAATGCTAGAAAACGGTGTAAAGGTTAAAACAAATTGTGACAAAGTGCAGTGGAAACAGACTGTGGATAAACAATGACGCGGATGGAGCTCGAGACTCAAGGCCAATTTGTGCTTTCACATACGGATGAAGAAAAAACATGATGGAAATATGAAGGCAGCAAAAAAATTAAGCAAATAAAAACAGAGCTCATTTGTTTTGTATTTAGAGCAGAAACTGGAGCTAAAGATGGACGTGGCCTCTGTCATGCTGTTTACTTCTCTGACAGATGTACAGTCAGGTGTGTGCACAGTCCCAACTGTTGGGCTTGTACCTTAAAGTATTTGGACAGATGATGAAATTTACCTCCAACCTAAAGCCTCCGATCTGTTGGAAGTGTTGAGGAGACGCTGAAATCTTCTTGTAAACAAACATTCAACTCATTTGTGTGCATACTCGAGGTCTAACAAACAAGATGAATTCATTAGCACAACAGATTTTTCTCACGAGACTGAAGTTTGTTCGGCTCAGATGCTTGTTTGCTCACAGTCGGGTGTCTTCATACCTGCCTCTGTCGGGCACGTCGCTGTGCGTCTTTGAAATCATTTGTAGGAACTCTGTCACATGTCCTGCGTACACAAACAACACAAACAAAACTCCTGACAGGCTGACACACAGAAGAGGAAATAAACAAATGTTCATAATTCCTGTTTTCCACGAGCTCCTCCATCCTTTCAGCTTGTTTTAACCTGTTTTCCTGCATTAATTCAACTTCAGCAAAACTCCCAACTCCGAATATTAACCCACCATGATGTCACCCATCAGTTTGTGACCGTGAGCTGATTGTCAGCCATCTTGGAATTTTGAAACCAAAAGAAACTATATTTGGAGGAGAAGCCAAAACGCATAACCTGATTTTCTTATAAACTTCAATTACCTCAGTCTTTAAATTCTGGGAATGTAAATGTCAGTGTATGCTCCAGTTTAACAGTCTCATCTATAACATATACATGAGCTCAAATTCTCTTTCTTTATAGTGTAACATTACATATTTATGGAAAAAGTCTTTATCGCAGGTTCAGCCACATGATAACTGTATTTTAGAAAGACAGGCCGCAGTGAAAAAAAAAAAAACAGCTGTAATAAAAGTCACAGATGTTTTTTTAAGATATTCAAACTGTCAGCCGCTCTCTGTGTGACAGCAGTAAACTGGCTGCAGCTCTCTGACTCCAAAAGGCAATAAAACGCTGTTGCAGCTGTCAGCCATCTCTCACAGTTCGCCCACTCTTTAATGACTTATTAATGAGCTCTAATCAATTAATCAAAGCCGCATGGGAGGAAATTACACAAAGAGCGATTGCCATTTTTGTTCAACACTTAACAGCCCGTTAAATGAAGGAGATTTCTGATAAAAGTGTTTCATTAACTTGGAAGTTTTGGTCATCTTGAGGTGTTTTTATTCGTTGCTCCATTTTTGGGCCAACTTTTTCTTTCGGAGTACAATTTGTCAGTTTGCGTTTGTAGATTTTAGATGTTGATTAATCCGATAAAACGTTGCAGATTTGCAAACTAATGACCATCAGGAGGTTCTAAAAAGTAAGTCAGGTTGTATTGAAGTCTATGGGAATATGGCCCTTATTCTCACTTGATCTAGTGCTTGAATGGAAAGCAAAATGTTGCATGTCTAACATCTTGTGTTTTGTACCGTTGTGGCCAAACACAAAGTCATACTTTGTGTATGACTATTTTCCCATTTCTAACCTCTGGGCCTTTTCGTTTCCCCTCCAGGATAAGCGAAGATATTTTTGAACTGATTTAAAAAAGACTTTCTGGAACAATTTCGAAAACTTAAAAAAAAAAATGAACATAAGTGTTTCTTTATAATTTGATTAGTAGCTCATTTTATCTTTTCTTTACTCCTTAAGTGTGCTGTGCGTCTTGTGAGGAGCTGTGCATTTAAGATTTTCATTATTACCGTCTAAACACCAGGCTCTCAGAAAAGAAGTATCGAGCTGACGATCTCTCCGTTTCTTTTCCCTTTTTTGTTTTGCTTCCTGTTGAATTTATCCGCAGCAGCGAAAAACAACTGATGAATCAGAGTATCAGGAAATTTTGTTGCACCAGTTTTCTTCTAATATTCCCCCCAGCCTCCGAGTTCACGTTCAAACACAACATTACCTCCAACCATGTAGTGTTTCTCTCTATCAGGGTAACGTGAGCAGTGTGATGTATTGACCTTTGACCCCTCCCTAACAACCCTTAGTATTTTTCACTCCTACAGCATTTTTCTTTCTCTCGCTGTCCGCCCACGCATCACTCTTCCCACTATCCTCCATCAGCGAGTTATCATCTGGATGCTGTTTCCTTTCACTTAGCGTTTCCATCAATAGGCAGCGTCGCTCTGGACTCTGAGAGAAGAGAGGGGGTAGAAATGCTCACAGCCAACAGAAACCATCAGCCGCAGTTAATTATTTTTCAGCAGGAACTACAGAACGAATAATAACATAAAATAAAAAAATCGGTAAAGTAGCCTTTACAGTTGGGATCAGCAAACAGCAGTCCGAATTTTTGCCAAATCTGGCAAAATTTCCTCCCAATTAACTGACTTGTGTGAAGAATCCTTTTTTAAATAAATTGAGTCCCAATAAAAATCCTTGTGAATTACCATTTTATAATTGATACCCTGAGCATAGCTCAATCTTGACCAACTCAAGGTCCAATCAGCCGCTTCTCAACGTCGCTGAGGAACATCATGTCGTATTAAAGACTATAAACTAGAGACTGAGACCATAAACTCATCAGGAAAAAGTTTACTGAGGAGGAGGAGGGACATTTTCCCATAGACATACCTCCCCTGAGGTAACCATGGTAACGTGTAAACTAGAGCTGGGCAAACAATATCGGAGGTCCAGAGCTTGTGTCGGTGTATTGAACCACTGTGTGTTGACTGTAAGCGTTGGAGATCGGATCGAGCGACAACGTTCACGTGACTGATGATGTCTGAAGATGGTTTTATGAGGTTATATTTCACTTATATGGCATAAAATAAAAAAAAAAACATATAATGAATATGAATGAATGAAATACAGCCTGAAAAGTCATCTTCAGATAGCTCCCCAGCTTTCATTTGGGAACTCTAGTTTTTCTCTCACTCGGATCCAGCCATGAACACATGGTTTCATATTTTTGTCCTGCTTCCATTTATTGCTATTCAAAAACAGCCACGTCGCGATAGATTGTCCATCCATCTTCATCCTCTTATCCGAGGTCGAGTCGTGGGGGTAGCAGCTTCAGCATCGAGCCCCAGACCTTCCTTTCCCCGGCCACATCAACCAGCTCTGACTGGGGGATCCCGAGGCGTTCCCAGGCCAGAGTGGAGATGATGGAGCTCCTCACCCTATCTCTGAGGGAGAAGCCAGCTACCCTTCTGAGGAAGCTCATTTTCAGTCGGTTGTACCTGCGATCTCGTTCTTTCGGTAATGATCCAGTTCTCATGATCATAGGTGAGGGTAGGAACGGAGATTGACCTGAAGATCGAGAGCTTCGCTTTCCGGCTCAGCTCTCTTTTTGTTACAGCGGTGCGACACAGTGACTGCAGTACCGCTCCCGCTGCTCTGATTGTCCAGCCAATCTCACGCTCCAAGGTCCCCCTACTCGTGAACAAGACCCCGAGGTACTTGAACTCCTTCACTTGGGGCAAAGACTCATTCCAAACCCGGAGGTTTGGGAATGAGTTTGATTTGGAGGTGCTGACCCAGTCATATGCCTTCTCCAGGTCCACAAAGCACATGTAGCCCAGCTGGGCATACTCCCAGGCTCCCTCCAGGATCCTCCGAAGGGTGAAGAGCTGGTCCGTTGTTTCACTACCAGGATGGAACCCACATTGTTCCTCTTCAATCAGAGGTTCGACAATCGGCCTGACCCTCTTTTCCAGCACCTTGGAAAGGCTGAATAGTTTGATGCCTCTATAGTTTTAAAAAGTGGGACCACCACCTCGGTCTGCCACTCCTTCGGCACTGCCCCCGACCCCCACGCAATGTTGAAGAGGCGTGTCATCCATGAAGGCCCCTCAACACCCAGAGCCTTCAACATTTCAGGATGGATCAGGTCAATCCTTGGGGCTTTACCACTGTGGAGTTGTTTGACTTCCTCAGTGACTTCCCTCAGGGAAATTGCCAATGACCACCCTTCAACCTCCAGCTCTGTCTCTGCTCCAGTGGGTGGATACGTCGGGTTCAGGAGTTCCTCAGAGTGTTCCTTCCACCGCCCAACTATCTCCTCATTTGAAGTCAGCCCCACCCTTGCTGTACACGGCTCGGATGGTTCCCCGCTTTCTCCGCCTCAGGTGCTGGACAGTCTTCCAGGACAGCTTTGGTGCCGACCGAAAGTCCTTCTCCATGTCATCTCCAAGCCTCTCCCACGCCGCTGCTTTGCCTCTGCGACCACCGATTCTGCAGCCCTTTGGGCCCGCCGGTAGCCTGCAACTGCCTCCGGAGTCCCCCGAGATAACATACCCCGGAAGGCCTCCTTCTTCAGTTGGATGGCTTCCCTGACCACCGGTGTCCACCACAGTGTCTGAGGGTTGCCGCCCCTTGAGGCACCCAGGACCTTGAGGCCCAGCTTTGGCAATGGAGGATTTGAACGTCAAGCACTCGGGCTCGATGCCCCCAGCCTCCACAGGGATGTCGGAAAAGCTCTGCTGGAGGTGGGAATTGAAGGCCTCCCAGACCGGGGGTCCTCCAAAAGTTCCCAAACGATAGATTGTGTATAACTCAAAATATCTTAATGAAAAATGCATCTTTAAATGAGTTCTCCTCCTCACAGTGAAACCCCGAAGCTTTGAATAATTGCTTCGCAAGGCTTCATTGGCCCATCACTAGTGTAAACACACCTTAACGCAGCTCAACCAGACAGTCGAGAGCTACTGAAACTGATCTCTGTTGTATTTCTATCTTTCCACGGTTCATTAAAATGACCTTGCGATCCCGCTGTAGATTTCCAGATTGTTGTTATCAGCGAGCAGAACGCCCGATCTGCAGCTTCCTTCCTGAGACGCAGCTAAAACTAACAAAGCTCGCCATCAGTTATTTCAGCTCTTTGTGCCACCAGAGAACAGGAAGTCCAGACGGAGCTGCTGTCACTAATGAGTCACCATCTCAGTTTTAGGCCCGAGCAGCCAGCGTTTGGCCCTGGACAATTGTTTCTCCTTCAGTTTCGGTCCCTGTGGAATGAAAAGCTATCTTGGCATTTTCATTTATTTTATTTTATTTATTTATTTATTTATTTATATTTTGCATGGGAGCTTAATCAGGAGACTCAGGAGAAAAAGATTCCTCTAAAGGTGTGTTTAAATGTGTTGGCAAAACTGAGACTGCAAAGTTAAAAATGTAAAAATTATTCACACTCACTCAGCCTGCAGACTTAGCTGTAAATGAATTATTGATAAAGAGTATTAATAATACATCGTCAATAGAAACCAGGAATTCTTCCTGAGGCCTCTGAAGCTCACACACACACACACATTTTAATACATGATGTTCACACAATATTTCATAAGCATAAATAACAGGCAACGCAATAATTTACAGTACTCAACAATGCAAAGCACTGTTTACACACAACTACTGTGTGTTCCCGCACCAAGGAAACAATCAGCCACATTTACAGCATGAACGTCACCCTGTCAGTTGGCTGTTGATGAAACATGCCACAGACTGTCACCTCCATGGTCTCTAATCCATCACAGCACAAACAAAGACACACAAAACGCACACACGTTGTCTCTTGTTAAAGTCACTGATCTGAAAACTGTTAACCAGTTAACGGTTAGCTCGGTGGTCAGAGCAGTGACAGAATTTTTTCACACACACGATGAATGCAAATAAAAAACACACATTCATCCGTCGGGACAAAATTAGGAAAAGAAAATCACAGATGAACTTTATTTGTTTTTCTGTTTTGCTCCCGTTTGTTCCAGGTCACACTGAAAATACTCAACTAACAGCAGCCATCAAAGTTTATTTATGAATCTAATGTAACTTTCTTTATGTTATTTTTTCCATATGTGTTTCTGAACTGAGATAAACTCACTTCAGTTCACATGTTAGATTCTTGATGTTTATTTTTTCTAGTTTTCTTTTATTGTGTTATTTTTCAGTGTTGCAGTATTTTGTATTTCCAAAAATATTCAGTGATTTTCTAGAGCAACTGAAAACAAAAGACAAACTTCAACTAGAAACAGTTAAGTGCTTTAAGTTTAGATAAACAGAGCACACATTCAATAATTCAATTCAATTTCTATAAAATACAAAATATAATGAAGATTAAGAAAATAATTTTTGATTTAACTGTGAATTAGATTTGAATTTAGTTTAAGCCTCCACAAAGATGCTGCCCTTCCTATCACGTTCTGTCCATGTCGTATTCAGACATTAATTGTTCACTGAAAGCCGAGAAGTTTTGTGTGATGGAGTTCTGTCCATCGAGGTGGAGCCGGCCCCGAAACCTGCTGATGAGCTCCTCATAATATAAATATTAGAACAAAATTCAACAGATTCACACGAGAAATAAAAACAGATAAAAGGTAAAGATGAAACCAATAAAAACAGATTAATAATTAAGTAAAAAGGAACTATATGAAGTAGATAAAAGATAATAATGACGAGGCGGAATAGAGGATCAGGCTGTTGTCAGAGCCTCGGGCGAATGTTCCAAACAACTGAACCGTTTTCATGGAAATTTCACTTTCATGTGTAAAGGATTTAAATTGGATTTACAAATGGTGGTCACAGGGTTTGTGGAGACGCTCTGTGGGGAGGGGGTGTGGTAGGGACGAGGTGGGGGAGGGGGTTCGCGTGTTGCTCTGCACGAGGAGAACCGGGTTCTGATGATCCCCGAGGTTTTAAATAACCCAACACAGACTGATGAGTCGTGTCAGGAGGACCGCCGGGATCAAGAGAGGGCGAGGCGACGCTGTAAGGAAGGGAAAGTGTTTTTCTTTCAAATGAAGCCAGCAGGTCCGGACTTCTGTCTTTCATTTGAAGTGACACGTTTCGTAGGTTTGGAGGGTGAAGCACAGAAGGAGGTTTGGATCAGAGGCGATGTTAATCTGAAGACCAAAGACGGTGATGATGATTTGGACGTAATTAACTTCCTGACAAAAAATGTGCTCATTTTTTGTTGGGGTGTTCAGCCTAACATCCTTTAGCTTAGCATACCGACAACAACAGGGAGGAACAGCTGGTTCTGAGTTCTGCTTATCTCATCGACACCTTCAGTCTTACTGAATATGTGTAAAAACCAAACAGGACATCATGCGCTGGCAGTCTTTAGCTTTGGAGCCGTTAGCTTCCAGCATCTTAAAGGTCTAGCCCTCAGGTTTGGGTTGCCAGGTTTGGGTTTTTGCTGCGAACTCAAATCTGATGATCACATCATGAAAATACAAACATGTGACGTGTAAGGGCTTCGGGTTTAGCTAACCTCTCATCCATGTGCTGAACTGGGATAAATACATTTGGATGAATCACGAGTAAAATCTCAGCCAACTCCGAGTCTAACTGCAGATTTTAAAACAGTTTTTTTTCTGTTTCTACTGTTTGTTTCAACATGCAAATACTTGACTTTTTTATTTTTTGATTACTTTTGATGAGAATAAACGCTTTGTGTTTCCACTTTGCCTCTCCCTGCTTCAGTGCAGTTCAAAGTTAGCATTAGCATTAGCACAGCCACGAACACTGTGTCACAGCTAACATATGACAAACAGATAGAAGATGCTAACCATGCTAACCTGACTTGAGTCTGGATTTGACTGAGGCTCAAACATGAAGCTCAGTCTCTTTGATGTCAGCCATCTTCATGCTCAGTTCAGGTAGGTGGTGGGCGGGACTTAAGACCTCATCCAGGTATCTCAACGAGGAAGTAAGAGTGAATACGCTTCGACCCAGTTTTCCTTCTTTCTCTTTTTTTCACTCTGTGGGAAAACCAAAAAGTTTTATATGTTATATTTCAAATATTTCTGGAGATGAACAGAATAGGTGAAAATAATAGAATAGAATAGAAACGGACTGAACGGCCAAAAGTAAAAGTTTTTATAAAGTAGAGCAGAGTGATTTCACAACGTGTGTTATAGATATTACTGATGCTGATAAAGAAAGGATCAATTTCAATAACGGTTATATAATACTGTTTGGTAATTGGTTTAATATCGTTCCATCAAATTTGTAATTCTAATCTACAAAACACTAAAAGTAAATATTGACGCCCACCAATCGGCTCACTTAACAGTCCTCCTACTCTCTCCCTTCAGCCGTCGGATCACGCCGAGCAGGAGGACACCTCCACCGACCGCCATGACACCGTCTTCTCTGATTGGTGGAGGGCCAGGCCCAGGGACAGGGCCGGGCCAGGTGACTCTCACACAGAGGCCACGGAGCTCCTCCATACCACCACTGCAGCTCACACAAATACAGCTAATTAGTTGTGTTTCCACCTGCCGCTGAACTTTGACTTCAGACTTTCAGGATGAGCAACAAACTCAGGAAGAAGTAAAAGTTTTTGTTTTCATAATATACAGAATTAATTCCTTTAACTGGAAACAGTTTGCAGTGGAAGAGCAGCCAGTTTTTCAAACATTTAATACAGTCAACCTTTGTTGACTTTTGTTCCAGGAGGTTTGTTGAGTTTGGGGGAAGAAGTTAAATCCATAAACATAAAGTAAAATAATAATAGTAATTTTAAAAAAGCAGGGTAGTAAAGTAAAAGTGCATTTATGATCCTCATAAATATGTAAAATGACAAAAGAAAAGTTGGTCACAAAAAGGGAAAGTAGAATAATCCCAAATTTATTCAAGAGAAAGTAAAAGTAAACAAAATAAATCATTCATGATTTTAAGCAGCATTAAAATATAACAAATAAGCAGATGTGACAGGTTTACATAGCGAATGGAAATAAACGTGGTGAGTGATTTTATATTCACATATTTCAATTTCTGATTCATTTCTACATTCAAATCTTTTTTTTAATTAAATAAATGAAGTATCAATAATAAAAACCTAAAATAACAGAAGTAATCAACAAATTAACAAAGAATGAGTGAGGGAGAGAAAAAAGAGAAAACAGAGAGCGAATGAAGTTTAATCAGAGCAGGCAGCCACTAATGAGATGTGTTCGTGTCCCCGTTGTGTCAAAGTGACTTTCTCCGTTTGGACAAAAGCAAATTCGACCTCAGAAAACAAACTTCATGTTTACTGCTCTAATTTCCACCAGAGTCCCGCCCACTTTCCCTCTGACTGACAGCTGGAAACATCCACACAGCCGAACGTCATCCAACACACGTCTGCAGGAGCATCCACGAGGTTCATTAAATAACAAGGAGGTTTTAACATCAATGTGTAAAAGCTTCCAGTTGGTCCGCTGTCATGAGGGGGACGATAAAAAGTGCTATTCTAGGCTTTGGAAAAGATTTAGAGGTATCAAATCTTCAGATTGAAGATTCAAAAGACAAGTGGAGTACAGCACAAACCGACCTGTGTCCTGTGGACAGAATCTGTTTTTATAACAGAAGACTTTTGACTGCAAGGGATTTTGGTTTTTAGTTTTCGGGCAAATCAGAATTTACTTTATTGATCGAGTGTGTGAAAACGTGTGTAAAGGTGTGAACACTTTAATCACAACAGGTCTTCTTTTTTTTCAGTTAAAATGTTAAATTAATTCACCCACCATGGTGACGGTGCATCATGATGACTTTTTTCCTCAGGAGGGAAATGTTTTGACAACTTCTGGGTTTTAATCATTTTCATTGTTTTATTTAATTTGACATGAATTTCTAAGCTGTGGCAGTAATTTCTCACAGACAAAGATTTTGCTCTTTATTTCACTATAATTTGATTCGATTGGAGAAAATTGTGACAAACAGAAAATGATCTAAAAGACACAGTGACCATCTGACGGTAGAGAGTTTAGAGTGTGTGTTAATGGTAGTAGTTGACTGTACAATAATATAAACGGATGATTTGCTTGACATTGTTATGTGATGAAGCAGAAGCTGCATTTCTGCGTAATGAAAAACAATCAAATCAAAATCACACGCAGGCCCAACTGAGCTTCACTTGTATTTTTTGGTTTACTGCTCTTTAACAAATGTTTCAAATAATTGTGCTGGTTAATAGAACATCGACAAAAAACACCCAAAAACTTTTTCACAGTATTTCACGCTGATGCTTCGTTCTGTTCAGGTGCAGCGTTTCAAATGTTATGCTAAAGATATTTTTTTTCTCTTGCAGCAGCTCAAGAGAGAAATAAGCTGAAAAGCCATAATCGGTGTGTTGCTCTCTCCCTCATCGACAGACTCGTCGGAGGCACGTAGCGCAGCCGTGAGTAATGCCGACTATTTTCAGTCTTAAATAGCAAGAGCCAGAGAAGCAGAAATAAAGAGTGAGAAAATACCAATTAAATATTTTGAAGGAGGTGTTGTGACCTCTCTGGTTCCCACTTCCTGCAGCATTTCATCATTCCGGCAGCTCTCAAACTGGTTTAATAAGACCACAACTTCCCTCTTATGGCTAATAAAACCTCTCAATCTGGAGCTGCCCGCTCTGCTGAGAGGCTCCTTTTTCTCACCGCAGACATTAAAGCGTCAACAGAAGCAAGAAAATGGCCGCCAGAGCCGGGCCGACATCTGGACACTCTGCTGCTTGCTCTAGGTGCACAAGTCCGATTTTTTAAAAAGTGGCAGAAAATAGTATTTAAGCTTTGAGTTGGAGAGTTCATCAGGTGACAGGAGAGCAGAATTAAACACATTCAAACCACAATTAAATTTAATCTTAATTAAACCCTGAATCTGATTCAAACTTCACATAAACACAGAAATCACGTCTAAACCTGATTTTTTTTTTTTTAACTGAATTAAAACCCAGAAAAATTACAAAGAGAATCTAAACTTAAATTCATTTAAACCTGATTTACACCAAATCTAAACCCAGAAACTTCAGCTAAACTTTTCTGGATCTAAACCTGAAAGACACCAAATCTTAACTGAAAAACCAAAACAAAACAACATCAGATGATTTTCAAAATGGCTTTTAGTTCAAAGCTGGTCATTTAAAACATGAATGTCTTATTATTATTATTATTATTCTGTATAAATGGTGTACGTGTAAACTCATTTATACTGAATCAACACATTCATGCTTTTTTAGAAAAAGTCGAAACTCAACCTGGATTTCAGCTCCTTTAATGTGAAACAAAAATATTCAACTCTCAATTAAAATCACTGCACCTTTGATAATTGGACTCAGGCTCTTGGTCAATTATAGAAATCACATTTATGAGTTAATTTAATCTGTATTTTTATTGTACCAATAATAAAAGATGATGGTGTGTGTGTGTTAGAAATCTTATAGAAACAGATCAGATCAGAAGATTTCTCTCTCTCCTTTTTTTTTTTTTTTTTGCTTTTATTTCAAGATGCTCCGCTCGACTCAAACCACCACCGAGGTGATGATGATGAGGAGCTGCGAGCAGCATCACACACACACACACACAAACACACACAAACACACACTCGGTAAATCGGTGTGAGGCCCTGGAGCTTTTTCTCCCGTCACTCCATCTCTGTTATCGTCTCTTTATCAGATCACTTATTAAAGAAGACGACCAATCAGATGTCAACGGTTAACACGTTTGACCTTCATGGTCACACATCAACATCGAGGCAGCGTGTGTGTGTGTGTGTGTGGTTTCAACGTGGTCTGAGGTTTTTCCATCTTCGGAGTCAATCGCTGGTCCGGTCACGAAGCAGCATTCAACTTTCTGTGTGACTTCAATCAGCAGCGTTTGATTGATGGGGGGTGCCCCATCACCACCCCCTGTGACCTGGCTTTATTGTTTTGCTGTGTAATATCATAAAGACTCCGACTGCTTGTTGTTTTTCCTCTTCCTCTAATTGTGGAGTCGACGTTTGCAGGCTGGAGGCTGCAGACGCTCCAGACGGAGATGGTGAAAGTCATACCTGCCGCTGTGGCTCTTTAGGTGGAGCTCCTGCAGCTGCTGCCATGACTGTCGAATCTTCTCAAGACCATTCCATCACCTCAGGTGTAAAAAAACAACACATCTAGAAAAACGTACCCCCTTTCTCTCCCTCTCTCTCTCTTGATCGCCCCACCCTGCCTTTGGAGCTCTCTCCCTCCGGCAGGGACAGACATTGTGAGCGAGCAATTACGCTGTGAAAGTTGTGCGACCGAGACGGCAGATAAAACACGTCTCCTCGTCTTGCTGCTGTGTGGAAAGGTAATTAAGAGGCAGCTGGTACGCTGAGAGTTCGCTCTGCGGCTCCGTCCCCTCGCTCGCCGCCATCGAGCTTTGAAACCCCCGAGGATGGCAGAACATGTTCTCCACCCACAGACCGGGTTCCTCGGCGCTCCCGTGTTTCTGGTTCATAACGTGCAATACATAGAGCCGCACAGACTCACTTCATGTTTCCCACCGGCTACATGTTTAATTATTTCTGTGAGAGATGGCCTTTGGCCAGCCGGTAACTCCCCGGCCCCATTACCTGATAGACAAAGGTGCTGCTGCTGCTGCTGCTGAAATCAATACCTGCACAGGCAGCAAAATGCAGCTTGTTTCTCTGAGAGGATACAGTGAATAAAACACCCAGTGTGCATGTAAGGCTTTGAAATATTCAGGTAGCTGGTTTGTTCAGGCATTTCATCCAGTTTGCATCAGAAAAGTGAACGGGCAGATGTGAAAACGAGCAGACGAAAGAAGTTCAGAAAGGCAGCGCGAGGGAGGATCCACCTGTGAAACCAGATCGGGATTAGGATCAGGATTAGGATTATTAGAGCTGCTTTAAAGTCATTTCACACATTACAGAGTGTGAAGCGGAGTGTGTCTGACCTTTGTTGGTAAATCATGAAAATCAGATCAGGATCACAGACTCAGTTCGTATTTTATGTTTTTGTGATTCTAATAATTCTTTAAAAATCTGAACTTTGAACGTGTCTGAAGAGAATCCGCATGTGTGTGTGTGTGTTGAATTTCAAATTCATATTCTGCAGGATCTCAGTGAGGTTCAGCTGATTTTACACAATCAGCCCACTTGTTGCTGCTCAATATGACACTTCCTGTTTTTCGCTCAAGTTGTCACCTCGCAAGGTTCGATCTTAGCAGAACGCTGACGTGCCGTGAAGTCACCCGTCGGTGCTGGTGCTTCTTTTTTTTCTTTTTGAAGCGCCCAGTTTGCAATTTGTCTGTCAGCCATCTAATTTTTTTGTCTTTTAACCAGAAGAAACTCTATTTGGAGGAGAATTTGTTAGAAAAACATTTACTGAAGTAAAATAATGGGGTGAGAGGTAGGGTCATTTTCCCATAGGTTTCAATACAATCTACTTCTGGAGTCACTGGATAGAAGTCACTTCATCGTGTCCATTTTTATGTTCTATTTATGGACAGTGAACCCTCCAGCTGGAGTTGGAGGACCGAATTGATCCTTGAAGGTCCGGCGCTGATATTCCCGATAAATCCACATTCCCGAGCTCGAGTAGATCAACTCCAACGAGAAGTCCCGAGCAAAGATCCATCAAGAACCATCGATTTAAACAGCGTATACCCTTCATGTCTCCACTTGCAGACTTCCCGTCGTCGTCTTCAGATGTCTCACAATCTTCTTGGAACATCAGATGGCTTCCGCAGACTTTTCGAGGACTCCTCTTCCCATCCTTTGAGACGTCCCGTGACAGTTCGGGCCTGGGCGGGCGTACGAAGATAAAGGAGCGCCTCCTGAGGGATCAGGCTGCTCTGTCTGGACTTCAGCTGGAGCTGATGGCAGCAGAACACAGGCTGAGCTAGGCATTAATATGGATGTCCACCAGGCGCCTTGTCCTCTGCCCCCCTGCCTCTCTTTGTGTGCTGCCATGGTTCGCTGTGTGCCAGTGAATAGCA
The DNA here is from genome assembly GCA_034769265.1 of Remorina albescens. Taxonomy (NCBI): domain Eukaryota; kingdom Metazoa; phylum Chordata; class Actinopteri; order Carangiformes; family Echeneidae; genus Remorina; species Remorina albescens. The sequence continues at coordinate 4,020,303 of CM068475.1, read as the reverse complement.
TTAACAACATGGCAGCCACCTCCGGCCATGCCAAGGTCATTAATAAACATCCTCAGATGGCTCATAATGATTCCCTACAGTCAGACCGGGCAGTATGGAGAGTGTCGAGATGAGTTGTTGCTGCGCGCCACTTTGTCTGCCTCACAGTTTTTACAGCAGAAACTCCCCAACTTCACTGAGCAGACTGGCCCCCACTGAAGGGAGGCTCTTTTTACGGGCCCTCTCCTGAACGTAGGCACCGTTTCAAATCCTCGTTAAAACATATCAGATGTTTGTCTGAAATGTACCCAATTAGGACCCATTTGAATGATGGAGGGCACAAAGTTCATGACGCCTTAGTTCATTTTAAATTCATTTAAATGGCATGAGTATTAGCAGTGGTGGGACGAGATGAAGATGAAGTGCTGTTCACTGTTTAAGGTTTTCAGGTTAACTATTTATTGTTTTTATTGTCAACATAATTTCTCTCTATTTGCCTTGAGAAAAGGTACGGACGCTATTTGTGTACATATGAACGGTGGAAGAACAAATGATGAGACATGTCATGAATGTAGAAAGGTGTAATATTTTCTTAAACTGGCAACAGATGTAGGTTATAGTTTTATATTAGATAGCAGAGCAAGAAAAAGTACACGAGAAGCATTAAGTTGTGACGTGATAAAAGAGAAGGTGTGTTGATCACTGACGGCTGCAAAAACAATCAAAGCTTAACAGGTAGAATTAATCGGAGATCAATATCTTACACGGCCGCAAAAATGGCAACAACGGTTACAGACGGACGGAGCTGAACAAGCCGTTTAGAGTCGACGTGCCGAAGCTTGTCGGGACGGAAATGTCACTGCTGCTGGAAAAGAAAATAACCGCAACATGAACACAATGTCAACCACATTCAGTCTGGTTAACACACTCAGACTTTGTGACACGGAGAATCACACTTTAAACACAACTTTAAAGAGCACACAATAAAATGCTTGGTTTTGTCCTCATGGACACAAAATCCACCTGAGAGACAGACAGTAGGGACCGTCCAGCATAGGAGCCCCCCCCCTCCGCTTCCTTATTGTTTTGTTTAATATCCATATTGTCTAGCCATGCTTGAGTCCTGAGGTGGTCCTGCAGGTCTGGTCCTGACTTGGACCTTTCCCAGACCATCTGGGTGGGAGTCGGTCTACTGAAGGGTGACCTTTGTGTGTTGCTCTTTCGGAGGGAGGGAATTAAAATCCAAAGTAAATCCAGAAAAATACTCGGAAGCTCAGAAAGATTTCAAACCACACCGTGAGCGACACATGAGCACCTGATGAACAGCCAGCGCTGGAACAAATATTCAGATGTTTGACTCCAGACAACAACACGATTTAGAAAAGATTCTGATTCTACAACAACTCACAATCCAGATGTATGCAAGTACACAAATCATACATACAAACAAAATAATTAATTATAACAATAGTTGTTTTATTATCTATTAAAACCAGATATAAACATTATAAAAATCAAAGTGGATTTGATAATATCTGGATAATATACCTGCTTTATCAGCTAACCTGATTTATTCATAAGTAAGCAGTGACATGGAAGATGGAGGATTTATTGTTTTAAAATGTTATCATCACCTCAAACTGATTATAAAAGTGAACAGTTTACAACCTAACACTTCAAAATAGTGCGTAAAAAAACCAACAGGGGACACTTGATCGACGTCACAAAGCTGCTGTACCTGGTAGAGGGTGCTTTAGGCCACTTTTACTTTCACCTGCCAACAGGTAAACATGAACAGTGAAATCCCGACGACAGCGTCACAAAGGTGAACCTGAAAAAATGTCCTCATCGCTTTTAAAAAGGTCTGAGTGCAGCAGGATGGCTGGGAAAGCCTGAGGTTAAACATAAGGAGAGAGAGGTGGTGAAGAAAATCGTTATTCATGTCCTCAGCTAAAAGAAGATATAAGTAATAATTTTTTAAAAAAAACCCAGAAAGAACACATTTAAAGTTGTTGAAGTTAAAAAAAAAGTCAGTAATTACCTGACATCATGTTCTGCCTGTATTTTTAATGTTCATTCATTCCAGCTGTGCAGCTGAATAATTGAACATTCATTAAAGCACTTGAGCCAGCAGGAATGAATGTCCTGTAAGATGTTGTCAAAACAGATAGAACCGAATAAGAGATGCAAATGGGGACTCACTAAACGCACACTGGCCAAACCCAGACCGAGGAGAACTCCTTCATCGACGCTGAGGATGCAACGGAATCTGCAGAACACGGAGCATCCCATTTTGCACACACTTCTTATTTCAACTCAAATCACCATCGTCCCCTAAACCAGGACAATCGGGGACCATCAGACCTGCAGCCAGAGGACGGTTTTCCTGCTGGAGCGCCGATGGGTGCTGAATATATCGATAAAAAATACATAATAATGATGATAAAAGTAATAAAAGCTGAAGAGTGAAGGAGGAATGTTGGCCCAGATCATATCAGTTACCTGAATGAAAACTAAAACAACGACAGCGAAGACACAAATACAGACGTCAACACAAAAAGCTGTCAAAGCTCAAACACGACCTCTAACCTTTCGCTTTTATTGTACATCTACGGTCCATTTAATAATTTACCCTGAATTTAATCAACACATTCAAAAAAGAAAAAAAAACCTTTAAAAAGGTTGAGCTGGACTGAGAATGTTGAGAAATGTGTCATCATTTTCCAAGTCAAAGTCAGTGATTTCCAATAAAAGTCGAACCAATTTCAGTGTTGTGTTTGTGTTTCCTTCAGAGGTTAGTAATAAAGGTTTCGGTTAAAGTCATTTTAAAACAGTTCAGAGTCCTTTTTTTAGGTTCAGCAAAAAGGGGGACAAAGCAAATTCTTTGAAATTCTGAAATCTACCTCTGAAAATGTGACTTTTGAGGAAAAATAGTGACGCTGAAAGTCGGAGCCGACTTCATGTGGTTTTTATAAAAGTAAATTGAATCATAAAATGAATGTCAGACATTTCCATGAGTGGATTCTCAGTTGGCTTTCTCTGTGGAAACAATCAATCCTCCTCCTCTCTTCTGTATTCATCCTCCTTTCAAAGTGTTATTGAACGACAACTGTGATAAGACAACAGGCACACAGATTGATCTCTGTGCTGTGAGTGTGTTTGTGTTGACGGGAGATTACGACCACATAGAAAACACAACCTCGCCATCAGATGTCATAGTATCTGTGTCTGAGCGGAGAAAATCCATGGCATCGACCAGCAGGATGAGGGGCCGCTGCAGCTGACAGTCACCTTGAGTGATGGACCTGTCCACCAGCGGCGATGCAGGTCATGGTGGGCGTGGCCAGAGGAAGCTAGACTCTCCGGCACCCTGATTGATTGGCTGTCGGCGGCAGTCGGCCTCTCTCTCCATCAGTCTGTCGTCTGTCCATTAGTTTGCAGTTTCTGCTAATTTTTAAATACCAGCTGCCAATTAATGGAAAGAAATGGAAACGGGAATTAATGCGGGAATCAAACCTTCAACTTTCATACAGCTACACTGCCTTGCTCAAAGGCGGCGGCAGTGTTATTTTTAATTGCTATATTCGGCGGCCACCAGTCCAACCGCAGAGGCCGTATTCTTCATCCCCCTTGGTTGTCACGGCTACAATAACAAGAAAGTTTACCAACAACGAAATGCTTACCTGAGTCGCCATGGTTACAACAGTACGAGTCGTAGATTGGTCACATCGTGTGTCAGGTGTCGCGTACCTGCGTTTTGTTCATCCATCCCAATTTCTTCCCGATTACCGATGTCATCGCATTTTTCCCTTTGTTTATGACATCATCGCTTTGACCGTTAGATGTCGCCGAGCAACTAAAACCTAACGATGAGGTCATCCGTACACCGGAATATGAACCATTCGGTTTGGTTCTTCTTTTTTTTAAATGGTTTTATATTTGTACAATTAGTAATAAAAAATCTAAACAATGAAGGATTGTTTTAAGAGGCTGATGAGCAAAAAGGAGAAACTTAAAATAAATAAATCTATTAATTAAAACTGTTACATCTAAAAATCACAATTGAGGAAAGGTGAAGAAATGAGCACTGTTTCTGCTGGAGGTTTAGTTTTAACAGAAGACTGGGAGGTGAGATGTTGCATCTGTTTTCTATGGCCCCAAAACACAACAATTCACTGCCCATCTGCTCTCTTTTATTTGTTATTACTGCTTTATTTTATTCATTACTTACTTCTCAGTAAGATAACCAGAACATTATGACCACCTGGACTCCTCTAGATCTCTGAATCTGGACCAAGCCATTTGCAGCAGATCCTTTAAGTCCTGGAAGTTATGAGGTTGAGCCTCCGTGGATCTGGACTCGCTGGTCCAGCTCATTCCAGAGGTGGACTGAGATCTGGAAGATTTGGAGCAAAATCCGACCGAAAGAGGCCACTGAAATTAGGGAATACTGTTTCCACCATGACCTGGACTTGGTCTGGACCAGGTTTAGGTTAGTTCTACGTTGTTTTCTTCCCATAATGCACGTTGGTGGCAGGTCTTCCACTGGTGAGCCAAAACCAGGTGAGCCTTGGCTCCACCAGCTGGACCACCATGACCCTTCTGGTCGGACCGTCTACTTCGTCTACGTGACGAATACAACTGAAGCTTTCAAAGCTTTTAAGAAACCTTTTAAAAAACCTTGTGGCGGTTGTTGGCGTGTTTTTATTAATGTGACTAAAATCAGCTGCTTTCTCATCTAATGTATGTGACATTATCTCTGCGTCCGTTTTAACATCTGAAGCATCCTGAAGAAAAACAACAGCAGTGACACCAAATGACGGCGCCCGCCTGATATTATATTTTGACTGTAACCGTCTTTAGCTTCGCACTGAGTTCAGTAGTAATTAAGTGGCACTGAGTCGTTCCTTCTTTAGAAGTGTTACATGTTTCCACTGGCGGGGACTAATTTTGGAAATCATCCCTGTGACTGTTGATATCGTGATAATTCCTCCGCAGGAGCCGCGAGCTGAAGCTCCAGATGGCTCATGTGGTCTCTCTGTCTCTCTCTGAGTGTAAAGGCTGCAATTACTGAACAAATCGAACCTGATTCATCTACATTTGGTGCATTCTATTTCCAGACGCCGTTCACACCTTCATTGTGGTCACATCTCCTGTTTCCTGTTTGCTTCTCGAACGGAGGCAACACCCCCCCCCGGCTCACCGAATCCCCCCACTGACTGAACATCAGGGCTAATACCAGAAGAAAACACAACTTTCCTTTCACTCAAAAAACATGAGAAATTAGAGAAAGGGGGGGGGGGTTAGGTTTAGCAAAGGAGGGGGAGCACTGAGATTTGCAGCATATCGTGTGACGACAGCAGCGTTAACGAATAATGGCTGACGGTTCAAGGCTGGCGAACGCTGCTAATAGAGAGGAGTGTCGTCGCCCGGTCACGGCAGTGAGGAATGTCTCTGAAAGGAAAATGAACTTTATTCTTAAATTACAGGCCCCTCTGTGGCCGACACGCCTGTCCTATTATGTGCTAATTAGCAGACGCTTGGGACGCTTTAGCTAACGCGCCCGGGATAATTTCAACCCTCCACAAGGCTGTATGATGCACAACAACATACGATTGGAACAGGAACATATGGCTGAGCTACATAAAACAGATGCACACACACACAAACACACACACACACACGCACAAGCACGCACGGACACGCACATTCTCATACATTTGCAGGCTCCCAACATGCACCAGCTTAGCCGCCGCTGTGCTAATTGGCTTGATGTGGTTCTGAAAATAGTACAATCTCTACAATCCCCTGTCGGCCTTCAGAAAAGATCATGCCCTTTCAATTCACGGTCCCAGCAGGCCGTCGAGAGGAAAGGGCTGTGAATGAAAAGGGGGCGGTTTAAAGGTGTCTCTCACCTCACCTTTACTTTCATTGTCCCTGCGCTCTCCACAAGCTTTTAATTATTCTTTCCTCGGCGGAGAGGATATTATTTTTCAGATTTTAATACCAAAACACGCCGAACTCCCAAACACTCTCTATCAGTGGCATCATGATTACCGGCCTCAGATGGCAGCAGTGATATTCACCGTCCACATTATTACACCGGAGAGTCTACTCCTTTTTACTTCACTGTAAAGTTTTCTCATGAAAGTTTTCTTCAGCCCCAGAAATAAAGCACCAAAATCGACTGAGTGTCACTCGGTATGCAGATGAATTATTGTTCTTTAAAATTGATTTCTAACAGATTTAAATTGGCTGTGCAGTCAGTTGTTCTAACGCAATTACCTGCCTGATATAAAGCGCTTTGAACTGCCTGTGTGATTGAAAGATGCTTCGTCATGGAGCGTAAATCTCAGTAATTTGAACGACACTTAAATGTTTACCTGCTTGAGGGTACGAAGTCACGACAGCAGAAATATCTACTGCACATCTGACTCTGGAGCGGAGGGGTCAGGGGTCATCAAAGTTTTCACATTAACTTAGTCTAACTGGACATTGATGTTTTGGTCCAACTGGAGCAGATCCTGGTGTCATTGTTCACATTCAAAGTGCTGAGAATGTGAATCAGTTTGAGCGGATGATTGGCAGTGGCACATGGCAGATGCAGTTCTGGGTGAAAATGTTTACCCTCCGTACCCACCTTCTCCAGACGACCTCTTGTCTCCTTCATCGCCATCCTCCACGTTTCCTGTGCATTTGTTGTTGTTGTTGTTGTTGTTTTCTTATTGTAGGTTTAACGCTCCATTAACCAGCCGACGCTGTGAGTCATCCTGACATGGCGGCCGGGGTTAACTGGGAGTCAGTTATGACTCCGCTTTTTAATAGGAGGAAATTACCCAGAATGCCGGTGTGATGCCACTCACACAGATCAGAAGGTCACAGCGTTTGATCAAAGCAAAGGTCAACGTGTCGATCATCGTGTTGAACTGACAACCTGCTGCTGGTGTTTTCCTTCTGACCTTTGACCCCCCCCTGCTGCTGCTGGGTAGATCCACTGCACAGACCGTGTAAAACTGCACATTATCGTCGGGAACTCCTCCAGACGCAGCACCTGCAAATGTTTTTGGTCTGTTTCTGAACACAATTTGCAATTTTTACCACAACATTGCAAATCCTCATCACCGTCTGTGACAGTTCTTCAAAGCAGACCAACCTTTCAAAGGGAAACAGCACAGCGGAGGCACTAAAGGCAAAATTAATGTCTGACATTTTCTGTTATTTTGTTCGGTGAGCTAAAACACTTCATGGACACCAAAGAGATGTACGGTGTGTCTCCAGTGGCTGCCAGTGTCATGGTCATTGTGTTATTGACAACACTGCGAATCGCTGTGTTGGTTCAAATAAATAGTTTGAAACTGTTTCTCTTGGTTGCACGTTTGTGTTTTAGTTTGTTTTGTCTCCAGATTGTTATGTTTCTCTATGATCTGACTAGTGTTTTCTTGTGTTTTATGGCTTTCGTGCCAGCACTTGAAGGCATCGTAGATATCGCAGGTACTTGAAATGTAATTACTCTGGGACTGATGGATGCCATAGAACAACAACAACCCTATAGCCTCAGGCAGACACAGTAAACTATGACAGAAAAAAACACATTAAGTAGCAGCGTGAAGTGCAGTTGCAGCGGCAGGTCCACTGCGAGTTGTCGGGAAAATATCTATCCACATGAGATAAGACTGATGTATGCAGATACATTGCAGTTATAGATGCAGTTTCCAGGCAGCTCGGAGACGGATTTTTACACCTGAACCGTATCAGAGTTGAACATGTTTCAGTTTTGCAGGTTTGCCTTGTTTGTCTCCTGCACATCTGATGATTCCACAAGTCACTTCTGAATCGTGACGATCCACACACAGTATTCATAAAGGCTAATGGCAGCTTTGTTAGACTAATGTAAAAGTATTAAAAGGAGTAAATTTATCAAATTTTTACCTCTTTTAAGATCATATATATGTACACAATTCATCTATCCCTGATAGTTTTAATTCCTTTATTACATCATTATTTTTTAAATGTCATATTAAGAGTCGGGATCACTGGTTTGGTTTTGATTAATAATGGGGTGAAATAATTAAAGGTCTTTACTCCATTTGGCTTACACGATCATTAATGAGTCATTCGTGTTCAACGGCCCATTAATGTAATCCTCGAATGAATGACCATTAACGGATTATCTTCATTTTCTTTCACTTCGACATAGATACCTATTTACAGGCTGCGTGTCCTTAAATGAAAAATATCTTCCAAATAAACAGATTTAAGGATTTATGAGATGAATTGGTTTGTCAGGTGTTATTCTGTGGATTTCTTCCTGTAAAATAACTCCATTAAAAACAAAAAATGAGCCAACTTTGTCCTCCAGTTTGTCTTTTGTCATGATACCTTTTTTTAAATGATTAAGAATATGAGAAAATCTGTTTTTTTTGGGGGGGGGGGTGTATTTTCAGCAGCGGATGTAGCTATAGCTGGTCAGCAGGACTGTGTATGTGTGAGTTATATAACAAACTAAAATAAACACATATCTTGTTACTCGGAGGCATTTGTTGTTGGTTGCAGTCTTTTTTTTTTGTGTCTGTGTTAAAAAATATAAGATAACATAATAAATTCCTGTGAAATGATTAAATATTCTACTAAGAAATCAACCACTGAAGGTGTCCCAAGACTGAGGAATTTAAAAAAAATTAAAATTATTGACTTCTCTGTAGATTTTTAGTTTTTGTGAGTAAAAACAGTGAATGCGATGAAATAAAATGACAGTCGGAGCAAACTACCGTTTTATTGAAGACACATCCTGGCTGTCAGGATGGCCGAGCGGTCTAAGGCGCCAGACTCAAGGATCACTCCTTCCTCAAGGGACTTCTGGTCTCCAAATGGAGACGTGGGTTCAAATCCCACTCCTGACAGAGCTTTTGTGGGGAAATCCACTGTGGGATAAGAAAAGGCTAAGCTAATCTCTATAAAACTGTAAACCGTGATGACGGTCACCACTTTATTTTAAAGATTTACATGCCAAATTTAAGTCAGTTACAGATAAGTGGATCATCACTGGTAGTCTTTGTCTTTAAGTTCTGCTGTAATTAATTGAAGTAGAAGATTCTTGTCGGTGCGCGTCGATGCTTTTTCTTTGCTCTCTACTCATCTCATCTCTTCTTGTTGGACTTCCACTCGGCCGAGCTTCTTCTCTGATCTGCAGAGAACGGCCTGACAACCTTTTGCTCATCTGAGGAAAATTCCATTACAGGCTGTTAGGACATGAGTAATGGCAGCTCTCCTGTTAACCGGCTCGGATGGAAGCAGACTAATGCCCAGCCATCACTTTGCCTTTCTCTCACAGACAGATATTTGGCCTGTGTTTTCTGCTCTCTCTTCCTTTCATGCCTGAAGTGGGGATGGAGGAGCGGCCAACGCATCGAGAGAAGCATTCGTCTCTTCAGGCGACGGCCCACCATGTGTTAGTGAAACGTTTTTTAACCCTCCGCGGGCCCAGATCGCTGCGTGCTTCCTGCTCGGACTGTGGCGTTTGGTTAACACATAGAAACAGGAGCATGTTTTCGTATCTGAGCTCAGAATGTTGCTTTTGTCCTGTCCTGCATCTTTCCAGCGACTTTTTACGCTCCATGCAAGAAAATAAATCATCAACATCGATTTAAAAAAAACCTTCCCTCTCTGGTTGTACTATTACTGCTAACCGGTACATTTAAAAGGAGTTCTTCGTTTATCTTCCCGTCACCACCTTCGATGAATCTCGGCTGAGCCATGAAAGAAATTCACCTGTTGGAGAAAAGAAGCTCCAGAAAACGCAGCGTTGGTTATCAGCCTTCAAAAGTCAGGTTGTGTTGAAATCTATGGGAAATACAACTATGGATTTCTCCTGCTCCCAAAGCAAGACCAGATCATCTTGGCCCAGTCCTCTTTGATCTGAAACCACAAAAGGAACTACAGAACTGGATCCAAAAATTTTGAGGTAGCACATTTCTGACGATGGACGATGGAGCACTGAGAAGTCAACAGAAAGAGTCCAAACATAAAAGAAAAATAATAATAATAATGATATCACCATAGATGGAAGGAAGACTTTTTAAGTGTTCAGGAGAAACGGTGATGTTCACAGGCTGGAAATCAATCTCTCCCTCGTTCTGTTCTCTCTGCTTCTGTTTGTAGTTTGATTCCTCTGAAACAATTTGATTAAAGTGGCTGGTTGACTTAATTCAGAACGAAAGCTCAGCTACATTTGCTTATCATTCCCTTTGAAGTCTTTTTCCCACCCAGCAACGCTCATTCCTGGAGTCAGGACTGTTTTCATCATCTTTTCCTTCATTCGAACGGAAAGAGGAAGTGAGGAGAGAAAAAAAAAAAAAAAAAACTGCCACTATCATTACTTTCACAATTATTTTAGTGGCTGTCAGAAAATAAGGCCTAATCACAATCAAAAAAGAGGAAAATGTTATTGTTTGATTGGATTTTGATCTGGCAGCGCCTCATTGGCATTTCAAACGCCGCCTGAAAGACTTGATTTCTTTTACTGCAGCTTTCAAAGGAGTCTTTCATCTGCTGGATTTTTTGTCATAATTCACAAGTCAATCTGACTGGTTGCATGGTGCAATGTCAAGGAAGGTAAAGCACATTAGAGGCAGAGAAAAGTCGACATTTACTACACAAAAAAAAAAAAAAAATCCATCATGAGGGAGTCCTTTAATCCTGCACTGACTCATAAAAGCTTCTTTATTCTGAGAAAACAAGTGAAAAGCAGCCGAAGGAAAGGAAGCCGTGCTCGTACAGGCGCTTCAAAAACTCGTTAATTAACGTGAATCAAGGATTTCATTTAACTGACATGAGCACGAATGTAGAGTTGAGAATCTGCAGCAGAAAATATCTGGACCGGAAAAACACACACATTTAAAAAAAAACAAAAACATTAACTTCAGATATCCTTTCTTCTTTTCTTTTTTCTACATTTTCTTTCATGATCAAATTTTTATTTTCTGACGGTGTTTCTGTTCCATCCTCTCTTTCCTCTTAAGTGAAAGCCCCAGTTATACCTCTGATGACACCTGACAGCTGTGAAGGAAACTGTAGTCCTCCGTGCGTCCGTCTGTCAGTACCTGGTTACCTTGGATACCTGTCGGTGGGCGGGGCCTATCAGGCAGCGGGTGACCAAAGCTCTGGACCAAAGGGTCAGAGGTCAAAGGGAGCGAAGGCCGGACTGTGTGGTCTGATCCAACTTACTCCCCGCTATGCCTCCGGGCATGTAGGGCAGTGAGTGTTTATTCCTTCTGTTACTGTTTCCGTAACGTGCTTGTTTTGTTAGCCCTGTGCTCAACCCCCAACCTGGAGGAGCAGTGGGTCGCTCTTTGTCTGGCCTCTACCCTTCGACCTGTCCAGCATGGGGGGCCCAACCAGGAGTTAAGTCTCCCGCTGGTATAGCTCTACAGTAGGGGTCATGCAATCCAAGGGGAAGTTGAAGAGATACTGCAGTTTAAAATAAAAGTTACACCCTGAACAGATCACTTTTACTAACAGTAAAATCCTGAGTAAACACATCTCAAAGGAGGTAATCATATAAATGTTGTTTCTGGGCAAAGCAAAAGGAGCGTTTCTACAAAAAAATGACACAAAGAAGATAATAAGTAACAAAGGATGACCACGGAGGAGCCACAACAACCCGCAGACACACACCATCCCGGAAAACAAACACCCCCAAAGTGTCATACAGGACTCATCTGCATGCAGGTGCAGCAAACACAACGGCCATCAAACTACAGGAAGCAGGATTGTCCCCAATTAAGGTAACGAAACAGTGACAGTAAAAACAGGAAGATAACAACACATTAAAACTAACAGACACGACAACCCTCCGTTTTGTGTTTTCCTGACTGACAGAGGAGAGAAACAGAAGTGATGTGGACTAAAAGTAAAAGGCTGGTTTGTGTTGAAGTCTATGGGAAAATGTCCCTCCTCCTCCTCCTGATGAGTTTATGGTCTCAGTCTCTAGTTTACAGTCTTCAACACAACATGATGCTCTTTTTTTTTTTTTTTATTTTAGAGAAAACCCGACCAGACAGCAGGGGGCGTGGTGACACAAAAGATGCCGACGCCCAAATTACAAAATGGAGGATTCAAAACAGCAGCTCACAGACCGATGGGTGACGACAACCGTTGAACACAACAAACTTTACATCACATGACTTCCTGTCTTTACTTTAGCGGGTTGTGGAAACGGCTGTTGGTGTTTCTCTGTGTCCTCCTTTGACTCCTCTGTCCTCCTCACTCATTAGCAGCTCAGCATCCTCAAGCAGATGCTAACAGGATGCTAATTAAAGCAGCAGGAGAAAGATCGATGGCCGCTTGTGTAACAAAGACTAGTTGGGCTCTCGGCTCTGCTCTGACAGACCTGGACTGCAGCCATCTTCATTTCCTGCTTGGTTTGAGGGGATTTTTGCTACACAGCTGGTCTTCGGCGGTGAAACACACCGCTGGATAGAAGGGGCTGAGGTCGTGTCCCTCATTTTGACCGACAAAAACATCCCACTGTCGGGATCAGTGTCTCGTACGATGAAGTGTTGAATTTTGAGCGCCGTGGTACTTTGACCCCTGACACCGAGGGCACATTTCTGAGACAGAACCACAAAACAGCAGAGTTCTGTTTATACGCAAACTTTTAAATGTAAAATGTAAATGTCCCTGGGGTGAAACAGACCAGAGGACTCGTGTGAGGTGTTTTCTGTTCAACTATTTTATTCTTATTTTTAAATGTTTTGGGAAGAAGGGAAAAAGTTTGAAACTAAACATCTGAAAGGTTCAAAACATATTCCAAACTTGAGAATCGTCCTCAGCGTGACAATCAAGAGGTCAAATCCAGGTCTAACGAGGTCACCAAAGTGTGTCAAAGTTCTCTTTTTTTAGTGTTCTCGGTCAAATTCCCTCTGAAAATACCACAATTGCAATTTATTTTCGTGACACTAATGATCCTCAACTTCAATGACGCATGTTGGAAATGACACCGCAGAGTGGGGCTGAATTATTTACACGAGCTGCATGTATGTAAAATCCATGTGCAGCACGTCGGAGAAGTGAAGTGCTGCCGTGTAATAAATCCCGTTGAGAGTGAGTGTTGGTGAACTCCGGAGGTTTTCTGGCCCCGTCACCTTGTTACAGATCACCGCAAAGTGCTGCTTAATTATTCCTTGCCACAGGGCCAAATGTTCATTATGCCACAACTAATTACTGCTACACTGCTGTAATCCTTTACAGCCAAATGGACACTGCAGCAGTGTGTGTGTGGCTAAAGTTGTAGAGTCAACGGGATGAAAATACTTTTTCGACAAGAAAAACGATCGGATCACTACAAGCAAAGATGAAGTTTTAATTGCCTCCATTCTGACTTTGAGTCTGTTTTTGTTTTTTTAAAAGGCTGCAGTCAAACGTTCGTCTGGATGAAGACTGACAGCGGAAACTTGGAGGCCTGAATGTGACACCAACTTCAGTTTGTCGTTTACCTGTAAGCATATTTTGTAAAATATCGGAAGGGGGAAGTGAAGTGCAATTAGTAAATCGGGCAGAAACGACCACTTCAAAGCCGCACTGATCAATAACTCATTTTAAGCATTTCTTCGTTTTCTCGGTTTTACTTACCGGCTCGTATTGCATGCTGCCGGATTTTAGATTTTGGAGTCGATGAACTAAGTGGAAACTTCTGGGGCTATTCGCAGTGTGTGGACAGAACTGAGGACTGAGTGACTCTGATGACGCTCCATTGGAGACATTTGCTGCTGCGCGGCAGGCTTCTTGACCAACTAACTGCCTTCAGCTAAGCTAGACTAATTGTGTACTTTGCTGATACTTTGCTTTGCTGCTGATTTACAGATGAAATTACTTTCCATCTTATCGTCTGACTGTGGAATGAAATTTCTCATCAGCTTTAATTGTCAGGTACGCACAGAAAGGTCTGCAGTCTCCTTCTCATGCTCTTTGGAGTGTTTTTGCTTGGTGTGATTTTCTTCTTCTTTTTTTTTTTTTTTTTTTTTTTTTGCTCGAACATCCTGTGGAGACGGGTGAAGGTGTAGCAGAGCAGCAGAAGAGCGCCGGTGTGTTAGCGTCTGTCATTAGCTGTTGAAGTGAGCTGAGGAAAATAGCAGAGCTTTTGTCTGTAAGTGGCTTACCTTTTCTCATTACTGCAGGATTTCGATGCGGCTAACGGACAGTTTGGTCACCTCACTCCTTCAGGTAATTACCCGTTCTTCATTTCTCATCTCCAAGGAGGGAAATGAAAAGAGGGCTGAAAGAGTGATGAGGCCACAGCGCTTACACAAAGCGTTCATAATGATCCCTGCTCCTGTCAAGAAATTGGAGATGACAGTTTGGCTAAACATAGCTCACACATTATTGCATTTGCACACCTAGAAAATAGCTTCAGTCTTTTGAAAAGTCAAAAGGTGTTTATAAGTTTCACGTCACAAAAGCATCACTGATAGTTGGTATCGTGACGATTACAAGTTTGCAGAAGCTGTTGGCTGATGTCAACATGCTAATATTATTACTAATATAATATTTGGAAAGCACTTTGAGCCGAGGCTCCTCTTTGTTCAGGTAATTGTCTAAGGATCACCAAAGTTACTATAATTAACTAGATATATATAAATATATATATATATATATATAGCAAGTATAATAAATTATCTTAGAAGTGTACCTGTATTAAAAGTTAATAATCGAGATATTAACCCTGCTGCTGCATGGAAATGAAAAGTCTTTGGAGGACCAGAAATGTCTACAAAAATTCATGGCAATGCATCAATAATTGTAATTAGGTCATTTAATCTGAAGCCGAGGCATAAAATAATGAAAAAGTGCTGGAATACTTATTATAAGAAAGTCCATACAGCAAAAGAAAAACTACTGAACCTTCAAAATTATAGAAAGATTTTTGTCGATCATATGAAGGCAATTTAAAAAGCTCAAATTAATCACATTTTCTTGATATACGAACAATTTAAAAATCCAATCTTGATAGAAATTAGACTATCAAATGTGTAATTTCTTTCCACATTTACACACAAAAACTAATGACAAAGGAAAACATACTTAAAAATTCATTTTAAAGATTTATTACTGAAAAGTGTGTTCTTTTAAAAAAAATACTCAAAATTAAATCATTGTGCTTTCTTCTGTGTATTGTTTATATTTGCATGCGTGTTTGTTTGTTTTTTTTCATTAATAAAAATGGAGAAAAACCAACAGAGTGAGAGAGAAACATTCAACAGTTGTTTGGGGTTGGGTATTTTTAAGCCTCAACTAATTCTAAGAAGGAATTAAACTGAAAAGGAGATTAAGGTGATTTTAAAATTCAATCAAGGCGTGTGTATTTAGCAGGTTTGAATAAATTAGAACAGTGCGACAGACACATATGAGCTGATTCTAGTTACACAATCTCAAACAACCTAATGCGGGAACATTATCCATTTCTTACAAAACAACATGGAAATTAAAGATTTCAGTGGATCGTGCCCCTCTGATAGCTCGCTAATCAGATCCGCTTTCCTTCATCAGCCATGTAACAGTCTTGGCATCAGTCTCCGGAGTCTCTCTGTCAGTGAAGCTCTTAAACAGCCTAGTTACCCATAGTGCACTTAACTTAAATAGCCCCGATTATTCAGTCAGTTGGTGTGTTGAAATCACCTGGGAACCAGATTGTTCACAGGTCAATAAGTAATTCAGCGCTTCTGCGTGTTTACATATTTTAATCTAATATCACTGCTGTTACTGGAAACGCTTTTTATCTGCAAAATGTCAACGTGGCATTTCTCTTCGTGTTCCTGAGTTGTTTCCAGTGTCTGTCTGCGTCCGACACGAGGAAATAGATTAGGATGTATGGATCTGCTGATTTATTGATCTGCTGCCTGACCTGAGAGAGCGAGAGAGAGGAATAATATTCAATCAAACATCTACGCTTTTAATCATGAGGTTAACTGACGTGGTGCACCAGAGTTTATCCAAGGCCTCGCTTTGCTTTGTTTTTCATTATTGTTGATTTATTTGACTTACAGATGTGTGTGAACATAATGTTGTTCTTTGTGTTTATTTCTGTATGTAAAGACGGCGATGAATATACGAGCTTTATTGTAAATATGCAAGAAACGTAAAGTCTGCCATTGTTCATCTTTTAATATCGTTTTTTATTTTGAATTGCAAAGGATGACGTATGACCCTGCTTCAGCTTCCCCATCAAAATGTTCATTTTGAACGTTTTGGTCTGAAGTTCTTACTGCACAACCTCCATGGATGTAAATTGTACATTGTGGGGTAGAGTGGTCCTGAGTTTTAAACACAAAGCAACTGAAATGGAACAAAATGAACACTCCATCAATCTTCTGCTTCATCATCATGAGGGTTTCCCCTTCATTTCATGGTGTCTTGTTTCTACAGTCTTCTTTTCATCTCTACGTGCAAACAAAAGTTTTCAGTTGTGGCTCAGGCAGATAGAGATAATGACACTGTCGACGTCTCCAGAAGCAAGAATGTGACTAAGTTTTATTAAATCTCTAAAGTAGGGAAAACTAAATATATACAAAGTTCTAACATAGTCATCTTGACAGTTATAGAGTAATAATAATAACGAAGCAAAAAGAGATTCCAGTCACGTTAATCAAAGGAAACTAGTCTTAAAATAATGACCTTCCCACTTCCCCCGTCTTATTATAATTACATTAAATAAATATTGTCATGCCAGACTGAAAAGTCTCAGACGACTCACATCTGACGACAACGCAAAGTTTTCAAAGTCTTTTCAAAGTGTTCCGATGTGTGGCAGATATTAAAAGTAAACCAGAAGCACAGTTGGAAGCGCATTCCCTAATTTGATAACTTATAAAAAGCACCAAGAATCATGCAGCAAATACAGGAAAGGCCAAATAATGAGTTTCTTCTGTACACAAAGTAGGACTGCAAAGTAGTGCATCTTGGAATCAATACCATTATTTTAAAACTTTGACCTGGATTAAAGTTAACAAACAGATTCATCTTCAATTGTGTGCTTTGGCTGTTACCCAGCATTCATCACTGTCTGACTCAGCACTCCAGTTGGGTCAAGGTCCAAACAGGAAGCGATCTGTGCCGTCATTTTTAAAAACCTCTGTCACACCCCTGAACTCAGACATGAGTGTGTGTTTTCAGAGGAGAAATAATTAATGTGACAAATGAGCTTTAAAACTAAAATGTGGGTCAGTCGGACGCTCCATGAACTGTTTCCTGTCTTTATTCGCTCCTCCGTACAGTAAAAGCTTCAAACTGTGGCCGAAGCTCAGTCTTTGTGTTTGTGTCATCCATCTCATCAGGTTCACATCCTGTTGTGTTCAGAGGAAGCTTCTGTGTATTCTACCGTTTTTTAGTTTTCTTCTATTTGAAACAGTAGTTGGGTTCAATTCTTTTTTTGCATTTACATTTTTGGAGACACTTTTTTCTGACATGTTTGACAGTAAATTGGAATAATCTGAAGTTCTATTTCATCTGATAATCAGGACTCGTTGGTGGCAGCTGTGATTTACCCTCAGCTGGGGCAAATCATCCTGATTGGGGGGTATATATGGAGGCTGTTTGCACTGAGCTCAGTTTTGATGTGTGACTGCAGAGCGTTGTGTTTCTTCTCCTGAGCTCCCCTTCAGTGACTCCCACTTGCAGTCTTCTTGTTTTTGCTTGTTTATCATTTTTCGATAGACTTTGCGGTGCGGCTGTGAAAGAAAAAAAAACAGGACCTCTTTACTTTGCTGCGTGTGCAGTTTGGTTTTTTTATTAGTTTCCTGTCATTCAGGTTTGTTTGGGTTTTTTTTTTTTTTTTTTTTTTTAAGGGAACGTTACACGTACTTACTATTCAATCATCTCAAAATCGCAAAGCTCCAAAAGTGGGCAAATTGGTCTGATTGCAAAGGAAACACCGGGTTGTTTCTCTGTTCAGTCATCTCACCTCAATAATTAATCTAAAGGAAGGCTGATGTGAAACAAGACAAAAAAATGTCTAGTAAATGATGGATTCTCAGAGTGAATCTCACATTAGCAGCCGTGATAGTAAATTACTGAAGTGAGAGGAGGTTTGGAGAGAGAGAGAGAGAGAGGAGTGATTGAGCGAGCCTTGCCCTCCATAGCCGCGGGGCCCCTTGGCCTTGCCGGTCCACCGTGCATCCACAGCTCCTACACCTCCCCTCCGGCTGATTTGTCAGCGCTGCTTTGTAGCAGGCAGCGGAAAGCCTGTGGGGTTCACCCAAAACCCCGGGGGCCCCACTGGTATCTCTCCAGTCCAGACCTCTGAGGTCAGCCGCCCGCCGGCCATGGCAAACCCCCAAATCTTTAAGGGGACGAAGATTTAACATAAACGTGTCCAAGCTGTTCTCGGTGTGAATAATAAAACAGAATCTGAGGCCTGAAGTTCTTGGAAGGAAACACAAGCAGCTCTTTCAGTTCCGTTTCCACAAACACACATCATATAAAAGTGACGGTGATTTGCTTTAATGTAAAATATTAGATATCGTGAATAATAATTTCTTTTCCTTTGTGTTTCTAACCGTCTTTGGTGTAAACCAGCAAAAATTCTTACATGGGGGTTTGAAGTTATTCAGCTTCAATCCTTCACAGCCATCCCATATGTTTTGGTTTTTTTAGACACATTATAAATCCAGTCTGTCTTTAGTGAACCTTAAACTGGAAGCAGTTAGTGATGCTGAGCTCATTTTAGTTATCGTTACTAAAGAGATGTTGGATATTTCTAATATTAAGGATCCGTGGAGCTGCTGAAGTGATGGATTGGTCCTCACTGCTTTCATCTCCAGCTACATTTATCGACGTCGGCATGAGCTTCTATCCTCAGATGGGACATATTGTAGTGAATCAAGTCATTTGTGTGGCGTTAAAGTGGTGCAGTAATGTAAAAAGGGGGGAGCTGAGGAAACCTGATGACTCACATAGAAGAGCACCCACCTTTACTGCTGCTGCTCGAAACTCATCCGACTGCATAGTTTTCCTGCAATAAATGTGTCTAAAATGTCTCGAACTGCTCCTGAAACGAACCGTGAGACGTAGAGACAATTTTTACAGCTGGAGACGCTTCGTGTTTAAAAAAAAATACATATATATATTTAGCAGGATACCAAATCTGTGGTCACATGTCTCACATGGGAGTAGAAACCGGATGTAAACGGAGACGTTCAGCAGATCATCCAGAAATGGAAAAATGGGAGATTGCAGGTCATTCATCCATCTTCTACCTCTGATCTGTTTCCGGGTCACGGGGGGTTCTGCAGCCAATCCCAGCTCACTTTGTGAGGGTGGGGTCACCCTGGACAGGTCCTCAGTCCATCACAGAGACAGACAGAGACCAACAACCACTCAGACCTACGGACAGTTTAGAGTCAACAATGAACCCAAACATGATGTCTTTGGAGACTCCACACAGAAAGGCCCCAGGCCGGGAACCGAACCTGCCACCTTCTTGTTGTGGATAAACAGAGCTAACTACTACGCCGCTGTGCTGCCCCCTCTGTCAGATTGTCAGGTTATACAAAGCTTGACTTTCTAAAACCTGAACCAAGAGCAGCTGCAGACCAATAATTACAGAGGACCCCGCAGATTTCTGCAAAAACGCAACTGACAAACCAAATCTTGACAAAATGGTTTGCATCAATAAAGAGAACAGTGGAAAGTAATTTAAAATGGAAAGCAAACTTGAACAGTAAGATATAAAGGTCTTTAATTTGTTCGGATGCAACAATCCGCAGCTTCATCTTCATGGCTCAGTGGTGATGCTGTTGTCACGGTAATGAGAGCACCTGAGTCTGCTGTCACACCTGTGTGTTAATTAGCTCGTCATCCATCAGCAGGAACGCGGCTCGTTAAGTGCAGACAGTGTGAAGAAGAAGAAGAAGAAGAAGAAGAAGAAGAAGAATGGGAGGTTTTGATGTGTGGATAGGATCAGATGAACAGTCGGAAGCTGATGACAGGATTTCTGAACAGAAACACATTAAAGATGAAAACTTAAAGGTTAATGACGGAAAATAGCTTTTTATTCATCTTGCCAACGTGTTGGAAAAGCGCTCCGGTGGTGTGTGGAGGGGCGGAAATTGCAGAAACCACTGAGTCAAGTGGTAATTTGTTGTTCTGTTCCTGGTGCAACGCTGAGAAAAAGCTAACGTGCTGCAGAAAGGTACATTTTAAAAAGTCAGCAGCAGCTTTAACTTTTTATCCATAATTCTCTAGAAGTCTAAATTCATTCCGTGCTGTCAAAACCAAAATACTTGGTCATCATTTGGGGAGACTCGTATCGTGACAGGACAGTGTGGTTCTGAAGCTCAGAGCGAGCTGCTTCATCTGACGCTACCAAACTCCCAACAAAGAGTTGGAACCGAGACTTCATCCAGAGAGAGGTGGACGCGGTCTACTACTCACTGTGGGATCCAGATTCTAGTGGACGATAAAGGAACTGCAGCTTTCCCCGCTCTGGATGGAGGCTGGAACGAACCAGGACACCAGATGTCTTTCTGCGCGGTTGGGAACCATTTTCAGATGCTGGTGCAAAATAACATCCAAACAGGAAGCCCCCAGGGGCAACACTGGGCTGTCAAGAAGGGGGCGGAGCATAAAGAAAGAGGGGTGCGTC
Organism: Remorina albescens; assembly: GCA_034769265.1. Taxonomy (NCBI): domain Eukaryota; kingdom Metazoa; phylum Chordata; class Actinopteri; order Carangiformes; family Echeneidae; genus Remorina; species Remorina albescens. Next base: position 3,999,689 of record CM068475.1, on the reverse strand, counting down.
CTGTCCAACAAGTCCGACTTTGTGCTGCTTTAGACTTCATATCTTCCTGCTTTTATTTAATGGTCTGTGTCAAAGTGAGATGGGATATTAACACCATAGCAGCTCTGACACTGTTGAACGCAACGCAGCAGAAAATGTTTGGATGGATGGTTATTGTTTTTTTTTTTTTTCCTCTCGATGTAATGACATTTTCCTCCATCAAAATGTAAAAAGTGAAGAGGGAATTCAGAGTGCTCATAGAAGAGAGTCAGCTAATGGAAATGTATTTCTTTGTGCAGCTGTGCGTTCAGCTTCGAGTGCAGATTTAGTATCTATATCTGCACACACCAGCGTGCTACAATCATCATCGATTCACTGGAAACAAGTTGCAGGAATGTGACACAGGAATCCATTCCATTTGATTCCCAAGCGGACGTAGCAGTTTATGTTTGTTTTTTTCATATAGATGGATTTACTTTATGAATTTCCCAGTTTGGGAGCAACAATCAGTCTTAAGGACGCACTGCGAATCCAAAAAAGAGTGCAGAATCCTATAGTATTGTAACCATGACAACAAAGATGGTCCAATGATGTTGTTATAATTATTTGAATCCAAACCACCATGTTGGTCATTGTTACCACGACGACTGTTGTCTCCTCGGGGTCGTATCTCCGGCTCAGCTCGGTTGGATTCGGTCTTCGTCACGTCACCTCTGCCTTGACGTGAAGATGCTCCGTGGGCTCTGTGCCGGTTTGGAACCACACCTCCGCCCTCGAACAGCCCCACTGCCGGTGCTTTGAGATGGAAGTCACGTCCGTGTTCAGGTCCACTTCCTCCGAGGAAACTAGCATCGCCGCTCAGGAGGCCCGCTCTCTCTCTCTCTCTCTCTCTCTCTTTTCCCCCGGAAACAATCAGACCTGGCAACTCGCAGCCATTGATTTATTTATTGTCTCCAAACTAATCAACATTTGGAAATGAGCGGGGCAATGAGAGGTAACCAGGCAACAAACTCCGGCAATATAAATCCAATCTGTGAAAGGGGAAATGAGATATTTCCATTTATTTTTAATTGAAGTCTCAGTTTGTTTGCTCCATCCATCATCTTACCCTCCTCTTCCAATGAGGTTGAATTCCTCTCCTTCCTTTTCTAGCTGTCGTCTCGGTAAATATTACCTTGAGGTGAATAACTTCACCTGGTGTTCAGTTCCTCTGCCCCTGAGCCTTTTCTGTCAGAAATGAAAGTGTGGCTGATTCACAGGCCCTGTCCATTTGCAAGGTTGATAAAAGAGAGAGGCGCTCGGTCCCTGCTCTATAATTTCATTCACTCATCCACAAAGAAATCATTAACACAGATCCTCAAATAGCTTCAAATGCACCGCACACTTTTTCTTTTGGTCTGGGCGCTGAGGTCTGCGATAATGTAGGTCTTAACTAGAATCCCTTTTCATCGTCGCCCCTTAATCTTTTCACGTCTGAATGAGCGACTCCAAAAGGATTTTAAAGCCCTAATTTAATCCCCTGCCTAATTTCAAAGTGGCTGTCACATTAACGCTCACTGAGAGCAGCAGAGGAGTCTGGGAATCGATCAGGGAGCCACTGGGAGGCCGACTGGTTGCCAGTTTCTGTCTGAGCGTCATCCAATTTAAGGATTTACCTGTAGAGCAGCCTCTAATGGAGGAGAGCCACTTTTATTTGAGGTTTGACCTGCTGGGTCAGGACGGTCTGACACTGCTGCTGCTGTTATTACGGGATGGATGAAGCTTAAGTGCCTTAAAGTTCTGGTTGATTCTTCCAGTTTATTTGTGGTTTTATAATAGAAAAGCAGATATTGTTGAATTTTCATGTTGATGTTCGGAGCCGTTTAATATCGACTGTGAATCTCTAATCTGCTGATTGTCAGGTTTGAATATACAATGTACAAATCCACAGTGTGTTTTTGTTTGGTGATCTTTCCATCCAAACGGTCCAAAAAACGGATCTGTTTGGGTTTAACATTCGTTCCTTTTCCTTTCTCTCCTTCAGGGTTGCTAGTTTGATCCCCAAACACTCATAGGCACACATTTATGTGTCCTTGAGCAACTAATAAGTGAACATAAACATATAAATGTAAGAATATAATGAACATTATAAGCTATAAAATCATTTTATATTATGAGATGACGCTTATAGGTCGTTAACTTCACCTCCTGTTTTCTGAGTCAACTCAATTAACCAATCAGAAGCAAGAAGGACTAAAACTAGAGACACGGTTCATGTCACTAACCGAATATTTACGTTGTTACAAACAAATTTGGAACTAAATAAGAAATAGTTGACAATGTAAATCTGACTGATTCACCGTTTTATATTCAACCAATTAAACTTGATTCTTTAGGCCACATAACCTGAGAACAATCATCAAGTAGACTGATCCAAATCAAAAATTTAAATTGAACTGCATCATCCAAATAGCTGCCAATCATCATCACATATCCATCATGGTGTTTTGTTTTTCTGTTTTACTTTTGCTGTTGAAATAACAAATTTAAACTGTCACGTCTTTCCTGAAGAAAAAAAAAAAATCAATAAATGAAATTGTTTCACCAAAGAAAAACACAAACATTTAAATTTCAAGCTAAACGTTGTTGGACTCAATAAGACAAACAAATAAACTCCTGTGTGGACGGTTGTGCAGCGGCAGAAAATGAAGGATTAGCACAGGCAGGTTTATCAGGGATTAAAGTGACGGCTGCTATCTGTCGTCGGACTAATATTGACAGACGTTGTAGTTTTAATTGTGTGAGCCGTATTGTTCTGGTGGGTTTACTCCTTGTACTTTAACCCCCCTCCTCACACCTCTACCCCCCCCCCCCATCTCTGGCTGTAAACACTGTCCTGTCACCTCATTACATTTAAGCATCTGTCTTTTTGTGTTTGTTTGTTTTTTTTCCTACCATCGAGGTTTTAAGTCACTTTTGTTTCACTCTAACAGCGGCGGCAAGAAGTGGCTTAACACTCTCACTTAATCCCACGATGGCTATTACAGCAGAATGGCCACGTCGCAGCCCCCCCCCCCCCCCCCAAAAAAACAGAGTGTTCCGGTATCTAATGTGGTGGATTAGAGCAGATTAACGCCTCATCTGCCCGCTGCAGGCCTGATTAATCCAGCTGCTTGTTTAGTTGGAGGTCAGAGGTTGTCGGAGAGGGGGGGCGGATTCAGGATGACAGACAGGTCACACAAATATTGGTTATACATTAGCATGATATGAAATAAAGCTGTTGTGCCTCACCAGCAGGGGATGCCCAGGATGTGCACAAAATTATTGAACAGAAACATCAGAAATGAGAAAGTTTCCTCACGTTTAAAGAGAAAACTGGTAGAGACAGATACTAGGATGATCTATGGTCCTGGTTCAGGTCCTGGTTTAAACATTTGATGATCACAGGAGAAGTTTTATTCTTTGATGCTGATCAAGGAGTTTTTTTTTTAATTAAAAAATAAAATCATTAAAAAAAAACACTCTATGCATTTTTTTTAAATTTCTTTTTTAAAATGTTTTTGGAGAGGTTTCATACCTGACATACAAATGCATCATCATCATCATCATGGAAATGATAACATCTTTAATAGGAGAAGATATCAGTTTATGAGTCTGGTAAATGAATAAACTCAGAAGGAGAACAAATAAACAAAGCATGTCACATGTTCAGACTAATAATCCAATTAGACCCATTTTAATGTGAGTACAGGACCACCTCTGAGTAAACATCCATTAGATGCTGTTTCCACCTTTTAACCGACTCTTTCTTTCAGTCCTGCAGTGTTTTTCTTTCACACCTCATAAAAACCTCAACAGGCTGTGATCAGAGCCACAACAACACAAAATTCTATGTTGAACATGTATTTGGGATCAGTACACCAGTAAACATCATTTGTGAGTATCTAACAGCCGGATTTAGCACAAATTGTTATTCAACAACTTCATTCTGTGTAACAGACTCTCTTCTTAACTGTGCTCATACAGATGTTTGGGCTGATACTTCAGGTGAGACAGAACCAAAACCTGGACTAAGTCCTGGGTGGCCCTCTGAGTCAGATCAGGCCTGATGTTCCAGATTTTGAACAGAGCAAAGAAACCTGACGCGGACACAAATCCAACACGCTCAGAGACATTGAACGAAATGATTTTGACCTTGATATCAGAGCCGTGATGATGAGAAGTTCCATCCTCGAGACATTTAGCTGAAGGTGTTTGAGATCCAACCGAACCTCGAGTCCCTCTAGGTGGGCCGGGGACATTTGTCCTTGCCATGACACAACGAGGGAGGTGGGATTCAAACCAAGAAAGAGCTTCGTCCAAAACACCCACATTACAGAGAATGGATGACAGGAAGCGGTGGTTTACGGTTTCTTTCACTCAGAAGAGACCATCAAGCGTTTCTGATGTCAGCTTCATCCCAACGTTTAATGTAGTTTAACACAAAGACTGATAGAAGAGAGAGACAGTTCACCTCCATCAGCAGGACACAAATAAACATTTCCAGCAACTGCAAGTGTGTGTGTGTGTGTGAGTGATCCTCTCACCCATAAGACTAAGAGCTGACCCACATTACATTTGCAAATCAGAGAAACACAATCTGCTCTAACCCCTCCAACATCCCTCCATCCTTCCATCCCTCCATAATTCCCTCCGTCCCTCTGTATGTTCATTTTTAGTCCCTTTTTCTCTGTCCAGTGAATCACCCAAATCAGATTAGCACTGACATATGCTGCCACCATTAAGACCACCTACTGGATCCACACACACACACAGGCAGTGCATTTACAGGAAGCTGCAACAAGATGGAGGATCCATGTCAGTCGCACACAATCTGTTTTTCACTAGTTGGTTAAAAAAAAATGATAAAGGAAATAATCTGAAATTATTTTCTGACCCATTAATCAACTCTCTTTCAGCTCCAGGAAGATTAAGTGTTAATCTTTCCAAAGATTACATCATGTGTAAATAAAAACAGAAGTATTTCTTGTGCAAAAACACAAAAAGAAAAAAAAACAAAAAACAGTAAAAAATGGGTGTTTGTTGGCAGTGCATGGAGTCGGGATGCACATTTTAAAGCAGAACCTCGTAGAGAAGCGAGCCAAACAATGGAGCTTCCATCTGCTCCACATGTGAACAAACAGCAGCTGCAAACACAAATCACATTTAATCAGATGCAGGTTCTTCTAGCATGAAACGATTCAGCAGAAGGCGAGCCCAGGACGGCCGGGTTCAGGTCTGGCTTCAGCTGGGATGTCGGGCTGCAGAAGAACTGGTGTGAGCGGATTCTGATTTGATTCATCAGTCCATCAGAGACTCCAGCTGGTTCGGGTCAGATTTCTTGCCGTAAGCAGTTAAAACTCGGCTCCGTCTCTCAGGATCCACAGGTGGCTCCATCACTCCAACATCCAAAGTCTGAGCCACATTTAACATTCAAGACCGCATCAGAAACTTTTTTAGCCGATACTAACAAGTCTAAACTAATTTACAGTGAGAGGCCACACGTTGTTTCTCAGCAGCCTGGTTTTGAGAATTGCAGTTTCAGGTGTGGAAGGATAATCTTTCGCAGATCGTCTGTAGACTTCTGATGTAGATTAAAGATTATGATGAACTTCATGAAAAGCTCCAGCTGCAGAAACGTACGCACATTTAGAAAATACAAAACTTGGTGTAGACCAAAACCTGACAGCAGCCAATCAGGACAGAGACTCTGAGTGTGGTCGTGGCTGAGGGCGGGGACGGCTTTGTTGTGACATCACAAAGTCCCAGAAGTCCTGACAGCTGGTTTTAAAGCTCCGTGTCTGAATACTGGCTGTGAGCTTTTCTCTGTGGACTGAGACCTTTGATTTTAAATCAGGTCTCGGTTTTCCATTAATTCAATGAAAGTCAGAGACCACATGGAGGTCCAACTTCAGAATGTACGGACAATAACATGCTTTGATACCATTTAGCTCGTGCTATTAAATTGCTTCGTCTTTGAGCACAAATGAAATACATTCGAATTAAATTAGCTCCTAGATTTAAGAGCCAAAAACCATCTGTGTCATTTTATTTCATTCTGCTAAAGCACTTTAACTCTGAGCACTAATGAAGAAAACCTGGTATTGAGCTCCAACGTGAGGTTGCTAGGATCAATATCTTTTCCAACAATACCTGAGATGCAGCTTGATCCGTCTGGACAGCCCTCAGATAGACCCGTGAAGTTAAGCAGCCGTTGTGCCGACTGTACAAACATAACGTTTAACAAACCGGCACATTTAGGAAAATACCCACGCAGCTCTCCGAAACAAAAGGCTGAGCAGGATTTGATTCCTGACTGAGAGAAACACGCGTGTGTTTGTGTACGTGAGCTGCACCGTGTTTCTGTTATTGACTCAATCAATCACACAGCAACATAATAACAGCAGTTGTGTGTGTGAGCTCTGTCTCTTCTCTCGTCTGTTCAAGCCTGTTCAAGTGGTGATTGACTTTAATTACTAACAATGATGTGAGGAGCACAATAATATTCCCCCGGTCCCTCCGCGACTGCTGCCTCTTCTCTCATCGTCCATTTATATAACACAACATAACTCTGTTCTGTGTGTGTCTGTGTGCGTGAGAAGTGTTGAATGTTTCCAACGGGATTCGTCCCGACTGTCGGTTTTCGACGGTCCTGGGTACGTTATTGTACCTGAGCAGCAGTATGGAAGGGTTAACAGCTGATAAAGCATGAGTCAGTCTCCATCAATCATCTGTATTGATTTTGTGTGTTTGTGGTTGACGTCACGCAGCTTCCAGCCGGTGTGTGTGTGTGTGTGAGCTGACAGAGATATAACTGTTAAGTGGTTTAATATAATTGTAGTTTTATGGAGTATGACTTCACTTAATTGCTTTGGACTCTGTGTTATGTTAGAATTTTCTCTCTTTATTTTTTATATGTTTATTTAGGAGTAAAGCTGCTGTTTCACCAGCTCACATTTGAGCTGGCTGCTCTCCAGAAAATCATTGTCGGCACGCTGTCGTCGGATTGGTGCATATTAACCAATTGTCAGTTATAATTTCGTGAATGTGGTGATTTGCCGAGGTCGGTGAGGGTTCAGGCGTTTGTTTAAAGTTAAATCTACAGTTTCAGTTTTCGGTTTTCACACAGTGTGCCGGTTATATGGTAGAAAATATGCTAATATGAGGTTTTGTTGTTATAATTCAGTATGTTTTTGTTGGAAGTAGAAGTGACAGGTGGTTATGGGGGGAAACGGTAACCATCGTCCTCGTATAGAGATGGTGTTGGATGTGAATGTTTTTTCTCCTCCGCTTGGACGACCTTTGACCTTTGGACCCCGTTTTTTCCTTGTCCTCGGTCGGGTTTTCTACGACACCATATACATAACTGGAGTGTAGGAAAGTTGAGCTTTATTCAAAAGCGTCCTCCGTCGTGCGGACACTTCGGCTCTCCCTGGAAAAGAGAAGCAGAAGATAGAAGAAGTGGCCGAGCGGAGAGGCGTGTGTTAATAATGTGCTCTGCACCAAACGCCTGTGAGCTCCAGGCTCGCAGCGAAGGCAGAATTTGTATGTGTGAACAGAGGGTAAGGTGTTAAATGGTCTGTGCAGCTATTTGAGTGTTTACATGACAGAAGGTTTCATCAGGTCTTTCAGAATAAAATTTTTCCCAGAATGAGGCCATTTATTGTGATGGAGATGTTTATGTTTTTATCCTGAACGAGCTCTGACTTTGATGATCGCTTCTGCGAGTATGTCGACTGAGTGCTAAAATTTGGAGGCTGATATCAACTAACATATCAGACGGCCGACACGAAAGCAGATAAACGGCAACTGGTCCAGTGGACAGTATGTTTGTCTGTGCTAAAAGCAGCTGTGAGCTTGTGCATCGTCACATGTTGGGAGGTTCAGTAGTCAGTTTCTGTTAGCGATGTTGCTCATTAAATATGCATGCTGCCGTGGCGACGCAGCATCTTTAATTAAAGGAGAGTAATCTGCTGTTATTCCTGCATGAATTCTTCATGATCACTCTTCTGCCAATTAACACCACGCGTCACACATGCAGACCCCGACAACTCTCAGACTAAAGTGTGATTTTTATATTTTCCATCTGGAAGATTATCATGTTGGCAGGTTTGGTGTTGATATGAGGAGGAGGAAGAAGCGGCGACGTTTCAGTCTGATGGCAGAAAATGTCTCAGCACTTATATTACTTTTCACCTTTTTAACTTTTACACCTGTAAACCCACGACAAGAAAAAAGAACTTCATATCATTTGAAATAAGCACACCTGAAATCAGGCAAAGGTGTGACGGATGTTGTGTAACGAAAAGTCACATTATTCCTTTAAAGTGTGAATAAAGTATGTGGTAATCTTGTTTGAGAGATATTAATGAGACACAGATTCTATTTTGGCTTTAATTAACAGTGTTTTTTAAACCCAATGTTGTTTAGACTTTAGTTAACCTTCAGACTTTTTTTTTTCTGGATAAAGTGCTGCACAAATTTATTATCAGCACAACCTCATCTAATCGTACACAAGAAGGTGATACTGTTGTAGGTCATAAAAAATGCACAAAAAAGTGCATTTATTTTCCTGATAAAAACTGTGTAAAGTAGAATAAGCAAAGAAAAGTTCCTCTCATGTGTTTGTGTTGTTCCAGAGCTGATCTGAAGTTTCTCTCTTTATCTGATCAGGAGTTCTGCTCATTAATGATGAAAAATCTGCTCTAAATTTCTGATTGAACACAATAAACTCAGAAACATACAGGACTGATCCACAGACTCTGATTGGCTGTGACATCACCCACCTGAGCCAATAGGAGCGTCCGATGTAGAGACGTGACTCTAGACGTCACTTTCAAAGATGGAGGATGAGAATGGACGGATAAACACACAGAAGAGAGTCAGACTGATCCAGATCTGAACTAACTTTGTTCATGACTCGAACAATTGAAGTGTTCACTGGAAAATAAACCCATCGAGGCTTGTTAGAAAGAATTTATTCTCTATTATAATGCAAAAAAAAAATGAAACATCTCACACCAGAAATCCTTCTTAATCCTCACAGCCTAACTAGGAAGCGTCCTATACCTTAGTGCTCAACTATGTCTCAATTAGTCGTGGTTCATCCGACGTGACAGGCTGTTAGAGGTGGAGAAAAAAAAATTCTTGTTTATTCCTCGCAAGCGTTCCTGTCATCAGATGTCTCAGGATTCAGAGCTGGTCGTGTGCGCTCACTATATAGCACAATATCCATTAAATTAGCATTTAATTACCTTGAAGGACGGACTGTAGCTGACACCCACGTTTGTTCTGTTTTTCAAGGCTAAGTCAGATAAATCAGCTCTCACACAAAGCTGAATGTCCCCGAGGTAATTATGACCTGGATGTTGACGCTGGAACCTGGGAATTATAATACCACCAGCAAGCGACACACCCCGAGTAGGAAGCTTCATTTCTCTCTTATCCTTGAACCGTAAAGTGTCTTTGTTGCTCATTTGCTTGCAAGGAAGCTTCATTTTTATCCCCGACTCTAAAGTTGTCCTCTTCTAGGAAAAGACCAGATATGATCACACAAATTAAACTAAAATACTAACACTGCCAAAAGCTCCACATCGGCCAGGCATTATATTTATGGCATCATGTTGTCCGCCTCCTCCCCCTCTCATAAAAGACGGACACACAAGCTATTTTTTTCATTTGTGTATTTTTATATTTCCATCCATTGTGCACACCATTTGTGTTTGAAACATCTTCATCGGTTTGACAACATGAGCTTCAAATGTTGTCTAGGTTTTCTGTGTTGAGCTCTCAGGGCTAAGTTATAAACAGAAACTAAGGACCAGATTTACAAAATCAACACAAACTACAACCTGAAATAATATTAACTTATCCCTTTGTCTTCTTTATTTAGTGCATGCTGAAGATTATAAAGGAAAAGACAAATCAAAGACGCACAAAATGTCCTGATGGCACATATAGCATCAGAGCCGGTGGGATGAGAGACGGATGGAGCAGGTCCAGCAGCAGGTGGAGGCGGAGGTGGTGATAATATGGATGTTAATTCGGAGGTGCAGCCAAAATCTGATTGAAATGTTTGACAAAAATGAACCACAACTCCCAAGAAAAACCTCCGAGATCACATGCTCGTTAAGAAACGTCTTCACGGCTTTATTTTCATCATCACTTCAGAAAAAAAAAACAAAACAACAACTACTTGGTTTCTGCTAAACAAACAACGTGACCTCAGCAAATCGTCAGATCTGTGTGACTAAGAACAAGAACTGGAGGATCCACGGCTGCTCCGAGCGGGGTCAAAGGTGCCTCATTTAAATAATGTTCAGCATCCTTTATCTTCTAGTAATTACTAATTAGCGACTAATTCTTCGTCTTCTTTGTCTGTGTGAGAAGAAGCTGTTGGAGTTTTACTTACGGATCTTAATTAGCTCTCTTTTCTTTAGTTTCTGTTATTATACCCCACCTGCAGCTCGGGTGTCAGCCCCAGCTGCCTGCAGAGGAGAGAATCTCTGAACAGGCCTTTTTTCCTTTTGACAACTCTCCAAATATCTTCTGTGTGAAAAGAGCAGGTTTCGCTATTAACATTGATGATCACTCCGGTCCCTTTAGGCACCAAAATAGATCCCCGACATCCAGTTCATGGCACTCGTCCTTAAAAAAGTGATGCACTGTGAGGAAGACACTATTTTCCCCCAGGATGGAGGGCCGATGTGACTATTTACACCCGAGTTTGGGGTCCTGCTGGACCACTTGAGTGTGTCACAGGGGAGGTGCTGGACCATAAAGACCACAGAACGTGTTTAATGATGTGAAGGGGTCTATTTTAAACCAAATCATGAGCTGCTTTCAAACAGAAACTAAAAACGAACCCAGATCATTTACAGTTAATACCTCAGCAAAGTAAGGAAACATTAACCGGGCTGTTTGTAGGTTTTCTTTGAATCCAAATCTGAGCTGGAAGTCGGTGTCAAAAAAAGAAAAACAACAAAAAACGGCACATCCAGCTCAAAACATCAGAGAACAATAACATTAACACAACGTCATTTGCTCCTTCTACACAGGTGTAAATTACCAAATGGGAGCAGAGTGACTCCTTTCACCTGGAAACAAATAAGACAAGATTAAAACTCATATCATCTCTGTCCCCTCAGCCCTCCTGTTTATCCACTTTAATCTGCCGGGCCAGCAGAATCGATGTTAACGCAGTTTATGAAATGTTAACTTGCTGCCATTGCTGCTCCTCCCGATTAAATATTGATGGAGGAGCGTCGTGTATCGGTGACGCTCTGAATATATCGATCGCACCTGAGCCACAGAGCCGCGACGGTGGCAGGATGAGCAGCTATAAGGTCGACGACCAGGCTTCCAGTTTCATGTATGTGATCATCAACACATACAATAAACTTTGGATAAGGAACCCAGTGCATGTCTGACATATTTTAAATACATCCGCAACAACTGATGCTGCTCCGCTAATTCAAGAAGCCAATGCAAAGTACCGCCGCCTCCTCTTACAGGAAACTATGGAAACTGCTAAAATAAAAAAAAATCAGGTGGCATCCTTTAAGAGCTGGAAAACTATGAACCAACTATGGACAACGCAACAGGTGAGTTCATTTTTTTGTCCCATCCTTTCCCAAGATTCAGCGGGAAAGTTAGATTGCGTGCTGGTAATGAATTTGTTTTTCAAAAAGGCGAATAAACCAGACGAGGAAAAATAAATCAGCAGACGAGGCCGCTCCGGCCCGAAGACTGCTGAGGACACGAGGGAGAGGACACAAATGCAGACACAGGAAATGATTAGTTTAATAAATATAACAAATGCTTACAACACAGTGAGGCAGCTGAAGGTCAAACAAGCAAAGAGGGAGGGGGGCGGCATAAAACCAAGATCCTGTAAACAGTTCAAATTCTGAAAAAACTGTCGAAACGCACCAGGACCAGCAAGAACGGATTTATCCGCTCAGTAAACGTTTTCCTGATGAGTTTATGGTCTCAGTCTCTAGTTTACATTCTTCAACACAACATGATGTTCATTTTTTAAATGAAGCTCCATTTAGAGAAAGGAGGGGAGGGGTTACGGGGCGGGGCTACTGTGTGATTGACAGACTGAACCACCAAAGTATGATTTCCTTTTGGTTAAAAAAAAACAGACAGGACGAACAGAACCAGAACGCCCCCTGAGTGACCTTCTACCACTGTCCACTGTGCCATTAGTCTATTTCTGTTGGTCCTGGTCCTGTTCATGCTGGTTCTGTTCTTGCTGGTTCAACGTCTCACTTCGTGGGATATTTAATTTGCTGTGAATAACTTGAACTTTCCTGAGATGTGCAGATGAACTGGCCTTCAGCAGCAGCCTCGCAGCAGTGTCGGTGTTTTGTGTATCTGGATGAGCTGAGCTAATCTTGAATTCCCAGCGCGGCTGCTCCGCTGCCTCCTCCACTGTCTGCAGTCACTCTGTGCATCAGTGGGCGAGCAAGGTTACTGTGAAGTGTAGAGAGGGACAACTGGTGGAGGTGAAGATGTTGAATGGCTGTTTAACATAACATCGACGGCGGAGTTGGTCCTGTGACATCGGGAGAGTTTGGGCGAAGGAAGCCGTTGGGGCGAAATGGTGAATTCCACGTCGGCCTGCCGTCTTATGAAGCCACCGTCTTTCTGCGAATCCCAGCTCATCCATTTCCAACGAAGGTCAGCTGTGAGGGAGGAAGATGAGAGGAGGGAGCAGCGGTGCTGTAAATTTGCAGCTTTCCTTGAATGCATCTCAAGCTGTGGCCCTGTTTTTTCTTCTTCGTGTGGGAGGAACCGGGGAGAGGGAGCACGGCTAATTGTTCAGCCATTCGGTGGTGAGATGAAGCAACTGGCAGTGATCGACCCAGACGTCCCTCCCCCCACCCCACCCCACCCCGCCATCCGCCATCACAGCTGTGAGGCTGGGGTGGTTACGATGGTGCTCTCAGAGGTCAGAGGTCAAACGCTGTCTATCCCAGTGAAGCCATTACCCGGACTAATGTGTGTGTTTATGGAGCAGCTGCTCTCATTACAACAACAGCAACACACAACAGACAGCCATCAGCTCGGCACATCCGGGGGCTAAAGGTTAGCTCACACTGCTAAGCTTTAGCCCAGGGTCCCGCCCCCTCATCGGCCCGCCATCTTTTCCATCATTTTCAAAAAGACTCAATTGGACCTTCTTATGTAATAGTCTTCTGAATTACGAAAGCGGGGAGAGGAAACTTTTAAGACTTTCTTTCCCACATTAGAGTTCAAAATAATCGGCTGCTTTCAAAAAAAGCTTTCATTTTCATTCAGTGTGCAGGAACAAATTTCTGCTTTTACATGCGCACAATAACAACTGCAAAAAAAATAAATAAATAAAAAGGATTGAGAGAGAGAAACTCAGCTCCTCTTGAAAACAACTGTGATGCAGTCGGTTCATTGTTAAATCCGGTTTTGATTTGGGCTGGAAATTCGGCTTTCACATAATTTTTTGGTGAATTACTTCGACGTCGAAGTAGCAATGATCTGCTAAAAAAATGTTTTAGAACGTTTTATTCTGCTTCGTACCAAATCAAAGCACAAAGTTGTTGTTTTATAACACATGTTGGTGAAAAGTAGCTGAAGAAATTTCTCCAACCAGCGCTGTAATTTAGAACAATTCAGAGGTACCTGCATCTGCTCCTTCGTCAAAAGACATGGAAGCCTCCTGAGCGCCTTCTGTTGGGGGTCCGACCAGCAGGAGGTCCAGAGGTTTTACATCTCAACGGGCCTCGGAACAACTCAGGATCCCGCCAGGAGGAAAACATTTTCTGCAGAAGACAGATGGATCCAAATGTTGTTTCAGAAATGGGACGTCAATTTGTGGAAGCACATTAGCCCGCACCTGCGGCTTCGTGTTTTCCCACATTCAGGGAATAAAGAAGCAGAAACACGCCACAGCTCCGTCTACCTGAAAACTTCTCACCACACACAGACTTTCATTTTGAACTTTCTTCTCCCCTGTGTTGTATTCAATATAAGGGCACTATGGATGACTGGGGGGAAGGAGGGGGGGGGTTAAGGACTTTCTCACAGCAGACTCAGTGTGTTATGGGGGACACTGAGGCCGGCCATGCTTGATCCAAACACACCGGACTCACACATTGCGGACTCGGTTGTGCCGAGAAGTGTGTTCACGAACCGCCAGAGAGTCCAAATATATTTTTTAGACCCGCGAGTTAAAAATGGATCTCGCCTGTCAACTTTCTCTTAATACAGCTCATACGTGCACACTGTTCCTGCTGTGTGTGCCCAGGCGCTTTGAAGCACGTGGTCAAAGTCCAGCGGTGGAAAGTTTTCCTCCTTTTCAAGAACAACTCGGCTCCTCTCTATCTGTCTGAACCAGACCGTCTCAGTTTCTGATCAATACTGTCAATTAACTGAAGCCTGAACACTATTGATCACACGCTGTCGATGAGCGAATAAAGAAAGTTGGAAATGTAAGTAGAATTTGAAGAGAGCCAGGTGATAACTTTATTTCCAGCATCTGCGTTTTTCAGTCCAGGAAATAATGAAACAAAAATATCATTCTCTGCTGCAGGTTGGTCTTTTTTTAATGTCTATCTGTTCATTATCAAAAAGTCCAAAAGTAGATCTGCATGTCGTCTTTGATTATGGCAAAATGAATTCTTTGAGTTAGTCAAAGTCAACAGATGAAATGCTCACAGCTTGTGTTCAGAAGCTGAGCCTTAAAAACGGCATCAGGACTTCTGGAACTTGATTACTTTATAATGATGTTATAATTAAAAATACCACACTGCACTTTTTTGTATGCAGAAATACAAATAAGTGCATGTTATATTGTGATTTGACTACAGATGGATCATTTGCTCGATACAGCGCATCTTTTTTTAATTGCAAATGAAATTTTTGGTGTGAAGGAGTCAATCAGGGTAGAAAAAGCCATAAACACGGCTTTGTTTAGCGTTTATATATAAGATACACTCACATAATGGAGCAGCTTCAACTGCAAACCTGCTGGACTAGAAATACATTTTAGTCTGAACAAAGCAACAGATCTGAAGTGTCGGCGCTCTCTGAGCTCCAGCAGCTCTCACACCGACAATAATTAGATAATATGGAGACTCGGATGAGAACAGCTGGATCATAATGCTCATCAGAGTAATGAAATAAAAGTGCCCATATTATCAAACCATATCGTTTACAATACTTTTGCGCACATGCTGAGAATTGGAAGACGCCGTTGTGAAATGTTCACCTTGTCACTCGCCGTTAGGAACTAATCACCTTCTCTCATTTTAGAGTGATGACGCTGATCAGCGTGTTGATTGCTTCACCTTTTAATGTGCGTCAAGTTGCTCTACAGGTTTAACACAACAGTAGAATGTGAAATGTGTTCAGTCAGGATGCTGAACTGATTAAATACAGATCATAAGTGATTGAAGGGGGGGGGGGCAGCCAACATCTGTCTGCTAGAGGATTACTGAGCCCCCCCACCTGACACCAAATCCATAAATACTTGTTTGGATTACTTCATATTACCATACTTACATTAATGCTGTTGTTAACCTACATATTTTACATTAACGCATCAGCGTCTCTTATTTTTGTGAAAACTGATTTGTTTTTTGACGTTTGGGGGTAAACACGTGTCGTTTGGTTGTTTTTTATCGAAGGGCTTTAGGTCACTGGTCTCTTTTTTTTATGAAAACTGCTGTTTACAGTAAGTCATGTTCACACGGTGTTGAAATGTCAAAACAACTGAAGACTTAAGAAAGGCAAAAGACACAAAGTTCATCACACAATCCCGGATGTGATGTGAGCTTCCACTTCGATTTATGGTCCAAATGAGACCGTCATTTAAAAACTCAACATCATGATGTATTGAAGAGAACTTGATACCAACAACTCATCAGGAAAACACGCTTCATTCAGCTGTTTTGTTGTGAGGTTTTCACTTTCCCACGCTGTCAGGGCTCAAAGAATTCAGACGTATCTTACAATTCATCCTCCTGACAGCTGACAGAAGTGTGAAGACGAACGGTGACAGAAGAAATTATTGGAATGGAAATGTGGAAAAGTGATGATCGCTGCTCAACTTTCATCCGACGAGCCGTTCTGAGTGAGCGTGGCACGGCCGCCGTCACAACAGCTGCTTCAATCTTATACTTTTAATGTTTTTGCTCATGTCGTGGTGACTGATGGACAGAAACAGTGACAGCAGCTGGAAAAAAAAAAAAAACCACACAACTCATTCGGCGCACCGTACGCTGTGGAAATTAATCGGTACTTGTGTTTATTCTGGCTCCATATCTCATTGATGACTGTTTGAATTAATGGAGGAGATCTATTACTGCGCTTCATCCACCCTGTTGACTTAATGTGGCTGCGGAACAGAAACCTGTTCTCTTCAGTCTGTTTTCAAACAGTTCGCCTAAAATTAGCTACAAAATAAAGACATTTAAATCGTTACTGTTAATAAAGATGCTGCTCATGTTGACAGTAGATTGATGAATCACTGGATGGAAAAAATTATCATTTTTAATGCTTTATTGCTGCTGTGTTAAAATAAAAATTGACATAATGGAGGAACTACAGATATTTGAATAATACAATCAGCCAACAGTATCTGTTTAATGAATTTCTAACTAACTGACATCAGATAATAGCTCAAGCTTAAAAATAATTGTACATAACGACATAAAGCAGGAAACTGAGCCACATAAATAGACTCAAACTAGAAATTAAATGACATAAAATGGTTGCATGCCTTTATTCTATAAAACATTTGTGTTGCCCTTTCATGGGTACCGTGACCGTGAACTTTGACCTTTTCCTGCCAAAATCTAATCATTTCATCTGTGAGTCCGAGTGAACGTTTGTGCCAAATTTAACAAAGTTCCCTGAAAGCGTTTCTGAGATAAAATGTAATGCTTCCAGCTCTGGTGGTCTAATTAATATAAACCTAATAACACAAATTAAAAAAACTGGAGTAATACTAATAATAATATTGATAAGCTACGTGGCAGATGTAATTTATGTACATACGTTTGGATGTATAACATTTATGATGAACTATTCTTTCTTCGTGTCCTTGTAAGTAAAAATTTTATGTAAATGTGATCACAAACTAATTCAGAAAAAAACTATTTGTAATAATAACAGATAAAGAAATAAAACTCATATTGATGTGAAATATTTATGGGACGGCAGACTTTATTTAAGAAGCAAAATGAAGAAAGGCGCATTGATTAATTTAATGGGATGATCATTTTTTTCTTTGTGATAAAATGTGGAACTTCTTTTTAGAGTGTAATTTGTGTTACGTTTTCAGAGTGAATCGTTTTTGGAAATAACCTTCATGAAATGAATTGAAGCGAAAGCTGAGCTCAGACAGCAGGTAGCAGGAACCTGAGTCTTTTGTTCGGCCTTTAATTGAAGATCAATCCATCTTTTTAACATGTTTTTCAACTAAACATCTGTATCTTAGAAAAAGCTGGAAACTTCCTTTATGCCTTTATGTTTATAACAATTCTTTTTCCAATAAACACGAGGAGGAGCTGCAAGAGTTTCTTCATTCATCTTGTTTGAAAATGGGGGATTTTGATGTGATGTTGGCGGCAGAGGAAAGGTCGAGGGGTCTCTGCAGTCGTCCTCATGAATATGGACTCAGAATTTACTGGTAATCTCAGCTGTTGTTGTCGAGGGGCTTCTCTTTGAGCCGTCAGAAAAGGCCACGTCCGCAAGTCCTCTTATTTTTCGGGACCTCGGACTCACCCAGAGACCCGAGTCAAGTCAGATCCAAATGATACAGCCACTTTTTCCAACAACGCCCCCAAAGATTGAACAAAGGTCGGTCCGACTGCATTATGCTCAAGTGCATCATTTTATTTTGTCAGAAGTTCAAGTGCTCGCTGTCTCTGCTCAGCCGTCGGCCTCTTGGGTGACTGACGGTCAGAGTCGCCATGTGCTGTCGCGTCGACAGGGTTGTAATTATAAACAGTCACAGCCTGGTTAGGTTTAGAGAAGGCTCAATGTGGCCGAGGTAAAATAAAGAAAAATCTTGGTTACAATAGTAATTGCATCAACCGTGCTAATCAAATCACCCAAGGCGTCGTCATGTCGCCTGAAGGACGTTTTTCCTGCCACCGTCGCCAAGTAAAAGATTTTTTCTGGACCTGCTCTACATGGAGAGAGCGTGGATGTAACTCTGGTGTGATTTGGTTCATAAGAATAAATCTGATTTGATTTAAGAGCGATGAAATGAAACTTTGGGTCGTAACAACCTGACGCACAGACGACTTATTGGTTCGACTTTATGTGAAAGTCTCATTTTAGGAGGACATTGAACACACCGTGGCTGCAGTAATTTAGGTAAACTAACATATAGCACTGTTGTGGTGAAATGGGGATTATA
Organism: Remorina albescens; assembly: GCA_034769265.1. NCBI lineage: Eukaryota > Metazoa > Chordata > Actinopteri > Carangiformes > Echeneidae > Remorina > Remorina albescens. The sequence continues at coordinate 3,981,280 of CM068475.1, read as the reverse complement.
AAAAAAAACATCAACACAGTTCCTGTCATCATTACTGCTGGACAAATTGAGACAGAAATACATGAAGAACAAAACAATGCAGACTTCCATCTGGACGGCGTCCGTCTCCCACCTGCGTCTCCTTCCTCGCCGCCTTCATCCTACTCAGACAGGAAGTGCTGGTGGAATCAAAGCAGCATCAACGTGGCCTTTGAAGTCCCGATGGGGAGATGAAAGGAGCGCTGACCTCCCCCCTCCATCGCCTCTTCCCTCCCTTTCTCTCTCTCTGTTTGCCTCATTTTCGTTCACCTCTTCGCTCATCACACCTGCATTTTGCCTCTCAGGCAGGATATCATCACCATTTTACCTCCAAAATAAGAGTCTGTGGCTCTGCCCAGGTCAGCCGGAGGTGCAGAGTGATGATAATGGTTTTAAAGGAGCGATTGGTCAGCCTGGGAGACGGCGTGGTCAGCTGGACTCACCGGCTAAAGCAAGAGAACAGACTTTTAGTTTGGGCTGAGGATAACACAGTGAGCTGTTTATTATTTGTAGGAGATCAATTTCTACTGAGCTAAAAATAGTTTTTAAAAAGTAAATGGAATTACCAACAACTTCACAAACTACTGTCGTTATCAGGAAAAGAGTTTGTCTGTTCAACATACCTCATCATCTTACAAACGGTTCAGTTCATATCTACATTTTACATTCACAGAATTTGAACTTAGATAATATTAATTTGGAACTTGCAAACAAATCTACTTTATATAAATATATATAGAAAATGCTAGCCTGTCAGTGCTAACTGTTTTCCCATTTATTTTAGCCTTTATGCTAAGCTAGGCTAATCACAAACCTTTCCTTGTTTTTGAACTCATCCTTTCGGTGTCTCGTGTCTGGAGGGAAGTGTCTGTCACTGAAGCGATCATTTGTTGGATGTGAGAAAGGAGAATATCGATGTATACCGCAGCTCAGGACTCGTCTGAAGGTGGATTTTGTTATATTTTAATAGAGCTGGAGCTTCTGTGCTCTATAATCGTCCATTATGGATCTGCAGCAGGAGACTGAGCATTAAAAGATGAATGTGGGAGCAGACGCCGGCTGAGCTCTTCTCTTCGGTCTAATGGCTGTTTCCTGACCTGCACTGAGGAAACTCTCCTCCATTAGAGATGAAGATGTCTGGCTTGTCTGTCTATAATGGTTTGATTTTATTTTCTTACTTCACTGACAAACCGGATTAGCACCAGGAGGCTGACTCTGAGCAGACTAGCGCTCCGAAGGTGTGTGTGTGTGTGTGTGTGTGTGTGTGTGTTTCTGTGTCTGTTTAGCTCTGTTAGCGAGTGTGTTAGCCTTGCTTTGGTGCGTTGGCGGGACATGCGTGGGATGCGGGGCAGCGTCTCATTGGCTGCCGGCAGGTTTGTATTCTGAGGGGCGGGTCTGTAATGAGCGCCCGTGGGATTCAGACTGCAGACCTGTGCTACAGCACAGCCGCAGGCAGAAAAGGCCTCCATCTCCCATCATACCCCCAACACGCCTCATCCAGCTGTGGCTCATGCTGCATTCAAGGCATCTGAGAAGGATAGTAAACGCCATTTTCCTCTGAGTAAAACGCCTCACACTCTATAAATACTGTCGGGCTCAGCTCGAGAACAATGAACACAACAGATGGACTGTTTCGTCTCACATCCAGAATCCTGAAGAGACGGAAATCCCATTTGACTAAAACTAACCAAAAAAAAAACAAAAAACTGGTAAACCTGACAAAAGGTACAAAGAACACCAGTATGGCAACAACAACAAAAAAAAGGTTCTGTAGTTTCCGAACAGTAACTGCAAAAGTCAGACGGTAGATACAACAGAAAATTATGATCATCTTATCTGCATGATGACAAAATACAACAAGGGGTGCATTTGGACTCAAAGTTTGGATGGTGAAAAGATTGGCAATGAATGTTCAAAGAACCTGAAACAGACCACAGATCTGCTTGAGTTTCAGAAGGTGCAAACAACAAAAATCTGAGTTTGGATGTAGATTGTACGATCGTAGCTACTCCAGAAAATGTTGTTTGGCTCAGAGAGTTAACCCCGATGAGCTCGATGTGAATATTGTGAATTTCAACAGAAGAGACTACTTGAATTTTGGAGAGTAAACTCATAGAAAAAAAATAGATTTTATTCTGAAGCTAAGAGCACAGAAAGCCATCGATGCAACAAAAATCCACCCACTTGGCTTTTGAAGTTGTAATTTTGTTTGATTTTTGTACCACAACTTTTAGATCCAAATGTTAAAGTTGCACTGAAGTCAAAGCAACATTTCAAAAACCAGTTCATCTATCTATATCCGTGTAACAGAGTTTAAATGAACCCTTATTATTTATCATATTTATGTTGTATTTGTGAATTTTATCTTATCTTTCACCTGTGGGAGGCTCCGCTTTGTTTTTGTTCCTCCTGAGCCCCCGTAGTTTTCCAGGCTTCTGTAATCCCTCCCTTCTTCCCCTCACAGTGACGTTTACAATGGCTGAGGGATGTGTGAAGTGACAGACGGATGACAACAGTTGATGTGTGTGAATTGTCACAATAAGTGGTTGTGAGAACACGACTGATTCCTCCTCTTCCTTCAGCTGCCATCCCACATATCTGTAAGACCTCAGTCAGCCAATCAGAGCAGAGGATCTGAGGATCTCTTCTGATTGGCTGACTGCACCCGGAGTCCAGGTGGGCGTGGTTGAGGGCGGTGCCTGCTTAGTTGTGACATCACAAAGTTCCTACCACACATCTTAGACTCTGTGGAGCCTGTATATGGGATTGTTTGTTTGTTTGTTTTTTTAGCTTCCTCTCTCATGGTGCCGAGAATTCTGGGAGCTGAAGTCTTGTGTCTCAGATGTAAACAGCAGCACATCTCTATCTCTCACACACACACTCTGTTAGATCTGTCAGTTTGTGTCACGGTGTCACCTGATGCCTCAATCTACCACACAGAGCTGTCACTCACCCTGACAGCCATATTGTTGGTGACGGCCCAGAAACAAGATGGCCTGAGAAATGTGATTGTGTGTGTGTGTGTGTGTGTGTGTGTGTGTTTGTGTGTTTTCGCTCACATTTTGATAATGATTTTGTCGTAATTATGATCACGATAGGCAAAGTGTCAGTGCTACTGTTATCAAATATCCACCCAAGTATGAAACATGGACACGTGATGATAATTACATTTATTTAGCGGTGGATTTTTAATAACATCTGTTGGCTCGCTGTTCTGCCTTTATGCTAAGCTAACTAGCTGCTGTCCGCTCAAAGACAGATAAACAGAAAAATACACAAATTCCCCAACATGTCAAACAAAGAACAGCTTAGTGACTCAATCCAGTACAACACAAAAACCCACATTCATTTCACACACTTTTTTTTTTTCCAAATCTATTTTTCATCTGATTTCTGTGTATTATTTCCAGTGTGTGTTGTTCCATTGACATTTGCGTCTGTGCTTATTGTCTGAGGTGGATTGGTCCGACCTGTTTTTTAATCAGTACACAAACAGTGTGCGCCCGAGGCCCCAGCTGCTACGTCCAAACACTTCGTCAGTGTTGATAAAAACACCCGGGTTAGATTCTCCAGTTTGTGGTTTGGTTTTTTTGTTGGTTTTCTTTTCTAATTACGTGTTTATCTTGCAGTTGCCAGATGCACCAACCCTGAAGTGCAGAGCTTGTTCTCCCTTTGTCTTTCTTTTTCACAACCTAGACTTGTGATAACCTGACAAGGGCCTCAATGTTTTCATGTTTTCTTTGTCGGGAATTAAAAACCTGAAGTAAAGTTTTTCTGAGCCCTCCAGAAGTCTGGGTGGATGAATGTGGCAGAGAAAATACATGATTCTGCTTCCTACCAAGGTCATAATACGGTCATAACACAAATTTAAGTTTATTTTAGCAACTATTGCAATTTAAATGAACATTTGGACGTTGTTTCACTGAAAGAAAGAATGATGAAGGTCAGAAATTTGGGTGTTGCACTATGTGGGGTTAAATTAAGAGTTAGATAAAATTTTCATTAAGTGTGCGGACTTTGTCATGAATGCAATTATTGTCTTTACAGCAGGAACGAGCAGCAAATACAACATTAACATATCATTGTCTGGATATAAATCCAGTCTCTCTTTTAGCTCCGTGTTTGGTCTTCACCAGTTAAGACATGTTACTTTGACAAATCCAAAAATAGCAATTTATGCAACTAAATTTAGACCTCAAATTATGAACCTTTCCTTTGCCAAGTAGTTTTCTTCCAAAGTCAAATTTAAGCGGGAGGTCACCGACTGTTTCTCTTCTATACTTTGAATTTGGCAGCCTTGTTAACATCGTAGCCTTTAGATGGCGCTTCAGAGACTTAGTGCTGCTTTTATTAATCCTTTGAACAGCTTTCAGAGGGAAAAAAATGCAGTAACACGGAACAAGCGAGCCCCTGAAAATTCAACATCTAAATAAATTTGAGGTTTCAAACCTCAAATAAGATCAAATGAAAGCCTCCCTCCAGCATGAAGTGCACATGCAGCCTTTCCAAAAGTGTGCAGTTTCAAGAGCAAAAGGATTTCATGCCAGAAAGAACAACATTGACAAAATGAGATCAGCTCTGAATGAAGAATAACGCTGGGCCCCGACAGTATTTTCTGACATGATGAGTATTGATCCGAGGTGAAGGCAGTTCATTCCCACACAACTACAGGACAAGAGCTGAAATAATTTCACTTAGCGCGGTGAAATACGTCAGTGTGGTACGACCCTTATGTGACAGTAAAGCAGAAAATGAGGTTTTCTTTATGGAAAAGCCGACACCGAACTCTTTAGGTTCCAAACAGAGTGAATGACAAAATGTCATCAGTTACTGATGAGTGTTTGGATCACTGATTTTATGAATATGCATCAATTTATTAAAGTGAGGCTGAGCGGGAATAACGGTTTGGCTGCCTTTCCTCACATCAGCTGAGAGAAAAAGCGGTTCGACTCCGACGTCCTCGACCGTCACCTGAGAGGTTTCACGGCGGCCTCATCGGGTTTCATTTTGCAGAAACAAGCCGACTTCTCTGCCCACGTGCTCCGGTTCATTCACAAAATGTGTCACATTGCGAGAGCTGAAGAAGCTTTAACTGCTGCCTCGCTGTGACTTTAAACCCAACACAGGAAGGAGAAAGATGAAAACCGGCTCGTCTCTGAGCACATACTTCGAGCTGTTGGGAACTCAAATAGAAAATGATTAGCAACCGAGTAAATTGCGTGTTTACGGGGAAAAGGGAATATTTGGGCTGTAAGTATGAATTTTGGCTCCAACTAGCTGCCGAAGTTCATCTGGTTCATCAGCTTTCTTTAGAACGAGCAGGATAGATCGATAGATAGTTGGATGAAGCCTTCCTGAAGAATTGGAGATAATGACGACACTCCTCTGTTGGCGTTCAACTTCGCCACAACTCGCAAACACAACAACAGAAGAGTCTAGCTGGCTCTATGTTCATGTTTGTGCGCTTCTTTTGATTTCAGCAGCTCAGTAGCTTGTGTGTGTGTTGCATTAATGAGAAAGGCTGATGGCACGCACACACACAACCGCTGACTCACCAAAGGGAATGTAGGTGCGCGCGTGGTTGTCTTATTGTACGTGTGTTTGCATGTGTGAGTTTCATGTTGGGGGCGGAGCTGCTCAGCTGATTGGCAGTATTTTCCAACCGGTGCCATGGTAACAGATGTGGAGGACAGAGAGAGAGCGAGAGGAAGGCCATTTAAACTTGAAAAGGCCTCTCTTCCTCTCTGTTGTGATTCTCCTCTCGAACTGAAAGTGGCGCTCCTCGAGCTCCTTGAAAACGTCACCTCCGACCGTCTGTGACCTACGAACCGGTTTGGTAAAACCTGATCAGACCCTTCAGGCCGTTGACACTGATCTGTGTCTGCACTCCAGCCACTTTGTTAGGTAACACAACCCAAAGCAGCAGTTGTCGACCTCAACAATGTTCACTTTTTACCGTCGTTGTGTTAATTCAACATACATTAGTAGCTTATAGAGAGCTGATTTGCGATGCTGCTGCTCAGCTTTCCGGTCTTTTGCTGGCATTGATGGAGTCTGCAATCAGCATTCAGGCCTGGATGAGCTGAGACACAAAGGAAAAAAACCAATGCTGAAGTGAGAATGTATTGAAGTCTCAGATTTTGTAGATTTGCTTACTCCTCTGTAGCTGCGCGTGTTGACAACGTGACGCTGTAAAAGAAAATCAGTTTATTAAACTCTTCAAATTGTGTTGTTTTGTTTTGTTCAGTTCTAACACACAACAACTAATAATGTCAAAAAGGTAAAAGATCGGCAAACAGACAGAAAATGAACTGGAATCAGCTGCAAAAAGAAGAAACGTTGAATTTAATTTTGACATTTTGAGATATCTCTTTTCCTCGTAATGCTCTTTATGTTTCTTTCATATTGTGAACTCTGTGTATGAAAATATACAAATAAATGAATATTATGACACCCTCATATCATGATATGATGTAGCTCTGATCTAGCTCTCAACTTTAAGTGCAACCTGAACAATAAACACAATAAACAAAAAAACGACATTTTGAATTCATTCAGCAGCTTCGTATTGAATTGTACAGATTCTATCTAAATGTGTTGCTTATGAAAATGAATACATGTAACCATATAAGATGACTTCTGAAAGTTTGAGGACGTAAAATATAATATATATATATATATATATATATATATATATAAATAATTGAGGTTGCTTTCCAAAATAATGCCACGAATGCTTTTAATTCGTCAGTCAGCTGCTGCCAGACCATCTGTCAGAGCGGTGCCTGTTCTTCTTGTCTGTGAAGATGCTTCTTTATGAGTCAGACTGTGTTTGGGCTCGTCGTCCGGCTGCAGCCTGAACGTGGGACTGATCAGACGCCTCCTGATGCTTCTGAGTGATGGATAAACATCTGATGTGCCTCAAGCTTTCGCACAGTGTTGTATAACTCAGTGGTTTTGTTTTTTTATAGTTGTTTTAGCCTTTTGGAACTTATTTTTATATGTACGGGGGTCCACACACACACACACACACACACACAAACACATAATACTTAATGTGCCAGTTTACTGCGTGTTGATTGACTGAATCAGAAACCTTTTCTGTCTAATGTCCCCGTTGCTGTAACTGAAAGCAACAATAACAATAATAAATGAACCAAGTGAACCAATCTCCATCGCCATGGTTACTACAGCAATGGTCATGGGTTGGGTAACGTTTTGGGAAAAGGGGGGTCTGAAAAGGTTATTTCTTTACATTAGACAAGCTTTGTTGTCATGGTTATGATAATAATGTTATGGATAATAAAAACAACACAAACTGCTGCTGTTCGTGGACCAAGACCTCCTCCTGTTTGTGGACTTTGTCGCTCTATAAAACTCCAGTCACCTGCTTTATGGTCTATTTTCTCCTAAATAGGACCATCATTTAAAAAATACTCTCCGTAATCAGTTTTATTTTACAGACTCAAGGTTACCTGCTGCACAAACAACCTTCTTTTTCTTTTTTTGTTTGTGTTCCAACTACAAAACAACCAACATTTTCTCAAGTTGTTTTTATTAGATAATAACAAAGTTATGTGGTATAACGAGTAAAAGTGCTTTGGCTTTATAACCAGAAAAGTTTCTTTGGAAATGTCTCATGATAACATAAAAATATCCTGATATGAGGTGAGCAGGACGTGAGCAGGGAACATACATTTCTTGTAAATGTGCTTGTTATATAAATATACCGTCTGCTACGCTGACACTCAGACAAGGAGAAGCTGTCACATTTATTTAACCGTATCGATCGGGGATTGGCTGCGTATCAGCACTGATCCTGCTGCCCTGCTGGCGATTGATCCGATCACCTGTATTGATAACACGGTGTCACACATCAGGAGCACAAAGATGGTGACGAATGGCAAACAGTTGAGCGTGGAGAGTTAGAGCCCTGCGTTTCCTGTTTGTCTCCGTTCCTAAAGGGATAATGAAAGGCGTCTATTCGGGGGGGGTCAAAGTTCGCCTGTCCTACCCACCATCTCCCCGCTGTTGATGTTCCTCTCATCTGATTGGCTAACCTGTTGCTCCGGTAATTAAGACACTCTCCACACAGATTACTTAAAAGCACCTTTCAAACACACAACTACCCCCGCCCCCGTCCCACCCCCATCCCCATCCCCGCTGCAGAAATGGCCATTGTCGCCATGGTTACCAGCATCCATCCAGTACCTGTGATTTATTCTGATGAGCACGCTGGGCTCCATCTGTCAAACGTAAATGCAGCTCGACACATTAAAGGATCATTGTGTGTGTTTTTGTTGTTTGAACCATTAACACCAAACTGAGAATTTGACGAATACAGAGAATTCATATTTTCGTTTGATTCCGTTTCCTTCCCGGCAGCTGTCGTTTCATTTCACTCATATTAAAAAAAGAACGAACAGCAGCGATATGAAACACGAGCCTCCTGTTTCAAAGAGCAACAGATGAAGTTACAGTCAGATGTTTCGAAAAAATAAAAAGTCTAATATTCAAACATGGAGGGCAGGAAAAGGATCGTTTGGCTGTTTGTCAATATGAATTTCATCATTATTTGACTGTTTTTACTTGTTTTATTATGTTTGGAGTTTAACTCTAATAAACATGATGATATTGCTGCCGGTGCTACAGACGCCAAGATGACCTCCAAAATAAAACCGAAGATACCAAGAAAGGAAAGTAGCTCAGCCTTAGACGATCTGCTCTGAGACAAGTTTATCGGGGAGTTTAACATTACGAGGAAACACAACCTGCACTGAACTGTCTTTTATGATAAAATACCAAACGTCTTTTGATTTCGATTGGAGCAGGAAACTGAATCTCCTGACGTCTTCACTGCGTTCTACTCTTACAGCTGTGCCAGATGTTGGGTCCTGGAGGACCGAATGCCGAAAACTGCTTCCAAAGTCTGGAAGGCAGTTCGAGTCTGTGTTGTTAATGCTGCTGATGGTGTTTTTCCTGGTAGTTCCTCTAATGTCCACATATAAACTATCATGACATTGTGGAAATGAGTTTTGTGAACTCCTGCTGTGTTCACACTCTCTGTTGTTGGAAAGACAAACAGAAGAACCCACAGGGCTCGAACTGTTTGTGTTTCTGTGGCCCAGAAAATAAGCAAATAGTCAATTAATAATAGAGGACAGCAGTTTAATATATAAATCTTAAACTGTCCAGCTGCTCAGCTGTCAGTCCACCTCTTCCCTCCATCTCCTCCTTTCTTCCTCCTCCCTTTGTGCTGCAGGTCATCCGGCTAACGGGTTAATTAGCTGAATGAAGTGCTCTGCGGAGGAAATGTCAGGCTCACTGGCTATTGTTTGACTTCCTGGACGGGAGGTTAAAGGTCGATGGCGAGTTTACTGAACCTTTTCCCTCTCACCTTTATCTAAATGTCACCCAGGAACCATTAGCGTGGGCTCCACCTGGGGGACAACGCTTCGTGTGGCAGACTGAAGGCGAGACGTCCTCGCTGCCGCCGATGGACCCAGCGACTCCTGGAACTCTCCGCCGTACGCTCGAACGGCGTGAAGCTTCCGAGGCGCAGCCTCCTCACTTCCTGGTTCTGCTGATGTGACCTCTCCTCTATCCAGGTCATATGTTTTTATTTTCACCACAAATATTTGTTTGTCAGTAAATAAAATGCATCAGTGTTGGAATGGGGCCTGCCGGGTCTCCATGAAATGAAGGTAATTGGTTAAAGGAGCAGCTTGGAACGTTAGCAGCTGTTTACTTGTCGTCTCCAGGAGCTTCAGCCAACATTGTGTTTACATTATAAGAAGTTATCATAAATCCTCTGAGCAGCTCCTGAACAATTTCTCGTGTCTTTCTCAGAGTCGGCTTTGTGAAGAAAAGGTGAAGGATAAAGAGAGTACTGAGTGTGTAGAAATATAAAAATAGTCCGATATGGGTATGTTGTGTAGTGTGTATGTAGTGTCCAGTAGTGATGTTGCAAAACAAGAGAGCGAAGGAAGATTCGTGTTTAACTCCAAACTTTTCTTCTGGCCTGTCGATGGATCGTGTTGATTGACTGATTGAGTCTGAACAGAAAGCACATTTTTTTACAAACTTTAATAACTGGATTTTTATATCGTCATAGTGAAAAACGAGATTAAAGATTAATACACCATCGTAACCGCTTCTTTTACGGCAGCCCCTCCCCTCATAAAACTCTTAAGAATATATGCAAAATAATAACAACAAACAATCAACAACGTGGAGTTCAGGCTGCCATGCCGATGATGTTCACTCAAGCCACATGGGGAAGAAAGGGGCTGATTGCTGCTGCTCATAAGTTCACTGTGGTGTTGTAATGTGACTCATCAGGAGCCTTTTCAACTGTTGTTTCACTGCGAATGTTGTTTTGGCGCTTTTATGACAGACAGCAGATTATTCCGTGGAGTGACGGTGCTCTACATGCACGGTTGCTTGGAAACATACCTAGAGGGAGAAATTGGGAACGAGTGATTCCGCAAAACTTGGATCCAATGGAGGGAAATGAACTTGCTGTTGAATGTTCCTTTGCACGCAGAGACGCAGCAGGTCAGTTTAGAAACATCTGGATATTTCATGGCCAAAAGACATGGCAGCCATATGTGACTTAATGCGGCGCTCCACTTGGTTTAAAGTATCCAGGAGCCAATCAGAGCTCACAGACGGGGTCACGTGCTACTGTTACGTCGACTTGGTCCCAGCACTTTATGGAGCTCGGGTCTAATTTGTTCTGAGAGTAACTGCTGCAGCTTGAGTTTCACATTTCCATCCGATCATGTCCAGAGGAAGCCAATGAGCTCCAACACTGACGTTGTGGTGTGATCAGGTCTGGCTCTCTGCCGCCGGTCTGGTTCTTCCCAAAGGTTTTGGATGTGGTGTAAATCACACCAGGGTGCATAAAATACCTTAAGGTATTGTAATTTCTTAAACCTTAATTAAGGTTGTTGCACATCATCTCTTAAAACGTTGCCATCGTTGAGGAAGAGATAAGGCATTTACAGCTTTGAAAGATATTTTACAGTTGTAAAATTTTACTGCATCATTATGTGTCCTGATCTCCTGGGACGTGTTCATTTTCTTCACTATCACCATTAACTCTTGCAGCTGCATGTTACAGTTAAGGTGAAGTACCTCTGGCTCTGAGGTGTTTCTGTTTAACTGATTCCGATTCCTTCAGTATAAATCTAAGATACCCAGAATACCTTAAAAGCACCTTAACACAGAAAGTCTCATCTTAAGGTGTTTTGTGGAACCGGCCCCGGGGCTTTGTCCAGTTCTTCCATAGCAGTTATTTATGGAGCTGCTTCATGCAACAGTTACCTCATCGTGTTAGAACAGCAAAGACACAAACACACAGAATGATATTGTGCCATAAATCACAATATATAAAGAATATACACCGAACTCCACTTTACTGGGACGACGACAACAAACCAGGAAAAACTGAAAAATATGTAAGCAGCGACGTTGAATATAGACTAGTCTTTCTCTCTCTGTTCTTTCATCCCTTACACATCTATTTTTTCATTCGAATGAACTTGAATCTGGAAAACGAAGGAGGGGCGAAGCGGATCTGACAGACGACAATCTGGTCCAGAGACTCTCCAGCCATGCAGGCAGTTGGTCCTTTGAGCTAATAGCAAACAATGTCAACACAAACATGCCGATGTTAGTTATCACGGTTCACTCTCGTGGGAGCGGGGACGTCCAGCAGCTGCGGACGTGTTCGAGTGACCGTCGCGCACGCTGACATCTGCCAGCCCTGAAAGCGCTGATACCTCACATCCTGCCGCAGGTACCTCAGGGCCCCCGGTATTATCAGCTTCCAGCAGAGATTCATTATTTACGCTCCACATTTTACAAACACGCAAACACAAAGGTTCTCCTAAGAAACCTCTGGAGGTTAATCTAATTTGTAAACGGCGTGTGTGAGCGTGTTTGTTTGTGCAGGCAATTTGTCACTCTTTCATAATGCAAATATTTCATTATATGTCACAGCTTTTTTTTTTTTTTTTACGTTATTGTTCTTCTTCTGTTACACTGAACTCAAAGCTCTGACTCATATTTACTTCATGTATTTTTTATTTGTACATTCTCTCTGTAGCTACAGCGTCTCTGTCTCTCCTGTTACCGTTTGTTGCTACGACGTGACGATTTCCCCTCAGGGATCAATAAAGATTCATCTGATCTTATCGATAGATGTTTACTGTCGGTGTCTAATTAATTTGGCTCGTTAGCAGCAGGTAGCCGCCGAAGATTACAGATTACGATTTATTCATCAGAGTGGGATGAGCCGAGCCGGCTGAATGTAAAGGAGCTTCCCGCTGCGCGAAAAGACGCCGCTGAGATGAGACGCCTGTCCTCCTGCTGGTTGACCTTTGACCCTCAGGTTCTTTCAGGGCGAGCTGTGCTAATGCTGATGCTAAAAGGAGCGAGTGGATGAGATTCGAGAAAAATGCTACCTGGATTTCCTGAAGGGAGTCGGTCTGAAGAAATCACCTTTAGCAACATCTGTAACCATGGTAACTGCACAGAAAGATGACGTGTTTGTTTAGAATAAATGAAAATTTAAAATGTGTGATGAATATGACTGTACCGTCTGTAGGTTCTTTGAATTAAAGGTCCGTTTTTTTATCTCAGTGTTGATGAGCCAATCAGAAGAGAGCATTTGAGCCCCTGTATAATAATGAAAAAATAAAAATCTAAACCAAGTGCCAGAGTTTTATTTGAACATTAAACTTTTGACCCAGGCAGTAAATCTGATCTAATTTCACTGTGTCTCCAGATGCCATTCAGAAAACGTGTTTCTAACAATACATGTGTTTGTTCAACGTGTGAGTAAGAGCAGGTAAACCGCACCTGCCAGGATCTGTCAGTCAGGTCCTGAAAAACCAGTTCAGCCTCCGTCTGCTTCCTGTCTTTGTTTTTCTCCGTCTCCGTCTTGTCTTCCTGAAGACATGCCGCAGCAGGCTCGTCTCCAGAGGAGTTCAAACCTCAGTGGTTGACTTCGTTTCCCAGCATCCCTCTAAGTAATTAACCCTCCGGCCTGCGTGCACCCTCGCTGATCAGGTGTAATATCCTTATCAATATTCTCCGTCTGTCCTCTGCAGCTCTGCTGCTCTTTCTCATCATCATAGTTACAAAGTTGCTTCCCCGAGTTAAAAGTTCACTTTGTTACACACGAAGTTTGAATCTTTATTTACACTTTTAATCATTATTTCCGCTCTTGTTAGATTCAGATGTGGAAAGAGTACAATGCATCAAAAATGTCATCGTTATTTTCTGGTTTTAATGTGTTATTATAATTGTAGAGTTAATAAAACCGGAGCTGAAATGATTACGTGACTAATCTGAGTAGTTTACAGATTTTTTAAGCAGAAATAGAAAAAGTTTCTGGTCCCAGCATCTTCTGCTTTCTTTGTTTTTTCTGTTCATTCAAATCAAATCTTTAGATTTAAGAAGGATTCATAAGTGAGAGAAGTGTGAATCACTTAATGATGAGAAAAGATTATTAGCAGAGGCTGATCTCACTGACAAAAACATGTCTTATGAAAGGACAATGATTTTGCTCGTTTTTCATGGTAGATTAAGTTCTTTAGGAAATTGATAAATGCAAGAGTGAGAGAGTGTTGTTTTCATGTTTAAGTCAGCCTTGGATTATTTTATCCATCTTTAATATTATTAATTTATCTGAGAAGTCAGAGGCCGTTTCACCTGAAGCTTCCTTCAACTTAAAAATTATAAAACACCAGACACTGTAATTTAAAAATTAATGAAAGGAATGAAACACAAAAACAGAAAGACAAAAGGAGAGAGTTCATCTGTACTTTTAATCCAATTATTGAAAAAAATTCAACACAGCTTCCTTCATTTATGTGGCCTTGTGTTACCTGGCTCTTGAAATCTGTAGAAAAGTCACCGTACAAGCAGCATGTGAGCAGGAAAACACAGAAGCAGCCTCTACCTGTGCAGGAAATCGAGCTAATATTCATAATATGAAAACAGGAATCTCTATAATCCAGCAAATAATCGGCACTAATCAGAAAACAACATGTTGGAACAAAAACTACAAACCTGCACTTCATAAGCGAAGCTGTCGATTCGTCCCAGAGAGCGTCGCTGCACCAAACATCCAATCAGAGTTTCAACAAAGTTGAAGTGAATTAGTGCGAGTGGTCCAAAACGAAGGTGTCGGGTGGGGGGGGGGGGGGGGGGCAGCAACAAATGGAGGGAAGATGATAAGAATATTAATTATTGGACAGATTTATTGAATTATTAATTTAAGGGAACGAAAGAAGTAATTCAATTGTACAAAGGTTTAAAAAAATAAATAAAAATAAGAGTCCCAAATGAGGGATTCAGGGAGTGACTCGTAATTTCACTTCACGATTGACTCACTTGAAGAGTCGATTATTCAAAATTTCCCCTGTGACAAAGACTGAAAGCGCCGATGTGGCCGTTCCTTTTTATCGCGACTCTGTAGACTAAACACTGCAGCCTGAGTGAGTTGGCTCAACATGTGATCAAACATGTTGGACCTGCATCAGGGAGAGAAAAGAATCGGTCCTGACACACAGTTTGGTGTTCTTAGGAGAATTAAAATATTTTTTGTGTGGTTTAAATAGTAGACATTCAGACCGGACCGACAGCAGCATAGCTGCCTTCCTGAAGTGACGGTTTTGGTTTAGATTTAGGAAAAGACGACGCACATCCACGATGAACACTCCTTCATCCCATGATTCATTGGATGCTGGTATCAAAAAACACCAACAGGTCAGCTGAGGCCTGCAGATTACACATTTTAAAGGAAGTCTTTAACGCCTTCAGAATTTGTTTGGTAATGCAACAGTAAGGACGCGGCCAAAATAACGACTTCCCAAACATAAACATAACAAACAGAAACTGTGACTTCCTCATTCGCTGGTCTTTGTCACATTCCTTTTTTTTTTTTTTTTTTAACTCGTCCGTCCCCTTCAACCTGCTCCTGACGTGGACTCTGTAAAATGTCATAATTACCACGACCATTAGCTGTGGCCTCACAAAAAAACCTGCGTGTCATTATAAACTGCAGCTCGAATGACCTGCGGCCTCTTTTATTATGAGAAAGTCTCAGCTGTCTGGATTTTTGGAAGGTGAAGCTCAGCTAACAGCTAACAGTCTGGACTGATAACAGTAAACAAACGGCTGATCAATTCCTCACTGAAACGTTGTCAGTGTTCGGGTTTAGTTTGAGAGGAAAAGCGAAATAACATGGTGACATTTCTTTAGCAAACAGCTGGAGGAAGTTTGAGACGACTGGCCTCCACGTCAGGAGGAGGCCTGGATGGATGGGTCAACAAAACAAAATTACAGTAACCACGGCGATGATGGCGACCAGTATGCAACTCTTTTTAGGTTGTATGCGAAGGTTAAGTTAACCAACCATAGACGTTGGATAACTGGTTGTAAAAACACATTTCTGCTCCATAAAATTCTCTGGCTGGTCTGTTTTACTTCAGCGTGCGTCCTGGAAATTGGATTTAAATATTATTTTCTTGTTAAACAAACTTTTTCTATGGATGAGTTTATTTATGAAGTTATCTTGTGGAGGAGTTAACTTCCCCAACTCTCGTCTACTGTTGTTCTCTCACAACATATATGTCAAACTAGTCCTGCAGTATTATACCTTCATAAAGTGACAGCATCATTAACTCATTCTGAAAAAGTCCTCTTTGACTCGGAACACAATGTGTTGACGAACATTTAAACAAAACTGCTGTCCTCCTCGAACCTGAGCCAAGAGTAGTGACGCTCTAAACAGGAGCATTTTAATAAAACTGGAGGCGACGCTGTAAAATCATACATTTAGTTTCAACATTTTCTTCAAATATATACGTTTCTTCACCATATTCTCCGAGAACATAATAATATTCTCATCAATATTACATTTCCTGTATAAATCTTTTTGGCTTTTGTTGATTATTTGTATTTGTTGCAGGTTTATTTGCTTTTAACCACAAAATAAACCTCAGCAGCATCCATCTGGAAGCAAACAACCGTTTGTTTGGTTTTTCTGAAGTCTCAGTCCAGTGAGCAGTAAAGCGGTGGTCAGCAAAAGATTTTGATTGACAGCTTTAGTAAATGGTCTTAGTATGAAAGCACCTTTTTCTTTTTTTTTTATCCTTTAATATCTCTGAAAGTAGTTTTTGTTAATTTTGCAGGAAAAAACATAGACTGAAGCACAGAACACCATCAGCCGAGAACACAAATTATTCATGTGATTTATAGTTTTAAAGAAAAAGCTGAAATGTGCCTCTATTTTTGAAACATTTCCTGCAGCAGGCATGTTTATGAAGAACAACAGCCATCCACGAGGTGAGCGCTGGAGTGGAAAACAAAATCACCTTTGTCTATCAAACGATATCTCCACAGCATGCATGTCTTCCATTTCTATCTGGGGAAAAATGGCTGAGCTTATGTGGCAGCTTCCTTAACCGAAATGAAACTCATTTATCAGAAAGGAAAATGGAATAAAGTTCTAAAGAAACTGCTGAAGTCTGAAAGGCGGCATGCTTTTATGAGGTAGCCTACACGTGTTCCTGCTTTTTCATGTGAATGTTCATACTGATGATGATGAGGAGGAGGAGGAGGAGGAGGAGGAAGAGGAGGAGGAGGATGGCAGCACCTTTGTCCCTTTTGCTGCTGATTGAGAAAACTGGACGTGTTCTTGAACCTTTAAACTTGTACGTTAACAAAAAAAGCATCCACTAGGTGGCAGCTTCTTTTATTAAGAAAACAGCAGAAGGTGATGCATTTGGTAATATGCATTTCTTTTCTTGCACTTCAATTACAAGGAGCAGACGGGAAACGTTCCTGAATATCATCAAATCGTGAAAATATATCACAAAGAAACAGACGAGACTATTTTCTACAAACAGGAGCACGAGTCTCATGAGCTTAAACATGAACAAACTACAGACATGCACACTAAACCCTGTGAGGTAGAAAACACCTGACTCCAGCTGTGCCAAAGAAAGACAGTAAACATGTAAACATGTGGTGGTCAATAACAGGCGTGAGTAAACTCATCAACCCTCCAGTTTTCTCTGACGTTAACGTCTCTGTATTTTAACAAGCTTCTATTTACAGAGACAGTGAGTAGAAATGAAAAGTTTGTCATGAGCCCCTACGAGTCTTTTGCTTCTCTTAGTTTTGTTCTGGTGTTTGTTTTATCACTTCCTGTTTTATTTTGAAGTCCTGTGTTCCTGTCAAGCTTCCTTCTCCTGATTACCTGGCCCCGCCCTAATGTGCCTCACCTGTGTCCAATTATCGCCCTCTCCCAGGTGTATATAAGCTGAGCCAGTCTTTTCTGGCCTTCTTTCTCTCATCGGCCTTCGTGGCGGCGTTCGTGTTGTTGACTGCTGATTCTGGTTTCTGTTCCTCTGCCTGGTTTTGACCTTTGAGTTGAGATCCTAAATGACTCTGCTCGTGTGTTTGCCTGGTGATCGTGAAAAAGTTGTGTAACAGGAGAGATTTCAGGAAACATTGTTAAAAAAGTGAAATATATCACCTCTAACATGACGATAGTAAGCAGGAGGTTAGAAACTCAGGCTGAAGCTAATTTTGGCTAAATCAGCCTCTGTGCCAAAGCTAGCCAGTGTTGAATAATGTTAGCCAAAACCAGCCAATGTTAGTTAATGTTAGCCAAAGCCAGCCAATTTTAGCTAATGATAGCCAAAGCTAGCCAGTCCTAACCAACATTGGGTAATGTTAGCCAGTGTTGGACAAAGCCAGCCAATGTTAGCCAAAGCTAACCAACCAATCCTAGCCTATTATGACTGTTTGCCAATGTTAGCTAATGTTAATAAACACCAGCCATTGCTAGTCAGTGTTGGGTGACGTCAGCTAATGTTAGCCAATATTAGCCAAAGCCAGCCAGTGTTAGCTAATGCTCCTTTTGTGTTTTGCTTTTAGCTGTAAATATTAAAGGTTTGAAAATGTTTGTTACGGAAGCTAAAGGAACATCATATGGTCACCATGGTTACGAATATAAATATGCAGCTAGCTTTATGGGATGGTCCTGATTTAGGAAAGGATGGCAGGTTTGTGTTTTAAATGATGTTTGTTGTCATGGCTGGAGAACAGTGTTTAAAAAAAAAAAAACAAACCTGGGAATCGAACGCTGATCTCTGGATGATGTTCCTGTTTCTGCTCTGTCGATAACATCGCCACACTAAACGAATGAAGCTACACAGCAGAAAATAAAATAATTAAAATCGGCCTCGACCTATCAGGTCAGGTTTATACACGAGGGGGCCGATTACAATAATAGTGTGAAATATCTATTAAAGTAAAATAACTTAATTTCCATTCGAAATACGTCTACTTTTGCCGTTTTGTGTATATTTTCATGCTAATACTTCACCGACACTTTTACATCTCTACCCTTTTTACAGCTCAGCAAATTCACCAAAACGAACTTCCACCGCTGAGTCTGTTGCGATACATCACATTATCTATGCAACTCAGATAAGAAAAGATGAAAAGAGTCAGTCGAACGCAGCGCCGCCTGACGCATTAAGTGGCTCAATAAAGAGCAGAGATTTATAATGTTGTAGTTACAGACCTGTGTTTGGAGTTTTGCAGTTTATACAGCAAAATAATCTCCTCGTGAAGTAAGTTTTCCTTCTCAGAGCCCGTTGTACTTTAAATATCTGTAATTTATGAAAACAGGTTTGTAATCGAAATAAAAATGGAGATATTTAACGGTGTGACACTGAAGTTTATCCAAATAACAGCTATTTATTAATTATTTTTGAGTGATGCTTTTGGATTAAACCATTGAGCAGACGCAGAAAACAATAATCTGCCCCCCCCCCCGCTGGGATCATGGCTGTTTAGTATGTTTCCTGCTATAGACTCCATTTTGTTTTATTTCCCCTGCTGTTTTCTGAAGAAACCAGCACTCTCCCGGCTGAGCTCCGGCTCCTTCCTCTCACGTCACTTACCGATTGACGCCTGTAGGTGGCGCTCAGAGCGCGAGGGACGGAAGCTCCGCGCGTCTGTGTGTGTGTGAGAGAGAGAGAGAGAGAGAGACGTAGACATACAACAGGAGAGAGAGAGATGGCAGAAAAAAATAGAAAGGAGCATCGAGGCATTTATTTAGTGTATATATATGAGAGGGAGAGAGAGAGAGGTTCAGACTGCTTGGGTTTAAATGAGCGTGCGTGCGTTCGTGCGTGCGAGCGAGCGAGTGCGCGCTTTGACCGCAGTTTCTCAGCTGATGGGGACTCGAACCTGCCGCTGCGCGCACGCGCTCATCAGGACAGCAGGAGAACAGAACACACGCCGCATCTCTGTAGGATAAAAAAAAATAAAATAAAAAATAAAGAAAAATGTTGGGAAATCCGCGGAGTTAGTAGTTGGGGTGGATGCTCGCTCCGCCTCCCCCGTATAGTGTGTAGTGTGTGGGGAGGGTGGAGGGTAGGGGAGGGGGGGGGGCTCTGGAGAGAGAGAGAGAGAGAGAGAGAGAGAAGGAGAGGCAGAAGAGAGAGCGCAGTGGTTTGGGTTCACTCCACTTTCTCATCACACTCGGTGCAGCCGCGCTGGACCGGGAGACGGACAGAGTTTGTAGCGGCAGAGCTGTAACCGCGCGTCGGGCTGGAAACTAACCGGACGGCAACTCCCGGATCTACCGGATCTTGTGTTTCTTGCTTGGGGTGACTTTTGACCGTTTTCACCCCCCCCCCTTTTTAATTTCTTTTTATTTTTCTTTATCTTCCCTCCTCTTCCTCCTCCTCCTCCTCCTCTTCTTCATCCTCTTCCTCCACCCCACCGCCTTCTCCAAGCGTGCCATCAGAGGAGGATGCTGCTGCCGCCGCCGCTGTCGGTGCGAGCTGCCCGGTGTTAACGTTCACGGAGTAGCAGTGAGTGAGTGATTGAGTGACCCCCCCCCCCCCCCCACCCCTGTCCAGACGGGTCTCCTCCCCTCCCTGCCACCACCCCCCCACCTCAGCTGGGCTCTAGCTCCAGCCTTCAGCCTTCAGCCCGGAGAGAGAGGACGGCCCGGCGGGTCGACGCGCAGCGCCGGTCACGACAGTAAAAGTGGACAGAAATTGTGAGAGGAATTGGAGGAATAATTGCCCCCCCACACCACCACCACCACCCCAAGCCCTGCCTGTCTGGATTGTTTCATTTGTTTTAAGGTCCTTTTCCTCTCCCCCGCCCCCGGCGTTGTGGATTGTTCATTTCGGGGTTTTTATTATTTTTTTTTACCCCCCCCCCCCTCCCCACCTCGGAGGTCTGGAGCGGCTCCGCCTGGACACCGAGAAGGAGCGGAGCCTGTAGCCGGGCTGGAGCGCTCAGAGCAGGGGAACCGCGCGGCTCACACCCGGTCCAGGTAGGAACTTCTCTCCACTGAATCTCATTCCTACATCTTTTACACGAGCAGGTTCTCGTTAAATGCTCCAGATACATTTTCAGCCAGTTCCTCCTCCTGACAGCGTGCTGGTCTGTAGGAGACGCTTTACGCACGAGAATAGACGGAGTGGATTCACTTTATCCACATTCTCACCAGGATGAGCACTTCATGAGCCTTCATCTGAAAAAGGAAAAACACTCGGTGGAGGGCTCATCTGTGGGCGTCTGTAACGACCGAGCAGCTGTTTTTAGAAAAACACTTGTTGGCTAAATAAACCAATTGAATGTTCATGTGCAGCATCTAATCTGCCCTGATGGGTATTTTGCCCATATTACACTACAGTGACATTGATCCGTATCGATCCTCTCCGTCTCAAACAGAACCTCCATGTCTGTCAGTAATAAAATCCAGCTTCCTGCGGGTCATTCGGGGTTTCCTAATCTCTCTGGGATTGAAAAAAAAATCACTACAGTAATCCTGCATAATGCATTTCGGGGGGGAGGGCGGGGAGGGTGAGTACAGCAGGATGTGTGCACAGTTCCCTATAGTGCGTATAGGAGCATCATCACAGTGGGGTTTCATTATTGCTCCATCTGAGGCTTTAAGAGTTCTGCAGAGACTCTGCAGGGAGTCCACATCCAAGAATATAAGATGGCAATTAAAATGAAAAAAAAAAGAAGAAGAAGAAAAGTTTGTCATTATAATCAGAGGTTTGTCTTCTCACTGTAGTATTGGAGCTAATTTGCCTTCGGGGACTCCGAGGGCTGCTTAAAGCAACAATACAACAGCCCATTCATCTGAGGCTCCTCTTAAACCAGCCTCACTGGGGGGGGGGGGGGGGCATATATCTGTTTCTCTGTAAACCCTCACACAGCACCTGGGGCCTCCTGGACACCTGTAGCATCAGATATTAACAGCCCCTTCCCTCCTCGTCCGTCTTTTTGCTGTATGTGTTGTTAAACGGGGGGGTGGGGGGGGGCTGAGTTTCAGTGTAAACTGTACAGCCAGACAGGGAGAGCAGGTGGTGATGGATATCCACCGCTGGCGTGTCACCGCCAGGGAATCCAGTCTGTCCGGTCCTGCCTCTTAGGGAGAGGGTGGGTGCCCGACCTGCTCTACATGATAGAGAGAAGGAGGAGGGGGGGGGGGGTGTAGAGGGGCGAGTTGAGTCGGGTATTTACATGCAAACTGCGTCTGCCTCTCCCTGACAGAGAGCAGGGCTGTGGTCGTAAACGCCGCTGCTTTGGTGGGGGGTGGGGGGGGTTTAAAGGCCGTGAGCGTTCTGCCAACGTTCCATCCCGCTCCATGGGAAACAGGTCATGTTCCTCTTCCTGCTCTTGACCTTTGACCCCTTTCCCTACTACCCAAGTCACCAAGTTTAACTGTTTCTTGATCTGATGTGTCATGAGACTCAACCTGGTCCGTGAAATCCCCCACTCGGCCTGAGCAGGGACGCTACGGAGCCCGACCGTTGATTTCCCGGAGCCTCCACCTGCTGAGTCGTTGTTTTGGTTTAAAATAAAGAAATAACAGATATAGACCTGCTGCTCGTGGCTTTTAGCTGCGTTTTTACTTCGTATTGTCAGAAAATGCTGTACAAACGCATAAAAGCCTAATTTGAGCCTCAGAGGTTCAGCTTATGGTTTCTGGTCAAGCTGGAGCCCCCCCTCCCCCGGTGGATTAATTCAGATCTCCGCTCTGGTTTCTGTCGGTGTAAACATATATTCAGGTTTATCCTGAAGCAGCTGAGGCGGAGATACTCTCTCTGAGGTTTGTGGCCGGTTTGCATGGCGGGCCCCGGCGTCACCCGAGCTGCTGCTGCTGCCGCGGCGTCGTGGGGCGAGGTTTGAGGGCTGATACCCAGCTTTGGGATTCCTCTCTGACGCCTCTAATTTGGAGGCACATCCATCCAATTTTGACCAGATAAAACAAGAAGAACTGTCACAGTCACCGGTGGCTCTGCAGGAAGGTGGTGGTGGGGGGGGGGGAGTGGAGGATTAGTCAGCAGGGAGAGGAGGAAGAGGATGAAAAGGGGGGAAGAAAAGAAAAGGAGGTTGAACGGGATACGTTCTGCACATTTTTGCGTAAAATTTGGAGATCTGAGCGAGCCGTCTTGTTAATGCCCGTCATTAAAATGAGTGGAGAGTGGAAATGGGTTTGGTGTGTAAAATGGAAGAACACACACACACACACATTCACATCTCGGCTCTGCAGAAGATGAAGAGGTGTCCACGCTGCCAATTTAAGAGTTTTCATGCCAGGCTTTCTTTTTTTTTTTCCTTCCCCCCATTCGGCAGTGACAACAGACCTGCGGGCAGAAAGCATTTATACAAAGAATGAGGAAGAACACAACGGGTGATTAGTCGACAGACTTGATCGAAGGTTCTTTGAACTTCTTCTCTTTCGGTTGTGGGAGATCAGATGTTAGTCACTTCTGAAAAATGACAACCATCATCAGCATCACAACAACTCGCAAACACATCAGTCTGGATTCTTTCATTTGATTTCATCAAAACCAAACAGGGAGTTTCATTTTAATTGCTCTCACAGAGCGGGAGGAGGTGGAAACATCCAGATTATTTATGACTTGTACTGAGTTCTATAACCAATCTGTGGTGAGTGTAAAGGAAACTACTCCTACCAGGACTCAACATGCACATGTGCACGTTTCATATGAGTCTATTCATCTTCTACTTCTATTTCAGTCCATTAGGGTGAAGAAGGTGGAGGTGACAGCTCCATTTTGCTTTTCCCCCGCCGTGGTTTTTTTCTTCTTGCTTTCTTTATTTCTTTCTTTTCTTCATATTTTGTTATTTTTGCAGAGAATCAGAGCTTATTCTGCCCCTGCCACCCCCCCCCACCACCACCACCACCAACACCACCACCACCCCTCAACACAAAACACAAAAAGGCAGAAAAAAAAAGAGCCTGCCATTCAACTTTGGTGTCTGAGCCCTCTAATGGACCAAAAGCTTCCATGACAGCAATTATATCTGACGCCGTTCACCGGAGGCGACTGTCATCGTTTTGGTATCTTTGATTAAAAACAAGGGAGAGGATGGGGGGTCGGAGTTGAGGTGGGGGGGGGTTGATGGGTCAGCTGAATCATTAGAAAACATGAGTCCCTGAGGGGATGAGCAACATTCGCAGCTCGTTTCATGTAAATTTACGCGTGGAGACACTTCACTGTCGGCCAGATGTCGCCGTTTCCTGCTCTAAATGGGACTAAAAGCACTTCTATTGAACGGATGTGTTATTGTCCTATTGATTTTTCTTTCCTTTTTCCCTTTTGCTCTGTCGCTAGAAAATGGGGTTAAAATCACTTGGATCATTTTAAAGAGCCGCTGCCTCGCTCACACTCTGAGCACCAGGTGTCATTTCGCAGCAGCGCACGTCTCCGTGCAACAACAGCGGCGACGCACGGACAGCCGCAGCAGAACCGAGCACCTTTTCTAACGCCGATCAGGCTAAAGTTGATCATCAGTTCTGCTTTTTTCTTTTTTTTTTTTTTTTGTATGTTTATATGAGTCAACTCCAAAACAACCGGAGGAACTGAGCCGTGATTGTCACGTTAAAAAGGATTAATTATCCAAATCGCTGTTGGTTTGTCTTTCCCTTTCACGGCGACAGTCGGATGACGGTGGACAGGCGTCAGTGCAGCGGGGGCTCCTTTTTAATTTTTTGTCCCTGCGCTCTTGCCGTAGTCTGACATGCGGAACAAATATGTTGATGTGGGTTTAAAAACGGTGTCCTGATGAGGCCTGATCTTTACTTCAGACCAGCCTGCTGTTCATCTGCCATCCACTCCCATAATCCCCTTGTGCTGCTGCCAGAGGATCAGTGTGTGTGTGTGTGTGTTTGTGTGTGAATCAGAAGTTAGACAGCACATCCTGTCAGTGGAAGGTCACACGTTTGATCCGGTGACTTGGATTTCCTGCCACAGCGCCTCTGAGCAAGGCTTTGAACAGCAGGAAGGAGACGGATGACACACGCGAGCTTTCCAATCCTGGCGGTAAAACGAGCGCCGGGCTGTGTGTGTGCAGCGTCACAGGTTGTCAGGTGACTGTTTACACAGGGTGTGGATGCCCGCGCACACACAGTGACACACTAGGTGCGTTCTTGTTGTGTTACTGCAGCTCTGTACTGCTGTAATTTCCCAGAGCGGCGTCTGTCGACCTTTTCACCTCACGTTCCACTTGAGAATCTCAAAGGTGTCGGCGGCTCACGTCTGAACCCGAAACAACATAAAGGTCAAAGATTTGCCTTCTCGCGGCATATTTTATTTTCATCAGTCAGTTTTTTATGTTTTTTTGCTTAAGAGGAAGAAATCACATCAATCCACACATTTATATCCATCCATACATTTTATATTTTTCGTCATTTATTCATTGGTCAGCTTCCGGTACCTCCGTGGCCCACCGGTGGACCCTGAGCCACGGGTTGGAAACCCCCGAGAGCACAAAATGATTCTCTATGATGAAGCTGAAGTTTTTTAGATACTATTTATATATTTAGAAGTTTCTATTTTCCAGTTTTCACATGACTAAAATGATTTTTTTAATCGATTCATTCTGTAATTTTTGCAGTTGTAATCAAAAGTTTGTAGATTTTATTTGACTGATTTTCGTTAAAGCTAAATTGAAGATGACTTCAGAGGAAGTTTGGCTTCTTTTGTTGAATATCAAAATCCATTTTTGTACCTTTTGAAATAAGACAGAAAAACAAACCTACTAAAGTTTTGTGTAAAGTTTTAGAGCTTTGGGCCTCAGTATGTTTCTTAGTTCTCAGTCCTGGTCCTGGTCCTGGTCCTGGTCCTGGTCCTGGGTGAATCATGTGATTTGATGGTGGTTTATTCTAATCTTTATGGACTAATCAAAACGTGACGGTCGGAGGCGACGTGGCGAAGCGTCAGTCAGGGTTCTGTGTGTCCGAGGTTTTCACCCAACATTTGAATGTTGTTTGAAGCAGCTCGGCCTTCAGATTTTCTCTGAAGAATGAGAGCACACACACACACACAGAGGAGGAATGAGTCTGAAACAGTCACTCTGCTGCGTCTGAATACGGAGGATGTGTCAATGTGTGTGTGTACGCTACTCAGATTCAAACAATGGTGGTGGAGTAATCCTCTTTGTGCTCTTAGGGCGGGGTGGACCACACACACGGGACTGTCCAGAGAGCTCACCTCAACCATGAGCATCCTGTCCTTCTGAGATCTGAAAACATCAAAGAATCTTTTGATTTTGTGTGTGTGTGTGTGTGTGTGTGTGTGTGTTGTTTAATTCAGGCCAACTCTGGTATGTGTGAACACCAAACTGAGCTCTCGACATTCAGGTTATTGTAGTTTATATAAGACACACACACCTGCAGGCAGACTCGGGTATTAAAAACACACCTGTGAGTCAGGGACTGAAACTGACTGAGCTGGTTTCCAGTCCGGAAACCGGCTTTGTGTTGCGGAATGGTTGTCATTTAAAGCTTTGTGATGCTGCATGACACATGACAGGAATTACATACAGTATGATACCAGGGGCGGTCAAACCTTCTGTCTATGTCCCGTAACAGAAATAGACACCACTCTGTTTGAAATGTTTCTACATGAATGTCAACTTCACACCTGACTGGAGGATTCTTTTATTCACTTCTGGCCGTTGTTTATCTTTAAAAGCTGCCTGGACTCTTTCTTTGTCAGCGGAGCAGCTTAAGGGCAGACAGAGGAAGCCTTGGACTTCTCTGTTAAACAACATTTAATCAGCTGTTACTGTTTATTCCCGCCAGGAAAGCTGTTACAGTTTGGTAAATAGTTCAAGTCAGTTTCCAACATTCGGTTGTGATCTCTTAAAGGAAGCCGGAGCCGCAGCTCGGTAATATAAAAGTGCAGATTGTGGTGTCTGCTCCAGAGATTAAAGCTCCCCTTCGGTTCGGCTACACTTTGAAACTGACATTTCTGCA
Organism: Remorina albescens; assembly: GCA_034769265.1. Taxonomy (NCBI): domain Eukaryota; kingdom Metazoa; phylum Chordata; class Actinopteri; order Carangiformes; family Echeneidae; genus Remorina; species Remorina albescens. The sequence goes on along the minus strand of CM068475.1, from coordinate 3,954,906 downwards.
GCAGCAGACATCCACTCGTATCTCAGATCCTGTCCAGCAGCTGAGAGAGGGAGAGGGGAGCCGGAGGACCGGGAGATCCCGGACTGTAGAAAAACTACACAGGACAGTCTGGACCGCTTCAGCGTGAGCAGCTGGACTGAACGTGGTAACAATTATGGGCACAAAAAATGTTTAATTTGGTACCGAGACAGAAAGAAAATTGGACATTAATCTGAGTTTCTGTAAAGAAACAGAAAGAATCAACATTTAAAATGTAATTATCACTGAAACTTTGAGTGGTTACCGTTTTTTCAAAACGCAGGTGACGTCGCAAAATTTTTATTGAAATCTGGAATTCCGTGTTTTTGATATGAATGAATGAATCTGTACATTTCTGAGAAAGTAGGTAATGGGGGCGGGGTCTGTGTCAAGTGACCAATGGGCTTCCTTCTTTGAGACAGAAAGGCGGGACTTTGTTTATTTGTTTAATTGTGGCGTCTGGTGCAGCAGGAGAAGTCCAGCAGCTATCTGAGATCCTTAAAGTTTAATCAGCCCAGTGGAACGATCCAAAGGTCAGTAGGTGGAGTTTACGTCTGAGATCGTTTCTTCAGCTCGGCCTCGTGTGGGAGGTTTCCAGGAAATATCAGATTTCTGTGATTTGACGATACAGTTAAATTTTAGGGTTTGTTTGTTGTTGTTTTTTTTTTTAAATAGATCCCACAGGAGTTTTTTCAGATTAACTAGGTTCACCAAAAAGGTTCTTTTAAAGCAGATTCTCATCAGAAGTGTCGAAGTTAAAGTTGATTGTCATCATCAGAACGAATGTGTCTATAGAGGATGGAGCGTTATCTCACCGATCAGCTCCGGCTCCATCGATCCGGACCGGTCTGTGATTCCTGGCTCAGCTTGTCGGCCTCCTCCGGGTCTCTGAGAGCTGCCAGTAGCTTCAGAGCTGAGACAATAAGACGGCTCATTGATTAATAGAAACTGGCAACGATTTCATTCATCGATTGATCTCCGAAGTAAATTATTTGCTGCATGTGATAATAAACCGAAGTGTCTGAGTTTAGCAGCTTTGGTCAAACATTTCTTTATACTTGACCTTTTTTTTTTAATCCTCTCAAACTGTTTCCAGCCGCTCAGCTGGAGCTGTTGTGCGACACGGACACTGTCGTTGTGTTCATGTGGTTTAAAGTGGCTGTAGCTGTGTAGCTGGTCACCCTGATGTATTGTAATGTAATTTAATGTGATGCAAAATACAGTAGTTAGTCTGTGTGATGCAGGTGGGACATTAACATGGAGACACACTCTGAATGTCAATACAAAGTGCACACACACACACACACACACAGACACACACAGACACACAGTGGGTGGTAACAGGACCATTGAGCTGCTTTGTAATGCACAGACAAGTGCTGTTGTCTGGACACGCCCTCTCTCTCTCTCTCTCTCTCTCTCTGTCGTTTTCCATTGTGATGCTCCGTCTCTCGGCCATTCCTGCAACACAGAGACACACACAGACACACAAAACGACTCTGGGTCAGAATCAAATCATCAAGTGGTTGGTGGCTTGTTCATCAGCAATCTGACTGGAAACAACTGGTTCTTACAGCACATAGGCTTTTTATATTACACACTACAACACACACACACACGTGTGTGAGAAAGTTTCTGTGGGAAAACAGACAAGCTGAACGAACTCTGGCTCTCCATGAGGAGACGACACACACACACAGTTACACAAAAAGCACACACAGCTACACAAAAGCGCACACTTCCTCTGGATACACTGCATGTGAACAAACATATTAACATGTGTTCATGTTCAGTGCTTTGATTTAGTCTTTTTTTACTCTCTTGACGTTTGACCCTGAAGTTTATTTAGATCCAGAAACTCTCACGACCCAAAGACCGGTCTCATGACAGACACACAAACAACACACACACACACACACACACACAGCAGTGAGTGGACAAATGTTCACAACAAAACTAATCGAGTTGGGAAAGTGTGAATCAAATTTTTAAACCTGTTCAGGTTTCAGTCAGTTTTATTCAGTTCTTGTTCAACCAGTTTGCAGAAAACTGATCAGCATTATTGATGATCCTTTTTATTCAAACGAGCTTTATTTAAAACATATAAGACAACATTAACGTTGACTTTAAAGGCTTAAAAGTCAGACGTCTTGTAGGCACATCGGTCATCAGCAGCTCGAGTTGTGAACTGTTCAAACTGTCGTAACTCTTTTTATTTAAATACCAAAAGTGAAGCCGGTCAGGAAAGCTAGAGTTTTAAATTAGAAGAATCTACTGACAGAAATGAGTGAATTTAAGTAATTTCATATCTTTAAAGGTAAAAAGAACCTTTTAAATCTCGAATCCAGAGCAGATTATTGATCGTACCTGACCCTGTTTTATTGGAATTCTGGTTTTGGTTTTTGTTCATTCTCAAATGTTGGGAAAGTGTGAGGTCTTTTTCAGCGTCCTGATGTAAACACCCGAGAAAATGTTGTATATTCGCACATAAACCGTCCCTGAGCGGTCACAGCTTGTCCGATAGCAGTCCGTTGCGTCAGGGTTGCATTGTGTTGTGCGTTGTGTGTTACATTAGCAGACTGGACGTCAGCCAGCGGGCAGTTTAGCTTCGGCTCCGTTTCCATGGTGACTTGTGAAATGCCACGGGGGGTCAGAGGTCAGAGTTCGGTGGTTTGGGGTATTTGGCAACTCTTGAGAAAAAAATATGTGAGAAACATACGCACACACACACACACACACACAGAAGTATTCACATGGACGTTTAACAGCCCAGCACACCCACTCATTCACAGTCAATGGAGGGGTAATTAGGTGTGTGTGTGTGTGTGTTTTTGTGTTTGTTTATGTGCTTGTCTCAGCAGGGAGCCTAGTAGTGACACTTCAACACAACAACAACGTCAAACATTTGGTGTTTGTGTCCTAACAGCTGTGTGTGTGTGTGTGTTTGAAGAACATCAATGTAAATGTGTGTGAGATGTATTCGTACTAACAACAACAACAACAAAAAGAAAAACTTCTCCACAATGAAGTTAAAGAGGTAAAAATTTAAAGGTACGATTTTGGCTTTTTTTTTTAAGATAAAAAAAAAAAAAGACCAAAGTGACTTAAGGCTTCAGAACAAACGTTGGTGGCCCGACGGATGATGTCACCGTGGGTGGTCCGGTGTTACTCCAAGTTGTGTGTTGTGTTGTCGTCTGGACCTTTTAGAAGCGATGGTTAAACTCCCTGATTGGTTTCTATCAGACTTAACGTCCGGCGTTTTAAGCCCCGTGAAGACTGAATTACATTTTTGCTCGCAGCTAAATTCTTCACTTTAGCTATGAAACTGTATTTGTTGTTTGTTATTGACTCTCCGTACAAACTTATTCTGAAGTAAATGGACCAAATTAGCACAGACTGGATGCAGCTCATGTTAAAGACAGGGCCTGTGTTCTCTGGACAGACTGATGTCACAGCAATGCTCCGATGTGCAACACCTTTTCCTCCATGAACAGAGGATCAGAGGAGGCGTGATGGCGTGTTAAAGGTCACTTGATGTTATCACCTCAGTTTTATGTCGGCTTTGAGAGTGGCTGAAGATGGAAGTCACTAAATGAGACTGCAACAGGGCTCAGCTTCTTTTTCTTGCTGTGTGAGAGAATTCACAATTAAGATTCACTGTGGCTGTGAGGATGAGAGAATCAAGACTTCCTCATGTTGTGTGTGCGTTCGTCTCCAAATCAGGGATGTGAGCGGGAGGAAAAAAAATATCTCTTCAGATTAACTCGAGTGACCCGACGCCAGAGAGGAGATGGTGAAAGAGAGGAAGAAATAGTCTGTATCTGGAGCTGAGTGGCTCAGAAGCCGAATCATGAAACCCAGACGCCCGATGGACTCGACGGTTTTCTTCAGGGAGACTAGAATCCCTGAGAAAGTCTGAAATTTACCACAGATACACATGAGATGAAAGATTTGTACTTTAAAAAGTAAAGTAGTTTGTTCATCTGTAGGCCTTCAAAAATCTGAGCTAATGCTGATACAACTCTGTGAACTGTGAGATTCGGCGGCTTCACTAATCTCTTTCTTCCATGTGTCTCTTCCAGAGTGCTGCTGTCCGGTGGAGTCATGGCGGCACTGAGGTGGGAGGTCCTGGCGATTGTCCTGCTGGTTTCCTGTAACGCTGCACCCACCGACATTCTGTATCGGGTTCCCGAAGAGCAGCCACCCAACACGCTGATCGGCAGTCTGGCGGCCGACCGGGGCCTGCCGGACAGCGGCCACCTCTACAAGCTGGAGGTGGGCTCCCCGTACCTGCGGGTGGACAGCAAGACGGGCGAAATCTACACCACGGAGATCCCCATCGACCGCGAGACGCTGAGGGACTGCCGCAACCTGTTTGAGGGCGACAAATGTTTCCTGGAGTTCGAGGTCTCCATCACCGACATGGTGAAGGGAATCGGCTCGGGGCCGCGGCTGATTGAAGGCCGCATCGAGGTGCTAGACATCAATGACAACACGCCGCAGTTCTCCTCGCCCATCCTCACCCTGTCCATCCCCGAGAACACGCACATCGGCGCCCTCTTCTCCATCCCCATGGCGACCGACAGGGACTCCGGCACCAACGGCGTGGCCGAGTATTCTCTGACCACAGGGCCCGACGCTGAACAGCTATTCAGCCTGCAGGTTGCGCTCGACTCGGACGAGAAGCAGCCCCAGCTGGTCGTCATGGGCAACCTGGACCGCGAGAAGAAGGACTCGTATGACCTGAACATCCGGGTGGTGGATGGTGGGAAGCCGGCGAGGGCGAGCAGCGCCCTGCTGCGGGTCACCGTCACCGACCAGAACGACAACGCTCCCAAGTTCGAGAGGACTCACTACGAGGCCGAACTCCCGGAGAACAGCCCGCTGGGACACTCTGTGCTGCAGGTCAGTGACATCACAACGTCTGAGGCCGTCTCCAGACTTTCTGGTTTTCCAGGTTTGCCATCATGTCGACTTTGATAAAAAAGACTGACATGAAGCTAATCGATAGTCGATGAAGCAAAGATAACAACTAAATCTATCAAGGATGTAATAATAGGACTTATTCTCTTTGGGATCGGGGTTATATAAACGTTTCTTTTCCACAGACTGGGACAAAACAAACGCTTTGTAGACTACCTGACTATGATTACTGTCACAGACAGCGTCATCTGCTCGTGAATTGGGACTCCGATGTCGTTTTACTCCTTCAGCCACTTCTGGTTTTAAATAGCAGATATTAAAAGAAAAGCTGATGAAAATTCTCTGTTGAGCAGCTTCTTGAACAAATATTTGTCTTCACTATCAGAGCTCAGCATGTAGAGCTACCTCTTCCCTAACATTAGAAAGGAGGGGGAGTTTCATTCTGTCCCTCCTCATGTCGGAGCGATTTTATTTCTTCCTTGTCCACCAAACGTACAAGAGGAACCTTTGGCCCTTCCGATGATAACAGCGGGACAACATGGCGCGGCCACCGCACACAATTTGCTGCTCAATTATCCGTTCAGACAGATGGTGCAGCGGAGGTGAAGGAGGGCGTGGGATCACCGCGTGTAGTCACATATTAACCACTGAGTCAACTTCACCTTTGAGCCCTCGGCCCACGAGGCGGCGATATGTGGCGCCTCCGTGCGTGGGCAGGACGGGAAAGTTTTGTTCGGTTAGTGTCGCAGAAGATCCGCCTCACTGTATCATCCTGCGTTCTCTGCCTGACTGCGGCACAAACAGCCAGCCCTCCAGTGAGCCATGCATGACTTAATCTGAGTCAGTCATGAGATTATCCACGGGTCTTATTGGTATTATTGCTCTGGATGTGGCTCGTTGCATTTCAGCGACAGAATTTATTTCACTTAATGTGAGTTTGAGGAGTGAGGGGACGACTCTGATCTGTTTAAATTGTCGAGAGGCGACGCAGACATTCGCTCCTCTGCAAACAGTTTTATTCCATTGCAATATTTAGAATTCAAACATCTGATATTAGATGGGTTTCCATCTTAGAATAAATCTCAGGGAGATTCTTACAGTGTCTTGAAATATTAACATAAATATTAATGAGGAAGTTTAAAAAACAACTTTATAACTAAACTGATGCTGTTTTTAGTTTTGTTTTTTCTGACGATTCATTCAGTTTCACCTCAGCTTTCAACCTGATCTCACAGCCTTCATCAGCAGGTGGAAGTTGACCTTGAGATTAGTTGGAAAAGTGAAAGCACGACGAAAAGCCAAAAAGTGGCATATTTCAGACAAAGAGAAATGAAATATTTCCTTTCGTATAATTTATCAGATTTGAAAACATTTGAATTGAATTTGGCTCCCGGTGCCTCACTGGTGTACTGAAGGGTCACCTCTTTGTGACTGAGCCACAAAGCAAACAAAGTTGCTCTAATTTTGTTTCCTGTATCTTCCTGCTGGACTCATCAGAGAAATAAAGGCCTTCGAGACCTTTACTTTTCTAATAATCATAAATTTTCTTTGTGATGAATGAAATGATGTTTAAAATCTGTCAAATTGTTCCTGCATTGGTTTTGTTCCCCTTTCAGACGAAGAATCTTCTCAAATCTTGAGCTCATTATAGACCAAAGAATACATGACAATTGACAGAGATGTGACTGTCATTATCTCTAATGACTAATTTCGGAAAATGACGATAAAACAGACTAAATACTTCTTTGACAACTGGATGATTAATCAACTAAATGGAGGAAGCCCAGAATGAACTGAAGAGTCCACACTGAACTACCATGTAATTATAGTGTAATTTAGTCAACAATAAACCAGACAGGATGTTAACTGTGATGGATTATCCCTCTGCAGTAACTCTGCAGGCTTAGAGAATACAAACCAGAAGGAAGAAACCAGATTTGAAGGTCGGTCATAAGAGAAGAGAAACGAGAGGTTTGTTTTTGTAAATGGGCTGAAACGTGCGAGAGAATCTGGTGTGCTCATCTAAGAACACAGTTGGTCTTGCTGGTTAACTGTTAACAGCGTTTATATTTGCCGTACGTCTGCACCGAGCGGCCTTGGAGAGCGGCCAGCTCCGTTCTGGCTCCATCACGGCAGCTCTGTGCTCCAGCAGCTCAACTGTTCAATACACAATTCTCAGAAGCTGTCAATAATTCACCGCTGTTTGGTGATGTCTGCTGCTTAAAGCCGCACCGAAGGAAAGGAAATCAATGGGCAGGAGAAATTATAATTTCACTCTAACGCTTTCTTTAACCTTAACCCGACCGATGTGGATTGGTGACTTCCACGGTCACCCCCAGGTGCCGATGACGGTCTGTCACAGTCTGTGATCCTGAACAGGCAGGAAACCAGATATTTATTATCTGGCAGTGTGAAGTGGAGTCTGTGGAAAAGGAAGATCCCTCAGAGATCGCGTTGGCCGTGTTAACCTTTTCAACGCTTCAAATACTCTCGTAGTATCATGCGAGAAAACCCAAACCTCATTTTTTCCAGAGAATGAGAATATTCCAGCTGTCGTGAGGAGGAAGGGGACATTTGGGAAACAGGAAATTTAAAGGCTGCAGGTTATTCTCATGATTATCGATTAATCACTCACTCCGTCAAACCGAAGAGTTGTTTTTATCTTCAACATAAATTCAAAAGGCCAAAATACAAATTCAACAATAATCCAAGATCAGATGAACTATCACATGTTCAGCTTTTAGTCTTAAAAATGAATTTCATCTGTTTCCAGTCTTGATGATAAACTAACTAGGAGCTCCCTCTCTCTCGCTACATATTTACCTGCAGTTGAAAAAGGGAGGTATCGATCTTCTCATCTCATTCTTGGCACAAAAGAAAAAGGAAATAAGTGTGTTTCTTAGAAAGAGCTTATCAAACACTTCTGTGTCCTTGGCCTAAACAACAGGAGTTTTATTGTTTGTTTGAATAAACTAAAATAACCTTAGCCCCTTTGATAGATTTATTTTCTTCTCTTTCTCAAGAAAGCAATATTTTTAGGATTTATATTCCAGGAGATTATTTTTGCTGAGTGCAGGCCTGGCCCGAGCCCAGGTCTGCTTTAAAGGAATAAATGGCCTTAAAATTTAAAAACCCTAATTACATTACTGTAAGTCCCAGGTGAAGGCTGTGGAAACGCTGAACCAGCAGCACCTGGGACATTTAAATCAGCTGTTCAACAACTAGTTCATTTGAAACCGCACACCGACCTACATTTTCTCACCACAGCTGAGCCATTGAATGAACATAATTAAAAACTATTAGATGTTTAGATAGAAAGGCGTCCTAATGAGTACATCCTAAGTGATGTTCTGCTGACTGCCCGTGTCTCCTAATTGACTAATTACCTCCATTTACTTTGGGTTTGGGCACATGAAGCCGGATGGTGACCGACACTGGTCTGTCCTCTCTGGTCTCCTAATGGGCCCTGAGGAGCCGGGCCTTTTTTAATAATGAGAGGAACATTAGCATTCACTCATCTGCCCATCCGATGCCAATGACCCGCTGCACGGCCATTAGATGTTGTTGTCTGAGTGTGGGCACTCAGCTTTGATCCTCTGTTGTGTTTCACACACAGCAGAAAAAAAAAGCCTCCCCCTCAGGAAAACACAAAAGGCTTGGTAGTGTTGCATTAGTTATGGTTGTGACTCTTTTTAAGTCAAAGACTCTAAATATTCGATAAAGTTATGGTCCTAAAAGGAGCGTTGGGGAGTTTACAGGCTGCCAGTTATCTCTGAAACACAAATTCTGACTATGAATAGACAGGACTTGGTCAAATGAGACGTACACACATATGAAATACTCCTAAAAAATAAGTGCTTTTAAACTGTACAGATATAGATGGAAATCTTCTGCTTCAAAAGGTTAACCCTCTTGTTTTGGCCCCGTAGGTTCGAGCCAACGACGCAGACACCGGCATCAACGGAGAGATCGACTACAGCCTCCATCAGGCATCGGAGACCGTCCAGAGGCTTCTGCGCATTGACCGCTCCAGCGGTATCATTTATGTCAAAGGCCTGGTGGACCGCGAGGAGGAGAGCTTCCTCAAGTTCTTTGTGGTTGCCAAAGATCGCGGGCCCAACTCTAAGAGCTCCAAGGTGCTGGTGACCGTCAACATCAAGGACCAGAATGACAACGCTCCGGCCATCGAGATCCGCGGTATTGGTTTGGTGATACACCAGGATGGAGTGGCCAACATCTCAGAGGACATGCCTATTGGCACCGCGGTCGCATTGGTCCAGGTGTCAGACCGTGACGAGGGGGAAAACGCTGTGGTTACATGTGTCGTTGCTGGCGATGTCCCATTTCAGCTTCGACCTGCAAGTGAATCAACCAACGATCGGAAGAGGAAATACTTCCTGCAGACAACAACGCTGCTGGATTATGAGCATGTTAAGGATTACAGGATTGAAATTGTCGCTGTGGATTCTGGGAACCCGGCCCTTTCCAGCACCAACTCCCTTAAAGTGCAGGTCACAGACGTGAATGACAACACGCCAGTCTTTTCTCCCGTGTTGGTCGAGGTGGACTTTGCGGAGGGAAATCAGCCAGGTGACAGGGTGCTAGATGTTGTGGCCACAGATGCGGACAGTGGCACCAACGCAGAAATGGCCTACAGCATCATCGAGCGCTCAGCCTCCAGGCTCTTTGAGATCGATGCCAACAGCGGGGAGGTTCGTGTGAAGAATCTGTTGGACCGGGAGGAGACGGAGCGTTACGAGTTTCGGGTGGCGGCAGCAGATAAGGGCGTTCCCAGCAAAACAGGCACCGCTACAGTGGTGATTAATGTTCTCGACCGCAACGACAATGACCCAAAGTTTATGCTGAACGGCTACAGCTTCTCTGTCATTGAGAACATGCCTCCACTCAATCCTGTTGGCGTGGTGACCGTAACTGATGCTGATAAAGGAGAAAACGCTCGAGTGAGGCTTTTTGTTGAACCAGACAACGGCAAGTTTGTCATCCAGAATGGAACAGGAACCATCCTCTCCAGCATCTCCTTTGACCGCGAGAAGGAGAGCACTTACACTTTCCGCCTGAAGGCCGTGGACGCCGGCGAACCTCCTCGGTCCTCCTACGTAGGTGTGACCATCAACGTCCTGGATGAGAACGATAACGCTCCCTATGTCACCAAACCGTCCAATTCTTCCTTCATTTACTTGAAACCAAACTCCTCACCAGAAACCCGTGTGGAGGTGGTGGAGGCCGAAGACATTGACTCTGGGCCTAATGCCGAGCTGTTTTACACCATCACAGGCGGAAACCCTTATGGCCTGTTCCACATCTCGCCCAGCAGTGGGGAGATCACACTGGCCCAGGAATTTAATGGGAAGCACAATGGTCTGCACCGCCTGGTGGTGAGGGTCAGTGATAAAGGCAAACCTCCCCGCCACACCACCGCCTTGGTTCATGTCTTCGTCAACGACACCAAATCCAATGTCTCTCAGATCGAATCGCTGGTGGGACACAGCCTCTACACCCCTCTGGACAGGGACATTGCTGGAGATCCCAACTACGCCCTTGCTCAACGCAGCAATATTTTGTATGGTAGCCTGGCGGGTATCGCTGGTGTGATTATGGTCATTGTGGCCGTGGTGGTCATCAGACACCGGCTTCAGAAGGACACCAAGAGCGGCTACCAGGCTGGCAAGAAGGAGAGTAAGGACCTTTATGCTCCGAAGCAGGGCCCCAAAAATGGCAAAGGGAAAAAGAGCAAAAAGGGGAAAGCTCCGAAACCCGCCAAACCGCTGGAGGAGGACGAGGAGGCCAGCCTGCAGAAAGGCCTCAAGTTCAATCTCATCAATGACAACGTCAACGACAGTCCCAGAATTCACCTGCCACTGAACTACCCACCGGGAAGCCCCGATCTGGGCCGCCACTACCGCTCCAACTCCCCCCTGCCTTCCATCCAGCTGCAGCCGCAGTCTCCCTCCGCCTCCAAGAAGCACCAGGCCGTTCAGGACCTCCCAGCCACCAACACCTTCGTGGGAACCGGCGACAACAACTCCACAGGCTCCGACCAATATTCGGATTACAGCTACAAGGCCAACCCGCCCAAATACAGCAACAAACAGGTAGGAGAATACGCAAATACGGCATTGTACAACAGGGACATCTATTGGACCAACCAGGTGTGGTAGTCATGCTGGGACAGCCGATATTCTTCCACCAAAGTTGCACTGATCCCCCTCCACAGCACCCACCTCCAAACTGCCATTTCCCCTTTTTTTGTCTTTTGGTTTGGTTTTGTTCACCATTTCTGTTTTTGTTCTGTTTTTGGACACCACCATACTCACACCATGAAGGATTACATAAGGGATAGACCAAATATGGGTTTACCAAGATCATCTGCCATCTTTCTGGTAACCCCCCCGAAATGAACTCTGCTGATCCAGAACATGCTTGAGGGTGCTTCTTAATGATTCAGTTGTTGTTGTTTTTTTTGGTTTGTGATTTGTTTTTGTTTTTTGCTGTTGCTGTCCAACCATACAGTACTATGTTCCATTCACTTCTGTTCTATTAAACCAACACGATATAACACGTTATATTCTGAATATTCTACAAAGCAAAGTTTGGTTTGCAAGATTTCGCATTTGCAAAGTTGGAAATCCTGAATAATGGGTTGGAAAGCCCATATGGGTCTATCCTTAGCCTCTATATGTTCTTCATTTCTTTTATTTGTGTTCACCTTGTCACAGTGGGTTAAATGAAGGAGTTTATGAGTTGATCTTTTTTTCATTATTCCGAAATGTTTTGGCTCTGCAGCCGTTGAAAGGTTCGCACTGACGTCTTCATTAAGTCTCAATGCGTTTTTCCTTTTTTACTTTTTTGGAGAGCTGACTGGCGGTTTAAAGCTGCTCTTTATGGCCCGATCAGCTTGTTGAAGTGTGACAAAGAGTGACTGTGAATTCCTGAGCTAGTTTCTTTCCCTTTTTTTTTTTTGTGTGTGTACCCATTTTTATTGTTTCTTGCTTTCTTTGGCCGGGAACTTGACTGGCGGAGCAGCACTTTAGAGTGTTTCCATCCAGTTCAGACCAATTTAAGGTAATTTCAGCCCGGTCAGGGATCCAAGAAGTGAAGAAAGAAAGAAGGGGAATTAGGAGGTGGAGGAAAGGGAGGGCTTTTGGGAAAGAAAAAAAAAGAGCCACTACACTATGAAGGAAAAGGTACACTAAGACTAAATACAACCATTTCTTAACCTCTGCTGCTCCTGTCAGGTCAGCTGAAATACGACTTAATTCCGCCATGTTCCCAATCACCAGGGCTAAGAAGTCAATTGTTTGCACAGATAAATGGCAGGTAATTTTCCAGGCGCCCGCCTTATTTTACCCAGAGTGCCTTGCTCTATTCTATTTAATGTACAAAAGGGGGGATGGGGAGGTTGGGGTTGAAATGGAAGGGCGGGGGGCGGGGTTTGCCATTAAGTGCGTGATTGTAACGAGCTTTCACGCCATGTCGGCTGTTCTGTAGGGCCTCGTGTTGATGGACTTGGGTCGGGGGGGGCTGGGGGGAGGGCTGTGGAATAGAAACTGTCGTGTGCACTGTGAAAGGAGACAATCACATGGAGGTGTCGTCGTAGCGATGTTCAGACTGTACATATATGTGAACGACTATTTTTTGTTCTGTTTGTGTTTTGTTTTTTTCATCTGCTGTTTATGTTGCAACATTATTGTGTCGTGTTGTGTTGCATTGCATGCATTTGTTTGTGTGTGTACTTAACAAGACTGTTTCATTGACCTGTGGTCACCATCTACCAAAGACTCACACACACACACACACACACACACACACACACACCATGGCCATGACACAGTTTGTATGTGAAGCTGAAGTTCAGACTGCGTTTCGTTGTTCGGTCGCTCTGCTGACTTCCTGCTGGGTCTTTGTTTACCTTGTTAACACTCGAGCCTGCAGGCGTCAAACTTCACACTTTAAAGCCCCCCCATATCAGCTCTGTTCCATCACACGCTTGTTCAATCATGTACACTCTTCCCTGGGGGGAGGGGGGGGGGCAACTGTACAGTGTCTTTTTGTTGTTGTTTTTTACAGCTAAAATCAGATTTTATTTCAATAAACATGATGCTTAAATGTCACATTGACGCTCTCTGTGCTTTCACTGGGCAGATGAAGGGGGAGGGGGGTCATTTTCATTTTCCATCCTTCACTTGTGGAGAGTAAGTGTATCATGCAGATTTTAACAGCAGTTGACATTTAAATCCTCTTCAACAGAAACAACTTTGTCACAGACGAGCAGGTAAGAGCTGAGACGGTCTGTGTATGGACACGTGGCTGATGAGGAAACTACTCACTTCCTGCGGTGTGTGTTTCATGTGTATCTATTGAAGGAGAAGTTGCATCGACCTTATTGATCCCACTCAGTTACTTTTAGAGTCAGCAGCACACGTTCAAGAAGATATCAGTCAATATGACCGAACAACTGTTTACAGATTAGAACTGATTTAGAGAAATTGTCGCTTATGTTTCTGCAGCTTTTCCTGTAGCTAAGAACGTTTACCGCCTTGTTGAAATGGTGGCAAAGAGGTCAAAGGAGCTGGCTTGTGTTGCCCGCCTGCTTCACGTAGGGGGTAAATATGGGTAGGTTGTGGGGAGGGGGGATGAAGGAGCTACTTCGGGTGGAGCCGCTTATTGACCACCAGATCTGACAGCATCCAAGTTTAAAAAAAAAACAAACAAAAACAAAAAAATGGTGGAGACGATTTTAAACTGCAGTTTGACGTAAAGAGATCTTGAATACATCCCGACCGTTCACATAAAAACACATCGACCATTCTCTGAGTCTGTCTCTTTAAAATTTATAGCCGTCTACCTGTTGGTATGTGGCCTGTACACACAAAAACGCACACACACACACACACACTGTGGACTTTGAAGCAGACATCAAAAGCAGACAGCAGGTGCTGGAGCAGTCGGGGTCAAAGGTCAAATATCACTCAGGAACAGTTATTAGTGGCTAAGAGTGAAAGGGTCAAAGGTTAATTAGGGTGCAGCCTCCCCGCTCCCTCCCTCGGCTCTGACTCCTCCCCTCATCTGGATGACATATGAACGCTGACCAACTCCGCTGTCTCTATGGTAACACAACGACCTGTGTGTGTGTGTATGCTGACTCATAATGCCGGCCACCACCGTCCTCGTCTCCTCCCTCCCTCAATCCAACAAAATCCCTCCTTTGGATGAAGAGGTTTGTGTGTCTGTGTGTGCGGGTTTAGGTGTGTTGCCTGTTTATATAAGCTCTGAGTCGAGTGTCTGGTTGTGCCGAACACTGACTCTGTTTACATGGAAATAACATAATCAGCTGTTGCAATCCATGAAATTAGTCAGGTAAAGGTCGGTGCATCAGTCTGAATCTCATTGTTAAGGAATGTTTTTTAGTCCAAAGTTCAGATTTTTTGGCACCAACAGTGACGTTCATACTTGAGATTTGGGAGTCCTGAGACAGAAAACAGCTGATACAAACACTACAAGCCACAACACATTAGAAACATTTGATAAAAACCTGTAAACACCTGCAGAAAGGGGGAGAAACCTCAGTGTCTGTAAGGAAACACTTTGTTGTTGGCCAGCGCACCGCCATGCATGCGGCGTTGGGCTCCGTTATCACGACGGCCCATCAGGAGGCTGCAGCCACATCTGCAGCCACATCTGCATTCCTCTGAAGGCCCCGCGGTGCTTTAAACTCAGCCGTTCCTCTCTGAAGGTGAATCAGAGCAGACAATCTCTCTCAAGCAAGCGATCCAACAATCACACCTGAGGGGAGATGAGGCGGGGGCTGACAGTCCCGTAAGCACCTTATTAAATGTCAGGAGAAGCCAGAAAATTCTAGTTTGTGCAACAAAGGTGTCGTCACTCTGTAAAAAGCCAACTGACAGCATTATTAGACGGTGACCCGATTCAGGGCCACGTCCTTTAGGAGATGGTCAAACTAAAATGAGTAAGATTTGCACCAGCTGAGCTCTCTTAAACACATCACCCGTGTTTGCTGCCATGTTTTTATTGCCAATGTGCTTTAAATCATGGGAGAGCGTGGGCCCCTTGTTCAGGAAAAGGACACACTTAGACGTGAAGGAGCCTTTGAAACAGGGCAGCCTGGTCTCGTCATGAAGATGGTCTCTGTCATACACAAAAAAGGCAGAAATTGTTTTTAGAGCCTGACAGAAAAGTTCAAAATCTGCTTCAAGAGCTCAGCTCACTCCTCACGCCACGAGGAGGGGGCGAATTTCAAGTCTCGTTTTGGAAAGTTAATTAAAATGTGACATCCAAGCTCTCGGACCATCCAGCTAACACTTCACATCTAAACTGGAGTTGGTGTTCAAGCAGGCAACAGCTGGTTGAATCAGAGGCAGCACGATACAACCTGGCTTTTCTGCAAAGGTTGCATTCAGAAATTTAGATACTTGATACACACAAAAAAAAAAAAACTGTGGAGGAGCAGTTTATTTCAAATCAATGAGGCCGTTCTCCTTTTGTTGGATCAGCCAAAGTGGCATCTGGGTAACAAGACAAATATTGATATATCTTATAACAAAATACATAATTTAAAAAATGAGCTATTTCACGAAGGCCACAAAAGATCTTTAAAAAGGAATCAAACTTTAGTGCTGAAATGATCACAACATGTCTTTATGGTAACTTGGATAAGGTGTCACAAGTAGGATTTAAAGGCGTTTCAAACTAAAGTCTCTCAGATATAAATGGGATGAAATATCAGATCGGTCCGTCAGGTTCTATCCCTAAAATCCCGCTTTTGATTTCTGCCAGTTGCCCGGATGAAATGATGAATACTGAGCAAATGACATACCCAGACACACACATGGGAATGTAACACCATCCAAAAGGTGTTTTCCATTTCACTGGACCTGCTAATGTTCACACTAAACACTCATAATCATTGAGCTTGGCAGCAGTTACAGTCCATTAAATGATTACTGAGTTAAAACAGGTGTTTTTAATCAACAACATGTGTCCCCTTCGGTTTGACAGACAGAGGACTTCCTGTCTCTTTATGATCTGGGCCTCGCTCTCACAAAAAAAGAAACCATAATGGCAGCCATTAGCCTGAGAGCTAGCAGCCCCCCCTCCAGCAGAAATTATAGTAATTCCACAGCGGTGGCTAAAAATGTAGTGAGGCAGGGAAAGGTGAGAGGACGATGTCCCCGAGCCCTGTTCCTCCAGCTGCAGGACAAACAAAAGGAGCTCTGAGATTAATCTTGATTCAAACTCCTCAGGTGGGTTTACCCGCTCCACCTGAAAGGGCGGGGTCTTTAAACAAAGATGGAGGTCACGACACAGCGAGCAGACCGGCTGGCCGCTTGTTGTGACGTCTACATCGGCTGTGTCTGTTGGTCTAAAGTCTCTGGATCAGTCCTGTATGTCTCTGAAGTTGTTCTGAGTTTATTGTGTTGACAGAATAAAGACAGAGAAACGTGGACAATCAGATATTTGGAGCATTAGAGGCTTTGGAGCAAATTTTTCATCATTACTGCTCAGCAGAACTCCTCATCAGATAAAGATAGAAACTTCAGGAACTTTCTGTGAAAAATGTAACATCCGTTTTGTTTGTGTTTGTTTGTTTGTCTGACTTAGTATCCCCAATTACAGTGAGCAGAGTGTTTATTCACTGACATATATAATTAGCTGAAGTCGAGCTGATTCTGAATATGTGCAGACTTGGTGACATTTTCAAAAACTTTATCAGGAAAAACACAGAGGCGTGAAAAAAAACGGAAAAGCCTTAATGTGGGTCTAAATCAATGACATCTCTATCAGCCTCGGCTTTGTTTTTAGTGCAAATTAGCAAATGATTATAGTTGTAATTGGTGAGCATCATCAGGGTGAGCTTTTTAGCGTGCACATGTCAGCACTCAGCTGCTCACAGAGCTGCTAGCAAGGCTGCTGACAATTTTTACTGGCAGTTAAAAGACGCTTGATCGAAGAACAAGTGAAAAGAAAGCCAAATGAAACGTAGCTTTGTGTAGCGTTTACTTCTGGATGGATTTAAGCTGAAAAAGAAGACGTCAGCAGCAGCTCGTGGCTATTTTTGGGGCGTTTCTCCTCCCACTCTCTGAGTGCCTGAATAGTCTGAGTCCTGCTGATGTTTGTGTTGTGTCGACTGTTGCTTTTGTCTTGTCACTGAGTTTTTGTATGTGACTAAACGGCCGCTTCCTCTTTGAAAAAGACACCTACAGAAAGAAGCAGTGAATGAATAAATAACCCGCTTTGATGCTTAACAGATGTGGAAGTGCAGGAGTTTGTACCCAGCTCAGGTCATGCATGTGTGTGTGTGTGTTTTTGTTTGTGCAGATGTTCACAGGTTGGAACAGGTATGACGACAAGTTGGAGATCCATCTTTCTGTTTTTCGACAGTGCTGATGGTGCAGGATTGAGCCTGGGAGGGGAGGTGGGGGGGTGGGGGGGTGTACCTGGTCATAAAGGGGCCTTTGTAACACGAACACAAGCTCACATTATTTTTCCTAAAGCACAAACATTCCTGAACACGGAGATCACTCAGCACAGCCTAATCCTCGCTGCTGTATACACACTGATGGGCGGGGCCTGTCAGATAGACGGGACGCCATACATCCACTTGAAATGTGGAAAAAAAAACAAACACCTGAGCCCGAATGAACTCCAGTCGCACAACAGGATGTGAATCATTTCTATCCTAAAAAGATTTTTGCCAGGACGAGTCTGAGTGTCGTCACTGCTGAGCGCGCTCCGGTCAGGAGTCTGGATGAGAGCAGGTGATTCAAAGTCTCAGTTCGATAACAGCAGGTGAAATAAAACTGTTCAAAGTTCAGCTGTAAAACAGTCAAACCTCCATATGAAGAAAAAACAAAGAGCAGAATATCACCAACTGCAGCCGACCACTGATAACGACGAAGGTGGTTCATTGTACATTCAAATATTTATAATAATTAGTCCAACATTCCCGAATTTGGTAAAAGGTCTAAAGGTGTCATATTTCACTGATCACACAAATTTCTTTCTTTTATTTTGATAGTCACCTATTGAGCCACCAGGCCACTCTTCTTTTTATTTACAAAAAAAAAAAGAGACACATTTCTTGTTTTGCGTCATTTTCTGAATCTGATCATCCTTTAAACTTAAAAACTTATCCGTCACTTTGGGGAGTTCAGTCCCTACAAAACGTCCGGTCCTGTCTCCGTTGTCCCCCTCAGTCTTTCACGTTCGGTCCGCGAGCAGCAGAGAATCGGACCTCCGCCGACTGATATCAGATAATGAGGAACTGAAAGGACAACATCCGACTTCGGTTCCTACTGATGTTGTAAAAGAAAAGCGATAGTTACAAAGTGGTTCATAGAGCAAATTGCAAAAGGTCAGAGTAGATTCAACAGGATGAAAACATTAAAATGTCCTTGGAGATTCTGACAGACACTTAAAAGTCTATTGGATTTTTAAAGTTTCTCCATTTTAGTGATAAAAAAGTATGATAGAATTGAACCAGTTAGTCCGTTAATAACCACTTAGCTGTTGGGTCACCACAGGAAGTACCTATTTTAGCCCACATCATCGTCATTCTATCTAGAAGTCTATGGGAAAATGTCCCTCCTCCTCTCTTATATTGAAGTCTACGGGAAAATGTCCCTCCTCCTCTCTTATATTGAAGTCTATGGGAAAATGTCCCACCTCCTCCTTTATATTGAAGTCTATGGGAAAATGTCCCTCCTCCTCTCTTATATTGAAGTCTATGGGAAAATGTCCCACCTCCTCCTTTATATTGAAGTCTACGGGAAAATGTCCCTCCTCCTCCCTTATATTGAAGTCTACGGGAAAATGTCCCTCCTCCTCTCTTATATTGAAGTCTATGGGAAAATGTCCCACCTCCTCCTTTATATTGAAGTCTATGGGAAAATGTCCCTCCTCCTCTCTTATATTGAAGTCTATGGGAAAATGTCCCACCTCCTCCTTTATATTGAAGTCTATGGGAAAATGTCCCTCCTACTCCTTTATATTGAAGTCATGGGAAAATGTCCCTCCTCCTCCCTTATATTGAAGTCTATGGGAAAATGTCCCTCCTCCTCCCTGATTTATCAGTAAATGTTTTCCTGATGAGTTTATGGTTTCAATACAACATGATGTTCAAAGATGGCGGTGAGATGCCACGTGGTCGTATCGGAGGGTCTTCTCCCGTTAAAGCTTGACTCTTATTTGTTGACGGAGAAGGAAAAGATGTAAAGATGTTTCTCTGAGGAATCAGGGCTTCACACATTTAGGAAGACGCCGTACGTCAATGTTCTCGGAGACGAAGAGCAGGAAAATGAAAACCTTCTCAGGTCTGACTCTTTTAGTCGCATGTCACTGTTTATTTGAACCGGAGAACTGAAAACCGCGAGAGACGTGAAGACACTTCTTCAGTCTCCTATTCAGGCTTTCTCTCCATCTCTGTCTGTCTCCGTCTATCTCGGCCACCCCCTCAGGGCTGTGATTGTGTTTGAGCCACCGAGATTACTCAATGCAAAGATCAGTGTGTGTGTGTGTGTGTGTGTGTGTGTGTTTTATGTGGAGACAGAAATCAAACACACAAGAAACTATTTTGTCTGTGTATATTATTGTGTGTATTGTGTGCTTTATGTGTGTGTGTGTGTTGTCTTGCCACCTGCTCCAACAACACAAGCGAAGTAGAACGGAATCCTGCCTGAGGCCTCACACAAACACACACACACACACACACACACACAAGCATCCACATGCACATAGGCAAGAAAACAGGCGACATTAAATACGAGTATGTAGAGAAGAGGAGGAGGAGTGTGAGTTTAGTGAAGAGGAAAAAATGAGGAGGAGAAGGAGGAGATGAAGGGGAGTACAAACACACACACACACACACACACAACACACACTTAAACACAATCCACATTTCACAATGTATATTACCTGTTGGTGTGTGTGTGTGTGTGTGTGTGTGTGTTTTGAAACAGGGATGGTAGCAGGTGGTGTGACTCAGGAGGTTACTGCCCTCCACCACACACACACACACACACTCACACACCTACACACACATACAAACACCTGCAGGTGGGGTCAAAGGTCAGATGCTGTACAGCTGCTCTGTGCACCCGGTTGCTGAACTCTCTGTCTGCACAAAAACATACACACACAATTCTGCATGCTGTTATCTGTGACATCAGTGCAGATGCTGCCAACATTAATTCCCACACACGCTGACGATGTGTGTGTGTTCAATAGAAACAAAGAAAAGATGAACAGACTCAGGTTCAGGTTCAGGTTCAGGTTCAGGTTCTCCACGACGATCCTGGCTCTTCTTAAATCCTGATTCTGAACAAAAACAAAGCATGAAAACAGATGAATAGATGGATGGATGGACTGGTAGTAATGAGCAGCAGATGCTACGTGACAATCAGGACTATCAAAGACAAAGAGAGAGCGACTTGAGGACCTTCTGCCAAGTGTACAGTTAGTGGAAGTTGCCGCGGCAACAGCCTCCATCTGCAGTCTGACTGACTGACAGGTGACGGCAAGAGAAGTGACAGCTACCAGAGAGAGAGAGAGGAAGAGAGACAAAGACAGAGAGAGAGAGAGATGACTTCATCCTTCAGAAAATAAACCATCGTCACCAGCAGCTCTTCCCTTCCTCGTCTGATCTGATCATATCAACTTCCAGGCAGCATAATTGAATCTTTATTGGAGGCCGTGGTCCGCTCACATTGTCTCCCTGCCGCTTCCTCTTCGGCGTTGACTTCCTGCTGCTCTCTGTCACACAGCAGCTTCAGAGTTTGACCTGACAAACAAGAAGCAGAATGAATGAGCGGAGCGGCAGCCTCCCTGTCTGCACTCAGGATTCAGCCCTAAACACAAACAGCAGCTCAGCCAGGAGCTCCCACTGTTTGTTTTTGTGTTTGTGTCTGATGTGAATCTGACAGTCAGGTCCAGAGTGAGGAAGGTTTATGCGAAGGCCGCATTTCAATATTCCTCAGAACAAACATCAGGATTTTTTCGACTTAACTCCCATTTTCTGTGCTATCGGGTCGTTTTATTGGACGTGCCATCCAGCACAAGGCAAGAATGAACTATCAGATAATAAAGAAGATGCAGCAACAATAAAAAGAACCATTTTAAATAATTTAGTCATCATTAAATGTGGACACGGCTGCATTTTATTTGGTTTTACTTAATTAGCATGCTAACCTCGATAACCTCGATTCTGCAAAATAAGGAGCAGTTGGGAAACAGAGCTGGGGCCAGTTAAACAGAACACCGTAAGATTTTCCTTAAAAGTGTGAGTTAAAGTTTCCCAAAAATAAAAACAGCTGTACAAACTCCCTGAGGGTTCCTTCGTATATTTAAGGTTCTCTTCTCATCCTAAAGTCTGATACTGAAGGAGTCAACACTAAACGGACATCCGACTCCAGATTCAGTTTGGCTACATGAAGTGATGATGAAGGCAAAGACTTGATATGAAAACCAACCAATCTTCATCTTCACTGCCATCCTCATCCACAGCTTCACACTTCAACATCTCCATCATCTTCATCACCGTCATCATCATCGTCCCGCTGATACCCTTCAGTTATCTTCATCATTCGAACTGCTGAGGAAGACTTTTTTTTTTTTTAACCTTCGCCGGTCATTCATAAATTTCTCATCTGTGAGTTTTATCTCTATGATTAATCATTTTGATTCCTCCTCCCGTCACTTTATGAGCACACCTTCATCTTCCCCATCTTCATCTTCATCCTGTTTATTTTCTTCACCTTGCCAGTCTTAATCTTCATCCTCATTAACATCACCTTCCTCCTCCTCTCCTCTAACAGTCCAACAGGATGTCACACTCTGCAGACTTTTACCTTTCTGTTACTTTATATGTCTCCGTCTGCCCGACACACACACACACACTAACACACTAACACACTAACACACTCGGGGGCGGCCTCTGCCCTCGTCACGCTCTGCCCTGCAAGGTCCAGGGATTTTATGACTGGTAGAGATGTGTGTCTTTCGCCTTATATATATATATGTGTGTGTGTGTGTGTTGGTTAACTGCTTCAGCGCTGAGGCAGAAAATGATGCATCGGTCAGCTGAGCTCAGAGGTTTTATATGAAGTGCACTTCCTTCCTTCTTTCTTTCTTCACACCTATTCTTCCATCCTTCCTTTGTTCCTTCCTCCCTCCTCTTCTGTCTCCTTTCCTTCTTTCCTCACTCGTATTATTTCTTTCCTTTTTCATCCATCGTTCCTTTTCCTGTTCTTTCTCTCGTGTTCCCTTCTTTCTTTTACTTGGCTCTTTCCTTTCCTTTCTCCTCGCTTTCTTTCACCTCCTTTTCATCTCCCTCCTTTTCTCTTTGCCTCCCTTTTTCCTTCCTTTCTTTTGTTCTTTCCGTTTTCCTCCTCCCTCCTTCCCTGTGTCTTCTCTCACCTGTTTTAATTTAGTACAGCTGCTTCATTCTTCACCTTGAACCACCTCTCCTTCCTCTGCTCACACTGTGGAGAGGAGATAAGAGAGAGGAAGAGAGAGAGAGAGAGATGTTGTCGTTCTTTACGAGGCGTTTTCTCTCCGTATCACCTGAACTGTCTGTTTGGATTGGAAACACTCCTCTCCTCTTTCCTCTCTCTCTTTATCTCTCTCCCTCATCACCTCTCTGCCTTTTTCCTCCTCCGCATCTCTCATCCCGTCACTTCCTCCTCCTCTCCTCCTCTCCTTCCTCCTTCTCCTCTTCCTCTTCCTCTTCCTGGTTGCTCTCTGTCTGCAGGCAGCAGCTGTACTAGCTCTTAAGTTTTCTGTTAAAACTGTCAAGTTTCCTGTTTCCTGTTTTAACACTCATGAGTTCATGTTATGGCCACGGCTTTGAGGGATTTCACTTCTTGTCAGGTTGTTATGGTGGAGCAGCTGTGATCGAGTGTTTCTCCACAACTGAGCTGATGTTTCCTGTCCTTTTTTTTTTTTTTTTTTTAAATGGATTGTGAATCAGCTTTGGTCCATCTGTATTTGAACTTTTCAAACAGAGCAGCTCTTTGTTAGCAACAAGTCCAATGAAAAAGAGTGAAAAAGCTTCCAGAGACCTTGAACAGAACTGGACTCAGGGTCGGGGGTCGTAGACCAGATTGAATTTATCACCGATGATTATATTTAAATTTATATTGTGACGAACCCACACAGTGATATTACTACACTATATACCACCGTACCACATGTACTCCGACTGGTACTTTTTACAATTATCTATAGATTTATGTGTGTACGTAATATAACAGAAATGCATGTACTGTTGGGGCAGCACAGCGGCGTAGTGGTTAGCTCTCTTGCCCCACAACAAGAAGGTCCTGGGTTCGGTTCCTTTCCGTGTGGAGTCTCCATGTTTCTTCCGTCCAAAGACATCATGTTTGGGTTCATTGGTGACTCTATATTGTCCATAGGTCTGAGTGGTTGTTGGTCTCAGTCTGTCTCTGTGATGGACTGGAGACCTGTCCAGGGTGACCCCGCCCCCTCTCCCAGAGTGAGCTGGGATTGGCTCCAGAACCCCCCGTGACCCGGAAATGGATAAGAGGCAGAAGATGAATAAATTAATGAATGAATGAATTCACTGATAGACCTTATTGAGCCGACCCGACCTCGGATAAGCAGATGAAGATGGATGGACCTTATTGAGCACAATGATGGACCAAAAAGAACCAATAAAAAGTAATTAAAATGATTTATCTATCTATCTGGTGGTTGAACACTGACATGATAGTATATATAATTAGAATCCACAAATATATTAAATATTCTGAATTGGGTCAATCAGCACAGTCGGTATTTTTGGTCACACGATGACTCTCTTGATGTTGTTCAGGAAGTGGACGTTGTGTAGAGATGTGATGTCACTGTTGTCTCTCATTGGCCGTGAAGGTTCGCTGTGAGTTTCTCTCCCTCTGCGTGTGTGTTTGTGGGATCAGGGAGTTCAGTTTGTCGTGCAGATCTTCAGTCAGGTCCTCAAATGCAGCACTTAAGCCTGCCCTGTGTGTGTGTTTGTGCCCTCAGTGAACAGCTGTTTCTCTCTCTCTCTAATCCTCTGGCTGACCTCAGCTCGTCATCTTTCATTTCATCCTGTCTTTATTTTAATTTCACTTCAATCTGTTTCAGCGGTACAAACGAGAGACTCCAGTGTGGAAAACAATATATTTTAATAAAAAAAGACCAAAAGTACATAACTAATACATCAGAAATCAGGACCCTGCTCCTCCGTCTTTCTCTGTCTCTGTCTGGATTAGTGGTTTGTCCTAATCTCTGGAGGTTAAATTAGAGGATTGAGGTCGGATGTTAACGCACAGCTCCACATCTGTGACTTTTCTTTTGCTTCTTACCCCCAATTCTTTTTTCCTTTTTTTTTTTCCGGGAGCTGAAAATTTCCCTGAAGGTTTGTGTGAATCCTGTTAAAGCCGCTGAAGAAGCCTGGAAACAGAAAATAACAAAACTGTTCTGCGTCAGTGTTTGTCGGACAGCAGAACTCATCGCCTCTCCTCAGCTGCTGTCAGAGACCAAACGAGCAGAGCCACCGCTTCTTAATGTTCATTTCCAAATAAGACAGCACACACACACACACACACACACACACGACAGCTCCCACCACAGAAAACACCAATCAACATCAATCATCTGTGAATTTTAATGAATGAATTTTAAAATGAATAAAATAAAATGAATTTTACAGAAGTATGTGGACACCATCAAATTCTTCCCATATGTCAGTTTTCATCCTCTGATGGACCCAAAGTACTCATTTTTTAACAGAAACTATTAACACACATTAGTTTGGTGTTTCGCTCGTTCATTAGAATTCAGTCATAAGAAACTCTGTTGAAGTCATATATAAGTATTCTTTGGTAAACTGATCTATGATTAAAATAATCTTTCACTGCCCAAGCTTCAGAACAATGCTTAAAAAAAACTGTGATTGGTTAGCATTTTTCTTCATTTTATGGACAAAATGGAAAGTTTCATCTTTTATTTTCTTTTTTCTTCAAAATAAAAATCATCAACTTGTCATCAGATGCTTCACAAACTGAATATAAAAACAGGAAGACCATGGAGGCAAATACATAAACACAAATATATTAAAAAGCAGAAAAGCCTAAATGTGGCTCTAAAAGATTGAAAAGGAAAAGTATTTTTTAGTTTTTGCACAAAAATAAAGTACTTTCATTTGATTGTTAATAACATCTGTTTTTTTCGGCTGTGTGTGTGTTCAACTTGTTGTTTTGCTTGTCGTTCCACTGAAAACAGACACCATGATGGAGGGAAATACGTAGGAGCAGAGACACAATAGGTGACAGCAGAGAGAGATGAATGGACCGGCGACACACCTGGAAGCCACGCCGGAAAACTCAAACACCACTTTAACCGTCTGTCACTGCCTCCCATCAGCGTCGGCATAGTAACAGCGACAGCAAGAGAGCGAGCGCAAAGGGTCAGGCCCGAGCCTTTCTTTTGGGAGTAGAGACATGTTCAGGCAGGCAGGAAACACAAACACACTAACACACAGTCACACAGCTCTCCTTTTACCAGTGTTTGCATTACACTTTGCATACAGTCTGAGGTCGTGCTGTAAAGACGTGCATTTCCCTGACAACATTGTGTGTCTCTTTGCTGCCCTCTCCGGATCCGTCTCCGTCCCCCCGGTCCATCTCCATCACCGTGGCGTCCGTTCGGTGCCTCCTCCGCCGGCTCCTTCTGTGATGTCGTGGGTGGCCGAGCAGCTGATGGAGCAGGCCCCTTCAAACTAATAAATGAACACACGGAGAGTTGGCGTGCCGCTGCAAGGGCTGCTGGGTAGTTTGGTCTGACTGATCCGCCGTGCGGCCCGGCTGCTGATCTTTGCAGTGTGCTCGCTTGTTTGTCTGCCTGAAATCACAGAATTCTGTTTGTGTTCAGGTTTTCATGCCAACCAAACAGGTTGGACCCACATTTTTGATGGTTTGCTGAGGAAGACCGCCAAATATTCCACTTCCAGTTCCTCCAATGTGAGCGAGTCTCCGCCGTGTATCACTGCAAACCCTTTATCTGCCGTTCAGGGATCCTGTGACTTGCATTTTTAACTATATCCGAGATAACCAAACAATTAATCCACAGTCTGGGTCCACATACGGACTGAGGTCAGTTTGTTTGTAACGTCTGAATGCTAACTGGTAGTTAGCAGGTCACTTAGCATGTTGTTTAGTTTGTTGTTTAGAAGGTAACAAACTGAGTGCGTTAGCAAGTGATTTGGTTAGTTAGCAGTTTCGTTGGTTGGCTCAGTTATCTGGACAGTTAGTTGTGCATTGTTTGGTTATTAGCATATTAAATGTGTTAATTGCTGAAATCTGGCTCTTTAGCGGGGAACTTGGTTGGTTTTATGGTTGGTTGGCATTAGATTCAGTGACTCAGCTAGTCAGCAGGATGGTTGGCCCTGAGCTAACCTTACAGCCTCTGCTTTCTGCTGACTTTAATTTCCCTTCACACTGTTCTGCTACTTGACACAACATTAATGCATAGAAAGCTGAAGCTGTGTGTGTGTGTATCTGTGTATTTTAGCTTAGCAATTAGCTTCGGTATGAGTACCGCCTTAGAGAACTATTGAGTGGGTTTAGTGCAGGAGAAGTACACTGAGGCTGGAATTAACTACCTTTACTCTCTACCTCTCTCTGTGCATGTTTGTGTGAGTGTGTGTGTGTGTGTGTGTGTGTGTACAGGGCTTGAGGAGGGATGCCACATTAAATTGGCAAAATGAGGTGTAATGTCTTGAGGCAGATGAGCTGCCTTTAGTGAGCACAGCACTGAATATTTCACCAGCAGCTTCAGGAAAGCTTGTGTGTGTTTGTGTGTGTGTTTCTGTGCTCTGTGTGCGTGTGTCTACGCACGGTTGGCAGCCACAGCCAATCATCGTCCATCATTCAGTTTTGGTTCTGACAGTTAGAAGAGGCGAAAGTCCCTAAACGCCTTGGAGAAACATTAAACTGCCTTCTCTGCTGCTCAGGCAAGTGAGTATGTTTTGTGTGTGCACGTTTGTGTGTAGCTGTGTGTGTGTGTGTGTGTTTGCATTAGAGGTAAGCTGTAGGCTACACGGTCTAATTATATTCTGTAATAATGCATTTAACACCTGAGTAGCTGCAACTTGACCTTCGACCTCTTGAAACAGAGAAACATCCTTTAACTTCTGGTTTTTGGTTTGACCTTTGTTGTTTTTACCAGGAAGTAGTTTGAGTACGTGACCTTTTGCCGCCTGTTGGTGGTAAACTGGTCAACAGGAAAAGCTGGTGTCGACGATGTTTCAGGATAGAACTCCAGTTAAAACTCGATACTTTCCTCTTTAATTTGCCGTTGTGATGCTGAAAATTCCTGCGACGTTCTGTTTGGATACGGAAACGAGACGTTTTGTGACACATTACTCTCATCTTTTTCTTTTTAATTTTCATACAAAAAGCCAAAGCTCTGAAGAGTTGAACTTGTTATAGATATAAACAACGTCACATGTATCCTCAATAAAATGTGGCTTAAAATTGAAAAAGGAATAATGCTTGCTATCTTAGTCTTAATCAATAATATAAAGTCCATTTGCTTTGATTACTTTTGCATGTGACAGTTATAATAAATGTCTCCTGCTTTTACTATTGATTATCAATAGCGGTCTCCAGCTATTAAACACACATGCATGTGCAATTGTCTTGATTTATTACGTAATGTGTGTTTATGTGAAGTAAAAAACGATTCTAACTTTTATTAGATTTTTAACATAAAAATATAACATTAGTTCCGGGCTGCAGTCTGGTTGTTGTAGTCTGATGTGTGTTGCTTTAAATGGTGCTGCTGAGTCTAAAAGGTATCAGTGTGTCTGTATTTTGGTATCATTGTCTCGCATCCATCATTGTGCCTGCTGCTCTCAGTGGAGAGAGGAATCCGAAGAGGAAGAGGAACAGCACATTTAAATAAGTTAGAAGTTAGCAGCGTGCCTGATTAACTTTAAATGAGCTCTGGTTTCAGGGTGGAACACACACACACTGTCCTCAGCTCCTCTTCTCCTCCATCGTCATCATCACTTATCAGAGTGTTTGGAATTTGCAGTTGTCTTTTGTCTGAGTGCTGTGACCTGCGACCTTTGACCTCCAGCCTCTCGGCGAGGTGTGATGTTGTTGATTTCAAGCTCAGTGGAGTTTTTCACATGAGAGACTCACAGAAAGGTCTGGAATGTAAGAAATCTCTTCCTTTTCTTCTGGTTTTCTGTCTCGCAGACAGTTACAAATTTTTTTAAAGATTAAAACACGCATTTAAAAATGCACATTGTGAGAGTGCTGCCGCTGCTCCCGTAGCTTTTGTTTGTAATGAGTATGATTGATGTCTGTTTTGCTTTTTTGGTGAAAATAATTGAACCATTCTGAGCTTTGTAGGTGATATTACAGAAGCCACTGATTTTCGACATCACAGACACAGATCAGATCTGGTGTTAAAATTGGACTCGGGTGATCCATCAGAAACGGGCAGATCTGATGGCGGAGACACGCTGGGTGAATGCATCACGTGCGCTTGGCGGCTTGTTAGCAGATCAGAGTGGACATATTTGGAGCTGAGGAGGAGTGAGGGCTGGATGTGACCTTCTCTTGACTCTATCCTGACTGAAGACTGAGACCATAAACTCATTAGGAAAACATTTACTGAGCTATTAAACCGAGTGATAAGTAGAGCCGTTTTCCTATAGACTTCAATACAATCCCTTCAAATGGTCTGCATTGACCTCAGCATGTCCTTCCACTGTTATACACCGTCTATGATTCCACAGTGTTATATGTACAACATTTAAGTGTCAACAAAGGAAAATGTAACACAAACTGTGTTGCATTCAAGTGTCACCTTCAGAGTGGATATTTCATTGCTGAGTGGTTCAGGTAAAAAGCTCCAGATGCAGGTTGGATGTTTTTGCACTACTGCTATAAAGCTTGTGATGTTTGAATTGTCACTTTTATAGAGATGGGGATGAGGAGAAGCTGTTCCGTTCAGACATTCAGAGATGTGACTCATAGTTACTTCACTCCTGCAGCTTGGATAGATGTGGAACTATTTACAGGCAGGATGCTTTCACATTTCAAAGGTTTCTGCGGCTCCCAAGATGCATTTTAGCATGAAACAGCTCACCTGAGTGGCAGCCAAAGGTTGCACAGGTCAGAAAACTTTCTCTCATAACTTCAGACATGATGGACACGCACACACAAACTCACAGATGGGTCTGGATCTGCACAGCCATGCAGTTCGTTTTGGGCTGCCGTCCCATATCCGTGACCAGATGGCAACAATGCACAGAGTGGATTTGGGTTGTTGACCATTGATGTCATTTCCTTTTTGTCAGTGCAAGGCATGGGATGTTATTTTTGTGTTAGAGGCCTGGAGGGGGTGGGGGGTGGTTGAATACAACAGCTGTTGCACCACTGTAAGCTTTTATTTCTTTTATATTGCTTCATCTAAACACAATGACATGAAACCTAACTGGAAGTTGTGGATGGAAATGTAAATACAGGAGCCTGACTAATTTCTTACAATTGTATTTTAAAAGTGATGGCCCTTCAGTGTTTATTTGCTGATTCCTGACGGCCAGACTTGGAAGATGTATCTATTTTATAGCTATTCTTTGCTCTCTTCCTATTAATCCCTTTCCTTCTCCTCCTTTCATTGTTCGTCCTCTCTAATAACTCTGCAGTCTGTATGAATATTGAACCTCCTCAGTAAACTGCATGATTGATCATTCAGCCTCTGAGTAAACTCTGCAGTGCTTTGGGCAAACGCTGCCATTGATTTGTCCACATAAGGAGTCTGAGGGAGCAGGGAGGGGTGCGGCGGTTTCACCCATCCACCGCCATGACACCATCCCCTGTGCTGTGAACTGGCGTTGTTTATATTTTGTCTGGCCTCCACATCTTCATCATCACCATCATCATCATCATCAGCAGCAGCAGCAGCAGCTTGGTGCTCTGAAGAGTTACTGCTCTGCTGGGTGGCCACTCACATTTACAATGCTAATATTTGCCTGCAGGGAGGACAGTGTGTGTGTGTGACTGAGCGCATGCATCACAAGGCTGTAAAACTGTAGTTCAGCAGTACAGTTTGCTTGTTTTTGTGTTCATTTGTTTTTTTGGGGGGGGAGGGGCAGGGTTAGAAAATGTATGTTTTGTGTGCAGCCACTCAGGACTCTGAGATCATTTCCACCATTTAAAAAGTAAACCATAATAGTCATTTAATCTCACTGCAGTCTTTTTAGACTGAACACACAAAATGTGACTAATTTAATGCCACTAACGAAATATAAATAAATAAAATCAGTGTTTCCTCAGGAGATTTTAAATGTAGAGAAATGGCAATTAAAACATAATGTAGAAGAGAAAAAACTGAAAAAAATTAACACATCCCATATCAACCAATTGGTATGCCCTAGCAACCAGCTGTTACTAACCTAAAAACTGCCAAGGATGAACTGATGGAGACTCATTCCTCAAATTTCAAATCCTCTACAACAGCTTTCAATCTAGTTTAAATATAATTTAGCTGAAATAAATACTTAATAATTTACCCTTTTCTTGGCCTCAGCTTTCTGGATAATATATTTTTATAGGGAAATAAAATTTCAATAAATATAATCAATAAATGAATAATAAAAAAAACTGCAGAACTTTCCATTATCTAATGTTTTTATTTATGCTATTTACAGTGTTTATTTAAATTGCACTCAAAGAAAGAACAACAAGAAACCAAATATATCACAATAAAACCATGAGAACAACAAAAAAAATATAAAAATAAACAAAAATAAATAAAAATAATACAATATAAAATAAAAACAATAAAAATATAATAATATACTAACCACAACAGTGGTAACATTTTACAGAACAAATGCCATTTATTTTATGTGCATCTGTTGTTCATGCCGTTTACCGCTGAATTTATTGATCAGAAGTTCACATCTGTCAGCATCCGAGTGGCTTCCTGTCTGAAATGAGGAGGTTTGAGGGGGAAACTCAAATATATATTGATCTGTGTTTTTGATTTGGCCTTTTTTTCTTCTAAAATCCTGAATGCAGTTGCGTTTTTAGGACACTGTAACTAAACTGGAGGTATAAGCTGAGAGAAAACAGCAACTGTAGTTTGTGTGTCCAGCTTCTGTGACCTATGATGTTCCCCACACTGTCATCATGTCTTCATTTAAACCCGGAGACAGACAGCCGGACAGACAGGTATTAATGACTCATGTCAGTGTTGTCCCGGTTGATGCTGTCAGGATGACTGCAAGTAGGGCAGACTGTGTGTGTGTGTGTGTGTTTTGGTACAGATGGTGTTCAGTTGGTCCCACGTCACTCACATAAACACCCCTTTAAGGTCAAACTATCTGAAATGGTTCTGGCCAGTTCATACATTTCCCATGATCCTTTTCAGTACATAATCTCTGGTGAAGACCTGAGAGCTTGTTGCTTGTGTTGGTTGGTGGACTTTGACCTTTAGAGCGAGCCCGGCTAGGTGTTTCCCTCTATTTCCAGTCATTATGCTAAGATAAGCTAACTCAACTACCAAAATTCCTCAAAATATCAAACGATATTGAAAAAAAAGAAAAAAAAAAGAAACCAGGCTGCAATAGACAAATAAGGTGACTCAAATACCTGTTCTGGTTCTTAACAACAGTCTCAGACTCAGTGGTTGGAGGCTGCAAATCTGCAGCTGAAGTACGGAATCGAACCAGCAACCTGCTGCTGCTATTGATCTCTGAACAACTGGGTTAACATGTAAACCAGGACAAACACTCTGGACCCGAGTTTCTGGGTTACTGAGCACACATCAGTCACAGACACACACAAATAATGCTCAAATACACACACACACACACACACACACACACACACACACACACACAAAAGAACAAAAACCTTCATGAGTGACACATGTTTGAGAGCCTCAAGGGCAATCTGAATATTGATTAGCCTGGAACAGTTATCCATCTACAGTGAGAGACAATGTGTGTGTGTGTGACTGCATCTGTTTAGATGAGGAACTAACACATCAACAGCACACTAATGGAGGGGGGAACTTTACTTCAACAACCGAGTGTGTTATTGCTGTTCAATTATCTTGATTCCCACCACACACACACACACACAGTAGCAGGTCAGAGCTGGTGCGTGTGAGTGGAGATCTGACTGAACTTTTGATAGTTTAATTCAAGCCGCTGGGCCGGACAATGTGTATGTATGTGTGTTGGTATGTGATCCTGCTACAGATAAATGATCATTTACTAGTTATTAATTTATTTTCCAAGCATAGAGCAAGATATTTTACTTGACATACTGATGACGATGATGATAGTGACGTTGTCACATCTTCATATCATTCAAACAGTAAATTGGGGAATCAGGTGCTGTTATTATGCAACAGGTAGATGCTCCCTTAGCTGACGGATACAGACAAGAATCTGCTTCTTCTTCTGTTTCTGCAGCAGAACTGACATTACCGTTTAACTTCTGTTCAAATGAAAAATAAAGACCAACAGGAAGAAGCCAGTGAATATAAACGAGGAAGAATTCAAGGTCAGTGCGTGGACAAACACACAGCAACTCAATTGTTCCGCTTCACAGCATTGATCACCAGGTTCTGCTTCTCCTTTGTGTTACTTTTTTGTGAACTGATTGTCATAAGATCAGAGGTGATTAAAATCCTCTGATTCAGGTTGGTCCCAAGTTCCGTCCTGAGGAAGTGTTTTGGTTTTTGCATCAAAACACACAAAAACAAAACAGATAAACACAATGACAACACAGTAATACAGTTATGTGGTGTTGAAGAAGATTTGAAACTAGTAAGGCATAAATCAATTGAAAAGTACGGCCATTTTTCATCGACTTCACTACAAGACAAACCTAAAATTATGAACTTGGGTGTATACGTTTGTGACCAACTGTGTCGCAGCAGTAATTTACTGATAACAACGAACGCCGCATCAGAAGTTTGTTTGGGGAAAAAAAAAAAGAAAGAGCATTACAACCGAACTTGCTCATTTTGCACCTTAACCTGCTGTCTGTCTTACTCTCCTTCCTATTGGTCAGTCACGAGTCAATGTCAGGTTTCTCAGTTTCTGATTGGTCGGGAGGGCTGGATACCAACGTCACCGCGTGTACGCGGGTTTTTTGTGAGAAATTAACGAGCGCACAGGAACCTCATTACGGTGACTTCGAGTCAAAGTGAGTAAAATTGGCTGTTTTAAGTTGTTTTTTGGAAGATAAACCTTTTTATTTTTTATTTTAATGTCGCGGCTCAGTTTGTGTTTCGGCTAAACTAAGCTAAGCTAACTGCCGCCAAGCTAGCACTAGCGGACTTTAGACGTTGCTAGCTTAGATGCTAACACTAGCTAGCAGGCTGTGAGACCTCCTGAGGCCCGACAATGGACCAGAGGAATCGGGTAAAGCTCAGCAGGACCCTCGGCAACGATCGGAGGAGAGTTTCAACATTAATTGCCCCCCGGAGCCGCTTCGAGGAGCCGCCTTTCCCTTCAGAGGACTGGACCTCCCCGGGTGAGCTGTGCTGATATTGAGTATGTGGAGGGCACGAACGTTGGTTTAAAGGCCAGTTCGTGGTGTCTAAGAGCTGGAACATCTTATTGAAAACCACCGAGAGAGTGCAAACAAGGGGGGAGGAAGAGGAGGAGACAGGAGTAAGGTCATGGAGAGAGGGATGAAGGTGATTAAAGACTTTATTGTCAATGCAAGCAGAGAAAACCACGAAATTGGAGGTGCAACTGAAGCCGGTGCATGAATAGAATAGACGACATTTAAAAGCAGAATTAAATACATGAATACATATATGTAGACATAATTTTCATATAGAAAGCTGTTCCACTCTGCAGGCTGGCCCAAAAGGACTAAAATGCTTCGTTGACTCCTGAGAGTGGGTGTTTATGTTTACCTGGCAAAGTTAAAGTATAGGTTTCACTGGGTTTTATCTTAAATGTTAATCAGTGCAGTTATTCTACTAATGTGATGTTTATTTTCTTAAGAGTCTCTGTTAAGCGGCATGTGAAGTTGTTTTCATTTAATGGGGGTAGATGTGCTCATATGAGTGGCTGGCCTGGAGCCAGTCTGGTTTGAATGTTGATTTATGACTGATGTAATGGCATGTCATGCTGATGGAGGCGTGAGTTAAAGCGAAACAACTGAGGGTGGAAATATTGTTTATCAAGTTTTACAGCATCACAGAGACTTGATGGCTTTTTATTTTAGGGTTTCTTAGGTTGTTTTTGTATTGTTGTATTCTTTTGATATCTATTTGAGTCTGTTATTAGAAGTGCAGGTGTCGTATTGCACATGTGCTTATGGGATTTACATATACAAGTATGAGGGCAGTTATATAGTTTTGTTTTATTATCATTTAGGTATAATTTTAATTGAATTAAACATTCTATTAGGAGGTTTTAACATGTTTAATGCGTCTCCTTTGGTTTATGTGAATTATATGTACAGGGTTTAAAGGTACATTATTAGTGAGACCACACAAATAGTTTGAGAGTCTAACAGAAGCAGACAATACATTTTGTGCTATTGTTGAGTGTAAGTAGATGAACTTGAGGTGCTGCTCTTAAGGCCTGTAGAGGAGAACAGTAGTACATTGGATATAGAGCTGGTCATTCCTTGTACTCATCAGTGTGTTCGATTCCATGTTGAAGATTTCTTGGGCAAGATACTGAACCTTAAATTGCCTCTGATTGCGGATCCATCAGTGTAAGAGCATTGGGTTGTGTGTGTGTGTGTGTGGGTGGTGTGGTGTTGTGTGAATGTAGCTTCCATTGTAAAAAGCCTTGTGTGGTCGATAAGACTAGAGAAGCTCCATGTAAGTCGAGTCTATTTACTGTTTAACAAGGCTGTTCTATTTCCAAGCCTCTGTTGAAGGCAATCTTCTTTTCCTGGGCTGTGGAGACTCCGATAGGTGGATCCTTCATGGGCTGATCTATCGCAAGAGTCTGTGTTCACAACATGTTACTTGTTTTACTTGTTAGCATGCTTTGGGAGTCAACAGCTTGGTGCACCAAGTGAAAATCCTCCTTAGATCAGATAATCTCATTTAGGTTCAGCCTTGCTGGTACCATCGTAGGATGTGGTGAACTGGGACACATCTTGTGTTTACAATTTGTTAGAATTAAAATTAAAAACAAATTACATGCACTATAAATGAAAGCTATTAGATCTTTGGAGACCTGAATCTCAGAGCAGAGCACAGCGGAGGATGTCGCGGGCAGGAGGGTCTGAATTTGAATTTACAATCTGTACATGTGAGAGTCAGCATGCTGTGTCAGTCGCCTGCTATGAGTCAACGGATGTAGATGATCTGATCTGCTGTAGAGCCAGAGGTGTATTTTCTGCTACCAAATAAAGCTGGTTAAAGTTGCAATCTTCCTCTCTGGCGGTCAGAGGTTGAACTTGCGGAGTTCCTGGTGTTACGCTGCTGCACGTGGTCTTGGTTATCTCCTAGTTACCGTTGCCTGTGGCGACCAGGTGTTGGGTGATTGATGAGTGCCTTTTTATCCGTCTCCTGCTACTGCAGTGGAAGTCACCACCCACAACCTCTGACCTCACTGACCCCCAAGGCATGCTGGGTAACAAGCTGAGTGCCTGGTACACACACACTCACACAAACACCCCCAGTAATGAGGAAGTGAAGCCAGCAGCTCTCCTCTGTTCTCTTTCATCTTCCACTTTCTCTCCATCCTGCTGTTTTTTCCCTGCCGCCTGCCCAGGAGGATTGTGGGAAACGGATGAGTTTTTTGGTGGAGTTTTTTTTTTTTTTCTTCCTTGAGCTGACCCTGAGAGGTCAGCGGAGAGGGGAGTTTCCTCCTGCGCTCAGCTTCAGCAGCCTGAGGAGTTTGATCCACAGCAGTGCCAGCAGCTGTGGGCCTGCCACAGTGCCTTTGAGCTAAATCAGCAGTCACACTGACCCACTGTCTGATTTCATGGAGTGATAGATTGTCTTATCTAGTTTTCTTGGTGCTAAGGTGCTTGAAGATGCTCATCAAAGACAGGACAGTGTCTCATTATTGTATGCACAGAAACGGATGATTACTAAGTTCACAGTGAACCTTTTTTCCCTCCCTTTGTGATGTTTTCACCTCCCAGCTGCTCCAGAGTATTAGAAGTCCTACTGAGCTTGTTGTTTATGCGAGCAGCTACTGCCAAAGCTCTACATGTTAACGCTCCACCTGTCATTACTGTTCCTCACATTTTGTCCAACTTATCAGCTGCTGTCTCTATCCACCAGAAACAGTGCGGGTTCACCTTCCTCTGAGAGTGAACTAAACATCTGAAATAACTGTTAAAAACACACAACTCCAACTCTTTTAAAGCCGCACAAACCCAGACATGAGACGTGAGAGATTTGAAAATGTGCTGATATCTTTAATGTTGATAGAAGAAGCCCAACATGACTGGATTCTGTTGATGGCCAAGACCCACCCGTGTTGTTTTAGGGGTCATTTTGTAGGTGTCTGTGACCCCTGACCCCTTAAGGACTTCAGGAATTTATCCGCTGTACAATATATAACCACATTGGTACACATCTATAGGTGTAAACTCTCAGACTCTACTATCACTTAACTCATTGTCTCTCTTTATGCCTTTCGTGTGTCCTGGTGGTGAAACAGACTCCGATATGCAGAGCATAATGGACGTGCCGGTAACACCCCTCTACTTTGTGTAATGGGTTTTTTTTTTTTCCACCTTCTGTAGTACTTAGACATCCACTGTCTCCATATGATACATACTCATACTATCACATTGACAATATCTGAAGGCTTGTGCTGACGGACTGAAGCGCAGGATACGGTGGCCTGCGGGGACCAAGTGTAAGAAATGTTGTGATAATTGTCAGAGAAATTGTAATCGAAAGTAAGGCAGATGTTTTCTTATTGCCTGTCATACTGAACAGGTGAGAGGACTGACACGCTGTTGTCCAGTCGCTGATAAGGAGGTGGGCGGGGCTTGACAGTTGGCTCGTTCCCCAAATGAGAAGTATTAATTAACCTTGACAGGTAAACAAGAAAGAGGGTTGTCTAAATCCTCAATGTGAGTGTTTTGCATGTGTGTTTTCCACCAAAATGAATTTGAGGTCCCCCTGAAAGCACTTTGTTAATTATCCAATTTAAACTGATGAAATTGAAACTTGAACCCCACAAATTAATTAATTAGCCTAATTGTTGCTGACAGTGTGTCTAGTTTCTTCTCCACTACTCAGTGTATGTTTGTGTGTCTGTGTCTGTCCTACTTAATTTAGTGTTATTCAGACCCTATAAATGCACAGATGTCTGAAATGTTTCTGCAGAAAAACAAAATAAGAAAATTGTTTAATTATAAATAATGATGAAATATCACTGCAAATTTAAACTTTCTCTGGAAGTTGATTTCTATCAAGTGCTAAAATTAAATGACACTAATGGCCATCTGGAGGGAAACGAAGAATGAGAAAGAATAAATTGGAAAATAGTCAGCTGTGATGTGAAGTGTACATTATTTGTGATGTAAAACATAAAAAACCAGCGGAATGCTCCTTTAAATCTGCTTTATTATCATGTTCACAAGCTGACAGCAGCACAGAGACTAATAAACGCAGCGTTGAGTTCCTGAGGGTTTTAGAGGACAGACACCAACAAGCACCTGTGACTTCTGACCTTTGTTATGTAGTCAATGTTTATTTAAATTTACTATTATTATTATTTTTTGTTGTAATGCTGTGATCTATAACCCCCCCCCACCACCACACACACACACACACACCTCCTTCGCATCACACTGACACTTGTTCTAATGAGGGTGATGTGGTCAAAGGTCGCTGCGGTCACCAGGTGCCGATGGATTCCTGTCTGCAGGGAGGTCAGAGGTCAGTGGGCGGGCAGACAGATGGGGTCAGAGGTGGACAGTGACATGGTGATGCTGTTGCCGTGTGTGGTCGGTCAGCACAGGGATGTTCATCAGAGTCTCTCAGTTTTTCAAATTCAGTTGCGTTGGCTTATGGCAGCGGTTCGACATAACAAACGGGGCACAAAAGGAGGAAATGTGATGTGGAGCTAATGTTTTGACACTGGACTCTTTTTAAACAAAGTAATAATGTTAATCCAAACATGACTGTGGGTTCACAAAATATACAAATAACTAAGAGGGATGAAAAGAAATGAAAATGCTTCCAAGACAAACAAGAAACAAGATTCGGCTGATGGTAATGAACCAAAAATCAAGACGAAAAGAAGATAGGACGCATTCATCTTGTTCTTAAGTTCAGAGTGAATGTAGTAGGAGATGAGGAGAGACCAGTGTGTACTTTGTCTGGAAACTGTGGCAGCTGACGTGAATGAGAGCCCATAAATCAAGCGACAGTTAAAGCCCGATCACGCCAATAATCATTGGAGCTTTTTGAGTGAAAAACTTGCTGAATATCGTGTGCAAGAACAAAACTTTGCAAAAGCCGCATCATTGAAGAACGAAGCAGAGGTTGACATCAGCCAATGGCGCATAGAGAATTGCACGGTGTAAGAAAATACACACTGAGTGAGCAAGGTATTGATTAATGTCACAGAAACTGATTTGAAATGTTTTTAATTGTAGATTAGAAATTACTGAACGAAATGAGAGTTGAATGTGTGGTATTTCAATTTGAGTTAAACTTGCCCATTTAAAAAAAAAAAAAACCAAAACAACTTATCGTTCCAAAGTTGGCATGACAGAAAAAGTTTGAAGCCACTGGTTTTTAGTCATATTTGTTTGTTTGTAATAATTAATATCTTCACAAAATCTTGTGTCTTAAGGTATAAAGATCATTCAACATACAATGCTTTTTAGTGTAAATGTCTGATGCTATTGTTTAATATTTGTGCTGTGGTCATATTTCAGATGGAAAAACAATTCTTCTTAAAGTTCATTATTATTGCTGTGAAAAGAAGCACATGTGCTCCTGGCAGATTTAATATACCTGAGTAGCTGTGCAGCAGCAGATGACCGTCTTTACGGCTCTGAGCTGAGGTTATTACTGCAGCAGCAGTGAAGGAAGACTCTTCATATTCAGCCCACAGACTGTTTATAAAAGTGAACATAGACTCTGGGTCTGTGAAGTGAAGCCAATACTGAAGAGCCTTAAAGCTTCATTCTATCTAATAACCTTCGAGGTGAGAAAAAGTCGGATTGTATTAAAGTCTATAGGAAAACGGCCTTACTTCTCACTTGATTTATTAGCTCAATAAACGTTTTCCTACTTAGTTTGTGGTCTCAGTCTTTTTCAATTCTTTCTATACAACATGATGGACGGCGATTGTGTTATTATGTTGTCATTTGGTTTATGCTTCTTGTTTTTTGTGTTTTGATGCGTAAAGGAATTCCTCCTCTTTCCATTAAAAGCGTGGCCACTCCTAATTGACAAATCGTACAACAATGTGCTGCAGAAAGTACGGGGCGGATTAGATCCACCTCCTCACCTCTGCACTTGAAGCTCCATCTGTTGCCATTTGTTTGACTCGTTTGCAGAGTCCTTGTTTCCTTTGTTCAGCTATTCTGCAAATGTTTCAGCCACACAGCCTGAACAGAAAACTGCCATTCTAGCATGAAAACCAGCAGGAAAATTTATTTTACCAGTATTATATTAAAGTAAAATTCTCATATTTAGATGCAACAGATGTGTGGCAATTAGGTTAGGAAACATGAATGCCTAATTGCCCAAATTCTTGGTTTCTACAGGATTTTCATGGAAAAAAAAAAGATTTGATTTTAATAGAAGTTCCTGGGAAACACTCAGGAGGCCACAACTTTGTGATTTGGGATCATCAAATCCTGTATTGGGTCCCTAACAGACTTCAGCTGACCCTCTCAGAGCTCTGCGGACTATCTCGGATTGCTGGTCTAGAGCTCCCTGGACTCTCTCTGTCAGTGGATATGTGGGATTTACAAGGGCAACACGATCCGGGCTGTCAGTCACAGGCTGTATGCTGGTTCCTGTTCTGACTCAGCACTTCAGCTCTGTCTCTCTCTCTCTCTCTCTCTCTCTCTCTCCCCCCCCCTCCAGTGTAAGCTGGTAAGCAGTAAGCTGGTCACTTTTGAAATCGTGTGCTCTCAGGACTGCTGCTGAATTCAATGCTGTGGGCATCAAGCTGCAGGTCGACTCCTCTAATGGTGTCCAGGCTCAAGGGGAGGAGATTGTGAATCAAAGACAGACCCTGGCGAGGTGCCATCAGTGCATGTGGCAACATGTTTCCTTTTCAGTCCCAGAGTTGCCATTTCACCAGCAGATTTAGAACTAATTAGATTTGGTCTTTGCAGCGTTTGGTCCGGCTGCGACTAATCTGAATATCGAACATGTCGACTGAGCAGAATGTGTGAGTACAGAAAGGGACAAAATGACAGTTTGACTAACAACAATCGCCTGCAACATGACAGGAACACAGTTTTGTGCCGCGGGATAATCAAATCTACACAGTCCCTGTGAGCCATGAAGCAGTTCAGGCTCATGACGCAGAGCTGAGATATTCAAAAGTGTGAATTATGAACACGGATAGTAAGTACAGCAAGAATAAAGTTTCATGGAGTGTTGTGCAGTTTGTCCAATCACTTCTAATGCCCACTTGTGTTGGTTTGTTTTTAACCCCTTCAAGGCTTTTCCATTTTTTCACATCTGTGTTTTTCATAGTTTAAAATGTCACCAAGTCTCCAACATTCAGAATCAGCACAACCTCAGCTAATTCTGTATGCCGCTCACTAAGGAATGTTTCCTTATTTTCTAGATAAAAACTGTGTAAAGCAGAATAACCAAAGAAAAGTTGAACACAGAAAGTTCCTCTCTTGTTTTTGGGTTGTTCTAGAGCTGATCTGAAGTTTTATATCTTTATCTGATCAGGACTTCTGCTCATTAATGATGAAAAATCAGCTCCAAAGCCTCTAATGCTCTAAATATCTCACCGTCCAGGTCTCTCTGTCTTTATTCTGTCATTTGATGAACAGTTTGATGGAGACATTTCACCAGTTTGGGTCACAAACTGAAAACCGAGAGAAACTCTGGAAGTCTCTGGTGTCTCAACATGTGGCCATACAAACATGAAGCCACATCCAAATGAGGTCCAGCCCAGACCTAGACCACATGCTGATTTTACTGCTGCCCTCCCCTGTCTGCCTCCCTCCACCGCCTGCCTCCCCCCACCACTGTCTCTCCTACCTGAACTGCCACTGTGAGCCTCATTATTACCCCTTCCCACTTCAACCTCTCTATCTTCAGACATTTTTTTAACTACCCCCTTCCTGCCCCCCTGCTACTCTGCAGCTGCCCCCCACACCCATTCCACTTCCATCCAAATGGTTTCCTTTTGTGGTTGCACCCATTTGTTTCTCAACCGGCTGCTCAGGAGGAGAGCTTGAGATTCTTCTGCCACTTCATCTTCCTCACTCCATCCTCAAAAAAAAAAAAAAAAAGTGAAAGTTTTCAGTTGAAAAAAACTTGAAAAAGGTGTTTCTCTTCAGCTAAATGAAATGATGAGGGATTAAAAAAAAATAGAACCGGACAAATTATGTGTCCTTTTCTTTGATACCTGCCATTAGTCGCCACCTCGTTTGGAAACGTGGCGTCACCTGAATTTGGATGTAAAGTGAAGATAATATAAATGAGCAGGTGGTGGAGGGGCGGCTGGCTGCTTAACTTCCTTCTCCTCATCCTCCATCTCAACCAGTAGACATAATAGGGACAAACGTGGTCATGTGACCGACTCAAGAGGCTGGAGGTAACTGCTCAATGGAATAGAAGAAAAATACTCAACAATGAGCCTTTGCTTTTCTGTTAATTAGTCTGCTAAAAGACTGGCTGTTGGTGAATTCAGTCTGAACTAAATATCACTGCTGACTAGCAAACAGGCAAGTTTCAGAGTCTGAAAATTTTGTCTTAAATTTAGGACTTTTAATACTTTTATTTGGTGAGAAGCGGCATGAACACAAGGCCAAACGGCTTACAACAGTTCTACAAGTGGGAGTGTATGTGCAGTCAGTCTGGACTGGATGGACAAATTTGAATCTTTAACTAGTCGAGATAACCTTATTTCAATAATGCTTCATCATGCTGCAGTTGGAACAACAGAAAAAAACTGCTGACATGGCGTCAAATAAAAACAGTTTCTCAGGTCAGTGACCTCCGCTGGGTGACCAGCATCAACCAGTTTTTTCTCGCAGACTGAAGCAAGTTGTTTTTCTCTGACAGACTCGTCACCTGTAACAGCTGTGATGTCATGAAATTAATTTTGTTTACTTTGCACCAACAACAAAAACAAAAACATGTTAGGGCGGCTGGCGCTTTTGTGACAGGCTCGCTACAGATTGGCTGAAATCACTTGGTAGGCTAGCAACAAGAAGGCTTTGCACCACCCACACTATGACGGTTTGAAAGGGAAGCCATCGAGGTAAAATTCTGTTTGTAAAAAGGTCCGATTGTATTGAAGTCTATGTGAAAATGGCTCAACTGATCCATTACCCCGATAAACATTTTCCTCATCAGTTTATGGTCTAAATCGCTTCAAGTCTTCTTCAATGCAACATAATTTAAATTTTTTTAAATGATGGTCCCATTTAGAGGAAAATAGACAGTAACGTAGGGTACAAATGAGGTCGAGGCTGCAGTGTGCGGGTGAAATAAACCCCTCAATCCTGCTCAGCTCCACCAAATATGGAAAAAAAAACAAACAAACAAACAAGATGGCTTCGTAATGACAGCTCCCAGACCAACGTTACAAAGGATCCACCAATCAGAGTCTTTACTTTCCAGAAAATGAAGGCTACATTTGAAAGAGCCTTCAAAAAAAAAAAAAAAAAAAAAAAAAAGACAGCCAAATTGTCATGCTGTGATATAATCAGTCTTCACAGGCAGCCTGACCAGATCCTTGAACTGGGACACAGCTTGTGTTAATGAAACATGTTTTGGAGTGGAATCGGGGCTTCTCGCTGGATGTCCCTTTTCGTTT
Organism: Remorina albescens; assembly: GCA_034769265.1. Taxonomy (NCBI): domain Eukaryota; kingdom Metazoa; phylum Chordata; class Actinopteri; order Carangiformes; family Echeneidae; genus Remorina; species Remorina albescens. The sequence continues at coordinate 3,911,933 of CM068475.1, read as the reverse complement.
TGCCTCGGTGCTGACACCATGCCCGCTGGTAAACTGAATGACAGGCTGAGCTCTTTCACAAGGTGCTAATATCACTCTGACTGTCGCTCAGCTGCTGCCAGGAAAGGCCCCCGCAGAAATATTATGTGGAGTCCTTTTGGGGCTTGTCACTTTATTTTTTGTCATTCATAAAGTACATAATAACATACACTGACTTTTCTTTCGAGGGGGCTGTTAATTACGGATTCAGGTTTTAAAATCTTGCTTATGGCCCAAAAAAGTCTTGAAGACTGCAAATCATAAGCACGCCTCTTTTCCCGTCACTACTTCCGATCTCACATGACCTGGAGGCAGCACTTATAGCTCCTAATGTGAAGGGCCCTTTAGCAGCACCAGTGCTAGCATTGCTAATGACGGCAGCCAGCTAATAACAGCTGCAGCATTAGCATCACGAGGCTAATGATGACCCGTGGCAATAATGTTAAAGAGCCGGAGCCTCATGTTCCTGAACGCTATGGGACACGGACACACACACATACACACACACACACACACACACACACACACGTTTACTCAGCTTGTTGTGTCTTGTCCCCATGCATCTATATTTAGCCGCCGTTCAATGGTCGCGGCGTGTCGAGCAGTCGATAAAATCAACTGCTCACTGTCGGACATTGTGTCTGAATTTGATCCACCCTGCCCCACCCCCCCACCGCGACCCATTCCTCCAGCAGGAAGCGGCAGCAGGCCATCAGAACATTCCTTCTTTCTCCTCCTCCTCCTCCTCCTCTTCTTCCTCTCGCCTGTCCGCAGTCGATGAAAAACGAACACTCGTCACTCTGGAAGGAGAGATATCAGCCCACTCAGGTGTTGGACTTTAATAACAGCAGAGTCACCTTCAAGTCTATGATCAAACTCAACAACTGGTGGAGGTTGAAGGTGACAGCAAATATCTTAGCGAGCATCAGATGATGATAGATGAGGACACCCAGGAGTCACCTTTATATTTGTTTATTTCCTCTTTTCAAATTTACATCTTTATAATATGGAGCTGGATGAGCCGGACGTTTCTGATGTCAGAAGAGATCAGATGAAGTTGGTTGATCCACACGGTAGAACTGGGTAGATTTGTCTGTAATACCATGAGACGTCTGTCTCTCCTTCCTGCTTTTTTCCTCAAGCCTCACAAAGCCTGGCTAAATCTCACCAGCTTCGTTTTTCTTCTTTTTCTTTTCTGCTGCTTTTAGTCTTAAAAACATCTGCTGGGAGTCGGCCGAGCTCATCGGGGAAGTCAGAGCAGCGACTCATGGTGTCCCTGAGCTTGGAGGGACATTCAGGATAAACAAGAGAAACAAGCGTCTTGTTTCAAAGCTGCAGGGAGGAAAAATAAACTACCTCCTGAACTGCTTTTCACTGAAAACTTGAATTGGTTCTCTACAAGACTCAGGATCAAGATTGACAATGTGTCTGGTGTTGTTTCCAGGATTACAGAGCTGGAGTCACACCCTGCTTTTAATACTCTAATCCTTTGTTCTATAATCACAGCCAGACTTTTTATTTATTTTCCTCATTCTTCAATAATTCTGTTGGACTCATACAGGTGGTGACTATCGGAGGAAACAAAGCAAGCAAATTGTTTGTGTATTTGCCGTTTTTGTTGCTGCTGCCAGTTGTTAATTTGCCAGCTCAAGGTTCACAGATAACTTTTTTGGTTATTTTATTCTGGAAATTTTAGATTGGAAAAGTGTCGTCACACATAGGCTGGCAGACCTTCCAATTGACAATTCACAGCTTTAAGTGTCTTATTTATTATTACATTTTGGCCTCTGTTATTTTTATTTAAGACACCAAAAAAAAAAGTCTCATCGGTTCAGAGAATAACCCCTCAGCTCTCCCATGTGAAGTGTGTTGTTTCCTTTTTGATAACTTCTGATTTTGACCAAAGGGTTGAGAAAAATGAAGTAGAGCTATACTGAAAGTCATGATGTCTGGGCTAGAATGGAGTTTGTGGCAAAAAAAAAAAAAAAAAAAAGCTGAAGTGGTGATGAGCTCGATTTGTCCCTGGCGGCAGTTTTTGTTTTATGAAGCTGTGATGGTGATTGATTCTCACAAAAACTGCAGGAAGTGGTTCTTTTTTTATTTATTTTTTCTTTAAAACTTTTTTTTTTTTGGACATGTGATGCCAAATCACACGCATTTGAACACGGGTTAAACGTGTCTGATGGTTTGAATCATATGATCGGGACCAGGCCAGTAAAATTAGGGTCGTTTAACCCTGTTAAACCAAGCGTGCTGCCGGCGGCACATTCACACAACAGCACTTCGAATTACTGTAACTTCACGAATGTTTGCTATATCGGAGAAATGCCAGCGGTGTTTGAAAGCTGAGAAGTTGCGCTTCACAGCCAACATAGGGACATTACGGTAATTGCACTCGTGCTGTTGCTGGAAGTCAGCAAATCTGCTCCTTCACTGTTAACTGTTAATACACTTGCATACGGTAAACTGAAGGTTGTATTGAAGGTTGTAGGTTTTTTGGAAAAATGAGCAAAAGCACTAAGTCCAGGTGGACAATAGGAAAGTGAGTCAAAGTGTCAAAGGGTTTAAGCATTCAGCAGATTTTACGCTGAGTTTTGGCATTCTCTGAGACAAATTTCGAGGTGCGTTCGGACCATTTATTGTATTCTGCTCTGTTTTATTGTACTGATTGATTCTGGAGCCACTTTGTTTACTGCTTTTCCTTTGACAGCTGAGCAGCTATACAGAAACAAACACACACACACACACACACACACACATATATATATATATATATATATATATATATATATATATATATATATATATATAGCGTACCCATATATACCCATCCCTTCAACTGTCAGTATGTAGCAGTTGGGTAGAACCTGCTCTGCCACTTTCACTTGTATATGTCTGCGTCTGCTATATATATATATATATATATGATATGTGTGTGTGTGTGTGTTTGTGTGTGCAGTATCTCCTCTCACACACACACATTATTTTTGCCGTTGCGCACTCTCTCTCTCTCTCTCTCTCTCTAGCTGCCGTCAATACTAATTTAGAACAAGAGAAAACAAATGCATTTAATTCCTGCTTGTCTTGTCCTGTTTTCCTGATCCTCCCTCCTCTTTCTCTCTCTCCTTCCTTCCTTCCTTCCCTCCCTCCCTCCTCCTCTCGCTCTCTATTCTCCTCTCTTGCCTTCTACCTCGCTCGCTCCTCCCCACCCCTGGCGGGCCGATAGCCATTAGTGCTGCAAAGGGAATTTTAATGCAACGCCAGCTTCAGTGGGAAGGAATGAATATTTAAAACACACTCTGACTTGAGCAATAAAAGGAAAAGGACATATCCTTCATCTGTAGAGCGCGCGCGCGCACACACACACACAGACACACACACACACACACAGACGCACACAGACAGGATTGTGTTTATCTGACACAGTGACACTCTGGTCTGGTTTCATCCAAACCAGTTCAGCTGGTCGGGCTGGGAGATCAGTCTGCTGCTGTTTGCTTTGTCCCGACTAGCTGCGCTCACGTTCTGTCAGTGTCAAGATGAAGAAAGGTTTCCATGGCTACAACTTGAAAGCTTTCACATCAGGTGTCACAAAACTCAAGATCTATTCATCCTCTCTGAAGCCTACAGTGTAATATTCAAACTGTGGCACCTGACTTTTTTACTGGTTAACTGAACACCAGCTGCAGCTTCACATTACATTTACCGCAAACGCACCGTAACAACTAGCCAACAAGCACTTACGATCAACCTTGAGGTCCCTTACAGCAGCTTTAGCGTTGTCCCTCCCCCATACAGCGCTTTGGATAAAAGCATCTGCCAAATGGCTAAATGTAAACCTAAGTACTTTGCTGCTTACAGTTTGAATGCTAATTACACGTATAATTTAGAGGTTTCACTTCTTGTCCTCTGGGAGATATTAGACTTTTATTGCACCACATCTCTGAGGGGAATTTTGTCTGCACAGAACCTGGCAGGTTCGAACTCACATTGTTCTTGCAATGCCAACGTAACAGCTATGAAATGTAACAGTCAAGGTGAAATGCAGGAAGAATATACGAGATCATAACAAAACTACACCACCATGGCAGGCAAACAGTGACACATTGCAATGTAAAGAGACACGTGACAAAACAAAACTTTCGAGTTTCATGATCTTCCTGCATAAAAGGTAAATTTAGAACCACTTCTCGATTTTCTTCCTCACAATTAGAAAATTTGGATTAGACCTTAAACCCACCAATAGGCACACTGTTGGTGTGACCGGCCTGTCCTGTTTCAAAGGCGGCTATATAAGTGTTCTCCTTTTCCTGGGAAATAAGGCTTTTTTTTTTTTTTTTTTTTTACATATGAGGTCAAAACTATTTAGAATCAGCCAAAATAAGCCTGACGTCGCCTCAGGGTTACCACATAAGGTGTAAAGGCGGGAGCAGTTACTGTTGCTCAGTTCTCATTTCAACGATGACAAAGGGCCACACCTTATGTACATCACATCCTCTGAAAGACACAGCTGCTGAATTGGGCCTCAGCTGGTGCCCCCCCACGATGACAGGATTAGTCCTTCGGCTTTGTGACCTCTGAATCTGGTTTTATGACTGATTATTTTCCCGTATGTATTTCTCTATTATTAAAAATGCACGTTAAAGTGGTTAAACTGCTGATTTTCTTTCTTCTCTTGGAGATTCATGTAAAATGACTGACAGTTAGAACTGCTGCTCTGAACGGTATCAATCACTCGACGCTGAAACAGGAAGAGCTCTTTTCACTGTTTATACTTGAGCACACTTCACCGCTCAGACCTCTTTACCTTCAGGGGATTCAAATTTTAAATTTGCACATTTCGTCTCCAACATGTTGTGGAATCCGTGCCAGGAAGATCTGAGGAGTGTTGAGAACAGAACTAATGTGGCGTTCTTACTATATTGCTATGTGAGAGTACAAAAAAGCACAGAGGAGAGCAACAGGTGAGTTGAAATGAACCATTGTCTGTTGTTATGGAAACGAGGTGTGCTGTCAGCATCTTTTTTTTTTTATACATATATATATAGTCCTCTAAAAAAACCGCCTTAGGCAGCACTTTTCCCTGACAAACACAAAACTGAATCTCCCCTGCTTGGCATTCGTTTTAATACTTCTAAAAAACCCCTCTTTGGTTTAGATTTAAAAGGGGTTTTTAAATCACCTGTGGAGGAACCACCAGCAGAGACACGCTTAAGAACAAGAGAGAGAATGAACCCTGAGAATGAACCCCTGTAAATATGTTTCTGGAGTTATTTAAGTGTGTATCTGCCTGTTGCTTGTACCCACCGTTGTTCTGTATTGTCCGTTACTCTGCGTTGTTATTGTTTTGGTAACTGCACCCGAGCTAGATTTACACAACATGGGCAAGACAGCGAGGGAGCAAATTTATCTCTGTTATGGCCTTTAAAATCATTGTGCACGTTTGATATATCGCTAAAATACTGAATTATTTTGCCTGGGTAAAATAATTATTATAAATATTTAATGCAGTGAGTCTTAGTGAGTCTTGGATGGATTTAAGATTCCTACAAAATCACTTGGAGTTCCTTCGGTCCAAGAGGGGATGCAATCAGATGAATGTGTTTAGTGCAGCAAAGAGACTCCTGAATTTATGGTGGAGTGTCCTGCAGTGTGTGTGTCTGCTGTGTTGTGAGTCCACACACCTCCCTCAGGTATTTATCTCAGGCGGCGTCTTGTCCCCGTGCCAGCAGGACTATCAGTAACTGAGCAGCACAGATTCGGTTCAGAGGAAATCTGAAGTCTTGTGTTCAGGTAAACATACAGTCACACTGATAGTGTTTCCCACGAAGCGACAAGAGAGGCATGCTGTTGGACTGGGTGTTTGTGTATATGTGTGTGTGAGTGTGTTGTCAGTCAAACCTCATAGCCTCACAGTGAATCAATGCAGGTCAAGGAGTTTGTGTGCGTATCTGTGATGGACAGGTAATGAAATAAGTGGGTTGTTGATGTTGAATTAGAATGATAGTTGAGTAACAGCAAGGAAACTGTGTGTGTGTGTGTGTGTCTGTGTGTGTGTGTGGCTGTGACTCTGACTGTCCTGATAAAGCTTCAGTGAAACCAGAGATCAGCAGCAAATTGTTGAGGTATAAAAAAAAGATGATTTACAGTTCCGATTGATCTGTACTCCGGAGATTATGTGTGTTTGTGAGAGTGTGTGTGCATGTGTCTGTGTGGGACTGTGTATGCTGTTGTCCTCCAGGTGTATTGGGTGACAGATCAGTTTTTTAACAGTAAGTTTCCAGCCCTCAGCTTCCTGCTGAAAAGGAAGTCAAGCTTGAAAAGTACAGGGACTCTGAACTGACTCTGGGTCAGATTTCACGCTGCAGAAAAAAAAACACTTTGATGCTTCATCACATTCTGTCATCACCATCATGGACTTAACTCGTACAGTTTTGGTCCACTTGTAGTGAAGCTTGCACATAAACTGATCAGGTCTAACTTACCGTCACACATTAGGTAGCATGTGGGAATGCTAGCATCATGTGATCCTTAAGTTGAAACAAGCTTCCTCTCAACATTAGCACAAAGCCAACTTCAGGCATTTAGCTTTAAAAACAAGACTGACAATAATTAAAAATATCAAAATAGTAGCAGTTGCATTTTTCAGTTGTTGTCTTTCTAATTGTCACCAACCAGACTGATTTAAAAAAAAAAAAAAGCAACAAAATGAGGTTCGATCTATCTGACTCTTCAAACTGCTGGATTTAATTGGATTAGGAACTTCCCCTCACATTTCATTTCAAGAGTTTTTTCCGGAGACAGATGCAGCTTCAGGTTCTCCTTCGGGGAGGCTGCTGCCGTTTGAGGATGTCAGGTGGAGGTGTAACTGACAGCTGCTGCTTTGTCCCCCCACCCCACCCCACCCCACCCCACCCCAACTTCTCGCTCTTCTCTGTCCGTTGTTAACTGGGAGATTGAAGCCCGCTTCATTAAAAGCTGCTGGAAGGAACGCTCGTTCAGCTGACTCCCTCGGCATGCTGGGAGAATCTGCTGACAGCTGCACAGTGAGAGAGAGGATCGAGGAGGAGTGAGCGTCCTACATTCACAGAAACACCGAGGGGAGGGGGTGGGGGTAAAAGAGGGAAATATTCTGCTCTTTTTTGGTTCATTCCCATCTGTCCCTCTCTTATTTCGTTTGTCCTTCTTTCCCCCATTCTGGCTGCACTTTTTCCTTTGTCACTGTCACTTTTTGTCCTTCCTTCCATCCTCCATATTTCCTTCCCTTCTTGCCTCTAAATCTTCCATTTTCGTCTTTATTCCCTTGTAAATTCCCTCCTAAGAGCTTTGCGCAACATGTGAACAGCAAGGTCAAAGCATGCAACCCTCTTAACGGACAGAAAGGTGGACCAAAAGATGTGATTTGGGTTTAAAGAAACCAGATCTGTCCTGTAAACAAACAAACAAACCCCTCAAGAAATAACCCAAAATGCCATTTTAGCAGTTTCACTTCTGACAGTTGAAACGTTACCCTGACAGTATGATAAACTGCAAGTCAGCGAATCAGGAGGCAGCTAGTCCTCGCTTGTGCGTGTGTGTGTGTTGTTAAATTCAGTGACATACCCTCCTCCAAAAAAAAAAAACAAAACAAAAAAGAAAACCAGGCTGTCACAATTTGACAATGCTGCGACCAATGCTGAGAAGTGTGTGAGCATGTGTGCAGATGGAACACTGCTGTAACTTTACCTCAAAACAAAAGCTGTGACATTATTGTGTTAGAGGAGTTAGAGGATGGCTATGCTGAAAGTGAGCATTGGCTTGAATTACAGCTGTAACTAAATGCAGCAACGTCTTCATCACAGCCGACCAATCAGAGACCTCTGTGAACCGTGAAGCAGCTTGTTTTTTTTTTTTTTTTCAGATAGCAATGTGTCAATGTCAGAGGAAGGTTTGGTAACATTGATGGCAACTCCCAGGCGGGTGGAGCTTTGGCCAGGTGACCAGGCGGAAAAAACACACCTTGGACGGCCAAGAGGCTCATCAGAGACATCGCAGATCCAATCTCAGAAAAACTAATCTGGATTATCTGTGATCAGGGCCCAGCCTGAGATATCTGAACCACTGTCAGGTTAGATTCAGTGTCCCCAGAGGATGATCTGCTGACTATGGAGCCACCAACGCACAGCACGTGATGCTACTCTGAGCTACGATGCTAATGCTAAGACTCTCTCCAGCATCAAGTAGCCTTTTTTTTTTTTTTTTTTTTTTTCAGGATCTTGAGCATCCTACCTGATGAACAGTTTAACTCATAAGCTTTAACGAAAAGAATATGTGAAAACACAAATTTTAAAAAAGAGTTTTTTTGAGGTCAGATCCAACTAAAACGCTCAACATCTGTTGTTACGTTTAACTGGAATGATATTACTGTCTTCTATTTAGCATATTTGTGTGTAGATATTTGGATATAAACAACAGTGCAGATCACATTATATCTGGTGGTGATCTTGGTTTTGGCGATTTCAGTTTGCTTTCTTCTTTTCTTAGCCATTTTCTTCCTTTATTATCAGATTGGACAGAGTACAGAGTAAGGAAATGAAATTGAATCTCCTGCTCTCCGACCGCTCGGTCGCCCATCACTGTTTTTTCGCCTTTCTGTTCACCTCCTCCTCATTAGTGACTCTAACGATGATTTACTTGAAACACTCGCTGACTTTACCTCTTTTTGGCCAATTTTAGGGAAGTAGTTTCACATTTCTGTCCCATTTGGATAAAAACATAAGAAGTGAGACTCACTGTGAATCCGTTTCTATGAGGTGAAGCTGCCGTTTCTCTCTCTCTCTCTCTACGTTTGGTGTTTAAAGTTTGCGGTAAGAGGAGCTGAGGAGGAAGTACCCCCCACCCCCAACGCCGCATCTCCTGTAAAACGAGATGAACCCTCCCGCCCAGCCTGCCCCTTCCCTTCTCATCCGCTTCGCTTCGTTAGCATCTGACCGGTGGCTGTTCGTTAACCAACCCTTACCCGCCTTTTAATGCGACGCCGAAAGACGAGCAAGTAGATCACTCACTTGTCCTCGTTCGTCCTCTGAGAGAGAGAGAGAGAGAGATGGGTTTTAGCTAACAGGGATTGGTTTTCAGCAGGAGGAAGGAGGAGGAACTGAAAACACACAGATATCACACACTGTGCTGTTCCCACCGTGTGTCAATATTAGCCTGTTTGCACACGCCGACCTTTGACTTGGACAGTTTTACCTGCTGGGAAATAAACATATGGTCGAATAGGAGACTAGAGATGAGAGGAGGAAAGAGAAGACAGGGATTAGGCAGGGATAGATTACTCATCGGGCCCACCAGACTCAGGCCCAGGCCCCTTCCTGACCTCTAGGGCCCCAAACTCTTATTTCTACTTTTGTAAGTCACAGAGCTCAATTAGAAGACAAAGGTACAAAACCAGCACAGACACTTTTAGGTTCTTGGTCCTGTATTGGAGGGGCCTTTTACTTTTCTGTGCCTGGGGGGGCCCGTTTCGTCATGATCAGCCCATGGGAGGAGGAGGAGGAGAGGGTGTAGGAGGAGATGATTTATGAGATAACAGGAGGTGAAGTGGAGGGAAGCGCAGAGAAAACAGAGTGATATTAAACCAGCTGTACTTCATTTACACATCTGGACGTTGTTCCCATCATGCAATTGTGCATGTGTGTGTGTGTGTGTGTGTGTGTCTGTGTGCATGTTGAAGATTTAATTCCCAGCGTGCAGAGAGTGATGTTTGAATGTTAAAGCGTTGGGGATGAAGGTGTCATTCACAGCTCAGTAACACAGAGAGAGGGAGGGAGACGTCAGTTTGTGTGTGTGTGTGTGTGTGTGTGTGTGTGTGTGTGTGTCCTGTTTGAAATTCTGCTCGTCTGTTATCTGACTCCATCCAAGAAATCCAGAGCAAGAGAGAGAAGGATAGAGACACAGTTTGTGTGTCTGTCTCTTATGTTTACATTAATTCTTATGATCCAGTTCTAACCTGGTTAACACTTTGACCAAGTTCTCTTCGTGACATTATAGTTGAAATGAATCATGGTCCAAATATGGCGACCACTTGCTTCTTCGGTCCAAAAGTACGTGGTCATCACCATATGTGTGTTCATCACTGAGAGATATCTTCGTCTGTAGTCTATTTTGAAACATATTTTCTGCCTTCCTTCCACTTCCTTTATGTCAGCTCTGATTTGTGTGTCAAAGCATACAACTGAGTTTTTTATTTAAAGGTTATTATTATTATTATTGTTATTTTGATTACATGGATGGAGAAATCAAAGGTTCTTGTGTTTACAAGTGAATTGAACTGTGCACTGACAATATCACAGCACGACCAGCAAATTTTGGGTTTAACCCCGACTGATGGATTTTGGCTGATGTGAAGCTACAGCTAATGATCATTTTCATCAAGTATTAAGTTGGTGTTGTATTTTGATTGTCAAATATCAGAGGACAATGAAAGATTCCTTCATTCCGTATTTCCTGCCGTTCCATGATGACATGACAAAAGTTTTTTCCCACCAGCCCAGAAATATTCCGGTTACGGAAGCACCACACTTCAAAGAAAATTACTAAATGAATGACTTATTTTTAAAATAAGTTGCTGATTAGCTCTGTCTATTGACTAATCTCTCAGCCCCATTTTTCTATCTGTTACTAAGCACCCCATTGGATATGTAATTGTAAGTGATTTCACAATGAAAACTATGATTTCAGCCTCACAGTTGGTGTTGTGGCCTGGAGCTGAAGGAACCACTGAGTCGTCTAAATAAAAAAGTAATAAGATTTCTCTTTCTGAACAGGAAAAAGACTCAGACATAAACAGGAAGAAAGAGTAGACCGAAGTGTCAGCCATAATTTTGACTCTTTAGAATAAATGCCAAATGAAGATCACTAAATGTTTTTTTGTTTAGATGCAGCTCCAGTTTAGATCTTAAAACCTTTTTGCTTTTGTTGATGAAACGTGACTGACTGGGCCGGTGAAGGCCGTCCCTCTGTTTGGACCTAAAACAGTCCTCGTTGCCATGTTTTGATGTTTAGGGTTAGCGTCCTGTGCCAAGTTGAGTAAATGTATTTGAATGTAAACAGTCTGAAAGAAAAGAGTGTAAATCATCTCTGCTTTAAAATCACTGAAATATAAGAAATGATCATTTATCAGTTCTTCAATGGGGAAATCTGCATGTTACAGCAGCATCAGACATGTAAGAAGATTAAAACACAAGAATAAACTAGAGAAGGTAGAAAAATTAAATTGACAGAGAGGACATATGAACAAATATAGAAAACATAAAAAACAAAAAAATTGGCGATTGGATTGCAAATTGTGGTAATGTTATTGCACACTCTTAATTTATCATAATAGCTTCTGATAATCTTTCAGCCTATCAGCCACTAACTGATTCATCTGTTAATTTCAGAGGATGTGGCTGACGATGTTGTTGCCCATCGTGGTCACACAGTCTGGCCATCATGTTGGTCTAAACAGTTACTGTTGAACTGAGCTCCAACCCAATGCTCACATTTTACAGTGACATCCTCGGGCACTATGTTGGTCTTCTTTGCTTCCATTACCAGCATGCAATAAATCTTCAGACTGGTTTCACTCGTTGGATGCTTTGTTGCCCAGGAAAAGAAAGCAACAGTCTATTGATGCAACCGCTCTTCAAATGCAGCCTCTGCAGGACGAGGCCACTGAAACTGAGTTGGTTGGAGTAGTGATGGTATTTTATTCTTTTAAACCACAGCCTCCTGTCATATTTGGCTTGTCCCCTTAAAACGAAGCAGTTCAAGAGCATTTTCCAGTTCAGTAAAGTCAGGAAGGTTAAAACTCAAAGGAAAATATTTCTTTTGTGAAGGGTTAAGTTATCATTTTTTGCGACCATCATATTTTCTCCCGGTTTTTTCATACACAAAGTCTGTTGACAAAGCTTTTCACAATAAAACTCACAGAGACCAGTTAATCACCAGTTGAACAGGTTCAGTGAATCCTCTGCAGCGTCAGGACAATCATCAAAATGGCTGCCACGTCGGAAAGGTAAATAAATAACATTTAAGACGAGCACATCAACGGAAACATTACCCTGATCAAAGCCATAAAACCTGCATCAGATGGTACTTTTAATGTCTTTTACCAGGTGGGTGGGGCTCACCACTCCAGGGAGACACTCCTTTATTTATCACTCTCTTCGTGGCTCCATCCGTCCTCCCTTTCTTTCTGTCCGTCCGTCTCTCCCCGCAGCTGCCAGCTGGCAGCGGCTCTGAGGGCTCATCAATAAGAATGACAGATCGGAGATTGATGACAGTGACTAACAGAGAAGAAACTGTCCATCTGAGAGATGATCCTCCTATAGAGAGACGCACAGACAGACAGAGACACGTTGAGGGCTTTAATTGTGCTACGCCATGTGCGTGACTCTCCACTGTGTCACCCAGCGGTTTGAGAAACTTCGTAGAAAACCAGAGGAAACCATATCTGGAGGAGAAGTTGGAGCTGAGTGCGAGTGGAGGTAATGAGGAATGTCACTTGTGGTGGATTCTGTCATCCACAGACAAGTTACCCCCCCAATCCATCCCCCTGTTTTCTGGTCTTCTTTCCTCTAAATTGAGCATCATTTAATAAATGAATGTCATGTTAAGACTTAAGACTAGAGACTGAGACCATAAACTCTTTTCCCATAGACGTCAGTACAATGTGACTTCTTTTATGAATCAGTGGCATCGCCCCCTGATGGTCATTAGACTGAAAGGCTTTAAGGCTCTTCAGCTTTGGCGTCTTGTGTGAGGAATTCATAGTCTTCGCCAAATTGACATTGTTAATTAACAAAAGGAAGATAATCGAGTTTGTGTCAGATAGAAGTTATATGAGTAGAATTACAGGCGCATATGTGAAGTGAAATGAAGCTTCTCTGATGATGTGTAACATCTGAAGTGCCTAAAAGTTTTACACAATGTTCTCTTCATAAATTCTTTGAGGAGTGCGGGTCGTTGTATTTATAGTCCGCAGCCCAGAGTAAATTAAAATGCAGGTTAACTTCCCAGAACTGTTGGCGTCGCACTTTTGAGATTATGAAACTGATGTGTGTCACCTCCTGACTAACTTTGTGGGACAGAAATCAAGATGACTGAATGTCACACTAAAAAAACAAAAAACAAACAAGCAAAAAAAAAAAAAAAAAAAAAAACTGGCGCTGGATGCTTCCTGCTGAGCCAAACATCCCATCACACTGAAGACTCTTCAACACAGGAAGATCCATTGACTGCTGTTAGTGCACGACCTGAGCTAACTGCTGAGTGTGTGTGTGTGTGTGTGTGTGTGTGTGTGTGTGTGTGTGGCAGAAAGGCAAAATGTGTAGGGCCATTAGGGAGAGAGAAGTTAACGAGTTCCATAAAGATGAAGGGAGGACGTCATTGACTGCCATTTGTCTGCATTGTTGTGTGCGTTTGTGTGCCAGTGTGTGTCAGTATGTGTGCGTCTTTTGTTTCAGGGTAAACAAAGCCAGAGGTCACACTCGTCAACACACTGCAGTTCAAGGTGACAACCTGTGTGTGTGTTTGTACAGCTGGTTTGACTGACAGGTTGAGTGGTTTAACGTTAATGGGACCGCCGTGATGTAAGGTCATGTGACCAACTTGTGCAGGTCAAACTGATGTCACAGTCACATGGTTTTTATTTTTGGTTATTTCTAAACGTTCAGTGAGCTCAACATCTCTCAGAGGAGAGCGGCTGTTTCAATTCAGCATGAATAAAAAAATTAATGTTTCCAAAAGTAAACGCTTGTATGTAAAAATTTACAAAACTATTATGAAGTAAAAAATAATTTGGAAATTAAAAACTTTTTGATTCTCCGTAAAGTTGGAAACAGACAAGAAAATTAAAGAAAAGCTCTTTTCGAAGTTTTATTCTGATGTATATACTTACATGTAATGTGACACTTAGTCTTGACATTTAGTCAGAGAACAGCAGATCTGCTGAACGTGTCAAAGACTTTCTGTTAATTAAATGGATGAAAAGGAAGTGCAGTCGTTGAACGCTGCCTCTTTCCTTCGCTGTAATTGGCATCAAATTACTCAGGAATCTGCAGTTACGTATTTATAGCTACATAAAGTTCAGGAAACTGGTTGGTTTAATCATTCCCATCTCAGTAACATCAAACAGAAGTCACCTGTGAATGATAAGTTTGGCTTTATTTTCGTTGAATAATAATAATAATAATGGAAAAAAAACAGACTGGATCAATAACCAAACAATAAAACAACATCTGATAATCTCCATATTTCTGTTGTCACTACATTTAGATGAAACTGTGTCGCTTTTACACAGAACTGTGTATTACCGTGAAATGCATGAAACACCTTTAACCCCGAGACACACACACAGACACACACAGACATAAACACACACTTAAAGGGATTCCCCCGTGGCAGGACAGGGAGCGTTTGTTTTTTCCTTCTGTCGCTCTCCGTTATGGGTCATCCATTGTTGTCTCGTTCCTTCCTGTGTATGTATATGTGTGTTAGCATAACTGTATGTGTGTGAGGGGTTATGGTGGTGATCCCTGGGGGGTTTGGGAGGGGGGGGGGGCGGGGGCTTTAACAGTTGAACCACAGCCCACACACTTCCTGAAAACCTACTTTATCCTGCATCACTGTGCAGGAAACGCTGACATCACTTCCTGTGCGTCGGTGAAATCCTTTTGAAGTGATGGAGCCGTGATGAGACTTTTTCCAGAGAGTAGACGCGTCCTGCCAGTGACCGACAGAGACCTCAAATCCTGAGCTGTAAAATTAACTCAGGTCAAGATGCTGATCAACTGAGTCAACGTCTCATATCTGCTGCTTTTCTGATGTTTTATTGACAAATCGATAAATCAACTCTGCAAAACTTCACGTAGGCTGAGATCAAAATTTTGAGCAAGCAGCTGGGCTGTATGTCGTTTTCCACTGTTCAGCTGCACCCCCAGCTCCCAGACCTCCATCTTTAAAAGCACCTCACATATGTATGGAACTGGTGCTTTCTCTTAATCGTGGAGAGTTACAGCCTAAGGGTGGTGGTTGATCTCAGTGGGATGAGCTTTGTTCGTTTATCAACGGCTGCTCTGACAGAGAAGAACCCCTTTGTAAAATGTGCTGACTGCAGTGTTTTTTCTGTCTTCTGCTCTGATCAATAACATGAGCCCGTAAAGCTGCGGATTTCTGCAACAGACCTCTCTTTGATTCCGACGGAAAAAGAGAAAATAAAAAAGAAAACTGAAAATCATTTTCAAGCATCCAAATCGTCCAACTCGTGTTTAAAAGCGGACATAGTCGCACAAAGATGTTGAACGTGTGAGATTATTAGTGAACCGCAGACGCTCTTGCACTTTATTAATGCCATCGGGAATGTCAGTGGGTAGAAATAAATAAGGTTTGATCACGTGGAAACAGATTTCCTCTCCCATCGTTAACCGTGGTGTGTTCACACTTATCGTACGATATTGCTGTCTATTTTTGTGCGTGAATGAATTGTTTGTGTGGCCTTTGTGTTTGCAAACTCACTCGTGTTAAATTGGCCCTCGAAGGACGGATGAAGTGTTTTGAACTGAATCGAGGACGTGATCGTCGGTGACGATCTGTTTTTTTTTTTTTTTGCCGCAGAGGTTCACGTGTCTGACAAATGAGAGGCGGAGGCGTCATCGAGAGGAAAGACAAACGCTTTCAAATTAAAACGAACTGCTGACCTTTGTGAGTGTGAGATGGAGAGGCGTGGCTTTGAATCTCTGAGGCTGAACCCTTCACACTTGGAAATACAAATGTGTGTGTGTGTGTGTGTTCCTGCTGGTTTCAAGGGGTGTAATGCCTTCTCCCATGTGTACACACACAGCTTGGCTTTCAGCTGCTTCTCACTTTTTACTGCTACATCCTGCCTGAACACAGTGTGTGTGAGTTTATTTGTGTTCCCTTTGTCAGCACTGTTCCTGTAAGTTGTGTGCATTTGCGTGCAAGTGTGTGTGTGTGTGTGTGTATTTTGTGCATGCAGGTGATTTATCTAAGACAGTGCTTGCTCGACCAACCACAGCAGTTGAATCCTAATTCTCTCTCACTCTCTCTCTCTCATCTCTTTGGCAAAGAGCTGCTGTTCATTCAGAGTATGGAGGGAAGGAGAGAAGGCTTACCATCCTCGCTTGCTTCCTTTCTTTCCTTCCCCGTCCTCATGAAGTTTCAGCTCTCTGACAGCTTTTATCTGTGTGCAGATTTGCGGCGACAGATGCAGATTTGGCAAAACTGTGTTAGATCTAATGCTTAGACACACACACACACACCTTTCTTTGCTCATCTCTCTTTGTTTTCATCTGACAAACATATCAGTGACCCCCTCCCGCTCTCTCCGTCTCACACTGTCCTTCCTCTGTCTCTGCCTTGTATTATTTATCTGAAACATGTCATCATTTATAAACGATTAACTCCCCTCAGAGTCAACCAGGAAGTGGCAAGAACGATGAAATGGGGGGAATGCGGCGTTGTCTTTTTCTACCACCCAGATCCTCCCACCCACAGTCCCTGGGAAAGGGCCCATATGAGGCTGGGTGAAGTCAGGGAGTGAGGGAGGAGAGGACGCTGCGACCTGACAGGCCGTAACGAGCGTCTTCTGATTAATAATTGAGGCTCGTGCCTCATTTGTTTCTGCTCGGAGCCATAATCAGCTCCAGACGTCTGCAGGTCCCAGTTCAGGTAAACGATTCATCAGTTTGTTATTGTGCTGCTAAACATCCACACTGGTCTGTGTTCAATTTCCATGAGAAGACAACGGTTTGAATTGAGGATGAGATGATTTTCCCTCCTTAAACTGCAGAATCAGCTCTTTCTAAAAGCCCGATCTGTCGTGTGTGAAACTGACTTCAGTGCTAAACTGATCAGATCTGGATCAGTCTAACTCTCTGACTCCTTCTGTGTGTTTATCCGTCCATTTTCATCCTCCATCTTTGATAGTGACGTCTAGAGTCACGTCTCTACATCAGATGCTCCTATTGGCTCCGGTGGATGATGTCACAGCCAATCAGAGTGTCTCTGGATCAGTCCTGTATGTTTCTGAGTTTATTGTGTTGACAGAATAAAGACAATCAGATATTTACAGCATTAGAGGCTTTGGAGCTGATTTTTCAGTGAAGATGTTCTTTACTGAGGGACATACATAATTACTGAGATTGTACTGGTTCTGAATATGAAAACCAAAAAAAGGGAGGGCTAAAATGTAAAGATGAGATCTTTGCTGATAGCGCTGTTCCTGTCCTTGGTTTTATAGGAGACGACTGGGCGCAAGGAGGTCACAGCGATGGGATATTTAATGGTTGGTGCAGTCTGGCACTTTATGGGGTTTTATGTTGCAAGAGCACTACGGCTCAGTGTGAGGTATGAAACTTAAAATTTATGGAACAGACCAGCCACATATAAGAGTCTAATAAGCTTAAATACAGAGCAGGCGACCTTTCACACAGCAGTAAACATCAACAACGAGGCTCTCACCAGTCCCTGTTTGTGTTCTGGTTCGCAGCTGAGGCTCCATGTTTCCACCGAGCTCTGTCATTATGGCATATTTGGAACGCCACCACTCGGTTAACCACGGCGTTAATTCCACCTCCACCCTGAAAACATTCTCGGGTCCCACAACCGCAACGCAGCTCTGCCAAAAAACGATCAGAAAATTCCTCAAGATGAGGAACAAGCAGGGAGGAGGAAGTTGAGGAAGAGCTGGAGGAAGGAAGGAAGGAAGGAAGGAATGGAGGGAAGGGATGGAGGAGAGGATAAAGCAAGGAGAGAGAGAAACGGAGGAGATGAAGGCATAAAGAAAAAAGAGAGAGAGGCTAATGCAGCCTGATGTATTAATCACAGTCAGAGGTAATTGAGAGGCTGAGCAAGGACCGGGCGAGTGAGCCGTCCTCCATCACTGTCTCATTCTCTCTCTCTCTCTGTAAACACTCCTACTGTACTGCCTGAATATTAATACACTCTGTGTGTGTGTGTGTGTGTGTGTGTGTATATGCGCTCACACACACACACACACACACACACACACACACACAAAGTGACTTATGGTGCAAGTGTCCTTACAAGAGATCATGTTGTTATTCTTGTTTTTTGGCATCAGTGTTGGCTCAGTGAAAGTGTGTGTTTTTGTGCGTGTGTGTGCGTGTGTGTGTGTGTGTGTGTCTTCTTTGGCTGACACATATGCTTATCCCATCCTCATGATTGGGATTGTGTCCAATATTTTGTGAAATCCTCATTAGCTGAGTCAGGTCAGGGGTGTGTCCACCATGCGGAGAGGTCTCTGGACGTGCTTAGCGTAGCTTTGCGCTAAGGCTGAAGTCAGGGGAGAGCTGCTAGCGTAGCTTAGATCCATGCTAAGTTTAACTTCACCTCTTAACTTGTGAGTTGTTAGCTCGGTAGTTACGAGTAATCAACTTTAACCAGCCTCCAGAACAGGACTCTGGATGTGGCTCCGAATTCTGTTGGGGGTTCAACAACCTCCTGTGAATCCATAAGACATCTGATGGTGTGACTGTTGCTTTAACAGAGAAGTTTCAACACACACATACACACACACACACACACACACACACACACACACACAGACACAGAGCACAATTGGATAACGAGTTAGAAGATGTGGTGTCTCTTTCTCAATTGGTTTAATTTATTTTCCTGTTCATCATAAAGTATTTCTCCATTCATGCTGAGATGCCTCATTATTCACTCCCTCAGTAATCACTGGATACACTGCAACACAACACAGTGATGATAACAACGCACACCAGAGCCAATATCTATAATATCACAAGTGCTCATAATGCAGACTTAACTAGCGTTCTCACTGTAAATCTCAGTGTTGTGACCGAGTGATGCGTTGTTTGCGTCACTACGGCAACAGGCCCCCTTCATGTCTGTAGTCTGGTTGGCACGGTTACAGCTGGCATCCTCTGCTGACCTTTTACCTTACAGTGTTGCTGTAGTGAAGAAACACAAACACACGTTTACCTGAGATCCAGTCCGTCTGTTTTTCTGCTGCTGCCACGGTTCACAACCATGAAGACGCTACCATGCCGATAATGTTATTGATGGTGGAGGGTGATTGAGATAACTCTATTGTGTTGCAGCTGTGAAGTTGAAAACGTGACCGTAAATTAACAATGTTTCCGAATCTAATTCCAGTTTAATACAACACGTCTCGACTGTCTGCAGTCAAGATGTCAGTGACGGCCGCAGGAATCCAGCGCTGCGTCTCTCTGTGGTCAAAACATTTAAAGTTGAGTTTTAAATTTGAAGATTTATATTTAATCATGATGACTCATTTGACACAGTCAAAAAAACAAAAACAAAACATGAATAAGAGCTGTTTAATCACCGTGGGACAACAGAAACAAAGCAAAACAAAGACAGTTCCTCTGGGTGTGTGTGCGTCTGGTCCCTGCTAATCATTTCATTCACACATTTGGTCTCAATCTGACGTTTTGCTTATTTCATGTGTCGTTAGAAAACACGAGTGGACTTAAATTTGATAGTTTGAAGGTCGTTTGCTTCTCTGGCTCGTCCTGCCTGGGGTTGTCTTGCCTGCAGGCAAGTCTCTGCAGCTTTGACTGACACTGGTGCCGCTGCCATAAATTTTGGATTCATTTATTTTAGCTTGTATGTAACTGTCGGTGAATGTGTCTAATATAGATCCCCTTCGGTGTTCACAAATTCACATTTTAGAGGTCAGTTGGCTCAGGTTTAGTTCCTGTGAATCAGCGGGTTATAATCGGGTTGTATGTTTGGGCAGTTTCAATTTTAGTCATGTTGATAGAAACTATGGAATACTTTTTTTATGTTGTGGTTGTGATTTGAAGACAAACAGATGTCTAGTTTAAAATTTCATGGAAAAATCCTGGATGATGTGGCATTTAGGAAAGCAGAAGGAGCGACTTAATTGGCAGCAAATAGCTTCATGATTATTTCAAATGCTATAAAGTTACATTAAACAAACATTCAGCTCCCCCAAGACTCTCCCCTCTTTTGGATTTTATGGTCCAGTACTCATAAAGTTCTGGATTCTTTCCTGTTTTGTTGTCAAGTAATTTTATTTTCTACTATCTTCTATCTTCATTTATTCTATTTGTATTGTACTTATACTTTAACTACCACACTGAAACACTGCCGATGGAGGGCGAAAGGCACTGAAATTTCATTTATATCACAGAACATGTAAATGACAATAAAGTTAATTGACGGATTGACCAGACTGTGGGATGTTTCCAATGAATTAAGTGGCAGGGGGAATCCCCCCCCCCCCACGTTCCTAGAAAGCCTTTGCTCGAATTCACAGCAGGATCAAAGCTGAAAACGCACACACTGACTTTCATTTCCTTCTTTGTGTCTGGCCTTTAAAAAACAGTTATTAAATTATCTGCTGGCTGACAGAACCCAGATTCCTGTTTTGAAGCGGTGAACAGACCGCAGCAAATTAACCGACAAGGTGGAACCAAAAACCCACTGACGGACTCAGAATTAGCTCAGAGTGGAGCCGCGAGTAAAAAAAGAAAACGTCTTTGTATTTTACTTCTCTGACACTTTTCTTCACACTTTGATTTATTGCTAATTCGGTTGTATTTCATGACAGGGAGCAGAAAAGGTTTGTGAGAGTTTGCTCATTATATCTAAGTTTGAGGAAATCTTGGCTAATTGATGAGCTCATTGGGGAAAAACTCAACAACAACAGCGTAGAAACCTTTAGTTTCTACATTTCCTATATTTGACTCTTCACCTCTCTGGTCTTTTATTTAGATGTGTTGATATATTTGTGCATTCAGAAGAGAGTATCTGTGCCTCTCTTCTGATTGGCTGAAATCAGGTACGTGACATCACAAAGTTCCGGAGGTCCTGACGGGCGGTTTCTGATTACAGGCTGTGGACCTTCGATATTTTCACTGTACTAATAGGCCTGATTTAAAATCAAAGACATGGAGGTCTACCTTTAGACCGTGTGGACATTCAAACCTTTAGATCATATGGATATTTAAATTTTCTTCATATTCTTGATGACAAACTACTGATACTTTGAACGTACATGGACTTTAGTCATGGAGATGAAGATGAGATGAAGAAATCCCGGTGCCTCTTGTTTAGAATAGTTTTTGACAGCACTTTGTTATTCGATGAAACTTTTTGGCTTTCACAAACCAAAGTTTTTATTTTATTTTTAAAAGGTTTTATGTAAAAACAACCACCATATTCACGTTGGCATGATCTTACTCAACAGACGGAGTTAAGAGCTCCATACCAAAACGAAATTTAACCAAACTGCTCAAGATATTTTCCTGTGATTTCAGTGGACTGGTGCGAAATCCATTGAATAAAGTGTTATATTTAACATTCTGTGCAGTCAGACGAGACGTTTAACAGCAACAGCTTTACAGCCAGGGGAGGGGGTCAAAGGTCAAGGAAAAATTTCTTAGAGCCTGTTGGAGGAGTTTGGTTTGTGATCCGCGAATCACAAAATTCCAGTGCAGATGAAACAGCAGGGGGCCGTAAGACACACACACACACTTTAAATCAGATCATTTAGCATGAAACGTCCTCCATTGCTGTGTTGGCTCTCACTCTGGTAACACAATGAGACGGAAAAGGAAGGAGCTTTGTGTGTGTGTGTGGGTTTGACTTCATTTTTCTTTGGTGCACCTGGTCAGTGTGTCGAAGGTCAGCTGACTGACTCACAATTTGGAGTTTGCTGATGTTTAACAGCATTTGTAAGCATTAAAGTCTCCTTTTTTTTGGAACTTGTGCAGATGAAGTTCATGCTATATTCAGGATGGATGCTTTTAGTTTTTTTGGGCCCAAATGTGGCATTTAGAGGTAATGCAGTCTTGTTTTAGACCACCACCCCGGTTTGGACCAGTTTTAACCAAACATCCAGTGACGCTGTCTGAAAAAATAACCGTGAAGTAGTTGGAAGTTGCAGAAGCCGAGTCAATGTGTTCTTTATTTTCCAGCTTTCATCTTGTGACCCCTCTGTTTTATCTTTTACCTCCTACATAAATGGTTTAATACACAAAGCGATGCCTGAAAACTGAGATTTCACGGCACAGATGTGGTACAGATGTGCTCTGTATGTCTCATTTTGCGCTGCCACACATGAGAATGATTTATTTGGTGGATTATCTTCTTCTCCTTTGACCGTGGGCCACACAGTGCCGATCTGACTTAAGATAATGAATACAGGCAGAGAGATACAGGTGACACAGATGAGAAATGGTTCCTGAATGAAACAATAATCTCTGTGTTGAAGAGAGCGAGTTTATTATTTTTTTTTATCCATCAGTTTTTATTTGACTCTGATGCCCCCTGTCTTTTTTCTGCTCAGATCTGTTGGAGCTGAAGCGCTTCTTTATTTCTGTTTGGTGTTCACTCTATTTTCATGTTTTTATTTTTATTTATTTTTTTACTGTACAATATGTTGTTTCAGTGCGGGCTTCTTCTCTCTGATTGCTTATATTGACATTATGAAGATGAGCTTCTGCTCCATCATTGGGATTCAGGAGGAGCTGCTGCCGTCCTCCTGCCATCCCCCCCGCCTCCTCTCTTGCCTGCTGCTGATTAGACTTGGCATTAGCGTTAGCATTAGCATGTCCAGTCGTCCCCTATGGGCCTGTTGTCTCTTTTGGCTAGCTGCAGCAGTCTTGGCAAGCTAGCTGCTAATCCAGACTGGATGCTAATGAACTCTGGCTGCTGTCCACCTCATTCCTGTAGAGACGTCTGTTTCCATAAAGCCCAATGGCTAACCGGCGAACAGTCCACCGCTCTGCCGCCGCCGCCGCCGCCGCTCTGCTGGCCAGCACAGACAAAGCCCCTGGAGCAAAAGCTAACCAGCCCTCTGCTAGCTGTAAGCTGCTAATGTTGGGGATATGGGGAACAGACTGAGCACGTTAAGGAGAAGCTGCGTGCCTTTTGTGTTGTGGTAACTTCCTGTTATCGCCTCCTCTTGATTTGTGTTGGATGATGAGGGGGAAAAAAAAAAAAGGGAGTTACATGCAGATTCAGGCGTCTTAAACAGGAACATTTTATTTCCTTCACTTCTAGGTAAATGAAAGACAAAATTCATCTCCCTCAAAGTTTATTGACTTTTTCTTCTTTCCACATAGATGGATTTTTCTCCCTCACATAAACCGCCTGGATTATGACCGACTGCATTAGTTTTCTATTTATAAGAGGATTTTTCACCATTTTTGGTGCCAAATGCTGCACTTCTCCAGAATGACTGATCAGTGGATCGATGTCTCACACTTCTTTTAAGCTGCACCCATCAATATTTCTAAATGAAAAATGGATCAAATGAGCACACATAAGTGGTAGAGTCTGTAAGTTGTGTACACCAACACACAAAATAACACTCACATATGAAGATTTCAGAAACAGGAAGTTAAAAACTGACAAAATAATGAATGGTTAATGAAATGCTACAAATGACAGGAAACATGCAAATATCACATTTCATTATGTTTACAGCTCTGAGCACAAAACACCTTTTAAAATGCCGCGTGTTGCTGTTTTTGTACCGCAAACTGTTGTTGAACGTTCAACACCGGAAACATTTGTCTTCGGTTTTTGAAACCATATTTGGAAAGAAGTTGGATCAGAACTGCTCTGTAATCTATACTGATTGGGTAGTACACTCTGTCAATCAAATGTACGACAGGGAGAAGGAGGGACATTTTCCCATAGACTTCAATACAATCTGACTTCTTTTATCAGTCAGCGGAGTCACCAACACAATTAAACCCAGTTTTGGTTCATGTAAAATATAGAAGTGACGCAGGACTGAGTCAACATCATCGTCCGTTTGTGTGTCTGTTTCATCAATTACAATAAAAACATGACGACAAGAATTGTCCACAGCAGGTTTTCCTTCCTGTTACTGTCCAGGTCTCTTTGTCTTTACGTTCACATTATTTATTCCCACAGTGGAAGCTCCTCACTCACAAACGCACAAACACACTTGGTGTGCTGTGGCGGTCCGTCAGTGTTTTCCTTCCCTCTATTGTTTCCAGACAATTGACCCGACCTGAATGCCGCCTCCTCCTCCTCCTCCTCCTCATTCCACAACTATTTTTACTACCGCTCACACGCATGCACACATATAGAAACGCACAAATTCATATGGGCCCTCACCTCCGCAGGCTCTCTCCTACACCTGCACGCACGCACGCACGCGCACACACACACACACACACACACACGAGTGGAGTCGGTAACAGATCTGTCCACAATAGCTGAGCTGTAGACAGAAGTCCTGAGAGTCGCTGTGATTTATGATCTCCACATGTAGGGAGAGAGGGATGGACCGTGGAGAGGTGGAAAATGGAAGTGAAGGAGAAACTGGAGCTCACAGGAAGACCCAACACACACACACACAAAACACAAACGGCACATATTGTCTTCGTTATTGTTGTCGTTCCTATTATTATGCTAAAAAGGTTGCAAGCGTCACCGGCATATACACAACATACAGTTAATCCACTTATTCCACAATAATCCCAAACCTATTAATACATTCAATATGTAGTTTAAAGCAGAGGCGTATTACATGTGTCGCATTCCTTTTGTTAACACGTGTGGGCCTGTCGGGTGTGTGTTTGTGTGTGTTACATATACATTATAATAGAGAACATGTAAACAGCACTGATGATTACTGAAGCGAGAACATGATTTCAGTGAAGGTCATTAACCAGCAGCAGCAGCAGCAGCAGCAGCAGCAGCCATGACTCCTCGTTCTCCCTCTCTCTTCACAGATCACGTAGTCATATAACACATTCGAGTTCAGATCACGCAACAGCACGGCGGAAATCTGAGAAATTAGATGTAAAAAATGACACACGAAATGGCTCCATTAAAGGATGCCGTTAGAGCTTTAGTTTCTCCGTCTCTTTGAGCGCCAATAACGGCGTCTCGCTGCTGTTTGACAGATGATTGAGTCCCTCGGTGCGTTTCTGCTGTGAAGACGTCATCAGACACTTAAGATCCATTTTTGCTCATCAATAGATTTCCTCTATTGTTGTAAAAGACCGACCTACAGGTTAAACGTGTACTAAAAATAGAAGGATAGACACCGAGGCTGAACGCAACCCACAATGCAATGCTGCGGTGGAGGTAGTCGCTGTATTCAGGGGCTGAGTCCTTCGCAGGACGTGGTCGATATTGTGCAGCCATGATGAGATAGTCTCCTGGGCCGAGTTAAGCTTCTCAGATTTTATTACAAATCAATTAATAATTTTTTCCCATCAAACTTCACTCGTTTCTGTAAATTTTATGCAAGCAATTGAAAAAAACTGCAGGGGGGGGAGTCAAAGGTTACACTATAGGGTGCGTTATGAATGTGACATAAAGTCCACACGTGCACACAAACACACATACATGAAGCCATAAAGCGGTTTAGTGTGAGTCGAAGCAGCTTTCATGAAGTGAGTCCTGTGTTCACTGAACTTTGAGAACTTCACATCTCGCTGTGTGGAAATGGATGAAAACGCCGTCATTCTTTTTGATGTGTGTGTGTGTGTGCGTGTGTGTGAGAGGAGAAACATGCACACAAACACACACACACACACACACACACACACATATCCTTACCCTCCACCTCCTCTTCACCTCAACCTGGGAATACCAACTGCCTAGGATAGACTCCATCTGTGTGTGTCTGTGTGTATGTTGACTCTTGGTAATACAGAAATATTGACAGTTAAACGTTGAACAAAACGTTTATATATAGAACTGATCTACTTCCAACCTTCATATCTTTATCATCTCTGATCCAGCAGCTCTTTTTTTTTCATGGTTTTATTTCCTTTTATTATTTTCTTTTATGATTTTATTTTATATTCATATCTTTGCACCATGAACTGTATAATACCTCGTCCTCCTACGCAGATCAGCCAAAGCTCCGTCTCTTTGCTGAACCTAACTGTTATTACAGCAACAATGGCAATAAATGTAGCTATGCCGCTCACCGGTACGCTCCATGCGTTATGTATTTGTGCTACCTGAACCAAAGTCCAGAACAGACTGGTTCATGTCAGAGGGCGGATCAGGACCAAACTGGTTTACATGAACCATTATCCTCACTGCGTTGGCGGTTGATTTGTTCAGAGGAAGAGAATTTAGAAAGAAAGCATCCAGATTTGAGGAGAGCCTCTTTGACAGCTCTCTCATCATCAGAAAGGCGAGACGCTGCTCTTCAATTTGATTAAAAGCTAAATTAATCTCTTTATGGTCCTAGAATAAACAGTTATTAACCTTGACCTGAGGAGAAATCGTTGTATTTATATGTTTATTTAAGAACCTTCCAAGTATTTTCTGGCGTGGAGTGAAAGCTGGAGATTAACTGTCGGAAACGCTTCGGTTTTGGCTTCCCTCGTCGTGGATGTGCATCAGTTTGAGTTGTTTGAAAGCGGCCCGATGGGAAATACTCCCAGAGACTCTCACAAGGGGCTGAGCTTTGTTTCTTTCCATTAACAGGTCGGAGAGATTACATCAAACCCCTGGTTTACTTTTCTTTCTTTTTTTTTTTTTTTTTTTAAACTTTGGGCTTTTTAAAGTGTGTCTGCTCGTCTATGACTGAGAGGAAGGTCATGATGAAATAGTCCAAAGCCGGTTTGGTGACTCAAAATCAGCCACCATGATGAAGGGATTCTGACACTAAAAAGACAGATAAGACACACGTGCATTTACTTCATATTTCTGATTCCAGATGGATATTTGGAGGAGAAGGGGAAGCTGATGGGGAGTGAGAGGTGCCATTTAGTGGTGCAGTCCGTCAGTCCTGGGCGGCCATGTTGAAAGGCTATTTTATTTATTTTCCTATGAATGGAAGCATCATTTTAAAAGTCAACGTCATGCTGTATTAAAACTAGAGACTGAGACTGTGAACTCATTAGGAAGTAGTGACATTTACCCATAGACTTCAATGCAATTTGTCCCCTTCATCATTTGGTGGGTCTAAGTTTGGAAATATGGAATGAGTGTTGGTCAGGATAAACATATTTATGTGTTTTAGTGTGTTTTGAAGTGAACTTCTGTGGATTTCTGTGGATTTAGGTGTTTTTGGATTTGGATAAATCTCCACCTGCAGCAAGTTCAGTTTTATTAAAGAGTTTTCAGCTCTCAGTCCAGACTTAAAGAAGATCCTGATCTGGTTTCATTATGAAAAAAAGATCAACCATAGCCTGTTAATTTACTTTTCACCAAAGTTGTAATGTGTAACTAACAGTTTACAGATCTGCTGTTTTTTTCTTCCACAGGTAGATGATATGAACTGAAAATTAATCCAAGACATACGATGTCGGCGATATCTGTGCTGGCACCAGCATCTCCAGTTTACGGGAGGCCTGACTCAGTTTCTCCATAAACGTTGATCCACCTCAGATGGTGTCCTGCAGTTCTGAACATACCCAGGAGGAGAAATCTAAGATGTTCCTCCAAAATCGGGAGAGAAAACATTTAAACCGCAGAATCTAGAGTCAAAAAAAAAAACGTAACACAGACAACTAGAAATGATAGTTTCTTCCTCTTCCTCTGTACTTTTTTGGACATTGAAGCTGGACAATAGCCGAGCAAATCAAAAACAAATCCCTTCGCTCACATCATTCCCTCTCTGTCTTTTTCTTTTTTTTTTTTTAAATCACTCTGCCTTTTTTCGTGCTTTCATCCTCCCTCACGCCGTCCTGGAGCCAATTATAACCTGCTCCAGCATTCCTGTCAGGAGGAGGAGAGGAAGGGAGGTGTTTTTAGGGATTAACATACCAGAGTTGTCAGTTGGAAACAAACGTCATCCCACTTTTTGCTTTTCTTCCTCAGTCTTTATTTTCTCATTCAGTCAAATGTAAAGTTTATTCTACTCTTCATGGTTGGCGGGGGGGGCCTTTACTGCAAAACAGAAATACAAGTTAATGCAGGAAAACACCACATTTAAGACTTTTTGCTTCCTGAAGAAGTTGTAAAGATTTAATCAAATGCTCCACATATTCAGTCAGCACCTCAGCTAATAATGATTCATAAGTAGTAGCTCATAACACAAAAACGCAGGTTTCATTTTTCAGCCTTTTGTATTTTATTTTTTACATTTTTCCTCATATTTCAACCACATGTGACAAAACCCTTCAGAGTTGGAAGATTCCCTGGAAAGTTTTTTGGACTTAACTTTGTATATATGTAAGAAACAGCAGAGTAAAATGATCTTAAATTCACCATTCATCTAAGTAGATCTACTCTCTTGTTTTCATGCTATTAATTCTCGATGTGCTCCGTGTAAAAGGGCTTTTACTCAGACACCATGAAAATCGATTTTGGAGGTGCTGTGTCTTTTGTAGAAACATGCATGAAAACCGTCTGTTGGAAGGTTTGTAGATGATCCAGAGAGATTGGGAATTCTGATTTTTAGAAAGATGTTGATGTTACATTTCCAAAGACGTGAGCATCCGCAAACCAGCCAACATTTTATTAGAGTGAGGGTGAGAAAGAAATCAACGTTTGGGATGAATCTGAATTGATTCATAATCTCAGCTCGTACGCGAATCAATTTTGTGTCACTTTTCCTCCTGAATCTCCTGCTTTGTGTTGTGGTTTTCTTAATATAGTGACAGGCTTCTTATTGATTCAGAGATGGTCCTCAGTGGATGAAGTGCATCTTCATCCTCTCAGACTCAACATCCTCTTCATCAGAGAAAATACAGAAAACACATCTGCTTTGTTGCACAGTAAAGGAAGTGACAGTTCGATCGCATCAGCAAGTTAGAAATGCACAAACATACAGAAAAAAATGCAACAAACGTACATATGACATCCGCACACACACTTTGGGTCGGTTGTGGGGGTGTCAGCGTCC
Organism: Remorina albescens; assembly: GCA_034769265.1. Taxonomy (NCBI): domain Eukaryota; kingdom Metazoa; phylum Chordata; class Actinopteri; order Carangiformes; family Echeneidae; genus Remorina; species Remorina albescens. The sequence continues at coordinate 3,883,036 of CM068475.1, read as the reverse complement.
ACCCGTCACTTGTCAGAGCTGCGTTCATGTTTGTTGGTGGATGTGAGTGCTGCGTGAGAGAGCAGCCAGGCAGCAAATTGAAAAATACAAGCTGAAGAAGAAGATTTATTTAAGTTCATTTCTTTTTCTTTGTGTGTGTGTGTGTGCATGCGTGCCTGCTGTCTCTGAGTTCATTGGATTGCTGCGTCAGTGTCTCTGTCATTGCCAGCTTTGAACACAAAACACAGACACACAAACTGCAGAACCGTCAGGCCTGACAGCTAAGTTGTGTGTGTGTGTGTGTGTGTGTGTTTGTGTGGTTGCCTTCTCAACAACACTGTAGTGTACCTGAGGACATGACTGGTGTGTTTGCAGTGTGTATTTGAGATACTGGAAGTGAGTGTGCTCCAGAGTTATAGCTCTGTGTGCTCTGCCAGTGTAACACTAGATTTACTGGCTCAGTGATAACACACACAAACGCACATACACACCTACAGGGCGGAGGAATGCAGGCGTACGACTAAACTCTGGGAACAGATGAGGGACTCATATCTCTCTCTCTGTCTCTGTCTCTCTATCTGTCTCTGTATGTGTGTGTTTGTCTGTGTGTGTGTGTGTGTCTGTGTGTGTGTTGATATGAGGCAGAGTGATGCTGAGTGACAGATGCAGTGATACAGCTTGTTTCTGTTGGACAGAGACTCAGAGGGAAGGCAGAGAATCAGCACATGGCCGTCCTGGCTGTGCAGCCAGAAAGCTTCAAAGTCCAGATCAGAATTATTATTGACTGAATAATCCAACTTGTTGTTATTGTTTATTTTACTAACATGCAGAAAGCGTCTCACAAACGTCTGGACAGACTCATAACCTCGTCAACTTATTTCCAGATCCCAGTCGAACAGACACCATGTGTTTTATTTGATCTCTGTCTCCTCTGGGACTGTATTTGTTTTAATGTCCACAAATCCCATTAAAAGATAAAAAAAAAAAACCAAACAAACCCAAAAACAAAATAACAACACTTCCTGTCTTTCCCATCCGGTCTGTGGCACTCAGCTCCGAGATGTAAATCTTAACCTCTCAGCTTTGTCAGCCAACGCGGAGAATATAAATGGCTGCTGCATTTTGTCAGGGTCTATTTTCAGCGGCGGATTAATCCTCATTCGCTGCTGTAAGGCAGCACTGCGTAAGTTATTTGGGGCAGCAGGACAGTGTGTACGTTTGTGTGTATAAGTCACTGCGTCAAAGTAAACAGTTTGTGTGTTTTGTGTGGGTAATGCAGGATCATATGTTTGTGTGTGTTTTTAATAGTTTCTGGATGGTGTTCTGTGGCTCAGAGGAATAAAATACATCAGGCTTTTATTTATTTATTATTTTTTCGCACATTGAGCTTTTAAATTTAGTTTAAATTTAAAAAAATAAAATAAATTTCTAAAGAAGAAGAAGGAGACAAAAGCCTCTACAATTGAGACAGAAAATGTTAAATGCTGCTCAGGAAGCAGATAAATTCTGCTTTAACATTTGAGGTTCAGTTTTGGGCTTATCTTAACACACACACACACACACACACACAAAACAAACATGTGAGTGTGTTTTGCATAGGCTGCCTGTGATGGGAGCTCATTTCCCTCAAGCAGCAGCAGCAGCATCCATTTTTGGATCTATGTGGAAACTTTACATGGAGACACAAAGCTGCAGCCTGTTTGTGTGGCACTCTACCCCCACCGCCGCACACGGCGTCCATTATCAGGAATCAAACCCTCTATCTGTCCGAACTTTTGGCATTTTACTTGTTTGATACTGACGCCCGGTGCCACGTTGGATCCAGGAACGAACAGGCCGTGTGTTTTTATGACAGATAAACCGTTGGAAACAAAATGTAATTTAATATCTCAGATAACAGCTGCAGCTTTAAGATTTCACTTCGCTGCAGCCTTGAGATGCACCACTCGATGGAAACAGACACACTTTAAACACAACGGGGCGCCACGTTTAAAACTCTGATCACAGATCGATGTAAGGTTAAAGATCAGAAGCATCAAATGTGGCGGGCAAAGTTCGAGCCCGTTGCTCAGAGGACACGTGACTGTGGTGGAAAGGTGGAGCAGCTGCAAACAGATGTTGTGTTTCTGTTTGTGAAACACAACAGACAGGCTGTTTCTCCCAGAGAGCCAATCACTGCCTGCAGCGTCGTACTCACAACCTTCACTCAGAGAGAGAGAGAGAGAGAGGAAGAAATGAATTGTTCGGGAAAGAAAGGTAGAGAGAGAAATAGAGTGCTGTTTTGGCTGTGGGGCAGTGTTTCTGGATCTCTCTCTCTCTCTCTCTCTCTCTCTCTCTCTGTATTCCTTCCACCTTCTTCGGGCTTTCTCCTGATGCTCTGTGGATTCTTCTTCCTCTCTCCTCCTCCTCTCCACTTTTCTCTTTCTCTCTCGCTCTCTGTCTGTCTCTCTCTCTCTCTCTCTCTCTCTCTCTCTCTGGTCCCCTCCTCCCCCTCTCCACCTCTTCTCTATCTATTTTTCCACTCCTCATTCATTCTCCGCTCAGATTCAACACAGTTGTGTTGAATTATCACTGGCAGCCGCTCTTCATGTGGGCCGTGTGTGTATCAGTGTGTGTGTTGGTTTCGGAGTGTGTGCGTGCATACTTGATAAGGACAGACTTTTATAAGCATGCACAATGCAGCCTCACACACTCTTATCTCCCACAGAGGGAGGTAATGAGGATCTCTCTCTCTCACACACACACACACACACAAACACACTCTGAGTTATCTCCCTTTCCGTGTCTCAGCTGACAAACAGCCAGCGAGGCGTTGTGCGTTTTCTCCTCTCACTGGTTTTTAATCATCTTTGAACAATGTGGCCCAGTGAAGGCCTCTTCCTCCTCCTCCTCTTCCTCTTCCTCATCCTCCTCCTCCTCGTCCTCTCTCACTTCCTGAAGGAGGATGAGCAGCAGCAGGAGGAGGTCGGTCCTTCTTATCTTCCTGAACCCACAGCTGGCTTCCTGCTCCTCCATCTTTTTTTTTTTTTTTTTTGCTCTACTTATTCCTCCTCCTTCTTTCTCCTTCCTTTTCTTTTTCCTCCTTCCTCCCTTCTTATGTCATTACCTTTCTCCTCTTTCTCTCCGACTGTCTCTTTATCCACTCACGGCTCTTTTCGCTTTCCCTTGTCCTATTTCCCATCTTCCTTCCTCTTCCTCTTTCTTCATGTGCTCCTCTTCCCTTCTTTTTTCCTTCTGCTCTTCATCTCCATCTGTGTCTCACACCTCTTCCTCTTCCTCTTCTCCCCACTGTGTTAATCCTCTTGCTTTCCTTCCTCCTACTGCTTTTCTTCATCTGTTGTCTTCCTCCTCCTCCTTCTCTCCATCTTCCCTTTGCTCCTCAGCTTGCATGTTTTTGCTTCCTCTTGCTCGTGTTCTTTCTCCTCTTCCTCTTTGTATTGGTGTTCTTTCTCTTTCTTCCATCCTGCACTGTTTCCTCCCCCCCTTTCCTTTATAGGCTTCTATTTTTCCTCCTCTACTCTTGCTCTCTCCTTATCTTCTTCCTGTGTTGCTCTATTTACCCCTCCCCTCTTCGACGCCTCCGCTCCTCCCCCCCCCCCCCCCCGTCATCCTCGCTCCTCTTATTCCTGAGATGCTTTTTTGTGTCCACTTTCCTTCCTCCTCACTTCCTCCCCTTGGCCTCCTCCACTTCCTCCTCTCGCTCTTGCACTAACTTCAACCCGAAAGCACTGAATATTCACAGAATAATCCTGAAAACTGAATATGTATGAATTAAAGTTAACGCAGCTCTCTCTGGGGTTGATATCTATCACTGACAGAATGACAGATCACACGCCGCTCCTGCTTTGTTTAGCCTCTGCATGGCGCTCCACCTAAAGCTTCTTTATCGGATTTCGCAGCATATTCATGTCCTTAGCGTTCCGCTCGACGATGATAATGAAGGTCAGTTATTATGGATTCAAGGAAAAATGGTTCATCATGCCTCCATGTTTTACATAAAAATGCACATGTATGTTTTGCCTGCAGATAACTAAATATTCTTTAGGAGTTCCAGCCAAAGTGCAGCACGAACAGTTTGCTGTGGAGGAACTGAGGCCATGATGAGCTGCTTTTCCTTGAATTTTTAATTACTGACCTTGCACCAGCAAAATGTATTCAATCAACACGATCGTGGCTGTTGTACATCACACTGAGAGCCAAAACACGGCTTAAAATGGATTGGAAGACAAGCTGATGTTGTTTTATTGTTTCAGAGAATAACCTCAAATTAGCTCGTGTGTTGCATGCTAAGCTGGAAAGAAGCAAAGTTAGTTCAGATCTGGATCAGTCTGACTCTCTGACTGGAGCTTTGCTGCTTTAGTTTACTGTGTTTATCCATCAATTCTCATCCGCCATCTTTGCTGGAGTCATCTGTCTCATTCACAGCTGTCAGCTGCTTGTATATCCAAAGTCTCTGGATCAGTCCTGTACTTTCCTGATCTCAGTGAGGAGAAGTTGTTCTGAGTTTATTGTGTTGACAGAATAAAGACAGAGAGACATGGACAACCAGTTATTTAGAGCATTAGAGGCTTTGGAGCTGATTTTTCATCATTACTGTTCCAAAGAATGAGCAGAACTCCTGATCAGATAAAGATAGAAACTTCAGATCACACCCAAACACATGAGAGGAACTTTCTGTGTTGAACCCGGACCCCCAAGACATTTTGTCTGATGGCGTCCTACGCAGGTGTTCGGCTGGCTGGCACTGAGCACAGGCTCGAGGTGGATGTTGTTCTGGATGCTGGTTGGTCTTTATATTTCACTCCTCTGAACTGCTCCAGTTTCTCACGATGCAACCTGCTGAGGTGGCATTTCTATTTCTAGCAAACAAACATAGATACACAAACACACAAGCATCTGAGTACAAAACAGACAAATAAACAAAAAACCAAAACAAAGATTCTGCAGAGTCTCTGTGAGCCTGTGTGCTGGAGGTGACAGACAGGCAGGAGAGGGATCAGGACGATTTGATCTGCTTCATTTCTCTCTTCATGTATATATAGATGTGATTTATTGCCTAATGCGCTCACAGCAGACGCAGCAGAAGAAGAAGCTGGAAACAGGAAGCAGGTATTAATAACAGCCACACTTTGCTCTTTTTCTCCTCTTTTTGCGTGAACGTGCTCTGGATTATTTGTGTCGGGGAATCCTGAGAGGAACAAACTGGCTGCACAACGCTGGAAACAAACTCCTGTCATCTTTAAAATAAACAAACTGTCGTGTTTGCATGTTGCAGCTCCACAAATCGCACATCCTTTACATCGCTGCCCAACAGTTTCCAAAGCAAAACTTTTGTGTTTTTTCCAACTTTTTCGTGCAGCCTGTGCCAGCGAGCGCTGGCGAACAGGTGTTTCTGCAACAGCCAGGGGCTTTTATGTTCCGTCCAGCTGAATCATTATTGGACACAGAGAGAAATCAAGTAAATGTCAGATCACAACAATTTGAAAAACAAAATAGACCAAGCTTAATTTTTCTGAGAAGTTAACATAAAAAACTTCAGCTATGTTGATATCCATCCCAGTGAACACTTTTCTCCATGTAACATTAGCAGATGACATGATCCAGTTTAAATTTCTATAAATATAACCATCACTCGAGTACGTGTCTTGAAAGATGCTGATAAAAACTAATTGTAAAGAAAAATTTCACCTTAAAGGTCCAGATGCCTCCTGGCTGCTCAGCGAATTAAACGCTTCATCAATAAAGACTAACAGGCAGGAAACGTCCTTTCGTTTAGCACTCAGTCTTCGGACTGTTTCTCTGTCTGATGGATTCACACAGTAATGTGACAAATGGAGGGCGTTACTGAGTTGGATGTTTGTCTGATGCTGCGTCACGTTGTAGCTGCTCTAGGGAATTTAAACAAACAGCTACATGTCTAAGTAAAGCAGCTGCTCCCTTTTTTGTGCTCACGTCTGGTTTCATGCAAACACGTGAACGAAATCAGCAACCCCTCTGAGCCTCTCCTGTTACAGGGATTTATGCCGAGAGACAGGAAGTGAGAGTCGTCAGATCAGCTGAGGGGTCCAAGTTGTTGCTGAGCGTTTGAACCTGTTTACCCAGAGAGAGCGCCCTGTCGCCTGCAGCGCCGGGGGGTGGTGATGCCTCCACAGCCCACATTGTGTCCACACACAAATATTTCAGGCTCTTTCTGAACACAGACTGACTGGAGGACTAAAGAGACGTGATGTGTAATTGTAATCAGAAGTGAAGAGGCAGCTGGAGATATTAAACCCCTTCACGTGGCGGCTGCTGCTGGAGAAGAAAGCTGCTTTAAAAAAAAAAAAAAAAAAAAAAAAAAAGTGGAGACAGTAGCTTCATGAAGAGTCCAAACCCGGTCTGCTGCTGTCTGTCAGCACAGGATCTGCTGGTTTTACTGGTCCGGGGCCCTGACGGTGCCCAGTTGCCATGGTGACGGAGCATCTGCTGATGCCAGGGACGCTGCTCTTTATCAGCTCAGGCTGGCCAGTCAGGTGTGAGCGTGAGATTGAAATATATGCCTTTGAATGAGCGATGTTTGTTAGCGCTTAGTGTATTTTCAGTGTGTGTGTGTGTGTCTGTGGAGCATCTGGAGGATAATTGTATTTCAATTACAAAACTATCAAACACACAAGCCGGACAGCAACCTTCCGCCCCCACACGGGCGCAGTAAATGGAGCAGTAAAGTGTGTGTTCAGCCTGCCACTGTTATTAAAACCATCACGCTCCCTGACAGATACCAACCATGCGCTGGAAAGGGCTTCTGGAAGGCCTTGGAAAGCCTGAAAAGGTATTGAATCCCATTCAGCATCCTTCGACACCTCTTTGCTCCAGCTAACGTCGGCTTCCAGACGGAGCTTATTGACTTTTGATGCTGAACAAAAGTGTAAAATGACTTTTACTAGCTTGTATTTTGCTGTCCCTGATGACTTCCCTTCATCTTCTGACAAATAGGGCAGTGAAAAGTGAGCGATACTCATTCTCCTACTTTGTGTACGCTGCAGAAAGCCTGAAGGCCTTTCTGGTCAAACCTGCAGAATTATATTTCTTTTATAGCGATCTCAAAGGAAACCAAGAAAAAATATAAATTTTGCATCCATCTATTGGCTGGAGCCAATCCCTGTCGCTAAAGGCCCCAGGTCTGGGGTTCAAACCCTGTGAGGTGCCACTTCTAACCACTGCACCAATGCACCGCTCTTGAATATGTTTTATTTCTAAAAGGAAGGTGAGACATGACACTTAAAGATGAACCGGAGACGTTTCTCTCCGTGTGTCCTACTTGAGATAATTAACATGGATAAATGGATTTAATACCTGCGTGTTTGTTTACAACATATATTTAGTTGTATTTCCCTAAAATATGGAGCTCTTGTGTTGCACGCACAAACTACATATACATTTTATAATTAGTTCTGCTTTTACACTGAAATCGAAAAGGTTATGAGGTTTTTCATGTAAACCAACAAAAGTATTTGAAATTCCTGCATTGTTTACATCCGTGTTTCCCTGATATCTCCAGTCCTCCGCCTTTCTTGGCACGTCGCTTTGCATCCTGGTGTGTTTCTGCCGCCTGTTCATCAGTCATATGAGGCCGTTGGCACGACTGTGTGTGTGTGTGTCTGTTTCTTTGTACATTTGCATGACATAAGCAGAACCAGGATGGCTCTGCGGTGCTCCCAGAAGTCTAACAGTCCACAGGGGACCTTTAAAGTTGAAGTGCATCGGCTGGTGGAGGAAACCTCTGACGGCCGGCCGCTGCCGACTTAATCGTATCATGTCTTGTCGTTTTTAAGTGCAGCCACAGTAAGACAGCTTTAAACAACTCAAACTGAACAGGCAGCTTTTTTTATTTTTTTTATTTTTTAGGATATTAGTTTTTCTGAAAGCTCACCAATCAATTTTCCAGCTAAGTTTAGTAGCTGTGAAGCCGCTGGTTAGGGAGGCGAACACCAGCGTCTCCAGCTGATGAGTCTGAAAATGAAAACGGTGAGAAGAAAAGAAACAATCAGAAAACGCAAAAAGAGAGATGAGATGAAATTAGATAAGAACTGACATGTTGATTTGAGCTGATTAAAGTTGACTGATCCTTGTAGTTAGAGCTGAAGAATCAAAATGAAACCTCACATCAGTAATTCTGAGAGCAGAGTCGACTTATGAAAGTGTCCAGATGACCTCTTTTGGGTTATATTTACAGTCTGGCTTCCACTTTAATCACCTGCATCAGCTCAAACTGAAACTGATTCCTGATTGAAATGTCTCATATATTAAAATTAAAGGTCCTTATTTTACTCTTTTTTTTATGTTTGTGTGGTTTCTCTGTATAACAATCAGACCCGGATCTGATCCAGATCTGATCCTGATCAGATTTGATGTGAATACTCAGAGAAACCAAATGCTGCATGGTGGGTTCATGTCAAGGGGGGCGGACTTTGGGGACATGGCTGAGGGTGGAGACTGCTTTGTAGAAGCCCTGGCTGCTTTTCGGTTTCTGAAAACAGGCTGTGACCATTTGTCTGTGGACCGAGCCCTTTGATACCAGATCTATAATCGAAGAGGCATACCTTTAGACTTTTAACCTAAAACTAAGCCTGCCTCCTCCTCTCTGTGTGTGCAGCTGCCTCATCGCCGAGTGACCTTCTCAACGGCCAACCAGGCTCAGGACCTGCAGGACGCGTCCCAGCACAGCTACTACGACAGCGGCCTGGAGGAGTCGGAGACTCCCAGCTCCAAGTCCTCATCGGGCCCCCGGATCGGCCCGCTGGCGCTGCCGGAGGACCACTACGAACGGACCACGCCCGACGGCAGCATCGGCGAGATGGAGCACCCGGAGAACGGTAAGACCAGGTGGAGTTTCCCCTCCCTCTACTCCTCTTTTCACCTCCTCCATCTGTCCATCAGCCTCCAGGGGAGCTGACACACACACACACACACATACACAAACAAATGGCTTTCACACACTTTAACGCCGTTTTTTTATAGCACACACACCAACACGCCTTTTCCCCGTGTGTCAAAATGTGTCATGTCAGCAGGAATGTTAACCTTGTGTTTTTAATCAGATTCCCACAATTCCCTGCGCTGTGTACACCTCCATTAAAGAGGTGTGTGACCTCACAGCAGCACAACACAATCAATATGCAACATAATCAACTCCCACGCCTTAACAAATTAACATCTCAATTATGTAAATCATACCGAGCCCACCCTTCCATCAGTTCCACTTATCAGCCCCACAGAGGGAGGCTAGCAGGGAATATGCTAACAAAATACATTTCCTCTGTCAGCAGTTAGTGTTTTGTCAGCCTGTCATCGTGTTAGCATGTTGATATATTAGATCTGTCCCTGATTAGCGCCTTGGAAATAGTTCAAAAAGCCAACAAGTTGCAGGAATGGTTAGCAGTCATCTGTAGCCTTTTAGCTGAAGACAGATGCTGATGATGCTAAATGGTCATACCGATTCATCTGACAGACACACTAATTCATGTGTTTTCTGCTTTACTGAGCATTTACAGTTTTGCCTGTTTTGATTTAAAGACTATAAAACTGGTGTGAATGATGCTAATAAGCAAACATAAACATTAACTTAACATAAGACGCATTAATGTGTTTTTGCATTACGCTTGATGTGTCTAAAGTCATGTAGTAAAGGCCTCTTCATGAGCTCAGTTTGCTGATTTTAATATCCGTGTTCTGTTGAAATTGAGAAAGAAACTCATCCTGATGCTCACCTGTTGACTTTTTCCTCCTCTTTTCATTTGGGAACAGATGAAAATCACAATAACGTAGGAATGTTTTACATTTCTGTCTGTTCCGAAGTAGAAACCCTAAAATTGATCCCTTCCTGCTCTACTTTAAACTTGTTGTAATCTAGTTTTGCGTGTGACGTTCGAGCACCAAACGGTCTACCACAATGATCTTATCCTCTGTGTGAAAGTTGCAATTAGATCTCTTATTTTCCGGAGATTCAGTAGAGAAGAGTGAAGCACATGGAGGTTATTTCTAGCTATCCCACTAATAATCCCTTTTTAAGTCACTATTTGCAATATATTATTATTATTATTATTATTTTGAAGATAGGCCCAGTTTTTATGGGGTCAGATATAAACTAAAGGAAAAAGGAAGGAATCTGAGAAGAAGGATGAAGGAGGAAGTCTGCATTAGTTTTCCCTTTTAATTGGAGTCGAGCTGATGTTAAACTCATCGGTAATGACAGTCACGATCTGAAATAATCCGGTTTTAATTGTTGCTTCTGCAAAGCTGCACAAATCTCTCACTGCAGTTTGCTTTCCAGCAGGTAAACATTTGCTAACGATTTGTAAAAATAGTGAACAAATCAGGGCGCTTTAAATACACGAGGTTGATGGGTTAGTTGAGAGAAACAAATAGAGAGGGAGAGAAAGACATTCAGTTTCTTTTAAAATGTTTGTATAACATCGGTTCTTTAAATGGAGTCTTATCATAAACCCACGTGGATTTATAGGAAGCCCCAACCTTCGATTGTCGTTGTCGTCGTTGTGCAGACTGTAATCTAAAGATTGGATCGTTGAACTGTAGCTGTTGGAATCCATAGAATATGAAATAAAGCACCTCACTTAATTCATTCAGTGGCCAAATGATTAATTAGACACAAATCTGAACACTTAAGCCGGTGCTCACTGTTCTGCTTTGGCTGTTAATGCCTCGTTACTATTTATGCCAAGTAAGCCAACTGAAGTGAAAACGCTGAAACTGGCAAAAATAGTAAGGAGAGAGAGAGAGAGAGAGAGAGAGAGAGAGGGGAAAGGGAGAGAGAGGTTCAGTTTAAATGTCATCCCTGTCGTCTTTAGTGAGGGTGAAGAGACCAACTCTCTCTCTCTCTCCCTTTCTCATCCCACAGGTCGTACGTATGCCATCTGTAAACACAATTATTCACAGCTGCTCGCACGCCTACAGGCCATTGCCACCCAGTGTGTGTGTGTGTGTGTGTGTGTGTGTGTTTGTGTGTGTGAGATAGCGATAGAGAGCTGGGGAGTGTGTAAGTGGCTGTATCTCCTCATACTCAGTGGAATGAGGTCAGGGTTATGTTATGTGTGTGTGTCTCTATTTGTGTAGCAGGGCGATGGGATGGTTGTGTTGTACAATCTTCCACTTTGATGGTCAAACATGTTTTAGCTGCAGGTATTTTCCCAAGGAAGTGTGTGTGTGTGTGTGGTGAAGTCAACAGATAACAGCTGGTCTTCTGAGGATTAACACACCACTACAGATACACTTTACTCTCTGATTCAAAACATCAACCTTTATTGTCACAATAAGACAAACACAGTTTTCCACCGTGATGGTGGGAATATTCAGACATTTAAATGAAATAAAAATATTGTTATCATAAATAGTTTGGTAAAGGTAAAAGCCTTACACTCCAGCAAAAGTACTCAGGAAACTAGTCAATTTAATTATCTTCTGTTTACACATAGTATTGTATGGTACACAATTACACCGTAGTTCTAAATGTTTAAACAGTATTTTAGTCATAGTCTTTGGAGCTGAAGCTCATTTTAAACTTTTAAATGTAGAGCTGTAACTTATAACAATGATGATCATGGATCAGTCATGGTTATTTCCCTGATCGATTCATTTGTTGTTGTTTTAATCCATCACAGTTAACTAAAGTTCAGTGGCATCTTCAAATGTCTTCAACAGTCTGAACCTCAAAAAGCTTTGATTAATTAACTAATCAGGTGATCACTTATTTTTATGTTTTGCTGCTGTCTCAACCAAACTCAATTCAGAAATTCACAGATTTTTGGCTGCAGCTAAACTTCTTTTATTGAGCCCCCCCTCCCCTTTTTTTTTTTTCAGAGTGAACCCACTTGGACTCCAAAAGACAAAGTTAGTGTTCACAGCTGCCCGTGATTTCATTTCAACATTAAATGGTTAATCATGCAGTAGTTATAGTGATAATTAACCAGCACAGCAGCACATGTTTTCTCTAATTGGGTTTTTGAAGTATCTTGAGCTGGATTCAGTTCGGTGGATTCAGCTCCGTCTCTGAGGACTGTTGTTGTTGCTGTTGTTGTTGTTGTTGTTGTCGTGCTGCAGACTGTATCGATCAGTCAGCTGTGTGACTGATTGTCGATCAGTCAGATCTCGAGTGCTTCAGACACAATGATGAAGAAGCGTGAGAACAGACCGTCTCGCCTCAAACACAAACCTCCGTTGAGTTTTATTGCAGATTATTTACCCCCAGCGGTTTTGTCGTGATTTCAATTATTCGCACAATTATTTGAATGCTACTCTGTGTGTGTTCGACCAATTTATTATTCCTCCCCAGTTGATTTTGTTTCAGGGTGGAGGCTGACGTGGAGGCCGCTGATGCATTTTGCACTTACATAACAACATGTGGCTGCTGAAGTGGTTTGAGTGATTTGACTTGTGTTCTTAATGCGTCTTTGGTTGCTCTGCCCACCTGCTTTTAGAGATGGATTATCCACGTACAGTAGTCTAATCTGAACTTAATCCAGATCCGACATGGATACTCATGACATGTGACACGCTGCAGACCAGCTGTTGTTCTGTTTACATCACTGCTGCAGTGCCACACACGTTTGATTTCCTGCAACATAATTGTTACAGAAGTTGAATCTGATTCTTGTTCCTCCCTTTTGTTTTTGCATCATGTTCAAACATTTCTGTGATAAAGGGGAGCAGCCAACACTGTAAACCGAGACTGGTGACATTTTGCTGAACTTGAGGATGGTTACAGTTTCCAGTAAAGATGCCGTGCCTTCCTGCAGATGAGGATGACATTTAGAGCTGAAAAAGCCATTAAAACACCCTCAACTTCAAAATAAAGCTGGGCGGTTTGTTTAAGTTACATTTATTCCGTTTTTTTTCCTACAAATTTAAAGTCACCAATGATGATTAAATTCTTTATTACAGGTATTGTATCTTACCTGTAATATTGGATCTATTTATACTTTAATTTATTTTCACTCAGCACCACACAAACTGTCCTGCTGCCCCAAATACTCAGTAAAGCATGAAATGCGTATTAATCCGCCACTAAAAATAGTCAGCAACAAATGCTGCCTTTTCCTCCCGTTTGTTTGGTTTAAAAACTGCTTCCTGTCCTTTCTGTTTGGCGTATGCATGGATGAGATGAGACTTTTGTCAATGTAAAAATGGATGCAGAAGCTATGTCATCCAGTCACACTCACCCCGCCCTCACCCAACTCCTCCCATGTCCAAACTGCCCACATCAACAACACAGACATGCTTTCGTACAGACTGTGGTCTGCGCTCTGGAGCTGAGAGCAGAGGCGAGGCTCGATGTGGGGAGATCTCTGTCATTTCACTTCTCCTCCACCTCCCTCTTTCATCCTGCTCTCCATCCTGTAAATGGTCAGATAATGGACGTTAATTCCATCAGCCTGTCTTCACTCTGCTAATGCATCCCACTTCCTGTTCTGCGATGGAAGGGTGGAGGGAAGGAAGGAGGAAGGGACGGAGGAGTAAAAAGGAATAGGGAGAGCGGGAGGGGAGATGAAGTGTGCAGGATGTGATTGCATGTGTGTGTTTACAGGGATGGACGACTGGATGTAGAAAACTGGGAGTAGAGAAAGTAAGTGGTGAGGAGAGAGGGAGGAAAAAGGGGGGGAGACATATGGGTGATGGAGAGAGTGGGAGAGACAGAGATTGTCTGCCTGACACTGATGGATGCTGGATAACAAGCTGATTTTATAAAGTGTGTGTGTGTCTGTGTGTGTGAAGGGAGGGTGCACTCATCTCCCCAGATGAAACCACATGCAAACATATTGTATTTGACTACACACACACCCTCTCAGCCTCTTTATCTGCTGATTGCATCAGTCTGAGAGCTCAAGTAATCGCTGCACTACAAGCACAACAGACACACAAACACAAACACAAACACACACCATTGAGGTTTTCTATCTTGGCTCTTAATCAGCCTCCAATCTGACTTCTAGATAAAACTGTAAAAACGCAGAAGGTGCTCCATTTGCAGGACTTCAGCTCCTCTAATGCTGAATTTACGCTCACATTATCACATTCACTACATGTCAGAGAAGTGTGATCGCATCGATACTAAAATAATGTTGTGTTCATGAATATGTATTACAGAAATGTGGAGTCCACAAAAGCTGAAAACTGCTGAACTGTATCAGTTCACAGCTGAAACACTGCAAATACATTTCTGTTTGTGTTTATTTCTGTGCCGCTGCCCGATTCTTTGTTTTATTTGACAAATTTCAGTAGCTGTGTGAAACTGTGTGTCCTCTGGAAAGCCGCGGACGTGCAGACTGAGCCTGAATCTGCTGTTTGCACGTGACCAGAGCAGAAATTTCCACTCAGGTCGAGACAGTTTTTCAAAGAGAGAGAACAGAAACAATCTGCTGCTTGAGCTACATGCTAATTTTATTCCATTAGGGCTGAATAGTATGCAAATATATTCAAGTTATCTTAACAGATATTGCAATTGCAGTGACCACTCCAGAAGTGTAATATATGACATATATGTCCCTGAATAGTGATGTTTCCATATATTTCACCTATCAGGGGATATTTTTTATCACATAGGTAAGTCCTGTGTGTAATATGAAACACCAACAGTCAAATTTAATGAACATATACAACGTTTATTGGCAGTCATACATTTATGTTCCACATGTCTGCAGTCACATCACCAATACTGTTCATATATCATTTTAGCATACATGTTTTAATGTCATAATATTTCACATTTATTCCTTGAAAATCAGTATATGTTCATCAGGGAAGGCCCAATTTTAGTGGGAAAGGTAATTTTTTGCACCTCATTTCCATTTTAAAAGGGAAGAAATCATAATGATGTGATTATGGTGCAATATTATGACACATCACACTTTCAGCTCTTGATGTTTTTTTTTTTTAATGATTTTTATTCAATTATTCACTCCCTTATTAAATAGCTTTTTTGTTGTTTATTCTAATGTGGAGTCTTTTGTGTTTTAAAGGGCGAGCTATGGGAACTGCAGCGTTACAAACAGATTTATTCTTGTGTGAACCCGCTGATACTGATGCCCTGAGTTTTCAGTTCAGCGATTCGGTAATTCACTCCCAGTTAAACACTAAAATTACTAATAAACACTGGAATATTATAAAATGTAGAGTAAACTAAGTAAAGCAGCCAATAAAATATAGAGTGGGCCCTTCCATTAGCGTCACATAACATCCTGAGGTGTGACTGCTGGAGAGAATAATGTGCATTAGACACAGATTCTCAACCTATTTTTCCATATCCACATCATCTTGAGTGAGACTGTAAAAAAGTTTTTTTTTTTTTGGAAGGAAATATTTTTTTTGTATGCACTGTTTATACCTTTCTTTCTAAGAAAAGGAGAAGTGGAGGAGGTCATGTGTCCTCCTCAGTGAAGCGCATCGCCTCCATCTGTTTCCTCCTCCCCCCTTTCTGCTCTCTTACAAGAGGCCTCTGCTCCCTGACTCCCCTCACTCCTCCTCTGGGATCCTCAACTCCTTTCTTTTCTCACCCACCGTCCTCCCACATCTTTCCTCCACCCCCCTTCCTCCTCGCTCCACTGTGTGATGATGAGGGCCAGCGCTTCTTCTCCAGCCTGTAAGAAACTCCCAGGACAGAACCGTATCCTCTGGAATCTCTGACGCACATTATTTATTTTTATTTTTTTATTTTTTAAAAGTTTTTCTCAAACCTATGAGCCCTATTACGTTCTGAGATCAAGTTACTTCCAGCAGGATTTGATGTTCAGGAGCTTCCAGCAGCAGCAAGCGACCGAAAATTACATCAGTAACTAGATTTACAGTAACAGATGAGCAGCCCAAGTGTCAGTGAAATAATATTGGGAAGATGCCAAAGGCCAGGGAGCAAATTCTTTAAGGGGCCTTCAAATGTTTCCCGCAGGATGTTTTAAAAGTTGAGAGAGTCGTGGGGAGTTAAAGGAGTGAAGTTCAAGTTTTCCAACTGTCCACGTGGTCACCAGGGAGGTTCTGGGAGTTCGTGAGGAGGTCTCATGGTTCACTAAGGGGGCTTCCTGGATTGTTCAGGTCTTCCGAGGGTTCATTGAGATGTTGCTGTGTTGAGGTTTCCTTAAAAGTCCTCCAGTCACAGAGGAAGTTAATAAAGTTACTCAGGAGGTTTCATGGCGTTCTGGTTTTCTGACGGCGTTTTCGGGTTCAGAGAATAAGTGAAGTTGGTGGGAGTCGGAGTGGCCAGGAAAGTTTTTTAACTTGTTTAGAAGGCTCCACTGAGGAGGCTCAGGTGGGCTGTCAGGTCCAGGGGTCATTTAGGAGGTTTCAGGGGTCACCGACTGGGCTTCATGGCTCATTCGGGACTTCCTGGGGTTCACTTAGGAGCTGCTTGGCTGATTTTAGTTTCCTTAAGAGCTTAAAAAGTTAAAAGTTCCTCAGAAAGTCCCATGAGGTCACAGCAAGGAGCTTTTTTTTCTCGGCGAGCGGTGCGACTTTAGATCGCTGCTCACTAATGAGAAGGGTCAAAAAGTCAGGCAGGATGTAGTTTCACAGTGCACTTGAGTCGGTCCCGGGTCAGGTCTAGACTGAGACTCAGAGTTTTTCAAAGAGCTTCATAGTTTTCATCACTGACCTTTGTGTTTGCTGGAACTGCAGGAGAGTCCATTTCCTGTTTTGGCAACTGCTCACTCCGCAAAAATCTCATTAACTGGCTAATCACAGAGATGCATGATGCATGTGTCGGACACACACACACACACACACTCTCACACACTCTCTCTGGACATGCACACACTCATTAGAGCCTGTAGTGTTACACGACTTCATGCTGAGGAAAGAGGCAGTGTTCAAAGCCTTTCTGGGTTGAACAACACACACACGACACACACACACACACACTCTCGTGGCGTTACATAATGATGTAAGCAGCGGTCCATAGTTTTGGAAGTGGGACACTCGCTGAGAGACGGTCTGATGAAACCAGTCCTGAGGATGTGTGTTTATGTATGTAGCTTCTTGAGTGTGAGTGTGTGTGTGTGTGTGTGTGTGTGTTTGTGTGCTCCTCATTAACCAGCAGATAAAAGGAGTGTGTGTAGCGATAGAAGAGGTGAATCCTCCCTCTGGGACCATACCTCCCTCTCTGTTTCTTATTTGTATCGCTGAGTGTGTGTGTGTGTGTGTGTGTTTGGCAGTAGCTGTAAATCGGAGCTCGACCAGTATTCAACTGATGTACAACAACAAGGATGCTGAGACCTGCAAGCGCACACATTACACACAAAGACACACACTCACACTCACCGTGTTGTGTGTACAGGATTGGATTATTTTGCCGGTGTTGTACTGAGATATAGATAGTGTGTCTATGTGTGTTTTGTGTACTCTCTACACTAAGTTGATGGGTTTTTTTTTTTTTTTTTTTTGGTGTCAAACTTAAAACTACTAGATTTCCTTGTTGAGGTTCCAGGGATGTTTAAGGAGGTTCCAGGTTGTGGTACACAGACTTCCAGGGGTCAGTGAGAACTTTGGAGGGAGTCCAGGAGTCAATTAGAGGCTCTGGGGACTTGGTCCAACATGCCTGTGGTCTCTCAAGAGGTTCGGGTATATCTTGAAATACTTCTCTGAATAATTCAGGAAGTTCTGATTGGTCCAGGTGCGGTTCAGAGGACTGAATAGCTGAGTGAAGGGCCTTGAGGGGAAAATAAAGAGCATTTTATAGGTTTTAGGACTCAGTCACAGGTTTTAGGGAAAATTTGCAAAAGTGCCTAATAAAGGCTGATGTATTCTTTAGAGGTTTATAGGCGTAGGTTTAAATTTCTGGATCCTTACCGCGGTTCCAAATGTGGTTAATCATATTTATGTCACTGAAATAGTTTCAGAGGGCCGAGAAGAATGTGTTAGGGGGCCTAAAAAGTCCAAATGTCCTTTGAGGAATTTCTAAACCAGATTCCACGAGTCAGTGAAATGCTGAAGGAGACATCGGGAGCGTTACAAAGGTTTCTGAGAAGTACCGGTGAGGAGCTCACAATGCTCCAATATTAAAAAAGCATGGTGGTTCTGGGGATGCTCCAGTCATTCCAGGGTGTTTTTTGAAGTCCTGGAAGTCCTTTTAATGCTTTCAATAAATGTCCCAGGGTCACTGGACGGGTTTCAAGGCTGAACAGGAAGAGTTTCGGTGCTATTTCTACTCCCCAAAAAGTCAGGGGCATAAAAAGCATTACAGGCGCTTAAGAGTGTTGAAGGTGTATTCTGAACGAGTCCTGGAATGAATCCTGAGTTTCTGAAGGAAGTTCAAAGGAGCCAGCTGTCATTGGAAAAGCCCCCAGGGGCCGTTGTGAGCCTTTTACGATGCAGCAAATAGGTTCTTGTGAAGGTTCAGTGGGTCATTTTCAAAGCGTAGTAGGTCTTAGTGGAGAGTTAACCGCTTTATGCGTTGACCTGTTATTATCATCGTTTTAGAGGTAGAGGAGCCGAATTGTTGTCACGATTGTTTTATTGTTTTTTGTTTTTTTTTTATATTTCCTTTAAGGCAGAAATAAACTAGATCAGGTCTCACACTTATGTTTGAGTAAATAGTGTAAATATCAAGGCAAAAAAGCAGCGGTGTATATTTTCTCTTTAGCTATTTTCATCAGTTGTAGATACTGTTGTTTATGAGCAACATAATAACTCCGTCCTTATCTCCCCGATAACACTGAACACTGAGCCTGGAATGAATAATGGGCTTCCATCATGTGAAGGTGAACCCGTCACATATTTTTTCAGGTTACTATACCTCAGTTATTGGTTTACTTGCTGACATAAAAAGTTTAACAAACAGTAGCTTTAGAAGACACCTATATAGCTATAATATTCAGCATTGTGAACTGCTCTGTATTCTCCTCAGAGTTCAAGTTTCTTGGCTCTTAAAATGCAACTCGAATAAACTGTCAAACTGTTCTTTCTGTCAGACTGATTTTTTTTATTGGCATGAAATATAAAGGCTCTTGAAATAAAAAGCTTTTCCTGCAGAGACAAAAAAAATATATGGAGGCGTTTTGTTCAGGTTTCAGCCCTGATAAGATGGTTCTGATCAATTATCACACTTTTAAATGCCACCATTTCCAACTAATTGGTGATGTTCATTACAGTCTCCATTTAGTAGTTAGGTAAGATCTCTTATCCAATTGTCTCCAGCATTGATAGTTAAAAGTTAAAAGAAAAATGCATCACTATGGATATAATGAGACTGATGATTAATAGTTTATCGTCCTTTTTCTAAATTTGCCATCGTACACAGAAATGCACTTGTATTCTGAGTTAGATAGTTTAAAAGCGTATGTCCTGACTGCTTAGAATATTAAAATCATCTCCAGGCGGGAGCGGCTCAGATTCATGGCGCGGGGGGGGGGGCAAGAAGATGAATCAGCTGAGTCGCGAGCACTCACATATAGACTAAAGGGATCGCTGTTCTTTTGTTATTATGACCTTCAAAACGGGCAGAGATCTTCAAGATGGAGGTTAGTTAATGGGTCAATATAGGAGAGACACTCCATCAGGAGCATACTTGATTAATGGGAGTGTTAGTGGATGACCATTGGCGGCTCTATAGGGTCAAACACCACGTGTGTCCCGCTCTGAGGACAGCAGCGTCATGAGCGGGTTTAAATTCGTGGTTATCTGGGGTCGGATACGGGTCGACCCTCATCGGGTTCATCTTCTGAATCAAGCTGTACGACTGAAGGGCGTTACAAAGCTCTATACAATCAATAAGTAACTGGTGCGTATGAGCTTTGGTGTTTCATCAATAAGGATACTAAAGAATTGAGTCAGGAATCGGTCTATAATCACTGTCACTTGGACCGCTGCAAAGATTTTTCCAGAGGAAGAGGGCATTATGTCCGTCCATGGAATGTGTCCTTGGATCTTGGAAATCTAATATCTAATTAAACCTGGAGTCTAAAATCCAGTTAGTTACTGTTAGTTACTGATTTCACTGTTTGTTGTGGTGGAATTTAGATGCATCATCTCTATTTGCCACCGCCCGGCCTCTCAAAGACCGACTGAGTTCCTTTTATTCAATTTCAGCTCCACAATGTCTTGATGCTTCTTGATTCAGACCTTCACCTCTTTTTTGTCGCTTGGTGTGTTTCAGGATAAAAAATCAAATCTTTTTTGATTGTTATCTACAAAAATGTATGTAACCTCTTACGGACTTAACGGTTGTGTTGTGAAAAATCTCCAGGTAAATGCATACAAAGAATCCTTTTAGTGTTTCTGTGTGTCTCCTGACCGAAGTGTCACAGGCTCAACCCTGGGTTTAACACAGTCTTACATCTTGCAGTCTCTGCTCAGAGGTGCTTTAGGTTTAGCTTTGTAATCGTTTCTTGGTGTGATCTCGACATTTGTGTTAATCTCATTTCATGTTTTACACAAAATTGATGAAAAGCGGCGGTGCAGAGCTGAACTCTGCCGTGGTAACGACTGAGTAGAATAAAAATATAAAACTTATACAGCAGCATGTTTCTATTAAACTATAGAAATAAGGCTCTGATGTTTGAGCTACACCGACCTGAGTGGAATATCTGCAGTGTTTTACTCATCAGGCGGTCGATACGGGTTGTGTTTGTAAGTCACAGCGGGGCAAGCAATTACATAAATATGCAGAAAAAAAGCCAGTGACCTTTAGATGGGAGTTTTCCACATAACGAACCCAGAACCAGATTGACCCAGAGCGTTTCAGGAAACCTTTTCCTGCAACAAAACTGACGTTTAATTTCCTCATTTCCAGAAGTGATGAAAATGGGACACAGAGGGGACACAGGATAAACACTGTGGTTTGAGTTTTAGGTTAAATTGAGTTGTTTCGACAACAACAGCAGCATTTGGTGTTTTTGTGATGTAAACAATAAACTGGCCAGCAAACATCCGTCAGCTCCATCCAACAGCTGAACTGGAATCCTGCAGGTAGTTCAACATCTGTTGGAAAGACACCGTTTATGTTTTTCCTAAATAACTTAATGAGTAAACGATGAAAACATCAGTGACGCTCGGTGAGATTATCTCAGAGATCAAAGTCACCGCTCAAACGTCCGCTCTGAACAGGATGCCACCGCCTGCTCCAGCTCAGAGCGTGCTAAAAGTGGCTTGGCTAAAGCCACCTCCTGCCGGCTCCTGGCTCCGGCCAACCGCCTCCGTTAGTGCAGGCAGCTGTTCCCGGTGGGCGCTGCCTGTGTCGTGGCGGTGTCTCCAGGACAGATGGCCGGCTGGCGGGGGGCGGGCCAGCGCGGGGCCGTGACCCTCGGGAACCCGTCCAATGAGAGCGCAGAGGCGGCGGGGGAGTTAGCCACAGGTCTGGTTGCTAGGTTGGTGTTGCATCATGGGAGCTAATGAAGGGAGGCTGAAGTGGCATGTGTGTGCAGTGAGGTGATGTCAGAGTGATAATGGGGGAAAGCATCAGGTAAACAAACACACACACACACACACACACTTGCTGCAGGCTCCCCAGTGTGTCTAACTTTGTTTTTCTGACGTCCTGCTGTGACCCTCAGTGGAGGTGGATTGCCATGGAAACAGGCCGATAGTAAGGGGTGAAGGGGATGAGTTATCATTGCCAAGTTACCTGACAAACGCGCACACACACAGGAAGTGAGAGAGGGATATCTGTACGTCAGGACAATCGTCGTAAAGTTTCCACGGCTTTCATGGCCAAATAAAAGTTGCTTCTAAAAGAAACAGAAAACAATAACACAAACTTGAAGGAAAAACTGAAAGAAAATATACGAAGACAGGACACGATGACCTTTACATAAATGTCAGATTTAAGAAACAATCTAAAATATTTATCTCCTGCAGTGGCAGCAAACAACTCCCATCCTCGAATGAAACTTTTCTTTCTGCTCTCAGAAAAACACAGATCTGTCATCGACAAACAGTAATTAACCATCAAAAAGGAGTGTAATTATTCAGGAAAGAACCTGAGTTTAGTTCATAGTCATGATAATGATTAACGCATTAACGGTGGTCATGATTCTTTAAAATATCATTTACCATCAGAGTGAGAATTTGTTAAATGACAAATGACACACAAGCTCAAAAAACGTGTTAACTATGCAATAATTGTTCTGCTTCATATTCAGACACATTACACACAAAATAAGCATTGTGTGACGTTACTAAGTAATAGTTTGATAAATTTCATGCTTATTTTATTTGAGTCCGCTATTTCATGTGTAAAATTACCAACAACTTCAGCTGCGCAGCATCTCCCTGTTTGATGTGTAGAGGCAGATAAAATGGAAATATTCAACCCTGGTGTCAAAGTAATAACAGTGTTTAAACGAGCAACACATTGACAGCTTGTATCAGATTCAAAGATGTATAATAACTGTGTTAGGTTGTAATGTGTGACTGGATTATTATCAGTGATGCATGAACATGTAAGCAGCTGAAGTGATTTTTATTGTTTCATCTACAACCACAGGTCAGTGTTTCCTCTCGAATTGTAACTGAGCAGAATTAAAAACACAAGCACGCCATGAGAGCGTCATTCAGTCAATTAATCTTCTAACTGAAAACTTCTGTGTCAGGAACAATCAGGGCGGGGCCCCGGGCTTCGGCCCCCGGCTCGTAGATTAACAGAAGCTTAAGGTGTGTACCCTGTCACATGCTGCTGCACCACGTTACAGCCTTGATCGCCTATTAGGCCCTGCAGATTAATGCTCTCAGTAATTAATGAGCAGCTTAGCGACAAATCACAGAGTGGACCCCACTTCCCTAAACCCGTATTGTTTCTCATTAACTTTGGAACCAGGAGCGTAGCCGAGCATTTCCTGACCCGTCACTCAACGTGCCGCTGATTGATGAGTGCTACCAGTTGCACCGAATTAGCAGAATTAGCATTAAGTGCCGCTGTGCTGGTGCACACCGGGTCAGGGGCAGGAATTAAAACAGAACAGTGCAAAGAGCAGGGAAGAAAAAAAGAAAATAAAAAGCACAGGCTTCCAAAGCAGCATACTAATGGATGTTTTCTGTGTAATGACATTCAGTTCCCCGGCAAAGTGTGTAGCGTTTTCGTATTCATTGTATTTGTTTTCAGCAACTTAAAAACATCACAGGCTCATTTTGTCGAATATCCAGGTTAATTAATTGTTTGGCTTGGCAGGTATCAACCATTAAGCTCTTCCACAGCCTTGACTTAACAACTTTCTCAAGGGTCCCGCCCCCACGCTTTTTGTGATCTGTAGAATTATAAATGAACTCCAAGGAAATGGGCCGTTCATGGTCGGCTTGTTTCAGAAACGCTTCCCGTGGATGCAGTTGTAGAATATAAATGGACGTCAAACAAACATTCATCCAGTGAATGTTTTGAGAATTTTTTTCTATATTATCATATTAGATGACAATGATGAAGGATCGGCACTGCTGACTCGCAGGAGGACGTTCTCCAGCATCACTTAGTCCTGCAGGTCTAAAAACCCGACTCCTTAGATCGTAGTAGATCAAGTCTCTGGACTAAAACTGAGCCAGACAACGCCACGTCACGGTGGAGGGAGGGTGACGTACATCTGCAACCGTGAGAGCAGAAAGCGACAACGTTTGAGTCTGCGGTATTTTTGAACTCACTGATTTGAATGTTTCGTCCACGTCTGGTGGTTTCTGTCCTGGAGATTCCTGAAGCTGAAATATAAGCCTTCTCATTTCGGCAGGCGGACAGCAGGAGAGGAATCTTCCCCTTTTTTGGCAGATTTACATGAGTTATTTTCTCCCAGATAAACTTTGACTTCTCTTACTCTCACCGCTGTGAAAGTGCTGCCGCCATACGGCTGTAATTACGCAGCCTTACTGTAAATTACAGTCGTACGCTGCTTCTCCTCACTGGAGATCTTCAAAACAATAACAGCAGCAGCAGATGTCTGCTTAACCTTAAATCCTGATTTATTCTTTTATTACAGTTTGACAGAATCACAGAAACTTCCCGCACCTCGTTTCTTTTTGTGATTTTTAAATGAAATATTCACACCAAAGTCATTTTATCATTGAGGACATTGACATCTCTACTTATATTTTGGCCCCAATAAGGGAAACACAAGGAGTCTAAAAGGAGGAGGTAATAAAATGATGCTTTTATGACTCTGTGATAATTACAGTGAAACATTTGTGGGGCAGTAAAGAGCTTACAGTAACCATTGCAGTTTCTCAAACCTGAGTTGCTTTACTTGAGCTAACCTGAACCCCGACACCGGAAGTTAAAATGGCGGCAGTTCAGCTAAAAAAAACTTGTAAACCATAATAACCAAGGAAAACGTCAACACAGAAAATTTCACTCACGTGTGCGGGTTGTTCTAGAGCTTTACAGATCGGGATTGATGGTAAAGCAGTAAAGCTCCAGTCATCCTTGTTCACAGGTTTATCAGTGTCACACAGACAAATTGTGTTCCTTTTAGAAAGAGCTAAAACAAACAAACAAACAAAAAAAAACAACACTTAAATCATTGCAGAGCAATAACGTTGTGAAGATGTGATATCTGGGAGCTGTGGGTTTAAGAGGGTTAATGAGAAGAATCAAAAAATGGGCTTAAAAACTTCTGTGCTCTCTTATTTACATGTTTTGTCTGTAAAATGTAGTTTTCGTCGTAACTTCCACTGCAGCTCTGTGAACGTTTGCTGCTGGTTTTAAGTCCTAATTGCTCCTTCCTGTTGCGTATTTTATTCAGCTTCAAGCCCCAGCGGTCGACTCCCTGACTCATTTTCATTTCGTGTGAATTATAATTAGTGCTGGTCTTCGCGGCGTCTCCACACAGCAGAACCCTTCGGAGGGGAAAAAGCAAAACTGTTGCTTTAAAGGCTGATTCAAACTTCCCATAATGCACCTGTGACCCGGCTTTTTGTAGCACCAGCTGTTCAAAGATGACAAGCAGCTGATCGCCTGCTCCGGTTGGTACAACATGTGCCCGTTCTGTTACACCGGGCACGTGATCCGAGCCCGCCGCTTCGTGTCCTTCTGATCTGGTTGGTGGCGTGATGTGGCCTTCAACCGTCTGAGGTGGCGTTTGACCGCACGATGTGGCAAGCGCCTTCCCTGTCTGCTTTTCGCCAGGGTCCATCATCAATTTCCTGTTCTGGGATTGAAGCCGCGCCACGTCGCTCCACATACCGAACCTGCCAATTATTTCACCACACATTGTGCTGGGGGGGGGGGCACCTTATTCATATTCATCTGACAGGTAACCTGACTGTGAGGCCGGCAAAAGAAGGGAGGAGGGGGGGGTCTGCTTCTTCAGTGTCCAGTAGCAGATCCAGCCAATTAGGAGTGGGTTCAGTCAGGGCTGTTGTCACGGCAACACAAGCTTTGATGTTGTATTGTGGGGTTGTGTGGCAGGGAGATGAGAGCAGACAAAGAGCAAGGGGGTGGCGGGGATGGCGGCGGCGGAGGAGGGAGATGGCGGTGAAGTGGAGTGATGGATGCAAAACGCACTAGAATAAAGAAGTGCGACAGATGCAGGAGGCGGCTTTTCCTTTGAGGTCGCCCCCCCTCCGGCTGTCCAGGAAGTCGACGGCACGACAACGTCTCGGCTCCTCTTGGCCCCCCCAAGTCTTTGCTTTTACGGGATTCAGACGAGATTAGTTGGTTTTGGGGAGGGGAGACGTCAGGATTGAACCAAAACCGATGGCTAATCCACAGTGACCCCCCTGATAATCCATTTATTTGCCAAGTATTAACATAACGATCCTTCCTAAGTTAATAAGGTTTTTCCTCCACATCCTGCTTCCAGCGGAGCAGGGGGAAGAGGAGGGGGAGGAGTCGGACCCTCCCCTTCGTGTCCACATCCACAGTGAATGTTTTTATCTTTCTTTGAGGGAGGCTTCCCGACCCCCACGTGGCTCCATCTGTTTGCGTATCACGTTGTTTGTCCGACTTAGTTTCAAATTCTACTGAAGATGTCAATGTTTTCCAAAATGCCGAATATTTCATGAGTGAATTTTGAGGAAAAGTGTCTCCAAAAGTTGCACGAGACAACTGAGGGAATGATGCAGTTGTAAAAACTGAAGAAAAGAAAAATGGATTCGCTACTTTCGCTCAGCACTGTAAGCATCTTATACACTTGAAGTAGCTCAAAGAAACTCACACATTCACCTTATTTCAAGGTATTGCAGGAGTCTGGAGCCCTTGTGTGCTGACATTTCACGTTATGAAAATAAACCTCTCCAAAGGTTAAAGAGTCCTCTGAAAATCCAAAGAAAACCCAAGTCTCTGATGATTTATGTGTCATATATAAATAATAAAGATCGGTAAATATTTTCCACCATTGCTTTTACCCATCAAGAGCAGAAGGTTCATTAGTAGTCTGATAAATTTAGATGCTCTAATTCGAAGCACTGATGCTCGTTTTTTGTGCTTTTTGACTTATTCCTCTTTAAGTGGAGTGATTTATTTATCTCCAATTATTTTTCATAGCTCTGTTGTTTGGGATCAATGTTCCTGCAACTAATAAGCAACAGCTTTCACTTCACGTTATAAGAAAACTTCACATTCTGCAAAAGCTTAAATAACATCCAGTGCTGTTTGATAAATGTTTGTTTTTTGCAGCATCTGATAAAAACAAAACAAAACAAAAAGTCAGGCTACATAATGGTCAAACTTGGATGGCAAAACTAAACTTCTGGCCCAGTACACACCCTGAGTCAAAATAGTAGCAGTTATAAAGATAATGATATAGTTACTATTGTAAATGTTATTTGTTGGCACATTTTGAGTTGCCTGATGACAAGTAAAGTAAAAATGCTGGTAAATCAGATTAAATATAATCATATAAACAAAATTTCAGTCAACAATTGTGGTCTAAACAGAACATGAGCTTGAGGAAGTGCATTTGGAGTTGGGGTTGGAAAATGGGAAGGGAATCGATGCCAGGGATTTTATTTTGGGGCTGATAGAGGAGCTGAAGGCTCCAGACTCCACGATGGTCAGATGATGAGGATGATTGAGGAGGAAGATCCAAGAGATGTGCAGCAGATCTGAGAGACACGGAGGTGTTAGGTTGTGGGGTGAATTGAAAATCTGAAGACACAGGATGACGGGAGTGTGATGATCTGTGGAAGTCTTCTGAGCTATTTGAAGTGTATCGAGGAGGAGCAGGGGGGGATAAGTCCACGTCTCCTCTGACTACAAAACAGGTCTGGATCTGCTATATTCAGAAACTGAGTGTTACAACTTCAGGAACTTTGGTATGTCACAACAAAACAGTCACCGCCCTCAACCGTGGCCTGCAGATGGTTATGAAGTCTGATGTTTATTCTGTCTTTAATCTAGTATTTAATATTTTCTGGATGTCAACATATTGGATTCTAACTCTCTGGTATTGTGCTCGATGTGAGTGACGCCAGGTGACGACTTCAGCTTAATACGTAATGTGAATATTCAGTTTGGAAAAAAAATTAAATAGGGAAAAAAAAAATACACAGCAGCTTTATGAGGAAGTGCGGGGAAAAAGAAGAAACAGGAGTCGAGCTAATCAAAGTAAAACCGCACACGATATGAAAACACACAAAAGGATATAAAATATGTGTAGTGTGAAAAATGCCTGGATGTATGCAGAATGTAAAACATCACAGCAGCACGGAAAAAGATGAAAAAAACCTGCATTTGGCAGAGAGAGGGGAAAAGATGAAGAATGGAAATGAAAAAGGAGGACGAGGAGGAAGGTGGAGGCGATGGGGGGGAGTCAAGTCAGTTTTATTTATATAGCACCAAATCATTACAGACGTTATCAAAGAGCACTTTTCATATAGAGCAATATTTACAACATCATTCAGAGAGACACAACTTTCTCCCAGGAGCAAACACTTAGGAGGTTACAGAGGAGGAGGTGGGGGGGAGTTTACAGAGAGACTGAGGACGAGGGGATTAGACGGACACTGGCAGGTAATCCTGGAGAAGGAGGTCGTTAGCCGGGATCGAGCTAATTAAAATGTGATTTGCGCAACAAGCAGCTTAGCCACTGCTTCTCATGAAGAAGAAACATAAAGGAAAAGAAGAAGGAGCAGCTTCCTGCTGAACCGAGAAAGAATAATGTGCTTTTAAAGACAATATTGTGCTTTAATTTATTTCTGTCTGACCCTGAAATATCTCAAAGACTACAGGACGGACTTTGGCTCCCAGAAGATAAATCCTGCGGCTCTCCGCTCATCTGATTCCTCATTAGCACCACCAGCAGGTCAAAGTTTTCATTTCTCCCGTGAAACTTCTCAACGCCGTCATTAGCCCGACGCGCCGCTGTGCCCGAGAGCTGCCTCACGCAGGTCGGCTGGTGTGGCCGCGGACTCTGTATGCTCCCGGTTCGCAGTAAAGCCGTCTGGACAACCTGAGCTGCCGAGGAGAGGGAAGGAGAATCAGTTAGTTGTTAAACAGAACACTTTTCATCTCATGCTAACGAAACTTTGATGAGTAAATATGTGGAAGTTCCTGATCCTGGAGGAGACAGTCGGACAGGAGTTCACAGGTTATACTGAATCAATAAATGCTGAGTCCAGGTGAACCCCACACACTGAACTACATTTAAAGAAATTCATATTAGATATGTATTTTTAGAGGAAGTGAGTGTGCAGGTAACCTGTTGATGTCAGTGAAGAATCCTGGATGAAGACAAATTTTCACTTTACCTTTCCGTTATCTGTTAATCTCTCTTTCGTGTTTATTAGCAACTGAAAAGTTTAGCGCGTTAGCAGCTAATCCTAAATTACATGAATGTGTGTGGACGAATGAGAGGTGGTGTAACCTCGTGACCTTGTGCAGCTTTGGTCAGCCAATGAGAATCTCCGTTAACAGGATGGAGGCAGATAAAGGGTGAGAAGTGAAAGTCATATTGGATGATGTTTTGAAGTGGAATAGACCATCCGTCCTGACCTCCTCCTGACGGGGACGCTCTCCTAACTACATCACTGCACTTTTCCCCTTTGTCACAATCACTATGACAACTAGGCGTAACCTGGCAACAAACCCAATAAAGTCATGATAACCGCCTGCGTGCTCGTCTTTGACAGGACAGTTTCGTCCAGCGTGACCTCAGTTGGACAGCTGGAGAGCCTTTACATTCCTGTTTATTTGTTTTTATCAGCTGTTCCTGCTGCTTGATAGAATCATCTATAACCTCCTCTTACCTCCCACTCCTCTCCCTTCTTCTCCTCTTCCTCCTCCTCCTCCTCCTCTTCCCCTTTGAATATGTTGGATATTGGATTCTGAAATGTTTCTGTGTTGTATTGATTTTTGCTTTCACTTCAGAGCAGCTCAGACGGCCTCGTCTCCTGTCTCTCCTTCTCTCTCTGTCTGTATGTATTTTTACATTCAGCTTGTTCTGTATCTTGTGCTGATTTAGCAGCCTCTTTCATTCACACTGTGTTTCCTGCAGTTAAGCAGTCCATCCGCAGTAGAAGATAATGATCAGGTTTGTGCTGCACACTTATCATATGACACTGTGTTAGCTGGTGTTATCCGGTTTGAGCCTAACAAAAATGGTCTGACTCCAGTTCATTGTGTCGTTTGTTTTGAATCCTGGTAAAATGGACCTTTCTGAGTCAGTCACGCTGTGCTGCTTAAAATATTTACCAGAGCACCAAATGTGGATTAATCTGCCGTTAAATAGTTCCGCCCAGATGCTCCATTTCTTCCCGTTTGTTGGCTAAAAGCGACAAAACTACATGTTGAGATGTTTTTCCATCAGTGATATGAAGATTGGTGCCACGGAGAGAGGACTTTGGGTTTGGGATGAGATGACGATAAAAATTATTTATACTGTACGTAGATCCAAGATACTGGTCCCATTTCACCCACACGATTATGAAGTCCTTCAAACTTGGACCTTAGTCAGACCCCCCCCCCCCCCAACAACAGGTTTAAACTACTTTATTATGAGGCAATATTTCCAGTTTAACAATAATTAAACTGACTTTGAGATTCTTTGCAACCTGCTCCACTGAGGCTGATTAGACAGCTTGTAAATTGCAGCACAGTCACTTCTCAAAAATGATTTTTGTAAATTGTGGATAATTGTGGATAGTTATCGTCTTCCTGCGCATGTGTGACAACTATGGTGTTTGTTTTTGATGACTCAGACGTCCTTTGCAAAACTTTGGTTGACCGAATCCCCAGAAATGACCTGAACTGAATGGAAAACCTGGAAAAAACTCAGAAATTGTGCAAAGTGGGCTGTTAATCAGTCCGCTGTCTTCCTTTTTTCCAGCACTTCATTGATTTATTTTAGATCTTATCAAATCATCAAATGTTTGTTTTTGGGGAAAAACAAAATGATTAAGAATCAGAAACGGTACAAAACCCTTGAGCTCTTCCTCCGAGCCTCATTTCTCCTCCTCCATTTTAATGGACTTTCTTTCCTGACTGAATTAGAAACATCCAGCTCCTTTCTCTGTCGTTAGCAGCTGAATTGAACAGAATGAGCTGGAGAGGTTTGTGTAAACTGATTTAAAAATATCTTGAATCGTACTGTAAGTGTGTGGGCAACGCCAGAAATAACATTACAGCAACGGGGAGATGCACTAAATGGAAAGTGTAATGCTGTGATCGTCCTTTAATGGACAATTGGTAAAGTGTGAAATGCTTTGGAGTCGGTCCGTCGTCCATAAATAGGCACAAAGTGCCGTGTTGACGAGGCGTCCTACAGCAGGGGCCTCTGACAGACAGATCCAGCTTTGCTCTGCGAGGCCGACTGGCCGGCAGCTATACGGTGAATCGGCTTCCTGTGATCCGCTCGCTGTGATTGGATTAAGCTATCATCCGTGGCAGATGATCTGCTTGTCCACCCACACAACAACAGCCAGATCCCTGCCACTACCCTCCCAATCCCCGATCCCTAAGCAGATTTGACAGACAATAGCATTATGCCTCCACCACATGTCTTTCATTAACCTGGGTTGGAGGGAGGGTGGTGGTGGTAAACAAGAATCAGGGCAGACCAGGTCACTGCTGTGATCCCTATCAAGGTTCAGATCAGAAACAGAAGACTTTAGTCTATTGTCAGATATATGAGTATATATGCATACAGAGAAAATGTCCATGTGAATTATTGTAAGTTTGTAAATTTGAATCCTGTGTGTGTGTGTGTATTTCCTTTAGTTATGGAAGAGTGATGAAATAACCAGTATGGTTTTAACAGAGTAATCTGTGGACAGAGGAACAGTGTTCAGAGACCAGATCTTCTGTAGAAGTGTGGAAACCCCTGGTTTCATAGTGGACTAAATGGATATCTCCATCTGCTGCTCCGAAAACGTTCACCCGTCCTCTCTCTGGTAATCGGTCTTCTCGATCATTTTCTAACTTTATGGACATGACGTTCCTGTTGACAGCGATGGTGGAGGTGTAGCATGTTTGCAGCTCATATCTTTCCACAGAGTAAAGGTCCGGGGCCACTGAGGTTTTTCAGATTTCAGCCTTTTCAGATATAAAAAGAAAGGAATCGATGGCAGCATAGGCTGCAGTGCTGAGGCCACTTTGATTCCGCAGCAGAAGCCCAGACTCAGACCTGTAGGATGTGTTGGAGGAACATGTGATCTGTCGCTGCGACAGCCTCCGTTTAACAGAACGCTGAAGATATTTGTCATGCAAGATTCGTTTCCTGCAGTGTAACAGTGTGTTCGGGACCGTCGAACAGAGGACGAGTCCCTGCAGAATCCATGTCCTGCTCCTGAGTCCTGACTAGCATCAGGACCAGAGCCGGGAGGCTGCAGACGCTGCATGTTAACACCTCTGCTCCTCCACAACAGGGCAGTGTTTGCTGATTCAGTGAGCTTCCCAGTCAAAGGCCACCTCTTTCATGGCCTCAGCTCCAGAAAACTCCCCCAACCAGAAGGGAGAGCTTCTTTTAGTAGGACAGGAGGTCCCAGAGGAGGAAGAGGAGGAGAAGGAGATGATGAAGGGAATCAAAAGCAGAGGAGGGCGGGGGGAGGTGGGACAAGAAGGACTAATGATGACAAAAATGAGAAATAAGAAACCGATGAAACGAGGGAGGTGGGAGAGAGGGAATCAGAGCAGGAGATGGAACAAGACGCACATGTAGGTAGAGGAGGAAGAAAGACGAGGGAGCAGGATGAGAAAATGAAAATTGAAAAAAAAGGAAAGCAGGAGAAGAAGGTGCTGAACGACGATGAGGAGTAAAAGAAGGTCTGAAGGGCAGAAGGAGGAATTAGGAGTGTTGTGAGTCCAGAGTTTGTGTGTTGTGTTTTCCCTGCTCGCCTGCCAGCAGGAGGCGCTGGATTGGTCAAGGATCGGACCATCTGTTACAGAATTGGCTGCTGACCCTGAAAATGGAGCACAACCAACACACACAAACACAAACACACACACATGCACTTGGCGTCTGCTGTTCCTCATTTGCGGTGGGAACCAGCTCAGATCAGCTGCAGCGTCATGTGACCTGCTGGAACATATGACAGCTGTCTGTCCATCCACCCGTCTGTCCTCATTCGGAACCACTTATCCTCCTGTTCGGGGTCCCAAGGAGCTGGATCGTCTCCCAGCATGCCTTGGGTGAATCTGACGAGTCCATCACGTAGACTTCAGCCATCAAACTGAACGATCTGAGCTCATTCCACGACATTTCCCCCATCGTGCTGCAGAAGAGGAACCAGAGTCAGCCGAGCCTCGATGATGCAATTTCAGTCTGAATAATAATTTTCTTCAGAGACATTTTTTTTTTTAATTATAAGTTCAGCTTTACTTCATATCTTTGTGGAAAACAACTTCAGAAATTTGCGTGAAGACCTTGGCCCCCCCCATGGTGGCTGCATCTGTCATAGGCTGCATGTCAACTACATGAGACTGAGACTGAGACTGGGCTGTTGAAAGCTTCTTAGATGCGGCCGTCTTTACCGATGAGGAGTCCACATGTTGGACTGTTTGTGATCTGACCGATCCAAAATTCACGCTGGTACTGAAAACAGTAGAGCTGCAAGCAACACCGAAGGTCTGAAGAGTCTGAACTGTTCGGTCTCGGTTTACTTCAACAGCTAAACAATTGTTAACATTAAGGTTATGTGCTGTTAATGTTGCGAGGTGACAGGAGCCATACTTTGAAACGCCACAGTAAACAGAGTGCTCAGCCAGAATCCAAGAACGAAGGACCACATGTTCATAGACCCTGAAAAAAACCCCCCAAAAAACTAACTAAACAAAACTCAGTTCTCTTCCTCTGGAAAATCGTATTATCCTTGGCCGGAGGCTCTGCAGCTACAGTCTCACTTGGTCATGAGTGATGACTAATGTTGACTCAGATATTGTGTCGTTGAAAATCACTGGGTCAGTCCACTTGTGTTTCTGTGGCTGTGTTCCGTATTCAGTTTTAATTGAACAGACACCAACTGTTACAGTTTGATCCATTAGGTCTAACAATAATAACCACTTTATTTCAGTGGGGTTGTTGAATGTATTTCAAAGTGGATCTGGACTAAAAGAGTTCCCACGACGGCCTGCCTCTGACGCTGCCTTCAACTGTTCAGGACAAAAATGTTTTATTCCCGACCAACCCGTTCTGACTGAGCGTTGACTGGAAAACCCCCAAATAAGGAAGCCCGATGAGGCCTGAAAAATATTATCTATGGCTTCCAGGAAGGTCACCTTAGGATGAAGAAGGAGAGGAGGAGGAGGAGGAGGATGACGTCTTTTAGGCGACTGACCCAACAGAGTGTAAGAAACATGTAAAAATACTCAGACTTTCTAGGAGTGTGTATAATCGGCTTTAAAGTGTGTATTTGATTTGCTCGTGATGTAACATCTGGCAGCTGTAGCTGCTGTACATTTACTATATACAATAACACACACGGTCTCTGTGGTGTCCGTGTTGGTTAGCAGCGGGGACATCTGTCATGCTGCTGGCAGGCTGCAGCATCACTGACGTCTGAGGTCAAAGGTCACTGTGGGAGACAAGGACAGAGCCTGGGGCAGACATACACACAATGAGCTACACACAGACATGAATGTACGCACTATCCCGGGTGTCATGGTCACCTCCCCTGCAGCAGAACATTTGCGCCCCCCCCCCCAGAGGATGACGGAGTCCAAAGTCAACAACCTTTTTTCTTTCCCTTTCCTTCCGTCCTCTTCTCACCTTTCCTTCCCTTGTCTCCTTCCCTCGTTGCCTTGCTGTTACCTTTTCCTTTGCTGCCCTTTCTGCCTCCGGCCTCCCGTCTCTCCACATCGGCTCCGTCATACGGCAGCGGTGATAAATGTTTGTACGGCAGGGAAAGGAAGTTTGTTGGACCACATGTGTCCCTCCAGATGTGGTCCACTCTCCGTCTCTTCAGCTCGACTTCTGTTATCCGAACTCGGGTTTAGACGGTCAGCTGTTTGGTAATAACTCTGTATCCAGTTGTGTCTCTAACCGATATCATATAGTGATTTAATTTACTGCTCCAGTGCCACACATTTTGCCTTCATTAACCATTTTTTTTTTTTTTTTTTAATCTTTTTCAATTTGTATATTGCACTTGGCCATGCTGCAATTATTTTGATTAATTGTGTAGCCTGAATGTGCTGCTTCTTTATGGATTTGGCTTTGAGCACAAAGACATTCTCACGTTGGATGCTTATTCTACTGTCAACAGCATAAATACGGACTCCAGCATTAATCAGTCGAATCACGAAACCCAGCGTCCGTGGAAGGGAGTGCCACCTCCAAGATCAACAACTCATTAAAAAAATACAAGAAGTTTCTTCTTTGAGCCGTCTGTAGGTGAAATAATAAGTGTGGAAAAGTCGACTGAGAGCTGATGGTGTCGATATCAACCTGCTATAAAAATATGACTTATTTCAGAGGAGATTTGTGGTATTCTCTATTTATTTTTTTTTTACATTTCTTTTAATCCCAACATGAAATCAGAGGAAACGTAGAAGGAGCAGCTGCGTGTTCAGCAACAACAGCTCTAGGCCAAAGCTGACAGCCTGACAAACCACGTGTGCGGTTTTAATTTGTGTGTTTTGTGCGCGTGCATTGTGTGACACTCCTCGAGCAAAGGAAGTCATGAGTCACCTGAGAACATGACAAGAAAATACCGCAGTGTGTTGTCTGCATGTTTGTGTGTGTACAGATATATATCTTAACTGCTTGTGCTGGCACGAACGTGACCAGATTCATGCTGTTGTGTGTCTGTGTGTGTCTGTATCTCCCGTGTGTGTGTGTGTGTGTTTGCATGTCTGTGTCTGTGTGTGTGGACTTGCCCCCTCAGATATTTCACTGTTCTGACAGGAAGTCAATTTCCTATTTGCAGTTTGTTCTGGCAGCGATTGGCCCAGTCTGAGTTGATTTGTCTTCATCGGAACCAATCAGATCCTCCCGCCGGCAAACTCACGAAGGTTGTCATAGCAACTGATTGATGAGTCATCCGATGTCTTGTTAGTGCTTGATCACCGATTGGTAGTGTTTTTCTACTTTTGCACATTTAAATCAGTGTTTTTATCGACTTTGTTAAACATTTGCTCTGTTGTGTGTGTGTGTGTGTGTGTGTGTGTGTGTGTTTGTGTGTGTGGGTCTATGTGTGTGCTCTCTAAAATCTATCCAGAGGAAAAATAAATAAATAACCTCCTCCGTTCATCCCGTTAGGTCGCTGATGACTGAGCTGACCTTGGCTGACCGCTACACTTCATTCTGTGCTTAGAGACCCACAATGTCAGGATAAAATATGTTCACAATCCAAACACACACACAGACAGACAGACAGACAGACACTGCCTGGAACTTGACTGAACTGTTTCTGAGTTTAACGTCCAAAGTCTTGACCTTAAAGTTTTGATCTTTTCCAAACGGGTTCATTCTTCTGTGATTTTTGTTTCTTAGTCAATGAAAGTCCATCAGACAGATTCCTCTGGATGAGCTGTGTCCCAAAGACACACAGACGCACACAGACTCACACACTGACTTCCATCCACCTTGACCTCCACCCATGCAGACCTCTGTTGTGTTTTTTAATGTTGGTCGATAACCGTCCGTCCACCCGAGGCTGTAATGACTGTATCTGTGTGAGACAGAATCCATAAGGCGGCCCGCTCCGTCCTGTCATCTGACATTATAACCAGATATCTGTGGTGCTGCTCCACCTGTATGAGCTCACCATTAATCATTAAGACTGGAGTCATTATGCTGCGAGTCAATCACTGTTTCTTTGGGTTTTCGATTGTGGGATGTGAAGTGTGACTCATCGCACAACCGGCGAACATGGAGCGGCAGTGAGCGAGAGCAGGATCTCCTCTGTTCCTCGCTCTTCAGATAACAGAGGAGGCGTTATCGTTAAAAGGATTTGGGCTGGCAGACGTTGGCATGGCGACCTTTGCTAAAGCAGCCCTCTAAAAGTTTCTCCTTCTTTTTTTCCTAGCCATTAAAACCCATTTCTTCTCCTTTCTTTTTCCTGCTGGAGTACAAAATGGCTGAACTTAAAAAGCTCGAGGAGATCAGACAGAGCGAGAAGGGCGGTGGCATTTGTATAAGAAAGTCAAGAAAAGGTTGTTTTTTTTTTTTTAAATAAGGCTTAGGGAGGGGGGGGGGAGAAGGAGCTTCAGGCTCCGTTGTTCGGCGGTAAGGGCTGGATTTGCCGCGCTGCTCGGCTCATTGTCTGACTTCACTTGCTCTGCAGCTCGGCTTCAGTGCGCATCAGCGGGCAGTAAATGAAGAGGTGCTGGGGGGGGCGGAGGTTTAAAGGGGAGGGCAGGTGTATTGTAGTTGCGGTCACACATGAGAGGAAGCCGTTCAATCAACTTCCTGTTTCCTGGGCCTTTTAATTTGACATGGAGGCTGGAGATGAATGAGAGAGGTTAGTCAGCAGTAACAGTCTTCATGCCACTGATGCTAAAACCAATGCTGATACCATTGCTAATGCTAATGCACAAACGGTGGTCGTCTGGAGGCCTTGTGATCTGAAATGTTCAGGTCCTCTATCTCTTCTCTTTTTATACCTGCGATTTATTATATATAACCGACAGGCCAGTCTCAATATTGATGTTTAAATTTGAAGAAGAGAAGAAAACACATGAAGCAGCTAAACAGGATAAAAAGGTTTGAGGGCTCAGACGAGCGCTATGTCGTCATTCAGTACAAACAGTAATACGTGATTGGAGTATAACGCACCAATCAGCAGCAGCTCCAGCCCTGATCACTGTGCTAAAGCTACTGCTACTACTGATAGCATCACTGTTATTGCTGTTGCTAACATGACTTTTTGTTGCTGACACCGTCCATCCCACTGACGCTGCTCAGCGCAGACGACACCGTTACTCCCTCGTCCACTTCGAACGCTCATCCTTACTGCTCTTCCTACGTTCCTTCTGCTGTTACTACGTCTCTGCTAATGCTGTGACTGCTAATATTACTAATTACACTATTGATATCACTAATATTACGCTAATATTACTTCTAGTACATGTGTATACCTTTTTCTATCACTGATAGACAACTTATAATATTTCTAGTTTTTATACTCTGAGTACTAACAGTGTTCCTGATTCTACTCCTGCCTCTTCTTCTACTATGAAGGCCGCTAGTTTCTATTACTACACTTTTATTATTACTTTTTGTACAAGTGAAACTTCTACTGCTAAGCTGCTTTTACTTATTTTACTACTGCTATCACTAATGCACTGCTGTCAGACCTGCTACAGCTGATATTACCGGAGCCAACACTTGATAAAAACCCCGATAGTCATCAGATCACATAGTGATGAAAGGCCTTGTTGCTTGATTGGACAGTGAGTTATTTTTCTGGGCAGGTATCCCAGAAGGAGCCCACCCTGCAGAGAGCAGTAATAAGTGCCGGTGCCTCTGTGATCCAGAGTAAAGAGAATCATGTAAATGCGGCTTTATCTGTCGAGTTAAAACTCTTCTAATAACCTCAAGTAATGACTACATTTCACCATGGGATCCATCTTGTTCTGATCGTCCTTTCATCTCGGCTCAACTGTCTATCAGTTCGAATGATTAAAAAAAAGAAGATAAACATCAAAGTTGGAGCAGAAGAGCTGAAAATAATTTGTACAAAATCTCAAAAAATGGAGAGCTGAGCTAGAGCAGGATGCCTAAGATAGAAAATTTATTTTGCAAAATGACAAAGAGGGAGCGATGGGTCAGAGCTTGACTAATAAAGCAAACAAATAAATAAAAAAATATATGAGGAGAATTATTCAGCCTTGGCAGGAAAAACGGAGGTGTTTCCCTGAGAGCTCTTCATCCAGTTACATCCAGCCCCCCCCCCCCACTCCACTCTCCCTCAGCCATTTAACTGATTTAATTCTCCAAAATGGAGTCTCTGTCAGACTGAGCAGTTTTTTTCCCTCTTAGCTGTCACATTTGAAACGCTCTCCTCAGCCTCTTCCACAGTAAATCTGTTTAACAACAGCACATAAAAAAACGACACAATTCAAAGGATGAAATACGTAAAACAGCACAACAAGCACCGCCCGAACCCAATAAAGACGGCGATACAGCTGACTGCTGACAATGTTATCAAATGTAAGGGCAATAAGCTAATGCTAACTGATGAAGTAGTATAGACAGGTTGTGTAGACGACACCGAGTCAGGACGAAGGCTGACAGGAAGCTGATATCCGATGAGTCAGCCAGCTCATCGCCGCAGTTAAAATTATAGAAACTCTGATAACCGGCCTGGCCCTGAGACCCTGATCCAGAGGAGTGAAAGGTGAAAAATAAAGACAAAGTGAAGGAATAATAGCACTCAAAGGAATCAGAAGGAAAGGAAATCAATCTGAAAAACGCTTCTTTTAAGAAGTAGGTGGAAAAAGGGGATCCCTGAAGTGATGCTGTTGGAGCTCTGCGAAGCCTTTTCAGCAAGAAGGATGAAGTGCTGTGGTTAGTCTCTAACCACCAACTACTGTTGGTTTCATTCACCTCATATTTATTCTATTACCAATCAGTTTTACTTCCCCAGACATACAGCAGAAGATGACTATCTGGGTGAGGGCTGAGCTGGAGCCTCAGATGAAGGAGCAGGAGGCTGAGAGCGTTAGCAGTTATATGGATTTTCCGATGACCGTTGCGGTGTGATGATTTCTTGATTTAGCTGTCCGTCTTTGTTCCAATCCTCACCTGCAGTCATGAGCTCTTGGTAGTGAACAAAAGGAATGAGATCTCAGATTAGAATACCTCCTTGGACCTTTCCTTTGTTGGTTCTCAGGGTACATCCAACCTGGAGAAGACCTGAGAGTAGAGCCAGAACTTGCTGGAAGTGGCTTGGGATCCCCCGAGGAGGAGCAGGGAAACCTTACTGGAGAGAAGGACGCTGGGCATGACCCTGAAAGAAAACAGATGAATGGATTTGATTTGAAAAAGCTGATTTGGGTTAAAGGCAAGAAGGATTTTTTTTTTTTTTTTTTTCACCCCTTAAATAAGGCAAGGACCCTTTTTGCTCTGGTCACGTCTTTGTGTTGTGGCATATTCACAAAAATTTACTGAGAACGTTCGGCCTTTTCGAGTCATTGCAAGTTGATTATCACGGTGCGTTTGCTGGCATTCAAATTTTACCACTTGCCAATCTGTCCGACGGCCCTGGTAGAGCAGCTCATCTTGTGCAGGACAAAACGACAGTTTAAAGAGGTCAGTCAGCGGTCCCCACGTGAAGCCTACTGTTTATTCTATCGTCGACAATACGAAAATGAAAGCCCGGAGCTGTGAATAGAGCACACTGCTGGACGGCAACCATTACATTATCACACACAGAGAGGGGTTGTTGAGTTACGCTGCTTTAACTTGGCACTGAAATCCCTCTTTTATGCAGCCAGACAACACCTTTGCTTAGGTAAAAACGCCACAGAGGCCTCTCTGCATTTTTATATCCTCTATTGTGTTCAGCTGCTGGAGACTCATCGACTCGGGAATATGCAAAGCTTTGCTGTGTGTGCTGTGGTTGTGTTAAAAGGGGTCTTTATGTCAGTTCCATCTCCATCTCTGAAGTCCTGAGAAAGCCTCAGGCAGAAAGACCAACTGTGAAAATACTGGCAATCTCATTATGAATCACTCACTTCTACAGATACGGTTGTTTTCATTATAGTTTCTGTTATTAGCCACTTAAAATAAAGGGATCGTATCAGAATTTGTTCAGGTTAAGATGACACTAATATTTTTAAGAATCTGAAGTATGTGACACCTCACCGGGTCTTTAATCTTCAGCCGTGTGACAAAAAATACACAAAATGGAACATGAGCCACATCTGCTCTGTCCCAGCTGCAAAGACAAACTGCACACTTTGAATTTGACCGTCGACAGTCAGGAAGGGACCCAAACCAGGCAGAACCAGACAAAACCAGCCCCCATATTCTGCACTAACAACTATAACCCACCTCAAACAGAGAGCACTCCTTTTGCCCTCAGACTCCCCAAAAACCCAGCAGCCTGATTCTTCCATGACCTCAGTGACCCGGGGTTGGCATTGCTTGGAGACAGTTAACTTCAAATTCATGCTAAATAAACCTTTTAAGCACCAAACTGCCTTCGTTTTTGTCATTGCTTTGTTGAAAAGTCTAAATTATGCCAAGCTTTGGAGGCTGTTGATAACGGAAACTGTTTATTTTACATCACCTTCTATGAAATTTATACCTCTACTTTGTACCAAACAACCTCTAAATTTGACAGTTATAGATGTGTGTTTGAATTGGACCAGAGTTTCATTTTTATTTTGTCCCAGAGAGTCTACATCAATTAATTGAGTGACCCCCCCCCCCCCCCTTCAGACTCATAACGAAATGTGTGATCGAGAACTGAATCAGCTGATCAAATTTGGCGGACGGTGGGATGGCAGGTGGCGAGGTTTCTCTGCTTTACATATCACCTCAGGCTTGTTTTTTTTTTTTCAGCAGGACTTCCACCAAAGCCCATTTCTTTCCCTCTTCAGTCTCTGAACTCAAAGTAGATACATTTTCGGATTGGCGGTTTGTTTTTGTTTTTGTTTTGTTTTTTTTCTTACAGAAAAACAGAATGGGTCCTGTCGTCCTGGAAAAGTTACAAGTCCAACTTC
Organism: Remorina albescens; assembly: GCA_034769265.1. NCBI lineage: Eukaryota > Metazoa > Chordata > Actinopteri > Carangiformes > Echeneidae > Remorina > Remorina albescens. Next base: position 3,842,064 of record CM068475.1, on the reverse strand, counting down.
TGTCCCAGTTAAAAAGTCTTTGTGGAGTTTGGTACTTTACGCCCTCTTAAATGTGAATTCAGCTCTTGTACGTTTTCAGATTTATATGACTTTCGAACATCACGAGCGGCTGTTTCAGTCTGTAGTGCAGTTACTTTGCCATTGATTGGAGGGCCACTTCAAAACCAGGCAGCTCCGGTCCGGAAGAAGTTTTAAGGGGTCAGAGGAGGACAAAGCCGAAAGGTAGAATGTCCCTGTTAGTTTCTATCCTACGGTTAGAGCTGCGCTCACACTGACGTGCTCTGTGTGAAAAAAATACCGAGATGGACCTCGAGTTGTTTTATCAAAGGTCAATGTCAAGAATAGGCTTTCATGTCGGTGGGGATTGCTCAGCACACTGGAAAACTCACCTTTCCACTTTTCTGTGAATGGAAATAACAAAAAAAAAGAGTAGAACTATGTCTCCTGATATTAAGACCTTGTATGCTTCCCCAGAAGTTAGTGGACACAGTCTTTGATTATTTTATACATCAATTAAACAGGATAAAATGTGCTGATTGTTGAGCTCGCTGTTTGCCCCTGTGTCCAGTTTTTGTACTTGATGTAGCTGCATATTTAAAGTTACAGGACATCAGTCTTCTCATGACAACATCAGCAAGAAGGCAATTCAGCATATTTCCCAAAATGGTCTTTAATATTGAAGCGAAGATGGACGGGACTTCTATAAGTCCATAATTTCTTGTTGTCAGCTTGGGGACCCAAAAGGTCGATGGGTTGATTCTAGACCTGCAGACTACATCTGTACGGGTTTGCTGTCCTCACAGTTTTCCATTTGAGATGATAGCACCGGAGTTGAAAACCTGAAAAAAAAGAGGCATAAATTCTGCGACGGCCCCCTCTGGAGTAAATGTCTCAGTCAGCCGGCAGCAGTCTTTGTCATTGCTCCGTTGTTTGCAGAGCCAAACCGCTGCCTCCCCAGGCTCTGCGCTGACCTGCGACCTCCTCTGCTGAGGGCTGGAAACTTTGTCTTAATGTGCAGAAGAAAAAGCCGAGTAAACAGCAGTAAGCGCTGACTGCATACAAAGCAGCTCGGGGTGCTAAATATAATTGTAAGCCGTCCTTGAAGAGAAAACACATATTTATCATTTTCACAGCTTTTATTGGGGCAGTGTAGGATAGTATTTAGATATTGTTCAATATCTTTTTGCAGAGTAAAGAGAAAAGGAGGAGTCCTGTGAAGTCGTGTGTGTTTGTGATAAGAAACTCATTTCTCATCAGTTTTGGGACGGCCCAAGCTCTCAGCATGTTTACAGTATTTACAACAAAAGCATTGGAGCTTCTGTTAAATACTTTCTGTTGCAAGATTTCTACAAATCATAAAAGGAACCTGTCTAATTTCCTCCAATCCCTCCAGTAGATGGCCTTCTGTCCTTTTGGTTAATATCCAAAAGTAAAAAAAAAATCAGACGCACTTCTCTTAGACAATGATGAACAACCTTAAGTGGAGTTTAATTGAAGATTTAAATGCTCAGGAATGTTTCAGATTTTCATCTTGCTCTTTGAGGCTTCCTATTTGTACAATTTTCCAGATTAATTTTGAATCCTGATGTTCAGTGTTGTGCCTTTCGTGCAGCAACCTGCTCGTGTTCCCTTAAGTTCTGCTATGCCACCGAGCTATTGATGATATTTAATGGTCACTATTGAGTTCTCTCAGGCCCCATTACACTTTGTTATTTCAGGATGAGTGTTGTTATGAATGTGGAGATTTGGACCACCAGACGTGTCTAGGCCTTCCATTTTTCCCAATATGCCCAGAGTCCAATAGAAGAGGCACCAAGTAGCTCCACTGATGCAAAGTAGAGCTTGAGGTCTTTGCTCGAGGGCGCTCGAGGGTGGAAATGAGGGAGAACAAGTGGCGGTTTTTTCACTTTCCCTGCCGTGACTCAGCTGGTTCTCGGTTTGAGCCAGTCACTCTGGTTACACAGACTGTTTCTCTGACCTTGAACCACAGCTGAGATCTTTTTCCCTTGACTTTCACCATCCTCTCAGACGCTGTGGAAACACAGCCGTGTACCGCGGAGCAGCGGCAGTGAGACAGAAAGTGAAAGCTTCAGTTTCAGATGACGTGACTTGGATTTAAACAAAATTTAAGTGGATTTTATTGGGAAAAAAGATGCGCTGACTGGGATTAGGATTGCTGAAGCATTTCATGGTGTTCAATAATTTTCAGTCACTCTTGTGTCTCCTGACCAAATGAATTTGCTTGTATCTATGGTTACATGATTTTATTGAACATTTTTAGAAAAACACACACACGCATACATACATATTTATATACATATGTATAAATGTGGGTTTCCTCCCACCGTCCAAAGACATCGTGTTTGGGTTCATTGGTGACTCTAAACTGTCCGTAGGTCTGAGTGGTTGTTGGTCTCTGTCTGTCTCTGTGATGGACTGGAGACCTGTCCAGGGTGACCCCGCCCCTCGCCCAGAGTGAGCTGGGATTGGCTCCAGAACCTCCCGTGACCCGGAAACGGATAAGAGGAGAAGATGGATGAATGAATGAATGAATGAATGAATGTATAACATGTATTTCTGCCTCTCTCTTGGCAGCCCTATTTACAGATACACGGGATGTTTGGGCCAAGATTTTCGCCCTCTGCACCTTCATCATCTGTCGGGTCTGCAGGTTGTAAAACTCTGTGATCCGACCTCACTTGAAAAAAAAAAAAAAAAAAAAAAGAATAAAGAAAAACCCAGAAATATTAACCAACATTATAATTGCATACAGTATCTGCATGGGAGCCTTGTGTAACCTGGCTTTGATTCAGCACTGTTGTGACCCATTTCTCAGATCAATGACATCTGGAGGAGGTGGCAGGGGGGAGGACGAGGCGGAGGGAGGGGCTGGTTATGTCTAACAAACGTGCCTGGCGGGAGGTAACCTCTGGAGCAGGTAGTGTGGGGGAGGCTGTAAATGAGGGCGACGTCCAACCGTGTGTTTCATTATGAACAGATGCCGCCGTTATCGCGGCGGTGGGGGGGGGTTAGAACAGAAGAGGGAGGAGGAAAGGAAGGAAGGAGGGAAGAAAGAAACAACCAGGTAGGAGGAAGAGGACAAAGACTGAAGGAAAGGAGAGGGGAGACGGGATTAAAGGAATCAAAGGGAGGCTAGGGAAGGAAGGAAGATAGGAGAGGAAAGTGAGGAAGGGATTAGAGGAGGACTTTAATCCCTGAAAACTGCAGCAGCAACTTGACAGTGTAAGTGTGAGTGTTTCACATTAAACATCCCACTTTACTGCGCACACACACACAAGGGCACAACCATCTGACAGATCCCACTCCTCTTTGTGTGTCTGTGTGTGTGTGTTTTATACTTCTGGTACAGTATTACAGTACATTACAGGTACATGAGATGCTTTTTCTTTCCTGCATTAAGATCGTATTAAATATAAATGTGACATTGCTGAAATTCACCTTCACCTTCAGTTCAAACTCACTTCACATTTATTCAGTTTTACTGAATTACAGTAATAACGATAATAAGGAGATTTCAGTCGTTTCAGTGTTCAGGCCGAGGTGATCCAGCGGGGTTGTTCTTTTTAAAGGCTCAGAGTAAAAAAGATAACCTAAATTTTATTTTCAACTTCAAAAATAATTCGTTGAAATTCAAATTGAAAAAGGAAACGGTCTGGCGATATGGAAAAGTTCAGTATCAGTGTTACAGGTTGAAGGTCACTGGAGGTTTGAAGAATTTTAGGATTTTACCGGTAAAGTTTGTTGGTTTTTCTGATTAAACTGGGACTGTTGAGTTACACCAGTCCAGTTACAGCTGCAGTTTTCCCAGTTTTCCCAGTTCGGGGATGCCAGATGTGCCGACTGTCAGATCATCCATCAGACTTTGGAAACACCACCAATACTTGGTGAAATAAAATGAAAATAAGTTCTTAATGAGAGGAATTAAAAAAGTTTCCAAACCACCGAAGGATGTTTAACTCCTAGCTGAAGTGAATTTAATCATTTTAAACCTCTCAGTGGAAATCACTACAGTTTGTACATATTCTACAAAAGCCAGATATCCTAGTCCCATAATTAGATTTTTTTTTTGGGTCAGCCGTTAGCAGCTGTTTGATGCACTGATGAGATTTTTAAAATAACATTTCTACAGCAGTAGCTTCAGCATTTCCCATACATGAAGTCATAAAAAAAATAAATCCTTATTTGCGTATTTTTCAAACAATCTGTGTGTCAGAGTTTGTGCTCATTTCATAAATTCTCTGACTGTTGCATTAAGTTTGATCATTTCATTGTTTTTCTTGACTAAAGGAAAAAAAAACTCTTACCAAAGATGTCTTTTTTTTTAGAACTGCATTTGTTTTTAATGCGCAACTGTTTTTTTTTTTTGTTGTTGTTGTTTTTGTTTAATATATTTTTTGCGTTATTGTGGCTCTGCAAAAAGCTCCTACGTTTTTTTAATTAGCTTCTTTTTTCCAACATTATTTTTTTCTTCAGCCAGCTTTTCAATTAATCCTACTTTTTTTGACTTTTTTATTTTTGCTCATTGATGAGACATTTTGCATGGAATGTGTTTTCTGCGCTGCGTTACCTGAGGTGTAAGACGTTCGTATCTATCCTCTTGTAGGTGGAGCGTCGTCGAGCACCGAGCCAGAGAGAGGGGCCGGACAAAAAAGACTGCCTTAAGACAAAACTAAAGACACAAAGAGCATCTCAAGCTTTTTTTTTTTTTTCTGCTTCTCCGATTAAGAAAAAAAAAATAAATAAAAAGAAAACAAATTAAGTCCTCAAGCTTTTGTTTTTTCTCCTCTATGCTGCAGTTCTGAGGATTTTTTCTCTTCGCTGCCTTCCTTGTCTTTGGCCGTGAACTGCTTCTTGTGTTTTATTTTGCTTCATGTTTCACATTCTGGCTACAAGTTTCCATCAAGGATAATCAAATCACGAAAAAAGATGGATGAAAGGAAAACCTTTTTCATTGGATTAAACTGTCCTGAAAGAAAGAGTTAAAGGTGTTTTCTGGGTTCTTCTGGGTCCCTTTTTCTTTTTGCCCAGCAAGTCTTCGTTAGGTCATTTTTGGAAAGTGGATGTGCACTTTTTCTGTCGACGCTGCTCTGTGTGGATGTAATTGAGGCCTAAGTGGACCCGTCACGACTGCAGTGGATTATCAGCGCTCCACCTGTCATGGGTTTTTGCAGCTGTTTTTTCTGTGTGAGAACTGTAGCTCCACGTTGTTTTTCCCCCAGGGTCACATTTTATAGGCAAATCAATCCATTTTCAAACATGAAATTGTTTTTTTTTTGGTAGCCCTGGTGCCTGTAGTTGATGATTGACAGTCAGGGTTTGGAGGACAGGGTGAAGGGCAGATAATCAGCCCGCCCGCCTCCTCTCAACAGCCAATAGAAACTGGCAGGTGCTGACAGGAGCTGTTGTGGGAATCTTTTTGGACCCCGTTTTCGCTACTCGATCATTCCTCTCCCCTCGACTGGGACGTTAAAGGAGCAGTCCATGTAAACCAGAGTCAGAAGAGAAGATGGGAGTCTGTGTGTCCTGCATAGAAAGTGAAGACTGGGAGCAGGGCGAAAGTGCTCGCCTGAAAAAGAGAAACGATTATCACCTCAGGCCGCTGCTGGCGTTCTGTTGGAGCCGAGTTCCCATTTTCCCCCTGCTTCCTGTCTTTACCCTCAGTCAGACATCTAACAAATTAATATGATGATAACTACTAGAAACTGCCATATAATTGGTATATTTAATTAAAAAACACAAGATAATATATGAATTACAGCAAATTACTGAGATTGAATGAGGAGGAATGACATGAAGTACACTCATCTATCTATCTATCTATCTATCTATCTATCTATCTAATTCTGCTGCTACTCCATATTTGAACCAAATCAGCTCCATCCTTATCATTCCTCTTCCTCCTCTTCCTCCTCTTCCTCATCTTCTTAGAGGTTTTCACTATTAAAGATAATTTAGAGTGTTTTCTTATGGACTTTACCTGCCAGTGAATCGGCTGTCCCTATCAACCCGTCACTCAGCTCTCTAAAGACTCTGACACTCACTGACCTGTCAGTCAGATCTCCACTTGCTTGTATCTTCCAGTAAATAAACCTGTGTAGGACTCAGCTGGTTGGTTTAGTGCAACACGTTAGTAAACAGACGAGAAACCGCTGAACAAAACCTGGACTTTTTCTATGTGAGTACAACCGTACAGTGTGTTTATTCTGAATTATAGCAGTATGTTTATGGGATATAAAGTCGTAAAATGGTGTACGAGTTTGAATATTTGTAGTCATCAATGGTTTGCTGTAGGAATCAAACAGAGCAGCTCAGTGACCTGCTGCCGTACCTGTGAATGTACTTTGTATTCAGAGGTTTTTATTACAAATAAACAAGCGCTGAAATCAGACGCGACGACGCTGCTTTAGTTTTTTTATTTGGGTCTGTTTCCTTCAAATGAAAAGAAACGTGCAGAGGGTGTTAGATTATTTTGAAAGGAACACGCAGAATCCCAAACGGTCCAGCGTGTATAGATGATTAATGGATGTTCCTGCATACGCGTCTTCAATTCATGGAAACTAATAAGAAACACAACTAATTTAATGAAAATGATCCAAACGCTGAGAGACGCTGGAAAGTTTTACATTTTGAAATGTTTTTCACATATTAGATGAATCAAACGTGTGTAATCTGTAATGGAAGGATTTCTTAGAAGAACCCCCCCCCCCCCGCCTTGTCACCTGCCTTCATTCTGTTTCTCAGTTTAGTCAGATTTAATGTTTACCTGCCAAAAAGATGATGATTTTTTATCATCTACAAGGAAACGTATCCTGCAGTGATGGAGGGAGGAAATAACTGTTTGTTTGTGCAGGTGTGTGTGTCTGTGTGTGTCTGTGTGCGGGTATAAAATTGTGTGTGATGGCAAACTTTCTGAAGTTTGTGTAGGACTCACTCAGGTACACTACTGTCATTTTCTGACTCATTTTCTCCTTCAGTGACAACTATACACCTGGTTACACACAGACACACACAGACACACACACACACACAGACACACACACACACACATAAATATATATATGAAGCAGTCACTTTTTCTTCTTCTATCGGCTTTTAAGCCCAGAGATTTTCTGCCTTCTCTGTAATAAGGCTTTGTGTTACCCCATCAGGAAGAATCCAGTTTATAATTTGGACGTCACAATCTTGTTATTTATTTTATTTTATTTTTTTATTATTTTTTTAAGCAATTTGGAGGGTGGAGCTGAGGGCAAGTTGTGGGTAGGTCTGTTTCCCTCTAAACAGAGCACCATTTAAAAAGAGAACATCATGTTGTGTTGAAGACTGTAAACTAGAGACTGAGACCAAAAACTCTTCAGGAAAACGTTTACTGAGGAGGAGGAGGGACATTTTCCCATAGACTTCAATATAACCTGACTTCATTTACAACTAGAGGAGTTGCCTCCTGATGGTCATTAGACAGAATTTAAGGCTCTTCAGAATCGGCCTTTCCTTACAGCTGCAGAGTCCACGTCCTCTTTTCCAAACAGTCTCTGGTGCGGCTCCAGGACTCTCCTGGTCCAGGTCTTGATCTGCTTCGGTCCATTTTTGGCTTTGAGCTTAAAAAAAAAAAGAAAAAAAAAGAAATCCCTTTCTGTTTTCTGCTGCTGGATTTTGACAGGAGCAAAACGTGCTGTGGGTTTAAAATGCAACCGATGCCAGATTTCAGCAAGTCTTCATTAAGTCAAGTCAAATTTATTTACGTGACATATTTAACGCTGATCCGTCCTCAGCTCGTCAACTTAAAGGAGGGAAAACTAACCGGACAATCAGCCCTCCAGCTGACAACACGACTTAGTCAAACTACTTCTCACCGCGAAGAGAAAAACTGAAGTCAATCTTTGACATCCCTGTTATTTTATCTGTCAGACTTCCATGATTGCGATGATTAAGAAGGAACTGATGGGGGCTGAATGAAGAATTTAGGTTTTGAATGGACCGTTTCTAATGTTTACACATCTATATTCTGCCCTCACAGCATTTTTCCTCCGCTGCCTAACTGGAGTCTGAATCTGATAGCAGAGGCGCGCTGAACAGACACACCAACACACGACGGCGTGTTTTCAATAATTTCACGCTGAAAGAATCTTATCAATCTGCACAAAGACTGGGACCTGAATCCAGCAGCCACCACTGGGTATAAGATAACGGGGTAATAACGTCTCGTGCAGCGTGGCGCGATGGCCAAATACCTGCAGTGCATCCGTGCATAAACTTCACCCCAACACACAGACACACACATCCTGGATCAGACCTGGTGGTCGTCTGGTTCCAGCTTTTGCTGCTTTTCTTAGTTTTTATATTGCTGTGAATCGACGCTAGCCCCGCCCGTAACTCCGTCCCCTGAGGCTGAGAACGTAAACTCATTATGTAAACCTTTACTGAGCTGATACATCAAAGAGAGAAGGAGGGACATTTTCACATAGACTTCAATACAGTTTCACCTCTTTTCACGTCGTTGGCTTCACTTTTCTGACCCAGAGTCTACGTCCGTCTCCTCATCCAAAACGTAGATATCTGCAAACGTTACCGTGGCGGCAGAAGGATTTCCTGACATTTAAATATCGACATTAGCTTTTATTATTTACCTGAAATACAAAAGTCCGGACAGTCTGAGGCAGTCTGCAGTTCAGCAGGCAGCTCTCTCTGTTTCATTACTCTCTTTCTGCAGATTACGGCGGAGCTCTGTGCTCGCAGGCGGCCGCAGACAAACATTAATCAATTCAAGTGATCACACAGCGTGAGAGAAACGCGACGCCGCTGTGATGATGAAGTGATCTGGGATTCGAACAGCACACGAACAAAGGCTCCGGTTCTGGGGGGGCTCGGGATCAGCTCTGTGCTGTGCTGTTTCTGCAGACCAGGGAGACAGTCACGGGTCTCTTGTGGTCAGAGTTAAGATATTCATAATGGCCTGAAGTGTGTGTGTGTGTGTGTGTGGGGGGGGGGGGTTCAGATTTAGGTCTTTTTTTTTTTTTTGAAGTTTATCCTTTTTGGTGAAGAGAGAGCTAAAGATGTCTTGTGTGTTTCCAGTGTGTGTGTCAGGACCAAGCCAAACAGTGGGCTTAATTACTGGCATGATAAACAACACCTCTCTCTATCGCCTTTTCTCTCTCTCTCTCTCTCTCGCACTCTTGTCATCAAAGCATCGACACACACACACACTCCCACACAAACTCACTCGCCCACACACTCTAACACACACACACACACACACACTCTCTGAGCCTGTAGTCGGTCTCAGTGGTGCAGCAGAACTGTGTTTATGGCTGTTAATGAAAACTGAGGCCAGAGTCCCACAATCCCAACGCTAATCACCATCCAAATCTCTGGGCGGAGGGGGAGGGACGGGGAGAGAGGGGGAGGGAGGGAGAGAGGGGGGGCAGTCATGTGTCCACATGTGGAAAAATATATATATTTTTTTTTTGTAAATGGTGGAGAGTCATCCATCTTTTTTTGTTTTTGTTTTCATACCTCTCCCATAGTGTGTGTGTGTGTGTGTGTGTGTGTGACCAGCAGCAGGTCATTAATGCGGAAACATAAACACAAGAAGTTGGAACAATGTAGCACCGACTCTGACTGCTGCAGTGTGTGTCTGCAGACACACATTTCAAACACCTCAGTTCAGAGTTTTCGTTGCAGTTATCCGGTTTAAGAGATTTTAGAGATTTTATCTGATGATTGGACGACAACAGGAAACCTGTCGTGGTGTCATAAATTCCCATTTTGGTGTTAAATATGTTAAACAGCAGAAAGATTTAACAACAACGACAATAACAATAATAATAATGATGATGATAAACCAGAGCTCAGATCATTTGAAGAAACTTTTCGAGCCTATTGAAGGTTTTTAGTTCTCGAGGCTCCAAAAAATGATCCTGGACGGGGCCCAGCTTGGTTCCTGGTCCAGATCTTGGTTTTGACCTTAACCCAGGAGACCGCAGACCTGGATGTGTGGGTCTTCCTCTATGGTTCTCAAAACCTGTCTTAACCTGAAAGACCCTAAATGGTACGTCCTGAATAATATAGATTGATTAGATAGAGCTGCCGTGTGAATATGTCAGGTTCCACCTGTGTGGAATATGAAATTGGCTTTTGAAAAAAATAATTACGTATACCTAACTTGTTGTTTTGCTGCTGGAAGCTGCTGTGCATCAGAAATGAGCAGTTGTGGAGGATCGAACACTGGCCGCGCTGTCAGAACGTGAAGCCCCGCTCTGCTGTTTTCACACTGTGAGTCTGAAAATAACCCGGAGCAGAGAGTTTATTAACCACACGCAGGCTCGCTGAGCTCAAACCGGCTGTAGAGAATGGACCATATAAAGAGACATGGCTGCCCAGAGAGCGGAGCGTTTGAGAGGAGAGGGCGGACGGGAAACGCAGGAACGCAGCTTCCTCCTCCGCTGAGACAAATATTCCTCCTGGCAGGATGGAGCTTTTCCTCATATTTCCACATTTCGGTGATGAAGGAGTTTATCACCCAAAACTAAACTGCAAATTTGATTTCTATTCGGCTCAATATCTGACTCTCCTTATAGGCCGCGCTCCCCATTATGTGGAATAAAGCACCGAATGCTGCACATGCTGCTAACTTCTGTAGCAGCTGGCTCATGATCCATAATGACGATAATAACCGAGTGATTGTCCCATTTCAGATTGTTCAGGGGTTTTTATTCCCCCCCCCCACTCCTTTCGGAAAGGAGGTGAAACATACAGTTTTTGACAAAAAGAAGAAAATATGTATTTTAGAAAGTCAAATTGATCCGAGTGAAAGCGCCGCAGCAGAAAATGTAATATCCACAAATTGTCTGTGTCATTTTGGCAAAGCTGAATTTACCTGACTGCCTGCAAGTGAGGCATTCAGGAGAAATCTGTAAATTGTAGCGTCTAACATGTGGGGTGAGGAAAGGGCTTTTGGATAGTCAAGGTCTGAGTCTGATCCGCTTTATTTAAACTTCCTCAATTCAGTATTTATAACAAGATTATTATCATTTGTAATGTAGTTATAAACAGGTCAAAGGGCATTTCAGACATTTAATAAGATGTTTTTAGTATCGTTACGTTATGAGCCAACACATAATGCCAGTTTCATTAAATGTGCTGCAAATGCACAACCAACAATGTTCTTTGCCAAGAGCACAACAGACACACAATGACACACAACGACCAGAGTCACAGCTGCAGCAGCTGTTTTCTCACTGATGTTGCAGTCGGAGGCTGGACGGCAGCATCAACGGTGACCCGGCAACTCCTGCTTAATTGTGTTACTGTAATAAATCATGTCACCTTGCCTGTAACACTATTATACCAACACACACACACACACACACACACACACACACACAAACACAGATGATATGATGATGTTTCTGAAACTGACAGAAAGATCCAGATATTTTTGGATCGACACACATTTGGACTGTAAAGCGTCTTCTGCTGCCCTCATCCAAAACTCAACCAGACTGTTACTGTTAGCATTGAGCCAACGCATGCACATTCACACACACACACACACACACACACACACACAGACAGACACACAAAATGACAACGATACAGAGATTCCAAATAATTAGTGAGCCCAGAAGTCTGCAGCAGCGTAGAGCCAGCAGCAGTGAATTAGTGTATCTGTGTGTGTGTGTGTGTGTCTCCACGTGTGTGTCCCTGTGTGTGTCCCCGTGTGTGTATGCGTGTTCAAGTCTGGACAGTCCCCCCTTAATGAGGAGACAGAGGACACACTGGTTTATAGAGAAAACGTTCCAAATCCCATTACTGCACTGGTTAGAGAGAGAGAGAAAGTGTGTGTGTGTCTGTGAGTCCATATAAGTCTCTATATCATGTGTTTGTGTTGGTTGTATGTGTGTGTGTGTGCGTGTGTGTGTGTGTGTGTCCCACTCTGTCCTCAGTAAACAGCGACTTCTCATTAAAGCTTTCCGCTTGGTTGCCAGCGAGCTCTGAGTCCTGGAACCTGGATAATCCACTCCCTAACACACACACACTGGGACACAAATAACACACACATGGACACACACACTAAAGCTCTTTCCAGCCTGCTGACTTACAGCCCTTGTATCAACTCAACAGTCACCTGGAGAGGAAAAAAAAATAATAGATTGAAGAAGGAGAAGGTGGACAAGAGATAAGCAAAGAAAGGATGAAGAAGATGATGAAGAGGAGAAGGAGGCGGGGGAGGAGGGAACGTCAGGAGAGGCATGGTGGAAAATGGAAGATTTGCAGTGTTTGTGTGATAAGGAAGAAGATGTGGAGGAAGAGGGGCAAGAAAAAAAGGTCAGATAAGGAGCGAATGATGAGAGGAAGAGGAGACGGAGGAGGAACAGAAAGATGAGGAGGCGCTGGGAAATAAAGGACATAAAAAAGGAAAGGAGAGGAGGATGGAGGAATGGAAAGAGAGCGTGGAGGAGGGAGGTCACGTGAAACGAGGATCCTCAGAGTGGTGTAAACAGGAGATAAGGAGGAGAAAGAGGAGGTGTAAAGGAGGGAACAATGGACGGAGTGGTGCAAACAGAACGAGGAGGAAGGATGAAGAAGAGACGGATTGAGAAACAGTGGAGTGGTGAGGAGACGAGGGAGGAGGAACAGAGAGGTGGATGATGAAGAGGAGGAGCAGCAGCGGAGGCAGTGGGTGTATTTGTCGGGTTAATCCTCTCCCATTAGCGTCTCCTCTGTGTGCTGTAAGGATTAGCCTGTTGTCTGAGCTCCGGCAGGTCAGGGAGTGGGGGGCCGCGCCCGCCCCGCCGGCCCAGCCAGGAGACTCCGGCGGTGGGCACGATGACCCGCTCCCCCCCTTCGTGGAGCTCGGCGAGGATTCGTGGTTAGTTTGTTTGTTCGGCACGTGGTTCCAAATAGCCAATGATGTGATGGATTGGGGAACGTTTCCCTGGGCAACGGTTTAGGGGCCCTCCCCTCAATTAACCTCTTGGTATGGCTCGTTCTCTCTCACACTCACACAAACACACAAATTCTAGAGGTAACTCACACATTGATATGCAAGATACAAAGTCATGCAGCCCATACACAGATCGGGTCAGGTTGAGGCTGCTGCTCATAATTCATAGCACACAGGCCAACACACACACACACACACACACACACACACACACACACACACAAAAACACACAGCTTAGCAGAGGATGCTGTATTTACAATTCGGGTCACACAGGCAGAGATAAAAACACACTGAGGCGAACACGGGTCAGTGCTGCTGCCGGTGCTTCTAATGCAGAGCACACACACGTACACTTACACACTCTATGTATACACACATACACACACTCGGGCGCATACTTACGCGCACACACACACAGTCTGAGGGCAAAACATCACTTATGATGTTTGTGATGCTGAACACAGGCTTGGTTTAACAATGAACTCACGCACACAATCATGTCTGCGATGCAATACGCACACATTACATCTTACACGCTTGGACACACACTTCCTCACACACACACAGACACACACACTGGACCTTCAGCTGACTGGAGATAAGGCTCAGATAAGAACAGCAGCAAACTAAAAGCTGAAGAAGAAGTCTGAGTAAACTTTTTATTTTTGTCGTTTACATTTGTCATACAGTAGAGGACATCCAGATGTGTGTGTGTGTGTGTGTGGACCCACATTAACTGCCTGTAACCTCGAGTGTTTCATCGGTGGGGTTGTTGTGTGGGTGTGGCCTGAGCCTGGGAGGCTAAACTGAAGGAGAGAAAGTCTGACAGACTGCAAACGGCACGCAGACAGGCAAGCCTTCACGTCACATCACATCACTGTGTGTGTGTGCGTGTGTTTGTGTGTGTGTGTGTGTTTGTGTGTGTCTGAGTGCAGTTGGGATGGTTCCAGGACATGTTCGTGTGTGCGTGTGTGTATATAGTAAAAATTGTATGTGTTTAATCGTGTTTGTGTGTTGTGTAAGAGAGTAGAAAGAGTTTGGGGACACAACTGTGTGGCTTCTGTGACTGTTTGTGTGTGTGTGTGTGTGTGTGTGTGTGTTACATTCCGGGAAGTGTTGTCCAGGGGGGAAATCTTCTTCTGCTCCAGTTGTAGCGGTCAGACACCAGCAGAGTCCTCCACGGTCCACTTCCTGTCCATTTCCTGTTGACCTCTGACCCCTGCTGACTAACTTGAAGTCCTGAGGGTTTGGATGGCGTGTGTGTGTGTGTGTGTGTGTGTGTGTGTTGGGGGGTGTTCCTTCTGTAGATTTTGGAGGCAAAAACCAGAAATACACAAAGTGAAAATTTAGGATGACTGAATTAATTTACAAGGAATAATTATAATAAGTAATTATAATTCCCACATGGTCATAATAAAAATATAATTTAAAATATGAAGCCTGAGTCACAGTTTCACTGGATTACTGTGAACACACACACACACACACTTTTATCACGACTCCACACACACTGATCTGCTGCCCCAAATACACACATCACTAAATGTGTATTAATCCGCTGCTGAAACTAGTCCCAAACAAATGTTTCCTGTTCAGTAATATATTTTATCGATGAATGTCGGTGAGGTGATTCAAAGAAAAAAGATCGGCTCCTGACGAGCTGCAGAAGTCGGAAAGTTTTCAGAAACTGACATTACTGTAGAAGAAGAAGAGTTTCTGAGGCGAGCATGATGTGCTAAATTAAGAAGTCCAGACAGATGAACGTGTCAGAGAAGTGTTAGGAAGCCGTTGTGCGTCTGAGGTGAAATCTGCAGATTCAAAAATCTCCTCCATAGTTTTAGGAGTTTTTCCTGGAAGGTCACGGAGGCCGAGAATGTCTGAACTGTGGCCAGATATCTGGGGTGCGCCTCCCTGATGACATCGGAGTTTCCGTCATAAGGCACTCGTAGAAGGTCACGTTTTGTCTTGCAGTGACGTGTGTTTGTGTGTTTGTGGGATTTCGGGGGTCGCCTGGTGACGGGACAAATCTCAGCCCGTCGTTCTGTCTGAAATGTGTGCGTCTGGAGGAGGAGACGGTGTATTAGCGCTTATAATAATTAACTGCAGCTATTTTGATTATCCGTTAATAGTTTGAGTCACTTTTTAAGCGAAAACATCAAAGTTCTGCTGGAGCTTCAATGTGAAGATCTGTTTTGTGTTTCTGAACTGAATCTTTTTTTGCATTTTTAGTCGCCCACACGAGCAATTTGAAATGAAAACCTTGGACTTGTAATGTGAACAAAACAAGGGAAGTACCAACTTGTGAGTGTCGCCTCTTTATTTCTTCATCCTGAATAGAGCAAAGGAAAGTAAGAAGCTTTTTTTTTGTTTGTTTTTGTCTTTGTCGTTCCACCAGCTCAAGTTAGGCCAAAAATTTTAAAATAGTTTCTTAGGAGTCAGAGATAAAGAGAAAAAGAAATGCTCAAATTGGGATAATTTCTAATATCCTCACAAGTGACTTTTAAAATCGCGTCACTCTTCACGTGAAGACGCCGCAGGACTGTTTGAACAACTTAATTTGTGTTTATTGTCCTTGAGTTGATGTTTCATAATGACCTTGTTGCAGACTGATCATCACCAAAAAGCTGGTTCACTAAATGTGTCCTGTCTGTGGCTACGATGGAAGGAAAAGTGATTTTAATGTTTTTCAGCTTAAAGAATATTTTAATGATAATCACAGTTACGTTACGAGTACACTGAGTACACAGTCGTAGTACTAGCAGGTTGTTAATATTCTAAGCCGCTCTGTTCTTAATTTTGTGTATCCTCTTCATTCTGCTGCTGCGACCTCCTAATTTCCCCGCAGGGATAACAAAGTTTCATTTTCTCTTATTAAACTTAATTTGCAGTGTGTGTGTGTGTGTGTGTGTGTGTGTTTTTAGTCTTCTCAAAGACAAAGGGGAGCAGCCATGCGGTAAATTGTCCTTGTCATCGGTGTGTCACCAGCAGAGTCGGTGACCTTAACAAGGACCGCGTGTCCGCTCGTTCCGGTGTTGGGCGGCGGCGGCGGCGGCCTCCACCGCGTGGCGTCCTCCTCTTATGGTTGGAAGGCTGCTGACATACCCAGCTGACGCCTGAGCTCGTGTCACTGCCTGTTTGGTTTCCCTGTGAGGGCGGATCTACCGTGGTGCCGCTGTTTGGACTTCAGCTCCTGAACATCTCTGATGTTCAACAAGAAGTAGTGACACACAACAACAAACATGGCCGTCTCAGGTCAGCGGGAGCCATGATTTCAGGAAGGGGCGGGGCTTTCAGGCAATGAGCAGGTAATTTATTTAAGAGAGTGTTCAACAGAAAAGATCACAGCCCACGGCCTTCTCTCTTTGGCCGTATGAACGCAGTACGTTAGGTGGAGCGGCGGCGTGCAGCTGACCGGAACAGGAAGTAGACGCTCTCACCGTTTCCTGTGGCTGAAACTTCGTGATCCTCCAGAGCGGTCGATAACGACTGCAGCGTGACGTTCTGCGTGTTTCCATGCCGGGCGTTCCCCTCTACGGATACAGATCACACACTAATACCAGGATGAAACGGGGTCATAGTGTTCCCTGTGTGTGTCTGTGTGTGTTTTTAAACACACACAGACACACACAGACACACACTTATATGCATATCGCTTTTCACAGCGATTTGAGTCTGATTTCTTTCCCTCAGTCACTTGGATGATTTGGCCTCTATCCTGGCCTTATCTCTCTCCCTCCTTCTCGCTCACTTTCTCCCTTTCCCTCTCTCCCTTTATCTCTCTCCCTCTCCCTCCCTCTTCCTCCCTCTCTCTCTCTCACCCTCTCTCTCTCCTTCCCTCTCTCTCTCTCTCCCCCTCTCTCCCTTTATCTCTCCCTCTCTCCCTCCCTCTTCCTCCCTTTCTCTCCTTTCCTCTCTCTCTCTCCCTCCCTCTCTCCTTCCCTCCCTCTCTCTCTCTCTCTCTCTCTCCCTCTTCCTCCCTCTCTCCCTCCCTCTTCCTCCCTCTCTCTCTCCCTCTCTCTCCTTCCCTCTCTCTCTCCCCCTCTCTCCCTTTATCTCTCCCTCTCTCTCCCTCCCTCTTCCTCCCTCTCACTCTCTCTCCCTCCCTCCCCTCTTTGCCATAGTATCTCCTTTGTAAATGGATCCTCGGCCCTGGCCCTGAATTTTAAATGGGAGTGAGCCAATAAGGCATTTTGACTGGGGAGGGAGGGGAGCAAGGGAGGAAGGGGGGGAGAGAGAGAGAGAGCGAGGAGGAGAATCTCATTTCCATATATAACGAGGCCTTTTCTGCAGGCAACCAGGGAAACGGAAAACACAAGGAAAATGGATTTATTTATGTTTGGTTTTGTCAAAGAATTCCCCCAGTGGTTGAAGTCGATCCAGGAAGCCAATTATGCGTTGGATTGCGAGCACGAGAGCGATTTCTTTGAATTTTTATTTTGTCTTTTCAGCTCCCTGCGCCTCCGTATCTCCCCAGAAAAGCGAGAAAAAAACCAAAAGAAAAAAGAGAGAGGAGAGCAGCCAGTGGATCGTGGAACCAAAGATGGTGGTGATGATGGTTATGATAGGGAGGTTAGGGCGATTCAAGCATCACTCACTTCTTCTACATGTTTTATTTTTGTTGCCCCACTTCTGCTTCCTCCTCGTTGGCTCGCTCGCTCGGCTCCAGGCCTGTTTCTCCCTGAGAGGGGCTTCGAGGTGAAAACTAACAATCTTCCTCCCTTTTTTGCTTTCACTGTAAATGTCAAGAAAATAATAACAATAATAATACCAAGAAAAAAAAAGATCTCACAGAGAACCTGAGAAAGAGCAGAAGGACTTCACATCAGCACAAAAACACACGACACAATGGCTCTATTTTGGGGTCGCAAAGTGTTGTCTTTTTCTTTTTCCTCTCAAACACGACTAAGAACCAAAAGAGGAGGTCAAGAGAATAAGAAATTAAGGCATCTTATATTCTCCAGGATTGTTTTTTTTTTTTTTGCCTTTTCTAATCTGCGATGCAAAAGAATTAAAGCGTGGAGCCAAGCTGTTATCTCTTTCACGCAGCATGAGAAAGAAAGAGAGAGAGAGAAAGAGAATAGGCGAAGGCTGAATAATGAATCAAACACAGTCCAAAGCCTTTTACATTTCCTATACTTCACCTTAAATATTGAGAGGCCTACTTCTTCTCAGCACACTGCTGCTTTCAGCCAAACACAGAACCTGGAAACTTTCAAGAGTTGTGGCCATGAAGGACGGAGGATCTCTCCATCCTCGCTTTGTTTCTTTTCTTTTTCTTCCTGTGGAATTTTCTTTTTTCCCAGTTTTTACATGTATATTTTGTAAAAAAAAAAAAAAAAAAAAGTATAAAACACCGATCTGAGTTGCTGCAGCGCCGGTGATGAATCGTTTTCATGACAAAGGAGCAAAAGAAACTTCTTGTGTTTTGGGTCAGACTCCTCAAACTGGCCCCTCTTCTCACTTGATTTATTCACTTTGAAATGGTTTTCTAGAGAGTTTAAGTCAGTGTCTGGTTGTGGTGGTGTTGCGGTGCTGCAGAGCTGCCTCAGGCCTACGATTCATGTTCTCTGAGAAGCTGCAACTAAAATCACGTCATGGTGAAGCTTAAAAACATTCCTACCATTCATCCCCACTTAGTGTCAGTCCTGAGCTCTGGGAAAAAGAGAGGGCATGAGGATATGATGCTGAAGAGTGAGACAGATGAGACAGATTAAGTTCAGTTCATTGATTGATATAGTCAAACCTGAGACATTGCGGTTGTTGTTACGTTCGTGCTTTTCCACCAAATAGAAACATTTCCCAAGCATCATTTCAGAAGCCTGAAGATTTTGAAGAGTCACTATCTTAAAGTGTTTTTGTCACCTCAGGCAAAAGGATTTGCTGTAAACGTGTAAGTGCTGCAGTTTGGCCCACTGAAACGTATTTAGATTTGTTTACTCAAAACTCAGCCTGACACATTTAGAAACGTTGTGTTTTGCACCCAGCCGACTCACCAGTGAGGACGATTTGCAATTCTGTTTTGAGTTTTTTATTTTTTATGTTTGAACTACTGAAGAAGCTCCAGGCTCGGAAACACTGAGGTCATTCGGGCCCAAAGCAAAATCCTGTAAACCCACAACTGTCTGCTGGAGCCGGGGCCAGATGGGAGGACTACCGGTCCGACCTCCCGCTGCTTCCCTGTAAATGGGAGTTCTCACAGCAATAAATCAGTCCAGATCCATAAAAAACTGGGTCCAGGAAGCAGAGGTGGACAAAGTGGAGTTCCTCCTGGTCTTCAACACAAGTCAGAGCTACTCCGTCACATTTTTGCTTAGTTTAAAGCGCTGGAGCAAACACTGAAGTAGACATGAATTTTTATGTATCCGTTGAGGAAGTTGAACACTTTGTACAGTCTGTCACATTTTTCAAAGTAACAGAAAATTCAAGAATGCTTCAGAGAAATATAGTGGAGTAAAGAGTAAATGCTTGCTGTGGCGTGAAAGTCATGAGTTTAAAAAAAGAAAGATACTCAAGTAAATAAAGGAGACCAAATAAATTTTTTTTTTCCTCTTCACTCTATCAGGAAGACAGCAGCCTCAGTGATCTCTCTACATGAACAACATCATTGTATTTTCCTTCAGAGAGAGATTTTACATTTGATGTATCGTCACATGTTCAGTACGACTGAGCCACAGAGAATCAGAAAAAATGACACAGGCGTCTTCAAATCCGAACGACGCTCTGCTGCCGATCCAGATATCAAGCTGATGATGAATCCACAGAATATAAGGTTAGTAAAAATAAATCCTGCCGGTGGAGTGTGAGGCTGAATGCCTCGGTGAGACAGATGTGACTTTGCGGTGTGCTCCTCGGCTCCTCGGGCGTTTTTCAGTGAAAAACTATGAATTTAATGGCGCTGCCTGGTTGAATAATGGTTGATGGAGTTTTTTTTTTTTTTGAGGAGGTAGGAGCTTCCACGGTGGGACCTAAAGCTGCCGCTGTTTAACATATGGCTAGGTGCTAATGGAGCCCTCCGGTCGCTCTTGTCTGTATTGTTAACTGCCAGCGGTGAACTTCCAGCCACGGCAGCAGGAGCGGCAGCGACATGAGACTTCACGGCTTCCCAGAGAAGATAATCTGATGTTAATTACCATGGTGTGCCAATAAATCACTCACAATCATGTCATAAACATGAAGGGGCCCTTCATGCATCATTATGGCTGCACGGAGACGAGCGAGCGTGAGCCTTTCCCCATGACACCCGCCGCTTTGCATAAAAGTCCCTTCATTATCCCGCCCCCATCATTTCACTGGCACGACAGCGAGGGCTCCTCTTTAACAGCCTCCATCACTTCTTTCTTCACATTTACTCACGTCACCCGTGTGAAATTACGGCGTGGCTCCTGACTGAGGCGACGCTCCGCACGAAGCTCCATAAAGCAGCGTTAATGTGGGCAGGAGGACAGAGGCCGGAGGTAATTATACTTTTCTGCTCTTCATCATAATCAATTCCTTAATCGATGCATTTAGAAACATTTTATAAAGTGATTAATCCAATTTGCATTCAAATGAACCATCCAGCTCCTTTTTGTATCCTCTTCATGCCGCTCTGGGTCACAGGATGAAGCCTTTCCCAGCATGCACTCGGGTGAGAGGCTGTCATACAGCTCTGAACAAGTCCGTAATGACAGATATTAGTTTAAAGGATGTAAACGTGAAATTAGCAGGGCTGCCCTCCGAGAGTCGAGGGTTCAGTGAAGCGGCTCCCAATTTAGTCGAAGCATCTGATTGAACACAAACAACGTGGGCTGCAAAGTTTTACAGTCACAAGCCGGAGCGGGGAGATGTTTCCTCAGCTTCAGCTCCAGAGCTAAAAGGACCAGACCAGGCTGCTGGTTCTTCTGCTAAAATGTGAGACATGAGTTAAATCTCACGTGGAGCAGCTCTTCTGCAGGCAGATATCAATAATCCAAATGCACTTTTAGCCTGAACACACAGTTTTCACACCAATAAGCGAGAAACTTGGCAAAACACCATTTGACATCGTCTACGGCAACAGAAAGTTTGGATTGTTTCATCTAACTGCTATTTTTCAAGGTCAAAAATGAACCTATAATAAAAAATGCAGCAAAAATATTGAGTATTTAAAAAGAGCTGAGAAATTCAGAGTTAAAATATCTTTTCTTTTTTTTTTGGTTTTGGTTTTTGTAAAGACATCCCTGCTCCTCCTACTTTTTAATTCTTCTCTTTCTCTTCTGTGTTGGTTCAGCTCTCGTTTAATTGTGCTGGTAGTCGGGACTCTTGGGACCATCCTGCTAATATAAAGGTCAAAGAAAAAAAAAAAAACTAAAGCTAAATAAAAAGGAAAAGTAGATTCCCTCCCTCGCTCCTTCCTGTGAATCTCCATATCTAACGAGCGTGGAGGTGATTCCGGTCGGCTCCAGCCAATTAGAGCGGCCAAGGAAGAGGATGAGTCAGTCTGTGTCCTCACAGCAGCATCTGAAGCTCACACTGTTCCCTCCGTCTGAACATCTGGTTCGAATCTGTGTCCGCCTGTTGTTCTGTTGACCGAGCTGACGGGTCTATTAGAGGCTCAGTGTGTGTGTGTGTGTTTAAGATGATGCGGGAAATGAGACGGCAGCAGCAGCAGGTACATGGCGCTCCCAGAGCACCCGTCCAGACCGATCAAATGATACCTGAACTAACCGTGAACGGCAGCAAATTCGTGTTCAGGGACTCGATCAGCTGATGATGACAATGATGATGATGATGATGATGATGATGATGATGAGAGCCACTGACTTCCAACATGGCTGCCAGAGGGCGAGCTGTTAAACACACCTGAGTGGAAGCTGTCTATATTTCTGTGCAGTGTTAGGTACTTTTGCAGACTTCTTAGTTTCAGTCCATGTGGATTCTGGCTTCAGACCAGCTTTCATTAAAAAATAAGTCCTATGACAATAAGTAGAAACATTTTTTTTGTTTGTTTGTTTTCGTTTTTGCTTTTTGGCAAAAGAAACACTCTCAACTTCCCAACTAATGAAATTAAAATCATAATTTAATTCATTTTTAATTTTATTTTATTTATTTTTTTAAAGTAACAAATCCAATATATATATATAATGCTTTAATGGTGAAAAATAACTTTAAAGTCTTGACCCACATGACCCATCAGCTTTAAGAACTTTTGTTTTTTTTATTGTTATTTAGCTAACTTCAGCATTGACAGATCTTTAGCCATGTTTATAATCCGTCCTCTGAGCATCGCCAGGTTTTTCGTACAGCCTGGATGTTACGGTGAAAGCGATGTGACCAGTCAACCAGGCTCATGTTAGCTGGATAATATGCTAACATCAAGATAAACAGAATCAGGACGAGGGTCAGTTTTTACTCTGGTTCTAGTAAAAGCACAATATTGACAAGGAATTAAGTTAAAATTGAAAATGACCATTTGTCGTATAAATTTGGTTTGTGAGCTGAATATGAGGCCACACTGTTTAAAAAAAAAAAAAAAAAAAGACAACTTACAGCGCTGCTGTTAGTTTATTATAATGTCATGCGTTCATGGAGGATCAGGAAGGTCAGCTGTGTCGGCTGTGATCGGTGGAAAGATGCTGGACTTTTGTTTGTACGAGGAGAATGAGCTCTTTTTTTAGGTTATATTGTTGATAATGTGAATGAAATTCAGACCTGGACATTGTTGATTCCCTGTACAGTAAAATAAAATAAGAATCGGGTGAGTTTGAACCTTTACCTCATCTGACTTTGGTTTTGTAAATGTGTGAATACATTTTCTCGGTCTTTCATCTAAACAGAGCTGTAATGTGGCCACTACTGCTGAGACAGGACGTCAGTGTGATTTACGGTTCAGCAGGAACATGCACACACACACACACACACACACACACACACACACACACACACACACACACAGACGCACAAAGACAATAGAAAAGCAAATGTTGAAATGAATCTGCACCATCCCTCACTCTCTCCTCGGTTGGTCCAAACTTTCTGCTTCATTTGAGCCCAAAGTGCGTCGCATCTCTTCCTCTGCTAAAGGAATCATCTGCCACATTGAATTCTGGGTGTAATTTGCCCCGGGGCAGTATTACATTTAGCTGGTATCAGGCTTATTTGTTCACTTTACCCAGTCGGGTACACGGCGAACACACGGCGTACAGTGCGGCTCCTCGTCTACTTAGCACTCCACAGATAAGAGCTTTCTTTATCCTGCTTATCTTGCAGAAGATAAAACACACTCAGAGGACGAGTGGAAATGAGATGTGGCGACAAAGCACATCTTTAAAAGGGGAGGTGTTTCTTCATTTCCAATAATGATGGCCTACATAGAGCGTGAAATACTTCCAACTCTATGTGTTTGTGAGTGTGTGTGTGTGACGGCGACACAACAGCATCATTTGGGTGTAAAAAGCATTCGGTCCGAATAAGTTAACACATCTAAATGAGCGAAGGGAAGGTTATGGAGGGACGAATCTGAATCCCATTTTCTGCATGGCTTCACCCGTTCAGAGAGGTGTGTATCTGACTGTGTTTGTGTCGGGGCAGGACGGGCGGGTGATGTGTGTTGACACTCGGCGGGCCAAATGTTTGACGGCCACGCTGCATCATCATCAGTCGTCCAAACGGCCGTACGACCTCTGTGACTCACATTTTGTTGGAAATTTGTGTGTGTGTGTGTGTGTCCTCCTACTGTTGTTGCTGCTGCTGCTGCTGCTCCAGATCTGGTTGCAGATGATGTTTCAGGACGGCGGAGTCACCGTCTGGCTGCTGCTGAAAAACTTTCACGCCTGAAGATGAGTTTGGAATCTAAAACGAGCTGCGACGAGTCCTGACACAGAAGTGAAATTAGAAGGTGACAGCAACAAAGAGAGTTTGATGTTACATTCCGAAATCTAAAGTCAAAACTATGTCATGTTGTTCCTCAGAGACGAAGCCATCTAACACGTTTTGATTTCACGTACGCAACTGTGCAGCAACACAAAGTTAACTCAAAGAAACAGTCCAGCTGTAACACGCCACATGTCTTCACCATCTTGTCCCGGGACGGGAGGACAGCTGTTTACCTGCTGATGATGATGAAGACCTTAAGATGCTGCTGAAAGACCTAAAAGCTCGTAAGAGATCTGGTGAATCTAGTGAAATGAATAAGATGGCTGTCTAGAAGCTGCATTCTGATTGGCCCTCACCTCTTGTGTCTCTGTCAATCACATAGGACGAGACTCTACGAGGGAGCGAGGACAGCCAGTCAGTGTTTGACTTTTTGTTTTTTGTGTCTCTTTTGTGTCGCAACATTTTCACATCCTCCTCGCAGGAACCCGAGCGCCTCGTGTTCCTCATGCCTCCTGTCACTTTTGTTTTGCCGCCGTCTCCGTGACGGCGCGACTGGCAAGCGTGTTGTTGTTGACGGTCAGTGAAGTTTCCTGCACCATCCACCTCTTTTTATTTTGTCTTTTCTTTCTTCTCCACCACCCGCCCCCTCCCCCCTCCCTCTGCTCTCACTCTCGCTATGACTGTCGTGGATGTGACAGATTGCTGTGAAGCTCCATGACGGAGTTTTAAGTTTTTCTTTTTTTTTTTTTTTTTTCTTTCCCCTGTCTTGTTTCTGTCTGCTGGTAAATATGATGCTTCGTGCAGAAGAGTGATTAAAGGGCCATACCGCTGCTTTCTCCCAACTAATGACACTGACTTTTCCTTTATTGGCGTCCAAAGCGTGAGCAGAGCCTGTTTACTCAGAGTCTCTCAGTCGAATCCGAACTGATGAAGATCTTTTGCACACTTCACAGTCCATTTATTAAAACGTTAAATCATTAAATACGTTAATACATGTAAATTGCATGAATTGAAGTGTGAAGAAGATCATTTCCTTTGCAGCGACTCAAACACGCAGGCCCGCCTCAGAAGTGACGCAAAAGTCAGGAATTAAGTTCAAATTCATCAACCGGAGAGAGGAAGTGTTGATAAACACCGTGGCGGTCTCAGTGCAGTGGTTTTAATCTGCCAGCCAGGGCTTTCAGAGATTAGACACATCCCATTGGGAAGTACATTTAAAAAGCTGTGTATTTTTCGAACATATTTATTTTACAGATGCATCTTTGTTCAGTTTTGTCAAGCAATTCATTTTACATTATCAGAAAGAGTTGGTCCTTCAGGGCGTCCTCACACATGAGGAAGATGAACCTGTCACGCATGATGACAGCTGAAATTGTCTGTTTTCTCAAAGTACTTTTTTATTATTCTTCTTATTATAATTTCATTAGCTGCTTTTGCTTTGTTCCATTGAGCTGACAGGAAACGCCTTCAGTCTTGACTCTCGGGCTTGTCATGATGCCGTGCTGTGGAAAAATACTCCATTAACAAAGAATAAATTATATTTATTTCCATTAAAAAAGGGAAAAATGTCATCTAATATACAAAGTAGACATTTTGTAAACCAGTAGTGTGGGAAGGAGTGGGAGGATGTGCCTGAATGGAGGAAAAAAAAAAAAAAAAAAGAGGCTGCCCTGTACCTGCAGACATGACTCAGGGATGAAAACCCTCAAAGCCCATGAGATTTATTTTAGTGCACTGTGACTTAATCTAAAATAAAAGATGTGAACTTCAGTCGTTTAAAGCTTTAAGACTTTCTGCTCCGTCCGTTCACGCTTTGTAATTGATTTTTCTTGATTGTTGTGTTTTCTTTAGTAATTTTTTATCTCCTGGCCTGTTTGTGGAAGGAACCTCTCGTTGTCTTTTGGATTTACGCTTTGATTATCACGGACACTGAAGATATCAGTAAAACGTTCCCGATCTTTGTGGTTCTGTTCGGGCCCTCGGGGCTCCTGGTTCAGGTCTGGGAGAGAATCCCGGTCTGTTTTCATTCAGAAGAACCCGTTTCATTCACATTTGATGAAAATGTTCAGCTGTTGTTGTTTAAACTACTGACGGAGTCGCTCAGTGACATTTTATTGTGTTTGATCATATTTCAGAGAAATCCGGTGTTTTCATACAAAATGATGTTTTTGATTGAATGATTCACGGCAGCTTCTGAGAGACAAACAGTCAAAGTCTGACAGGAAGTTTGGACAAACGTTACTATGATCAAAATAACGTGCCGAGAATAAAAAGTTTGATCGGATTGGGAACTTATTGAGGTGTGTGTGTGTGTGTGTGTGTGTGTGTGTGTGTGTGTGGCAGACATATGGTCTCTCTATAAACAAGATGCTGACCGGCTCTGCACTGTGCATCCAAATGAGCCACCACACACACACACACACTCAGGTAAGTTACAGCTTCATGTGTGCCCTTTGACCAATTTGCGAAAGTTTAATGTAAACAGACTATAAATAAGTAGAAGTGTGTGTGTGTGTGTTATCGGTACAACCAGCAGCTCTGTAGCACTGATCTATCACATAAGTCACCGGGGCCCCGGGTGCCTATTGATCTGGCAACCCTCCCTGACACGCACTTAGACACGCACACAGATACACACAGATACACACACACACACACACACACATACACTCTGATCGTCTGCCAACCCGTTCACGGAACATCGTCCATACAGATGGTCTGAACTGATGGGAGGGAGCTAGAGATATACGATATACACCCACCCCTCCTCCTCCTCTTCCTCCTCCTCTTCCTCTTCCTCCTCCTCGTCCTCCTCTTCCTCCTTGTCCTCATCATCTTCCTCTTCCTCCTCCTCATCCTCGTCCTCCTCCTCTTCCTATTTCTCCTTCTCCTCTTCCTCCTCCTCTTCCTCCTTGTCCTCTTCCTCCTCCTCCTCTTCCTCTTCCTCCCCCTCTTCCTATTTCTCCTTCTCCTCTTCCTCCTCCTCTTTTTCCTTGTCCTCTTCCTCCTCCTCCTCTTCCTCTTCCTCCTCCTCCTCTTCCTCCTTGTCCTCATCCTCGTCCTCATCCTCCTCCTCTTCCTCTTCCTCTTCCTCCTTGTCCTCTTCCTCCTTCTCCTCTTCCTCTTCCTCATTGTCCTCATCCTCTTCCTCTTCCTCCTCCTCCTCTTCCTCTTCCTCCTTTTCCTCATCCTCCTCCTCTTCCTCTTTCTCCTCCTCCTCCTCCTCCTCCTCGTCCTCCTCCTCCTCTTCCTCTTCCTCTTCCTCCTCCACCTCTTCCTCTTCCTCCTTTTCCTCATCCTCCTCCTCTTCCTCTTTCTCCTCCTCCTCCTCCTCCTCCTCCTCCTCATCCTCATCCTCATCCTCATCCTCCTCCTCATCCTTGTCCTCTTCCTCCTCCTCTTCCTCTTTCTCCTCCTCCTCCTCCTCTTCCTCTTCCTCTTCCTCCTCCCCCTCTTCCTCCTCTTCCTCTTCCTCCTTGTCCTCATCCTCCTCCTCTTCCTCTTCCTCTTCCTCCTTGTCCTCTTCCTCTTCCTCATTGTCCTCATCCTCCTCATCTTCCTCTTTCTCCCCCTCCTCCTCCTCTTCCTCTTTCTCCTCCTCCTCCTCCTCGTCCTCCTCCTCTTCCTCCTCATCCCCTCCTTCCTTTCATCCTCTCCTTTCTCCATATTTATTTTATCATTTAGAGGCAATTAACAAACATCAAAGCCAAAGTGATATTTACAGACAATGTGATCTTTATTGACTTTTTAAAAGATCACGTACATGTGAAAACCTCAGAGTAGACGTTTCCCATGGCAACGGTTAGGAGCCAACTAAGGGGCAACCGTTGCTAGGAGACCAACGACTGAAGATTGTCACAGCGAATCAGCTACGAATGTTAATATGATGATGATATGACGGTTGTCTGCTTCTGATGTTGACTTCAACGTTGATGTTCAAGACCTGCTGAGTCATGAATAGTTAGTTCAGATCTGGATCAGTCCAAGTCCTGGACCGGATCATTGCTGCTTTACTTCTGAAACCAGGATCAGTCCTGTATGTTTCTAAGTTATCTATTGTGTTGACAGAATAAAGACAATCAGATATTTAGAGCTGATTTTTCATCATTAATGAGCAGAACTCCTGATCAGATAAAGATCAGCTCTAGAACAACACAAACACATGAGAGGAACTTTTCTTTGCTTATTCTGCTTTACACAGATTTTTCGGTCAGAATCAGCTGAATCTTCAGGTTTAGCTGCAGGTGTTCTTCTGACCTTTGACCCCGGGCAGCAGCTCAGAGTCATGTAGAGGGACAATGGGGAAAGTGTGTGTGTGTGTGAGGTCACCTGTGGCCTGAAGCAGAGAAGCACCTCATGTTTCTGTTCATCACGCATTCGTTCTTTTTTTCCTGTCTCTTATTAATTTCCTTCCTCCCTTCTTCCCTTCCTTCCTTCCTTCCCTTCATCTCCTCCCTCCTTGCCCTCGTTGTTTCTGTTCCTCCATGTCCGTTAGCCTCCTCCCTGTCTCTCCTTTCCTCTTATATCCGGAAACATCGACCACACAGCTGTTGTAATGTCTTCTTTTTCTTCTTCCCTCCGATCTCCTCGTATCAGACGTTCCTCTCAGAAAGATCAACGGCGGGAAGACTTGATGACTGATTCGCCACTTATCTTTTCCAGCGAAGGTGCCGGACACTTTCTGGATCTGTCTTCTTAGCAGAAGCTTTTTGCTAATTTGTCACTTTCTCTGGGTTTCCATCAGCCTGTCGTGATACCGGCCGACTGTTTTTAAACAATCAAAATTTTGGGGGTTTTATCACAGCTCAGTTTTCTCCATCATTCACTTGTTTTCCTTTTTCACAGCTCGCTAATGATATTGTCGGTCTTTTAAGACTTTTTATTGGCCCATAATCAGTTTTTTTATGCAGTAATCTCTCTATTGTTCATATCGGGATGTTCAGGTTAGCATGGATGGATTTTGGCTAAACCACACCTCAACCTTTAGGCAGCAAAGATCCACGTCTCCTGGTTTTGGTTCGATCTGGATCTCGGCTCAGGGACCAGGCAGGGGTATTATGAAGGCTGCGTAAGAGTGAAAAAGTGACTGATTTGGGTTCAGCCGGCCTCTCGTAGACCACGTCTCCATCTGCCTTGAGACACAGCTAATCTAACAATCCTGGAGATCGGCTGTTTATTCGCACAAACATGTTTGAATGTGTAAATAGTTATAAAAATATAACATTTGAATATAACATGTCGTCTTAAAAAAATCAGAGTCCAGTACTGTTTCTACAACACGTTCACACCTTGTTCTGTTTAAGGACCTTTTTAAATCTTACTCTCCATTATTTGAGCTTTCCAGCAGTTCTTTTTCAGCCTATTTGTGTCTTTTTTACTGTAATGGCAGACGGAGGATGGACGAACTGTATCTGTCTCCTTCTTAGTGCTTATTTTTTAATACACTCACATACAGAGAAGAGTCAACTTTGATCGCAGCAGGTCTCGTCCCTCTTTCTCCCCCGCTGGCTGGAGATGCTGCAGAGAGGAAGTACAAAGACTGATGGGATGTCAAGGCCCACAGAGAAGGAGAGAAACAAGGAGAGGGAGGGAGATGTAGGTAGAAATAAACTTAGAGAAAAGAAGTAAGCAAGAAACAGGAGTTTGAAAAATTAAAACAAGACAAGGAAGGAACTCAGAAACAAGGAAGAAGGAGCACATAAAGGAGAAGACAAAGAGATGGAAGGATTAAGGAGACGGGGCCCGGTTGTCGTTTTTGGTTTTATGTTCCTTTGAATGTTCAACTCTGCAGTGATCTGCAGTTCAAATAAAAAAAAAAAAACACTTTTTGTGCTTCTTTCTGGTTTATTTTCTGATTTAATGAAGTACTGCATGAAAGAGAGAAGTGAGACAGGAGCCAAGTGTCGGGTTGTTGGCTTCAGCTGGAAAAAATAACTTAAAAAAAAAAAAAGATTATTATTATTCTATTCTTCAGGTGTCAAGGTTGAACCAGTCAGACACTCTTTAACACCGAGGTGGAAACAGGAAACAGAAGGTGTGCTTTTGGATTTAAGTCTTAGCTTCTGTCAAAGAGCTTTCACTTTATGTTTGCACGGGCTATTATTTTGTTAAACTCCTGATTCTGAGTCTTTCCAGCTTGTATTGTTTGGACTGTGAGCTGCTATATGCTCACCCTGCTGCTCTTCTATTTCATGGCGTGCCACAGAGTTCAGTCTCTGGTCCTCTTCTGTTTGCACAGTTTCTCTCATGTCATGTCTCTAAATGTCTCTCTATGTATTTGACTCATCTGTCCATTAAAGACGGTACGACCTTTAACAACAGTTTATTTCAAACCGTGGGAACCAAACGTCGTTTATACAGCAACAATACGGAATGTGACTCACGAGAGAGGTTGATTCCCATGAAGAAGTAGGGGGCAACACCACTGGTTGTAGAAGTCAGATTGTATTGAAGTCAATGTGAAAATGGCCATAATTCCTGCTCGATTTAGCTTTCTTCAATACATCGTAATGGTAATTTTTTAAATGACTGTTTGTTTTTGAAGAGAATAGACCAGATAACGGGATGGATTAAGGGGGTGTGGCTACTGTGTGTTTGACAGACTGTAGCACGCATGTACTAATAATTTCTCCTGGTTTCAAAGATCACAGTTCTGGATTGGGTGCTTCACAGCGACACAGGCTGACAAACCGGTGGCTGATGTTACGGTGGGTTGATGAGTGGAGGCGTCTACTTGACCTTTGACCTGTGCTTTCTGTGCAGTCTCAAGCTGAGATACAGACGATCTCCAACACTTCTCTTTAGAAACACGTAGCATGAAACTTAAACTTTCATTTTGTCTGTCTGACAATGAGATTGCTGAATTTTTGAGAACTCTGGTTTTTAACCAGGACCTGATCTCAGAGAAAGTCTGCAGATACGGAAGTTCAATTTTTCAGGTTTGAAGTCTCTGAATATTTGGTTCAAAAAAAAAAAGTAGCTCAAGTTCTGTGTCTATATTGCTTTTACGTTCATCTGATGTCTTTCCTTTTTTCTGATTTACATCTGTTCTAAAAAGACGGGATGTACATCCATAAACTTTACTTCCCATCTTTCCTCTGCATTATGCAACACAGCGGATCCTTTCCCCAGCCAGCTGTTGTTGCGCTGAACCAGTTTTTCTGCATGAGGTTTAGTTGGTGGAGCAGTTCCTCCAGAGAGCATCACTGCTGAGCTCCATTTTCAATGCATGGCGACGGACTCCGCTTCTGTTGCTTTCAGATTTCCAGCAAGGGAGAAGAAGGAGGAGGCAGAAAATGTCTGTCATACTTTATTTCCTTCACACAAAAAAATAAAAAACCTCCAAACTTCATCTCACTGTAGAGAATGACACACAGTCTGATGGGGAAGTTTATCATCAGCCTTCCTCGTGCTTTTTTTTTTTTTTTCCTTCCTCAGTAAATTATCTTTGCACACTTTCAGTCCCTTTTTAAGGCACTTTGAGTCAATAGAGCCGGTTTTCTTCGCATTTGATGAACAAGAGGGGGGGAGCGACTGTTGAAATAAGGAATAAGGACGGATCCCGATGTAAATCTCTGGTGTAGTCTGAATTTATGAGTAAACATAAAAAAGGAGGGTAGTTATAATTTATTATGTTCCTCATTTTGCTCAAGCGTTTCCATCAGGAAACGGAGGCGGTCTGTGCTCCACTTTACTAATTTCCTTCTCATGTTTTGAGTAATATATGCCAAAAAGTAAAACAAGAACACGGATAAATGGAGTTCTTTAAATTTTAAGGTGCTTGAAAAATCGAAATGAGATTAAACAATATGTGATGAAACTTAATGAGTCCGTTAACTCCTCAAGCTTTTGCACAAAACAATGCTAGCGTGAATAAGAATAGACTTCCCATGAGATCAGGCAAAGTTGATCCACCTGAACTAAACAAAATGCCATCCCAGCAGCTTGTCACCGCCACCGCTCCTCACCGTACCTGTCACATGTTGTTTTCTGCGACTGGTCATACGTGTCAGCATCAATCTGTCTGCGGCGTCGCTCAGCCGAGAGAGACGGAGCATGAGAACGTGTCAGTCAGCCTCAGAATAGACCGTTACTGTCAGATCAGAAACGGGAAGCGGAACCGCTGACAGTTGTCACGATGAGGCCTGCGATCGAGTCACGAAAAGATGGAAATGATCAGTGAGGGAACATGAAAACCTGCCGCTGACAAACAGAAACATTCAGTCTGATAACTGATGGACAGAGTTAACAGCTCACACCGGAGTCTGTACCTGACGGGGAAAAAACGCTCACTAGTGGTGAAAAAATGTAAAGTTTCAGGCGGATCTGATCTGTGTACGGCGGCCATTTGAGGACAATGACCAGACACACTTGATAACTGATATTCCTGTTATTTTGCTGTGTGTTTGTTGGTTGCTAACTTTAACTTTGGCCTTAACGGATGGACTTTTAGCCCATCAAGATCTCTTCCTTATGTCATTTCTTACACCACCTTCATTATAACAACACGACTGGTTACATGGAATAAGACGGGTACGATCTTTACAGCCATCTGATCAGCCAACGAGAGAAACCTTTGTGTTGGAGTTAAAAAGGAAAAAAGAGGCAGATGGTGAATCGACATCTGATCTCTCCTCCTGTTGTCAGTTGGATTTTTTTGAACTTCTCATTGTTGCAACATTAGATGCCACATTTTAGAGTTTTCCAGTTAGGGACGTGAGCCGGAGCAGGTTGGGAATAACTCCTGTAGCAGGTCCAGCTCATATTTCCTGTGATGGCATTCATCCTGTTCAACAGCTGGAACACGCAGCAGTTTCATCTCTTACATTCATCTTTCTAAAAACTATTTTAAAGTCCTGACCTTCTTGGGTACAGAGCCTTCAGATATTGTATGCAGTTTGCTGCTATTCAAATGAAACTGAATTGAAGTGAACTATCTTTTGTTGCTGCTATGATATCTGTAGAATATCTCAATCATAACTTGTCTGTCGATATTAGAGAGCAGTTATTTCTCCATTCAAATATTATCATCTACTTTATGTTCAATCAGTTCCTATACAAATATGGGCTTCTGAAGCGTGTAGCACAGGTAGTAAAACTGGAGAAGACACATTTATTTTAGAGAATCATTTAGAGAAAACATTTCACATTTTGCTGATTGTAAAACGGCTCACTCTGACTCGACGGCATTTTATCAATTTGTTTCAATTTTGGATTGATTTATTTTGATTTGCTGACTTTAACTCGTCTCTATTACGCTCACTTCACTTTAATTCACTTTGCTTTTGTGTGTTTCTGCTGTGTTAAGTGTCGTATTTCCATTTTTTATTAAACAGTCACTGAGACAGTCGGATGCTTTAACTGGAACATCAGCAGCTCATCATACCAAAGTGCTCGTTTTTACTTTTTGTGCCAAGGGTTACACACACACACACACACACACACACTGATGAATGTAAAGGACTGTTCTTTTACACTGCCCCCCCCGGCTCTTCATATGGCCCTCCACCCTCCACTTGATCCCCAAATGCATCATGGGAAATGGCAGCAGGAGCTGCAGCCGCAGGCTGCGATGCTGCAAATTTATTCACTTTTGTAGGATAATTGAATTTTTCCTTCATAGTAGGCCGATTCCACAGGGGTGTAAGTACGAGTGGGATTGTGTGTATATGTGTGTGTGTGTGTGTGTGTGTTCTTTCTTTCCTCTGGACTATTAATAATTGACTCGTTGGCATTTCTCTCACTGTACAGACTCATTTCACCTCGACGCTAATTTGGTCCTTTCTCAGATCTGATCTCAGATTTTTGATTTGATTAGATTTATTTTTTTGGGTTGATGTTATTTATGGTCGGGAGGAATGCGGCCGCCTCAGCATTGGGGAGGGTCACTGAGTTTGGTTGACTGTCTCAGCTTCCTTTTTGAAGCGCGAGCGTGTGAGTTAACTTCAAGAGACGAGACGTAAACAGGAAGACTTTAAACCTGCAACATTAGCGGCTGTTTGATGCATGGAAAACAACGCTGACAGGTCTGTAAGTCCAGTCTGACAGAAAGTCACGTCGCTCCGTCTCAGCAGGAACATGAAAGTGGAAGAAAAATCAGTTTCCTTTTGAAACAATCTGGGGCTTATTACAGTTGATCACTCCTATCGGATATGATCACATTTTACAGCCCTCACAGCAGACTACAAGTCGCTGCAACTCAAAGTCTTTAGTGCGGTCGTATGTTTGTCCCAAATATAATAATTATAATGATGCATTTTATTTGTATAGCGCTATAGGACTCTTTAAAGCTTTAAAGACATATAACAGTGCAAAATAGACAAAAGGTGCAAAGGTACAGATGGGTTAAAGTGCTCAAATACAAAAGTTTGGTGCAATTAGAATAACTTAAACTTAAAAATTACTTAATTTACCATTTAGAATCGTAGTGAGAGTTTAAAGGGAAAGCTAAAGTCAAATATAAATCCTGGAAGAAGCAGAGCTGAGTCCAGGATTTCTGTGTTTTTAATTTAAGGGAGAGAGATTAATGAACTTTCATACAACAAATCAAAATACTTCTGGTCATTTGAACCAACGATCCAACGAGAATTTGGATGAACTGATTTTTATCATGCAACATGAAAACACAGAAGTCTGCTGAGAGAATCTGCAGCCATTAGTCTGGTGTTTGACTCTGTGTGCTATATTACCCATGAGCCTCAGCTACAGTGGAGAAGAAGCCAGTCAGAAGTTTTGGGGGGTTGGAGCCAATCCCAGCTTACTGTGGACGATGACGAGGACGGGGTCCACCTTGGACAGGTCATCGGTCCATCAGAGACAACATCCCTCTGTTCTCTGCACTGTCAGAATAACATTTCATAAAACTCCTCCTAAAGGAGAAAACTTTCCTTCCAAGTTGATGCAGACAGTCGTTTCTAAAACTCTAACGGCCGAGGACTGTCAAACTTTCCAGGAGCCTGTTAAATGCAGCGACAGGAGCTCATATACATAAACATTAAGGTGTCTGAGAAATGAAAATCCGGTGGCGAGATGGTCGTTGATTTATGTCTGTAAACAAAACAAAAGAAAAAAGGAGTGTAACCGATCGGTGACTAATTGTGAAGCCTTCGTTTACAACACGAGCAGTTCCTGCATGAGATGACTTATTAGACTGAGACCTAGTTTATATAAAAAAGAAAATGAATAAAAGAAGTGAAAATGAAAGAGTGAACTTCCCTTTAAACAGATGCAGATGTGCTGAGGCTGCCAGCTCCGATCCTAGCAAGAGTTTGTGTATTCAGGTCAGTTTGTGCATTCAAAGCAAACACAAACCATGTTCCTCTGCATCTTTAATGACCTCTCTCTCTTCTATAGACACACAAACACACACACATTCTCTGTCTCAAACACACACACACACATACTGGACTGCAGTGGTCAAATATTTATGGTCAGGAGTAGCTGCTGTGTCATTGTACTTGATGTAGCTTCAGGCAATCTTTATTACAGAAACTTTGGTTCATTTTTCGCCGCTGATCTCTTAACTGGCATTCAGGCACGGTCAGTGCACCAGGCGGTTTGACCTTAATGTTCCTCTGCGGTGGCCCTGAGAGCTCAACGCGCAAAAAATATTTCACGTGCAAACAAATAAAACACAAAAAAAAAACGTTCTGCTAATACAAACAACACAACAGCAGTGTTTCCAGGGGAAACTAAAAAGGGATGAACCCGCCTAGAACTCACTTGTCATTCTATGATTTGTGACTGTTGAACTCATGGACGAGTCAAAAAGTGCGCCCCTTTTTTTGTATCCCCTGGAAACACTTCTGTTGTGTTGTCAGCTTGTGCGATGCAGAGGTGATGAAAATGTTTTCTGAGTTGTTTTTTGTTTTGTGTGTTTTTCTGACATGGTTCTAACTTCCTGATTTTTTTTTAAGTGGTGCACTGTGCATTATTACAAACATCGCACATAGCAGTCCGATAAAAAAACAGCAACTATTGAAATAAAAGGTGACTGACAATACAACAGTAACGCCGGGGGACAGCGCGGCGTTGCATCACACCGGGCTCTCGGATGAATCACTGACGACAGTGACACCCACCAGTCTTTCACCGTTCAAACTTCTGAGCCTTGATTTTAAATTCTAATGCGGAGCCTGAACTTTCCAAAGATATTAAATATGTAAGATCGACGGAGGGGAAATGTGTGTAAAATCAGGCCCAGCGTGTGCGGAATATTTTCATGTGCTGGAAAACTGCAGCTGGCCTTGAACCTCAGCGGAGAAGCTGGCCAACATTAAATGATGCGTTCAGCCGTCTCTTTTTTTGTCTTATAACACAACTCACGTTTAACGTTTAAACCACGTCGAATTACAAAACGCTGATTGAAATCGGCGCACACTCTTTGAGGCCTCCGCCCGCGTCCTGCAGAGGGTGAAGCATGATCACCAGAGCTGCCACTGCAGGCGGCCGTATTGACGCGCTGGAAGCCTGTGCAGATGCTGCAGCTGCTCATCGATCAGCCTGCAGGAGATGTTGTCGGAGATGAGCATAAATTAGACCCGAATCGACCAGAAGCGGTCGAACAGCAGGGACGGTGTGAGTTCAGCACAGGTGAGAAAGTGGGAAGCAAAAGGGAAGGAAGGAGGAACAGGAAGTCAGGAGAAAGGAAGTAAGAATGACATCATGGGGAGGAAGACAAAGAGGGAAAGGAAAGAAGAGAGAACGCGGTGAAGGGAGGAAAAAGGAAAATGGGAAAGGATGAAGGAAGAACAGTGCGGGGACACAAATCCATGTCTTCTATTTAAAACATGTTGTTTCATGATTCATATCAGAGTCTGAGACTGAGCTGACAAGAGAGGAGGCAGGAAACAGAAAGCCTGACGTGAACGACGGATTAAGAAACAAAATTAAATGTCTGATTGGATGTGACATGTAAGAGTTTGAAATTGCTGTCTGTTTACAAACTGAAGAAAATGAAAGCAGGAAGGAGAATTGAAAAGGATTTTAGAGTCGGGTGAAGGAAAGCGAAGCGCTCGGTGGTTGGAGCCGCACACAGGTCGCACACGCTGGTCGTCGTGGCCACGGCTGCCTCAGATCCTCCGCCATTCGTTCAGTCGGTTGGTTTTAATGTCCGAACGGGAAGCGAGTCCGAACCTGGCAGGAAGCAAATGGGGTGGAAAGAAGCTGGGGGGGGGGGCAAATTTCAAATGTGTCAGTCAATACGTCGATGCTTCTGCCAGAGAAAAAACCTCCTGAACAGGAAGAAACAAAGAGGAGGATCTTATTTATTTATTTTGTGTTTGTTTTTCTTTGGGGGGGGCGGTTTGGGTACAAGGAGCGGGGGGTGTCGAGCTAATAAGTTAGTTGGGTCGGGGGGAGGAGGAAGAGGGTTGGAGGGTAGTTTGGCATCTGAGAGCATCAAATGTTGATGTTTGAAAGAAATGAAGCAGAAAAAAACCAAATGATCTTCATCTCCGTCGCCCTCTCCTGCTAATTAGTGAAAGAACGAATGACATTTAAATATCTAAAATCCTCTTTTCTTTGAGATAAATGCATTTCCTTTTCCTTCATTTTCTGCCAAACCCGACTCCCCCCCCCCCTCCACATTCCCCTCTTTCCTTTGGTCCCTCCTCCCCTTCGTCCTCTTTCCTGAGCCCTGCGTCGATTAATTAATTGCCGGCTAATTTAATTTCTAAAAAAGTAATAACTTGTTTAAGCATGAATAAAGACTGACAAGGCAAAGTTCTAATCTGCCCAAAGTTTAATTAGAGCCAGCAAGGTTTTCACACACAGCCCGACACGAGGGTCAGAGCGAGAGAGATAGAAAACAAAAAGAGAGAGAGAGAGAGAGCGAGAGAGGGTGGACTGAGGGAGAGAAGGACACAAGGAAGGAAATGAAGGAAAGTAAAAATGGCTTGTGTAAAATGTTCAGCTTTGTTTTAATTTGTTTGTTGAACAGGGAGGATAAAGATAAACTAGAATGGATTTAAAATCTCTCTCTCCGTAGGTTAGGTTAGGTTACTTTATTTATACCCGTAGGTACATTTGTTTTGCAGTGATTTGACATCCATACATACGATAGAACATTTAACCATAACAACCCAAAGAGAACGTGAAACAGATAAAAGATTAAATGAAGATAAAATAAGAAATGAAAGATAAAAAGCGCTCCATAGCTCAGGATGTCCAAATAAAATCACAGATTTCTTTAGATTTCTACACACACACCAGGTTACCACTTTTCCAAGGATAGTCAGCTGTTTCTGCCGGAAACCCTCCATGAATGGATCGGCGTCCTGATCGTGCTCAGAGAGCCAAGTTTCGCTGAAGGCCGTGACACAGGAGTCCCCGAAGTCCTTCTTATAATGAACGTTTCCTTGCAGTTCGTCCAGCTTGTTTCTCAGGGACTGGATGTTTCCCATGACGAGCGAAGGTAAGGGAATCCGTTGAAGCGGCTTTCTCCTCAGGCGTTGTCTGACGCCCCCTCGTTTACCCCGCTTTCTCCTTTTGTCCCACTTTAAATTTCCCAAGTCCTTTAAGTCTTTCCGAATAAAATCCAGAAACTGATTTGGTAAGTGTGTCACTTTATCCAGATGTATGATGTGTAGTTGCGGTAACTTATCTCTGGTGTATTTGATCCTCGTTGTTTGACGACAAGAACTCAGACATCCCAATCTCTCACTCAATGCCAGTCGCTGCGTGCGCATGCGCCCAAAGCTGTTTATACCCAGAATCTGATTCATTTCTGACGGACAGCGGCTCGAAAATGTCAAAGTCTCCACGAGCAGCTGCTAAAGATAAGAAAGATATTTATTCACAGGGTCACCCCCCTCAGCCCTGAGCTCTGGCACCAATCCTGGACTTTCCTGCATATCACTCCCAGCTACTTTCAGTCCACTATCAACAAAAATGCTCCAAACTAACTTTAATATACACGTATGTGGAGAAACTGCAGTGGAAGACCAGATAGGAAGCCCCATCCATCCATCCGAACACGAGCCACGTTGGGGTGTTTTTGTTCTGGCCCATTTACGGTTTTACTATGAAATGCTACCTCCAGATCTGGACACGAACCAGCGAGGCCGGTTGGTTGGTTGGTTGGTTGGTTCACACTGAGCTGCTGATGGAACATACACAGACAGGAACATGTGTGTGTGTGGATACAAGCTTTACCTGAGCTGAGAGCTTTTCTGAGGTTGCGTGTGACCTTGAATGAAGATGGAGGTTTACATCTCTCCGAGTCTTTGTAACACTGCCTGGCTTTAAGTCTTTTCCCGGAAAAGCACACAAACACACAGTCAAAATAAAAAGAAACATATTGTAGTTATTTCACGGGAGAACGTGAACATA
Source organism: Remorina albescens (assembly GCA_034769265.1). Classification (NCBI taxonomy): domain Eukaryota; kingdom Metazoa; phylum Chordata; class Actinopteri; order Carangiformes; family Echeneidae; genus Remorina; species Remorina albescens. Next base: position 3,802,936 of record CM068475.1, on the reverse strand, counting down.
TGTATGTGCGGATATTACGTGTCTCACATCATCGTATCGTAGTCTGTGAAGGAGACGATCCAACTTTATCCAGAAACCAATCGGCTCTTTTAGGATTTTCTCTGTAAACTGTACTGATACACAACATACACAACGCGCTGCATGCTGTAATCAATCGTATCTCCAGAGGGTATTAAATAAAATCCTTGTTTTTCTGCATCATTAACTAATAACAGTTTCCGAACAGCAGTCAGACTTTCATTGTGATCAGTCCATCGTCACCATGTTGTCAAGTATCGACGGCGTAAATATTGAAATTGTTTATTATTTTCTGAATGTCTCTTAGTTAGAACTGAGTTTAGAATATTGAATATTCTCTGGTCTCTCTGGTCCTAAGTGGTTGGATTCCAACACGTAGTCTGGGCAGGAAGTGAATGAAGTCTGATGTAATGACCATAAATGTTGTATGATGTTGCTGCATTGCCGTTATAGTCTCCTGAGAATGGGTGGAAGTCAGGGAAATATTACTAAAAGGAAGGTATCCTTGTGTATGTGTGTGTGTGTGTGGGGGCTTCTGGCGTCACCGCTGATTGCGGTGGCAAGTTGTTCGCCTTCTCCTGCACGTCTTTGAGCATTTGGAGCAGCTGAACCTCCTCTCACTTCCTCTATTGTTCCCATAAGATAAATTGGAGCCATTGTCATCGGCAGAGAAAGGCATTAATTGAAGGTTTTTCCTGCTGCAGTCTCGACTGCAACGCGCGCACACACACACACACACACACACAGGCTTCAAAGTAATTAAACACATTAACACTTCAAGCAGAAGCAGAAAGAAAGAGAAGCTCTCTTTTGTGTACGTTTGCTTCCATTTATCACCCAGGACTGAGCAGAGAGAAGGGGAAGCACGAGGATTTAGCATATCTCTGCGACTGAAGTGATAGAGTGGAAAAGAAGAGGAAGACGAACGAGAGGAGGGTGGGAGGGGTAGGAAGAGCCAATCCGCCTGGGCTCTTTGCTCCAGTCGACAGCGTAAAATGTCAGATAGTCACCTGGAAATTATTTCCATTTCATACCACTGACATCTTCCCAAGTGAGGACTGAAATCTATTTAGTTTGACCGGAAAATGGTGACCAAGGTAGCGCAGTGTATTATGCAAAGAGAGGGGCCAACAGGGCGTGCGAGGGTCCCCGAGGTTAACTGGATCTCAGGAGTGCAGATAAGGGCTACAGGGGAGGAAAAAAAAACTCTGGAGGGATACTCCATTTTAAACAGCCATGACTAATAGAGGGAACTTTGAATCCAACGGTACGGCCCTCCGACAGCCGCCGCCGCCAAGCTACGTCGAAGGTTCAGGACGGGGAGGGGAGGACAGATAGCACTTCCTCCTCCAGGGGTTAAACCTGAACTTTTCAAACTTCCCTTAAGTACCGATGAGAAATCTGGAGTCACAATGCTGCCACTGCCACGGAGGAACAACATTAACAGTGTAAAGGCCTTGAAGGCAGCGAGGCTTAATGCTTCACTTTACAGCCCAAGAACTTCTGTTCAGGTTCGGAGACAGTTTGAAGGTTTCCATCACCCTTAAAAAATCTAAATATCCAAATAAAAACCTGGTAATGGAAAGTTTTTGTGAGCATCTGAAGTCAAAAACAGTTTCGCAAGATGAGAGTTTAGGAGAATTTATTTGGAAAACATCCTCAAATGGAAACACATGCATGTTGCAGTTGTGCTCTGTTGAACTTTTTAAAAAATTGCTTTTATTTTGCACAAAACTGTTTTGAAAATGTTTTTTAGATTGTGATCCTTTTCTTGTCTCGCTGCTCTTTACTTGTTTGAAATAAGAGCGATCCGGAAAAAACATAATTATAAATGAAACCGGTATCACCTCAAACTGTGACTGTGATTAAATGAAGCTCAGTTATTCTCTGGGCAGGATTGATTTCTTTTAAGATTTGTTCCTTTGTTCCTTTTTTCTCCTAAAAGAGGTTTCAGAAAAACAGGTCAGAATTCAGTAACCCTCAAATAAAAGATGGCTTATTTTTATGACAAAGTGAAGATGGGACGTTTCCCCCCCGTGTGTAGTCAAGGAAGACCACGTGACAACGCTGTCAGAGGACGAGGAGGATTCCTATTCACTGAAACTTTTTTTATGAAGTCTCTCCGTAGAGGGAAGAGTCGGGCTGAGGTGATGGTCAGACATTTATTTTTAGTCAAAGTAGCGTATGAGTCAGACACATCACTGAAGCTCCAAACCTCGGTGTAATTGTTCAGTAAGCTTTAATTCAATAAGAGCAGGGACGTCCGCGTAGCCTCAAGCCTTTGTTCACTACGATTATGTCGAAACGTTGAACTGACAGAATCCCTCCTACGTCACTGTAACGTCGCACAATGTCCTGAGCCTCACGTTGTAAATTTGGTTCAACCAAATAAGAACATCTGGAGATGTTGGTGGAAACTCTGTGGCCACAGCGTTGGAGACGCTCAGGAGGCGACACTAAAATCAACCTCGACAGCAGTGAAGACCGTCGTGATAAGTTAAGATAAGTTAATAGAAACAATAGACAGCGAAACAGAGCTGGAGAAAAATGAAAGAGGATGAAAGATTCGATTCCTTCAGCCACCGATGACACCAGAGCAATAACAAAGAGCTCACAGGGGTCGCCAAAAGACGTCAGTATGTGACGACCATGTTCCAGCTCTTGTTGATGTGTCTCTCTGGAACAGACGGAAACTGTGAGAACTGACGCCGTCGTCTTCGGGACCTCAGTGACGAGGAAACGTTGAGCAAACACATTAAAATTTTAATGTGATGTTTCATTTTTCATACTTCAGTTACTATTGAGCATCAGCGGCCAGGCGAAGAGCAGAGTCAGCGGTTTCCAGTGGCGTCTGATAGGCCTTCATTACAGATTCGATGAAGATGATGATGATGATGATGGTGATGCGGGCAGCAGGGTGGTGGTGGCGCTGGCAGGACTCCCAGGTCCACCACCGGAGTTAAGGCCTTATTAATAAACAGTAATTGGTCTCAGATCCAGACCATGGCCCGCCCCCATCGCCCAAACTCTTCCTCACATCGCGTTCGCCAGTTATCTCCGTCTGAAGTCAAAGCCAATTAGTTCGAACACGACGCCCATCACGCCGCTGATAAATTCTACGAGCTACGAGTCATTCAAGAAAAAAACAATTTTTTTTTTATCTTGTTTTGTTTTTAAATCACAAAAATTTTGGTTTGTTGGTTCACATGTTGTTGTTTTTTTGGCGCCATGTAACTAAACAAACACAGAAAGAGCAGTGTGGTCGAGCATTGTTCTCCATCCTTCTTCAAACATGCTCCTGTTGTCTAACTTCCTGTTCGCTCCGTTCACCTATTTTCTGTGTGAATTTGCCGTCACGTAGAGCGACTCGGTGCTAATTCAGACAACAGAGGAACGACGCCACGCTCTTTCCTGTCGTGGTGCAAAAATACTTTCACCCCCCCCCCCCCCCTTTTTTTTTTTCACAGATGTTTTTATTCACTAATGAATCCCATTGGTGTTTCCTTCCTCTGTGTTACGTTCCACCTTAAAAAATATAAAAAATAACTCTTATAAAATAGACGCTCAGATAAAAAAAGATTTTCATTCTGTTATCTTTTTATTTATATCCTATTTTTTATTTATGATATTTACGCAGTTTCAAAATAAGTTTGTGACATTTGCGTTACCCGACTTGCAGACTTAAATTTCAGATGAAACATGATGCAGGCAGGTTTTGCAGAAGCAACAATTACACTACAACTGGTGTGATTGAACAGACGCCACGGCTTCCTGTTTATCTCCTCTTACACTCGTAAACATCACCTGTTCAAAGATGGCTCCCCCGAGAAAGATGCTCAACCGTGACGAGTGTCAGAGCTCGTGAGTGACAAACAGGAACAGGCAAAGAGGTAAACGTTCCTCCAGGAACATCTGTGGCTGAGTTCAGGAAGGTGAGACGAGTAGAAACACAAACCTGCATGACAGCTTTTTAACAATAAAGTATTTGAAGGATAAATGTCTTTTTTTAAAATACAAAAACCAAAATGGGCACAAAAATAAATGTATGGGAGTCACATGGACCCCTATTTAGTCCACTGTGTGTTAATGTGATCCAACACAAAAGAACAACTGAATGTCTGACATTTGCTGTTGTGATTTAATGGTGCATAAACTGTATATATTTAACCAGGTACTCTGAAGTACCGCTTCGGAAAGTTGGCACTTCAAGTTTGTCTGAGAAAAAAAAGACCAACCGCAGATATGAGTCAAGTCTTTTCTCTAGACAGACAACAGACATCCCTTTATGTTAAAAAGAGAGGTGTAGAAATGTTGATTCTGTAGATCCAGTTCTGATAGCTGATTGGTCCGAACGTTGGACCCCCCCGCTCCCATTATAAGCCTGTCTTTAAAATGCCAAATTTCTGAAATTATAGATCAACATGAGTCAAACCAAATATGTTATGAAATTGAAAACAATGTCGAGGAACCCGGATAAACAATATAAAGGCTTGATATCTTATTCAAAGGTCAATGTTGAATCCCGGGCGGAGTGACAACACAGCGATTAATCTGCTGAAAACATCCAGCAGAGTGAAAGTAGAAGGAGTAAAACATACAGCAGTAAATCACCATATTAGCTCCCAGTTTCCACAAAACCGACCGAAATGAGACGAAGAAACGGCCGAGCGGTATTTATGGACACAAAGTCCAGGGTCAGATGTTCTGGTTGTTGTTCGACAGGCAGCAGTCCAGCTAACTTGGCTGCTGAAGCGGGTGGAGTTTGGAGCGTAAGCCTCCTGCTGACTCCACGTTCAGAGGCAAAGCATTTATTAACCAGCAGCTCTCCACTCAGCAGACACTCTCACATGGGGGGGGGGGGGGGGGGGGGGGCACAGCCGCTACTCAGCAGTCCTCAGGATTAGATCGTACACATCAGCCTGCAAACAGACAGAAAAGCCGACCGTAACTCCTTTTGCAAAAAAAAAAAAAAAAAGGGAAAGGGAGCAATGAATTTCAATTATGCATGAAGCAGAGGGCATTTTGGGAAATCAGCGCCTTTCCCCGGGGGAAGCGATACCCCCATCTGGCCACCCCGCCCCTTCAGCCCCCCATCCTGCCTCCAGTATCAAAGAATGATCTAATGTCACGCACAGAAGAAAGGTTACTTTCTGCATACGCATTGATATTTCTACTTCCATCTTTGACCTTTTTCCATTCTAAGCTGTGATTTTTTTTTTTTGCGAACTCAGCCCAGCTTCTGTCCGTCTGTCAGTTTCTGCCTTCCCGGCCGTCTTGAAAGGCCAAGGATTGAAGTTAAAATCACACAAAGGCAACATGAGAAAAGGAGAAGTGGGGAAACAACCCGCCCAGAGGTTAGAAACCGTGACCTTAATATTTACAGCGCTGCAGAAAAAGATCCTCACTGTTTGTCATCCCTCATCGTGTCGTCGCAGGTAAAGAATAAAGCGGTTTCAGTGTTATTTTTTGTCCTAATTGGCTGTTTGTGCAACATAATTAACGTTTTAATGAACCTGAGCGTTTTTCTTTGCTCCCTTAAATCAGCTGATCCTGTTTCATGCTCAGCACCCGCCGTTTCATACGCGGTGTCATTCTTTCGGCAACCAATTAAGCGCCGTTCCTGGCACTTAGTGACCTATTAGTGACTTTAAAAATACACATTAAGCTTTAATTAATTTCCTTCAAATGGAAGGAGCCTTGCGTGTGGATAAAGGGATAATGACAGTTTTAATCAGCGCCTTTCTTGCCAGTCGGAGCACAGCTGAACTGTGACACGGAGCTCGCGTGTTTGTTGGTTTTAAGGGAACAAAAAGAGACGTTTACTCAGAGATCTAAACTCACAGTAATACCAACGTTTGGGCCTGAAACATGAAATCTGTCTTCTGTCAAATATGGTTCCATTTACCGTCAAGTTTAATCATCATCATCTCAAAGGAAACGCCTGCAAAGCAAAAATCACAAAGCACAACCACCGGCAGCAAAGGTAACACATAATAAACATGATAAATACCAACAATAGAGAGACACACAAGGGGAAAGAGTTGATCAAATTAAGGACAACAATACTTTTGTCAGGGAAATTACCAAAATACGAGGAAACATGCAGCTAAAACCAAATAAAAGGAAAACAATGAATGCAGAGCAGCTTGTTCTGTCTAATAGATGTGGCTGCTTTTCTGCAGTAATTCTAAAAGACGGCTCGTCATTTCTCCTTTTATTTAATCAAATTAATTCCTAATTAATCTGCTTTTAACTAACAAACTACTCAGACGGCCAGACAATCCAACAGGTGACAAAAAACACAAGGTCAACGAAAAAGCTGATCAAAATACACACAGCCAGAACCAAGTGGAAAAAACCCGTCAGGTGTCGAATCCTCATCATTTTATTTTTTCTATCCATATTTGGAGGAGGAGATGGCCCCGCCCCCTAACCCCTCCCCTCCTTCCTGGACTAAATGGAGCATCACTTAAAAATGAACATCATGTTGTGTTGAAGACTGTAAACTAGAGACTGAGACCATAAACTCATCAGGAAAACGTTTACTGAGGAGGGGGAGGGACATTTTCCCATAGACTTAAATATAAAGGAGGAGGAGGGACATTTTTTAGCTGCCTCCACCCGACAGGTGGAGCGTTTCACTGCTAAAGAGCCACACTTCCCTCCCGGTGAAGCCCAAACACAGAGCTAAAAGTCCAGGACGAGCCCTTTAGCCCGGAGCCATCTCCATATCCACCCTTCTCCATCGTCTGCTGTAGTTTCCAACAGCTTATCCTCCCTCTGTCTCTCTCTCTCTCTCTCTCTCTCCCTGCAGACCTCAGGCCCCTCCCCGATGTGGCGATGACCGGTAACTGCACCCGCGAGTGCACCGAGTTTGGCCACTCCGACTCCTGCTGGATGCCCGGCCAGCCTTCCCCGAACCGCAAGGTGTCCAAGAACGCTCCGAAGCTCTCCACCTTTGTGCCTTACCAGGAGATGGACGGGCAAGAGCAGCTGATGGCCAACGGCAGCCCCAAACCCCTGATGATGGAGGAGCGCGGTACGGTCGGCGGCGGCTGCGGCATCAGCGGCATCGGTGGCGGTGGTGGCGGCAGCAGCTCCAAAGTGTCCAACATGCGATTCATGACCCCCTACAGCAGTGCCTACCCCGGGGGCGGAGACTCGTCCGTGAAAGACTGTGGGCTGGAGGAGATCCCACTGAGCCAGGCGGTGGAGTACCACTCGGCCACCACCCCGACCGGCCAGACCTCCAAGAGGGAGATCTACCTGTGAGGGCGGCGCTCTCCACCTTAATACCCCCCCACCCCTCAAAACAACAACCCCCCAGGCTCCCCGTTCATTCCCCGTTGCTGCTCGCCACCGCCTGTCCACCTCCTCACTGCCGCCCCCTGTGCCTATTACTTGCTGTGCTGCAGCGCCGAGTCCCCCTTCTTCCTTTTTATAACCGCATCCACTGTACAAGGCTTTAGACCCCCCTCACTCCACTCCCCACCGTGCCCACTGCCACCGCCGCCCCCCCCCAGCCATCCCCACCCTCCCACCTCTAGAAACCAATCAAATGTAAAATAGAATTAATTAAAATCAATTGAGGAAAACATGCCGAAGGAATGTAAACTACACCACGTTGTTGTGATAATTTAATGGGAAACTATTTAGCTACTCACGTATTTGAGTTGGATTTTTGTGCGTTGCTTTAGGCTATGTTACTGTGTTGGAACAGAGAAAGAAAAAACACCTGGGGGGGGGGAAAGAACTTCTTGTAAATCCTTCTTGAGTATACTGTAATGCTATCTATCCAGATGTTTTTATCATTATTAATTTTTATTTGGATTTGTTCTTTTTTGTTTTCCTTCTCTAAATTTCTCCCAGTCGACTCCGCAGCCCGCAGGAAATACAGTTTTTGGGCCAAGTTGCAATCAAATCAACTGGGCTCGTTTTTTATCAGGAGCAGCTCATCGTCAACCTTAAGACGTTTGCAGAAACGCGGCTGTTTTGTTTTGTTTGTTTTTTTTCCCAATCGTCACGATTGTTGCTGAATCTTTCCTTCTGTTTTATTTTTTATCATTTTCTTGCTGTGAGCTCTTTTTCAGTGTACAGAGCTGTAAATACTACAAACAGTGACAGAAGAAGCTGCTGTGGATCCGTGGCTGTCGTGCTGTCTGCAGATCTTCACGTAACGTTGGGTCGACGATGGACTTAAAAAACCTTCGCATGTACAGAGAAACGACGGCGACGCGTTCACTGTCACGCTGCAGGACCCTGGACTCTTGAGCATCACCGAAGGTGCCGAGTTATAAACACAAGACCTTTGTCTTTTTTTCTCTCCTCTACAACACGGTTGAATTTGGGTTCATGAGGGGACACAATCATCACAGGGGCACCAACACCAGTCTTTTTAGAAGCAGACAGAAATCTGAGCTCCGGGTGTTTCAGGAACTTTCAGTAAACTGGCCAAAGCTGAGTAACCAACAACTTGATTGTATTATTCATGCTGTGTCAGTAGTACACCATAAAACCAAAACTCCCCATGAAAATAGTGTCCCAGTTAAATTTATTCTCACCAAATATCTTTTAAAAATTCACACAAAAACAAAGTTTACAAGTTTTCATTTCAGAAAATACAAACTTCTTTCCCTTCCACACTCAGATTATCTTCCAGTTTGAGCCCTGAATATATCCATCGATTAACAGACATAAATAAATAAATCATTCTGACTTATCGAATCAAACAAACATGCCAAAACATTCTCAAGCTCCTAAATCTCAAAACTGAATTTTATGTAATTCTAAACTGAAAATCTGTGCGTTTGGATGAAAGTCATGAAATGAGTGGAAGGAAATCATTCTTCAGTCACAGCTCATCACAATCCATGAAACTTTTCCTTGAGCCATACAGGTTACTCAAGATAAAAGTCCTAAATGTGACGCTAGGGGGCAGATAAAGGGTTCATCCTCTGGGGAGCAGAAGTGTGAGAAGCAAACATCGTAGCAATCCGGTGTTTGTGCGATCGGTGATAACTGAAGTAGATGGAGCAACATTCATGTGTTGGTGGCAGAGATATGAGGGCGTCCTCCTCTGGGGGACATGAATCAGGACTCGTGGCTCATTCACATCCATCAGGATGAACCATCGGCGACATCTACAAACCAGCAGACATTTTAATGCAAGCCGAGTTCATTCACGATTACATGACATTAAAAACAAGGATGATCGACATTACATTAAACCCAGAAGTTGCCATTTTAAAAGAAATGCTTTAAGCCTTAAAAGAATCGAAGGGAAGCAGATTAAAATGTTTGGGGAACAGTCACAGCAGCAGGAGCTTTATCTTTGAGGGCCGAGCGAGTGCCAGCGCAGTTCTGAGGGTTGGTGGCTGTTGTTTTTGGCGACCGGTGAATGTTCCCCTGCTGCGTCCTCGAGGTCTCTCGTTAGTTCCCACCTCTTACCTCCTCAGTGTGAGGCTGAGCCGGCTGGCGTTAAGCAGGAGTATTTATGAAGCCTGTTAGCTGTGTTTTGACGGAAGAAGGTGGGCAAGGCTTCCTGTGGCGCCACAGTTGCACAGGAGTCCAGGATTAATGACCCTTATACGGTTTTCAGTCCGCTAACACCCTCATTTGCCCACTTCACTCAGCGCACCGGACGGAGAAAATCTAATTACAACCCGAGGCGCCGCACATTATTGGCGATAACTTGCCCCAGTAAAGAGCGAGCTGGTTTGGAGGTTCATTCATTTTGAGTCTCGCATAAATAGCTGCTGAGAAGAATGTGAGATTTCACCTGTGGTGATGTGCGGCAGCTGAGGCCGGATGGATGAAAGCAGGAGGCAACGCACAAACAGAAAAAATCTGCCTAACAGGTCGTTTAGTCTCTCAGCGAGTCCCGAGGTCTCAAAACAAAGACAGAAATCTGCCGGTGAGGTGATTCGAGGATAGCAGCCCATCTTCAGACAAACATCAGTCGAGAGTTCAAACTCAAGTTCACTATTTGGGAAATAGTTGTTTGTAGCTCTAACACAACGTCCTGACTGTGAACTGCAACTGTTGTAAAATCTTTGGATTTGGATTTGTTAATATTTAAAAGGCTCTAATCGCAGCAGTTCAAAGAGCCAAGCAGATCCAATCCTCTCTCCTGATTGGCTGACTGTCTTTTGAGCGATTGAGGTGCGACAGCTTTGTTGAGACATTATAAAGTTCCAGAAGCCCCGATTAGCTCGTTTTAAGTGTTTCTCTGAACACTTAAATACTTTCGCAGTATTAATACAGAACAGCGACACCGATCTTTATATGAAACCTTTAAAGAGATATAAAATACTTCCAAAGTGCAGGAAAAGTAGCAAATACAAAAAAAAAAAAAAAAAAAAAGTACAATCACTCAGCAGGAATGTGAATCCAACAATTTGGCTCCTACATTCAGGCATAGTGATGTATTGAGATTAATTTCATGAATTTTTAATAAATGAAAATGCACATTTTGACTGATTTGTATCATATCTGAGTCCACGACTGCAGCCAAGTAAGCATTTCTTTCTCCACCAACTGCCATCTTAAAAGACAGAGCGTCTCTAAAACTGTTGACAAACTGCAGACAAAGACATTTTTTTTCTGGAGAATGAATTTTTAATCCATGAATATGGAACATTTTTAAAGGTCTGTGCCACATCAGCGCTCCTTACTTTTTGGCACCGGGAGTTTGAGGTTTTCCACTTGAAGGTTTAAACCCCACAAACGGAGACCCTGAGACCTTTATTGACTCTGACAGTGTCAGACTTTTCCCAATCGGGCTTGTAGCGGTGTCTGGAAAACCCCCAAACCGTCCCGTTGAAGGTCTCAGGTCCAGGTCCAGGTCCAGGTCCTCTCAGGGTCTCAGGACCTTGAGAGGACCTTGAATAAAATGGAATTATAGGTCTATATTCTACATTTTAACCAAAGTTGACCACAAAGGTGAAACTAAAAAGAAATAAAAGTGTCTCAAAAAAAAGTAAAACTTATTAAACACACGTCGATTTTTCTAAATCTGACATTGGGACTGTTGGCAGAAAAGTCTGGCTGTGAGACTAAATGACTTGTTTGTTTAGTTGCAGTGTGTGTGTCATGTGTTTGCATCCAGAAACATCAGAGCAGTAAAATGGGGCCATCAGCGGTCAGGGAGGGGTCGCCCTCTCCGCTTTCATTAGACAGATGATATGAGCTGTTAGACGACTTTGCTCCCCAGCTTTGTTTTTTGATGTCGTGCTCATCCCGTCCAACTCGACGCTTTACTGGTTTTTATTTTTTGATGTGTGGAATCTGGATGTGTGTGGTTGTTGATACGATTCAAAACACAATTCCTCTGCTCTCTGAAAGTGATTGGATTTACTGTGGACACACACGCACACACACACACACACACAGTGTCACAGTATTCCCCTGCATGTAAATCAATCATCATTCAACTGACGTTCAACCCTCCCAGTGACAAAGATTTAGAGTTCACTGGCACCGCCGCGGTCCCTCGTGCTCGCCGTCTTCCTCTGGTGATTTAATGCCGCCGCTCAGAGCTCTGATTGATTATTTACAGGCCCAACATGGACGTCCACATCAACTCTCCTCCTTCCTTTTCCCTTCGCCACGCTTCACTGTTTCACAGTAAACAAGTCTTGGTGAGATCTTAGGGTCCCATTTTAAGATGTTTGGGCCTTCAACAATAAACTAGAAACACAGAAATAGCATTAAAAAAACCGCACTAACTGGCCAAAAGTGTCCGGACACAATCATTATGTGATACCAACAGCAGACTGAGGTCTTTGAAGACTTTGGCCAGATAGTGGCCTCTACATTACGTAACATTGCTGTCTTGGTACTTTATTTTATTTCACTTTATCTTGAAAACTGATGGATTATGTTGGTTGGATTGGAAAGTGTGAGTATTTCTGAGTCGACACAGTAAACCCACAATCTGAGCTCTGCGGCTCCTATATGGTGCGATGCACAGCGAAGGTCTCCTGTCAGTATGAAAACACCTCCTGCTCCCTGGAGGAAAACCTGGGCCTGGATATACATCCCCCCACCTACCAATCAACCCTCAGGAGAGCTGCTGTCGCACACACTGACAGCCTGAGTGTGTGTGTGTGTGATCTGCAGGTGTCTCTGCATGCTGAGTGCCCACTTCTCGCCTTTACATTCCCTTTCAGATCCACTTTAGAGACTGAATATATATCCATACACACACACAAATATATGTATCCACACAACATATATTTGTGTGTGTGTGTTGACTTTGCCCAGGTATTACGGCTGTTACTTATAAATATTCTAGTGAGAAAACGGTTGGTGGAAATGTTCAGCCCCACCTGAGGGGAAATTAAAATCTAACAGCTTCAGTCAGCTGCTGCACGAAGCTCTTCCTGTTTCAGGTTTATGAGCGAATCTGAAAATATCTGACGAGGAGAGATGTCGATCAGAAGTAACAGCGTCAGCCGGATGAGTCGTAGCTCCATTTGGAAAAAAACTCACAGTGCTGACGTGCACCGCTCACAGATATAATGCAGTTGGTTTACCTCAGAAAACAAACAAACAAACAAACAAACAAACAAAAAAAAAAACAACACAAGTAGACAGTAAAAATGCAGTCATTTAAAATGTTTTCCTTAAGTTTTGGCATGAAAAACACAAAACGTCTGATAAACATAAAGTGCACTTGTTCTCTTCCAAAAACAACTTTCTGCACCCGGTGACTTAAATGCATAAAATTCTTTGGTTTATTGATTTATTATTATTTTTATTTAACACAGTGGTTTACTACTGACTGGCATTATTGTTTCTGAAATCTGCCTCATGACTGTTCCTTTCTGCAACAGTTTCCTGACAGTTACATTAGAGAATGTCAGCTGTTGTGTTCACTGTTTGTTACGCTGCCCTCGTGTGGTCAAATGCAAACGAACGAAGTGTTTGTTTTCCCTTTTTTTTTTTTTTTTATAAAGACAAATCTCAGCTTTGGACTCAAATTTCTCCAGAATTCAGTGTAAAAAGGAGGAAACAAACAAAAGTCAAATCGAGGCGCAGCCTGTTTTTCCTGCTTCCTTCCTTTGGCTTGTGTTTGATCCGGTTGTGAAGCTCCTCTGGTCTCTTAATGGATCGTGTAGTCGTAGTTGTGTGGTGGAATCTGCTCAATGACAGTAAAACATGAATGTTATTTCTTTTTGTTGAGTTCTGAGTCTGTGCACTTTTATAAAAAGCTTCGGATACAGAACAGGATTAGTTGTTTAAATCAGCGTTTGTTCCCTTGACTCCTGTCCTCAGTCTGACTCCTGTCAGTGATGTTATGAGTCTGTCAGTAACATTATGACTCAGTGACTTCATATCCTTCTCTTCTCTCCGTCCACCGATATTTAGTCCTGAACAACTTTGTTTCTCTCATGTCAGCCTTGTTCTTTTTACATTTGGGCCGTTTGCATCGGTGATATTTAAGTCACAGAAATGAATCCGTCCTATCTCCCATAATGCCCTTTTAATGAGATGTCTCTATGGCAGCATCGCTTGATCCAATTGACTTTGACAAGTAAAAAAAAAAAAAAGCACTTTTAATGAAAGTCAAATTTCTAACTCAGATCTGGAAAAACCTGCAGCATCTTGCGGTGACTTAAATCTGACCGGAACAAAAGTCTACAAAAAAAAAAAAAAAAAAAGAAAGGAAAAAGAAGAAGAAACACGAGAGCAGCAGATTTGTTCGGACGTGAAATCATCCAATAAAGTTTGGAGTGGTTTGCTGTTTTTTTGGTTGTGTATTATACTGAGGCTGGAGTCTCCAGAACGCGAGGCCTCAGCTGAGCATGAAACAAGCCAACTTTATAAATATTATACATTTTTGTTGTTGTCGCAGTTGTTTTATCAATGTTATTGAATCAACACTGCTATAGACATGCTGTATGAATATAAATGGTCGTTGCTGTTTTTTACCAGACGCGGTGGTGTAAATGATGTTTTCTGGGTGGGGCAGACTGGACTCTGTGTTTTCTATTTCTTTACTCCGTCGTCACTCAGAAACGACAGTTTCCACGAAGAATTGGACTCAAACTAACAGTCAAACTGTGATATCGGCTGTGACGAGCCAGGCAGGCTTTTGGAGATTCGTTAAAATGTTCTTTTTTATTTTGATAAACCCCAAAACAGGAAGTCAGGCCTGAATTTCAAAACTACGGAGGCTGAGAGTGATCATAAACTAAATTCTACTGGAAGACCAGAGCGGAGTAGTTTAGTCGTGTGTCGGTGTGGAGAGTCCATTTGAGCACTTTTTAAAAATATATATTTCTGTCACAAAAGAATATTTCTGACTAAAATATCAATCAATCAAGAAAATAAGATTTATGTCGGATTTAAATCTTAAAGATATTTTTTTTAAAGATACAAAAATAAAAGTTTATGGCGCTCCTAAAATACGGTAAATAGTGCACACAAAAAAGAAATTATCTTGAGAAAATGAATTTGTAATATGGAATAACTGAGCTGTTGATACGTAATTAAAAGCACTGATCACTCGTCAGCCTGAAGAAGTAAAATATAAAAGTCTTTTTACTAAAACGTGCTCTTAGTAGCTGAGATGATGACTAATTAGATAATTATCTTAGGATGTGATAATAGAAAGGTAGATATGGGGACGTGCTGTTATTTTATTTTATTTTTTTCAGAAAGTAATATAATTGATTTTCTGATTGTATCATCCAAAAAAAAAAAAAAAAAAAAAAAAAAAAAAAATGTTATCATCTGCAGATCGTTTTAGAGAGAAATCGTGATCGTGAACTTCCGGCAGCTCCGGGCTTCCGTACATCATTGGATGGAGTGGCGAGATTATTTTATTTAATCTTATTTTAACTACGAGAAGAAAACAGCAGGACAGAGCTGCCAAATCACTTTTGTCTTTACAGGAAGTCCATGTTTGTAGCCTAATTGTTGGTTGGTTATATTTATATAGGAACAATGCTAGTGATGCCTTGTTTTTTGTACAGTTTTATGTACATGCAAGTGTAGGTTTTTAAAAAATGAAGATGAAAAAATATATATATTCAAACAATGTGAAGGAAATCTGACCCTGTAGGATTATATTGTCTGAAGTACTGTAGGCTCTATTAAATGTAGGAGAGATGAGTCAGACTCGCCGTCTCTCCTCCGATCATCCACCGGCTTTACCGCTTTCCTTTTCGTTCTCTCATGTCTGTCCAGGACGAGTCCGGAGACAAACTGTACATTTTAATTTCTGCTGATCCGTTTCATTGTTTTTGGTCTGTTGATTTTTCTTGGAGGAAGTTGTGTGACGTGTTTGTTTGAGCCTCATCTGTTCTCTTTTGATCAGCATCCGCATGTTTGAAAAAAAAAAATGTGGTCTTTTATTTTTGCTGAGCAAATCAAAGAAATGATATCTTGTAATTACTCCTTCCTTATAGCTTTACAATAAAATACATTCAGTCAAAGGTAGATGACGGCTGTTGATCTGACTTTGTTCGGCAGTTAGGTCACTTTGTTTTCAGTCATCGGTCTGAAATATGACGCGTTCAACATACAACACAAAAACACAACATGATGACCTGACTGATGCTGTGTAGGTCCTGATCCTGGAGGTCTGGACTAGGGACTAGACGTCACCAGCAGATCCTTTAAGTCCTGGAAGTTGGCTCTGGACTTGTTGGTCCAGCTCATCCCACAGATCCTGGACCGGACTGAGATCTGGGGGACTTGGAGCCGAGTCCACACCTTGAACTGGTTGTTGTTCTGCCATCAGGCAAGACCTGGACTTGGTCTGAACCAGGTTTAGGTGAAAGTAACATCCACGTGAATAAAGGACTGGAGGTTTCCCTGCAGGACAGCTGGTCTGTGTCCCCTGTAGGAGGTCTTGGTGGTGGACTTGGTCCAGCATGGAGACCCTGACTGTCTGCAGGTCCACAACAAACTGATCTGTGTGTTCTGGCAGCTTTCTATCAGAACCAGCAGGAACTTCTTCAGCAGCTCTTCTGTTGGATCAGACCACGCGGTCCATCAGTGACCCCCGACCCTTTGGACCAGTGGATTTTTCCTTTGTTGCTCCCACAGAGCTTCACTGTTGGAGAAGTTTGGACTAAATGTTCTTATTGTAACTCAGATCAAACCATAACGGATGTAACAGTCACTGAGACCGAGGCGGGAAGGTTCCTGTCGGCGCAGGATTTCTTGTTCTTGGTGTTCTGAGATAGAGCGTCTTCAGCTGAAGGCCCCGCCCCCACCCGGCAGAGTCAAGGCCCCGAAGTGATTAAAGTGCTCCTATTCTGAGGATTGAACATTGAAGGTTCTGGATGAAAAAGCATCATTTGGAATCCTTGAAAGTGTTCGGCCGCAGCTGATACACCATCCTCACAAAAAGGTCCACACAGAAGCTATTTACAGCTTTAGACCGGATCACATTCAGCACGGCAGCATGGTGGTTAGCACAACAATAAAGTGGTGGGTTCGATTCCCGGCCTGGGGCCTTTCTGTGTGGAGTCTCCAAAGACATCATGTTTGGGTTCATTGGTGACTCTAAACTGTCTGTAGGTCTGTCTGTCTCTGTGATGGACTGGACACCTGTCCAGGGTGACCCCGTCCCCTCACCCAAAGTGAGCTGGGATTGGCTCCAGAACCCCCCGTGACCCAGAAACAAATCAGAAGTAGAAGATGGATGAATGACCAACTCATACGGTCTTCAATGTTGGCTGGTCGAGGTGAAGGATGAACCTGGAAGTGCTGGAGGAGATCAGAACCTGGATCTGGATCTGGATCTGGATCTGGAGGAGAAATAGTTTTAGTTGAGAGTTGCTGAGATGTTTCAGCCTGGATTTGATTTTTGCTTTGTTTTTGGAGAAAACTTTCCTTTAGGCTGTTTATTAGAAGCTCCTTTTTTTTTTTTTTTTAATATAACAGAATAAAGAATTTCCACGTTCACTCATCATCTTCATGTCTGACAGGTTTTCAGATACCGAAGAGTTCCTCCAGGTCACGACCTTTATGTTCTTACTGGGAGAGTCCTTTTTGGATCAGACTTCCCTCCTCAGCTCTTCCGCTCTTTGCCCAAATAGTTCCCAGCTGCAGGTTCGTGGTGACTTACGGTCTTTTTGGTGCCGCTCTCCCGACGTTCCCGAGGAGCCATAAAACACCTCGCCTCCGCTCTTTCGCCGTTATTGGATTCCACTTCAGGAAATTGGCTCAGTGAATCCTCTGGTTGCGGCGTGTCGCGCCCTAAAGCGAGACACCACCCAATCACATTTCAATAAAAACAAACTCTGCGTGAGGAATATCAAACGCACTCGGAGGAAGGTGCTTATGACACTGTGCTTATAGCTGTTGCATCGCATTACAGCAGTAAATTGAAATTCAGGGCAAAATGATTAAATTCACTGCCACACAATATTTTCTTGGAACAAAAAAAGAAAATATTATCAGAGCTTGTTTTGAAGAGGATGACACAGTTGCAGCAGGTTGCCTGCTTTTCTCCGCCGTCTTCTCCCCGAAGGTTTCATCACTTCACCCCATTTCTTCTCTTGTTTTATTATTGTTTAGGCTGTTTGTCTTCTCCTTTCTCCTCCACTTGGTTCCTCTTTCCTTGTCCTTTTCCTTTCCTCCACCTGTTACCTTTCATATTCCCTTCCATGCTGCCTTTTCTCACCTCCTTTCAGGCTCCTCCAATAATTTCTTCCTGCTGTGGTTCCCTTCCTCACTTCCTTACTCTGATACTCATCGGCTCCTTTCCTGAAGTTTCCTTCCTGTCTCCTATCCTGCCTCCTACTTCTTTCCTTCTGTTAACTTGCACCCTTCACTTCCTCCTAACCTCCCTCCCTCTTTCCTTTTCTCCTCTTCCCTCTCCTCACATCCTCTCACCTTAACTCTTCTGCCCTCGACTCCTCTTATTTACCTTTTCTTCCTCTCTTTTTTCACCATCACTTCTTGTTTTTGTTTCTTCCATCTGATTCTATTCTTCCTTCAGTCTCTCCCTCCGTTTAACATTCACATTTTCTCACCTACTTCCTTTTTTCCTCTCTCCTTCCATCCTTTTGTTTGTCTTTCTTCCCTTTCTTCATCCTCCTCAGTCCTTTTCATCTCTCACTTTGTCTCTTCCTTCCTCCTTCCTCCTCCACCTCTCTCTGTCTTTTCGTGACTATTGCAAAGAAACCCTCAAACAGGAAGCATATGATAATGTAATAAAGTAAGAAGGAGCCGTATTGAGTCAGCTGCAAGTGACGAAGGAGAAATTTACGTAGCAAACGACGGAAATCAAATATGAAGAAGCAGGAATTTCAATGTGATAAGGGCCCATTAAGCTGAATGTAAGACGAGTGTGAAAAAAATAAAGTTAACTATGAGTCACAATCTGAGGAGAGCGGATCCTCGAGTTTGCTCAGAGAATTTGAAATAAAGTTCTTAGACTTCAGTTTTAAAATGCATCGTGGCCAAAAGAAAATAAAATCTCTCTTCCATGGGAGTCAGACTTTCTTCCTGGCGCTGAAGAGCTGAAGCATCAGCCGGATTCAAACTCCACCCGAGTTTGTGGATGAAGATAAGACGACGACAGCGGAGGAGGAGGAAGATGGTGGTTTTTACGTGGTCGGAAAAGAAATTTCTTGCAGAGAGAAAAAGAGATGGAGAGCCACGGGGATGGAGAGAGTTTTGTGTAATTGGTATTAGGCAGACTGTCAGGCAGGCGCCGGTGGGAGGTGATGTATGGATGGAGGAGACGCGAACAGATAGTGAGGAAGAAGAAGAAGAAGCAGACTGAGCTCTGCTGCCACTTCCAACTCCAGAATCTGTAACAGCTAATGAGGACGTGATGATGCAATAAAATATGATGCGTCATCAGACAGGAAAGTAACAGCTGAAGTTAAAGAAATGTGTCAAATCTGTTGAAATGCTGCTAATTCGTAGTCGGAAAAATGATTTGTGCAGCAACGGTTTGGATTTTTTTTTTTTTTTTTTTTTTTTTTTTTACTCCACCTGTCACCATATTTCATTCGTATTCCTACAATATCTGCTCCCAGAAAATTGAATCGGATTTCATAATATTTTCATGGTTCTGTTAAAACAGCTCTCAGTTAAGGTCAGAGATGGAGGTCAAGAGGTGACTGAAAGTGTTAAAAATCAAACGAGACATGTTTTCCCTAAACAAGTAGTCCTCTCTTTTGAAGGGTCAATGTGAAGGTTGGAGGAGTTTGTCCGGTTCACCTCATAATCTTTTATTTTGTGTTTTATAAATGAATCCTGGTTGGTTGTAGCCTTTGGCCTTCACCTAAAAAGTCCTGAGTTAGAAAACAAACTGAAAAACTGGAGGCTTTCACTGAGACATTACTTTCTCAGCCTCTGGAGCAGATCGAGAACGAAACCTTTAAAACACCTTTTGACTTTTTCTGTAAATCACTGACTTTAATTTGGAGACTTTAAATGCCTGGAAAATACATTCTCAGTTCAGACTTAACCAGATATCCTTAAACAACTTCACCTCAAATCTTACTTTCACTTATTTTGTGTTTTCTTCTGTCATTTGCATTATTTTTTAAGTCAGATTGAGTTGATCTCCGTCTCTGTTGTTATTCGGCCTGTCAACATCAAACAATGAGATGGTTTCACTTGAGAGTTGACAGGAAGGCTTCGTGTCAATTTGTGGGTTTTTTCTTTGGTTGTTTCGGTCTTTTGTCCTGGACCAGCCTTGTGATTTGATCAGACTGCCGTGATCTGTGACTGATAGGAGTTATTAAAAAGGAAGCCATCATAGACTGCCAGCAAACAACAACGAGCAAGCTGACAAATACGTAGGACGCAAGATGGAAACTGTTGTCTCTGCTGTCGAGGTCGATGTCTGAATGAAATCCAGTCAACGTCTTTTCTTGTTACGCCAACAGTATAAAATAACACAAAGGAAAAATGTAGAATATACCTGCAATGGCGGGCAGCGAACCAACAAAAGAGCAAAACCAAAATCAGTTCAGGTTGAAAAAAATAACCAGCAGTTTGTTTGTGAGTGAATTTAACTTTTAGCGCCGTTGACCAACACAAAAGGTTTTTATTAACCATGATGACACAGCTGTTCAGTCAGCGAGCACAATAACACACCTTAACCATGAAATCCACATCTTATCGCTTCTTTGTGTGTCCATGCTAGATCGCTGCTTGTCCCTTTTTGTGTGTTGTGTGTCTTTACAATGTTGCTTTAAATTGTGAGCATTGTGATCTTGTTCTTGATTTATTGAAGGCAGCTGTGTGTCTGTAATTTGTCTCCTGTTGTAAAGAGCTCGGCTCCATAAAAGTAATTCATATTTGGTTTGGACAGAATGCCCAGTGTGATGTTGTTCCATTAATGGATGAAGGATTAGGCACAGCAGAGAGCTCAGCAGCAAAGATATTTTTCCTCGTCTTTGTTTGTGGCGCTCCTGTTCCACCAGATTTCATCCATTTCTTTATGTTTCATCCATCATACGGATGAGTAATCTCCGGATAAAGTTTTCTGATTAATGAAAATTAATTTTGCTTATGATTTATGATATCTTTGGAAACAATAAATCAGATTGGTGAAGTGCAGTCAAATGCCCCCCCCCCCCCCCGAGCTCCACTTTGTAATCTGAGTGTGTACTGGGTACAAACATATTTGGCTGAGGTTGTGTTGATTCTGAATATGTGGTGACAACTAAGAAATAAGAAAAACACAAAGGTATGAAAAAACAGAAGAGCTCTATGCGGCTCTAAAAATGTTTTTAACCAAACTTTGTCACAAAATATAGTAAATGATCTGGCAGCCCAGTTGTGCCTCCTTTGTGGCCCCCCCAGACTCCAGCTGGGAACAATTTTCAGTATTTACTCATTTATTTTGTTTCAATTGCAGAATCGCTGCTTGTGGAAAAGCAGCCGTGTGTTTAAAAGTCCTGGAGGGGATTGCGTTGATGTTCAGCTGTTGTTGTTGTTGTTGTTGTTGTTGTCAGAGGACACTGAGCTGTGCGGCTAAACATCTGAACCCTCGCTCTCTAAAAGCACGCCCTTTCTTCGCTCTAAATGTTGCATGTGTATGTGCGAGTTAAAGCGGGACCTTATCAGAGCGCTCCCAGCCACAAGTGTTCCCATTGAAATGCAAGGCGCGATGTTTAATCACTATAAGCGAGATCTGCGGTGGCCGAGCTAATCTCCATTTTAACATTTCACACAGCGCCTGCAGTTATGTGCCTTTCTCCTTTTCCCTTCCTTCCGCTGAAATGACGAACAATGGCTCCTTTTTTCACAGCGGTGAAGTGGCGGCGGAGGGGAGACGGAGCAGCGGTTGGCGCCGTTAACAGCAGCTAACAAACTTGACCGCGGCGGGTTCATGCAAATTCACAGTTAGAGGGAATAATGGCTGCTGCTGCTGCTGCGAAAGCATGACCCTCACTTGAACCTGCGCCATCCTGCTGAAGAAGAGGAGACGCACTTAGAGCTGTTCAAAGGGATGAAGATCAGCCCCAGGACCATTAAACACTCTAAACCGCCATTGAATTTAATGCATTAATTATAGTTTGATGCACAAAGAAAGAAAAAAAACACACACAGAAGGTGGCAGATCTCTCTCACTCCTCCACTGAGGAGGAAGCTGGTTGGTTATCTGGGAAAACCGAAGCTATTCACAGTTAGCCAGGCCGTTTCATGGAATCACAGAGGGAGGAAGAGTTTGTATTTCCAAGGACAAAAGCTCAGGAATAAGGCCCTTGAGTTTTGTTTCAGTCATCAGGAAACGGAAGAGATCAGATCCACATTCACGCCTCCTTTAGCTCCGCCTTCTTCCAATCAATGAGTGACATCATGGTGGGTTGGCCAATAGACTCCGCCCATTTTCAGCCTAAACTTATGGACGTGTTTGTGTTTCTTAGAGGTGCGTTATATTTATCGCTCTGTGACAAGTCGGTTGTGTTGTGTTGTGTTGTGTTGTGTGGAGTCTCTGGACCGGGCTGAATGCAGAGAGCAGCCTGATGTTAGCAGGAGTGAATGCAGATTGACGATTTTAATGTTAAATAAAAAGCGACCGCTCTGCTCGGTGACGGAGATGATGTTTGATCATCCAGGGCAACATTCTTCTTCTTCTTCTTCTTCTTCTTGGATAGAAATGTTGTTATTCCTCCCGTCAGGTCACGATGGAGGTTTGACAGGAGCCAATGGGGCGGGTGCTATGCCCCCCCCCCCCCGGATGTTGGCGGCCTCTCTCCATCACTGTCGGCCCCGGGGCCGCCTGAAGAGCGAAAACATGGAAGAAATGAGGAGCTGGAGGAGGGAGGGCTGGATGGAAGGACGGAGTGAGGCTGAGGAGGAGGAGGAGGAGGAAGAGGAGGAGGAGGGGGCGAGATGTTTCCCTCCGGGCCTCCAGAGGCAGCGCTCATATCAATAACTCGATGGGAGGAGAGCCGATTCTGACGGATGATCTCCCTGACCAGGACGCCTCCTCTTCCTCCTCCTCTTCCCTCCTCCTCTTCCTCCTCCTCTTCTTCCTCCTTTTCCTCCTCCTCCTCCTCCTCCTCTTCCTCCTCCCCTTCCTCTTCCTCCTCCCCTTCCTCTTCCCCCTCCTCTCCCTCCTCTTCCTCTTCCTCCTCTTCTCCCTCCTCTCCCTCCTCTTCCTCTTCCTCCTCCTCTCCTTCTTCTTCCTCTCCCCTTCCTCTTCCCCCTCCTCTCCCTCCTCTTCCTCTTCCTCCTCTTCTCCCTCCTCCCCCTCCTCTTCCCCATCCTCCTCCTCTCCCTCCTCTCCCTCCTCTTCCTCTTCCTCCTCTTCTCCCTCCTCTCCCTCCTCTTCCTCTTCCTCCTCCTCTCCCTCCTCTTCCTCCTCCCCCTCCTTCCTGCCCCCCCTCCTCTTCCCCCTCCTCTTCCCCCTCCTCCTCTCCCTCCTCTTCCTCCTCCCCCTCCTTCCTGCCCCCCTCCTCTTCCCCCTCCTCTTCCCCCTCCCCCTCCCCTTCCTCTTCCTCCTCCCCTTCCTCTTCTCCCTCCTCTCCCTCCTCTTCCTCTTCTTCCTCTTCCTCCTCCTCTCCTTCCTCTTCCTCTTCCTCCTCCTCTCCCTCCTCTTCCTCCTCCCCCTCCTTCCTGCCCCCCCTCCTCTTCCCCCTCCTCTTACCCCTCCTCCGTTTCCTCAGCCCTGGCAGCCGTCAGGTGGCCTGGTGTTTCTGGCTGAAGCAGCCGCTTGGTGTCACGCTTCAGCTCTGTGAAGAGAAGCTGCAGGAGGAGGAGAGCTGTCAGGAGCTGCTCTGGGGAGGCGCGAGTTGGCGCGAGGAGGTGCGAGGTGATGCGTGGAGGCTCCTGCTGGGTGAGAAGGGATCCAGCAGCAGAGCAAAAGGTGAAGGAAGGAAGCCAAGATACGTTTTGGCTGACAGCAAAATGGCCAGAGGAGGTGAGGAAGAAAGAGAGGAGGAGGAGAAAAGTCTGAGGAGACAAAGGTGAGGAAGATACTGTCTGCTTGTCTCCTCCTCTCCTCTCCTCTCCTTTCCTTCCATGTTTATATCCTTTCCTCCATCTCTTCCATTCTTCCTCCTCTCCTCTTAATCTCCTTTCTTTTTTCATCATCTTCTCCAGCATCCTTTTTGTTTCCTCTCACTGTCTTCACTTTCCTACTCTTCCTCGCTTTTCCTCCTCTCTTCTGTCTGGTAGTTTTCTTGCTAACAGAAATTGCATGTTGCACTTCTCTTTCACCCAAAACATTTCCCCTCTAACACCGTCTCCAAGGTAACTGATATAATGATCATCATCAGCGTCATCATCATCATCATATCATCATCATCATCATCATCGCGCTAATGATGCTAATTCATAACCAGCAGTGACGGGGCCATACATCATTTGTAGCTTGACCTCAGCAGGTGAGGAGCCATGAGGTGCAGCCCCCAACCCTCTCTGCTGACCTTCCAGACGGCTGCCTCGCTGCTAAATATCTGGCGTGATGACGGGAGGCGGGCGGATGCTCGTTAGCTGCCGGCGTGGCATTGGTTGGGCGTGGCTGACCTTGGGAAGAAGAGTCGGGGAGCGCAAACTATGTTGTTTGTCAGGCCCCAGTCACTCCGTCTGACAGATTGATGTGGAGTTTCAGCCAGAAGAAGAATGAATTGTCCACTTTACATCATTGATTTGGCTATTTCAAAAACGGCGAGCAGCATACTCCAGAGATTGATGTAAAATTTCACCTGGCACGTCTTTTCAAAAGGTAAAACATCTCATTAAAGTTCAGCAGTTCCGACCAAACATGCAGCAGCTAGTTTTTTAACCAAACGAACAGGAGGCACCTGTGCATTTGTTGGGGACTATTTTCATCAGCGTATTAATCCGCCTGCTGAAGTGAGTGTTCCCTGTAGTAGGACAGCGAGTGAGAATAAACCACAGCAGCTGTGCTCATGATAATAAAGGGAAATATGTGTTTTTAATAGTTTTTGGCCAACACTCGTGCTCGGTGGCTCAGAGCAATAAGACACATCAGGCTTTGGAAACACAACAGATAAAACAGCAGTCGTCCAATCACAGCTTAGCAAGTCAAGCTTTTCTTCACATGATGGCCATAAAATACCTCTACGACTGACGGCTGACCAATTTAATCAAAAGCACAAACATAATGCTGCTTTAAAGGGAAACAGTTAGCATATCATTAGCTCTGTGTGTCATGTGTGAGTGCATGTTTAACCCTCAGAGAGTCAAGTCGAAGCTCGTGTTAGCGGCTCGTTGTTTTCCTGTGTTGGTCGGCGGACGTACGTTATGAATTATGTGTTACTGTATTTTGTTCAATCAAAAAAGAAACAAAAAAACAACACAAACAACAACTTCTACTGTCGATTTTAGTATTTTATCATTCATGTTTGAGTCCCATTGAGTCATTGAATCATCAGCCCGAGGCAGAACTTTGGCTCAACAGCTGAAATCATCTGTGTTCAGGTGTAGCATGTTAACGCTGAGCTCTGGTGTTTACAGCCGATTGTTTTTTTCTCCTAAATCTATTTCAGAGCGTCGTCGTCTCTCCACATTATTGTAATGAAACCCGGCAGATTAGATCTGGACCCCTTTATCTACCAAACAGGTCAGATCCATTTAGTCATCACATATTCCTCCTCCGCGCTCTCATTTTATTTTTGTCTGATTCCAGAAGCTGCTGCAGACTTTAATGTGTGTTTTTTTGTCATTTGAACAGAGAGGCTGTGCTCATCTCCAGCAAGGCCAGACTCTCTTTTCAGAGGAGACAGTGATCTTTCATACTTTTAGTCTCTTTCTCTGAAGTCCTTGACACCTGAGAGAAAAAATCCCATTTTCACTTTTTCTTCTCGCTGATCTTTGATTCGTTGTATAGAAAACTGAGACATTTGAAACCATTTTTTCTTCCAAGGCTACATGACTGTACCAGCAGATTTATTCCATTAGCTGCAACTTATGTACACTTCACATTCCTGCTTTATGTTTACAAGTCATTATTAGTTTGATCGCCAACCTTTCAGACAGCCGCTGCATTTCAGTTTACTACGAAAAGCTCTCAACACTCAGAGAAAAGATGAATATTTCATCACAGTCAACGGCAGAAGACCATCAGAGTCCGTAAACTGAACCGCAGACCGTAATAACCTGCTAATAGACAAACTTTGGAGTTATTTCTAACAAGATTTTCTTTTCCAACCTGTCAGTCTTGGTTTTATTGACACCAGCATGGAGGGGAAGGTGGATCTGACCTGAATGAGCATCATGTTGTCTTGAAAAAGATGTGAAACTAACGACTGAGACCACAAACTCATCAGGAAAACGTTTTCTGAGCTGATAAATCAGGGAGAAGACGTAGACTTCAAAACAGTCTGACTTCTTTTTACAACCTCTGATGGTTAACAGATGAAAATAAACTTTTTAATGGTCTATGTGCACTTTTATAAAGCGTTTATGATCTGAACTCAGTCATGACTCGTCTTGTTTGTGTAGTAAACTGAAATTTACACAGATTTGACACAGATGTTGGTGAAATCGATGACATTTCGTTTTTTTTTTTTTTTTTTTGGAGTTTGGAAGTTTTTATTTCCGGTTTCTTGTTGCTTTGCTTTGTTAAAATGAAAAAAAAAAAAAAAAATCCCCGGAGAATCTGAATAAAAGGCATAAAAGACCAACAGCTCTGTAGCTTCATGTGGAAACCCAAACAACGAGCGCTCCGCTGATGTAAGGAGGGAAGAAATTTACGGTTCAAACCTCAGCGGCTGTTTCTGTTTTCCTGCTCCAGCAGCAGGTGAAGTCAGCCGCTGCGGTTTGGAGCAGGAAGTTGTTGCGGTGGAGTTTAGGTAAAGAAAGCACACGGGGACCAAAGAAAACACGCTGAGCAGAAACCAAAGAAGAAGAAAACAAAACCACAAACAGAAAATACATGTGCCGAGCATTGATTTGTGTTTGAGCAGAGAATGCACACACACAGACACACACACACACACTCTCATTCAGCCTGTGTGCTCTGGAGAATCTGCAATCTGTGCACATTTTCTCCTGTGGTGAAATATTCGCTTTCCCCCGTGACAGCCGAAGTCGGTGGCAGAATTTAGTTCCACATCCGCATCTGAGCACCGCGGCTACCAAAGCTCGCCACCACGCCTGGAAATCTGTTCTAATAAGCAGAGCTGGCTGCTGAGGCACACTTACCATCCAAAAACGTCATATTTTCACGCTGAAAAGCAGACTGAGTTACGAAGTTTTCCCTCCGCTACGAAGAAAAATGTTTGGAAACTTTATTTCCTGTGTTTGTTTGGTTTTGCTTTTTGGACTTACAGCCTGAACCCAACCGGGTCTGATTTCATTTAATTCCCTCAGATGTTATCACGGTTGTGTTTCCTTTAATTTTCTTGCTCATTATTCGTTTGCTTCTCCTCATATTATATATTTTCCTCAGTGTCAACAAATCTCATGAGTTCACCCAAATTAACAACGAATATATCCGACAAACAAGAATCGTCTGTGTAGCTGAATCTTCCGAGCAGCGGGGCTCCATTGTTGTGCAAAAAATAATAAAAAATAAATAAGAATAAAAACACATCGCTGTTAAACTGTTCCTCCATCACAATGGAAACACACACTGCCCCAAATATTTACTACAGCTCCACATGTGGAAGGATCCGCTTGAGAAAATGAGACACGCCCCGTTTCCTTTTGGTTCTCTGATGAAAATGACAGGAAACAGGAAATTACTGAAGCTTCTTTTTAATAACGAGCTCTGAGCCGAGAGCTGACGGGAAAATGCAGAGAGACAGATTTACACACTTCAGATTTGGATCTTTGGTTAGAAGATCATCAAAGTGAAGAAAGAGCCAACCGCCGAAGACTTAATGTTGCATCTTGTGACATCACAAAGTTACACAAGTCCTGACGGCTGGTGTTAAGGCCACACGGAGGGCTACCTTTAGACCGTGTGGACCTTAAACGACCACCTTTAGTCTGTAGTTTAAACTTTTAAACAAACCCTTCCTGTTTGGTAAAAAAAAAAAAGCTTTATTTATTCGAGCTTTAATTAAACTCAACAACACAAATCAAACTTTGCACAAAGATTCAGTCTAGGGAAGAAAAAAAAAACATAACAACGAGGCCGTGTGAATAAAATCTTTGATCAGATCGGTGGGGAGGTGAATTCAGATGGCAGCATCAACGTTTGTCCTTGTAACCTCAGTTTCATTCACAGTGTGAGTTTTACACATTTTATATCTGAAGACATGAGAGCACTAGTGCTGTCACGGCGTCGGTGTGTAACGTCCTCACTGATATCATTTGTTTGTTGTTGTTTGTTTGGTCGATTTGCAGTTTTGAATTTAATACGAGCAGCAAACAGCTGTTTTCTATAGCTTAAAAAGTATATAAAGTCCCACCGCCTCCTGCGTCGTCACGTCTTTGTGGGCGTTGTGTCATGGCTCAGCGGGCGGCGTTCAGGTGAGAAGAACGTTTTCATCTGAAGACGGAGATGAGGTGAGGACACGTTTGAAATCACACGATGGTTTCCAGCCGTCACAGAAGTTTTTATGTGGCTGTCACTGTCCTCACAGCTCCGAGGCCGGACTTCTTTCTGCCGGAACCAGACCTGGAGGATCCTACGAGCTGCTTAGAACTGCTTCTCTTCTCCTTCATGTGTAAGTTACTTTATACTTCATCATGTTACATTTTCAGTTTGGCGGGCAGTTTTCGTTTATCTTTAGTTTCTTGATGACTATGCCGTTTAGTTTTAGGTATATTTTTGGTCATCTGAAATTAATCACTTTCTGTCTCGTTTAAGTTTTGGTAAATTTAGTCGACTAAAGTCTAAAAGGTTTCATTTAAGTGCAGTCCATCATTTAAAATCTCCGCTCATTGGGAACACTAACTCTAAGCTGTCAAAGTGGAATGGGATTGAAAACTGCTGAAGATGTTTCAGATCTGTTTAGTTTTTGGTTTTTCTTACTTTCTGCTGCTCGTCTCTGCTGACCAAGTTTTGCCAAGATATTTTCGCAGAGAAAAGCTGTTTTTGATTTCTCTGAAGTGTTTGATGGCCTTCCGACCACCTCCAGCAGAGATCCGCTCTGAGTGGCTGACGGTGATGACTTTTTTTAATTGGTTCTTGTTTTTTTGTCTTCGTTCGTTGACGACCATTTTGATGAAAACTTTTTGTGATGAAAGTAACACCGTTCAGAAGTAACAGCGGCACAATAACCTCAGCTCACCCCTTTTTACTGATATTATAGATTCATTTGGCAAATGTTGCTCTCATAGCTGGTTAACGTTTAGCACAGCGATGCTAATGTCAGCTAACGGTTGTGGTTTGATTATTTTTGTCGTCTGTTATATCTGAAGTTTAAATCTGTCTCTGGAAAACGCTTGTCCTTCCTCATGTGATTGGACGTTTCATCATCAGCTCAGTTTGAAACCACATTAGATCAATAAACATGCCAGCAGGATATACATCCAAACATCTGATGCCTAATTGCCCCTAGTTGCCCCGCCAGCCACCACAGACAGATTAACCCACACGGATCCCGACAGCACAGGATGACATCACTAAGCCGGCCAATGAATGAGCTACTTTGGTTGTAATGAGTCAAAAAAAAAAAAAAAAAAGTGTGAACAAGAACGCACACACCAACACACAGACACACACGTCTTTTAGTCAGTCACTGAGTCTGCAGGTGACTCATTTCCTGTCAGATTTCCTGCAGGACAAACCAATCAGTGTGCAATTTCCCCGTTTCACCTGCAGACTGACATCAGCCTCACCTGGCTAACAACGCTTCCGTCCGCTCCCCGTCTGCCGCCGCCGCCGCTCCACTCGCCTCGACAGTTTGTTTTTGTCTGCGAGGAGCTTCTGTAACGAGCGCGGTAGCTATTAGCCAAATGGCTGTAATATTACTCCCCTCAGACTCCACAGTCACTTTGCTCCTCGTGTTGGCAATCTGTCTGAATGTGTTCTGTTATTGCCTGCGCTCTCCTCCACCAACAGACGTTATTAGAGAGGGATTTTTACCCCCCCCACCACCACCACCACCAGTTTTTGCATAACAGGCGAAGGTCGACACGTTAATATGCTGCTGCTGCCGTTCAGAGCAGCACCGAAGTGACGAGAGCCGGGAGGACGAGTCTCCGATAATTCAGACGTCCTGACAGAAACACGGAGGATGAAATAACCGCCACTGGATCGTGTTGCAGGCCTGAGCGGTCGCATCATTATGCAGCGGTTGGTGCTGGCAGCTGGTACAATGGTGTTCAGCTCGGCACCGCACGCACACACCGTTATGGCTTTAATAAGCTTTTAGCAGGGAGCTGCTGCTTTCCAGACATCTTGTATTTACTCTTCCAGGCTTTCTCCTGAGGATTAATAAAATGTTTCAGATTCCGGTTCTCAGACGATTTAAAACCATCACACTTACAGCTCTAATGTTTTTGAATTCGATTGTTTCGTTGTTTGAAACTACGACATAAAATGCTGTTGATATAAAGCTCCAGCAGCCGTTTTAGGGAATATTTCCTGAGTTCTAGAGGCAGGAGGTGTTTTTTATAACACTATGATGTCACAGTGAAGTTGACATTCCACCTTTAGGACAAAAAATGTCATCCCTTCATTTGTGATGAAATGATGAATCGTCAAAATCGAACATTAACGGATTAGATCAAATAAAACCGAGTCAGAGAAGGTGAGGACATTTAAATTTCTCTCTGGTGAAGCCGCTCCAGCTGTGCACAAGAAGCTCACGCCTTCAGTTACATAAAAGAAAGAAAGAAATCATAATTAGTCTGGTCGAGTCACATTCACACTGTGAAAGGTTAACGCCACAGCACACCCGTTGTTTCCTTCTGTATCTCAGAGTTTTAATTTGGTTTCATTTTTAGAGAATCAGTGATGTGGATCTGTTGGACGTCACTTCCTCCGTCGTCCAATAATTAGGACTTTTCTTTAAATGAATAGAAATCAAATCTGTGGACACAGCGATAAAGTCTCCACCAAACCCGACCTTCGTCTTCCTGCCGTTGTGTTGATTATTTACTTCAGTGTCAGTTTGTCGAGCAGGAAATTGCATTACACACTTGAACATGTAACTGTTAGTCTGCCTCCCCTGAAATAAATCAGGGGACATAACAAACAATAGAGAAGAAAGAAACAAGAGCAGCAGAGACTGTTTGTCAGGCCAAAGCCCAGTATGATTTTATTAAGCCTCAAACACGGTAGTTCCAAGAAAAAACTCAAAAGGCGTGAATTTAAAGTACGTCACAAAAGTAAAACGGTACAGGTGAGCACCACAGCTGGGGGGTTGGGGGGTTAGGGGGGGCACACCTGAAGGGAACAGGACGCCAAAATCTTTTTTTGAAAAGCTGGAGAGTCGAGAAACAGACCGTTGTAGGTTGAGAGTGAGACACACACACTGCAAATAGTGCAGCTCATATCGTTTCATATCTGCAGAGAGCAGAAAACTAATTTCTCGTATTTTCCGTCGCAACAGTTATTGGATGATTCTCTGGGAGGGATTCTGCTGAAGCCTCCGACTCACCTTTCTGAAAAAAAAAGAAGAACAAGCTGTCGGGGAAACCACGCCCACTGTGTGTGTTTGTGTGTGTTAGCAGTGTTAGTTGTGGCCCGAGGATCAGGAACATTATTACTAAGTGAGAACATTTTGGGGCAAATTGAGGAAAACGACGCTGTGATCAGTCACATCTCAGAGAAAGACGGACTTCCTGCTTATTTCAGATCCGGTCGTGGTTGTTGTGGTGGTGAGAAGTGAGTTTTCCATCCATCTGTATCTGTATTGTCCATTTCCCCTCATCATGGTCAAAAAATTATCCTTATCTGAGTTTGGAAAAAAAACCAACCTAATTTTATTTAGCCTAGCAGGGTTAGCGTCGTGTGGGGAGATAATGTCGCTCCACTAAAATGGCAGAAGTCCCCGAGGACGGCTGCAGATATTGTGCAGGACGGCGAACGATCCTGCAGGACTTTAAGTCCTGCACCAAAACAGCAGCAAAAAGTAATTAACACTAAGCCACAAAAAAAAAAGAAAGAAAAGAAGTTACTGAACAACTTCAACAGCAACAAAACTCAGAACTTTATGAAATAAAATAATGTGATGTTTTTTCTTCTGCTATCTTCAGATCCAGACGCCTGTTGTGAAGTAAAATTCAAAAATGAAGCTGAAACTGACCAAAGTGTTAATACTTTGAATAAACTCTCTTCCAGCAAGCATCAGTCCGAGCGCTCCCAAAAATGGATCTGCTCTTCGGGCCTAATTGGGCCTGATACAGATCTAAAACCCAAAATATGAAAATCTGATCCACCTCCGGCATTTCACTACTTTCTAATCACCACACCATATTTGATCTTCCATCCTCCGCTCACCTTCAGCCCATGTTTCAGAGATTTTCCATTTCCTCGTCGTTAGTTAGTCGTCATTAGCAACATGGAGGAGGCAGAAAGGCGGCGGGGGGGGCATCAGGTTGTGGAGTGTTAAAACCCCCTGTGGTCCGTCTGGAGGACGAAGCAGAAATTAAAGTCTCGCTAATTAGTGAGTGATAAAAATAGTTGTGGGAACGGGTGGATCTGGATCACAGTTTTTACTCTCCTCCGTTCTGACACCGCGGAGCTGCGTTCTGTGTGTGCTTCACTTCTAGAGAAGTCAAAACAAATTAATCCAAAGTGCTGGAATTAAAGACAAACAACACAACGGCTGAGTTAGTTTAAAGATGGATGTTTATCTGAAGCGATATCTCAGATACAAACACAGCTTTGTGTTTCTGCGTTTATTTTATTTCTGCCTATCATAATGTTGGATCAGGGATGAAAACGAGGAATAATTCGTTAAACTCTGTGGCTGTAAAAAAAAAAAAAATCTTAACGAGCATTTGATTTTTCAGTTTTGAAGACATTTTGTCCAAAATGCACATAATTGGTTTTCTTTTCAGTTTCATACATTTTCAGGAGAGAAATTGTTTATTTCACTTTAGCTGAGAAGAAAAGATTGCCTTTCATTCGAGACCAAAACTGTAATTTTTCACATTACATGTGAAAATATCTTCAGGAGCTTCGAGAAAAGAAAAGAAGAAGAAGAAAGGGGAAAAAAAAATTCATTGAAAAATAAATTCTGCCCCCGCAGGAAGCAACAAACCAGAACTTGATTCAAGACTCAATTAAATAATTCTGTGCACAAGTGAAATCATTTTAACTTGTTTATTTTTGAACAGAACAAGATGTGATTGTTCTCCTGAACGCCGGTTCACAGTTCATCTGCAGTGGACGCCATCTGGGATTTAAATTCATACCAATACACAATCTTTTTTTTCACTGACAGTCGGTGTTGTTTCTAATATTTCTTTCCATTTATTTTATTATCAGCTCTCAATTTTCCAACCTCCGTCTTAAATTTCTGTTTATATTTACATCAATCAGCCGGAACATTGATGACTTGGTTACCACGGCAACCCGTCGCATTTTCCACCATAAATTAGACCGACGAAATGACGAGAGGCCGCGGCGACGGACGCACAACACGTGATTGGATCATTGAGAGCAGGTCAGGGCTCCATCTCCTCCCATTCAGCTCCATCGGGCGGAGGTAATAACTATTGATCGCACATATTCAAACAGATGAATAACATCATCACCTGTTATTTAACCTGATCTTGGGGGGGGCAGACAGTTGTCTGGTTGTTCCATCAGTGTGTGAATGTGTGCGTCTGTGGTGGATGTGCTGTATACGTGTAAAGAAATGTGGTTTCCACTGTAAAACACTCTGACCGGTCGATTGGACTTTATAAGTGCAGTCCGCGTTAAGTTGCCGGCAGTTCTCTTCTTCACGGCCTTTATTGGCAGAGGAACACTGACACCAAGAGCCAAAAGGTGAGCACAATTCATACACAACACAAACAAACAACAACAACAACACTCGTTCGCTCGAGGAGATGATAATCCTTAATGAAACCAGAGGCCTAAATGTTCAGCACGAAGCAGCTCATTATGTTTGAATTAAAACGCACAGACGCAGTCATTCCTTTAAAGATGATGTGTATTATCTTCGCTTGTTGGTTTAAATTAGTTTGATTTTATAGACCAATACATTATGTAAGCTTCAGATTAGCCCTGTGAACAGCAAAGCTCATCCCATTGGCTGATGCTTTATCTTGTTTAAACGGAAACTGTTTGCAGGAGTCTTTGAATTGCAGTAAATGACTAATAGATTTTATTTTGCAGTATTCATGGGTCTCTGCTCTCGGGGGGATTTGGAGATAAAATATTGTCATCATCTGCATCAAACTGAGTGAAGAGCCTGGAGAGACTTCTTGTCAACAGATTAGGAATCACTCGAAGTGAATTGTCCTCATCATTAATATGTGCATAACATGAACGAGCCAGCACGCCGCCGCCGCCACTGATGAACAATGAGGCTGTTTCATCTTCAGCTGAGTGTGACTCTGATGAATATTCAAGCGAAGGAAACTCGTCTTTAAACGGTACACACTGAGCCTCTTAGCTAAATCAGCACTCGCGCCTTTATTAACATAGAAGAATCTGTAATTATGCCCCATCGCATGTTAGCTTTGCACAACACTAACACAAAAGATGCAACACGAGGAAAAGGACTTATGCGTGATTAGAGCTACAGGAGCACATTTCCATGTATTAGAAGAAGAAGAAGCGGAGAGTCGGTGTGCTCACTGTAAAAAACAAAAACAGGCTTTACGTTGAGTCTATTTAACCGGCGGGACATTTCAGGAAGGACAGAAACATGGAAGAACAAGAGCAGCTGAACATTTTCAGATCAGGATCCGTCCAAAATGAAGAACATTATTCTGTGTGGACGGGCCGCAGCAGCTCCACCAAAGAGTAGAGGAAGTTCATGAACATACTGTTAACTCCTTTATTACTTTGAGTCAGTTTAGATTTTTTCCTCACAACCTCTTCAGAGTCAGTAACCTGAATATTTATAGTATTTAGAGCTGTAATCATTTTCACCATCAATGAAATATCACAGAAGGTCAAAATTTCACGTCATATGTTTGACTTCTTCTAGAAAGAAGAAGAAAAAACAGCAATTAAGTAATTGAAGTCACATTAAATGTTGTCATGTGATTTGAACAACCATTTTATATAAATGTCATAATGAAAACATAAACTTCAGTAATACGACAGCAGGCCGACTGTAAACGGCAAAGTAAAGAGATTTTCTTATTTAAAAAAATGTAATTAAATGTAAATGAACTTAACAAGACCTTTATTGAATAAACAGGAGACATTTTTTACAGTGTGCAACAGACAGGCTGCAACTGAAGATCTGTGGACTGAAGAGATTATCTGGATTTATCGGCTTTGGCCATTTTTACAGAGATTTTCATTTTTCCCCGATCGGTTCGACGGAAAACAAACCTGCATGAATGAAATCAAACAGTCCCCCTTTACAAATGGAAGATGACTGGATCTGATTCACCTTCCTGATAGCGGCACCAAAGAGGATTTTGTTGGAGTGGAGTCCGCGTCGAGCTCGCATGTGTTCGCCGTCATCAGTAACAGAAAACTGGAGATCTCCAAACAAACATCATGAGGCGAGAAGATAAGATGGACACACTGCAAAGAGAGAGAGAGCAGAGCAGAGGATTAAACAGATTAAACACCGGAGTCAAACTGTCAGAGCTGCACGACACCTCCTCACACACAAACCCACAACAAAGCAAACACAACAATCCAACCAGAATAGGAATAAATAAAACACGTAAATGTGCCAATTAAAGAGAAATTTAAGAAGCAGATTATTGAAATACAGCACAAAATATTTAGTATGTTTGATAAATTACAAAAAAAAGAATTAAATATGTATTTATCCAGTAAAAGTCTGAACTGTAAATGATTTAAATCATAATTTATCAATTCAAGGAGCTCAAAGTAAATTAATTTTGTTCCTGTAAAATTTTGACTTTATTTCATTATTTCATGATTCCCTGGGAAATAAAAACTGTACAAACACAAAAAATATAATACTGAAAAATGTCCTGTATGTTTGATAAAAAGAAAAAAAAACCTGAAGGGTTAACATAACCTTTTTTTTTTTTTTTTTTCAATCATCAAAACACATTTCACAACATTTTAAGTAAACAGCTGAAGTGTCATCACGTTTATTTCACTCACGTAACCAGCGACATGAACGTCCTTCGCCGTCATCTGGGTGATGACCTTTGACCTTTTCCAGTGAAGGAGCTCCGTTTAGTGTGTTGTTAAAATCAAGTGTGTCGATAAGTACACCGTAAAACAGAAATGTGTGAATAAATTCGTACTTCAGAGGAGCCAGTTGGAGTCGAGGTTTGGACTTCTCCCCGCGGACGTTTTTCTGGACTCGTCCAACTGCGAGGAGACTGGAGGGATTAGGTAGCCCATCTGGTCTGGGGATGCCTGCGGATCCCCCGGGAGGTTCTGGGAGACGTCTGGAGAGAAGGAAGTCTGGGATAGTTTATTTAGCCTGCTAACATGAGCTGGATTAATGCCGTTTGTCAACCATTTAACTACTGATAAGCGTTTTTTTACCAGATGGAGGCCCTGATGAACCATTTTATTGTTTGGCAGCTTTTAAAATTGGGATTATATGATATTTAATATCAGCATTTTTAATAAATGTTTAACTGCGTTTAGTTAAATAAGTAGCAGACGGAAGATTGAAATGTCAGTCAAATATGACTAAACTAAAAGCCGCTGCTTTTTAGTTTGGTCGTGCGCCATCTTGGATTTTTTTTTAACCGGACGAAACAAGCGTTCGTGAGCAGAAAGAGAAGTGGGACTAAACCGACCGATGATTTCTGCAAACTGATGCGGGTGGAAAAACGAAAACGTAAATAACTTTGACACCGACGCTCTTCTATAAAGCCGGCAGCTCCTTCAGGGCCTCGAAGGGTTTTTACTTCCTTCCAGAGGAAGAAGAAGGCGAACAGTTCATTAAATCCTGCATTCTGTTGAAAGCTTTTAAAAATTACCGATTTAATTGTTTTTGACTGGACGGCGACGACACGTAAACGCTGTTTTCACATTTATCTGTATTAGTTTGGACAGAAGCAACCAGAGCAGTGAACTGATGCTGCAGGAGTGTGTGTGTGTGTTCTGTCTTCTGTTCAACTTCAGCCCTGCAGGCGCTGCCTTTGGCGTTCCAACCTCTGTCCAACCACACACAAATGCACAAACACACACGCACACACAGCTGCTGCTTCTATCTCTGTGAGGACTCTTCGCCTTTCTCAGGAATCTCCCCAGCTAAATCTCACCCGCACCTGAACCGGAGTCTCACCTGAACCCTCGAAACGAGTCTCAACCCTCCAGCTGCTCTCTAAACTTGTGAGGCCCCTCAGAAAAAAAGGTCCGCACCGATGAGGACTAAAAACCGAAGCGGTCCTCACAGAGATACTTTTCCAAGCGAGCGTCAGGGCGGATCAGAGCTGATGATTTTTTCCACACAGGGTCCTCCGGGTCGCATCCCAGAAGCTCTCTCTAGCTAAGAATTTTTCCTTTACCAAAGGTTTGGTTTTAACTTTTGATGCAGTCAGGCTCGCTGCCCCCTCGCCAGAAAACACCACCTCGCAGTCCTTTGGCTGTGATCCATCACCTCATCTGACTCTGGGTGAGGAAGCCAGGTTTTGATTCCTAATTACACCTCCTCATGTTCCCCACTATTTACCCCGATAAAAGCTGAGCTTCACTTCGTGTTCCCTCAAAGACTGAAGAGGCCGTATTTAGATTTCAAAACACAGAAATGTGAACAAGAAAATAAATGCAACTGCAGTGTCCAGGCGATGGGACCTGAGGCTCAGCGAGAGAGGCCCCCCGTCTTCCCCGAGTCCCAAACAGCCATAAACATAAAAGGAGCTCAGAGTTGGATTAACAATATTTATTGACTCCGAAATGAACAAAAAGAGGCTTCAGAGCGAACTGAGGCCAAAAATAACCTGACTTAGGGAGCAGCGCTTACCTGTTGTGAAATAAACAAACCAGAAGACACCCACTTACCTCCCCAATCCGGAGAAGGCTGTGTAGGCAGTCAACAATTACCAGAACCAGAAAGAAATAAAACACACAACACAACAACAGCGTTGATGTTTCTGTCTTAATCTGAGAGCGAATTGATCCTCACGTCACCGCTCTCCAGGTGACGATCAGAAGCTCGAGCTTTTAACAGTTGTACCGCTGAACCTGAACTTTTAACAGGTGAGATCCTCGGCTCCTTTCAGGTGGCTGGATCTCGTCTAATCAGTCTAATCAGTACGACGTACTCCGCTTTTTTAATAGTGGATCTTCAGTTGGGTTCCAGAGCAGCTCCTGTTTAACTCCTGAATAACATTGAACTCTGACCGTCTCCAGTGATTTATTTTGACTCTCTGAAAACTCCTGTAGGTGCAGAAGTTTAAATACTGAATGCAGGATACAGCCGATCTTTGGTGACCTGAAACACCCAAAAGTTCCGATAAACTAAAATGACTCATTATTGTTTGTAAAAACCTAAAGCAAACACTAAAACTCTGTTTTTAGAGCTGGTTTGATCGAATTACTGTTTTACGGGCAGCTGGTTTTGTCCATCTGCGTTTCTTCACAAGTTGAAGGTCGTTCTTTTTGTTTTTCCTCCATGAAATCTGTCGTTGTTCCAAACTCGGATGATTAAAAACAAAAAAGTAAATGACAGCTGAGGTGAAAATGTCCATTCTCTAAAAATCCTGCGTTTTGGAAACTTCAGGTTTCTGCAGACAGATGCATAATTGTTTGCCAGCTGTTGTTTTTCGCTCGTGTATTATTCCATGGTGAGCGTGTCTTCCAGATTAATCCTTTGTATGAGTGCGCACTTGGCAGAAAACTGATTCTGACTGTGGATTTCTTGGCTGACGGACAAATAACAGCTCGCAGCTTTGTTAGACTGTAGTATCAGTCTGATTATTGACAGCAGCTCCTTCTTCTGTATTTTCTGCTTTGCATCCGAAAAAAAAAAAAAAGCACAGTGAGACTGCTGTTAGTTTCTGCAAAAACAAAACAAATGCTCATTTTGTCGGCCCTGAAATTAAAATCCTAAATTCAGTGTCTCTGACACTGTGTGTTCCATAAAGAAGGCTGTGATGACAACTTGTCTGTAAATGATCCTTTTTTTAATAAGTGAAGAAAGCTTTCACCCAAAACACTAAAGGTGCTAAAGAACAGAAAAGAAACAACAAAAAAGAGAACTTCCAAAGCTCATGAACTGTCCTTTTCCATCAAACCCTGAATGTTAACCTATATTTTATCAAAGTTATGGAGCTTGAGTGAAGAGATTTTCCTCTTCTTTATTATTTTTTATTTTGTAGGCCCGCACTAACACTCCAGGAAGTGAAGCTCGTAAAAACCTCATAGTGTGAGACAATAAGTTTTTATTATGACTGACAGCGTCCGTGTGGAGACGCCGCCATTCTCCACAGTTATGGGAATCCACGTTTTATGGCTACGGATGAGAGCAAAAGCATAACTTCCAGAGAATTACCGACAAACATTTCAAAGTAAGAGTGAAAAACAAAAAGACAACAGTCAGATGAGACGTTCGTTCAGCGCTGCTCTGATTAATATGCTGAACTCGTGCTGCTCATCATTTTCTTCCTGG
Source organism: Remorina albescens (assembly GCA_034769265.1). Classification (NCBI taxonomy): domain Eukaryota; kingdom Metazoa; phylum Chordata; class Actinopteri; order Carangiformes; family Echeneidae; genus Remorina; species Remorina albescens. Next base: position 3,763,868 of record CM068475.1, on the reverse strand, counting down.
TTCCAGTTTTACTAAATATAGAATAGTACAGAATCACATGTACTGCAGCGTCACATATATTTATAACTGTAGACATCAAGATTCTTTATAGTCATTGTACAAACATATAACTAAATTTAAACCTGAGCTCCGGCTCACATGAAGTTCCACCACAAATTCTGCAACAGGAAATTTGATGAAACCTGAAATGAATTCAAACTAGAGAGGTGGAGGACAAAAGAGCTGCCAGTCCGACTCTTTGAGGCGCGACCTCTCCCGAACCCCTGAAACTTTAATCTGTGTTATGTTTCAGCTCCGTTCAATCGCTGCTTCTTAAAACTTCAGCTTTTAAAAAAAAAAAACTAATTTGCCTTTTGTTGAGGGCGACAGCAGAAGTAGCGAGCCCAGCTGGCGGGAAGCTTTCTTTATTTTTATTACTGCTTTTTTCTTCTTCCTTTCTTCTCTCCATGTATTTTTTTTTATTGATGTGATTTCATTTATTCCGTATGATTTCACTGTTTGTATTGACTTGCCTCCTGCGAAGCGTCTTTGAGCAGTGTTAAAAGCGTTCTATAAATAAAGTCTCTTTATATTGTTAAAGGGGAAATCTCCGCTCAGTTTCAGTTTACGGTCTTCGACAGCCGCTGAAGAACGACACTCTTTATTTGTAGGTTGAAAACTAATGGTCGCCCTGGTGAAGTTTAAGAAAGGCGGTTGGTCTGACTTATTTTACCCTCCTCTGCTTTAGCTTTATATATTTTCAGAAGACCGACCTTTCCCCACTGACGTGTTCAGTCAGGCCGTTTCTGCATTTTCTCTTGCTCGTTGTCCAGAAACGTCAGATTGCTGCCGCGACTTTAGAGAAGATTGAATCGGGGCCCTCTGGATCAAATTACTAGCATGACAACGTGTCTGGCTGAAAGGGGCGTTGCATGAATACAAGTTCTGAACCGCCACAGAAACAAAGACCTGATTCTTATCTAAAGGACAAATACGTCTATTTCACCTATTATCCGTCCATCAAACACGTCGTTGCTGCGTGGACGTTGACGCTCGGAGAGAAAAGAAGAAAAAAGTTAATTAAACGCGGTGCAGCGGGCTTAAGGTGAATGTTAAAGAGGGGGAGGAAGGGGGTGATGGGGAGGCAGGGAGGAGTTGGGGGACTCAGATAATGAAAATAGTCCCTGAACTTGATTTCCTTAATCACTGCATGTCCCTCTTTCTGTTAATTGAAGATAATTATAGGATTTTAATTTTCTTATGTAGGTTAAAGAGGAGACTGAGAAGTCAGAGAAGACGGAATAACTGAGGCAGATGAAGATGAAGAGGCTGACGGAGTCTATTAGCGGCTCACACAGGTCGAACAACGGCATTTAAAATTTTAATAATCAGCTTTAACTAACATTTTATTGGTGTGATGGGAAAAAAAAAAAAGAGCCTTACAAATTAACGGTCTGTTTTTCATCACACAAGTGCCAACGAGCATTTGAAAATCAATAATCTTATTTTGGCTCCATTGTACTATTATTATTTCTTCTTTTGTCTTTTAAACTGAGATAATAAAAGATGCATCAAGATATATAATCTGAAAAATGACTGTGAAGCAGACACAGTAGTAAAATACACTCATAAAGATGAAAGAAGAAAAGAAGAACAAGAATAATTTAGAAATGTTTACGGTACCTGAGAGCTTTTGCAAATACATCACGTAGTTCCCTCAAAGCCATAAAGATAAAATAAAAGCAGCCAAGCTCGTTCATTTAACCTGGGGGCTTGTTTTATAATAAATAATGTTGTTTTTTTTTATTTTTTAAGGCTCAATATAAAGATACAGTGGAGACTTTAATCCGTTAACAAATATAAATGTATACTTTTTAATTTTAACATTATGTATGGACACAAAAGATTCTTTTGGATATCAAACATAAACATGTTTAAATTATGTTTAAACTGTAAACCCAAAACGTCTGATGGGAGATGGAGGACTCTGGATTTCAGGATATCATATCAAATTCAGTTTGTGTACGCAGCTTAATGTGAGTGAGAAGAGCCAACTAAAATAAAGTGGTCCGTCGGTCCAAATCAGAAATAACAGATTTAAATCTAAAGAACAGAATTCATAGAGGTGGCGTCAAATCGAATGAAAAGATGCTCAAAAACGACAAAATATAAGAATTCCACCTTTTAGTTTTTAGCGTCTTCAGACCAGGACTTAGAAAAATGGAAAGCGTTAATAAAAATTCTACTGGACGTCTTCCCAGATCAGGTAACAACCCCCCCCACCTCCTCAGCAAGCGTCTGGGCTGCTGCTTGTTTGGGGTTTAAATGTTAACTGCGCCTCAGGGAGACTCATCCTGAGCACCAGGATCATTTATACATGAAGACGAGTCAGCAGAAATTAAGCTGTGAACGCTGCTTCCTGTCTCTTTGCTCCTGTTTTTTAAGTACAGCCCTACTTTTCTGCGGACACACGCCTTGATCTCGATCCAGTTTCAGTGGCTGGATGATTTATATCGCCTGTTTTGCAATAAATGACTTGTCTCTTTGTGGATTTCTACCAAACACGGTGTTGATTTATTCCCATCAGCCTGAAGAAATGTACCCAGATTGCAAAATTAAACTTCTTGGTCATATATTTCCAGATCTGGGTAGACTGCTCGGCCGACGACGAGGTCTTAACTCTGCTCAGCATTTCTGCAGAAGAAGCAATAAGAGACGACGACGTGGAACCAAAAGGTGGGCAGAAAGATTTCAGCGAAATTGGCCAAAATGAGCATCTTCCAAAATGCAAAACAAATCAGAGAAAGTTAAAAAGATGTGATCTGATCTGCATTTTGTTGTCTTCTCCTGTTGTGGATGTTTGTGGTGCTCCAGCACAAACAAGGTTGTGTTTGTATAATGTGTGCGCACAGCTGTTGACTTCCACTCCAGGTTGTGAGCTTTTCGAGGCTGCTGACCAAACTAATGGTGCAGAGCGCAGCATTCTGCAGAAGCTAAATGTTTGAAATGGCTCCCTGATATTTGTAATATCAGAGCGGTTTGGGACAAAGTGGATGTGTGAAAGAGGTAAAAAGAGAAGCTGCAGCTTTAATACGAGTCCGTTCACAGACGGTGAGCAGCAGATAATGCTTTGTGTCGCCTCGACATTGCTTCAGAAACATGAAGAAAGCGCAGGTATTTGTCTTGGAAATGGACGCCGAGTGCAATCACAGCCTTTCTTTTTGTTGTGTGTGCGTGTTTGTCAGATAAAGTGGTGTGAGCTCGGTCAAATGGAGCAATCATGAAAAACTGACCGTCTCCCCCCCTTCCCCTCCGTAGGGAAGACGGCGTGTCAGAAAACGGACCACATATCCAGTAATTTGAGTTTATTTACGTGACTCGTGTGTTGGCGAGGACAAAACAGAGCGGCGCCGCAAAGTGCTGATTGATCTTTCAGAGGCAATCACGACGGGCAGCGAGTGAGAAAATAGACCCGCGGCATCTTGACGGTCTCATCTGTGAGCGGGATTACCTGGCAGCCTCCGACCCCTCACCTGTCAGGCGCCGCCACCGCCGTCTGCAGGTAAAGAACACGCCGCCGCCGGTCAGGGCTATTCCTTCTCCACCAAATGGCTCTTTAGCCTCATTTGGACACGATTTCTTCTGTGAGAGACAAGGTGGAGTAAATATCACCTGCACGGCTCTCATTCATCGCTGCATGCCGGCTACTAAAGAGTGATTTAATGTTTAAAGACTGGACATTAATGAAACCACCACAACAGATGTTCCAGGCTGTTTTACCTCATCTGGCCTCAAACTGAAAAATGGATTAGATGCCAAAAGGCTCAAACATGACAAAATATGAGATGTTCACCTTTTTGGGTTTTTTATTTATACACCAAGAAGGGTCAGCAGAAATTGAGGTTTAAATTTTGGCCCCGTCTGCAGTGCAGAACATTTCCCGTGTTGGTCCAGATGTTGAGCGACTACCGGACCAGAAACGAAACACAAACACGTAGCCCAAGTGTGCAAATGTTGTATTTACATTCATGGAAATATAGAATTAATCTGCCATTCACGTTTGAACAGTCTAATTCTCTTTATTTTATCTTTAACGTGTCTGGAAATTTCCCACAAGTGAACATAATTTGTTCAGGTTCCAAAGATATTAAAACTATAATGACATCAATTCGAGAAAAGCAGCAAATCTCACTCTCTCATTTGAGAGACAAAATACTTTGACATTTTTCTCGATGATTAATTTTTGATTCATTATGAAAATGGCTGCACTAATTGTTTCAGCACAACTGTCATGTCTATAAATTAATCACCTGTGATGCATTAAATCTGTTTACTTTCTTTTCACTCCTAATGTGTCAGAAAGCCGTCACTCTTTCTGTCTCGCTGTGTAAATTTGTTTCGCTGTCACAGATAAATCAGAACTTCTCATCTTCGCCGACTGCGGTTGTGTTTGAAAGTGGGAAGAGAATCCAGCTTCCATGTTTTCAGAAGTGCAGCTCAGAGACATTTCACTTTTCCTCTTGATGCAAAGTCAATATGGTGTCCATCCCAGCAGGCCCGACGTAGCAAACAGCACAAAAAAAAAAGAAAAAGAAGAAGAGTCCTAATCTCCAAAGTGCAGCACAGAGGGCTGCTGCTGTCAGGAGACTCTCTCTTTACTTTCTTTTTTTTATTTAGCTCATCATCAGATCCAAGATGTCAGCCCGGAGTGGAGTGGTGCAGAGCCTCAGAAGCTGCCTTTGCCACTGCTGCTGCCAGGCCCCGAGCGAGCTGCCGCAGCCTCTGCCCCCCCCCCCGCCTTCCTTACATTTTATCTCCTGCTTTTTAATTGACTCGCAGTGTGATGGAGAAACTGTGAGCGGCGAGGGAGCGGAGAGGAAAGTGATGTTCCTAGATGTGGAAGACAGTTGTGGGAGGGCTGTGATGAAAAAATAATGCTGCTAGTTACATTCTATTACACAAAATACGGAAGATGGCAATGAAGTCCCTCTGCAACATTTCCTCCTTAATATCACCATCATTGAGTGCTGCTGCTAGGAATTCTGGGACATTGCACAGCGAGGACTTGCTGCTCTCGCCGCACACTCACACACACTCTGTTAATTTATGCTGCTTTAATGTATTTTTTATACCATATTTCACCTCATCATGGATTTTATTTCTGGTTCTTGGGCTTTTGAACTCATTAACACTGTGTTAATGTGCTCTTTCATAGCTGCCGTATTATTATTGCCGTTATTATATGACCGTATAACGCGGGGATACCAACACACACACACGGTGGATTCATTCACTTTTAGTTTACAGCAAAGTGCATCGAGCTCCTCAGTAACGTGCCATGAAATTAACTTTAAATATTCATGATCTCCAGAGGATGAATGCGAATGATTCCACAACCTCCTGACGTATTTTCTTCCCCGACACCGTTAAAAACACGAAAAGGCAAAAAATGCGTCAAATTCAAATGCACATAAAAACATTTAAATACCTGATATTCATGCTGCTCACAGGAGGACTGATTTTCTTTTCCTCTGGGTCAGCTTGCGTGATTTTATTTTCTACCATAATAACACATCAACAACTCATATTCCTGCTCCCCGGTGGATGAACCTTCCAGGACATGTTTCATGATCAAAGACCAGTTTGTATCATTTAGGTTATTTCAACAAAACCTTAATTCTTTTTTTTAATTCATGTTTGATTTGAACTTTGATTTGAATCTAACCCTCATTAAAATATGTTTCAAAAGAAAAAGACGTAAAGGCTGAAAAGCTCCAGACAGGTTAAATCCAAACAACGAGCCGAACACTTGATTTCATAAAAAAAAAAAAAAAAATCATTTGAGCAGAAAATGAAATGAATGTTAAGATGACAAATGGAAAACAAGTCAGAGACTCTTTAAGGAACGGTCGTTTCCTGTACAATCTCTTTAACCTTCAGCCTTTTAGCATTGCATTAAAAAGGTTGTTTTCCAAAAATAACACTCCTAAAAAAGGAGAATAAACAGATTTCCTAAACTCAAATGCCAAATCTGTTGATGTTTCTGCAGCGATCTGACAGATTATGATATTTTGGTCAGTGAAGTGAATTTTATGAATAAACCAGTTGGTGTATTTGACACTGACATTTGACTTCCTATGAAACAAACATCTGACATTAATACTGTTTCAGACAAAACTGGTCACGATGTTTGATCCCGGATAATAACTCAGATTTCTGCTTAAACGTATTTATTATAGTTGAACTGTCATTTAATTTGGCCTGTGCAGCTGAAAAGGAGCATCTGCCCAAACAAAAAAACAAAAACGCAGCGTGTATGACAATTCAATGATAGTAGCTCGTGCTGAGCTGCAGGAGGAGCGAATTTCCTTTGAAATCGGTGAAAGTCACATCTGAGACAAAGGAAAGTCAGAGTCCATCACTTTTAATATCAAAGCAGCGGGATGGCTGCACCAAACTCAATTTAAAATCTGCACTAAATAAGCAACGAGAGCTCCTCGCTGAGTCTGACACAGTTTCATCAGGTTCACATTAAATGAAACTTTATTGATCCCTGCAGGGAGACGGTGTCACTGCAGCAGGAAAGTAATAATAATAATAATAAAAAATGAAGCCAAAATTGAATATAATTAGAATTATAGTCAATGAGTGAAGATATGCAAGAAAATACAAGCAGAAACTCATCTGCGTTCGGGACAAAGAAGGAATGAATATGAATAGAAAGGGGACAAATAAATAAAGTCTCATTTCAACAGCAAGACCAGGTAATTTATATGGCACATTTCATACTCAGGATCATTCAGACTTCTTTACAGAAGATAGATACTAAAGCAACAAGAAGTCTAATAAGAACTGAGAAGAATAAAAAAACAAAAAAAAAAAAAACACGACGCTGGAAGATCACATTATTTTACACTATTTTCTGAGATCTTGCAAATTCAGGATTTTCCACATTCAAAATGAACGAGTTGTATATGAGAGAGTCACACATGAAACTGATTTGGTTTTCATTTCCAATACAACACAAGTGTACATTTGTTTTTTTCTCTCTCAGGGTTGCGCCTTCATTATATCATCCCTGAACCAATACACTTCAAATTTTCTACATGAGAGATTTCTCTCTGCTGTTTTTGCTTTAACTGTCTCTGACTGTATTACATCTTTGAGAGCAATGTTGCAAATCAATGACCAGAACTGCTTTACGACAGTATTGGATTTTAAAAAAATTATTATTATTTATTTTTTTTTTCATTCATATGAAGGAGCAGCCGCGACAAAAGGCCACCACAGCAGTTTAGTTATACTGCGAAACACTTCCGTGGACACAGACCCTCAAACAAGTGTAAAAACAAAGAAAAAAAACAAAACAAAACAAAAAGAAAACCCAAGCAGGCCGAGACTTTTGTTCTTTGATGCAGTTCAGGTTTGAACAGCAATGATTCCTACACTTCCCATGATGCAACAGTCTGTATGACAGAGATGAGATAAACTTAATGACGTCGCAATGTCACAGTGAGCTTTAGATGTCCATTCATTCTCTTAACTTGAGCTATTTTACTAAAATATATATTTACAGTTTTCTTCTCATTTACCCGAAGTCCTGTGACAGGTGTGGTTTGGACCCAAAAGCAGAACACAGGAGAGCTGGAGACAGTTGGTCGGGGACAAAAGCAGGCGGGCTTACCAGAGAACTGACGTGGAGAGCAGGTCAGGAACAGGCAGAGTCGGCAACGGGAGATCAGGCAGGTGAAGAATGCTGGAGAGTCTCACATGACACTAAAGAACAATCCGGCAAGGAGTGAGATTGGAGCTGGTGAATATATACCGGGGTTGACTGCAGGTGTGCTGATAGCTGAGTGGGAGCAGGTATGGGGTGAGCAGTGGAAAGGTACTGAGTCCAGGGTGAGGGACAAGTCCAGGTCCTTCTTGCCTTTGATTGGTTAGTTGAGTAACTAGAAACATGTGACTTAGAAAGAAGAACACAGTAAAGTTCATTCATCCATCTTCTACCTCTCATCTGTTTCCGGGTCACGGGGGGTTCTAGAGCCAATCCCAGCTCACTCTGGGTGAGGGGGCGGAGTCACCCTGGACAGGTCTGCAGTCCATCACGGAGACAGACAGACCTACGGACAGTTTAGAGTCACCAATGAACCCAAACATGATGTCTTTGGAGACTCCACAGAGAAAGGAACCGAACCCAGGACCTTCTTGTTGTGGGGAAACAGAGCTAACCACTGTGCCGCCGTGCTGCCCCACAAAGTTTAATGTCTCAATTAAAATCCCCACGTTTCTTTTCAAACTTGTTATTTTGTTAAATTTGAAGCCTCCAGTTTGTAATTTGCTTTGACCCCCTCCCCTCCTTTCTGCTCTATTTTCCTCTAAATGGAGCATCATTTAAAAAAATGAACATAATTTTGTGTTGAAGACTTGAAACCAGAGACTGAGACTGTAAACTCATCAGGAAAGTTACTGAGATAATAAATCAAGTGAGAAGGTTTAAGGCACTTCGGCACTTCTATTTACAGGTTATCGTTTTAATATCAGCGCCGTTAAACATAAAATACACATAAAAATCGTCTCACAAGAGAGAATGTTTCGCCTCATGAATTTCCTGTCTGGTTATTTTACCCATCAACAGTTTGTGAATTTTATGCGTATTGCCCACATCAGCCTTTATGTTGTTACACATTGAAATCAAAAAATAAATATTGAATTTACACGGCTGGCGACGGGCTGGATTTTGTCTTATTGTCAACAAATCCTGCGGAATGTGCAGGAGCAACATATGTATGTGGGTCTCCTCCTTAAGCTCATAGTTTCCTTCTGAAGACGTCTTTAAAAATACCTCACAATCACAGCGGACTAACTAACGTGTCTTTGTATGGCACGTTATCATAGAAGTCATTCGACGTGCTTAAAAGGAAGCATATAAAAACTGAAATATGGCTCCACCGGATGGAGCGTTGTCTTTAAAAGGAGCTCAGCCATTTCCTGAAACTGCTGGTTAGTGTAGTTTTTAGTTTAACGCCTCTGAGTGTGCTTTTTTTTGTGTGTGTGTGTGTGTGGACTATTTTCAGCGGCGGATTAATTCGGCTTTGGTGACTATTTCGGGGCAGCGGATCGGTGAATGTGTGTGTAACTCGATCAAAACAAACCACAGTGTTTGTGTTTGTGTTGATGAAGGAACATGTCACCCAGGGCCATGCTGTGACTCACTGATGTGTTTTTAATAGGTTTTAGAAAAACAGCCGAGACACATTCGGTATCAATTGATCGTCACTTTGGCTCTTTTCACATGATGCGTTGATTGCAAGAGAAATATTGAAAGTCTCCGGCTGTATCCTTCGACGGCGCTTTATCAGAATCATGAAATGAAACATCTGCAGATTCAGTTTTGCTGGATGGGAAGCGTGGAGGCATGTAACTCACTCCCCCCTCACTCCATCCTCCTCCAGCAGCTCGCCTTTGAAATGTGGAAGATGGCAGCTGTTCAGACCAGAAATGTAGCCGGTGGCTCTCTCTCAATCTCCGAATCTATTCTCTCTATCCCCTTTGTCTTTTTTTTTTTCTTTCTCTTCTTGACTCAATTTTTTCCTCCATCTTCACTCCCTCTGAAGGCCCACACTGGAGTTTTGCTGAATAGGCAGATCATGAATCGAGCGGCGTTGTAAAGGCGGCTGCTTTCCCGGTGCGCTTTATCAAAGTCAATCCGGTGTATTAAACCCAGGGAGGAGAGAAAAGAAGAAAAAAGGCATCCAGGGATCTCTCTTCCGCCTCCTCCACACTGTAATAAGGACACTGCTCTGCCGGTTGGTTGTCAAGAGCTGCTGGGGAGTCGCCAGCTTCCTGTCCTGCGTGGGGAACCGAGAGGAAACCAGGCCTCACATGGCGGGTCCGATATCACGGCCATTAGCTATCAAACTAAATGTTGGATCACACTCTGTACTCATCCTGCTGCTTTCAGGACACAGACCAGGAAGTATGTGCGGATGAGGGGGCGGGGCTTCCCACCCGGTTTCATGTTCCTGCAGAACGAGCTGGTCGAAGGTTTGCTGCGATGCCTTCGGAAAGATTTCTTCCAGATGGCGTCATCTAAGAGACAGAAAATAACAAAGAACCCCAGAATGTTATAGTTTAAGCTGTTGATAGTTTTTCCTCCTTAAACTGCAGAATCAGCTGATCTGTCCAATCTGAACCTGATCAGATCTGGATCAGTCTGACTCTCTGACTCCTTCTGTGTGTTTATCCGTCCATTCTCATCCTCCATCTTTGATAATGACGTCTAGAGTCACTTCTCTACATCTGACGCTCCTATTGGCTCCGGTGGGTGATGTCACAGCCAATCAGAGTCTGTGGATCAGTCCTGTATGTTTCTGAGTTTATTGTGTTGACAGAATAAAGACAATCACATATTTAGAGCATTAGAGGCTTTGGAGCTGATTTTTCATCGTTAATGAGCAGAACTCCTGATCAGATAAAGATAGAAACTTCAGATTAGCTCTCTAATAGTTTTGAAATATAATTAGCTGAGTTTGCGCTGAATATGTGGAGCACTTGGTGAATTTTTTTAAAAAATGACAATTTAGGACTAAATAAGGAAAACACAATGGCATAAAAAATGACAGAAAAAACTGAACTAATTTCTCCTGTTTTCTTTAAGCCATGTTGTTAAGAACAGAACAAAAGGAAAATGTAGTGAAACTCAAAGCGAGATCATTTGTGTTCCAAAACAAGGTAATTAGAATAAGATGGATGAAACAGAATAAAGTGAACCAGCGCCGAGGCTGCAGCACAAAATCGAACCTTTTGCTGTTAAGAAACACTTTTTAATACCTCTGAGGTATTAAAGTTGCTGCAGATCCATTTTAAACACTGTAGAAAAACAATGCTTGGGGCTTGTAATGCACAGACATGGACCTAAACACATCAGTGCTGATTTGAATCGGAGCTCCGGCTCTTTATCTGACTCAGTTTTCCCCACAAAAATTGAAAAACGTAGAAAAACTGCAGCTGAAGCTCATCGGCTCCTACTTCCTGATTGAGGGCTTTAGCCCCGCCCACCACCTGCTGGCTTTAGGTTGACAGGTGAAAGGACGAAACATCAGCGAGCGTTACGTTTCCTCAAAAATGAAAAGAAACCTGAATGTCAGGTCGAGTCGAGATTCACATGAGGACGAGATGACCGTTTCTCAACTTGCAAAAAAAAAAAAACATCACACAGATGAAAGATAAGAACAAGAATGTCTATTTATGTTAATGAGTTTAAAAACATGATTTTCATTGGACGGCGCCTTTTTCACGCATCGTACGATCACATCCGAAAACGAACACACCACGCTGAAGTCGAGCGATCGCTTCAAAATGAAGACGTTTTAACTTTTGTGCTGTAACAGGAGCCGCTCTCCACATCCTGTTTGAATCCAGAGGCCTTATTTTCCACCGTCAGCATCAACCTTGTGAATCAATAATATTCTGAGCTGTTTAAATGACTCGACAGTTTGTGTTGTGGTGGAGGGCTTTTAGTCTCAGTTTCAGTTTCTGGCCTTGGACGCCACACAGATGCGGTGCCCAACTCCTCACGATTCCCTCCCGCCGCCGACTCCCCGCTCTACCTCCTTGTCAACACTTGAAAATATCAACATCTCTTCTCTGTGCAGCAGCAGGTTGAGGCCTGAGGAGCCTGAGGTACGCCGGTTCAAGAAGTCAGGATGAAAGATTCAAGTTATTAAAAAGGAAGGAGCTGCAACATTAAAGCTCGTCCTCCGTTTTAATGACATAAGAACAACACCAGGAATTTCATAATTTGAGGAAAAATAATTAGGAGGACTCCTGAGCCAGTAGACAATTATCATACAGGAGGAAAAAAAGGGTGGGGCAGGAAATGAGGAGAAACCTCAGCCTGAACTGCCACTGAGAATTTTGTCACTGTGTTTTTTTTGTCGTTGTTGTTGTTGTTCAGATGTAAACAGGATGAGACGACACACAGACGGCGTGCTTGGGATGTGACGGAGCCGCCAGCGTCATCCTGATGAGGAGCTTTGGCGTGCACGACCGAGGTGAGTGAGTGTGTGTTTGTGCGTTTACGTGATGAGCAGCTGGACTGTGTCTGAAGAGCTCAGGTGAAGATCCGATCAGTCTTCATTCGAGCGGTCAACTGAAGTTCTTGCTTTATTTACTTGTTTATTCTTTTTGTGTTTACGTGAGTTTCCTTCCTCTGGTTTAGTCGGACTAAATGTGTTTCATGACAGCTGTTTGTATAAATCATTCTCATCACGGCTGTGTCTGTGTCTGGGAGCAAAGACGATGCTCCAGGACACTCATCACCTGATGTTTAAGGATTTATGAAAGAATATTGTGGCACATTGTGATGTTGTGGGGCCGCTCTGCAGGACGGGCAGGAAGTGCAGCAGATAATAAACGCCCTAGTTTGATGCTTATATCATTAAATGTGATGTGCAAATTAGCAATTAATCTAAAATACCAGATGAAGACTGATGCAATGAATTCTGGGCCTCTGGGGCCTCGTCACTCTCCGGGGGCCCTGATGTGTCTGACTGCTGTGATAATAGTCGTTGTAAACGGAACAGGTTCCATCAGGAGAACTTCATTTATGCCTCGTTCTCGCTCTGTCACTTCCTGTAATCAGGTGATCTCCGTAACCAATCAGATTTCTCAACCAGTTAGAGCCGCTCAGAGGGCAAAGGTCATTTACATCACAAATGTGCTGATACTGTTGGAAACCGACTATAATCTAATAACATCTGATCCTCTTCTGAGCTCCGCCTGTGATGACATCACGATGGTGTCCAACCGCTAAAGGCTCACATCTCTCACTTCTTCTGAGATGAGAGAAGACTTGACCAATCGAATAGAAAGGAAGTGTTTTAGTGTTCCTTCCAGTGTGGTTCTGTCTAGATCCTCTCAGATGGAGAGGCCGTCCTCTCCGGCTGTGTTGTTGCCACGACAACCCCTCCGATTTGTAGGCAAGCCCTCTCATCCTTCACCTGCTCAGCCTGTAGCCGCCCGTCCGCTCCCTCTCTTAGCTGTGACAACAACAGTATTAATAATAAACTTCATTTGTGGCACGCTTCAAACGTTCAGCCGTCAAAGAGCTTTCGACAATCAGACAAACTTGGACATCAAAGAGGAGTAATTTAAAAAGTAAAACAAGGAGGCAGAGACAGAAGGGTAAAATAAATATCTTTGTAAAAAATAATAGGATAAAAGACGCCACATAAAAGCCAACCGACAAAAATAGGTTTTAAGAAGAGATATAACAGAGGATACTTTCACCCCGCCGCCTTTCTCTCTCTCTTTTCTCCCTGTCACTGTCTCTCGCCCGCTCTCTCATCGGCTTCCTGCTGCAGTGGAGATGAAGTGTTGCTCTTGTTTTAATTATGCAGAAGAGGCTGCAGAGCAGGACAGGACATGTTTCAGTGTCGTTGCCAATTAAGCGGCGTCACCCAGTCGTGGAGCTGGGAGCGAGGAAGAGGAGGAGGAGGAGGAGGGATAAAAGAGAGAGTTAAAGGAAATGACACAGAGAAGAGATAGAGGAAGGAGAGGAGAGAAGAAGGGGAATGAAAAGAAATTAATCAGATGCACGAGCCCTTTCCTTATTTTCCCACCAAATGGAGGCGCTCCTCATGTTTGAACTCTGACAGCGGCGGGAGTCACCGCACAACAAGCAGAAGCAACAGTGGTGGAGTCAGCGGCACGAGTAGCAGTCCTGACAATGGTGTTAGCAAAAGAAGCAGCACTGTTAGCAGCTTCAGTTTACAGGTGTTGGTTAAACATGCAGTCAGCTGAGGGTGCATTTAAGTAACATCCATCGATGCTCAAGCAATTTGGAAGCTTAAAAAAATAATGATAATAATTATAAGACCTCACATGTCCCGAAAATGTATACATACCCAGAATCTTCTGTGAAGTTCTTGCATATTGCAGAATTTCTGTGGTTAAGTTAACAGAGGTCTGCTTCACTGTGGTCCACTTCAGTCCTGGTGGGGCCTGCAGCCACAGCAGCTGATGCAGGGGCAGGAGTAGAAGAGGATATTAACAGTTGTGGTGCAGTGGCAGTAATGATCAGAGCTGAACTGAGCATCTCATCAGGTTGGTGGAGAGACCTCACTGTGTGCAGTCCAAACTCTCTCTCTCTTCACTGTATTGATCAAAAGCACACAGACTCTGTGGGCATTGATTTGCATTGCATATTCACCTGCTCACACCTCCACCAATAACGCCCCCCCCCCCCCCATGATATCCGGCTCCATTGTCCCTTTAAAGTGTCAGGCTGAGGCACGGCTGGATAAAAAGCGCACGAGCGCGGCACAGCAGCAGGTAATTACCACTCCTCCATCGATAACCATTCTAATAGACTTCCAACCAGCTATTTACATTAGGGAGGTGGCCCTCTTACCGTATTGACTTTCATAAAATATATGTGTGCAAGGCTACATTAAAATCAATAAAGCCATTTAAAGAGCATTATCATTAACAGACGGCTGTATGTTAAGTCAGAGTGTGTGTGTCGAGGCAGGAGGAGGTGGCAATCTACTGCGGTATGATGCTTTAAACCAACATCATTTACTGCATGACTGCACCATCAGTCTGTCTGCCACGCACACTCTCTTTCCATATATCTCTCTATAGTTCACTTTCAACCAGCCCTGCAGGCCTCACGTGTAAACGCAGCCGTCGGAGTGAATGTGGAGGAAACCAAACACAAGATGAAAGACACAGAAAAAGGTTCTTTTCAGAATGTTGTGAGTTCTGCTCAGTACGAACACACAGATGCGTCCCAGCATCATCAACATCAAAATCTAAGACTGTAAGTGACACATTTGTTCATCCTGTGTACGAAATATCCAATCAGGGGAGTCAGACTGGCTTTTAATGCAGGATAACAAAAATAAAACTCCTCTGTAAACGAATCCCTTCATCCTGAGATGTGTCCTGGGGAAAGAGGAGGTATTTAATCACTCCGGTCCTCCATCCTGAGCTACTCTAAGACATGTTTGATTTTTTTAGATAATTTCTTTGTCTCTCTTATATGACCCGTCGGAGTGTGTCCTTAAAAAGCGGCCCAATGGCGCCAGGCGTACCAGACCTCGGTTGTCATGGCTCAAACTTTAGTGAGAGCAGGCTACCGGACGTCGCCGCCCTGGTTACTGCAGTAATGATCACTTCTCTGTTCGCCTTCAGCTCACCTCCTTGGTTAGGTTTAAGACTTGATGATGATTTGGGTTAAATTAAGAACTTGCTCTACAGCTCTGGATGAGCTTTTCTTTTCATGCTTAAAATAATGAAAGTTTATTAACTTTATTTGCCATCCAGTCGTTTTAGCTCAATCTGGACTGCACTTTGCCTTTTGCTCCAATTATAATTACTACAGCCACTACATGTTGCCTAGCAACAAAACAATGAGCTGACATATGGGCTTTTTTTGTTTTTTGTTTTTTTACTCAGAAAATCATGCACAAGGAAACGTCCTCATTAGCTGTTAATGGATCACGTCACGTTAAGTAGTTTAAGTTTGGTAAAGAAATATGGTCCATGACCAAAATGGCTGCATGTGTCACTCTCAGACTGTTTTCCCTTCACGGCACACTTTTTACTTTGAGCTACACTGGACATTCAGAAAACCTTTGAAAAAACCTTCAGGACCTTTAAAGTCTCAGGAAACCTGAAAAACGTTCACAAACTTTTGGTAATCTTTAAAAACTTTTCTTTGCCTTTGAGAAACACGAGAACATTATTTTGTGGAGCCCTTTCAAAAACATCCAGCAGACACATCTACTCAGCCTAAACAAAAAGATCCAACAACAACCCACAGGATCACTCAGAAACAGCTACAAAAACATGCTGTTGACATTGCAGCCAAAAATACAGATGAGTTCTTCTCTCTGTTTAGTTTTATAAACATTCGGATTGAAAATATGAATATTTTGATAAGATAATGGAGGCATGAATAGACATGCAAACATAAAAATAATGAAATGTCTTAAATCAATCCTTCAATCACATCAGAGGACTTTGATAAAACCTTAAATTAGATTAAATCTGTGTGTTTTATTGTTACTCAGACACACACAACTGCATGTCTGCATTTATCGACATAATGGATCCTCTGACCTTTAATCCTGAAGAACATTCAGTTAAATGGATCCTCAGGAAGATAAAAAGATTGGAGTGGATTCTGGATTATTAGTTTGTCTGCTGGTTTCATTTTAAGGAATAGAAACCTTTAACGGCTGCGTTGGAGGTCGTCGTGCTTCTGTCACACCGGCGATGCGACCATGAAAGCTGTAGGTTCATTTAGATCGATAATCAGTGTTATTTTCTCTATTTGTGGAATTTTTGACGTGTTTCAGAGGAATCCTTTGGTACAGGACGATGTGGTGAAGCTGCGTTTCCAGGGGATTCTGTCCGACCTGTCAGTGTGATCTATGTGCCGAGCTATCGGGGGGCTCAGCTGCAGTACTGATGCAGGACTCCGTATAAGCCCCTCCACCCCTCTGCCTATGTCTCTGTCTCATTTGACACCGAATTAACTCTCACCTGTGCTGCCGTCACTCCCATCATGCGTCGGTCTGCCACCTGAGTCCTCCATCGTGCTCCCATTGCTCACCTTAGAGCATCATCAGTTGTCTTCCTTGCCATTTTCTCCTACAGTGAAACACACACACACACACGTAGATCACTCCACAATGGGATGATAACTGATTGAATTTGCTCACCGCCCTCAGCTCAGACTCTGTAACAGGATTGGTTTTCAGAAAACGTGCCAGAAGCGATGGAGATTCAGTTTAGATGCGTTTTAATGCGAACAGTGCTGATGTGTGCTGGTGGAGACGAACGTTCAAAGGACGAGGTCGGAGTTCAGTCTAGTCTCAAGAAAAAGAAAATGGAGGGACACTGCCTTCTTTAAAATCAAAGCATTCAGCGGTTTTGGCTTCTTCCTCAGCTCCACCTTTTCCTCCAAATAATGCTCATTGGGCAACATGGTGGCGTAGTGGTTAGTGCTGTCACCCCACAATAAGAAGGTCCTGGGTTCGGTTCCCGGCCTGGAGCCTTTCTGTGTGGAGTCTCCAAAGACATCATGTTTGGGTTCACTGGTGATTCTAAACTGTCTGTAGGTCCAAGTGGTTATTGGTCTCTGTTTGTCTCTGTGATGGACTGATGACCTGTCCAGGGTGACCCCGCCCTCACAGAGTGAGCTGTGATTGGCTCCAGAACCCCCTGTGAGCCAGAAGAGGAGAGTATGAGTATGTGCCTGTAAATGAAACTTGGCTAAAGTTTTTTTTAATGTGTGTTGCTTTTCCAAGTTGAAGTGTTTATTACAACAACGGGGTTTAAGCAGGAAAAAACAACAACAACAACAACAACAACAAAAAAAAAAACAACTAAATTAAAGGTTCGGGAGGTTAAACTGCAAATCGAATTGTCACAATGGTGGAGCGACCTCGTTATCGCCAGGCCCTCCACATTACCTGTCAACCCGTCACCCAGCTGTCGGAACACGCTCGGGGTCTCGTTAAGCCCGGAGCTTCATTCATTATCTAATTGGTTTCTGGGAACCAGGATCCCTGCAGCAGGGACCTGATCTCTGCTGGCTCGTCCTTTGGCGTGGGCTGTCGGTTCATCTGCAGCTGCGTGTGTGTGTCTGTGTGTCTGCGTATGTGTGTCAAAGTGTCACAAACAATGCCTCCACTCTGTCCTTCTTATTGTATAACAGGCAATTATCAGTGTAAACCAGGGCTGATTATTCCCGTCTGTTTCAGCAGTTGCAGACTAAATGTTTTCACTGCGGCCTTCGTAGGAAAAAAAAACAAAAAACAAAAAACAGCCAGTTAACTGTTAATAGGCTAATTAACATCCCTGCAACGAGTCAGGTCTGAGCAGCATTAGCGGCAGAGTTGCTGGTTTCACTCAACGGGCAAAATCAGTCAGAAAATAGTCTGCCGCGGTTTATTACTATGGTAAATATACAGCTGACTGTGATTTAATGGCCCCTTTCATCGCAGCGTCTCGGCCCTATCAGAAGACTTCCTAATAACAGGAAGGGCATGACAACCAACGAGACGGCTGAAATAAAGCCTTGAATAAAAGGCTACTCCGCAGAGGGATTGTTATGCTATCAAGTTTAGCCTGAAACGCTCCACCGATTCAAGTTATAACTTTGGATAAATTCAAACGAGTTGTATCTGGTCGTTATCGCTCCTCCCCTTGAGTAATGGCGTTGTGACATCATGATGTCGTAGTGAAGCTGACCTTCGACCTGGGGATATAAAAGTAATCACTTTATTTTATCATTATAGATATATGAGTCATCACCGACCGTCGCGTCATTATCAGTGTTTGTATCTGTGAGTTATGGCCAAAAACGTGTGATGTCAGGTCACACTTTTCTTAATCTTTGAGCTTTTGACCACTAAATTCTAATAATTCCGTGTTTGAGTCCGAGCCAATGATTGTGTCGGTCCTTTTCTGGCCATTCGTGATTTATCACACTTGGAAGAACGTGCTTTCAGAGAGACTTGGCCACCAGCATCTAATAAGTTCAACACAGAGTCCGACTTCGGTTTGTGCCAAATCCAAAGAGGTTTCCACAAAGTGTTCCTGAAATATGGACACACATGAAGTTGGACGCTTGTGGTGGTCGTTTCAAAGGGCGTCCTGAGTTTACATCTCTGAGCTTTCTCACATTTTCTCACTTCATCTCATTTTGCCAGTAATTTATTTCTTTTTTTCCTCTCCAGGGCACAGAGCTGTCTCTGTCTCACTCTTCCTGCACAGAGGTATAAAACAAACAAACCCTCCGTGCAGCAAAGGTAATTAAACAGAATGGACATTGACAGCAACTTGCATTGCACAGAGAAACATTAGAACAACAGTCACTGTGGAGGTCAGAAGTCCAGAACTGCACTCGCGGCAGAGAGAACAACTTTCATTTATTTCATTTTGTGCTCTTCATCAGGACCACTGCCAGCACATATCAGAGAATCATTTCAGTACGATGAGTGTTAGACAGCACAAACCAATCATGTGTCTGTAAAAATGGCTTCTTTTGGCTTCAGGCCGCTCATTGTCTGGTTGAGAGGTGAAGGGAAGATTCGTTTTCGTGTCCTCCAGTGACTTGAAAAGTGTGCAGATCCTTGTTTTTTTTTTTGTTTTGTTTTGTTTTTTCCGAGGCCTTGCCCCAAAATCTGAAATTCTGAAATGAAATGTGTTGCTTGACTTAAACGTCTTAACAGAACTGGTTATGCAATCCGTCATCGAGCTCTTTCAGGGACAGTTAACGAGTTTTTCTGTTTCCTCTTTCCTTTCCGTGCAGCTTCGGTCAGAAACTGCAGTCAGCTCACTCCTGGACGAGGATTATACAAAAACAGCAAACGTGGACTCTAGATAAAAGTGGGTGTGGCCTCTGTGATGTCACTAAGATTTCTGAAAAGCTTGTTCCGAAGCGAGCTGCTCCAACAACTCCACAGATCTACCAGCTAATTTCATTTTGCCCATTTTGTAGGAGGCGGGGGGTGTTTGTGGGCCAGCAGAAGCAGCAGCCCCCCCGCTGGGTGCCCTATAGGATACGCTTAGCCACGCCGTCCTGTCGCTGTATAACTGTTTCACTGTCACATGACGTGCATCGCTGCAATCCAGTTGTCGGCCGCCTCTCCGTTTAGCGGAGGTTAGCATCCATCGGCTCTCCATAATGAAGTCATCCGCTGAATTTAAATTTCATCTGCCCCTCACATCATCCCAGAATAAATATGACTTCCTGTGAGCCGTGAGTTTTCATGCTTTCCTGCGTTGCTGATAGTTTCTTTGTTGAATTATTTAGTGCTCTGTGTCGCGTCTCTGATCTGCTGGAACGGGGGTGTGACTGGCGGTGTGGAGCGAGCCGCTCAGACACCTTCAGGGATGGATGACTTTATTCTGAGTGGCGAGCTGACTGTCCCGCTTCTGTATCATTTCTCTCTCTCTCTCTCTCTCTCTCTCTCTCTCTCACACACAGGCCTGTGCTGTGAACCGTGGCGTCCATCTTGGCCAGTTGTCTCACCGCAGGCCTGCAGAGAGAGAGACGTCCTTCCGACAGCAAAGGTTAATAATTCTGCTCCAGACTCAGTGGGACCCGTCTCACCGCTGCAGCCATGATTTAATCAGACGGAGGTGAAGGTGGAACTGAAGTCTGCTGCCAACAACCTGCCTCGACCACGGCGCACAAAACCCCCCAAAAACAGGTCAGACGGGAGGAATAAAGGAAATGAACTAGATCCAGAGCCAGGAACTGGGTTTTGGGGGTGGGCCTAAGGGCGGAGACTACTTTGTTGTGACATCACAAAGTTACAGAAGTCCTCACTGCTGGTTTTAAGGCTCAGTTTGTGAATACTTTCATAACTTCACAGCATTAATGTAGAAATTACCAAGTAGATTTATAATAAAGACTAAAGAAATAATAGAAACTGACATCTGTTATTCAGCGATGTTGGACCTTTAATTTTATTTTATGTTTCTGAAGATTTGAAAATCTTGTTGACTGTTACACTTAAAATCTCATATTAAAGCAGCTATAATGAACATTTCTATAATAATACCATCTTATAAAACAACAAGCTGTGTGGTAACATTGAACCGGAACTTTACGCTGAGCTTCAGCTCATGAATGAGAAAATGATGCACGATTAGGAAAGACATAGAGAGAGAGGTGAGAGCAGCGCATGGTTGGATATTCTGACAGCGTTATTGATGCAGCTACTAATAACTGTTCTCAGAGAACATGCTGGAAGTGAAAGGTGAGGAAATATGTGTGTGAAGGTGTGGGAAGGAAAATGGTCGTATTACACAGAGCTGAATCGTCTTCAGGAGTTTTTCCTCCAGCACGCCGCGGCTCATGGCCTATCAGGCGTCTTCTGACGATGTAAACAAACGACCCGGCGGCTGCGGTTCACCTCGATCTGGAAACCAGCAGCAGAAAACTGAACCGCTTTCACACGTGGGGAGGGGTGTGTTATTGGAAAACAGGCCAATGTTGGCGCGGCTCTGAGCAGATTCAGGCCTCACGCTGAGCTCAGAGCCACGGATAGCGACCGCTGACATCGCTCCCTCCCGTCCCTGGACGAGGTCTTGGCAGACGCTGTGTGTCCTCGGTGCCAAAGCTGAGACAGGAAAGCCTTTGAAGTCTGAACCTGTCTGATGTGCATTGACCTCCGATAATAGCACTGATGTGTTTGATCCTGCTTCTGAAAATTAAAAAGGAAAAAAAAACCAACTTGATGACCTTATAAATTTTTGGAGGCTAATAATAAAAAGAGAAGACATTTCCAATCGTGTCCATCGCTGCACATTCGCTTCAGTTCTGTTTGACCGTTGGTCCTGATCCTAAATACGTTCATGAAAATAACAGGAAAGAAATGAAAATGTCAGATAGCCTGTGATGTTTTGAACCACTAGCAGTGCTAATAGAGTGCAGTTTTGGTGGAAGTGAATCTGAAGGTTGGAATCTGTTGACCTTCTGATGAAGAAGCCTTTGTTACAGCAGCAACACAATTAATCAATAATCAAAAACAAAAAATATCTGCCTGCAACTTTTAATAACAGATTTACTGTCTGAAGTTTCAGGAGAAAAAAAAAAAACGGAACAAAAGAAACAGACCTTCGACTCAAACAATCACAGAACAATAATGTTTATATGGAAGTTTATACACTTCTGTGGGCTTTAAAAAAGGCTTCCTCAAATGTTAAAGGTCCCATTCACATAAAAAACAAACAAAAAAATGGAACATGAGTAATATCACATATCTGAGACCAGGAGACTTATCTTCCCTTAAAATACATGTTCACTTTTAATGTGCTACAAGAAAGAGTAAATCTGAAAACTGCTGCTCAGGAAAAAAATGAAATAAATGAAATACATAGAAAAATCGCCAGTATGATACTTTAATGGAGTTTTTTTCTTAAGCTCTCAACACTTATCTCCCCTCCTGGTTTAAGCTGATAACTCGGCTGCAGAAGTCTCTTTTTGTGCACCTATAAATGAAAATTAATAACTATCATGCTAATGGAAGATTAACGACTCCAAACGGTAACCCCTGTGAGTTTACATAATGCGTATTTACATTGACAACAACACATTATTCCTCCGAGCAGGGCGTCGTACAGCAGAGGGGATGAGCTCGACTTAGCTTCGGTATCTCTGCTAACTCTTATCATCCAACTGTGAGGCGTTATCAGCTGCACAGCTCCGGCAGAATGAGAGCATATCTAGTCACCACAGAGAGCAATATGAAAATTACCCTGCTTTTATAATCATAATTCATGCATTTTTAAATAAATGTAGTTTGTAGGAGGCTGACTCAGTACTTTCTCAGTATTTTCCTGGAAGTACCACTCCTCTGGTTCATAACAAAACTGCTGGGATCAACAAGCTTGTTAAAGTAGCTCATGTTAATGATGCTTTTTTATTAAACTGAGCATCTTTGGTACAGAATTATAGAATCACTTTTCTTTCCCGAGCCACGAGGCTGTAATATCTTCAATCAACAAGAAATTAAATAAAGAGTTGGTGTGAATTTAAGGCAACAAGTTAAATGGACTCCATTTTCCGTACGTTTCCTTCACGCATTCATCACTCGCGCGCCTGGAGGCCGTGCCGCCGCAGCCTGGAAATCACTCCGAATGTTTTGTCATTACTGTTTGCTGATTAAAGAGACTTAAAAAATACGACTAATGCTCCAGCAGCTGTGTGTGTGTGTGTGTGTGTGTGTGATGGAATAAAATGGTGGTTTGTTTAAAAAAAATTTGCATAAACTCTCTGCAGCTCCAGAGTTTCTAATATTTCTGGTCTCTTGACATATCCGGTTTAGTCTCAGCATTTCCAGGTGCCCTCTGGCGAAGCCCATCATCCTGTGTGTGTGTGTGTAATTGATATGTAAATAATTTCTAATCTTTATGTGCTAACGTGATACCTTTAAAATCCAAAAGTGGACAAAAATGGATCGTATTGTCGTGGCGGAGAGAGGTGGAAAAGAGGAATCAGGTAATCCAGACAGAGGTGTCAGATGGAGAATCTCTTTATTCACATCGGCCCTGCGAACAACGTAGTCAGAGACAGAAAAAACCAACCATACAACATGTGACATGCCTTCTTATACCTAAGACAGGCTGTGTGTGTGTATTGTGTGGTGTAGTTCTCCTTCCTGACACCTCAGTTGTCTTCTACTTATTGTTATGACTTGTTTGGCGCCAGAGCAGGTCCTGATGACCCTCTGGACACATTTTCATAAAAACTCAGACAATGAATAATGAAATTAAGTGGATATTGATATGACAGTTAAGAATGTGGTGATACAGTGATTCTTACTGCTAATACCTACTTCAAGAGTATATGATGAAAACAGCTATTATGTGTGAGCAGGTCTAACAGCCTATATGTGAGCGACTGTGTGTAAGCTGTTCTTCTTTGCCTACACCAGCAGCGAGCAAGTCTTCATTGCTCTGCGTGTCAGCCTGACTTCCTCTCACAGTCCCAAGTCGTGCATGAATGGTTGTTAGTCACTTTCGTTTGTGTCATTTGTGTCTTTATGTTGGCGGCCTGCTCAGGATATGCCCCGCCCCTGCGACCTTGCACGGATAAGCGATACAGATAATGGATGGATGGAGTGTAGCCTTTTCCATTACCCTTTAAAAAAAAATACTCCTTTTTTTTTCCAGTGGAAAATGGGCTTATGTCACAAAAATATGAAAACACCACATAAAACACGTCCGTGGATTCAGCCTCACCCGAGGACATCCGGCTGCACTCGGCGAGAAGCCTTTACAGAATTCAGGTTAAGATAAGGGAAGAGCAGTTCTGTAATGTATTCGAGGCCTTCACCTGGAAGTGAGCGTCAGGATTTTTTAAATGAACTCAGCAGCTCAGCGGCAGCAGCATCATGAAGGGAGGCAGAGAAGAGCCACCGCAGAGCGAACAAAGTGTTTATCAGACAACCTGTTTTCCTGGAGGCTGTACCAGCTTCCTGGGATCCTCTGAAGAGATTTTCAGACGCCAGAAGTTGGTGATCTCCTCTGGAACGCCAGCGCAGACAGAAGCTGAATGGTTAAAAAGGAAGAACACGCTGCTGCTGCTGCTGCAGAGTACAGAAGCCGAGGCTGAAGAAGGCTCAGGCTGGACTCTGGCCAGCAGCCGGGCCGCCTCGGTTCACATGTTTGGGTTTTCCGCTGTCCGGCTTCGACCTTTGGGAGCTTTCAATTAGAGCGATAGACTGCGGCGATCGATCTCTGATGGGTGTTTGAAAGTTGGCCAAGTCCTGCAGAGTTTGATCTATCAGATTCTTCGCTCTGTGTTTTGGCTTCCAAGACACTTTTCTTCTCTGAGGAGTCTTCAGTTCATTCAGATGACCACAGAGATATTATATCACTGTCAGGAGCTGTGAAAACGACAGATAGAGGAAGATGAGGAGGCTGGAAGGTGGAGAGGAAGAGGAAGGAAGAGACAAGGATGGATGTGAGGAAACAGAAGACAAGGATGGAGGAGGAGAAACAGGGATGTAAAATAAACGACAAGGAAAGATCAAAAACTTAAAGTGCGTTGCTTCATTAGTTTTACTACTTATTAGTCCCAACAACAAAAACAACAACAACAACAACACGCCCTAAACGCTGCACAGTCTTATATCTGAACCTCAAATCTCTCAGTTCAAGATTAAACTCAAACTGTTGATGGAGAGATTTGTGTCCCAGCGTCTCAGCTGCAGAGAGGGAAAGTTTTCCAGATTTCCTCATTTTCTCCATTTCTTCTTTTGTCTCTTGGCCATCCTGTTTTTTTTGTTTTGTTTTGTTTTGCGTAAAAAAAAATAAATTGGATGTTCTTCTTCGGTCTGGCCTTTTTTTTTTTTCTTTTTTTTTTTTTTAAGGCTTAATCTTCCCAGAATTCCTTTCACCACAGTCTGCCTCATTATAGCCAAGAACTCAAAGGCTGGACAGTGTAGAGGAGATATGCTCACCTGAGAACTAAAGCAGGGACCGTCAAACAGAAATGGAAGAAATGGACCTCAAGGACAGATCCCTATCTTATCAGTCCTGACAGGAAAAAGGGACCACAAAGAACTGCAGCCTCCTCGGCAGCTCTTTTCTTTTGCCTCTCATTTCATATTGTCTCACCTGTGGCTTTTGTTTTACCGTCAGAGATGCTTGAAAAACTAAACTGGCCAAAAATAATGTTTTTTTGTTTTTTTTGTTTTTTTTTTAAATAGGCCCTTCTCTCCACAACAATCTGGGCTGGAAGAACATCACTCTGAGTTTAACGGAGGTTCTAACCGAATGTTGAGAGGATGTTCTCTGCTGACAGTGAAGGCAGCAGGAGGTTTCCCGTCCAAATTAACCGGCTGTCCTTGAAATTTTTAATGAAGTGAGTGACGTCTGCAGCATCGCTGGATTTATGGAGGAAACAAGTCTGTGAAACAATCCTGTAAAATACGGGACGACGCAGGAGACGGAACAGAGCGGGAGTCAGAAAAACTTTATTGTCCATTCGAAAAAGCGTCAAAGAGACAGTTTGAAAGAGAGAATTAGGCCGTCGTAGCGGACTATTTGGTCATTTATGGAGCGTTTCAGTTTATTTCTCTGAGACTGGAGTCTGTTAGCAGTTTATGGTTCTAACAGTCCAACAGCTGGTGTGATGGGGAGTTTTCACATGATCTTACTTTGTAACAACAATGGACTCTTTCGCCATGTTTAATAATTAGGCCTTCATAGTGCTGAACGTATTTTTTAGGCTTTGTGTTATAAGATGAAGGTTTTTCATTATCAGAGCGATACTGAATTCAAACCGTCCATTTAAATTGTTTCTGATGGATCTTTATTCGTAGATTTTATGCCTTCACTTCAGTCAGCCTCTACTGGAAGTCCGCCGTTCATGGGGCATCAACACCAGCATCCCCCAAACCCCCCTCGGGTCATCTAACCGAGTCTCCCGCCTGTTGGAAGACGAGCGTCAGGCTTTGCGTTCCCGTTGCAGGCATTTAGATCTGACTCCAGCACAATAATGCTCTCTTACGCCGCTGAGGCGTGAATGCGTGTCGCTCACGGAGGGGGTGTTTGTGTTTATTCTGTGTGACAGCTGTGTGTGCAAAGTGTGGAAACATGCATGTGAGTCATGAGCACACTGACTCACATTACAGCCAGTTGCTGGATGATGCACTAAGTAGAAAGTGTTGTCTTCTTCGTGGACTCCACACGAGGCTCCGCTCGTGACGGCTTTCTTCTTCTTCTCCTCCCTTTTCCATTAAAAGTGTCATTTTGTTTCAGTGCTCGAAAAAATTATTAATATGATTTTGCCCCGCAACCACAGATGTAAGAAGAAATAAGGTTCCATTGAAGTCTATGGGAGAATATCCATCCATCTTCATCCTCTTATCCGAGGTCGGGTTGCGGGGGTAGCCCCAGACCTTCCTTTCCCCGGCCACATCAACCAGCTCTGACTGGGGGATCCCGAGGCGTTCCCAGGCCAGAGTGGTGATGATGGAGCTCCTCACCCTATCTCTGAGGGAGAAGCCAGCTACCCTTCTGAGGAAGATCATTTCAGTCGGTTGTACCTGTGATCTCGTTCTTTCGGTAATGATCCAGTTCTCATGATCATAGGTGAGGGTAGGAACGGAGATTGACCTGAAGATCGAGAGCTTCGCTTTCCGGCTCAGCTCTCTTTTCATTACAGCGGTGCGATACAGCAACTGCAGTACCGCTCCCACTGCTCCGATTCTTCGGCCGATGTCACGCTCCAAGGTCCCCCTACTCGTGAACAAGACCCCGAGGTACTTGAACTCCTTCACTTGGGGCAAAGACTCATTCCCAACTCGGAGTAGACAGTCCATCGGTTTCCTGCTGAGAACCATGGCCTCTGATTTGGAGGTGTGACCCAGTCATATGCCTTCTCCAGGTCCACAAAGCACATGTAGCCCGGCTGGGCATACTCCCAGGCTCCCTCCAGGATCCTCCGAAGGGTGAAGAGCTGGTCCGTTGTTTCACTACCAGGATGGAACCCACATTGTTCCTCTTCAATCAGAGGTTCGACGATCGGCCTGACCCTCTTTTCCAGCACCTTGGAAAGGCTTAATAGTGTGATGCCTCTATAGTTGGCACACACCCTCTGGTCCCCTTTTTTAAAATGTGGGACCACCACCTCAGTCTGCCACACCTTCGCCACTGCCCCCGACCCCCACGCAATGTTGAAGAGGCGTGTCATCCATGAAGGCCCCTCAACACCCAGAGCCTTCAACATTTCAGGACGGATCTCGTCAATCCTTGGGGCTTTACCACTGTGGAGTTGTTTGACTTCCTCAGTGACTTCCCTCGGGGAAATTGCCGATGACCCCCCTTCATCCTCCAGCTCTGTCTCTGCTCCAGAGGGTGGGTACGTCAGGTTCAGGAGTTCCTCAGAGTGTTCCTTCCACCGCCCGACTATCTCCTCAGTTGAAGTCAGCAACGTCCCACCCTTGCTGTACACGGCTCGGATGGTTCCCTGCTTCCCCTGCCTGAGGTGCCGGACAGTCTTCCAGATCAGCTTAGGTGTCGACCGAAAGTCTTTCTCTCGGAGCCTCTCCCACGCCGCTGCAGCTTTGGCAATGGAGGATTTGAACATCGACCACTCGAGCTCGATGCCCCCAGCCTCCACAGGGATGTCGGAAAAGCTCTGCCGGAGGTGGGAGTTGAAGGCCTCCTGGGCAGGAAGCTCCTCCAAACGTTCCCTGTTCACCTGCACTACACGTTTGGGCTTTGCGGAGGCTTCCCCGGCCACTTGACCCAACTCACCACCAGATGGTGATCAGATGTTAGATTTAGAGAAAAAGGTTTTCTAATGAGTTTATGGTCTCAGTCTTTAGTTTAATATCTACAATGATGATTATTTTTTAAATGATGCTTCCATTTTCAGGAAAATGGGCCATAAATCAGGGGATGGATTGGGAAAATGGCAGAAGAGTGTCGTGTTCAGTTTATGTTGTGTCTCTTGTCCGTGACTCTTCGTCGTTAATGTTGAGGAAACTGAGCTTTAAGAGAAGCAGTGTTTTATTTTTTTATATGAGGCGGAAATTCAACCCGCAGTAAACAAACTGCTGTCGTTACAAACAGGAAGTTGAGCCGATTCCAGCTGCGTGTTCTGTTTTTCACATCTGGCTTCTGGTTTAATTGAGTTACCACTCTGGGGAGAGTCTGTGTGACTTTGGTACAACATAAAACAACTGGCTGCTGAGGGTATTCATAATTTTTTTTCTAATTATTACTTTTATTTAATTTTATAATTTTAACTTCTAACACATTTTATCCGGTTTGTGCCAGAGTCAGTTTGAAACAAAGTCCCATCTGCAGTTTCCTGGTCGCTGGCAGCAGTTATGGATTAGACAGGACACATAACACAAACATAACTGAAATATACTTGCAATAAAACTCATTTAAGAAAATGTCACTTTAAAACAGGAGTTTCCCATAAAAACGGTATGTTTAATAATGGATCTGAGTAAAATAACAGATAAAGCCGATGTGAATTAAATGATGGTTCTTCCTTCTGAATTATAGCGGAGGAGAAAATAAAATAGAGATAAACTATCAGAAGAGCGGACATGACATACAATATAAATGTTGAGTATTTATTACTGAGTTTGAAGTGGAAGTGAGTCGAAGACAGAGGTGACGATCCCTTCTCTGATGTGATGACACCGTTAGGACACAGTTTTAGATGGACGGAGAAGGAGGGGAGGCCTCAGGAGAAGATCTCAGGAATGTCAGCTCTCCATTTCTTTCCTCTCCCCTCCTTTCCTGCCCTGTGGGGTCAAAGGTCATGCTGCCACTTAATTAGCGTCACATCTGAAGAGGCTCGGGGCGAAGTCGACACAAGACGGCGGCGACGAGATCCCACATGACGTGTGGCCTGGAGTTTCGATGAATCATCCCCTCTGAGATGTGAGATGTCGCGGCGTCCGCACAGGATTATTTCCCCAACTTTATCCGACCGTGTATGAAATGTGTCAGGGCTTAAAGGCTGATTGTGAGAACTTACTGGAGGGTTATGAAGCTCTGGGACGGAGGGGCAGCTGCGGCTGTTGTTGTTTCTTTGTGACTGATGTGGGTCAATGTTGATGGATGAATTTCTTTTTTTTTTTTAATTCTCATTTTCTCCTGGGAAATAATGTCTGTGGACAGAAAAGAAGCTCTCAATATTGTTGCGGGTCTGTTTGCTTGGCAAAGACTCATTATACTGGATATTACTGTGGCAGGAGCCCAAGGCGGGGGGAGGTTGGGAGGGAGGGGGGCTATCTGATGAAAATATTGATGACCCTCGAGCCAAAAATATATAAAGACAAAAAACTTCTGAGTCAGAAGAGGTTGGAAACTTGAAGACGAAGCTGTGAGCTGAACACAATGAAATGGTCACTAGTTTGACTGTTAGACTGTGGAAACTATTTACAGCAAGCAGCCAACGAACTGACAGATTATTGATATGAGCCAATAAGAGACAAACAAATTCTGCAAACTACCGCTTTGTAGAAGAAAGAAACCTGCAGCAATAATGTGTTTTGGTCAGTGTCGACCCAAACAGGCTTCATTTGTGATAACTTTTTATCATTCACATGGAAAGGGTTTGTTGTGTTGAGTTAAGTTTTTATATTCAGTGAAGATATTAAAATTTTTCATGGACTCCTCCTTCAATTTCGAGGGACTAAAACGATAAAATCACGTATTTCTATTTTTACAATTTTTTTTTTAATTTATGCTTTTCAAACTATTACTCATTAGTTTGTAAGTGATTAATTTTAAATAGACTGAGGGAATATATTCCCATTTCAAAAGTCAAACTGTGAAAAATATGAATATAATCTATTGAGTTAAGTAACTAAGTGGGAGGATATGATGTGCAAATTAAAAAAAAAACAAAAAAAGAAAACAACTGCATAAAATGTCAGTTTCTCTAAATTGAAAAAATTATAGCGAGGAATCTGCTACATTTTTCTTTTTTTTTTTTCCAAAGAGGATTGTGAATATTAAATATTCATTCATTTAAATTTCAAATGAGACAAATAACTCATAAACTATTCAGAAAGTCTTTAGGATAATCACACTGTCCCATAAAGCTTCTTTAAAGACCAACACACTCTTTGGCTTCCCGCTGCGCACAAGTGTATTTGCTTTTTAAACAACTAGCTGCTGGTTAGAAATTGGCCCTTGTGTTGAGTTTTACACTGTAAATCATTTTTTAGTCCTTAGACGGACTGGAAACAGGGAGTGAAATGCAGGAAAGAGTTGAAATGGAAACAAATCCGTAGAGACAAATTCAGCATCAGGAGGAAAGAGTGAACCTGTCGGGGGGGGCTGTTGGTGCAGCTCTTAATGAAAAAACTGCTGGCCACGTAGTCTCATGTTGTTAGTATCGTAATAATTCCTCATCTGTGTTGGGGAGATAAAGTAAATAACAGTCTGAGCTGCAGCTCTGTGTTCAGTCAGCGGGCCCAGACAGACAGATTTTCGAATGCAGAATGCTGGTTCGCTTTCTGGAATTGGCGCCTTCGATATGGGATGGAAATAATAAAACACCACATGATGAAGAAAATAACTTGCCTCACAACACGGGGTCCAATATCGGCGGATAAATCCTGATGACAGCCTGTTGAGAAAGCAGCCTGAGCTCTGTGCTCACTCAGAAACTCATCTTTAAACCTCTCAAGTGCAGAAAGAAAAGTCTCTGTGGAAGGAGGACGGACATTTGTAATAAAGTGATTCTGTATCGAAGACAAATCCGCCCAGTCGCCTGCTTATTGGTTTCTGGAGGGTTTTTGGGTGACTGATGATGTCTTCTTTTAATCAGAGAGGCGATTCATCAGAGCTTTGTTTCGAAGGATTTCAGGTATTTGTGACAAAGAGTTTCTGCTCATTTCCAATCAGAAGTAGATGGCTGTTGCTTTATTTCCCCTTTTTTGGATCCTGATGGCATCTCCGATTAGTTTCTGAAAGTCGGAAGTGCGCACGCTAATATCTGCGAGATGGCAACTGAAAAAAAGCCACCAAACTCTGATGTGAAACATTTAAAGTTGAAGCAGGAGGCACTTACGAACTTTGAGTGATTAGGCCCCTAAAAAAAAAACAACAACAAAAAAAACCCCCCACAAAAACTATTGACTCCTCTGAAATTGGCAGCCGAGTTTACTGAAAATAAGACGCACAACTGGAGGGAGCAATAAGACACGCATACAAAAAGAGACAGACGGAGTGAGCTGCTAGCTGTGTGATCAGGTTAAACTGGGCTGTTGATCCTGTAAGTGTCAGAGTCTCCCCATGAAACACTTCCATCTGTGACTGTCGTGTTTTTTAGATTTATTTCAGGGCTGCAGCTCAATCTGTCGTTCGGGATCGGGTGTTTCTGATGCAACAGCACCAGAAACACACAATCTGAGCGCTGAGCTTACGACTAGCAGACATATCAAAGTAGCGTAGTTAGCATCTTTTCTTAGCTGAGCCGAGCTCCAGCTGGACCCAAACTCAGACGTTTACGAGGTGCTGTTGTTAACTGGCAGAAGTATCAGGACGGTTCAGGCGATTTGCATCGAGTCATGAGCATTTTCTGCAAATTTGTGTAGTTTGAGTGGAGCCTGGGGAACTTGGGAAGTTTGTCGTGATGGAATTGAAAATATGCAGCAGTGTGAAGTGATAATGATGATGGATTCTGACAGACAGGACTCTTCTGTTTGTTCACCAAACACGGTTTTTCTTTTGGGCTCAATTTGGATTCGGCAATTAAACCTCCAGAAAATTATTATAATTAAAAGTTTTACCCAGCTTAATTTTTCAGGTACTTTCTTCAGGTTTCTTTGTTGACTACCTAAAAATATCTCCCCATTCACCCATTTATACATCTACAGCTACTGTAGTTTGTGATTCTGTATTTCACCATCAGATTTTAGGCAGAGTTAGAGAAATGTTTCTTTTCTTTCTTGTTTTGAAGGATTCTTGTTATTTTAGCTCGCTCCACACTTTGCATATTTCTGCCTTGTTTCCTCACAGAATCATCTGAATCCCCTCTGATACTGATCGGACCGGACCGGTTCTCCAAGCATCACTTGCACAGATTCTAACGGCAGAGCGGCCTGATGAATCACGCAGAGGCAAAAACACTCCGGAGCCAATATTGAACCCCCACACTTTGAATTCCTGAGTAGGTAAGTGTTGCACTGCAAAGCTCTAAAACATTGATTTTAACTAACTTTATTGACCCAAACACTCCAGCGCTGCCGTGTTTATTCACCCTCCCAAACGAGCTGGGTGTCTTGTAGTCATTTGCTTTTGTAAATGAGCTGTGTGCGCGGCATGTGTCAAATGTGTTTCTACACTTTTTATATTTCACTGTGAGCCACACACACACACACGCACACACAGAGTGGGTAAACAGGGAGTCATGCAGAAAAGCAAACACAGCAGTATCGACCGGCGCTCGTGCATTTGCATTAGTGTCCACACTTCATTCATATGGACGCGGCCTCTCTCTAACGGTTCCCCGCAGTCTAATTCAAATTGAGGGCTGTAGTAAATTTGCAGAGCAAGCCGACAATATTAACCAAATTAAACACTAAATTTGAGTGTGCCTTTTGCCTCTCGCCTCCCTGCTTTTGCTCTGAAAACGAGGTTAGTCTCCAGTCGGGGGGGATTTAATGCTAAGCAAACCTGGCTGCTGTAAAACTGTCGTTGGAATGGATACCTCAATTCTCTCAGCTCGCAGCCGGTTCTGCAGCATCGGACGGCGAACGCTGTAAAGTGTAGATCAGGATGGATAGATGGGAATTAGCTTTGCAGGATCGCCCCCACCTCCACCTCAGCTGCAGGACATCTTCTTACCGGGAATTTACCGCCGACTAATGAAGCAGCTGGTGAACCCAGAGGAATCCTCACACACAGTTTCTGATGGAAAAAAAGACAAACCCAGTAAACACAGTGGCTGAAACCAAATCATGACAAAACATCTGCCCTCCTCACACGAGATTATGACACATAAACACAAACCGAAGAGCAAACAAGCTGCAGCCTCGTAAATACTTACTTAGGTAACATTTAATGTGAGGAATTCTTCAGGTGAGTACATTGAAAACAACCGCCACAGTTTATCCTGTTTTCTACTCCTCACAGTTACTAGCTCTTATAAATATTTCATATGTGAACAGACAGTCTTTGTGCATCATCCATATTTACAAAGGCGGAATAACAATCATTAAACTGTATGTGATTTTTGCTCCCTAACTGAAGCTGAAAGACAAAAGACGCTGAACAAAAGACCGGGTTTGACTTTGGCACGTTAAGATATCGGCTGTTAAGCTAAATCGTGTACAACTTAATTTTCAGAGCAAAATGCAAATGTGAACATCGGTGAATGTTGAATGAGACCATAAACTCACCAGGGAAACGTTTACTGAGCTAATAAGTGAGGCAGAAGGAGGGACATTTTCCCATAGACTTCAACATAATCTGTTTTTTACAAAGAGCGAAGTGGCCGTCTGTCGGTAAGTAGAAGTTGGACAATGATACAGAAAACAATCACACGTGGCTACAACATTCATGTGTCCACATACTTTTGACCACATGGTGTCAAACTACAAATACACAACTGGACTCGAGAGGTTAGCAAATGATGCGATGTTTGTCATTCATTATTAAAATATAAACATAGAAACTCAACTCAAAAGCAAAAGAAAACTTCTGTCCACGGCGCCGGAGCTACATTCAGTACTTGGACTTTGTGGACCTTCAAATGGATCCTTGAGGACTCGAGACTCAGAACCGGTTTGTGTGTTCTGCTGCCGATCCGGCCCGTTCTCCGGCTGCGTGCGCGGATGCCGATGTGAAATTAAAAAGATTCAGTGAGAGCTGCAGAAAAATGAAAAGAATCTGGGAAAAGGAAAGAAAAACGAGCTGATGCCGGAGAACAGGAGAGACACAGCGGAGGACGAGTGAGAGGACCGGCTCTCATTTTGGACAAATTTACCAGAGCGCTGTCACAGGGAGGCCTTTGTTCGTCATCATCTCCACAGGTCTGAACATGTTCGTTAGTTTATTTTCACCGCCGACTTTCTGCGTGACTTTCGGATTTCTCAGCGTGGAGTCGGCTCAGTTCTCTTTGTTTTTTTTATGTGGGTGTCTGAGAAGGCGGCACAGCGGGTCGGCTCTCGGGTATTTTTGGGATCTTTTAGTTCCCCGGAGAAATAGTTTTGTTCGCCAGGGCCTTCCTGCCCCCGAATGTTCGAGGCTACTGACCTGCAACCTGCGTTTTCTGACATCCAGATTCTGTCGACTGGAATTTAAATCCAAAATCTCTCCCTGATGACGTTTGTGGCCACGATGCTCCAGATGAGAAGAACTCCTGACTGATCAAAGGTTTTATTTCATTCTGAGGAGGTTTTTGAAGTGACAAACTTATGTGCAGCGTGCTCACAATCACCGGTTTGATTGTTTTGATCAATGTAAAAGACTTTGAACTACACGTGTGTGGCATGTGTTCCGGGGAGCCGATACACAAGCCGTCCTTTGATTGGAAGGCGCCGGGGACACTGTTCTCCTGCAATCAGCGCTTTAATGTGGACGCTGTTGAAACGGCTCCAGTATTTCAAGATGATAATGCGCAATCAATTATCACTAAGTCGGTTCAGCACAGGAAATCATCACCAAACACACAAACAACAAGAGATGTGTGTGTGTTTTGATGTTCTTCAGCTTTTCAGGATGTCATCTGCACAAAACATGGATCAGACCTGCCGACACTTCATTAAATGATTTCTGTAAATTCTCTCAGCACGGTTTTATATCCAGTTCTCCAAAAGCCAAGATGGCCATCGGAGAAATGGCGAACTTCACAATTCACAAACACAACACGTGTTGAGAACAGAAGGCCACATGAGCAATTATTGCAGCTCTCATTTAGTCAGTTTTGGATGTGAAGTCATAGATAGCTTGTCTTTTTCTTCAGATGCGTCCCGATTGAGGGTTCACCCTCAGCCGTCAAAACCGTGACCCCTCGTATCCGTCGAAGCTAAAACGAGGCGGTCTGCTTTTCAGAGGATTTCTGTCACCAACTCTAACCGTAATGTTGTTCAGTAGCACCTGCCCCCCCCCCCCCCCCACGCAACCTCGATAGTAAATAACTTTTCTGCTCACAAAAACCTGAGATTTCAATGTCTCTTTAACAATATGCAATGAATCGTGGGATAGATCGTGTCACTAAGAATCCAGCCTTAGATGCCTCAAAAAAGAAGGCTGCATTTCTCAGCCACACCTTTCAGAGGATACACTGTCTTCCAGCTCTGCCACTGAATCTGGATCATTGCTGTGAGGAAGAACCGAGAAGCTGATTCATTCTGTGAGAACCCAGTTTCCATTTGAACCTTAAATGATAATAAACTATAAAACTGCAGCGTTGAAGTGTGTGTGGGTTACTGATATCTCCCACAAGGACTAAAACTTATAATTATACATCTGGCAGATGTTGTTAGGAAGGAAGTGTCACCTCAGACATGAAAAATGAAAAGTTGCTGTTAATATTGGGCATATTAATTGGTGACAATTTTCTTTAAACATCAGACTGAAACACAGAGCAGCCGCCCACAAACTGGATGTGACATTCAGAGCTGTTTTTCTCTGATCAGTTCATTTAACTTTCACTGTAGTGACGAGGGAGCATTTTACTCAAAACACACAACACATCATCATCCAGGTGCTTTCAGATATAGTGATGGGGGAGGAAGGGAAAAAGAAAATCTTCTGATCCATTTGAAATTGGCGGAGCTGATTCGTTCAGCGATTTAAAAAAAAAAAAAGGAGACCCATGGAGATAAAATGTGATGACAAACTGAGAGAAGAAAATTACAAATTTGAAGAGGAAAAGATATGAAAACAACATCCTGCCTCACACCAAAATGAAAGCCCAGAAACTTCCAAACTGTGATGACAAGCGACGGCCTCATCGAGCCCGGTGAGGAAACCAAACGGCGAGGGAGCACAGCGGCGCGGCGGGAACGTGGAGGAGGCTACGGTGTGCAGGAAAATGACAAAAGCGCAGGAATTAATGAAAATAGTCCTGATGCAGAAAAACGTGAAACTACGTGACAAAAGACGTCACTGAGCAGCAGAACGACGGACCGACCGGAGGAGAGTGAGGCGTGTCTTTGTCTGACCGAAATGTCGGTCTTCTTTGTGTCTTTAATCTTTCCAGCAGGCTCACGTGGTGATAAACACACAACAGAATGTATGAACTGTGTGTTATTGTGTCTTCATGAAGTAATATTAATGCTATCGTCGACTGTTGTCAATTTCTTCTGGTGCTAATGAGCTCATCTGAAGTCTCCTCCCAGGTCCTTGCTGATGTTGTACAAAAGCTACACACATGAGGTGAAGTAACGCTACAAGAACACAACTGTATGACAAGTTCTTTCAAAGAAATTTTTTCTTCTTTACACGGCGGAGCGTTCAGAGTTCAGCTTTATAGGACACAATGAAATGATATTAAAGCTGCAGCTCTGCAGCGTACAGAGGAATCTTATGAAGCAGACAGAATGAATAGAATAAAATATCAGTGAATGCTGAAATAAGGGAGACAACTGTAGCAGGAAGAGCATAAAAGCTCAGGTTCTGTGCAGCATCTTAGTTTTTCTTCGGACTGAGCTCTTGTGGATCTTCCAAAACTTGACCAGATCAGAAGTGAGCTGCTGGAATAAGAACGTTAATATACATATATGTATAAAATTATACATATCTCTGCACACACCAGGTTATATTTATTAATTCCAGGACAGAAACATTCATTACTGTGTCAGTTCACAGTTTATTCTGGTTGGAGCAGTTTGAAAAGAGAGCGAGTGTTGACTCCATTGTAAATTGTCACGCTGCGTTACGGCCTAACAGAGGAAAATAAATGGAGGTTGGGAAAAATCACCAGATTGTGTCATTCTTAATTCTCCTTGACAAACACAAACTGGTGCAGACAAAAAAGACACAGAGTGTAAATCACTGAGTCCCAACCTGCCAGACAGCAAAGTATGTCAGGCCGACACTGGAGGCAAAAACTCATTAAGAGCTCGTGATTCGGCCTTCATCAAGTTAAACTGCAAAAAAAGTTACACAACTACAACCTGATTATATTTGTAATCGTTAAAAAGCACATCATAGGTAAGCACTAAAAATGAGATGGATGCTGTCTCACTGTGGGATTATTCATCCAGATCCTTGGACTTCCACAATAAAAGAAAAGCTTTAGGAAAACCTAAAGCTGAAGATTCACAGTTTCAACCTTTAAGAGTTTTCTATTCCTCTCTTTCTTTAAAGGTCGAGATCTGTTTTGATTCTTCACAGCGTTTCCTGTTTTATTGTGTATTCACCTTTCACTTCCTGTCTTCTGTGTGTTCCTGCAGCTTTACCACACTCAGCTGATATTTTATATCCAAAAAGGTTACAGGTCAATATAACAGTGACATCATAACGTTCTGTAAAGCTTCAGCTGCAGAAGAAGACGGTGCGGCCACATTTCCTGCAGCTTGTGGAGGGAAGCAGTAATTCTAGTTTTTATTTTCATGCATTTATTTTTAACTTACTGAAAAGACAATTAGTTGAATTCAATTCTGATTGAGCTCGAGTTTAATATTATGGAAGAGTAATTACGTTTTCACTCAACCAGCAGAATCCAGCGCTATAACACGAGCCCCGTGCCTGCGAGGGTTTCCTCCCACCGTCCAAAGACATCATGTTTGGGTTCATTGGTGACTCTAAATTGTGCGTAGGTCTGAGTGGTTGTTGGTCTCTGTCTGTCTCTGTGATGGACTGGAGACCTGTCCAGGTGTCACTAGAACCCCCCGCAACCCAGAAACAGATGAGAGGAGAAGATGAATGAATTGACTCCACACGAGTGGAGCATCAAACCATTTAGACAGATCACGCAGGGAGATTTGATGCGTGTGTGAATTTGTAGAATGGAATCAGGTGGAAGGTTTCGTCCCTCTCAGCTGCTGTTGCTTTGTAAACACATTGGTGGCAGCGGCCTGTTTCTGCTCCTGCTGATTCTCCCTTAGTGCTTTTTGATCTTAATCGACCACCGGCTGTACAACAAATTGCCCCTCAGAGATAATAAAGATTTACTCGACAGCGGGGTTTGGACCAGACTTCAACCTGCCCGATTCAAACCCTCCATGACTTTCCATGAGCTTCTGTAATTACTCTCAGCCAAATATCCTTTTGTGCTCAGCTGTGGAGCGAGACAGGGGTCTCCTTTGACTCCCCTCCTCTTTGTAATCTTTATCGAACCATTATCCCATCCTCTCTGTCCGGCGAGCAGACTCCATTACCAGTATCACTACAGACACTGTGAGCTCTCCTTCACGCTGTCACGGCCCGTACATGTTTTTAAAGGCCGCCAGCAGCGATTTCACATCAAAACTCTGACACATCTTTGATCCTTACACGTAGATTTTTACAAATCGTTCATATGCAGGAATTCAGTTTGAATTCATCTTTGACATTATAATCCAAGGTGATTCATATATCTCAAAAAAAAAATTTTTTTGTGCCATATATTGGGTTCATTTAAAATTGTCACAAAAAATAAATTAGGCTGGGAAATTTGTGAGTTCATGTAATCATTAATTTTCTGCTGGATAACAAAGTACGTCTGATGATCAGATGTTGCTTCCACAGCTATCTCTGCCGAGGCCCCTGATGAAAGTATTAAAGGTGTTAGTCATCAAATCGTAATGTTGTGAAATAAGATATTCTGTTTCATTTTTTTGTTTTATTGCTAAAGCTTCATATTAATCACCAAAACAATGAGCTAGAAAAGAAGCTCACACAACGGAAAGCTGCTGCCAACAAAAGGTAACATCCACAGCAGGAGCTGCGACAAAATGGTAAAAGAAAGAATGATGGTGAGTCAATAAATGACCCGGCCAACTGTCAAACAAAACTATCTAAATTAATTCTCCTGCTTTCAGTTCAGAATGATCAATTAACTTTCAAAGTGTCAGTCAGTATTCGGCCTCCGAGTTGTTGAGGGTCAGCCATCCCTCATCCCTTTATGGGTTTTTCAAGTGGGCCGTGGGTTGTTAAAACCTCGAGTCTAAATAATTCAACAATGTGCAACAACACAATATAAAATGTGAAGTACAGTACAAGGACATCACTGATAACTGCAGAGCGAAAAGGCCCAGGAAGAAAAGTCCTGCACGAGATCACCTTTAAAAACAAACTGCCTGCATTTATCTGGAAATCACAAATGGTCATTATATCAGTCTTCCAGTATGTTTGCAGCTGTAACATAATGAAACGCTGACACTGATCTGCCCTTCTCTGGTGTTTCGCCTTCAGATTTTAACTTTCCATCATTATTTCTGACACTCGATAAAAAGAATTATATAACGGATTGTGCTGCAAATCCGTCAGCTGCTTTCTTGGACGTCTTTGGGAGGAGGTTGTCGGTTTCACTCCGGACTGGACTCACCATTTACTGTGTCACTTCCCTATTTCCCGTCGCCCTCTGCTGTCACTATCCAATAGAGGCATGAAATGGCCCACAAAGGCCCCTTTGGTGGGTCACCTGGTGGAGCGCGTACCATTAAGGATCAGTCCTGACTGCAGTGACCCGGGTTCAAGTCCAATTCACGGCTCTTTGCTGCACCTTTCTCTCCCTCTCCCCAGCTTCCCATTTCTATCTCACTGGCAGTATTATAAAGGCCAAAAAAGGCTTAAAATGAAACGGGTTTAAAAAAAAAAAAACCCTGAATCCATTTGACATAATTATTTGCCAAGACCTGCTCATCCAACGCTGTGTTCTGGATGAAGTGTCGGACCAGCGATTCATGACACCTCCTGTGGGTCCTCAGGCCGCCCCAGAGTTCAGTGTTCAGGTCTCGGCTTTGGTCTGGAGCGCTCGGCGTGCTGAGCATGAAATGTCATTCATGACCTTGGAAACAGTAATTTACGGCAGTGAATGACTGAGTGAGTAATGACCTCATACCTGCATCGGTTCACCTTCTGTCGGCCTTTACTGCCTCAATTTCTGCTTTTAGCTGAAGCTGTGCGCGCACACACACACACACACACTACAGATACACACTCACACAGTGACCGTTCTTTTCCTTTTGTGATGCAGCATTAAAGTGGAAACATTCACCTCAAGAGCACAATCTGGGACGTGCATCCATGTGACCAGTTAAAGGAACATTTCTTCTAATTCAAAATAATAATAAATGTTTGTGGGATGTGATGTCAGAAGGCCGGCTTTCATCGTCTTCCCCTTAGGTGGTGTAATCAGCTGACTGAGGTGGGCGGAGTCACGCAGGAACCAGGAAGTCAGGCAGCGTAAACTAAAACTGCAGGTATCTCTGCAGCTGTTCCAATTCACAGCATGTTCATCTCCTCAAGTGAGGATCAAATATCTGTTGGATTTGTGTGGAATATCCCAGAATGCATTGCACACCCAGCGGTAACAACAGCGAGTGTCAAGGTCCTGGTAGAAAAGTGCTGTCTCTGCACTTCTTTAACGTGCTCATATGTGATAAAACTCTTCTGGAAGATGAAATTTGGTCCCCGAGTTGATATAAAACATTTGCTGCTGAAGTTTAATCTGAGAGGACGAAGCTAAGAATACCTGATTTCTCAGTAAGACGTGAACCAGCTCTGCCTGTGAGCTCCAGATGTGTGCAGATATACATTCACTATATATATTTATGTATATTCACATTTCAATAAAAGTAAATATGTATCAACAAAAAAGAGACAGAGGCTGTTTTCCTCCCATGACATACCAGAATATAATGTTTATATTTTACTACGCTGTCGGACCAGAAGCCAATTGACAGTTTGTCCCGGTGTGTTCTTCCTCAGATCACGAATCTGGACTTCTGAACTGAACCCCAGGAAGGAAGGCAGATCAACGGCAGCAGGAGACCGACAACCTGCACGGAAGACACAGAGCGGCAGGGACCATCGCACGTGGATGACGAGTTTTTGAAGAGAGTCAAATTTCCCTTTTTTGCACAGCAACTACACACCTGGGCCAACCCCAAAATACCAGGAAAGTCGAAGTGTTTTCCAAAGCTTTTTCAAGAGCTACCAACCACGTCGGAAAAAGCTTCAAAAAAGGAAACTCTGCAGCCGACCGTGAGCCAAAGTGTCGGTCTGCTGTTGTCAAACGCCTGAGATAGTCTGAGGTGCATTTAAGAGCATCAGCCGCAGCGTACAAAGAGGAAGAGGAGGAACAATGGATGAAAACAAGTGAGTGCGTTGTGTGTTGTGTGTTTTGTGCGATGCTTTTACACAGATGTGTAATAGTCTGTGTGGGTGTGTTGTGTTGGAAACTGTTAGAACTTAGAAGAGAGTATTTTCACATCATCACGGAGAGGAGGATTTATGTGATTGTGTTTGTACGGCACATTTCACACACCGGACACATTAAACATTTAAAACAAACTAAATGAGACAGATTTATAGTAAAAGAGGAAATTAGCAAATTAGTTACAATTTAAAATTCACCATTAAAAAGTTTACATTAAACATTTATGTGCTGGTAGGAATCAAATATTGTGATAAAATAATAGAATATCGAATATCATCATACACGCTATTGGAGAAAAATATATTTTTACATCACGGCCACAATTTCATATAAATCAGTCTTAGACTTGTTTTTTAAAACTGAACTGAAAGAACTTGAGGTACAGAAGTGAATTAAAATGAATAATAAATATTGTTGGAGTATTTGATGAGTGCTGCCTCCGTTCCCACGCACGGATTTAACATTTCATGTCTGATTATCTCAGTCTTTCTGTTCCAGCACAGGACAGTTTCAGTTTCAGTGTCTCTCTCTCATCCGCAGCGTTATTGGACCCTGAAAATGTCAGATATCAGCGGCGGCTGGCTCGGTGGCACCGTCGCAGGCTGGGATCGAACCTCCAACCTCTCTGCTGTAGAGTCGTCGCTGGCTGCCTGCAGTGTCCTCCAGGAAGAAGTGCAGGTTAAATCCCACGACCTGCGGATCGACTCCTGCTGCAGGTACCCCCCCACCCCCACCCCAAATACCCAGTGGGGATCATTAAAGCTCCAGCTAAGAGTGAAATCGGACCCGCTGAGAATATTCTGGTCCTGGACGCCGACTGCCTGTTGGTAATAAGGAGCAGAGGTGGAGGAAGAATTGAA
This sequence comes from Remorina albescens, assembly GCA_034769265.1. Lineage (NCBI taxonomy): Eukaryota > Metazoa > Chordata > Actinopteri > Carangiformes > Echeneidae > Remorina > Remorina albescens. Next base: position 3,721,694 of record CM068475.1, on the reverse strand, counting down.
ATCCTTGGCTTTGGGATAGAGCTCCATTAAAATGGAAATGTTATTTTATTTGAAAGTGGGTACATAAACACTTCTTAATTATGGAAAGTAAAACCGAATGGCCCCATCTTTTCTTAGCTGGCATTACTTTTACATACTGCATCAAAAAAAGTTTCTTCTTCTTCGTGTACACAACGTAACGGTGTGGGATTTTGCCCTCGTCTGTGTGCGCTCTCATTCTGTGCTGAAGTGATGCAGCCTTCGCTCTCTGTTTGCTTCGGGGCCCGATGTCTCCTCTGTCCACTCTGTTTCTGTTAACTGAGTCCTGACCCTGGACCCGAGTCAGACAGAGCAAAACAGATCTGGCAGAGTCCTTTGGGTTCCTGCAGGACTCAGGTCTTTGTGTCAACAGGACTGATACTCCGGCGGATCGATGTGGACGCTAACAGCCTGTTCTCAGAATTAGTGGATAAAAGTGGATGTAGACTCGGAGTGTGGCAAGTGAAGCCGATGCTGAAGAGTCTTGGGCCTGCATTCTCTCTAAAGACCCCACTGGTGGTAAAAAGGAAGAAGATTGTATTGAATTCTATGGGAAAATGGCCCCTATTTCTTCAGCAAATGTTTTTCTTGTTTATGGTCAAAAAATTTAAATTTTTTTTTAGCAGCTGGTGTATTTAAACTCAGGTATTTTCTGGAAAAAGGGGCTCATGGGATTCCTCACTGCAAGACAGATAACGATGTAAACGCTAATCAACAGTTAATGAAAAACCCTGTAGAGCGACGTGACGCATGTAGTAACAGTTGGTCTGAATTATTATGCTCTTAAATTGACAAAACAAGTAAAACTGTGAGGTACTTTAACTTGAGTACTTTAGACGACATGTCGGGGGGGAAACTCACAGAATCATTACGACCCCACAGTTAGAAATGTTCACCAGCTAGAACATTAAGATTCACTTTGATGCACAAGTAAGGATAATAAATCAGTGAAGAGAGAGCTAATCTATGAATACTTTTACATTTTATACTTCAAGTAACTTTGCTGCTAAATTAATCACAAACGCACAACTTTAATTGTAATGAGAGATTTTCATGTTGTTGCTGCTTCAAAGATCTGCGTCCAGCTGATGGTCACTTAGTCGACCAACATGTCTTATATCGAGTCTGATGATTCTCATTATCCTTTGAAATGGTCCATGGCTGTCCTCTGGTCTTTTGCAACCCATCGTCCCTTTTTATTGAGAATTAATTTCCGCATTGCCCCCCCCCTCCTGTTCCAACTGTTCTGGCTTATATATGGTTACCATATTTGGCGGCGGCTGAGCCTGCAGATTTGGGCCAATCTGGACGGATAATCAGCTCCTGTTAGCAGGACTCAGACCAGTTTGGGTCAGTGTCAACCAATGGAATTAGGCCCTCATGACTCTGGCAACCAGACCCGCTGGACTCAGCCCAAGGCCGTCTTGGCCTTCCACGGCTACATCTGGCTGATGGGGGCCTTTTGTCTGCGGCTGAGTCTTAAATACTTATTTTCTTATTGCTTGCCAACAAATAGAGCAGCAGCAAATACAACTGAAATATTTCATTTTCCAGTGGAATTAACTTTAACACATTTTCTGTGTGAAAATCTGGACAACAGTCAGCTTCATTTGAAAAGATAAACACGCGTTCTTAAATCGGTGCATGAGCAGACTCCTGTTTTCTCCGTCAGTCCTGCAGCTCCACATGGAGGTGACAGGTCAGATCCCACCCACCTGAGTTAAATATCACAGGCAGGTAAATCTCAGCAGGTAACTTCCACAGTCGCCTCAAACACTGTAATCATGAGTGCAGTTTTTTTCCATTTCCAGATAACAGGCTTTTCTGTCCTCACACCAGCAGAAAAAATGAAGGGCTCTTACCAAGAGGTGTTGTTGAAGCTGTTTTCTTCAGGGGGAGATAAAAATGACTCCTTTGAGTACGTCCTGCAGGACTGAGCATCGTCCTCAGCTATGATGGAGAGCCGGGCGAAAAGAGAGGAGACTGGATGCTAAAAGCATTCCTGCAGGGTCATCTCTGTCGTCTCGCGCTCTCTGAAAAAAAAAAAAAAAACCAAACCAGACTCTCATTCCTTCGCCTGTTTGCTGAGAGACTCTCAGAGTGTTGGCGGATCCCAACGCCGCCACGCTGCTCATGTCTGCCGCCAGCTGATTTTATTGGACACCTTTATTGTTGTTGGGCCCGGAGAGGCCGACATTGATGCCGCATGTTTTAATTAAAAGACCTGGACCCGATCCCAGAGGCAGAAAGTCTGTGTGCCCTTTCTGTCCCAGTCAACTCCGGCTAAAGTTAGGCTGCCTGGCGGACGTGCCGAGTGTGATCTGTACACGTATGAATCACACTGAGGCCATTTGTTTGGCACAAAGGAGCCCGGTGAGCCGTTCAGCATCGGTGCACATTGGAGGGAACATCCGTGTTGCATTTAGCTTTTAAAGACACTAAAAAGGAAGTGGGCAGTATTCATGATTCTGGATGTTTTTCTAAACAAACTGTCATCTATCTCTTCCAAAAGACAAAACGCACAGTTGGCCCCTTTGGACCCACATCAGGGCTTTTCAGTTTTTTCATATCAAACTGAGAAGCTCACTTTCTGGTCCTGGTCAGGGGATCTCAGGCCTTAGAGATGTGACCTCACAGGTTTTAGACTGCTCACTGTGACGTTAATGCGGGCTAAACATAGAAAGACTGATTATTTGCTGCTTCCAATTGGTCCTCAAAAATAATGAATGTTCAATCACTTCATCGTCTGACAGAAAAAAAAAAAGGTCTAATTTGAATTATTTGACATACGCTTCACATTTGTGTATCATTTAATGATGTGTGTCTATGAAAATTATGACCGGGATGATATTCCGGATGTCAAAATACCAATTTATGTTCTCTGTGTCAAACAATAATGAAAAATTTAATAGTGGTAGAATATAAACGACCCAAATTTGACAAAGCCATAATAATTAGAACAGTCATTTTTATGCCGTTAAAATGTCACAACAACAGAAATTTTGTCAGTTTTTGTGCGGAGCTTTGTATTATGATGACTGACCAAAAGAGCCGACATCAAACCGTCAACATGAAAACCAACATCTTCTCCGGCTGCTGAGCTCTGACCCTCAAACGCTCATAAAATGGGATTCTCCTGCACAGAAACTGTATTATCGGACAAAAAAGAAGAGAAAGGCTCAGCAGTTGACTCTGCCACCTTAACATGTCCATTTTCTACAGCCTGCTCTCCATTGTGCAGTACAGACAAATAAAAAAGTTCCTCTGCTTCAATTGGTGCCAATCTGACACCGGAAAAAGAGGGAAAATATTTTCTTTCTCCACGGTGATCCGTCTTCAATGTGGGCCCCGTGCGCGCCAAGGAGGGTGGCGGGGGGCGATAAGTGTTGGGGATGTACTAAATTTGAATACAATGACATAAAATGAAACTGGTTGTCATGCTCAGCGGTTCTGCTCCGGCGGGCCTTTCCTTTCTGTCTAAAGCTGCTCGACATAGTTCTGGATTTACCAAATCCTCCAAAGACGAAACGAACCCTGTCGCTTCATTGTGTGAGAGCTGCCGTCAAAGGCCACCCCCGACCCTCCATCCTCCGCGCTGGTCCTAATCTCCCTCTCTTCATGCAGGCGGAGGAGAACAGACAGGAAGTCAGGTTGCAGTTTGAGCTTGTAAGCATTTGGGGATTGGTTTCAATTTAATCCGGCAACGTAAAAAGAAAGAATCAATTTAGAACAGCCGGGTCCCCGGGGTCACCTGGTCGAGCGAGCAGTGGTAATGACAGAGAGAGAGAGAGAAAGAAAGAGATGGAAATCAGACAATGAGCAGAGAGGAATAATAATTATGGGAAAACCTGCCCTGTCATACAGAAATAAGCAATTAAATCTGGGGGGGGATTTACTAAATTAGCATCGTCTGTGTTTTGTTCAAGTGATCCTTAACATTTATCTCCAAATGGGAGGAAACCTAAAGAGGCATAATGTGGAAATAGTTTAATGAGGGAAAATAAAACCATTTAAACAATTTAACCAAGAAGACAAAAAATTAAAAGATCCCCCAGTGGTACAATAAGAGGAAGATGATAACAGCCATAAAAAGAAAATGGTTTCCTAACCTTTCCTGGTTTGAACGAACAAGTGAAAATGGTCACAGAGCTGTGAAATATTCACGTATCGTCCCACAGATGAGGCTATTTGGACTTCCCCTATAAAAGATATAGAAATTATTTTTATTCGATCATTTTAGTTGTCAACACTTTGTAAATCCTAAGTAAACTGTTTTAATGAAGCAGGTTCACGATTTGCTAAAATCAAACTGACACTTAAAATTCATAAGAGTTATAACGAGTTACTAATTTACCAGCTACACCTAAAGGCATCAGGCCGATAATTCAGCTCCTTTAACAGTAACTCATAAATAAATGCAGTTTTCACGGCTCCTCTAATTAAAAATTCATAAATGGTTTATGACTAGATCTTTTTTTTTTTTTGTTAACACTTTAGAAGTCATAAACAAATTATAACTGTTTTCATTGACTGATGCAGCCTCACTAATAACTCATTTGAACAGTTATAACTGTGTGTGGGCTCATTGTATGATACCAGGCTCCTTTAACCAACTGAGACTTTGTTTTAGCTTTTAGCTGCTATTAGCATCCTAATGGTCAGATATCTGACGAGATTCGACAGTAAAGATAAATATGGGGTCACTTTTTTGGAAATAAAGGTTGACGATGCTTTATTCATTTATTCATTCAGCTGAGAATTCATCACATAGTTGTGCAACAACAACAACAATCTGTCCAGTTCTGAGCGGAGCGGTAAAATGAAACGTGACGGTTGTGATCATCTGACAAGCTGTGGAAACAAACTAGTTGTGTATTCAGATTATCAGAGATCAAACTGAATCGAGCACATCTGAAATGCCAGCGATAATCCCTCATTATACAGGAAACTGTGAGCACACAGCGACAGTAAACATGGCGGGTCAGACGCTGAAGCACCGCGTCGGTTTGTAAACTGTGACGGCTGTTTACGATGATCGGCATTAATACACCCTCCACGGCGACTGAGGCGGAGGTGTTTGTTGTCCTACGCAGAGGCTTGTCGATTTGACACACTGGTCATGTTGCAAATGTCACACACAAACACACGGGAGAAGTTGTGTTCACGGTACAGCAGCAGGGATGATTCGCGTTGGGAAACGGGGCGTTGGCGGAGCGTGGCGTTTCCCCCCAAAGCCCAACAGCCCGCAGTGAGGAGCTGTTATACGCTGCCAGCGGGCCGGTTCACACAGAAAGCAACGGTCGCGAGTGATTTGATACATGTCATGCCCGTAACCCCTGGAAGCCCCAGGCTGTTCTCTGGGAACAACACTCCTGAATTCAATCAGCGGTGGCTCCACAGCTGTAAGGCCAGAAAACAAACAGCAAGGGGCTCTGTGGGTGAGGGACACCGGACAGATTTGACATTCATTATGTCTCTCTTCTTCAAACATCCGGCCTGAATGAGTTTTGAAAAACTGCAGAAAAAAGATGATTTATTATTTATTCATCTATTTTACCAACCAGACAGCTTCAATCCGTACAGACGCCGCTGAACTCGACCGAAGCCACTTACTGTTCGTTTGGAGTACTTCAGTGTTGAAGCAAGCAGTCGACTGCCATCTTGGCAGTAGCTGACTCCACCCTTAACCCGCAGGTCGCATGTCGGTTTGTGGCAGCATACGCTCACTCATCTGTCACTCAAAGAAGCCACGCCCTCACGTCTACTTAAGAAAAGGTGATTTTTGTAAAAATCCATCTCCTCACGAGGGTTTTGATGGAGACATTAGCTGGAGCCACCATGATGCTGTAAACACATCTGGTTGTTAGAGGAACTACAGTTTGGGCACACACTTTTAACACACAACACACTGATGAAACATTTTACTGTCGTCTTCAGAACTGCCGTCCAGCTCTGGTTTTGACTTTAGACGGCAGAAAGTTCAGTAAAGACACCCGAGATCATTTGGAGACGTCTCACCATCAGCTGTCACGAGTTCTGATGTTTTATTTCTGCTGGAATATCAAAACCGAGACGCTCTTTCCAGCCTCCACTTTATCATGTCTGTAAGCCATCTTGTTTTTTTGAAACCAGAAGAAACGGTATCTATCTTCTCCATCCTGATTGGGTGGGACAGTCTGTCAATCAAACAAACAGTAGCCACACCCCTCGTCTCAACAAACAAATTAATTAATTATCTGAACCTGAATTTTATACAGATTCAGTATTAGAAAATGGAAATATTTTGTTTTTTAATCAAAGAAATTAAGTGCAATGATGATTTTTGTCTGGGTGACACCATGCTGTGTTTCCCACGTGCTGATTTGCTTCCCGTCTTTGGCCTCGTGTCGTGGCGGAGCTGCAGACATCAGGTGGGTTAAAAATGAGAACTGCTTTAAAGTGCCTGCTGATGTTGTGTTTTGTTTGTGGTCTTTTTCACTCTCGGTTTGCCGACCTCAGTCCGTTACAGCAGAGATGCCAGAGAGAGACGGAGGAGGACGGAGGAAGGAATCGGATCCAGATGGCTCCGCGGAGCATGAGGTGAGCGGACAGCCAGGTACGGTGAGGAGTATTTAAAGGTGTTTCTAAAGGGGTCGTTTGGTGTGAAGCGTCCCAGCAGGACTTGATTTCACGCTGCGGACGGGCAGAGCGCTAACATGACAGTTGGCAATAAATATTAAAACACTTTTGTTTGTTCTCTTTTAGATAAACACACGGAGGCTCAGAATCTGACAGGAATTTAAAAATACTCTGCGGTTTAATTAGGCCAATGATGACCAGGTGAGCTCACAGGGGGGTAAACAGCCACTTTTATGCCTCCTGCCTTTTGTAGTTGTTGTTTGGATGCAGAGCCATTTTCTATCAGGTAAAGAAAGTGCCAAAACCTCAGGCGCCTCTCAGCACTACAAAAAAAAAGGAAAGAAAGGAAAGGCTTGTTTTGGTGGAAGAGCACTTCTGCTGTTTATCTGCCAGTAATTAACTTGGAAAATGCTGCATCTCTGGCCTTCATTCAGCGTGACTCAATCAGCGAATACATTAGCAACATAAAGACGTGACACAGAATGCAAAGCCATGCAGAAAATAAACTACAGACGTGACAACATAAAGGAGAACGGCTCAGAGAGAAACAAGATGTTTTACACTGAGAAACTAATCGGCCACAATGCAGATCTGCTCACAGAGCCGGGATGATTAGCTGCTCTGCAATCTCTGGAGATGCGTCATATTGAAAACAAAAAAGATGGTGTCGGCGTTGTCAGGGCTGGGAAGTAATCCACGTTCCTGAAAGAAATTAAATTAAATGTTGAAGCAGGAAATCTGCAATTATTTCACTGTTACAGAAGATTGAGGCAGCAGATCTGACTCAACTGCATTTTGGGTTATTTGTAGGTCAAAAGTCTGAAGTGAAAGCAACTTTGAAACATTTCTTCACTGCTTTCACTTCTGGCCACATCAACCTGTCACTCAAAGCAGCCATCCATAATTTAAAACTTTAAAATTCAAAATGGGTGAATTAAATAAGAATTCATCTTCCACGTTTGCCCAGATCATCTAAACCACTTTGTTTGGACCTCAAAATGAAAGCACGTTCTGCTTAAACGTTAACGGCGGCGGCGGGATGAAGGGAGGGAAGGAGAAGTTTGTTAGTCTCATTTCCATCTGTCGAGTTTGGTCTGGTCTTTTTACTTGTTACCTTCTCGATGTGAACCCGGACTTCGGTACTAAAAAGCCAGATCCTGATGGCTCAGTTTCTGAATACAGGCATTCTGATACTTTCACTACATTAACAAAGAACCGAGACCTGATTTATTATAAGACGTCGATATCTCATTTTATATAAAATGAGACACTGTGAGTCTCATCGCAAAAGAAATTACCGCCGGCGCCAATAAATTTTCATCTTAAATCAGCGGCAGCAGGAAGTGTGACTCCAGGAAGGAGAGGTGTCCTCTGTAATGGAGGAAGATGAATAAAATTAAGCCCGTCCTCCACCTGGATCTGCTCATCTCCACGTCCTTCCTCTTCTTCTTCAGCCCTTCCTCTTCTTCGGTTCCTTCATTTCTGCCTTAGCTCTTGTCTAAAATTGAGAACAGGACAGCTGGTAATTGAAGATCATTGTCTTTCCACAGGCCCTTAGGATTTGCGATGCCTTTCACCACAGCTCATCTTCACCAGATTATTTTTTTATTTTTTTCTGGGTGCACTTTTTGTTTGCTCTCCTACTCCTCTCCTACTTCTTCTCTCGTTCCCCATAAACTCCACAAGCCCTTTTTGAAATTGGATTTTCATTTGAGATGGACCAGAAGCACCCGTCGTGTTTATGCCACCTTCCTCCCATCAATTTTCTTTTCTCTTTTTCAGACTTCATTTCAGCCTGTTCTGTCCTCTATCTCTTCCTGTGAATTATCTCCTCTCAGTCCACCTTGGACAGGAGCTCCATTTTCCTCCTGATGGATCTTAAAAAAAAAAGAAGAAAAGAAAGTTCGGATGGAAAAAAGACACTGCAGATTGGAGTCCATTGGTGTTTGGTGTCTGTGTTGGGGTGATGATGGAAAGCGAAGAAGTTCAGAAGCTTGTGATCCAAAAACAAACTAATTATTTGACTATCAACTGTACTTTACTACGTTTAATGTCTGTTTTCACGTCTGTTTTCGTTTTGTTTGACCTCTGACCCAGACCAGCTCAGATCCAGCTCAGATTCCACATCTGGAGCATTTCTGGCACGCACATAAAAAAATCTTCTAACATAACAGCCACACCGTCCCCAGATGTGCAGGTTTTAGGGCCGGACTCCTTGAAAATCCCGTAAAAGCTAAGAAATGGTTAAATTGTGCTGCAGACGTCATTTATGTGATCCATTATTTGTTCAAGGAATCTGTGCCGTTTCATCTGGGACTGAAAGAATTGGCCCAACGCCTCCAGTTGCTATTACTTTCTTTCTTTCTTGGGTTGGTTTGTTTTAATATGTAGGGTGCACCAGAGGGGTGGAACCTGAGCAGTTCTGCTTCATCTCAGATCACATCCAGCAGTCAAGTTTAAATAGCTTCCTGTTATTATCTAAAGCTTCCACCGCTCCGCTCTGAAGTCGCCTGCGTCAGCCTGGGAACCATGAAATACTGTTTATATTGACTAACACTGTATATTGAGCCAACACGGCCCCTCCGATCATCAACACGACTGGCAGGTTATGGCAGCATGAAATTAAAAGGATCTTGTTTTATTGCGGCAGGACATCACTCACCAGCCCGCCACGTGCTCGTCTCCCGAGATGCGTGGTGTGGACAGGCGAGCGTGAGGATGCCAGAGCGGCCCAGGCCGGCGGTGTCCGCCCTCAGCCGTAATAAAAACGGCCAACTGGGATATTGCGGGAATCAGCGATCCGAGCGCTGAGAAATTAGCTTGTCTCTCGCCTTCAGTGTTATTGATCACCTGACTTCCTTATACATTCCCACATAATAGGCAGCACTGACTTAATTAGTCAAAAGAGGGGCCGGGTAATTACATGTCACTTTAACAATGTGTTTTATCGCCTACAAGCTCTGGTGGTACCAAACAAATCTAATCGTGGATTTAATGCAAAGTGGGATAGAGAGAGAGGGACGGAGAGGAGGGGATGGAGGGAGCGTGACGACGATGACAGCCACAGAAAAGGAATAAGAATAATTTGATCCTACAAGGCTTGTTATTTTTGTGGTTCCATACACTGGATTTTGTTGAAAAGTTGGCAGGGGGAACTAATTTTGGTATCTACAGACTACAGCAGCTCTCTCTTTATTAGCTGCTGCCAGAACTGAGCAAAAGAAAAAAATACAATAAATAAGATAAAACAGGTAGGCCCGTGGATCGAGTCAGACTCTTTCGGCCTCAAGAAATCGAAGTCTGCACAGTTTCTCAGAAAACACAGGTGAGCTGATTTGCAGGTTAAAAGTGCAAAATAATAAAAAGACCGACACAAAGTACGAGACACACTGAAAAAATATGAGAGGAAAGACGGACACTAAATAATCTGAGAGCAGGAAGACAATGAAGCAGCTGCAGCACGTGAGGGACGGACAGGCCGTCACACAGGAGGGAAAAATTAACATTTAGATGGCCAACTATATTAAATATTGTCCGTGTCTCACTTTGTATTTTATTTAGTTTTACTCTGAAGTCATCTGACGGACTTTACTGGCTTATTTCTGTTTTCACCGGTTATTAGCAGTTGAAAGGGAAATACATAATAATGTACATCTGTAATTCATCAGTTAGTTCACCATTTAATTAAAGATAAAATTGTTATACTTTAATTAATCCCAGTCATCTTTCCTCTCTTCTCTCGCTCTCTCTCTTTCAACCCAGCCTGTTCAGACATATGGTCGCTCGCCCTGAGTCTGGAGCTGTTGGATCTCTGTAAACCTTAAAGTCACATTTCTACATTTCCAGACATCCAGCGCTCATCAAGTGAACTCCATTCACCTGCTCACACAGTGTGAAACCCAGCTGGTCTCTCCAGCTTCTTCTTCCTCTGTGATGCAAAAGTGTTTTCGGTGTCCGTCTGTCTCACTTTAGGTCAGATTTCCCTCCGATTAGATCACATCATCTGAGCTGAACTTGCTCCAGACCCGCCTGCTCTCCGTTCAGAAAATCAACAACCACAGAAACAAAATCAGCCAATTCCTTCTCATTGTGGTATGAACTGAACCGTACTCACTCAGATTACAGTGAATGTGTTGAGACGGTCCGCAGCTGATTTATTTGGATGCCTTCCGATGAATTCTGTTGTGAACTGGTGTCAAATTTTCTTTATTAAAAATAGTTGGATGCTAAAGTTTTAGAACAAGCTGCTGAAATGAACATGGACAGTTTATTAAGAAAGCAGAACAGAATTTAAAATCCTTCTCCTCCAAAGCTCCATCACATCTCAGGAGCTCACTTCGCTCTCTGGATGGAGGTTTAGTTCTGGTTCCTAGAGTCTCCAAGAGTAAGCACAGCTCCTGGAGGGACATGTTGGGACTCTTTAACAAGAGTCCGGACCTGCTTTGATGCAACTTTGTTAAGAATTGGCGCTATATGAATACATTTGATTTGATTTGAAATAATTGTAAACATGTTATTGTAGTGAGGAAGCGGTTTTTTCAGGCTAGGGCCAATTCACATTTTCCCAAAAAAAACAAAAAACTAAAATAAATAAATAAATAAGTAAATGTGAACGTACAGAACATACAATTTTTTTTTTTTTGCAAAAGCGGTTAATAAAGTTACAGATCTGCGTCACGATGCCCTGTAAGTTTCTTGCTGAAGTGTTTTTGAAGCTTGTGTGGTTTATTTTTAAATTTATATTTAATGATTCAGGATCTTGTCTCTGTTAAGTTTCTGGCACTGATCATTCAACAGGCTGAACAGAAATAAAACAAGTGTATAATTTAATATTCTAAAACATAATATAGTGTAAAGATCAATGTTAAATGCAGATCTTTGTCCTGTTTCACGTACATCTCACATCTCCAGCTTTATTTAAGTGAACCAGTTTTAGCACCCGTTTTCATTTATATTGTTTCTTCAACGCTTCAGCAGCGTCACACAAACACGACAACATTCATCGACACTAATTACAAATGACTGAGAGAGGAAGGACAAAAAGCGTCAGATGTCTTTCCTCTTCTGTGTCGTGGCCCCGCCCTCTTCTTCCTCTTTGACAGGAGTTGATGTGATTGCCCTTGATTTTTTTTTTTTCATTCTTCCTACAACATGTTAGATTTGTATTTCTGGGGCAAGACCGGGAGGAATTAGGTTTAAAAAGGCTCACTCCATATTCAAAAACTCATTTTATCATCACTTCCTTCACTCTGAAACCCCCCCGGCTGCAGGCTGTGGAGCTCAGAGTCGTGGCCGCCGCAGTCTTCGTCCTCCCTGACATGCCGATCCATTTATTTGGAGGATCGGCTGTCAGCGCTGTCAGCATCAGGGAATTTTAAATGAGCCTGTCGACCTGGACGGCGTTTTGGAGGCGGATTAGAGTGGTGAGGACACAAAGACAGTGGTGGTGGAAGAAGCCGTGAAAAATTTATTTTTATTTCGTTAAATGCTCACGCAACTTGTCCTCTTTAAGAAACATGTGCCAGAAAAAAATGAGGGCATATTCGATGTAAATTACTGCCATTCACTGAATATAATTATTCATTTTTATACAAAAAGCAGACAAAGCTGTCCAACCTTAACATGACTGATTAAAAGTAAATGAAGATCTTGATGAACAGCATTTTCCTTTCAGAAACACTCACATTTACCTTCAGTGTTGCTGTTTATTCCCAGAAACTTCTAAAAACTAAGGATACTGATAAAAAAGAAAAAGCTGATGAAAGTAAAAGTTAAAACTTTAGAAAATGCTTCAGTCATTTTTACAGTTTCTGTCACGTACATTTGTCTAAATGAATATTTTTAATTCCGTCACTGAGGTTCTGCTCTGCAGGTTTGCAGCTTTTAGGGATTTAAAGCAAGAGCTTTGTGCAACAGTGACAATGGGATGAGCTGGGTTCCAGTTCATACAACCTCTGAAAATGTCAAGGCAGTCTTGGACTGATTGTGTGCCGCGTGATACGTATTAAAGATGCATTTTTATTTATTTTAAATTTTTTTTTCGATAAATCATCTACCAAAACAATTTGACTGAACTGCTGCTCAACGTATTTGCAGAAGCTTTTGTGTGGTAGCCCCGCCCCCTAATCCATCCCCTGCTTTCCAAAGAAAAACATCACAATAATGCAACAACAACAACAACAACAACAACGTGAAGCTTTGTGTGTGGTCGGTATCCGTCGACATCCAATTACATTTTCTTCTTGTTTTTCTGCCTGAGCTTGAGCCCCTTCTTCCCTTCCCTCCTTCCTTGCTGCCCCGTCAGAACCCTGAAACTCGACCCCTCGGGTAAACGCCGGCCCGCCCCTCCGGTTACTTCCATTAGCAGGACCCATGGGAGAGACACTGACCTGTCCTCTGGCGGAGGATTGGGGGGGTGGCCCGTGTCCAGCTCACCTGTCGGCAGGTGGATGGCGGGTTGGACGACATCCTAGAACGGCCTTATCTAATCTGTTGTCTCCTAATGAGTCATTGAGATGTCTGTACCCCTCTGTGCGGGAAAAGGGGGGGCTGTTGAAGTCTTTGTGGCCTGAGACTAATTACATCGTGGTCGTTTAGTGGGGGACAAGGCCTGGCTTCAGGGGGGAAAGTGATCTGGCTGGTCGGGGGGTGGGAGGAGTGGCTACCGGTTACCTGTGAATCCCCCTGACAACAGAGCGCCCTTGTTCTGGTCCTCGGGCGGCGAACAGAGGAGGGGCTGTCGTTTGATCCGGCACATTCCTTCCCTCTCTGGCCGTCTTCTCAGGAGGATTAAAGGAGGAACGTTGAACATCTCGCAGGTTTAGAACGGCTGCGGCTGTGGCGGCGGCGGCGGATGGTTTGTGGTGCCGATCGGATCACGAGGCCGCAGACAAACGCTGCTCTCAGGATTTATTCTTCTCCTTTTACCTCCCGAGTGAGAATAAAGGCCTTTTGAGAGGGAACACAGTCACGCACACACTCAACATGTGGCCTCATTCAAACTAGTTGAAACCTGTTTAAAACCTTTTTCCCATCAAACATCCCTGTAACGTCAGAAAAATGTGCTTACGCCACTTGGACATCAGACAGATGTTATGTTTTTGGCTCGACATGAGTCGGAGTAACTTCGCTCACAACCATCATGTCTTTATTTAATGTCAAAAGAGTTAATTCAGGTCAACACAACTTTTGTTTCAACCAGATGTCGATATCAACATCTGACCACGTTAACAAGCAGCCAAACACACAGAAGAACAATAAAGAGTTAAAAGGTCCATATTTCCCATCATACCTAATATATATAAATACATAGGTGATATACACTGCTCAAAAAAAAAATAAAAAAAATAAAGGGAACACTAAAATAACACATCCTAGATCTGAATGAATGAAATATTCTTATTAAATACTTTGTTCTTTACATAGTTGAATGTGCTGACAACAAAATCACACAAAAATTATCAATGGAAATCAAATTTATTAACCCATGGAGGTCTGGATTTGGAGTCACACTCAAAATTAAAGTGGAAAAACACACTACAGGCTGATCCAACTTTGATGTAATGTCCTTAAAACAAGTCAAAATGAGGCTCAGTAGTGTGTATGACCTCCCTACAACGCCTGGGCATGCTCCTGATGAGGTGGCGGATGGTCCCCTGAGGGATCTCCTCCCAGACCTGGACTAAAGCATCCGCCAACTCCTGGACAGTCTGTGGTGCAACGTGGTGTTGGTGGATAGAGCGAGACATGATGTCGCAGATGTGCTCAATTGGATTCAGGTCTGGGGAACGGGCGGGCCAGTCCATAGCATCAATGCCTTCGTCTTGCAGGAACAGCTGACACACTCCAGCCACATGAGGTCTAGCATTGTCTTGCATTAGGAGGAACCCAGGGCCAACCGCACCAGCATATTGTCTCACAATGGGTCTGAGGATCTCATCTCAGTACCTAATGGCAGTCAGGCTACCTCTGGTGAGCACATGGAGGGCTGTGCGGCCCCCCAAAGAAGTGCCACTCCACACCATTACTGACCCACTGCCAAACCGGTCATGCTGGAGGATGTTGCAGGCAGCAGAACGTTCTCCACGGCGTCTCCAGACTCTGTCACGTCTGTCACATGTGCTCAGTGTGAACTTGCTTTCATCTGTGAAGAGCACAGGGCGCCAGTGGAGAATTTGCCAATCTTGGTGTTCTCTGGCAAATGCCAAATGTCCTGCACGGTGTTGGGCTGTAAGCACAACCCCCACCTGTGGACGTCAGGCCCTCGTACCACCCTCATGGAGTCTGTTTCTGACCATTTGAGGAGACACATGCACATTTGTGGCCTGCTGGAGGTCATTTTGCGGGGCTCTGGCAGTGCTCCTCCTGTTCCTCCTTGCACAAAGGCGGAGGTAGCGGTCCTGCTGCTGGGTTGTTGCCCTCCTACGGCCTCCTCCATGTCTGCTGATGTACTGGCCTGTCTCCTGGTAGCGCCTCCATGCTCTGGACACTACGCTGACAGACACAGCAAACCTTCTTGCCACAGCTCTCATTGATGTGCCATCCTGGATGAGCTGCACTACCTGAGCCACTTGTGTGGGTTGTAGACTCCATCTCATGCTACCACTAGAGTGAAAGCACTGCCAGCATTCAGAAGTGACCAAAACATCAGCCAGAAAGCATAGGAACTGAGAAGTGGTCTGTGGTCACCACCTGCAGAACCACTCCTTTATTGGGGGTGTCTTGCTAATTGCCTATAATTTCCACCTGTTGTCTATTCCATTTGCACAACAGCATGTGAAATTGATTGTCAATCAGTGTTGCTTCCTAAGTGGACAGTTTGATTTCACAGAAGTGTGACTGACTTGGAGTTACATTGTGTTGTTTAAGTGTTCCCTTTATTTTTTTGAGCAGTGTATTTGTGGCTTATCTCTTTTACTCTTTTAATCAGAAGTCTTTGTTTTAATTGGCTAATCCAATTTCTAAAAACTTTTTGGAGAAACCAAATCCTACAAACCTTGGATACTTTCACTGTATGAATCTAAGCCAAAGTCGTCGTTTTGACTTCGGAGGAGCTAACGGGACAGTTTGGGGGGAAAAAAGGAGAAAAACGTGTTTTAACAGTAGAAGAGAATACACTCAGAAGGCTT
Organism: Remorina albescens; assembly: GCA_034769265.1. Taxonomy (NCBI): domain Eukaryota; kingdom Metazoa; phylum Chordata; class Actinopteri; order Carangiformes; family Echeneidae; genus Remorina; species Remorina albescens. The sequence continues at coordinate 3,705,930 of CM068475.1, read as the reverse complement.
GGTGACTTCCTCGCTTATTGACTTTCTGGTTTGGATCCTGTTGTTTCCGCCGTTTGAATTTTCTGTTGACTGATGTTGGAGAAATGCCAATATTATATAAAGAAAAGACGCCGCTGTGCTGCCAAAAACAATCGCTGTGAAGGAATAAAAACGCTAAGACACAAACGGCTCTGAGCTGACAGTGGAGGGCTGCTCTCCCGACCTGCTGAAGTGTCCTTGAGCTAGACATCGAATCCCCACCGACTGCGACCTCTGACCCCACCCGGTGGCATCAACAAGCTGCCACAAAAGTTTTTGTCTCTGCTTGACCAGGGAAGCAGAGGGAACTGCTCCAGGGAACTTATTTCTTCTTTCAAAATGCCCGTTTATTCAGCCTGTGCAGACGGCACAGAAAGTAAATGGTGATCATAATATTTTAATATCTTTGATTAGAATCAGTCAGAATTTAACAAACAGCAGGGTGACTTTCTTCAGATTGAGTTTTGTTCTCCACAGCGAGCAGACGGGAGAATCTAACCCAAATATCACATCATACAATATTAGCTTACACAAAATTGCTTTCTTGAGTTTGCTTTCTATTTTTTCTTTTTAATACATTCTCACAATATTGGACTTTTGGTTCATTTTTTTTGGTTGTTGTTGTTGTGTTATATTGCACATTTCTAAGTTGTCACATACTGATATACAAAGACTCTACAGCAGGCACATTTTGTCTTCTTAGCATTATGAAAAATGTTAAATATGATGAGATAAAGTGGACCTTTATTGATCCCCCACAGAGGAAATTTAAATTTGGCACAGCAGCACAAAATGAAGGTGTAAAATAAATAAATAAGATAAAAGGTGCTATACACAGTAACATGGGAGGAAATAACAGTGTGTTAAATCAATACAACTAAAGGTGCAGCAGTCGGAGCTAATCTCCCATCATCATCATACAAAACTTGACCTTTCAACAACATCTCGTATCCATGATTACTTTTGATAACAGCTAATCAGCCTTGAATGCAACACAAACCTGAAACTGAGACTTTCATATCGTCACAATATTCATTATTTTTGGGGTACCTTCAAAGCAAAGACGCAAATTAAGGACAGGGGAGGGAGTCTTTATTCAGGTTAACTTGAGCTTATTTTTCCGGACTTTATTTCAGTTATTTAATTCTAGAAAGCCGAATTCAGCTGCATGAAGCAACAGGCTGAAACAGATTCAGATGAATGACCGTCCTGCTTTACTGCATGTCGCCAAAAAGCCAGACACGGCACCTCGGAGAGGACTTTTAATATTTAAATGTCACGTTTTTAACATTTCTGTCACTGTTTCAAGACCTGACCTTCATTTGTAAATTGCTGTTTTGGACACAAAACATTTCCACGTCTGTGTGAGTTTGTAAAAACAGACACAAAAAAAAAAAAAAAAAAGTCGCATAGTAATTAAAGCCAGATTGGTTCAGGTCCAGTTGTATGAAGTCATTTCACGTTGTCTACACGAGGAGGATGCGCTGAGCTTGAAATCAATTAAATTGTGAAATAAGCTCCGCTGCAGGTTGTAAAAAACACAACAGAAGCCGGGAGTGAAGTGGAAGGTGCCCGTCATGAGTTCCCTGGAGTCTGAAGGACTCGTTTGGATTATTCACATGTAAGTGGGTTTTCAACTTCCAGCCACATGTATATGTGACACACACAAATCTATTAGGCATCTTCCTGTCAGACCTCCTCGGTGTGTGCAGCAGGACTCGGTCTCCTTGTCCTGCGAGAGCAAAGATGAATAATTAATGGCTCTAAAGTAGAGGGAAATTATACAACATTATGCTGTAGTTTGTCCACTCTAATGGCATGTGGCCCATTTTTAATGGCTGGACCAGCCCACAAAGTGCCGCCTCCTCCCTCCCACAGCCCCCACACCCCCAGAGTGGCAGTAAACCTGCCGGCGGCCCCAGGCGAGCCATATGCCAGATTGATGGTTCACATTTGTTTTTGCCCGCGGGAGCTTGCGGGCCGCTGTACAGTAAAGCTTTCCATACAAGCTGTCCACTGCGGGGCGAAGCGTGGACGACTTCCCGATGCATCCACCCATGCAAATATACACTAATGTCCAAGGAGGAGGGGGGTCCCACCACCCTGACTCGTCTCTTTGCACAAAGTCCATTTATAGTGTGTGATTCTGGACGTCGTGTATCTGAATTAACTGGCTAATGATCCACAGTTAAACCTACACATCATGTTTTTGATGGCAGCAAGTACACGTTCACTTTCATGTATTTATCCTCAGAATTCTTCTTATAGTATATTTACAAACCTGTCAGGTGACTCTAAATTGTCCGTAATGTCAGCTGACATTGGTCCAACCACCTGCGACCCTGCATGCGTCAGACCTGTCGGGTTTGTCGGGTCGTTGGCGGCAGAGGACTGGGTCATTATTGAAGCTGAGGTCCATTTTTATTTTTGATCGTGTATGTTTGGTACATATCTGATATAAAGTTTTTGTCCTTCCACAGTCACATGGTGAGACTCTTTGGGCTCCTGACTTCCTGGGACTTATTGGGTCCATAACTGGGCAGAAACATGGATCAGTGAAGGCCTGTCGACCAAACTGCGTTCAGTCCTGGATGATCCTAATGTGGCGTCAGCTGGAAGGGGCGACGAGCGGAGCAGGAGGAGGAGGAGTCGGGATGAGCTCAGGTCTGTTACCTGGTCCTCTTAATTTTTTCGCAAAGTGGCAAATCTGCTCAGTCATGAATGAGTTCATTACAGTGAGGATGAAGGCGGAGAGGATGGGAGGAAGTGAGTGAGTGATTACATGCATCCCACCTTCCTCTCCTGTTCTCCATGATTAAGATGCATCTGCTGAGTCTGCCCGCGCCCCGACTGCTTTGTGCATTCATCAACATCAGTTTAATGAAGTGATCAGAGGCTGAGATCAGACGCAGCCCAGAAATATTACTCCATTAGCCTTTCCAAGCTTTCTGCATAACAGGAAACACTGACCGGAGGCATTGGCTTGTTCCTCCACATGCTCTCTAGAATAAATAAAATAGAATTATAATAAAAGCAATGAAGATGAATACAAAGTATAACTGATTACCTGTCCAACCTTTCCAAACACAACCCACCGTTTCTGAATAAAGGGACAATCTTTCAACCCAGCACTCAAACAGGAGGAGTTGAATACACCCACTCCAAGTCCGCCACCGCCACCACCACTGCCGAGCGGCCCAGGCCTTTCTTTTGTGGCGATGATGTATAATAAACTGTCAGCGTGTGGCACTTTGTAATTGGGTTTGTGCCTTGTTTAACAAAGAGCGATTGGATAGTTAGGAGGGAGAGCAGCAATCTATCCGCCTCTCCCGTGAAATGAGCCGAGTGTCTCATTCATGAATGTGTTATCCCAGAGGAGCGGCGTCTGAGATGTGTCTGTTATTCCTGGTAAATAAACCGAGGCCCTCAGAAACCACCTTCCCCTCCCCACAGCCCGCCACCACCAGCACCTTCTCCTGACATCATAAAGAACACACGGAACAAATGAAGCCGTGGTGCTTATTTATGACGTCTGTGATTTAGTGACGACAGTAAAACCTGCAGACGCCGAACTGGAACTCCAGGTTGGTTTCAGATTTGGCATGTTCAAGGTGCACGGGGCACTTTGGTGCTGAGACTCTGACAGAATGTGAATCCCCGTGTGAGCCTTATACAGGTTTTCGGGTTTTTTCGCAGAGTAGAAGAATCCTCTTCTCTTGCTTATAGAGCGGGAAACAGTGTTTGGGACCTAGAGGTCATACGTGAGGGGACGGTCCGACAAATTCAGGAGGTGAAGACATTCGTCACCAGAAAAGTGAGGGCCAGTGAGGTAATCTGGATTCATCCACTGGGGACCATGAATGATTGTATTGAATTTCATGCTGTCTGGCCAATAGTCGTGCAGAGATTTCACTCTTTACAGCAGCTGATAGACCTGCTTGTGTGGCTAAAAACCACAGTAGCATCATCAATTCAAGCGTGATTGCTTTGCACGACTTGTGTACAATGTTAGTTTTTTTTTTCTCTCCAAACGAACTGTGAATGCACGCGTCGCCTTGATGCTTTGGAGGAAGTAGTGTCCAATTCAGTTTCAACTTCCTCTAGACAGAAAATTGGATCCTGATTGCACAATAAATCCAGCCCGTATTTGAGCCACATGCTTATTTCCCACCACCCAGCTCCGTGGCTTAAATTTGGCTCATATTCAACATGACTGGAAGTTGCCACTTCAACATCAGGATCGATTCAGAAAATCTTCCAGCTGTCAGTAAATACAAGGACAACAACATCTGCCCAGATGTGGAGGTGTAGTCAGTGTACGCGGGTGTTTGAAAGGTTAGAAATGTCATTTTGAATTCAAGGAACGGCTCACAAAACCAATAAAACTGAGTGAGCTTCAGCTTTTGTGACCTTTACACACGCACATTAATACAAAAGGAGATAGTTATGTGAAGCTGCAATTCAATTCAGGTCAATTTTATTGAATAAAAACATACATTATGTCGAAGCACTTTACAGAGTGAGATGAAGACCTTCTAATGTTACAGAGAGAAATGCAACAGTCTGACCACGAGCACCTTCATCACAGGCCACAATGAGCTCTGAGCAAACGGCCGCTTATCTTTATTCGATAAAAGCAAATTTGACCTTTTTAGGTGAAACTAGGAAAAACGATAATAGGGTCATTTATTCCAGAGAGATGTGGTGTTTCATTAAAATGTTATGTAACGATCAGAGAGTCATTTATACTGGAAAATGCTTCTTAGCGGGCCAAAAGGGAAGTCAATAAAACATCATTAGAGCACTAAAATAGCGGCCACACAGAACTAAAGTGCATGAATACTATTCAGCGACCTCAGATCTGACTTCAGTTGTTATTTTAAACTCAGCACAAACCCACAAAGAACTTTTTCTCTTCTTCAGCCCTGTTTGGCTTTAAGCATTCATTCATCCAATAATTTGAGTGGAGTTCTGACCAGTGGTTTCAAAGCCCCCCCCCCCCCCACCCCCGACCCCTCGGGCTGCGTCCTGCTGTGATAAAGCCATCAGCCACCGGCGCCTCACCCCCTGCCGGCATTGCTGCTGTGGCGACGGGAGATGGTTGGCAGCAAGTGACAGCAGAGACCACCCCCCTCCGCCGCTGCTGCCTCAAACCCCACCCCACATGCGACACCTCGGCCCTGAAGCACTGACGCCTCCACATTCGTGCTCGCATGGAAAAAAAAAAGTGCCCCTGCTTCTCCTCTGAATCTGCGGTTTTTCTTCCCTCGTGGGTGTCTGGGGGGAAAAATGGAAAAATACAACATTGTCTTAATTTTTTATTGAACATTGTTTGGTGCAACAACGACAGCGGGACACCTCCTGGATGTGGCGCTGCTGAGCTGGCATCATGGCTGACGTCGGGGGCCGGTGTCAGGCGGTCAAAGCGATGCCAGGAGGGGGGTTGACAGCTGTCAGTGATGGTTTCCTGTACGGAGAGTCAGTGACAGGCGGCAGAGCCGACTGGTTCGCGGCGCCCCTGACAACCGCCAGCTTCTCCGTGGAAGAGAAGGAAAATAGAGATATTCTGCTGCCAGGCTTGGAGAGACGCCACTTCAACCTCACGGCTGACACTTCGCTCTCTACGGGAGGAGGGGAGGCTCATTTCAGAGGAGAGTCGAGTTATTAGGGTCAGTTTCATGATTCTTATGAGGCTGAATCAAAACTTCCTCATTAATAAAGTGGAGCACGAAGCTGGAGTTGCACCTTGTCGCGCTCATGTAGTTGTTTTGTTGGTCCTTTATCACATCTTCTGGTGAACGCAAAGTTGTTGTGTCCTAAATCAGCTCTGAAGTCGTTCACCGGGCTTTTTCAGAGACTTCCAAATTTAATTTGATTGTTATTCTATTTCTGACTGTCCGCTGTCTTCACTCGGAGGAGTCTTCCTGTTTGCTGTGGTGACCAGCTGGCCAACCTGGACTCTTCAGTCTTCGGTCCCTCAGACTTACATCAGGTCTGTGTGTTCAGCTCTTTCATGCTTGTTGGCTTCTTCGAGGTTGCTTTAGTGTTCAGCGCAGCAGTTTCCAACTGCCCAACATGTCGGCAGCCCACATCTGACCCCATACAGCAGGAGAAGCTCAATTTTAAGAGATCATTTTTGAATTAGCCATCTGTCTCTTGGCTTCATTTCCTTTTTAATTCCTCCTCCTGCTAGATAGTTCTGTCTTCTCCAGGTTAGACGGAGATATAGTTTTTATTACCTCATCGTAGTGACAGGTGTTAGTAAAAAAACAAAAGGTGACTGTGCTTTTGCCATCGTAGCCCCTAAACCGTGGAACAGTCTCCCTCTCCCATCCGATCAGCCGAGTCTGTCGACTGTTTTAAAAAATCCTTTATAGGTCTGCATATATGTGAGCTTGTACGCTGTCCCGTACGTCGTCCTGTATGTTTCTCCAGTGTTCATTTCTGGCCTCTGGTCTTATTCCTGTTTTGTTTGTTTGATAATGAAGTTTGTGTGCTTGATTCATGTGCTTTGTTAAGCAATTTGTAACTGTTGTTTTAAAAAGTCTATATAAATAAAGCTATAATAATAATAACAATAATATGATAAAAAAAAATATCATTTCCAAACCTTCTCACCCCCTCCAGAGAAAAGCATCCTCAAACAAAATGATGAGAATGAGGAGTTCCTCTTATCTTCTGCTCTGCAAAGGATTTGTTGGCCCACTTGAACCACTTGGCGGACCAGCAGTCTGCCCCGGAGGGACCCCCCCAGTCCGAGGGATAGCTCATCAGGTACATGTTTTAACCTCACGCATGTTACACACAGATAAGGTTTACAGGCAGCGGACGCCGCCAGCGTCTCTGTTGTTTGACTTCTTGTCTCCTCCTCCTCCACCTGAGGACAGAGAGGAGTCAGACCTAGATCGTCCCTCTCTTCTTTTCTTTTTTCCCCCTCCCACCTCCGTCTCGGAGTGTTTCACCCAGACGCCGTGAGTCTGAGCTCTCCTAGGACTGTCGGCCACCTGACAGCAATAACAGCACAAAACTAACTTGTTAAAAGTCTCGGTCATCACTCAGCCGCTCTGAAAGACGAAAATCCATCTACAGTAAATACCAAGGGCGCAGCGAGATGACACAATGACGGGCGGTGGATGGATGGCAGAAGTTTAACTTTCTTTCAGTCTCTCCAAACAAAGCTGAAGATATGAAACTGCTTTGTGGCTGATGTGTTTGGATTTCAAATACATTCTACGATTGACTCATAAGTGCGCTCTTTGAATGAATTTAACAGAATTCAGTAAAACATTAGAAGAGTACAAATGTCAAAACCAAGTATTTTTCCTGAAGTCCTGAAGTTTTCCTTAAAAACCTGAAAATCCTCTTCAGATCAGAACATCTTCACTTGACGTTTAGTGTGTTATTTGTTTCTGAATGCTTACACAACAGTTTGTCAGCTGCTGTTATGAGTCCAATTTGTCTGTCAGCCATCGTTTTTTTGTTTTTTTACCACGAGGAACCAGCCTGTCAATCACACAGTAGCCACGCCCCCTAACACAGATCCTACTTCATGGTCTATTTTCCTCTGAAAGGGTCCATCATTTAAAAAAAATAAACAGACAGGATGATAGAATGCAGCTTTCAGCTTTGTCTTCACGCAGCCACAGAGCCGATGACTGTGGTTAACAGCCTGCGGTGTTTCCTCCAGCTGGGTAAATACTCACCCTTTCCTGTATAATACCCATTTTTCACCAGAAACTAACTACAGTGTTAGAACAATGAACACCACACTCCACAAACAGAGGGAGGCAATGCAGTTATGTGTGTATTGTAGATTTCAAGTCAATTCTAATGTTTTTGCTAACTTTTGTTCATTCTCATTTTATTTCACCGCTTTGAATTTGTCTAATAACACCAACACATAAGAAATCAAAGAAATAAAATGGAAGAGAAACTCTGGATGTTCACCAACACACAGTAATCTGACATTTATCTGAAATGAAACACTGAATAAACATTAACTCTGTGACGCAGCCCGCGGGCCCTCGCCCCAGTGCTCGGGTTCGGCCCGGGGCCTCGATTCGGCAGCATCTCCTCCGGCCCGGTGGCAGCAGGATGGATGTGGAGCTCATCCAGCTCCATCGCTGCACTAATCCACCATTCTTCCACTGAATGGAGAATTACCATAAACGCTTGGCAGCAGGAGGGGACATTGTATTCCAGAAAATCTGTGAGCCTCTCAAATGTGCATTGTTGAACTTCACCTGTTGCCTGGGAGACGAGAATGGACCATTCCCGGCGGCGGGGCCCATTATGTAATGTACTGGACTTTGGGCTCCTAAAGCCCGGCCCCAGAGGCGTGTCCAGTCAGGCAGGACGTCTCTAAATCGCGGAGCTGAGCGGTGCCAGGAAGCGCTGGGCTGCTGTGTGTCGGCCTGTTTGGTGTAATTGAATTGTTGCCTGTAGGCTGCTCACAAATGAGCAAGCTTTGCTGTTGTTTCAATTGTCTCATTTGAAGGATTCATCTCTTTGGATTCCTCTGCACAGAGAGTTCACTTCTCAAGTTACGTTCCCATCCAAAATTTCACGAGACCAGCAGGTCCTTAGAGTTTCGGGGATCAGCTGGAGCTAATAAATAAATTACGTAATTATTCAACTCAGGAATGGACTTTCAGGACCCGACGCCTTGAAACTCCTACTGGTCTCATTTCTGCATCCAGAAACATAAACCCTTCAGTGCAGAGTTTATTCAGACCGTGTGGCATCTCTCACCTAGCCGAGGCTGACACATCATATGTGACACAAATGATGAATGTCACAGTGGCCATGGTTGTTGTTGCCCTTCCTTCTGGCCATGATGCACGCCATCTTGGCCTTTATGTCAATGCCACTGCTGAAATTGTGGGGTTGCTTTAAAAGGGTCGCCGCACCAGTAAGCGTTCCCCCTCTGTTCAACCCCTCCCATCGACTGATCTGTTCCTGAAAAGAGTTTCCCTCCTCCAGTAATCATATTCTGTCTGACTTTTCAAACTTACATAGAAATGATAAATGAGGCTAATTTTCTTAGTTGATTTATCAGCCGGAAAAGTAAAAGGATAGTTGGAGTCCGTGATTATATTTATCTGAGATTTGATGATTTTAGATCACAGCAAGAAGGTTCTAAGATCAAACCAGGGACTGGGGCCTTTGATAATCCCTCCAGCTGTGGAGTGTCGGCAGCGAGGGGCGTTGCCGATGGCAGTCAAAGGTAAAGGCCTGGACATGGTGGGCCCTGATGTTGCAGACTAGCCTGCTGTCCCCATTCATTGAACCAAAAACAGCTGTATAACCGCCGTCCCACACTGACAAACGGTCGGTTTATCCATCCATCCATCCATCTTCACCCGCTTATCCGAGGTCGGGTCATCGGGGTAGCAACTTCAGCAGGGAGCCCCAGACTTTCCTTTCTCCGGCCACATCGACCAGCTCTGACTGGGGGATCCCGAGGCGTTCCCAGGCCAGAGTGGAGATATAAGCTGCCCCGGGGCTTCCTCCCAGCTGGACGTGCCTGGAACACCTCCATTGAACATTGACCCGAAGATCGAGAGCTTCGTTTTCCGGCTCAGCTCTCTTTTTGTTACAGCGGTGCGACACAGCGACTGCAGTACCGCTCCCGCTGCTCCGATTCTTTGGCCAATCTCACGCTCCAAGGTCCCCCCACTTGTGAACAAGACCCCAAGGGTTATTATGTCATTAAAAGGTAATGAAGATCACAAACCAGTGGAAACGACGTGACATATAAAATTATCTAAGAAGCCTAAAATCTTATCAGACTTCCTTTTGTAGCACCACGGTTAGTGAAGCCTGTTCACATTCAGGTTCATTAAACATGTAGAAAAGAAGTTCATCTTAAAACTATAAAAATCCATTTGCATTCAGAATGCAGCAGATCACCTCATTTCCCTCCACCGAAGATCATGAATTCAAACTTTTCTAAAGAGGAAAGAAGTGAGACCGAGTCTCTTCTGAATCATCGAACCCCAAAGTCTTCACTCCAAAACCCTAATATGAGATGAGAGCGGGAAAGCCAGGCTGGGTTTTGTTCCAGAAAGCAGCTCCGGTGCCTCCGAAGTGTCGGGGGCCATGACTGTCATTCTGTTCAAGCACTCCATCAAATAATCTCTTTCTCTGCTTTCATGTTTTGGCTGCGGAAGGAGAAAAGATGAAACAGAAAGTCGGGGATAAATCAGCTCTCGTTCCGTCGGCCGTATGTGTCTGCATCTGCCCACAAGATGAAATCCTTTTTATCACAATTTAGGGAGCGAGCGCTGCAGTTATGAGAATTATAGCGGCACTTCATGTAGACGCGTCGTTACTCAAAAGCAGCGGGAAGGCCTCCAAGTAGGTCCATCTTTTATACACAGAGGGGAAATTGCATATTGATCGCAATCTGTGCGTTTGCGAGTGTGTGTTGGTGTGTGTTTACAAGTTTGTGTGTAGACGGGGCAGCGTGTGCGTTTCCAGTGTCAGAGCATGTTGCCAGATTTGATGACAAGACAAAAAAAAAAAAGGCGGGGGGCGGGGGGTGAGTAAGAACAAGAGAGTGGTGATAAAGAGAAAGTAAAAAGATGGAGAGAAAGGTGGTTAAAGGCATAAAGACTGAGGCAGGCTTTCCCTTTTCTGTTTTTTTAAACTTCTTTTTAATCTTTCTCCCATTTTCAGATGTAGTTATTGAGTTAAGTTGGGATTTCCCGGCTGGAGAAGTGTTCCTCAGCAGCTTCAGTAAGATGCCGTGGCCACATCTCTGCAGACCGTCCTCCAGATGATGCAGGGACCTGAATTGGGACACGGCTTTAAGGAGTCTCTACAGAACAGCACCAGGTGAAGTTTGAAAAGGCTCAGACAGTTTGTAAGCCCTCCTAACATCGGTAGTGCTGGAACAAGCTTTGTGGCATATTGACAAATTCTGGGGCGACTTGGCTTTGGCCGGATGACGAATTGGAAACACGCAGCCACGATGACTCACTGAGCTACTTACTATTCCAGTTTTTTTTTTTTTGTTTGTTTTTTTTACTGGTGCGATTCAGGGATAAGTAAAGATGTTATTTCACATCCACGGGCTCCTGACTGACGTGCGACTGCAGGCTGTGCTGCACCTGTTTCCTGGAGCGGTTTATTCTTCTGCTGCAGATTCAGTGTATTTGGCCAAAAGCAGGAAATTTCTCCCGTCGAAGTTTCCCAAAGTTCAACTCGATGCCAAAACTCCCACTGAAGTAAACTGACTGCCATCTGAAATGTTGCTGATATAGATGCTGCTGTGACTGTACACTTAGGGAGGGAGGGAGGGAACAAAGTGAGATGCAGAATGAGACAGGAAGGATGGATGATGGAGAGGTGGAGTGGTTAGAGGGGGTGGAGGAATGGAGGAGTCTGTTTTCACTCTAATCTGTTTACTTTGCAATTTGTGTTTTCAGAGCGAGTCCATTCATTCTGCTTAACCTGACACTTCACTCACCGGCAGGAAGACGGTGTGTGTGTGTGTGTGTGTGTGTGAGTTTGAGACAAAGAGAGGGACGAATCTCATTTAAGCCTCCTTTTTATTGAGATGTGTGTGCCTGTATCTATATACATATGTGGGTGTGTGTGAAAGCTCATTTACATGCTGTCTTATTGTAATTGTTTGTGGGTTCATTTGTGTGTGTGTGTGTGTGTGTGAGAGAGAGATGGAGGCAGCTCATTTGCATCTTGTCTTATTGTAATTGCATATGCCTGTCTGTGTGCAAACTTGAGCATGTTTGCTAAAGTGTGTGTGTGTGCGTGCGTTATATATACAGCTTCCATTAGCAGTGCAGGGTTGGACTGTAATTATTCAGCAGAGCAGCCATTAGCTCGAGGGAACAAACAACAGTCGGCCCCTTTTGTGTTCCACTTCCTGTCTCTGTATTAGAAATCGTTCGATCGTTCACCGTTCAATCATCGTCGCCGTGCGACGCAGCAGCCAAAGTGTTCATTCTGCTGTGGGAAGGTTCGTCCCCGTCTTCTATTCTTCTGTGATGCATTTTGCTGTATAGTGAGTCCACCATAGAAGTGAAAACCTCTTTGCACAGACCTTCAGACAGCACTTGAAAGGAGAAAGAGGCTGCTGCAGACTGCGGAGAGCAGTCGCTGATGTCAGACTCGCTCTGTGAGTCTCTTGAACTTCGATTGTTGCTAAAGCCGCTGCAGCTCCGCGGTGTGAAATAATTATTCTCACGTCCATCATTGTTCCTGCGTTGTCATTGGAGACGGTTACTAAAAACTGTGTGTTGCTCCTGAATCTGTTGTGTCCTAAATTTACGTTGCAGGATTATAACTGAGGCCAACGTGACCTTTTGTTGTGATGATGATTAATACAGAAGATATGGAAGTAAAAGAGGAGGTAGTGATCCCAGCGTTACTGAGAGGAAGATTTTAAAATTTCAAATATAAGATTAATGCTTTCATATAAAAATAATGATGCTGGAAGATTTTTGGCCTTTTCATTTTTGATGTTTGGATAATTTCATCGCTGTGTTAATGCAAATGTTTTGAAGGGTACTTTTTTTTGGGGGGGGGGGGTTTGGGTTAAATTTATAAAACAGTTCAACAACAAAGAGTTCAACTTAAATTTGCAGTATATAGCAAACATAGCTTTGCAGTGTGAACAGCTAAGTCACTGACAAATGTCTAATACTGTTAAATGTCTGAAAACAAATAGAATATATTCTAATTATTTATAATCATGGGGTTCAGGTCCAATCCTCTCCGGGTCCAAATGACTGAACGGGAAGTGAAAGCAGCTTATATGAGAGCAGACAAACACAAAGTTTTATTTCCATCTTCCACTGAAAGTATTCAGATTTAGCTTTGGGGGAAGATGAAAATTGAAATATTCTGGCATCACTTCTACTCCTTGGACAGCTGAGGTACTCCGTTGTCTCCGGGACCTCACGTCTTCCTAAAAGTTGTAATTTTCAGCTTTGGTTGAAACTGTCAAAGGCTGTAGTTTCTGCTGCTGTTTAATTTATCACTTTTCACCGAGAGGATTTCTGATATTCAGTCCAACCTCATTAGAGATGTACGACACATCCGAAGCTAAAGTCTGCGTACGTTGACACAAACATTTGTCCGTAGTCAAATTATTCCATGCAGGAAAACGCTGCGGGGGTCGGCCGGTGGCTTCTGCTCAGCGAACAAAGTGAAAGTACTCTGTCAGAGTCTTCCTGCAGACTTACAGGTCTCATCCACCTTTTTAACTTGGAGCCATACAACGGGGAGTAATAACTTTTCTTCAGGTAAACAATCATATATTTTTCAATGTGGAAATGTTTGAACAGGCTTCTCTTGGCCTGAACTCCCCTTGAACCTCTCACATTATATATATTTAATGCTACGGTCAGGCTGGACCTGCCTGTTTCTCCGAGTTGCAGAGGTACAGTAGACAACAGGAGGCTCGCTCTGGGCGATGGACGTGTCAGGGAGCTGTAATGCGAACGCTCGCTGCCGCAGGAATCAAAGGGAACCTGAGGGAAGCGAAACAAGGTGAAGGACACTGCAGGAACAGATCTGCCTCCCCGTGAAAAGAGAAAATACAGAAACTGCTGCTCTTTGAAAGCGCTGTCAAAACAGAGGTTGGTCAAACAGCTGCTTTGTCAACAGCCATTGTACGGCAGAGCTTCTTCCTGTCGAACATCAGTCAGAGCAGCGAGGATAAACTTTCCCGCTCTGTGTTACCGGCACGCGGCACAGAGGCGCTGACAGTCTTCGGTTTCTTCACTCCAGTTCTTGCGCTTCTACTCGACTTCAATATCACACAACAGTTTGTTCTATTGAGTGTGTCAACAGTGAGGGAAAAACCTTTAGCTTCTTCTTTTCTTTTTTTTAGTTTCAGTGAGCAGGTTCTCCGCAGTATGCTGGGCCTTGGTGGAAAAAAAAGTTATAATAATTTGATGAATTTAATTCAGTTGCCGATCAAACATCGAAACAGAGTCACGCTGCTCATCGCTGCCAACTTTTGTCATAAAACATTCTGTCAGGTTTTCGTTAATGTTGACCGAACGAGTGAAAACTTAGACGGGATCATAGAAATGTGAGAAGACGGTGAGAGAGTGGATTTTGGGAAGATTTGAGTTGTTTGTTTGGGAGAAAATTCTACAGCAAATATAATTGGATTTAGTGTCTTTGCTGAGACCTGTCGTCTAAAATATCCTGCAGTTGAATCAAAGATGTTACAGGAACTATGTTTTTTTCATGAACCGATAGTGAACACACACACCAAGCCAGCATGTTAATAAAGAAATTAAAATTTCAAGCTTTAAAGATGTAAAAAAAAAAAAAAAAAATCAACACTGCCGAGCTCAATCACTTAAACGCCTTTTTGAACAATCAAATCAAACAGCCCCAAAATAAGCTAAAAAAAAAACCAAAAAAAAAACCAGACAATTACTAATCAAAGGGTGTTTTTAATATATAATCTAAGGCTGTAATTTCACAGTTTGAGTTTTTTGATGTTATTTAAATGTTCCCCCCCTCCACATTTCTATTCTCTCACTTTATAACCGATCTCACATCAGACCCGTAAACGGTTACTCCCGGCTGTACAATCAGCAGGAAGGCGTTTTACTTGGCGTTTCAACTGTTTCATGAATAGATGCTGAAGGGATGTGTGGCATCGAATGGCTCTGTGTTGCTCCCACGAAGCTGTAAAACAACCCCACTCGGTCTGTCTCTGACCGTTTGGGGACACTTCCTGTCAGCGCCTCAGAAAAGTGTCCAAAATATAAAGTTTCTTGTGTCTGGTGTTTCGCCGAGCTTTTTTCTGTGAAGGAGCAGCAGCAGGAAATGTTCAGTTAGTGTTAGCAGTTAATGTTCCAACGTTAACGGCTCCACGAGGACACTAACTGCTGTAAACGGTCAGACCGCCATAAACAAAAGGACTCTGCAGTCTCTCTATTGATCGGTCTCAGGTACTGGACGGTGTGAGGCCTATAGTGGGTTGCTATCGTCCCGGCTGAGGAAAGACAGTAAAAATCTTTAGCTTGACGATAAAACAGCTCAGTCCGTTTACAGTTTATTGTTTAAAGGTTAATATGATAAAGACCAGGCTGTGGTCTCACTTGGTAGCGATACGATGACTGGAATTATTACTAGAAGTCGTTTACAGTTGTTAGTTTTGTGGGGACACCAGCTCCGAGCTGGTCCGGTCTCAGAAGGACCAGGACTCAGCTGAAGGTTGGTCCTAACTGTGTGAGGACGAGAAGGGAAGGCCTGAATCTGAGCCCAGACTGCAGCCGACCAGCTGGGAGACACTATTTACTCTCCAAGTAAAACCGATCAACAATCAATATGTTCTGAGGAACAAACAGTGAATTTTAGTTCTTGTTGTGAGCAGCTGGTGTGTATGTTAGAATTCTGGCTTTTACTTGAACTGTCACAGGAATTAGCCCAGTCTGCTGATACTGCTCCACCACAAAGGCCAGGAAGACCAGGACTACATGAGGAAGACCAGGACTACATGAGGAAGACCAGGACTACATGAGGAAGACCAGGACTACATGAGGAAGACCAGGACTTCAAGAGGAAGACCCGGACTACATGAGGAAGACCAGGACATTATGAGGAAGACCAAGACTACATGAGGAAGACCAGGACTACATGAGGAAGACCAGGACATTATGACGAAGACCAGGACTACATGAGGAAGACCAGGACTACATGAGGAAGACCAGGACAACATGAGGAAGACCAGGACTACATGAGGAAGACCAGGACAACATGAGGAAGACCAGGACTACATGAGGAAGACCAGGACTTCATGAGGAAGACCAGGACTATATGAGGAAGACCAGGACATTATGAGGAAGACCAGGACTACATGAGGAAGACCAGGACTACATGAGGAAGACCACGTGTGGTCAAAGAAAAGAATGCAGATGAAAACTTGTGGAACTACAACTCTACAAGATGATGATCCTTTCTGGAAAAGTTGTTTCAAAACATTTTTTACTTCCTTATAAAAGAGCATCTGCGAATGGGAAGTCCAACCAGTGAGGAAGCTTTTTGACCAGTTAGCAATCAGTTAGCTAGTTTGCTAACGGGTTCGCTGACCAGTAGTTGGCTTGTACACACGTTGTCTGCTAACTAGCTTGTAAAAAAGTTTTTTGTTTTTGTTTTTTTTTTTTAAATCAGCTACGTCACAAAACTTCAGGGACCGTTTTGTGGATGAAAAAATTCATTTCACTCTGAACTGCAACCTTATCATTGCTAACAATGATAATTCACCACAACACATCTCAGAACAGCAGCAAACACTTTTCCTGTTCACGAGCAGAAAATCCACTTTAGTTCATTTATTTGTGTTTGGTGGAAACTACATTTCCCAACTTGTCACTTGGGGAAAGCTGAAATATTACAAGATATATGAGAGGGGTAAGAAGGGAAGATCCTGAAAAGTCCCCAAACTGAAATCTGGCCATGGAACGGGAAAAAACTCAGATAACAACTTTCTTTTGTACCATATTTCATCCGAGGATGAAGCGCTGAGGAAAGTCAAGGCTGCTTTGAGTCGGAACGCCGTTGAAGTGTTTCTTCTCGTGCGGTGTCAGTTCTGAGGTGGAAACGAAGCCTCAGATCAGACGACGAGTCTGTCGACGGCACTCCAACAGCTGGATGTTCGGCCTGAGTGTCCCGTTCTGAGCCGGCAGTCTCCGACAGAGGACCAAACTGTCACCTCTGGAGAGAGACGCTGACGTGGGCAGATTGAGGCGAAGGAGTCCAGAATCTGTCAGGACGGGGCTGCTGTCCGTCTCACTGACTGACAGCTCCACTCAGTCAGGTCTTCCAACTTTTCACTTTAATTTCTCAGGTGATTATTTGGCAACAAGAGTTTGAGTTAGATAAGATTTTTAAATTTAACGCATTTTAAAAAAGAAAAAAAATCTTTTAGAAATTTTACACGACATTCTTAAGAAGATGTATCTGTGTATCTTGTACTTCCTCTCCCAGGCTTTTCTCTGGAGGGCCAGTAACTGCAGGTCTGATTCTACATAATACAATATAATTATATTATCATTATAATACAATAAAGTATCGAAGGTCTCAGTCCGCAGAGAAACGCTCAGTGCTCCAGCTGTAGATGGTCTCTGGCTTTTTAAACCACAAATATATATCTTCTTATGGATACTAACATTTGAAATAAAACTATAGCAAAGCTTAAAGTGTGGAGCTTTAAACTACATAATGTGCCCAACGCAGCGTTGAGAGATTTTACTGTTTGACTTGTCAAAAATAGATTAATAGAACTAAAGTGATTCAAATGACTTCAACGCTCAATGCATTTAATTTTCACATTTGGGCCTTTATAATATGAATATTATGGTGCGAGCTGCTCTGGTGTCTGTGGGACCCCGAATGAGTGAATAAATGTTGGCATGTTCAAATGTTGAATTTCCCTGAACTCCGTCTGATAAGTTCCGGCCGTGGATCCGGCATGAGCGTCTGATCTCTGTTTGTCCTTTTCCCGAGCTGCCTGGCAAAATGTCAGGCCGGCCAGATTGGATGGCCTTTTTTTAAACCGTAAAAATTTATGTTTTTCACTTTCGCTCCAATCTGCCAGCTCACATCTCACCAGCAGAGATCCTGATTTTTGATTTTTTACATTTTTTTTTTTGTTTGCTTGTTTTTTTCTGGAGTGTCAGGCGGACACTTTGGGGAGGAAAAGGCTTTTGGACAGCGGCCTTGAACCAGAATCTGATTGGCTGGCAGGCGGCGTCCCCGTCCTCCAGTTGCTGCCGTGCTTATCCACGCTCATGAAGAGAGGAAAACACCCCCGACCACCACCACCTCCACGCGCCCCCCTCGCTTCCCCAACCCCGGCAAACTGTGAAAGGCTTAACGGTGATATGAGGGGATGTGTTATCTGCTGACTTCCAAATTCATAAATCTTTGAGATCAGACGAAATTGAAGTGGCTTGAAAGGCTCGGAGGGGAGATTGACACGTCTGAGTGGCTCTATGGGCGCGCTGCTGCAAACTGCATGCTAATGCAGCATCATGCATATGTTTGTATGTACTCAGCATGTGTGTGTGTGCGTCTTCATAACTTGTATGCATTGTGTTTTATACTACCTACGCACACATGCATATGTATGAGGGTTACGACTCCACTTGTGTACACACACACACACACAAACAGCAGGTACGCTGCAGAAAAAATACACATTTACACTGAAGATCCTATTTTCTTTCCTTTGTATATAAAACAACTTGATGTGAATGTTTTCCCTCTTGTGACCGGAACCATTTCTCTTGTCCTTGGTTTGTCAGACAGAAAATGGCTGCAGTGTTGTTTTTATTTCACTGTTTTTCACAATTGAGAGTGTTTTTCATTCCCTACAGAGCTGCAGGAAATTTTCATCTCAGCTTCATGACATGACATTTTTAGCAGTTTTCTTTGTACAGCTCAGTCTCATCTCAGATTTTTCAATATGGGACAATAAAAAGGAAAACCACAATAAAATGTACAATCTTTTTTATTTATTTATTTATGTTGTGATGAATTCCTTGTCTGTGTCAAAATAATACAACAATGCCATTCACAACGATCCGATTGGAGGTAAAGGAGAAATTTGTGCCTCATTTTGCAATTTTCTCATTTTCATCTACGAGCTTTAATCGATCAGCCCAGTTCCAGACCTCATCAGCCTCCATTTTACCCCCGCCCCAAAAAAACAGGTCAATAATTGTATTATTAAGTAAAGAAACACACAAATGTGTTCAGCAGATCTGTGGATTGTGAGATATGGATCCAATATTTATATTGTTGATTACGAGGTGAAAAGTTCCTCCATAATCTGTGATCAGGTTGACTTCAGACCTGCTGCTGGTCTGCTGAAGGTTACAACAGATGACTGTTTGTGTTACTGTCATGTAGTAATAGTGACGTCCACATCTGTGTATAGTTTGTGTCAGTTTTTTTATTTGTTATCACATATTACTGTTATTATTATTATTATTATTATTATTTTAATGCTTCATAGCTACAACAGGGACGAAAACAATCTTTGCAACTTTATCTTTCCTGACAGACAGTCAGGCCCAGAAGAAGCCCAGTAATTGCGTCCTGAATGAGAACAAACGAGTGTCAGAACATGAAGTGACTGCTGCATACGTGCACATCCTATCAATCTGCAGAGGCGCCGGTCAGAAGTGTGAGTGACTGGCAGGAGTCGGTGTTGTGTTTCAGGTGACCTTTCTGAAACAACTGTTGGCAGTAATTTTTCCTTTAGCATGTCGGTGCTAACTGTAATTGAATGAGTCAATGCTAAACGAGGGTGAGATTCATTTTCCAGAAAATGTATTTAAAATTCAGAAAAAGGGTTGGCATGAGTTTCAGTCAATGATTTTTTGCAATGTGTGAGTGTGTGTGTGTTTGTGTGTGTCAGGGCAGTGGTGTGATGGGTGAAGATTGAGTCTGAGATCTGAGCACTCGCTCTAATTTATTTTCCTTCCTCTGATTTATCTTGTTTTCTTGCGTGTTGTCTGCTCATGCCCAGATAAAATCCCGCCGAATTGCATCACCTGCCCCTCCGTAGCGCCGCCGCAGCCGCCACTTCTATTTCAGGCCACAGCGTAGTGCAACGGAAAAAATAATAATGCATCTGGTATCTCTTAGATTCGAGTTATAACACTATTTATACAGCCGACAACTCTTTTGATGGCATTATTTTGTGTGGATGACAGCCCCGGAGTGGGGAGGGTGTTCTCCCAACTTTGTTAAAGTTTTAAAAACTAAACTACTGCCGCACAAGTGCAGGCCCAGTGTGTTAGTGTTTGGTGTCAGCCCAATTAAAGCTCAAGCTACTGCTGGATGTTTTTTTTTTCCTCTCAGAGTAGCTCATTAAAGTCAGAGGCCTCCAGCGGTTCCAGAAAAACAATAAAATGAAAGAGAGATTTCATCCCTCTCTATTCTCTGACTCATGACGCTACCTTCGACAAGGTGCTCCGGTCAACGCAATCAAAACACAAAGAAAACACACACCGGCTGTTCTTCCTGTCATCTGAATCCACCGTGAAGACAGAACTTAGTCCCCGGAGAGGACACGGAGCATGATGCATTATGGGAAGACAGTGTGATGCTTTTGACAATCTGAATCCTTCTGAACCTGGTTCAGACCAAGTCCAGGTCTTCATGAAACAGCCTTCCCCAACAGCAGGATAATTCCTCAGATCCTGACGGCGAAGCCACCTTTTGGTTTTGAATCCTCCATCGTGGAATTTGGCGTTCACACATCTTCCTTTTATTTTTTTTTAAGATTAGTTTTTGTTTTTTAATTTCTAACAAACAGAAGCGTGAAGTCGTTTCCTGTTTCGGTGCCAAAAGTCGCTGCCAGAGAAATCTGGTCATTTTGGATTGTGACTCTGACATCTTTTTATTGAAAAATTAAATGAACCCTGCTGGCAGAGTCTCACACCGGAGTAACACCTCCCTCAGATATAACAGACTGTTCACACATTATCACTTTAAAACAGTGAAAGGGGAACAGATTCACTTCACTGAACAACGTAGTGTTTCATAATATTATTGATAATCACGATAGTAATGATAAAAAATAATATTTACAGATTAAAAGTGCTCGTCTCTCAGCTGTGTGTGGGCGCCTGAATATTAAACTCATATGTACATGATGCTACATCAGTAGAACTAATCAGTTCATCCCAAAGCCAGATCCTGGTCCAGACCTGGATCTTCCACATCAAACAAGGAAAACCGGTTCCTTAAAGATCTGAATTCGTGCACAGGGACAAATTCACTGATCTAATAAATCAAAAGAGCCGTAGGAACATTTTCCCATAGACTTCAATACAATCTGACTTCTTTCACCCCTTAATGGTGTTTAGACAGAACGAAGGTTTAAGGCTCTTCAGCATTGGTCTCACTTTACAGACCCAGAGTCCTGGTCCAGTTTTATAGACCGTCTCTGGTTAAAACATTCATCATTTCATTTGTTCTAATTTGATGAATCTCTCTTGTTTGGCTCGCTCATCTGAAAACAAGCTTCTCCTCCTGCGTCCAGTTTTCTTCTTTTCATCTGATTTTCATGAGAGACTTTTAATAAGCTCAGAAACACCTTGGGGATCCGTTGTGCTTGGGAAGAGATTCGCAGACGGGAAACTGGACGCTTCCTTTTTAGCTCCGCCAAGGAGGTCACGTTTGTTGGTCCGTCGGTAGGATTAAGCAGAAAATCCTGAGCTGAAGGACAGTTTGAGGGGGTCGGGAGGGAAGGCCGTGAGCTTTGGCTCTGATTGGGATGATGGTGGATTTAAAACAATCTAGAATCTGGATCCAGAATAAATTTGAATATATGTGTCTGTGGTGTGGAGTTAAATACTAAATTACTCTCTTTTGGATTTAATGTAGCCGCAAGGGGGTACAAGCCAGTGCCTTATTGTGCCGGTCCCAAGCCCGGATAAATACAGAGGGTTGTGTCAGGAAGGGCATCCGACGTAAAACTTTTGCCAAATCAAACATGCGAATCGAATCAATGAGGATGAAGAGTGGAAAAGCACTCGGTCCTGATGATATACCTGTGGAGGTCTGGAAGTGTCTAGGAGAGGTAGCAGTAGAGTTTCTGACTGGGTTGTTCAACAGGATCTTAGATAGTGAGAAGATGCCTGAGGAATGGAGGAGAAGTGTGCTGGTGCCCATTTTTAAGAACAAGGGAGATGTACAGAGTTGTAGCAACTACAGAGGAATAAAGCTGATGAGCCATACAATGAAGTTATGGGAAAGAGTAGTTGAAGCTAGACTAAGGGCAGAAGTGAGCATTTGTGAGCAGCAGTATGGTTTCATGCCAAAAAAGAGTACTACAGATGCAGTATTTGCTTTGAGGATGTTGATAGAGAAGTACAGAGAAGGTCAGAGGGAGTTGCATTGTGTCTTTGTAGATCTGGAGAAAGCTTATGACAGGGTGCCCAGAGAGGAACTGTGGTATTGTATGAGGAAGTCTGGAGTGGCAGAGAAGTATGTTAGAGCGGTGCAGGACATGTATGAGGACTGTAAGACAGTGGTGAGGTGTGCTGTAGGTGTGACAGAGGAGTTCAAGGTGGAGGTGGGACTGCATCAGGGATCAGCTCTGAGCCCCTTCTTGTTTGCTATGGTGATGGACAGGCTGACAGACGAGGTTAGACAGGAATCTCCATGGACTATGATGTTTGCAGATGACATTGTGATCTGTAGTGAGAGCAGGGAACAGGTGGAGGAGAAGCTAGAGTGGTGGAGGTTTGCCCTGGAAAGGAGAGGAATGAAGGTTAGCCGCAGCAAGACGGAGTATATGTGTCTGAATGAGAGGGACCCAAGTGGAAGAGTGAGGTTACAGGGAGAAGAGATAAAGAAGGTGGAGGATTTTAACTACTTAGGGTCAACGGTCCAGAGCAATGGAGAGTGTGGAAAAGAGGTGAAGAAGCGTGTGCAGGCAGGCTGGAACGGGTGGAGAAAAGTGTCAGGTGTTATGTGTGATAGGAGAGTTTCAGCTAAGATGAAAGGAAAGGTGTACAAAACTGTGGTGAGACCAGCGATGTTGTTTGGTCTAGAGACAGTGTCACTGAGGAAAAGACAGGAGGCAGAGCTGGAGGTAGCAGAGATGAAGATGCTGAGGTTCTCTTTGGGAGTGACCAGGTTGGATAGGGTCAGGAATGAGTACATCAGAGGGACAGCACATGTTAGAGGTTTTGGAGATAAAGTCAGAGAGGCCAGACTGAGATGGTTCGGACATGTCCAGAGGAGAGATAGTGAATATATTGGTAGAAGGATGCTGAGTTTTGAACTGCCAGGCAGGAGGCCTAGAGGAAGACCTAAGAGGAGGTTTATAGATGTAGTGAAAGAGGACATGAAGGTGGTTGGCGTGAGAGAAGAGGATGCAGAAGACAGGCTTAGATGGAGGCAACTGATTCGCTGTGGCGACCCCTGAAGGGAAAAGCCGAAAGGAGAAGAAGAAGACTCTCTTTTGGATTTAGAAATGTTCATTTATTTCAAGGACCTCTGATCCTTTAATTCCACATTTATTGTTCTACAACGTTAACTTCCAAACGCCACATTCATTATATCTGTTATATTCAAAGGCCTAATTTATTTATTTGCAGAGACTTTTATTTTCAGACATCACATTCATTTCTGTTTGGTTTTTGTTCATCGGATAAACGGCATTTCACTGAGGTTTTTATCATGAAATTGTGTTTTTGTTTTCATGCCCCTTCCTGATTGGTCGAAGGGTTAAGCAATCATTGATTGACATTTGACCTTTGACATTTGTTGTGTCCAGGATAATTTCTCACCTCACAGCAGATTGTTCAGCTGCTTCCTCGCTGATCAGCTGTGGCGGTTTCTTCGTTCTGGTGACAAACAGCTAATTTTTCCCGCCATCATCGAATTGTTCAAAAAATCTGGTTTTTCAGCGAGCGATGCCCGACAACTCAGAGGTGAAATAAACTCTCCCTGTTTTTTGTAGTTGGTTTTTGTGATTACTTTTTTTTGTTTCTAATTTGTGTTCTGAGAGCACAACCAGTTTCTTCTAAATCTCAACGGCGTGACAATTGTTTTTGTTTTCATCAGGCCCTGCTGTGACGTTTGGTTTAATTTCTCTCCGATGAGGGAAACATTTGGTGGATTTTTCCTCTCATCCAAAGCGCAGCGGTCGCCGGGATGCCACCGAGTCTGTGCAACCTTCTGATGGAAATACGAAACGACACAAAGCACCCGATTAGTCATCCCGGCTCCGGCGTCTTGTCTCTAAGACGCTCGCCTACTCCTCGGCAGTGTAATCAGTGTTCAGGTGCGACTCAGTTAATCCCGATCAAACCTTTCATTAAACTCAACAACTTGTGTTTTACATCAGACGGAAGAAACGTCTTTATGAAAATGAAAAAACTCAGTTGTGGAGAGCAATCATCACGGCGCAACGCATGCGTTGATTGACACATCCAGATGAATGAACCCGTCTATTGAGAGGTCTGTGGTATATCTTTTTCACATCATTACAGAGAACATCAGTAATTTCCATCATGAATACTGCGGCGTCCCCTGACAGGCTCTCATCGTGCTTCAACATCCATGGGGGGAAACGATGGTATTAGACAGGAGGCAGACTCTCGGGGTGAGGCTTCGTGATGAGCGGAGTGGGGAGGGAGGGAGGGAGGGTAGAGCTAATTACCCTTTTATTACCGGGGACCGAAGCCCCTCCGTCCCAGGAGGTCTCGCCTGGCCCTGTTTGAGACGAGGAGGATCCGGCACGCCACATTACCTCACTCGAGCTCGCTCTTGTCTCTGTAACGCCTTTCACAATAAGAGCTGTGCACAAACTGACATGTTTCATTTGGGAACCTTCTGTTCACTGTCAGGGTCAAACCTTCAAATGTGCTGCTGGAGGTGAATATTTTATTTATAATCTGTGCAAAGGGAAGAAAAAATAAAAATCAGTCGGGTCTGTCAAACAAATAAATATTCTTGAATCTCAGATTTTGTCTCGGTGGGCAGCAGGTGGAGACCAAACAGACGTGAAGTTAAACTTTAGGATCTTTCATCATTTTACTTCTGTGGGTCGGATTAAAGTCATGAGAATCTTGATGATTCGTCCAAAACTTCAGCCTTTTTATTGTCTGGCATCAAAATAAACCAGATAAAACAGATGTGGACGTTCAATGTCCACTTCTATAACACTGAGACAACTTTGATGAGAAGACAAAGAAGAATATGAATTCATCGGTGCTTTTCATACATCGGAGATGCAAAAGTAACGGGAGACAAATTTAGTTTCAGAATAAAGCAGGGAAATCACAAATACGATACCAAGCCCAGCTATTTTAGGATGGAGGATCATGCTTACGGATTCTGAGAGATAATAAAGATGTAACCAAATTTGAATTAACTTTAATTCGTTCATTTTAAGTCACCCAAAAAAGTTGCAGAAAAAAATCTATTCATTTGTGCTCGAAGTTAAATTGGAAATAATCCAGTCTTTGTGTCTTGCAGGGACACAATTTAGTTAAGAGTTTTGCAGAGTCTCTGTGACACTTTGTCTTTGGACGTGAGCCGGTGTCAGACGTAAATCTCTTCTATTTAATGCTCGACATTAATAAAGCCATATATTTTACTGTCCGTGGAATAATGTCCCCCGTTTAAAGAGTCACAGGGGAATAAATCATCACTCTGTGTAGAATTACAGGTTTGTAAAAACATGCAAATCAAATTAAAGACAGTACAGTAAACCATCTACAGCTGCTCTACTCCTACACTGCTGCTTCACACACACAGTGGACCGAGTTCAGGCCAAAACATTCTGCTAAATGAATAAAATTAGCAGTAAGTGAGATGCAGTGTGGGACTCTGTCAGTGTTACTTCAGGTATAAACTGAAAAAAATATGTGGTGCAGTAAGTGATGAGAGACGAATTTCAATCAAGCTTTATAAAATACTAGATCGTAAATTCCCCATAATGCACCTGAATGGCCGTCCCATTTCAAAGTTTCCCTCTCATTTACTGATCAGCGATACAATAGAATAGAATACAGAACCACACATTGTGCTTTTCTACCACTCACACACCGTCGATACGTCAGGGCTTTGCTATCTTCCCCAGAACTGAAGATCCGTACAGGACTCTCTCATCAGCGGACCATCCAGCTCCAACTAGGACGCTTTAGTTCTGATTCCTAGTTCATCTGGATTCAGACAAAGATTGTTAGACGTTTTCTTGTCATCTCAACACACTGCGTGTTCCAGTCAGTGGTCTTTACCTTCGCCCAGAGGTCGGCTGTTTTATCTCTGTTGCCTTTTTTCTCTTTGCACAACGGTGTTTGAACATAAATGGACGGTTCACCTGTCGTCTGTGTGACGAACTGCAGCTGTCCTCCTCTGGCATCACTCATCAGCGGCATGTTTCCACCCAGAGGCCACTCGCTGGTCAAAGCTGATGCTTTTTGTTTGTCACATTATTTTCTCCCGGTAAGCCTCGGGCGCAGCTGTGCCAAAAAAAAGCCCGGGAGGTGGCAGCTGTTGTGGAAAGACCAGCCAGCAGCAACAATCCTTCATCTGAATGAAGAATTTACTCCCGTATCAAAAATGAAAACAGCAGACAACATTCAGCAGACCGAGCAGGATCTGACCACGAGTCGAAGATCTCTGTGCCTGCAGCTCAGCCACAAACGGGGATGTTGAATGTTTTCTTCGAAGATCAGACACTTTATCTGATGTGTGATTGATGTGAAACAAACTGTTTAACGCTTTTAGTCGGGTCAAGTCTCATTAATCTCACACATCGGCTTCAGTTCGCTCATGAGCTGAACCCAAATAGTCCGGATTTGGGAGATTTCCTGTTTGTGTCACCGGCCGTTTCTTTATAGAGCTGAATATTGACTCTTCACTAACTAACGCCCAATGAATCTTTGGATAGATTGAGCCACGATGGATCCAACCTGTCCCAACCTTCACTGTGCAAGAACAAAACGACCTTTCCAGTCTGAGCTGGCTGAAGGGGATCAGACTTTTGCTTTTTTTTTATATCTGATATAATGAAGCTGCAACAATAAAGTCTCTGTCAAAACAGAATATTTAGAAAGGATTGGATGTGACGTTCAAGAGGACACGCAGTGACAGAGTTTTCACAGGCGCTGATATTAATTGTGAGTGCGGCGTCTTAAGGGAGTTAAACTACCTTATAGTCGTCCTGCAGGATGAATCCTAAACAGACGGAGTTGGTTTGTTTTGACTGGTCACCATATTATACTAATAATCTGACAAATGTCCAGAGCGCTAAAAAGAAAAAAGACGGGATGTGTTCAACCCCAAAAAGGCTTTAGAGGCAGAATGCAGATAACAACACCCGATGTTTACATAGGAATGAGATGTAACAGAATAAATTACCTTCTCCTGGAAGCATCCTGCCACACGAACATGAGCGTGGCATTCTGGCTGTCTCTCTGAGTCTGTCTCATTAACCCATCTGCAACAGGAAACACAAAATCAACCGGCGAGCTTCCCCCCTTTGAAACGCTTCCCAAACACACAACGGGGTCCACGCAGTAATCTCCCCTCCATGAATTAGAGATGGGCTTATGAACTTATAATGTGAACAGTGACAGCCGAGGCCGGCGGATAGTGTTTCTGCTCCCGTTAATGAGGCAGCGGTGGCAGTGTTGGAGGGGTTTGAATCGAGGCTGGGCCGTGTAGCTACAGTGTCGACACCATGCTCGCCTCGATCTGTGCAACACAAAGTCTGTAGGAAGATTTTTGTTGGTGAGAGAAAAAAAAAAACAAAAACAAAAACACAAGAAAAAACTGTTATTAGGATCTTTGGCTCGGAAGTGACACAGTTGGACAAGATGCCGGCTTGTTAGCAGCTCGGAATGTTCCAGATTTTGCATAGTTAACGGTGCAGAGGGAAACAAGCTTCTGGGCTTCAGACATTAAGATTCTGGCTCTGTGCAGTCGCAGATGACCAGCTCCAGTCGGGTCAGACTGAGGCCGAATCATGTTCTCTTCACTTTTTAAATATGTTTCTTTTTATTTTTGGCCAGGGTAGCAGAATCAGGGAGGACAGTGTCCGTTCACTTCAGCCCTGAATGAAATCTCTCTCTCTGACTCTTCACTTCACAATTCGTTAAAAACCTGCTAACTTCAAGTTACCTGCACACGTGCTATTAAATAATATAAAAGAGGAGCAACAAGCCCAACAAACACCCAGCAGCTGTGGATTCATATTATTACTGTAAAATAAAACACAATAACACACATTATGTTGGTTTTTTCTCTATTTTGCTGCTCGCGGGCAGATTTTTGTTCTTTGTTTCAGAACCCGGTCAAACATACCAAAGAGATTTGTAAACTGTCGACTACCGATGTAAAAAAACAAAACAAATCTTATTAATCATTTAAAATGCCATCTGTCCAGAACAAGCAGACACCAGAAGAACATCAATGGCGGCTAAAACAGGGAGGCATAAATACGTTTCCTGTGATGAGTTGAGAGTGAACTTTCTCTGACTTCGAGTGTAGAAACAGACCAATACAGAAATCTGTGGAGTGGACCGAAATCGATCTTCTCATCTGACTGTGCAAGAAAACAACAACAACGTTTCACAAAATGCCAGCGCGCTCCCTGTAATTAGATATTTGGATACCATCGGAATCCAAAAGCATTCTGCATACATCTCAGCCATATTGATACCAGCGAAGATGATGATGACATCATCCGTACAGTCCGACGAACTTCACAGAGACTCGACTTCTCTGAACGGCCCGAGCTGATTTGAAATGAAGCCCCTCTGGCAGCCATCTGCTGCAGAAAATACCTGATCCTCATAAACAAATAGTCTGCCTTCGCCTCACCGCGCCGCTGCTGCAGGTCGGTATTCACACACCAATCAATGAGGGGATCCCGCACACTGATATATAGGCTGTGAAAATTGGCTTTCTTCTCCTGCAGAGGATTCTGGTGATTACCTATATATTCCTGCTGATTGGAGATTGATCGCGGTTTGAAATTAAACAGCAGTGGGTCCTTTTTTTTCTTTGTGCCGAGCTCCATGCGCTGCTGGAGGACGATGGTTCGAAGAGGAGTGAGGGCGCCCTCCAAA
The DNA here is from genome assembly GCA_034769265.1 of Remorina albescens. Classification (NCBI taxonomy): domain Eukaryota; kingdom Metazoa; phylum Chordata; class Actinopteri; order Carangiformes; family Echeneidae; genus Remorina; species Remorina albescens. Next base: position 3,677,311 of record CM068475.1, on the reverse strand, counting down.
AGATCTCTAACTTATAACGTCGTGTAGTCCGTCATGAGGTGCAAAGGATTTGGTTTTCTGATTACAAATGAAGAAATCAGCTGATTCACAAGTCGCATCAGAGTGATCATACTGCTCAACTTGCAACCCACAACAGCAACAACACAAAGTCCCTCCTGCACAGAGACATTTTCACCTCAGTTCATTTTAATTAGCCACAGACGAGATGGCCGAATCCGTCGATACTGCTACAATGCTAAGAGTAGTTCACGGCAGCAGAGCTCAATATTTCCATCATCATCATTATTATTATTTTTTTTTCCATTTCCCACCAGCGCTGGCACGGTGCAGCAGTGGTTAACGCTGCTGCCTCACATCAACAAGACTGTGGATTTAAACCCCCTGCAGGTCAGGTTGATCTGTGACTGTAAGGATTAAAGTCTGACAGATGATGGATGGATTTGGTGTCTAAACTAACTAAAACGGATCAATTCTGTCTCACGTTTTGCAAATTGTTTCACTCTAATTTTGAATCACACCACCGCTGCACGACAATTCCACAATATGCCGATCCATCACTGCACAAATTTAGCGTTGTTTTAAATAAGAGACTTAATGGAGTTAATTCTCCGGAGTTTGGTCCAGACCTGCTCTGTGTGTGAAGTGCCTTGATGTGACCCATTGATGTGGAACAACAAATAAAGTGATCCCTCATGAGGAGAAGACACAAAGTTTGGTATTTGATTCCAAATTCATTAAGACAGATCTTCTTCACTCTCAGCTGTACGTCAGTCATTACAGGAATCACCGTTGATACGAAAATGTCTTGATCAGACGATGAAAATGTGCAGAGAACCAGCTGCTATGAAGCGCTGCAGGAAATTCATGCCTCACTATTTGATTAAACAATTAGCGTAAACATTAGTGTTATCACAGTCAGATTATAGTGCGGTGATTTGGCCCAACGCAACGGATCATCATTTAAACAGCTCAGAACAAAAGCAGCACATTTTCACCACAACTGCTCTTACTGAAGAGGAGTGAGCTCAGCGGATGAATTGCTTGTTTTGTTTTAGTTTAAAAAATCAGGTTTCATTGTTCTGTATTGAGCTTTATCTGAATATTATGACAAAAACTCCAAATATACTTTCTGGTATTATTCTCCGCGGACGTCATTATTTTACACAGCAGGCATCAGAGGGTCGTTCTCTGTTGTCACAGTGTCGAACTGGATAAACACACAGAACTGTTAATTATCAATCAGCGCTGGCGTTAATTCATTTTTCTGATTTCTTTACATCAGAAAACAGTAAAATATGTTTCTTTTGAAAAGTTGAGATTGCAAGAATGTGTTTATTGTTTGTAAAGATATATTTGTTTTGTTGTATTGAAGACAAGAAACCTTTGCTGTAACTCTTTGCTGTAAAGAAATGTAATTATTGCGTTATCGTAGGTATTGCTGGGGTTGCTGTGCATGTAGGGGTTGTGTTGCATTGTGAGTATTAATGATCTGGATGTGTAATCAGTGAATCAGGTAAAGAAATGAGCCCTCAACAGGTTTTGGACTTCAGAGCCAGAACAGACCGTAACAGTCTGGACTGAGGTGAGTTTGACCTCGGGTAGATGAGGGCGACCCAGAAGTCTCTGAGGGTGGCATTACTGTCTGAGCCTGATTCAGGCAGTCACGGGCAGTTAGTGGTGGTTGAAACGCGGCGGAGTGACGCGCCCTTTTAGGCTGATCAAAGACCAGATGTGTCACCACAATCTGGACCATCTGTGAGGGAGTCGGTGCATGAACGGAGGTCTGCAGCCGATCATCACTGTCCAAACGTGACTGGGTTCAATTGGTCCATCGTGTCTCCGACTTCTGGAGTGGAAGTACGAACAGCAAAGTGCTTATTGGTGCAGATGATCAGTGATGAGTCCTCCATCAGCAAGAAGCCTGAAAAGGTCGTGACCAAAATTACACCGACACCTGAACCCAACTGGCCTCCTCCTCCCTGCCCCTCTCATCTTATCATCTGCAGCACCAGTTGCTTCACAAATAAACCTCGTACATGACGTAACCGTGCCAACTAACTGCTAAACTCGAGATCTGAAACATACAATAAGTAAAATCTTGAACATCAGATGAAATACTGAAACAGGCCTACTTAATGTTTTGCAGTGTGTGATTGTTTGGCATAAGAAAAATAAAGCAGTAGAAAGAAAAAGTTTCCAGAGTCTTATCTCTCTCCATGATGAGCTGTGACTTTGGAACGTGAATGCGAGACAAGCGAGGTCACCGCCGGCGGGGGAAGAACATTTTCATTGTACCCCCAGAAGCAATTGTATTCAGCGTGGAGTCAGAGAGAGCTGTTTTGTAAGAGAAATGTTCTGAAGCGCTCTTTGAAAGACGGCCGACTCCCCCTTTCATTATTTGCAGTATCTAAAGCAGCGAGAGAGAGAGACAGAGAGAGAGAGAGAGAGAGAGAGAGAGAGAGAGAGAGCGCGATACCGCCATGTTAGCAGGAGGCTGACTGAGAGCTAAGTGCCCTGACTCTGACAGCTCTGCACAAACGCATATCAGTCGGAGCCGAGATGGGAACTACAGAGAGGTTTAACTCATAAAACATTTAAGGGCCTGCCTCGGATTGCACTTAGAAAGTATTTAGAGCAGTATACACAGTGAAAGATAATGAGAATGAAAATAATGTGGCCCCATGTGAACCCGGGGAGAAAGAAACACAGAAAAACCTTCCAGACACTCGTTGCTCCATTAAAGAATTCACATACTTGGGTCTCCAGGCTGAGGAGCCTTTAATCAGTGCAGGAGAACAGCACAAAAACGCAGGCAAGCCGAAGGAGCTCCGGCTGAAGACGAGATGCTCGCAGCAAGAGCCGCTCGATATACAAGCGGATGGATGTGTCGCCTTTGTAGGCTCATGTTTGGAGTTTTTACGCCCAAATAAACTCAATTTTACAACGACGCTAACCTGATCTGAACCAGAAAATGGACCCATATGCCCGGAAAATCTCTCAGCAGGCTCTCACTGTCATTTCTCCCAGTCAGCTTCAGTGGAGCTCTACAATACAGGAAGGACAGTAGATTCCCACTCGGAGCTCAGACTCCATCTGCAGCACACAGCGGCAACAAACACAACCAGAACTAACTTGATTTGGGTACAATTAGATAGAAACCTTCCCTGGTAAGGTAAAGTCAAAGACACAGCCTCAGAAACATCAGCATGAAGTTTAACCTACGTCCGTTTCTCATGCCTTTCCCATATAACGCTGTACTGTGGTGTTTTTCTGCAGCTCCACAGATTCAGAATCAGCAAAACCTGAGCTAATTGTGTGGCCCGCTGGATTTGTGTTGTTGGTTGTGCGTCGGCTCGTGCTCTGACTGGGTGTGATGAGTCCGTCCGCTCGGCTTCGTGCGCAACACGTATGATAGGAAGGATGTTTTGACTGAGCCGCATCTTAGTCGCCAGATCTTTGATCCAAACATTTCATCGACACCCTCAGAGGCACGAGCAGCTTCCCGACTCACCAACTAACCCGACGTGTTTGTCTTTGGACCGGGGGAGGAAGCAGAAAAGACATTACTTACATTACTTTAACAGTTAATTTGTTTCTAAATGTAATTTTTTTTTTTTAAACTTATTTCACCCTTAATAGCACTTTGCTTTCTATTTTTCCCCAGTGAGGCGACATTGAGCACTTTGATTGGAATAAAATATGATTATTATTATTATTATTATTATTTAATGCTGTCATGTTTTCTGACATCACGGACGTGTTTCTACGTGACGGTGCAGCGAGAGGCAGCTCACGGCTTATCATGTCGCTGCTGCAAGAAGAAATATAATCAGGTTTACGCCTCCGAGGAGGTGCTTGACTGCGGGTAACCATAGCAACAGCACGGATGTCTTAGGTTACACAAATTCAGATTGTGACAGACATTGTCGAAAGTTCCAGCTTGGAGGGACAGTGATGTCCAGGACACCCAGACAAAGTCAAGCATGTCAGGGTATTTTTGTTTTGTCGCGGCCGGTGTGACATCCACCTCCCAAAAACACAACGGCGAGCTCTCCGGCAGGAACATGACGAACAGGAGGATGGACACTGCTGTCGCAACTCAGTGGAAACACAAAAGAGTTTTGTTTTTTTTTTTTTTTTTGGACATTGCATAGAATATAGAAAGCTGGGAAGGAGAAGGTGGCCACAAAGAGCTCACAGCAATCTCATGTTTTATTTTTTACATCCATACAGATGGTGCAGCCTGTCAACACAGCGAGGCCAGACCACAGGTGGAGGTGAGAACGGAGACCTCAGTGAGGACACGAGATCTCCGTCTCCTCACGTGGACTTAAAGTCATCCACAGCTCAGCTCGGACTTTCCAGTTAGCACAGAGAGCCTCCAATGCCACACAAAACTAGAAGAACCACGTTGTTGAAACATTGACAGGTTGTTGTTCCTGTTTAAAAAGGCCTGGTGACCAAAATGTCACTTTATTTTGCCTTTTTCTTTTTCCTGTGGCTCCATAAAAATGGTCGCTCTCATTATTTAGGAGAAAGACCTCCTTACCGTGTCATCCTTGTCGCATTCCTTTTAATGATTGTGGGGAATTTGAACGTTGGTGCCCCCGGGCAAAGAACCCACTGGAGCCTTACAGGTTTTGGTTGTTATAATATTTTCCATCTTAAAACTCACCGGATATATTTTATTTATATTTGTTGTTGTTAAATTAACTGCTTACATTATTACAAATTCTTTTAACAGTGTTTCTCAAGTGTAAAATTCCAACTCTTTCCAACCTGATGAGCTAACATCTGGATCTTCAGTTTTCAGAGAAACAAGCCAACATAAGTGATAAAACATTGAAATAAAATTTTTATTTTACTCCCATCGCTTCTTTTGTGCAAATTTAAGTTGAAGTGGGGGATGTATACGTGAAAGGATGGAGATGTAACCTGAACTCTGTGAGGATGAGGAGAAAACTTATTTTCTCACTGAATCTTATGCTAAAATGCAGCAGACGTGAAATTCGGCGGTGCAGTCGGAGGGAAATGTCCTGGGTGGGAGGTTAGCGGTGCGTTGCGTGTCTACTTCAGTTTTCCCTTGTGTGAGAACAATTTCATCAACAGAAAACTCTCGGAAAAATAAATGCTGTTCAGATAATGAAGGAGCGGCATGCAGCGAGTGCGGCCGGGGAACATTTTCAACTTTTGAAAAATCTGCATTATTTACACCCGGCCCGTTTATGCTATCTCGGACCTCTGCGAGAAATTGTCCGGTGTGGAGCGCCCGGCAGAGCCTGTATGAAGGTAAACCCGTCGAACCAAGGGGGAGAAATACCGGCTTAATTCCAATGATGTCAAGTGGCTGAAACATTTTCATCATCTGGCAACAGTGGGGAAATGTTTTCAATTAATTCTTTTTGTGATTTAGTCATTCCAATTTCACTCAACCTAAACGGATCAGAGGAGTTGTCCCATCCTTCAATTCTGATTTTTTTCCCTTCTCACTTTTTTTGTTAGTTTTTGTTTTCCATTTCTGAAGCCATTATTTTCTTCCCTCAAAGGTATCTCACTGCTTCAGCATCATCATGTTAAGGTCTCTCTTTTTTTTTTTGTTGTCCTTCTCTTGAGCAGTTCCAGACCTACAATTCAGAGCACTTGTGATTCTCTGCTCCTTCTGTCTGGCAATCCTATCAACCCGACCATCTACCTCTCCTGCAGCCACTCCATTCTCTGATTATGTTTGTTTAATACTCGGTGGATTTGTCTGGCCGGGATTGGGTGTCTGAGGTGTGATGCTGAGAGATTTCCAATTGATGGCGTAGAGAGGACGGGACGGAGTGAGAGGAGGTTACGGAATTGGAGGAGAAAAGAGAAGAGGCCGAGTCGATGGGCGAGCAAAGTGTTTTGGTCCAGAAAGCATCTGGATGGACTATTTACCAGAGAGAGAGATGGACAAAGTCGAATGGAAACTGAAAAGACTTCAGAGGAATGCTGGGAATTCATTTTTCATGAGAAATTGCACAGTTTTGCACCAAGATATTGAACCGCAGCGCTTAAATCCTTTTTTTTTTTTTTTTAACAACAAAAGGCAACAGTTACTAAGCATTAAAACAATGAGCTGAACTCTGCTTGGCCTCCACCAAATCCCCAAAACCACGTCTTTTATCCAAACTGTTGTGATGTTTGATAGATCAACAGACTTCAGATCCAGTCATGACTGTAGTCTGTTAGAATTCACCAGTATGTCGGGGGGCAAAAGGTGGAAAGGAAAACACAAAGAGATGGCCAAGAAATTTAACATTATAATAAGCTACTTGTCTGCCATTGATGATATTATATGTATCTGTATCTGCGTCAATCAACAAAGAGAAAAAGATATTACAGATACACAAATCTTAATGCATGAATTTATGAATTTCCATTCAACTTTAATAAAATTGCCGATTTCCCTAAATCTGCACTTCCCCGGGTGGATATTCTAACGTTATAACATCATATATCAGATGTAGCTCACAGCCGAGTTTAAACATAATTGATGTTTTCACTTTGACATTTTATTACATTTTTATTATAATAATTAAAACTGTAGCTACATTAATTAGAGCACAGTCGGGATGTTTTCTAGAAGGAGGAAGCACAATGAGTCTTCTGTCTGAGAACTCTGAGCCAAAACACATAATCCACAAATATAAATCAATTACTAATCAGATCTGTACGTTTTGTCCACCTATTTAATAGTCACCTTAATCCTCTAAGGAATTCCACTAATTTACATTCCTTTGCAAATTAGTTTTCTAATTGGATGATCTCCAATCCAGAGAGCAAAGAGGAAACCTTCTGCTCAACACTAATTTCGGAGGATAAAGCCGCTTACGGAACACAAGAAGTGGCAGAAATGAGGCTGATGCGTTCGGCGTCTCCATCCCGTCCCCGGCCTTGTGATTTCAAAAACGCTGGGACGGTTTGTTCAACACTTTGGTGCAAAGCAAAACATCTGTAAAATTAAAGGCCAGAACATCACGAGATTTGACTTTGACATTTGCAGTGTGGAACCCCAGCCGATGATTCCCTATAATTTTACTGACTCCTGACCTTTTGTGTGGGAACACCGTAGAATGAATTCCCAGCACTTCCACTTAATCAACGTGACGAGGTGATTTCTCATTATTTGGGTCAGCAATTCACATTTATAGGAATGTGCAGAAACATTACACATCTGCCTGGGACGGGGAATTTACGTAGATGGGGCTCAAGCTTCACTTAGAGTCTGCAGACGCCTTAAGACAGGTCAAGGTCAATGTGTCGTCATTTATTAAGACCACGAATATTCTGTGAAGCTCGATTCGTGGAACATAATGATGTGCTTTTATTAAAAGTTGGAGCTGAAGCTAAAGGAAAGAAAAAAGTTGAATATCTGAAAAGCTAAAAATCTGAAATATATCTGCTCAGAGAGTTAAACCTGTTTATAAAAACCAACAAGGTATTTGTTTTTTCTTATGAATACGATTGACACATTTCAGAAAGTTCCGAGAAAGGTTTATACCCAGAAGATACCAATTAGATTTTCAAACTTCCTGCCACATTTTTAAAATGCTGTCTGTGATATTTCTGATGATTTTGGTGACACTGCTGACTTTTATGACCCATGGCTATCAGAGATGCCCTGGAGATGCTTTGTTATGGAACAATGGAGAATCGGCTCTTTCTAACAAGCCTCGATTTGCCAGCGTGTGACATTTACTTCCATCAATGCACTCGTGAATGAAATGAGGTGATATATGGATCAGTCTGACCCCTTGACTGGAGCACTGCTGCTTTACTTTTGTGTGTTTATCCATCGATTCAGAGGCAGACAGACACAGACAATAAGACATATGGAGCATTGGAAGCATTGGAGGTGATTTTTCAGGGCTAAACAAGTTGGTGCTGATTTTAAAACTTGGTCTGATGATGGAAACTCTGGAGGATCACCAAAGATATTTTCCTTTCAAATTAGCTAAAGATCAAGGCCACAAAAAAAACCCTAAATATGTCTCAAAGAAAAGCCAACAGGCGACTGTGGAGGTTAATGTTGGTCGAGTCTCTCCTCAGGCCTCGCTGCAAGCAGCGCGGGAACGGATTCACATAACTGTGCTCAGCTGTCGGCCCTGAAGGAACATCATTCATGTTGTCAGGATCCATCACCGACAAGCAGATTGTCCAAAACACGGCTCTACAACATCTCTGAGGTGCAGTCAAACTTTTACATCAGCAGCCACAAAGAGGAAATCCCCAAAGGGGACAAGCGTTACTGGAACGCCGCCCTGCTCTCACAATCCATCACCATCAGGAGGAAGGTGCCATCTGATTGCTTTGGCCTCTCTGCCATCCTCCTCCTCCTCTTCCTTTCATTTAACGTTGGCACTCGTCCAGACACTAATGAGGACTGTCTCTTGTCGTTTTTCTGCAGACGTGGCGTCTTTTTGCTCCCCTGCCCTCCCAGTGCTGTCATAAAGCGGCGGCCGGTTAACGGCGGGGACAAGAGTTTTCAAAATGTCAGAGATGAGAAAAATGGCAAGGGAGCCTGCGGTCAGCAGTTTCAATGGAGGAGGCGGGGGGGGGTTAGTAATTTAAGGTCCCGGTGTAGAAACGCAGGTCTTTCCCAAACATGTTGGATGTGCCTCCGTTAATGAGCACCTTAAGTGTCCTGCCAGCCCTCTTTAAACATCCCCGTCGTGATGCAAAGTGGGGAAAAGAGGCGGCTTTTAAAGGCAGCATATGGTTGTGGAGGATCTTCACTGATGTATTGTCACGGGGGATTTTCCCTCCCTGGCTCTGTAGCAGAGGACGCTCTCTGAAACGGAGCCAGATGTCCGTGTCTTCTCAGATACAAGCCCCCCATCCTGATGTCTTGCTGCTTTATTGGCAACAGCGGTGGCGGCGGCGGCGTGCAGTTTGGTCGAGACCATAAAGGCTGTTCTGACATGGTGAGGATAACAACCATGATTTTTATGGCTCTGGTATTAATAACAGATGAGGGCGGTAATTTAAAAAAAAAAAAAAAGGGTCCAGGTAAATGAATTATACAGTTGGGAGTTCAAGTGCACACCAACTTGGTCTTTTTTTCTTTGATAGGATTTTATGTTTGTGTGAAGACCCAGGCAAGCAAGATTTCAAAAAGTAAAGGAGCTTTGAACATGCCCACCTACAAGTACAAGCTTTCATAATTTAATCATGGGAGCTGCTGAATGTCTGATAGCTCCCTCAGTCAAGGGAGAGGATTTCTTTTGGCCTCTTTAGTTGTTTTTCTACTTTGGTTGAATTTTCTTTCCTCCATTTTCATCATGAGTTCCGTCTTTTTTTTAATTTTTTATTCCTTTTTCCATTCTGTTACTGTGGAAAAAAAAACAAACTGAAACTAGCCCATGAAACTTCCTCAGTCGTTCCAGTTAATACAGAGAACTATATTTGAGACAAACGTTTCAAACATCAAGATGCATCTGTTCATACAGACCTCTAAACAATCAATAAGAACCAACATGGATACATCATTGTTATCTAGTAGGAGCAAGTCGAATGTTTTGGTCCAATGTTCGATGAAGTACATCTTTCAGATATATCAAGAAACATATATATATTATATATTTAAACATATATAATATACTTGTGTGAATCAGGCCTGAATCTGTCAGCATTTAATTGTCCCCTGAAGCCGACATCATCCAATCATCATCACCACCTTTCATCCAGGTGAACCTTGTTATTAAGGGAAGAAATGCTCATTTATTCCCAGATCACCAGCCACGGTGTCTGTTCTGTCTTAATGTTGTGACCATAAATCCAAGGTCCGGTCCACCCGCCACCTCCCAGGCGCATAATCCGAAGACTCTCTAACGAGTCATGTCAGAAGGTTGACCATTGGTCCACATCGGTTGTTATCTCTTCCTTAGACCAGGTCCTGTTCTAAGGAAGAGTCGAGGCCTGAATCCAAATGTTCCAGACTTTGTTTTTGGCCTGCATACTAATTCATCCTGGACTGCCGAGGCCTGTCCGGGTCCACAAGTCAACAAATATGCAAGAGGATGGAAGATTTCAGTGGACTTTGTGAAGACTTTTAGGGAGTCCACTCAGGAGGGAAAACTCAATAGTTTGGTGGAAAATATAAATGTATATGAGATTATTAGCTCCAGCTTATTGAAGACTGTTTGGTATCATGAAAAAATTTAAAAACTTGTATATCCAAAGTATAAAGATAAATTAGTTGTATTATAAGAAGAACATATGTATTAATTGGAGGACCAATGAGCAGTCGTCATCAGTTTAATATTTTTTTTTAAAGCCATCTTCTTGGCCGACTCACATCGTTCCTCCAAACAGGACAAAGATGGGCGAGAATCAGCTCACCTCTGCCATCAAATAGCAAATATAAACACAGTCTGGAGGTAAGACAGGACATCAGTGATGGTGCACATCAAGGGAGATGACTCTTTGCCTTTTAACTGGCTCCAGCAGGTCATTTCTACTCCGCCCGTATCTGTATAGGATAATATGTGAGACACATTTGGATTTAATTCCCACACAATTTTTGCTCATTTGATTTAGTGGCGGGCCTGCAGAAGAAGAAGAAAGATGAAGAGGAGGAGGAGGAGGGAGGGGGAAGGGGAGGTTTAATTGAGAGGGAGAGTTGGTTGAAAAAAGCCAGAGAATGACTGGAGGTGACACATGGAGAACAAGAGTGTGGATTTAAAACATGAAAGGCAGTGAGGGGGGGGGGGGGGTGACTCCACCGACCTGTCGGATTGAAACACCCAGAGATGGAGAGTGACTCATCTGAGATAAAAGAGGGAAGTACAGGCTGCTGCTGCAACAACTAATGAAGAGCTCCTCTCTTCCTCACATCCAGCCCTCATTGTTTATTGATGCCTCGCTTTGAGCTTCAGACCAGAGCACACGATCACCACTTGCCCATCACGCCGTTTAGAGGCCTTTACCATAAAAGCAATCATTTTTAAAGGCTTTCCCTCTGCTGCACTTCAAACGGGGTCCTTGGTGGCCCCAGTGTTGTGTGTGTGTGTGTGTGTGTGTGTGTGTGTGTGTGTGTGTTGGGGAGGGGGGGGGGGGGGGGTGCAGGGGGCAAGACCTGGAGGAGGAGGGGTAAATTGAGCTGATGCACTCCTGCAGACAGGATGCAGACGACTCTGATGCGACGGAGACGAGTGAAGAGTCTTTCTGTGAAAACTAAACAAACAGCTCGTCGATTGGCTGTGAAAGAGAGCAAATCAGACCTGTCTGTTGAAGAGAGAGATACATAATCAGCTGGAAGGAGAGCGGGCCGGGGTAAACCAATTTGGGGCTGACTTGATATGGAAATGTGGAGCATTTACACGACCCGCTCACATCAACACCGAGGAAGACTTCAACCACAAACAGGATGGCTGTTTTTGATTTTTATTGAGTTGATGCAGTGATCTCACACACACAGACTGAAAGTGTTCAACTTCAAGAGGAATCACTTGAATCCATCTGTACTTATTTAATAAAAATGACAGTGAGTCAATGTGTTAAAGCTCAAGTGTAAATCTTTTGTATGAGTTAAAGAGGGAAGGCGGGTCAGCGGATGAACAGGCCTCTGTTCTTTTAGAGCATCTTCAGGCTTCGATCAGCTCAAAGTGAACATTTGGACCACATCTGAAGAAATCCCCTCAAAGCTTCAGGAGATACTGTGCTGGGAAGAAGAGGACGGACAGACATCATAACGCCTCCATGCTGGTACACAAAGTTCCCGAAGCCCGTCACAGCTTTGTCTTTATTAACTGTTAATAAAACGTTAACAGCTCAGAAATGTTTCACCTCCTGTACACAGATTAACTATACAGACCACATCTGCATATTTTATGCCACCCTATTACTATAATTATTTTTCTGACAGTTATAGTTCCAGTTCTGTTTAATATTTAAAAAAATAAAAGTTTTTCTAATGAAATATGATGTTTTTGCTCCAACTTGGCCGTTAAAGACACGAGCAGCTTTCAACATATGTAATATATTCAACAAGTAACAGCCAGCGGGGCCAAACTTGTGCAGAATGAGCACTTTTACTTTTGATACTTGAGGTGCATTTTGCTGATAATTGTTTTTTTTTTTTTTCCTTTAATGTTCAGGGACGTTACATGTTAATGTGTTTTCCTTTAGTTTCCTCACTGCGTTCTGTAAATATACAATGAATAATTCATCTAAGTCATCACAACAAAAAAAAAAATAGGCGGTTGTGCTTGAAAGGCCCGCGGGCATGTAAACATATAGAAAACACACGTATAAGCACCCACACACACACTCCCACTCCCACATACAGTGTGTAATATCTGTGTATTCTATCGCACAAAGTGCTGTTAGCATCATGGAAACAGCTTCAGCGCTTCATCAGACCAGCGTTACCTTCACCTGATGATGCCTTTAACACGTGAGCTGTTAAAACTCGGCAGTTCAGTTGTCGACCTAAAGCGGCCGACTGCAGTGCACCGTGTCATTTATTTGTCATTCTTGCTGTGTGATGAAATGCTAATTTTAGCCCAATTATGCTCTTCACAAGAAGAAACTTCTGAATGAGTTAACAGAACAGAAAAGCCTCACGAATAAAGAACAACAAATCAACACAGCAGGGATCTTAAAACTTAACTGCGTCAAATCGAAATGTTTTTCTCGTGATTGTTTCTGCGACTTGTTGCAAAGATTGTCAGATAATGAGCCCACAGATCTAGAATCAGCCCAGTGACACATCCTGATTCCTAAGTCCTCCTGAGTCCTCCCGCCATCGGACTCTCTGGACCAGTTTCTGTTAAGGTTATTTCCAACGTCCTGAAGGAGATTCTGCACATTCTGAGAAAATAATCCAGCAAAAAACGCCTCAGGACACAAATTACCTTCTGACGTTTTTAACAGCTGAGCTTGATGCATGCACACTTCAAATCAAAACTGGTGGACTTTGTACATTTTCATTAAAACAAAGCTGCACACAATCAAAAAACAGCTGTGAGTAAATTTTATCCCTCGGTGATTTTATTTTAATTTCACACTGAACACTGGAAATAACATATTTTGGATGATGTCCTTAGATTGCTTAGCTGAAATAAAGAGTGCTGTTCATAGTTGGTGTGTTACAGGCCTGCTTTATTTTTTTATTTTCTATATATAGCTGTATATCTACAGTTCCCGCACTTTAAGGCACCAGAAAGTTAACAAAAAGTCAAACATCCCTCCTGTGTCACCTTAGCAGTTTTTCCAAGGTGGTGAAGTTCAGGTGAAAAAGTAAAAAAAAAGCACAACAAACAGTCATCGTTACTGCAGCTAATTAGCGGCTTCCCCTTAAAAAAAAAAAGAAAAAAGGAAAAGGCAGATATTTGGATGAGATGAATTGCTGCCTGCAGGCCTGTCGTCGGGGGAGTGATGGATGGATGACACCGATTCCCTGCGGCAATGGCAGACACCGAAGTGAGCCGAGCTGGGCTGAGCCGAGTGGGGGGGCGGGGGGGGGTCCTTGTCCCGTGGACAGCTGGATGATAAACAGGTCTGTAGGACGCCGATGGCCTCTGGTTCCACTGCTGGAAGTCCCCACTGAGGCGGATATGTGGAGCACAGAGCGTCACCTCTTCCTGTCCGGGAAAGCGAGGCGTTTAAAGTCTGAGCCGTCGGACTTGGGGAGCGTTTGAAGGTTCAGTGTCTGAGCTCTCAGCTTTAAAAGAACATTCAAAACCAGAGAGCCCTTCCACAACGAGTGTTTTCTAAAGTGATTGTTTTGCTCTGTAGATCTATCCAACAATATTCTGTTTCTACAAAGTGTCAACAACAAAAAAAAACAGTCTGAGGAAACGTGTACTTAACAACTTCAATACCATAAACTGGATTCCTGTATTCAAAACTAAAGCCAGTGCTGATGCATTCCATCTACTGACCACCAGAACACCAACTGAAGTCTATGGGAAAATGTCCCTCCTCCTCCTCAGTAAACGTTTTCCTGATGAGTTTATGGTCTCAGCCTTCAATACAACATGATGTTCCTTTTTTAAATGATGCTCCATTTAGAGGGAAACAGATTTGTCAGATTTCAGCATATTTCATTTCACAACAGCTGATTCTGACTCATGTCTGAAGTAAAGTTACGATGGCGGCCTCATTTATTTCTTTAACAAATACAAACGTGGTCGCGGTCCACAGGACGACAGTTCACTTGTCACGTCCCCACTGGAACAAACGATCAGAACGGAGGAGAATGAGGCAGATTCATGTGTTCATCTGTGATCGTTCACAGAGTTCGGTGAATAAGATCGACGAGACGCGGCTGAAGAAGACGTGAAATAATTTTTTTGGGGTTGTTTTTTTCTTTCAAGGTTTAGTAAAAGAAAAAGACTTCCACTTTTATTGAGTTTATAACAAGCTGTTGCATCAGTTGGTGTGTGTGCGTGTGTGTGTGTTCAGAATATCAATGAGAAAACAGCGTACCAGCATACTGTGGTCCTTTTTAAATACGGGGATAGGTATGAAAAAGATGACGGTGGTAGGCGGGAGTTACTGTCCATGCAATAACACAGATACACACCATGCGTATGCACGCACACACACACACACACACCCACACAGTCATTCTCTGGGGTCTTTCCTTGGCAACCTCTGGGTCTAAAGCTCTTTTCATGGTTGTGAAGTTGAGAGCGGCAGGGTGGAGGTTTGGTTCATCCTCCCGTGGAATTGGATTATTTCTGGATGAGGAGAACACCCTCCTTCTTCGTCTTCCCTCCACCACTTCTCCTCCTCTTCCTCTTCCTCCCCGCAGAGACGAACACATGAAACTCATCATGCAGAAACATGCCGACCCCTCTTCCCGCTCCTCTGGTGTCGGCGGGAAGGAGGGGCCACGTACCACAGCTGCTCTGCTCTGGTCTGTTTCGGCACCAGCATGTTTTCAAAAAGTCTCAAGTGGTGAAAAATACATTTTCTGTGGAGTTACCTTGTGTTCCAGCATTTATACAGACCCAGAATCATTTCCCCCACGCGTCGCAAGCCTCTTTGCAATGATGATGAAAGAAAGTGTCAATGAGTTGCTGGAGAGCTGGAAGAGGGTTTTCAGTCCTGTTGTAAACCAGGACTTCCCGATGCTTCATGTTTGTGATTCCTTCATTTTAAGAACCGGGTTTTCTCCTCTCAGCGCAGGATGCATGAAAAATCTGACTTCTTCGTATCCTTCGTTGTATCTCAATCTTTCTGAGACGCCCAGACCAGATAAGAGAGTCTCTCCTGAGCCTGCTGGAAGGGTTAAAGGATCCCAACTGGCCTGACAGGAGCTCAGCTGTGGCTATGATCTAAATATGTGATGGAGAAATTGTTTTTGAATGGATTTTCTCTCCCTTAAAATCTCCCAACTCTCTCGATTCGTTTTGTGAGCTGTCGCGTTCCAAACAGTCGGGTCAGAAACACGTAATGCTACGAATCTGCTGAATACAAATGTAAGTCCTTGGAACACAAAGACTATGATTTCACAAAGGTGTCTGACAGAGTGGTCTGAATTTGAATGTTTGCTGTGTGCTAACCACTGCTGACCACAGATGTGTATTCATGCTAAAGCATGCGGGAGTTGAGTTGCTGACTTCGGAGTTTGTGGAAATTCCTCCATTTGAGATGCACAAACAGGACTTTCCATTTCTGCTCCTCCACATCTATACTTCTTTCTTTCACTGCACTTGCTTTAAAAGATATGCTGTTAGTAGTCAATTCACAGATTTCACAGCAAGATTTCACAGAAAATATCCAGTTAACCTCTTTGAAATAACATCAACTTTTCTGCATTCTGTCTGTTTGCCTTGCAGCTCTGTAGACGGCTGGAGATTCACAGCAGCTGTTAGGCCCTTTTTGCTCATTATTTTTGATTCCCTAGCAGTCAGAGACCAACGAGATGCTTCTGTGATAAAATTGAGGAGACCAAAAAGGGAGATAAAAGTTGTCCAGGACTGCAGTTCTGCCCTCCTCTAAGAGTTTGATGCTTTTAGAACTAAATGAAAATAGTCTCATATTTTTTTTATTCTTCTTTGCAAAAATAAAACATGTACAATCACTTAAAAGTAGATTGTCTGGACTTCAACTACAACCCCAAACCAGCCCATTTATTTCCACATCAGCACCATGTTGAAAGGTGAGATTAAACACATTCTTGTGCCACCCGTGACGGGTAAAACTTGCCCACACAGTGCTTTAACAAATTGGCATTAAAAAACCCGAAACCTTCCCTCTGTTGTGTATTCAGAGCATATCAGTGTAGAATAACTCAGACAAATGTAAAATGCCATTGTACAGCTCTAATCCACAGCTGAAAATGATCCTAACAAATGCCAGCATCAGCTAGCCTTCACACCGAGCTGAAACTGCCATCTGATCAATTACATCTGTCGGCCAGCTGACCTTTACCAACATGTGTACAAAGGAGAATGCCATTTGATTAGCCCTAATTGCTCCACTTTAGGAGCTCTTGCTATGTCACCATTGTCATGTCCTCCTCACTTCCTCTGGGCTTGCACTTCAACGCAACAAGTGGAGTTTTGATTCTGAGCAGAGAACTTTGATAACCTATTGGCTGCAGCTGATTGGCTAACGGAGCCTGAAGGCCTCCATCAAAGACCTGATGACACAGAAACCCAGCTGCTGTTTTTAGACCTTTTTAATGAAACCGGACTGTTCGATCACAAAAATCTCCTCCAAATCATCGAGTCAAATTCTGAAACGATAATTTAACTCCTACCCAGAATGCTCTTGGGTCCACAGCCATAAATCCACTTCTTTTTGTATTCAAACCAACATTTGATCGCCACGTTACGAGAGTAACTCCCTTGTTTACTTTTCCACCTCTGACAGGTCCAGAATACAGCTGCTCAGCATCTTATCTTTTAAAAATGAGTTTAAGATTTTACTGATTACTTTGAAAGCACCAGCGCCTGGCTCCAAGTAATATAATAGAATTACTAACCCTGTATAATCCAGTACGCAGCCTTAAAGCCTTCTGGCCGTTCCAGAGTCGAGGCCTGAATGTAAAGGTGAGCACTATTTCAGAAATCAGTGATTTGCTTTTAAGAAATATATTACATTATGAAATATATTACCTTTTTTAATTGTCTTTTTATCGCTCTTACAGATTTTTTGCATGAATACATCTGTAATTACAATAAAGTTGCTCTGATTTGTTAGTTGAAGCACCTTAAAGTGACAAACAATCTGACCCTGTAATTTCAAAATACTGGAGCATTACTGACATTAACGTGATGCACACTGAAGTTAGAGATGTTGAATTGTGTTGTCTAATACTGTCACTGCCTATTGTATGTATTTATATCAAGACGATGTGACCTCGATGTCAGTCCGACTTCTGGGGGGGAGGGGGGGTCACCCTGACAATTTTGATATCCGCTCTTCAATCAGGGGCAAAGTAATTTTCTCATTGATATCCTGTTTACACGCAAATGCAATTTAAGTTGAGCAGCTCGCCGCCATGGCTCTCAGGTCTATTAGATAAATGTCAGTAAGCAGAATAGACTTGAGTTTTGTACATGTGCTGAAGTTTTGAAGCAGATAGGCCAGATTTTCTGTAAATATGCACATTCACACACTAATTTATTTCACATATTCACGGGGTTTGTTGAGCTTTAACGTTTTGTCGTGACAGGAAGATGAGACCTGAAGGAGTCGTCATCAGGATACATTCATTTCTCTGACTGAACTCCCCACAGGACCGTCTCCTGAGTAGCTGACACCTTCTTTACTGAAGGATCAGACGCCATCTGGTTTTTTGGCGATGGCTTTTTTCCCAGAGTGAACGGTATATACTGTATCACAGAGTGTAGTTTGAGGTGTTCCTGATAATAGGAATGCCTCCATATCAGTAAAGCTCCCTTATTTAAACTCGTCCAACATATATAGTCCCGAATTTAAGAACCAAAAACTGTCCTGTGCTAACAAAAGGTTGGTGAACCCAGAGGAGATGATCTGAGCTTTTCTTCTGATTGATTGAAATGATAAAATTGATTTTAAAAAATGCTATTGTGGACCTTTAGTTGTAGACTTGTGGTACGCTAGTTAAATTTTTCTAATGCAGCAACACACAGAATTCAGATTTGTTTTAAGGGAGTTTATCTGGATGATTAATTCTATTTGTGTTGGCTTTTTTGAGGTCAAGAAAACGTATTTTAGAAGTCAACCGGCACTGCAGTAACAGAGAACTTAAAAAATAAAACTATCCTGCGGCCCAGGACCGACAATCAGAACACCTGTGGACAACCCGTCGCCTTTTGTGACTGCTGTTATTGACAGCGCAGACGGTACGAACACGTCCCTGACTGTGTTTCCATGCCCTTCGTTTCAGCAGCAAATGAAACTCCCTGAAATCCACAGGAGATCTTGGGTGTCATGATGAAACTAGTTGAAAGACAACAGATTTACTCCAGTTTGTCCATCTGTCACGCACAATATCTCCGTGACACTGATTGCATTAAGTCATTCATTTTTCTTCATTGGAGCTCAGTAATCTTGTTCTGTCTCGTCTCCAGATGCCGCCACTTGTCCTTGAAAAAAATGTTTCAAAAGAAAAAGAAGTTGACTGGTTCTTTTCAAGCTTTTTTTTTTTTAAACTTATTTTTAGTAGATAAGCATTTTAAGGCCTCTCTACATTGGACAAATTGACACAAGACGAAAGAAGATGATCCAGAAGGATACACATTTTCATTGCAGTGTTCCAGAGATCTGATTTGACAAATTCAGGGAGTCAGCTCATCTCATTTCAGCTGCTTTCCAGCATCTAAAATGACTATAATTGGCCCAGTGGGGAACACCAGCTACAAGCTCAAAACAACACGTCATATTTGTCAGTGATTGGCCCAAAAGAGGAGGTGGGGTTGGGTTGGGAGGGAAGGCAGGGGCGAAGTCCTTTCAGCTTCTCCCAAATATCTCCGAAATGCAAATTGTTTATACGTGATGGGATCAAAATGCTCTTGTATGCTCCAAAGCTTGTATTGGCATGATGTCGCCGTGTAGCAGCCACTGAAGGACGGTACAGTGTGTCCTGTAGGAGGAGGAGGAGGTTTCTTTGCTCCCTCCAACCATAGCTGCATTTCTATCTCAGAAATGCAAAGAAAAGCTCATTTACTGGAAGGAAATGCAAAAGAGTACAAAAAAGTAAATGCATCTTAAACCGAAAAGGAAAAATGGAATGTAGGGAGAGTGCAGAGCTTTGTCGAAATAAAAAGAGACAAAAAGGCAGAAAAGAAAGGAGAGGGAATAGAAGGCTAAATGTAAATAATGGAAGAATGAGTGGGAGCAAGCAGAAACCAAAGGGAATTACAATACAAGGGAAGAAAATAAGAGGAAGGCGGGGAAAAGTCGGGAAGAAGAGAAAAAGTCAAACTCTGAGTTTTTGAATTTGGCAAGTTGACCTCAGGAGTCCGAGTTCATAGAAACAGGAGGATGCAGTTCAGCACGTTTTCACTTTTCTGGACAGTGATGTTCTGACATGAGCGGCTCGGCTGGACGCTGCTGATTACGCTTTAATGTAACTCCACCTGAAGTCAGTTCACAGGTCAGCTGAATTCGCTTTGGAGAGCCGTTAGCTAAGAGAAGGGTCTGTCGCTCATTGTGGTGCCATCCTACCTCCGTATGTTAGCGCCGACTCAGTTCGACTTCGGCCAAATTTTAAAATCAACTTCCTGTCTGACAGGAAGAAGCACGTGAAGGTGGGAAACGTGTCACCGCGACTCTAGGAACATCAGCAAACAAAAAAACCCCCAAAACAATAATAATTATTCTGGATTTGGTTTAAGGATCCAGCTCTCGGTCATCACCGTTTGTTAACACAGAATGCGTGCTGGCAAGTTTTTCACATCCCAGGTTTAATTTTAAGACATTTGAGCTGCAGTTGGTAAAATTGTGATATTGAAACAGTACACGGGAATGTGACTGATGACGTTTCATGAGAACTGACAAGAAGGCAGATTAAGTAAAGTCCTCAGAGACAGAAGAAAGAGGGAATAATGGAAAAACAGGGTAAGAGATAAGATGGCAAGAAAACCGGACAGAAGCAGGTGGAAGAGGAATGACAAGTGCAGATAAAGGAAGACGAAAATGAAATACAAGTACAGAAGGAACGAGTCAAACGTGTTCAAAAATCAAGATGGAGTTGTGTATGGCATGCATGCGGGGCTTGAACTCTGTGACTCAACATGATAAATTACCCAGGATTCACTGGGATGTCAACAAAGCGTCCCAGAGCCTCAGAGTTGCGGCTGCTGCATTAACAGGAGATGGATGGAGATGTACACAGTCCTGGTGTACACAGTCTCATGCTCTTTGCTCTTCAACCCGCCATCCATCATGATTCGAAGCTCATATGCTGCCGCATGCATGTACACACATCCATCAGGGACGCACTCAGGAAGACTAAGAGCGGGGGATCAGTTATCCTTCATATCGAACAACGGAGCCGCGTCTCAAAAGAAGAAAAATGAATAAATAAATGAATATTTAAAGTCCTTGCTGGCTTTCATCTACTGATGAATATCATTTTGACATCATCTTGACAAGGACATAGAGTTTTCTTTAAAAGACTTCAGGCTCCATTACCAAAGGAAACAATTACTGGCTAACGGCTAGTGCTAACCACTGCGCCGCCTGGAGCTCAGTGTTGCTGCATACAGTCCCATTGTGTTCAGGTGTTTCTGTTATTTTGTATCAAGGATGTTAAATAACAATAAACCTCACTGCAAATGGCTCCCGACCACAAACATATAAGTCAAATGTCGTCATTAATCATTCCAAAAACACAAAAGCTGGAAAATGCTGAATTTTTACCTCCATCAAAAACAAAGAAGTTCTTCAGTCAAAATGATAAAATTTTAGTTGTTGAAATTAATGAAGCACTGACGACGTTCTATATTCATGTAACTACATGGCTGACTTTTCCATTTCACACGGATATTTAATCAAGGAATCGGCCATTTTCGGCAGGGAAGTGAGTTTATGTCCGTCAGAGTCTCGCCTGTCAGTCACTGAGGAAACGTCGCATTCAGCATCAACCACTTCACCGCTGAAAAGTCCTGCAAGTTCTGCAACTCTGGGTCTGTAGCATTGTAATCAAATCAGCCAGAATGAATGAGGCCTGGCAGACACTGTGTGTGTGTGTCTGCTTCGATTTCTTCTCCCTCTGATGAATTCATCTTATGCTCTAATATTCCGCATGGAAAATTGTTGAATGGCATTCAGCAAGATTAAAACCACAAACAGTGCTTTTTATAGTTTGACAGGTGATTGGCCGGAGGCAGACTCCGGGATGATTGCATCATTAGGGGGAATTTTTTTTTCCCCGAAGGGGAATTAAGCGCACCATCAGCCTTTTCTTTTTACATCCACGTGGCCTCGCTCAAACGCTGCTGCTCTGCCTGTCAGTTGACTTAATAGCACTCACACCGTCGGAGACGGTGAACGCACACTGACAGTTTGTGGTCTGACTTCTCCGTCTCAGAGTTGTGCATCCATTTTAATAAATGCGGCCATCCATAGCTCAGAGTTGGCCAGCGATAATAATAAATAGAGCACTTTTTTAAGCAAGCTCTGATTTGTCCTGAAAGGTTGTTTACGATGGAGGGAAGATTTGCATCAATCTGAGCCGTCTTGAGTTTAAGAGACGTCACTATCAAAGATGGAGGATGAGAGTCAACACACAGAAAAGTAAAGCTCAGACTGATCCAGATCTGGACTTAATTGTTTGGAAGCTCTACCTGACTCAGGTGTGTTCAGCCAATCAGACGCGGACCACATGCAGGTGGACCTGGACAGGAGCTGGGACACTCCAGGAGCAGGATGTATACCACGAGTTATTCACTAACCAATGTGTGTAACTTCATTAAATTATGACTCAAAAAACGACAAAAGTGTCACTTTGTATTCTTGTGAACTTCGAGGATTTCTTCATTAATTTGGTACCTGACAAATTCTGTTCTTGTTGTCTGTTGAGATCGATAAATGTGTCCCATCATGTCTTTGTCGTCCCTTTCCTCGTTCTCACTTGTGATGAATTTTTGCTGTCACATTCACTTTGTCCCGGTTCTGTTAGTTTCTACCTCGACTCGCTGCACCGTCAGAGCTGTCACGGCGCCAAACACTCATTGCTGATGCAGACAGTCATCAATGTTTTAAATCTCATAAATCACTCAAAACAAAATGAGCTCAGGTTTTCTGTTACGACAAAATGAATGTGTCCGAATTCAGGGGCCGAATCTGTCTATGAAATAAATCATTTACCGAGCTAATAAATCAAATGAGAAGTAGGGCCATTTTCCCATAGACTTCAATACTATGTACCTTTCTTTTTACAACCGACCGAGTCGCCCCTTGTTGGTCGTTGGATACGTAACAATGGAACACAACACGTAGCTTTTTTTTTTTACTAAACTTTAACACATTTAAAGAAGCCTTCAAAACGGGACAGCTTATTCAGTTAAGGCGCAGAAGGCCGTGGGTTTGAATCCATCCGTCCCATTTTGGATCCTTTTCGTGGTAAATTAAATTTACATTTTTTGTGTCCTCCCACCGTTCAAGGACCTGAAGGTCAGACTCAACGGCGGCTATAAACTGCCCGAAGATGTGGCTTTAAGTTCGTGCTGCAACAGGCTGCAGATATAAAACATCCTTTGCAGAACAAAGATAATGACGGCTTTAAAGTGGGTGTAGATAATGGATGGACTGAACATTGTTACACAGAACTAGCACCTGTTTTATTTGAAATTCAGCCCGAGCAGCGGTGGAGCCACAGTAAAAATCCTTCACACATTGTGAGACTCTGATCAATAAGAGCTACCGGCATGAATTACAAATTCATGGCTGAACGTCTCTACTGTCTCCTCACTGTTTTAGTCAGTAACTTGCCAAACTCTTTGTTCCCAAAGAGACCAGAAACTCGACTGTTAAAGTTCTTAAACATAACCTTTCCACATTTCTCTGTTAAACGTGTCGTTCAGCTTTTGTTCCTGGATCATCCGAATTTCTCAAACCTGAGAAATCTGTGATTTTAATCATGATAACGTTTTGTTCCATTTGATCCGCCAGGATTTCAAAATGGACCTTTATTCAATTTGAAGTCCCATTTTGAAGATAAATCTTTGACACTTTGGTGTATTTGAAGCTGATGAAGGATTTTAGTCGTTAAACAGCTCAGCTCCGTGACGTCCTGGAGAAGAAGAGCATCAATCAGCCGCTGGTTTTAAACCTGAAAATGGTGGAATCGTTTCTTTTACCAGTTTTAAAAACGGTTGTGAAGAAACTGCAGTAAATGAATTCAGTGTTTATTCTAACAACATAGCAAGTTTGCTTAAATTAGTATAGAATATCAAAATACACTATTTTATAAAAGCTCCTACAGCCACACAAAAGCAGAAACTAATGGCAATATCTACACAACATATGCATTTATACATATATTAAAAACTTCTATGGTAAAAGAGATTAAGTGTAAATCTCAGCTGTCCATAATTAATATTTTCTGCAAAATCTAAAGTCTATACTTTAGTTTGCATTTGAATTTTTGTCGGTTGCGATGTGTTATATAGAATATGAAATTCATCTGAGGTTCACAGAAGCCTTCAGCGTCCATCGATGTTGTGTTTTTTCATATAGATTTAGAGTCGCTCAAAAGCAACATGAATACTAACTCTTGGATTTTGTGTTAAGCTGTTAAGCCAAACAAGGCAGTTTTTTTTTTTTTTTTAACCAGTCGCATCAGGCCTTCTGAAGCAGGATGGAACTTGAAAGCGTCCGACCTCAACGTGAAGCCACGGTTCAAAATGCTGTATCTGAAGACGTCGCTCTTCGTGTGTTGCTATTTGTCCAGTAAAACAGGCTCAGCAAAAATCAGACAGATCCACTCTACTCATTAAAGTCGAAAATCTGCAGCTGACTGGAGCAGAAAATCAGACGGATCCAACTGCTGGAGCTCCATCCATCATTTTCCCACTCAGCATGGAGGTTGAAACAATCCCCGAAAAACAAAACAGAATGAAACAAAACAAAAAAAAAACCGCACCTAAAGATGCAGGATCTCGAAATTAATAAAAAAGCCGACACGTTCAGCTGGGAGTGTTTTATAAATCTGTAAACCTGCACGGCAGAAAGAAAAATGAAAAAAAAAAAGGTAATCACTTTACAAATGGCCTCTTTCACCCTACCCCTGTCATTCCCAGAATGCTTTGCTGAAACATGAAATATTCAGAGCCAAAAACTACGATTGTGGAAATGCGATATGACAATAATAATAACCTGCAGTTTGTAAACATCCGCTCAGGTACGACGCCGCATTCACATCCGCTGGTATAATTCCTTCTTCCTCACTTTGAATGGGGACGGGATAATACCGGCCGACCGCAGACGTCTTTGGGAAGTTTAATCATTCATGGTGGAAAAATTGCTTCTTTATGTGCAATAAATATTGATTTATGCCTCATGCATATCTGGATGTGGTGCCGCTCACCAGGTCCTCCTCATTGTCCATATTTTACTGCTTTGTTAGCCACTCCATCTCTTTCTCTTCGCTCTGCGTTGGTGACTTATCAGTTTTGCTTTCTCGGGGAATTACCATCATCATATTTACAGCTCCTCTCCCACAATCCCTCTCTTCGTATTCAGAGACAAACAACACGCGAGAAGGAAGATAATCCCGCCACCCGCCTCATGTGAGGGCTTTTTTGGTCACTTCTGACCTTTTATTCGAGCGAAGCGGCCTCTCGAGATCAGAATCTCTTTTTGGACAGAGCGTGGCTGAAATGGCAGAATAATTATGTTCCATGGTGATAACTCGACACAAAGGGGAGGGATGAAAAACAGACATTAAATACAAAATGGAAAATTAAAAATAAAATCATGCTTTTACTTGAGTTAAAATTTGTTTAGTAATTTTCCTTTTTATTTTTCTGTGATGGCAGTTTATATGTGTGGCATCTTTGGTCATTAAAATTAATGTACAACAATCTGACTTAACAGCCTTAAGTCACTGACACACATGTGGATTTAACAAAAAAGGACTTTTATGCTTTCATATGTGATGTTGTGTTTATGTATTTGTTGCAAAATTATGACCAGGGCAGGACAAATCAAGTGTTGTTTTGTTTTTCTCCATTTTGCCCCCAAAGGAGTCAATATATAAAAGATAATGTTCTGTTTCCCGCTGAGACCTTTAGTGACTCTTATATTTTACAAACTGAAGTCTGTGTGTGTTAATGTACATACAGTTGTGTTAAAGTATGCGTGCTCATGCGTTAACCCTCCACCTCCCACAGGAAGCGCACACACTAGTTTATGGACTTTGTTCAGTCCATAAACTAATGAGTTAGAAAGTGTTTGGATAGTCTCACCAGTTGTGTTGTTGTGCTGTTTATCAATCAGTTAGCAGCCATTAGCATGACCAATGGAGCCAGACAGCAATAACAATTAAACTTAACTCTACTCATTTTCCTGAATAAATGAAATGAAATGACCTTAATTTAAAAAAACAAACTGATGTGCCGACCCTTAGTGGATCTAAACCAGTAATCTCAAACACTATCAGACCAAGGACTTTTTTTTGATGAACTATCTCCTGTCACATGTATAGTCTTTGTAGAGGGAGGTTGTATTGATTCTGAATGTGTGTAGCGCTTCGACAACTTTATGAGGCAACACAGGGAGAGAAGGGAAAAGCTCTCGGGATATTTTTTATGTTACTACATTACACAAGCTTCCCCTGACCATATGTTTAACTGGAGCGATCGAGTGTGAGTGTGTGTTGGGGGGGGGGGGGGGCTTTTAGTGGGACATCAAACCATCCCGTCGCTGCACATGTTGCCTCAAGACAAACTTCACCCGAGGCTCCGCGCTGTGCCTTACTCTCAGCTCTTCCTCCACCAAACCTGCTGTCACGTTTAATTGCAGCGACGACTGCGGTGGTGGCGTTGATGACGGGGAAGTTCATCCTGGATTTGGGGGCGGCCAATGAGCCACAAAGAAGAGAATGATGGATCCCCGGCACCGACTCAAATGGGGGGCCACTGTCAGGGAGCTCTCGTGGTCATTAGAGGGAACTCCAAACACCAGCAGGAGCAGGATGACAAATCACAAGAAACTCCCGGCTAGCCACTGCTCTCTTTCTCTCTCTCTCTCCAAATCTGTGACTGAACCAACGCACACTGTTGGACAGTTTCTGCAGAACTATGATTAAGCTGTCACCGCAGGGAGGCCGGTTTGTCAGCTGTTGGGATCTCTGCAGCAATTTCTTTAGACAAGTCTGCCTTAATTGAGAATTCAGTCCCTGAGCGCTCCTGGTTGGTTTCACCCCTGCCTGCTCCCTCGAGGCTAAACCGCCGTGCTAGCCAGCTACGGCTTCCCACAACAACATCACAAACTGGCTCGTGACCAAAGAAGAAGAAGCAGCAGCAGCAGCAGCAGCAGCAGCGGTGGCAGTGGCAGCGCGACGAGGGAAAAGCATTGTCAGTCTTGTTCTCTCACAAAACAACCATCTGCGAGATGTTCCTGCTTTGTGTTGTTGTGGAAGCGGTGCACGAGGGCTCACAAATGAATAAAATAAAATGGGTAGTAAACAGGACGAGTCTGGCCTTTTTTAAAAAAAAATTCCAAGCAGTTCGGCATCGTTGCTTTCAGCATCTTTTCCTGCAGCATTCTTGCATACTTCTTGGTCCCCAGAGGCCTCAACTGCCCCCCCCCACCACCACCACCAACCGCCATTCAATTGGATGGAGCAGAGGTGCCAGTTGATTGGCCAACCAGAACTCTCAGTCAAGCCGCTGCTCACCTGTACTCCACTCCAGCTGCCCAATTACCCACAAGTCCACGGGGTCCTTCGTTACCCAGAGGCCCAGGGGTTTCTAGTGTGCCAGTGTCCTAATGAGCGGGCAGAAAGACATCTTCCTGCTGCAGCACCTGAGCTCTCGTAGTTCAGCCTCGGACTCAAGAAGTTTACTTCACACAGAAACTAGAGGAGCGGCTCGACTCGGCACACTGAAGAAGTAAACATGCTCATTTATAACACACACTTCCTCATCAGGACTGGAAGATTTAGAGAACTGGACCTCAACACCTGTAGTTTTATTATTAGTATTTTTATTAATAGTCTTTTCTATGATAAAGATTATTGCTGTTATTAGTTACTTAATGTGTGTGTGTACATATATTTTAATTATACAGTCGTATTCAAACAAAATCTTTAATCACATCACAGATATAGAGATAATTGTGCGCTATCTGAATGAGACACCCTGATTGGCTGTGACATCACCCACCGGAGCCAATAGGAGCCACGGATGTAGAATCGTGGACATGACTGTAAACGTCACTATCAAAGATGGATCGATGGATAAACACACAGAAGTAAAGCAGCAACTTTGTGCGTGTGGACCAAACAGGTGAACCAATCAGGGCCCATTAGGAGGGAAAAAAGGAATAACACTCCGAAGACGCCATGATTTTTGGAAGCCTCTACGCTCAGTGCAGTCACTTCATGTTTCGAAAATGAAAATCAGTTTTCATCCGTCTCCATCATCAGCTGCTCTCCATTGAAACCACAGAAAATATTTTGATCCAAAAACACCTAAATCTGAATGTTATGTTTCTTCCCTGTAAACTCCTGCAGGTCCAGGACCTCAGACCAGGAGACCGCCGAGGTGGAGCTGCAAAGGTTTGAGCTGCTTCTTCTTGCTCTCCTCAGCGGCAGCGATGATAAAGTTTAAAACGGAGCAGATGCATGCTGGGAGAGTTTATCACAGCTGCACCATCTGTGTCATCTCACTCTGCACAGGAGGTTTTTTCATTATTTATCCTGATTTAAAGAGTTACAGTGTTCAGCATCCCTGAATGCTTGTTTTCTCTGCAGCCAACAGACGCGCATGGTTCTTCATCTTCCTTCCTCGCTCCTTCTTTTTTATTTCATATCAATCTTGTACCATCAGGTTTTCCACTGAGACTAAATCAAACATTTACTCTTTTCTTTATTTTATTATGATTCATCTGAATTGGCTCCACTTTAAGGATCTGAACTATCAGAAGTCCAAATAAGTTCCACATCAAGGAAACTCTGCAAATGCAAGCTCGGCAGCGATGAAACTGTCTTTGGCCGGGACCGGAGCATAGATCATCATAAGTGCCCGACAGTTCATTAACTGTCTGCACTCAGATTTCTGCTGCTGCAGCTCACATCGGACAGAAAGACGCCGCTCTCGCTGACCCATCGGAGCGCAGGATGTCGACCGCCCTGACCTCAGCTCCTCCTCCTCCTCAACGCTGCCGATATGTCAGTTAGTGTCTGCTGCCTGGCTGACGAAGGAAGGAAGGAGTCAGCACCGGGGCTGAATGAATGTGTTTTGGCACAAGGGGAGTCAATAGTCTTGATTTGACTCGATCAATCCTCTCTGGTGCGCCTCGCAGTCAAATTACCCCTGGACAAATTAAGTGAGCAAGAGTTTCCTCTGCAGCATAAAGGAAAAAAAAAAAAAAGAAAACTGGAAAAAGTGTTGAGGAAGCTGATAAGTGCAGAACAGAGAGAGAGAGGCGAGGGGGGGTGAAGTAAGTAGGGATGGGTTGTGTTCAAAGGATCTGGAGCTTCGCCTCGCTCACATTATCACCTCACTACAAAGGGCCAAATATATTCAGTAGCTTTTCTGTGGCACAAGCTGATTAATGGAAGGTAGCCCCCATTGTGAGGAAAATCACTTCCACGGCTGTAAAGCAAGTGATTTCATATCCCTTTTTTTATTTAAGATTACACAGCCAGTGCCTAATCAGCTGATCCTTAATCATCGGCATTGTGCCCCTTCGTGTCTCCTGTAACCTCCCGCCGCACACCGACTGCCCGCCCACCTGCCTGCACTGCCTGGCTTCGCCGGCTGACGGCGGAGGTTACGGGAGACCGCCGAAAGAAGAAAGGGGAAGAGAGAGAAAAAGAAAATCACTTCCAACATAATCGCCTTAACCAGCCCGATTCTGTCTCCATCTGCAGCAGCACTGGTTGCTTCATCTGCTCTCATACCACATTAGGGATGCTGCAGCCCTGTTGGAGGAAAGAGGGGGTGGGGCGATGGCAACGAGAGCCGGGTGGGGGCTAAAGAGAGATATCTGGGGATCATGGGGGGATCTGTTGGGCCTCTTTAAATAATTTTGTAAAGAGTTTGGTCTAACCCTGCTCTATATTTAAAGTGCCTTGATTTGGCGCTATACAAATAAATTTGATTTGTTTTGATTTGAGATAATGATTCAATTAGCAGTTCTAAGGAAAGAGGAGGGTTCTCTCCAAACTCCGGATCATCATGACTTTTGTTTGACCAGTTTGTGTTAACAGGTTGTCGTCCGATAACCGAACTCTCAGTGTCGTTAACAGACATCCAGGCTTTGAGATTTAGAGCCAAACTGCAGGATTCGCCCTGCTGAGGTTGTCCTGTTGTGAAAATATATATAGAAGTATACATACAGAGTGCTTTTCACAGCCAACAGACTCTGATGGGTTTCAGATAAAATGCAAGTTCAACGCTTCTCTTCAACGCTCATAATGGATGTAAGCCTTGAGCTGAAGTGCTCTGAAATAGAAGTCAAACCGTCGTAGCGGAGTTCAACTTAAAAAAATGGGATCACAACATTTCATACAAAACACGTAACTGGTAATTACTGTCTTTTGAAAGTAATTGAATGCAGCTTAAAGCCATGCTCACTGTCGCCATTACAGTTCATCCTGAAAGCTGTTAGATGGCGCCGAGGTCACAGCCTTACTTCCGCCACACCGAAGTGTGAAAACCATTTTCTCTGCAGATCTGCAGCAGCTTTGAGTGCCATTCATGTTGGAAAGGAAAGTGGCTATTTCCATAAGCTGATGTGTTGAAATCTCCCCCACTGGGGTTGTGGGGGGGGGGGGGGGGTCCATATGCTCTTAGTCATGAATATATGGAAACCCACAAACGACATTATAGCACATCCATAATGCAGCCAAATGGTTGTTGTAAAACTTAATAATGCATAATGATGTCAGATGTTGAAGGCTCCATGTATGACAGCCTCATAATTACTTTACATATTAAAAGGTGTAACGGACATCACGGCGACTTCGGTCTTCCATCCACCGGGATGTTACCACGGCGTCTCACTTCCTGTTTTATACCAAACATGGAGGAATATCACGGTTCAACCACGATACACATTTAAGAAAAACTGTTTATTTATTACTCTGTGAGGATAATAATATCTGTCCTTTGCTTTTGGTCTTCAATATTCTTTTATCCCTCATTGTGAAGCATTCTGTATGATTTGGTCAGTTTCATCATTCACAGATCACTGCAGGTTTATTGATGACGATGTGATTAAATTCATGGGTAATAAAGGAGCCACATGTTCCAAAACGTTTTGTTCATGAAAAGACGCCTCTTCTGTATTTTTACGTTAATTTATTTCTGTTTTAACTACGCATTGATATATTTACTTATTTATCCATCTTTTTATTTCTACATTTATTTACTGCTCTATTTCTCTGTCTCTATGCTGAATTGGACTAAAGCCAGATTGGTTATTAGCTCTGCCTTTCCAAAGCGACTTCAATTTAGTGAAGTTGAATGTGAGACAGAAATAAATAAATGTAGAAATACAAAAATAAATGATTGCAGGAATACAGAAATAAAATATTGTAGAAGTGCAGAATAAATAAATAACTGCAGAAATACAGAAACTGTATCTTTTTTCATGACCAAAATATATTTATCTTGGATTTATCTCAGTATTTATTCATTCATTCTTACATCAATCTCTTTGGCCAAAGTTGTTTGGTCTGAATGTGACCTGAAGGGAATGCCTCCAGACACAGATTAAAATACTAATTATTCAGTTTTTTTATTATATGTTTTAATATGCCAGTTAAAAAGAAGCACATGTTGCTCGTAGTTGTAGCTGCACCACCTCTCACGAGTCAACACCTCCAGGTCTGCACATACGAACATGCATGGGGGGCCGGATGGACAACCACAGGTCACCGAAGGTTGTGGAGGAGCTGACGTGCACGCATCCCACATGTGAGCGCCGCGCTGTATTTGAGCGAGTTGATCGGTGGGTTCATCTCCATTGTGGAGGCAGCTCCAAAAAGTTAATACAGTAGAATTCATACATAATACATGTATGAAAGATGCAGCGATGTGTGACCCCGGTGCACGTCCGCCCACATCCAGGCTGGTAAACGCTCCTCCAGCCCGTGGTGAAGGATTCTGGTCATGGTACTACTACATGGATATTAACATGCATTTTTACATCTGTTCACACGGGTCAGTGTGAGGGTGGAGATCTGACTTGTGCAAGTACACCCAGTTTAAAGGAGGGAGATTTGGAAAATTCAGGCTCATGCATTTCTTTAAAAATGAGCCAGAGTTTTACACCTCAGGCCAAACTGTTCATAATTGCTGTTTACATTTAACACTGCAGGTTTTAAATGTGCAATGAGCATAATGACGGTATTTCTTTCTCCTCATCTCTCATGCAAAATAATGAGCATTCTTTATAGATGACCTAATATAATATTGCCCATTGTGAGAATACGCCATCATACATTATGAAAGACCACTTGATGAATTATTTCTGGCATCTACGGGCGTCTGAGCTCTTCCGTGAACTTTAAATTACAAGCCACTTCATACAGATCAATCCTGCTCATACAAAAACACAAAGAGGAGCAAAATAGACAAAATAGGAAACACAAAGTCACCACAATCTGTTAGCGCATCACTCCTGCAGCTGCAGCATAATCGGCCTCTGCAGTCACAGCAGGTTTTTATGTTAATGCCGATTTTTTTTTTTTTTTTTTTTTTTTTTTTTGAAAACTTGTGTGTCGCAAACAAACCATTAAAGGAAGAAAAAGAGACTCGAGCGCCTGTTCAACAGACCTTATTTTTATCTGGTGGGGCTTTAAGACGCTCCAGCAGACGAGTTCTGAGGGTAAATGAGAGCACGGCAGTAAAAAAGCAGCTTCTGCCGCTGCTGGAGAAGAAGGATGGAGGAGGCCACCAAGAAGGGAGATAATGGAGAATTTATGTTCTCTCTGAGAGAGCCTCTTAGCTGGATTTAATTCTCTTAATAGTGGCAAGATCTCAGCCGGCAACACTTGGGCTCTAACCTGCTTCGCAGTTTGAAAGCCGGATGTGGAGGGTGTTTGTTGGGTTGGGGGGTGGGCGGGTAAGCAACACATGCATAATAAATAAATGAAGCCCTCTAGCTATGGGAAGACGTAATAGCTCTTAGCAGCGTTAATGTTTCATGATTTTAATAGCTGCATTCAAATGGTTTCACAGAGATGCTCAACACATGTGCTGATGTCACCAGGATGATGGTGATGATGGTGATGATGGTGATATGGGTCAAGAGGTGAAAAGTGAATAGGCCATTTTTCTTTCAGCAGATGATGCCTCGTGCGAGGTTACGCAACACCCCAGCAGCGTGGGCAGGAAGGACGTTCATGCAGATCGCGCTTCGAGGCTGAACAGGAGGAAGGCTCTGGTTTCCTGCCGCCACCGTAGGTCTCCGTCCAAGTCATTAGTACCTGGCAGGAACTACCCACAACGAAGAACAGCTGAAGATGGCACCTCATTAACCTGAAATTCACTCGAATACTGCACCTTACTGGAAAACACTGACAGAGGACGTTCTTTGGTTCTTTGTGGAGATTCTGTCGTGAAACTCAGGAACGCCATTCGGGTCCTTCGTTGGAGACAGGATCCGTGTTGATTCATCATCTCTGGACTCACTGTGCTTTTGATTCTTCCTGGTGCTAATCATCTCCAGTCTGTCTCTCCGGTTGTTGCCGTGGATGTCATCTTCTATCGCATAACGAAACTGAGATAACAAATGGTGAGGCCCAGCTGGCGACAACATAACAGTCTCTATTATCGTTTTTGGTTTTATAATCAGTCAATGTTTTTAAAAATAATTTCTTTTGAAAAATTATATTTTAAATTGTTCTGTTGGTTGGTGACTCGGGCCGCTTGAGATACCTTCACGGCCCATCAGTGGGCCCCGGCTCAGAGGTTGGGAGCCACGGCGCTAGTCAATGTGCTGACGTTCTCAGGGTCGAGGCGTTGACCTTCAGAGAACAAGTTATCTGTCTGTTAATCTTTTCTTCGGGTAATTCCATCAGAATCTCATGTCTCTCGTCTACTTCTGGTTTTTGCAACAAGAACAAGAAGTTTCTTCTTCTGAAAGTCAAACTAAAGTAACTACGAAATGTTTTTGTGCAGATTTTTTTTTTTGTTGTTGTTTCCATGTTCATTTAAAATCTTTTTGAAATTTTTTTTTTTCATTTTCACCCTCGGTGTGACTCTTCGCATGTGTCAAATCTGTTTCTATGTGTTAAGACTTGCCATGAAAAAATAAAAAATTCCAAATGAAATTTTCCCCAAACTGTCAGAAACGTGATGTGAGAAAAAATGTTTCAGTCTGCAGATTTTAACTTTGCTTCTTTTCTTTTGTTCACACAATGTCATTTCCTTTAAAACTACCCCCCCACACATCTCTTTTCTTCTTCCTTCTTCTTCTTTTTCTTCTGCCCTTTTGGCTCTCGACTCATCTGCTTCATGCCCCACTTGACGCTGATGATATGAGATTTCAGTCCCCATGGCAACAGGCGGGACTCGTAACCGTCTCCACTTTCCTGCCTCTAATTCCTGCCCCTTACATTTGCATAGAAATAACATTTTGGGATGAATGAGCGGTCCCCTCCAGTCCCAACCTGTGTCTGTCTGAGGGCTCCGAGCATCTTATTTGTGTTTCTGCCTGCCTGTATCAGTGCGAACATTTACCTCGTGATGTGAATTATGAAGCTGACAGCGTGGAGGGGCTGATGTGATCTCTCCAAGCTCTGGGCCTCATTTTAAGATTGCCTTTGGCCATGTATTTTTATTACTCTCATATTTCATCAAACAATCTCAGCAACAAGCGGGTAATGACATAATTAACCTACAGGGGGTAGCGCCCTCTCGCCAGCAGGACGGTGGGGTTTAATTGAGGATGCTTCAAAGCAAGGCCGGCCAGTCGGAGAGGCTGGAGCGATGGGGGGCGGGGCTGAAAACAGACAACACCAGGCAGCAACAACAAGCGCCAAGTTAATGAGGTTTTAATGATGTTAACTTTGAGGTCCAGGTAGTGCTGAGCTCCTTGTTTCACATCCAGGTCAGTTATGCTACGGCTACTAAAACACTTCATTTTCTAAAATAAATAACAAAGTCAATACACAGAAAAGTCACTTTTCTTCCTTTGGCTCACTTGCAGCCTTCACAAAGCGCTGGTCATTATTCTTGAGACACGGCAGAGTTTTCAAATTAAAGAAAGTTGCGATGAACTGAGATACAGAAAGACGTTTTTGTTTTATTTCTGTGGTAGAAACGTACAGTTTTGCAGTCCAACTAACTCTGTTTTAGGTCAAAGTAACATCCACATGAATGAAGGAGCCAAAGCTTCCCAGGAGGACATTGTCCAAAGCATCACAGTGTCTTCTTCCCATAATGCACTCTGGTGCCACAACCTGCCCGGGTCAGAGACATCATGAGTCCAGTGGGGGAGGTTTGGGTGGTGGACTGAGGTCAGCATGGACACCCTGACCGGTCTGCAACTACACAACCCCAAACACACCAACAACACCTCAACCTCGGGATGAACACATCCCACCCACTGTCAGGTATCCATGGTAACCAGATAACCAATGGTTTTCCCTTCGCAATCTCACCCAATTGATCATTCCTTCTTTAGTTTTTTGTTTTTTGTTTTTGTTCCTTCCAACACTTTAACGTTAAGGGCCATGAAGCCTTAACAGGATATTATCATTTTATCTGCATTGCTTGATATTTGTGGGCAACAGAAACAACCAGAGTTAAATACAACACTGATCATTAAATGTGTCCGATGCTAAATATAACTAACAGATATGGGGCAGTGGTTCTGTACATGGACGGCTGTTTATACTTACTAAAACAGTCTTGTCATTTCAAAATTAGAATTAAAATTTAAAGTGTACTACGCAAACAGACAAGCGAAGCTGAGAGGGTCAAACATTATCAGAAGAATATGCAGCTTCATATTTCACTTCCATCTGTCTGCTTCTCCTGAGCCGCCCGTGTTCACCAGATTCCTCAGAGCTTGTTTAATGAAAACAGCTGCAGCAGCAGCAGTAATAATAAACACCACTTATGAAAGCCACAACAATGAGCCAAGGGGAACTGCGGGTTCGACACAAATATCATACGATCCATTATTAATATGTGAATACAGCTTTAGGCCACTTTCACATCACTCCTCAGAAACTCTAATGAGAAAGGACCAATAACCTCAGACAGCCGCACTTACTGCAAAATCATCTTAACGTCCGTCACTCTTTTTTTTTTTTTTTTTTAAAGCTGCAGATATTCCTGCTGACCCTCTTCTTCAGTTACCACTCCATCACTGCTGAGACCGCTCTTGGCCGGCCTTCAGAGCGGCGGTGGCAGATAGCGTGGAGGACCAGGCGCTCTGAAACCCCAAAGGGTCAAGGCAGCCAAACTTAGTCCGAGAGGAGACGGAGGAGGAGAAGTCGACTGACTGGCTGCCTAAAAACGTCTAATCTCATAAGAAGTCTGCTGCCTGCTGACTGGGGAGTGCCGGGACACCAAATACAACTTTGAAAGCTGTTTTCTTTTAACTTTTTATTTTCTTTTCCTCTTTTGCACTCCACATCCCTTTATCACAGACAGGCCATGCGTTACAGGATGAAAGGCGAAACACCAGAAGCCTGCTTGGCAGGAGACCCCTGTGGAATCATGGGAGGAAAAAGCATGTGGTTGCATTTTGTGCTGCATGTTTCTTTTCTTTCAGCATTTCTGTCAAATAAAACAACACTAAATATTTAATGTTGTGAATTTTCTGTGGAATAATGCAGGTTTTGTTCTGTTACATGCATCCCCCATCGTCGTTAATATTAAAAAAGCGGGCCGTGGCGGAAACATCTAAATGGATGCATTGTGTTGGCTGAAGGTCTGCGGAGGAGCGGGAGGTTTTAATTCCCACTCAGCCGTGTGGAAACACTGCGACGCGTACAGTCAACAGCACGAGGAAATGACAGTGACATGTTTAAATAAAGAGTCACGAGTGCTCCTGCTGCTTCGAACTGAAGGAAGAAATAAAAGTTTCAGGATGGGGTTGCGTGACGTGGAGGACAACGATTAAAGACAACTGGAAATCACATGTCCGTGAAAACTGGATTCGTCATCCTCTAAATGTGAAGATGAAGCGTCGAGGTGGTCCACAAGGCGCCGGTCCTCGCAGCAGGTTTTCACCAGCTAGGCTCCTACAGTCCCGTTTTTATCCTGTTCACCACCCGAGTGTCAGCGCTGACTCTGGAAGCTTGTATTTTATCCAGCGATCATTAGGGATTCCTTCACTCCTGAAGAGGTCAGGTTGTATTGAAGTCTATGGGAAAATGTCCCTCCTCCTCCTCAGTAAACGTTTTCCTGATGAGTTTATGGTCTCAGTCTCTAGTTTACAGTCTTCAACACAACATGATGTTGATATTTTTAAATGATGCTCCATTTAGAGGGAAACAGACCAGAAAGGAGGGGAGGGGTTAGGGGGCGGGGCTACAGATTGACGGACAGGTGGATCTGAGCTGCTCTGTGCTCTGATGGTCTTTAAGGTTCTTGTGTCTATGGCTGAACGGTATATAGTGTTGAAAAATTTCTCTATAACCTTTAAGGGTCTGAAGTTTCTCCCCACTGCTGTCAGATTCTCTCACGTCTCAGATTTACAGAAACTCTTGAAAACCAATGTAAGTTGATTTATGAATTTATTTTTTTTAGGTTGCACCAAACAATAATGAGGCCAGAAAAGGACACACAAGTGGTGTAAAATTAACGTTTGTCTTTCAAGGATCAGAGCTAATAAAGATGAAACGGGCTCTTGAACTCTCTCATGTCTGAAGGGGTTCACCGCAGCAAAACCCAAACCAGAACCGCTTCACGGCTGCAGATGCAAACTGTCTTCACCATGAATTATTATAAAGCAAAACGCTTAGAGAGACATTCTTCTCCATTACTCTTCTTTCTGCTGTGCGATGCTCTGCTTCTCGCCTTTGATGCTGTTCCCTTTCAAAGTAAAACAAGACATGAATTTAACATCGCCCCTGTTTATCTCAGCTGAGTCTCTTTCAAAATCGGAATATTTCCTGCGGCCATGTTGCTTAAAACAATTTAGCGGTTCAAAGTTGTTTTAATGTGTCTCTGTGTGGCTCTTCTCAAAGAAGTTGCCAGGACTTTTCAAACACTAACAGTAGAATTCACATCAAACTTGGTGGTGTTGCTCCATCTCAGAGCTTCCACAGCACTTGAAAGCAACTGTTTAACATCCATTTTTTATCAGCCTTCTTTAGAAGAAGTGGTGGAGATCTCAAACGTGCAGCCCGAAGTGTTTGTATTGGGTAGGGTGTGCTGTGTGTAATCTTTCTCGACACCTCGGGTCACTCCGAGCTTTCGTTTGCCCGCTCCGATTTATTTTATTTTTCTTTCTGCCCACCCTGCAGAGGGATTTCACCGTGGGGGGTGAGTGTAGCACGGAGAGGTATCTCTGAGAGAAAAAGCTAAATAAAAGAGCAGATTTCCTCTCCACTCAAAAACATACTGGGTTAACACCTATACATCCCTGCAAAAATACCACAGCTCTCAGTTTTCTATCAATTCACTGGTCATAAAATATAAAACCTGCTGAGTGATGTTCTGCATCAACATTTCAACAACAGTTTCATGTTTCCTGCAGTTTTAACTTGGTGGTCTAAAGAGGTTAACTCATTATAATATTCTTTAATAATAATCGACAACCTGAATCCTGAAGACTTTTGGGACCTGTTGTTTATGTAAAAATAGAAATCAAGC
Source organism: Remorina albescens (assembly GCA_034769265.1). NCBI lineage: Eukaryota > Metazoa > Chordata > Actinopteri > Carangiformes > Echeneidae > Remorina > Remorina albescens. The sequence continues at coordinate 3,639,383 of CM068475.1, read as the reverse complement.
CTCACCAGAAGTCACAGCAGTAAGATTATGGTATTTCTTTTTGCCCTGAGTACAGCCTTACAGGCTCACAGGCTGTGAACTCAGTCGTCATCAGATGCAGAGATCAGTAGATGAGAGTCCATCTACTGTATCATGTATCCCGACAACAAAACGGTGCTTTGTGTCTTTTAATGTCGAAGCTGACTGTGTCGGGTGGCTGTGTTCCATTTTCCCCCAATTTTTTACCAATTTTTGTAATGTAGAGTTTGCTATTACACCCTAGCAGGAAGGAAATTACACTTTTCTTCTCTCAGCAGTCTTTTAAACATCAGTTGCCTGTAAAAAAAAATAAAAAAGTAACACTCCAACATGCACTAACATGATCAGAATGTATTTCTGGTTGTGTTTTGTACTTGCCTGACCTGTGTGTGGCCATTCAAAAAACTATTTAATCTGATATAAAAGCTCACTGCACCATGCAGATGTACCCCTCATCTAATGTGAACAGGGCTTTTAGATAAACTTTTATGAATCATTAATGTCCAATTTGCACGTCTGTAGTTCGAGCAGTGATCGAAGGAAAAACTGAAACACAGTGAATATAACAAAATTAGAAAATATAAAAGGAGACTAATGAAATTGTGGCTAGTTTATAAACAAATAAATATTATGAACTTTCCAGTTCTGAAAACCTGAGACCTCCCTGGAGACCTCGAAGAGGACAAAAACAAAAAGATGAAAGCTACATTGACCGTTCACAGAAGAAACTATGCAGACCAGAGAGACCAGATCTACCTCTCTAACCTGATAAAGGATCAACTGCAGCATTTCATTTAATCCCGTTTGTGCAGAGTTGAGTCAGGACTTCAGGGGTTCACGTTGATTTCACAGAGAGGAGATCATGTTTTTCTGCCTCGTTTGACTTTAGAATCAGCTGATTATCCGCCTGGTTGATTATCAAGCCCGAAATTCAGGATTGTTTTTTTTTGCCAATAATAAATAGATTAAAGTAATTTGAATTGCAGAACCATCAGATTTGTTGCACGCTGTATCCACTGAAGTGTTTCTATTTGTTCTTTGGTGTTGATGGGACAAAATAATAGAAACAGCTGCACACCACGATCCTTGGGATTCTATCTAGTAACAATATGCTTCATAAATCCAATTATCCTTCTTCAAACACTAACTGCAGATATACATATGAAAGTAAATACCTAAAAGTGTGGAATATGTAATGCAAATGTAAATAGGATTCAAATATCAGTTTCTCTGATTAGTACTCATCACCATCCGTCCTCAGAAACACATCATTTGATCACTATATTTTACTCTGAGCTGAACGATCCACAGAGGTCTCCTCCTCTCCCCAACAAACAGACCTGAGAGCTGAGCTGTCTGACATTTACTCAGCCTGTTTCTCTGGCAACTCCAGATCCAGAAGTCTGACGACTAAAATTCCTCATCAGGGTCAAATACACCAAACAGTAAAAAAAAAAAAAAGTTTATCTTGAAAGCAGATTGACCCAAATGTGGGTCATCCGTCTTTTACTACTGACTCATAATCAGTGACAGCCCTGAAAAGAACCACATGGGTCAACCCCCCTGAAAACACGAGAACATACGTCTCGCAAGAACAGCGCCTGTTAAATATTTCATTCCAGTTGCTCTGAGGCAACTCTGAACTCGTGACTTTCGCTGCCGCCTCATGTGGCGTACTCTGCTTTTTTACAGTCCCACTTGCAATTATTTTCCGTCCTATCACTGTTGTTTTTCTTGTGATGTTTCGCTTTGATGTGGCACAGATTAAAGCGTTTATAGCCGAAGCCTCGGCCCGCGGATGGTCTAATTGTTGGTGTGGCACTCGAAGCTTCCACAGGTCGTGTTTGACCAACCCAAGGGCAAATTTAGTACAGAAAACTAGTTGCTCGATTGATGGAGGTTGACTCCAGTTTGCAGTCTAACAGTTTAATAATTAAATGTCCTCTGAATAATCAGACGGCTTCATGTAACGCTGTGATATTCTGGTAACTGGCGGCGGATGTCTTCTATGTCAGTCAGCTGTCAGTCAGAGCCGCATCGAGTTCCACTGAAGGCTCGACTGGCAGCGTCAGCCGGCGATGGTCACAACTGCTGTTGTTGCTGTGTGTCTGCTGGAAACACTTTCCAGGAGCACCAGTCTTCATTTAAAAAAGTTAAAATATATTTAACCTTCGGTGCTGTGCCCCCAAAGTGCTCAAAATATGCGAAGCAGCGGGAGCTGCAAGTGATTTCTTTAGAAATGATATTAAAGAGAAGTCAGAGCTTTTCCCAGCAGACACACGACCCAAAGCAGTGCTGCAGCCACAGAGTCACGACTGTCATCCTATCAAAGGAAACCTTTATCTCACCCCGCTCCAGAAAGCTCAGTCACAGCCGCTTTATTCTCCTACTACAATAAATGTTCAAGAATCAGACAGAGGCCCTCCAACTTATAGCACACACACACAAAAATAAAAACCGTTCAGCTGCTTCAACACAAACAGTCAACTCTAAGTGTCAGAACAAACAGTAGCTGCACAGCAGCTGAGCCCGACCCCATCACAGTCACCACGCAGCTCACAGCCCAATGTCGCCACACGCCACCGCTGATGCTCAATGACGGGAGCTGAACAGCCGACCACAGCGGAGTGTAAGCTTGTGCTGAGTTTGTAAAGAGATACATTTTTAACTGAAAATAAAGCCCTTGAAATAATACGTCTGTCTCTCCCCTTAAAATACTGTTTAAGGATTTGGATTGTTTTGATAATAATAATAATAATATTTTTATGTAAACTTAATGGTAGACAGTTACTATACTCACCTTTAACTCTGGGAGGTAAGTCAAAGGAAATATCACAAACATAATAAAACGATTATTTACTTCAGCTTTAAAGGTAAGCCAAGAAAATACTAGTACACCTTTTCTGAAGAAAAAAAAAATAATAATAAAATTCTTTGCTGTCTTCTTTTTTTAATCACAACAATTACATCACAAAAGGATCTGGTTCACCGTCAGCTATGAAATTTAACCAAAAAAAGCACTTCAAGTTGCAGGAAAATACCTTTTCAGTTTAAATTGAGCACTTTTAAGCAAAAAGATATTTAGATTTGATTCACACTCTCAATAATAAAATCAAACACAGCTCAGTGGGCCCACACTCTACACACTCACGGAGGGGTCGAGTTAACCGAATGCTTTCCGTCACTGACCGTTTTTTTTTTTAACGGTGATGAAAAATCTGAAGGCCATCTGTCATTTTGACAGATTGCAGTTCACACCCATGACCACTTGGTGGTGAGTGAACATATTAATTGGCTCTCGTCTCTCTTGATGCATGACCTCGTTGGCTTCACTCAGAAAAATGTCACGGCAGTTGAGTGGCCAAAGTTTCTTTAAAAACGATGTTGATAAAAGCGGTCAGCTTGTTTGGACTGAATATTAATTAAAAATGAATAAAAATCAAATGCTATTGAATATGTCATTATTATCATTTTGAAAAATTAAAGTGGCGGGTAAAAATAGATTATGACGGGATTTTTATGACCCTGTCAGTCAAAATGACGGACAGCGGACAGCAACAACCTCTGCACTCACGCACACATACGTGACACCTGAGTGGGAGGAAATCCCCAGTTTTAATCCAAACGGTCCAGGAACAATAAAAGGAAAAATGTTACCTCCTCCATTTATTACACTTTACTCTTTTATCAGACTATTTTAACTTTCATGAAATATTCTTTTTACACTTTTAAAATTTTTACCTTTTTGTGCCCTTTTTTGTTCTTACTTGTAGTAGAAGTCAAGTATCTGTCATTAGCATGTTAGCTATAAATAATTGGTGCTAATAAACCACCATGAAAGAAGGAACACCAAGACAGTGACGGTGAAAGACGTCCAAAGAGAAAAGAGAAAAAAAAAATCAGTAAAGATAAAGCACGACATGTTAGAAAAAGCTTTTCTACTTCTCTACAGTTAATCATCCATCTCTGATGATCTTGTGATGTTCACGATGTTAGTTGGGGCCAAGTAGGGTATTTTTTTTTCCCATAAACTTCAATACAACAAGTCGGGTTTGAATGCAGGTTTAACGTTGGTTTCACTTTTTCAGCCCCGGAACTGACGTTCGTGTGGGAAGTGACATTATTGCATTTACACAGAAGGTAACAGATCCGTGTCTGAACACACGGCACGAGAACGTTCATCGTGTGTGACCTTGAACGCAGCTCGGAGCCGACGTACGGCCGCTCCGCATCAGCCACAGTCAATTATGTTGTTTTTTTTTTTAAGCTTCCAGCTCAGTCACTCAACAGAAATCATTGCTTTGTTTTTCCTCAGGCTCCTGAATAATACACCCATAATCCTCTCTGTTTCATCCGATTGGGTCAAGGAGCTCTGTGATGGCGTCATGTATGATTGCATCTCCATCAGGGTCACCTTGCTCCTGAATCAAAACAGGCATTTGTCTACGCGGTTTCCCGCCATCTCTCGTTTTGTTTTCTTCTCCCAAAGAGAGGTTGAGTGGAAGCTGATGAGAATAATCTACATGCCGGGGAGAGAAAGACGGAGACGGGGGAAAGAGGGGAAAGACAGCGGCGGCAAAACTTTGAGATAGGAGATGATGATGCAAGTCCAAGGCAAGACGCCTGATACCCGCGGCTAACGATCCAGCAATTGGAATGCAAACCACCAGCGAGTTCAGGTGGGGAGGTTTTGGTTGGAGAAGCTGAGGCGGGGAATGTGTTTTTTTTGTTTTTTTTTCCTTGGGGGTGGAGGTGGTGGGTGTCACCCCACTTGCAGGCCTTTGACATCTTTGTCACTTCCTGAGAAATATCTCAAAGAGGCAAAGAGGGGTGATCAAGGAAAGAGACTTAAGATGCAGATGTGACGCGTCTATACTGCCACAACATGTTTTTTTTACCCTCACAAAATCCAAAAAATATGCAAAGTTATGTACATCTCAACTAAGCTACTCAAAATTTTTCATTCTCAAACCTCGCTTCCTTTAATTTTTTCAGAAAATCAGGTCCAATCAAGTCTTATTTTCTTAAACCTTCTGCAGTGATTTGCCTTTTTTGACTCGTTTCACTCTAAGAGCATGAAACCGCACAGGGAGAGGAATTATCTCAACACGCTGACACATGTTTCCTGCACTGGAGGACATTCTAACAGTTAAACAGATGGGTGTGTTTTGTTTTTTTTTATCTTTTGTCTTTTTGCCAAACTCTCAACACACTGCAGGTCTTTAGAGGCTTGATCCTTCACTGACACACACACAGCTAGAAATTAAACACTGATGCTTGTCGACCTACTGCGAACAATAATTTGGTTTTTAGATCAATAATTTTAATAAATTGTTTTTTCCATCATTTTTATTCTCCAAAAAACACTGTTAACTTTGAAATAACCATGTATTACACACACGCACACACACACACACACACACACACATAAATATATGTGTATATACTGCAGTGTTGCTGTCGCATAGACTGCTGTAACTGATACGACGCACAAATCAAACAGAATGATCTCTGGAGGCCGAGCTCATGCTTCATTATCAATTTCTTCAGGCATCAAAACCCTCCACTATCAAAGTGCTGCTCTGCAGTGAAATATAGACTGAAAATAAAAATGGAACGTCCTCTGACGACGGAGAGCAGTGAGCTTCTCCCCCATCACCATTAGGGTAAGACCTGATGACGTTATCATGATACATCACACACCATAACGACGGGATAGCAACACACTGATGTTGTGATAGTCAATATATTGCAGGATGTTTGCAGGGGACATATATTGGGTGGTACTCCTCTAAACTTCAGTGAGCTAGATGATGCAGGGAGCCAGAGATGCTCTCAGAGATTTGTGTTTGTCCTGAAACTGGAGACTGAGACCATTAATCTGTTGGAAAAACATTTCCTGAGCTGATAAATCAACTGAGAAGTAGGGACATTTTCCCATGGACTTCAACACGATCTCTCTCCAATCCCTGCTGCATCAGTGCAACCTGGAGCTCAGGTTCTCATGAAGCTGACAAAACCGTATCATCTGCAAAGAGCAGAAATTCAAATCCAAAAACCTTCAGACGTGACAGTTTGTTGGCACAACGAATGACAAGAAAACAAACTGAAAAAGGTGTATATAGAAACTGTGAAGTCGCTGCGGGGTAGGGAAGACTTTCAAAACTCTCCTGCTCAATAAATATTTGGATTTGTTTCATGAAAAGCAACACATTATTTTCGACCGGATCTAATGAGTTGAATCACCCGGCGTTTGTAAGTGATGCAAATATGAGAAAGTGGCTCCAAACTCTGAGCTGTAAAAAGGAGGATTTTTGCTGGCAGCAGCTCGGCCTGCTCTCTTCTGGTGTTAAATTATAGCCCGGTCCTGTCGTACCTGACCTCCACTTCTTCCTCTCAGTGCACAATGAGCACATAAAAAACACCAGAAAGCTTGACTTTTTATCTCCTGACACTTCAAAGAGAATCCATGCAAAATTTAACATGCCTACTTTACCGCCAGCGCGCCTCATAGATCCGTCCTCTCGGCATCAGAGGGAAGGCGTCTTACAGTGGAGAGGTAGGAGGTAGGTGGAGGTGAGGCGGAGGCGTGGGTAACAGGTGGCTCCGCCGTTAAGTCAAAACCCAAACGACAGAGACTTCTTATTCTGCGGTTCCTTCAGCCAAGAGAGGGCTGACAAGAAGCTTTGGGGAAGTCAGCACACTAACACACCAGGTTTATCATCTTTACCAGGAAAAAGATCACAAACCATTCGCTTCAACTGCAAAAGTCTGCAGGTACAGCTCTCCAGAAAATGTCTTTTTTATACGCTTTAAAGCCGCAACTGTGGATTGCAGAGGTGGGGATGCTTTTTTTTTTTTTTTCCTCCATTCCTGTCAACAGAGACTACAACAGCTACAACAGAGGTCCTCCACCTTATTTTGAGCCCTGGATCTCTTTAATGACCTGACATGCCGGGAGGACCCCCTTCCCTGCAGATATCCTGAGCTGTCAGTGGCTCCCGACTTCACCGCTACGTGAAAAGAACATGTACAAAACCCCATTCAAGTCGTGTGCCCTGTGTCGAAACCGAGCAGGCAGCCGAGTCGCCGTTCTTTTCACTTCTTGTACAAGAAAATGGAAGTGCCCAGAGGGGAAAAAAAAAAACAAACAAAAAAACAACAACAAAGCATCGGACTGAGGAAAAGATGGCAACAGAGGAAAAGAAAGACATGCTATACAAAAATGAACAAAGTGCCACAATATTTGGCTGCTGAGGTTCAAACTGCTGAGATATGACTCAGAGGAAACTCTTCCAGTTCACCTGCAAACCTTACAACCAGTAAAGAACAAAAACAAAAAAAAATCTGAGGTGCTCTGATGTGGTGAAAATATATAAAAATCCTTCATTAATGCACGGACTGAACATAGTTAATGTGTTACAGCCAGCTGTCAGATGGTCAGAAGTCCAGACCTGGGCCAGGGTTTGATTGTGGATCCCTTCACCAACATTTAAACTATTACACACCCGACACCCACCGGAGGCTTCAGAGGGACAGAGTTCAATATAGAGTTTTTTCTTTGACAGGAGATAAACCAGAGCCAGCCGATGGGGTTGTGTCTGACCACCATCTTTTATAGTCAGCCTTCCTTAGTTTTTTTTTGTCACACAATGGTGTCATATTTTACAAATAAGGCCTGCGCTCCGATTCTTTCTGGTTTGGTCCAGCTTCTAACATTGTCTGGGTAAAAAAAAAAAAACTTCCATGTAATAATTAACTTCTTCAAGTGAAGACTGAGACTATAAACTCGTCAGGAAAATGTTTACTGAAGCCATAAATCAAGCGGGAAATAGAGACATTTTCCCATAAACTTCAACAAAATTTGTGTGGGAGTCGCCCCCTGATGGTCCCCAGGAAATGAGCAGGTCTGACGCTCTTCAGGTTTGGCTTCACTTTACAGACCAGGAGTACACATCCGACTTTATCGCCACGGTAACGATAATCATCATAAAAAAGATCGATACTTCCTTCACGTTTCACAACCTTTGTTGCCGTGGTTACAACAATAGCAATGTGGCTAAGGTTGTTGGTCATGGAGTAAAGACACACAGAGATTGACCACCCGTCTATTTCTTTCTCTCCCACCATCGTTACTATGACCACTAGATGTCGCCTAGCAACCTGATGGCGACCTTTAGGCTTGTTCTTTTTACAGGCACCTGGCGTGTCGACAAACGTCACATGGTCACGTCTGGCGGGTAGACGCAGACAACTCGGGTCACATGATGGCAGTTGATTTCTACACTTGACTGCCACACCGTCGCTCAGCACGAGGTTGTCCGACCGTTGTTCTTTCGTCGCTCCAGAAATGAATTCGAACACAACAACCAAACACTGATGCTAATTAATGATTTAATTTGCAACAGTTAATAGAAACATCTTCCACAGACCTGTATGACCTGTACGAAAGAGAGAGAGCGATGGTCATTTTGTCACCTTACACAGAAAATCCATCATCATCATCATTATTATTATTATTATTATTATTCATATGGACGACTTCTGTTGGATCTTTAAACTGGTTTTGTGTGTCATCGTTTCTGAACTGTCACTCTGGAGAAATCCACATTCTGTGCAGGAGCGAACTGAGCTGCAGCCGAAGACTGTGTGGGCGCAGACGTGTCAGCTCTGAGACGATGTGTATCTCCTTGTTAGGCTGCTTTTAGTCCCGTTTGTGTCTGTGCAGAGCAGCGGTGGCGAGCCGGAGGTCGGCGTTCACGGAGCTTCAGAGAGGAGAACGGAATGACCTCTGGGGTCGCGCCGCTGCTGTCTAATCTCACATCACAGGCTGTCAAAGGACGGCGGGGCTAATGGAGTCTCAGTGAAGCCGCGATCGGGAGGACAAGGTGGAGCAGGCGGTGGGCCGGAGGTGGAGCAAGGGCCGCCAAAGTCCACTCCCACTGACGCCACACAAGGCTCGGATGACTCAATAGGCTGAGGCCTGCAGGTCGCTGCACCGAGCAGGGCTGAACATGAACAGGTGCCTGTTCCTGCTCTAATCTGAAGGCTGCCGAAGACACTTATTAAGACAGTGAGTTCCATATTTAGCCTCTAAGACCTCTCTTTTCTTTTCTTTTCTTAACTAAGAGATCAGTAAGGTGCTGTATTCGTGGTTTTCTCTCCTGCTGCATGTGGGTTCTTCCTGCTGATGCAGGCTGACAGAGGAGGAAGCTTTCTGGTTAGCACGGAGCAAAGGAGTGAAATTTTACACCAAATTTTTCAGCAGCAGTAAATAAAACAGGTGGTAACGCAAATAAGGTTCCCAGATAACATCTGATAATGAATCCAAATGACTGAACTGCCACAGAGAAGCATCAAAACAAAGGAAGAAAAGGCAAAAGCAGGCGTAAAATCTTTCCAATCAAATCATTCATCAATCAACACAAAGTAAAAGGAAATCCCGAGGTGATGCAGACTGTGGTTGGTTTTAATAATGAGAGCAGCTAAACTCAATTTAAATAAGCTCTCAGTATCTGAGAGAAGGCCGTCCCAAGCTTTGGGGTACGTCCACCTTCAATTTTAAAGTAAGATTTATGAATTATCGTGTGTTCATGTGCACATTAAAAAAAACAAACAAAAAAAAAAAACAACCTTGTTCTAAATTGGTGTTGTCAGCAGAGTTCAGGTCCAAAGCCTGCGGCCTGCTTTGTGTCATGATGGCAAAAAGTTGGCAGAGGTTTTTATTCCTCTGTTATTCGGCTCAGGTGCTGTGGCAGGCGACCAGGCGCCGTTTGGAAGTCCACTTCAAGTTGGCCATCGTGAAAATGGCCATTAACGTTTGGCATGTGTGCGGTAAACCAAAAACACTTGACCATGACATGTAAATTGACTAAATGCAGCATCTAAATCTTCGAGCTGATAAAAGAGACAAAAAGCCAAAATTGACTGAGCCATTGTCAGAAGGTAAATCTCTCCACCTGCAGCTTTACATATTCATAACCACAGAGAAGTCTTTGTCGAAAACAACAATTAGAGATCATAAATTCACTCAAAATAAAAACACAGAGCCGTTCTGTACATCACAACTTGTTGTTTTCTCCCAGCTCCGGCTGTTGAGAGTCTCTACAAGCTGAATTTCATCCTTTTGCTGTTTACTTTATTACCTTGTTGCAAGTTTTTGAACAGCACTCCAAGCGATGGCTTGTCAATTATGCACGTTGCATATTAATACTTAATTTTATTTGATTTGCCTTTCCTTTGCTGTTAATCCATGCACAAACAAGCCACACATCCGTCAGTGCGGAAGAAGAGCTCCAGCTCCACCGTCTATAGGAAACTGAAATTTCCCCAAAACCACTAACTCTGAGTAATTAACTCCTTCCTTCACGCTTGGCAGACAGGGCTTTTTCTTTTAATGATTTGATTCACTGATCCTTTAAATTTAGCCCCAAAGGAAGAGATGCAAATACAGCTCAGTCTTCATTTATTGTCTTTGTGGCCTTTTATGCTGCATATTGAATCAGGCAATAAAAGCCTCATTGAATTTATGAAACGCAAAAAGCCAAACAAACCTCGGGGCTGAGTCGGTCACTTCGCTGATGCTTTCAGCAGTGAGTGTGTCCTGATGGCTTCCTGTCACCTGACACGCCTGTTCCTTTAACCAGTGTTTGTTTGTTGTGTGTGTGTATTTGATTGCGCATGTCGATGTCAAGGTTGATCCTCAAAGGACACATGATTTAAAATCAATTAGTCAAACATGGGATGATGGAAAACGTACGACGTGGCATGTGTGTGTGTTGACATAAAATTGAGATTACACCTGGAAATAACTGCACTGATCTGATGATCAATATCCTTTCAAAACATACTGTGTCACCTAAGCTGCAGATAAGACATCAAACGGAGAGGTCCCTTCCTCCGCCTCGCCTCGGTTTATCGCCGTGCTCATGGAGGCAGCGTTCATCTGCCGCAGCTGATAGTTGTCATCCATCAGATAAGGATGAGTATGAATATTGATGTGGAATATTTGGCTGCAGCTCCATTAACGTGTGGAAGTCAACTGGTCTCCTTAATGTGAGCTGCGAGGATTCACTCGGATCTTCTGACGGATGAAGCAGGAAGTCAATGATGTCAAATTAAAAGCATCGCGGGGCATTGAGCAAATGAAAAAATGTGCTTTTATTTTAAAAGAAAATCTATCTGCCATGTAGTGCTCAGTATTCAGCGTAGTATGGAGCTACTTTCCAAGGCGGCGCGGTGGGGCAGTGGTGAGCACTGTAACCTCGGGGGTTCGGTTTATTGGTGACTCCAAACCGTGATACATCCACGCTGTCACACAGAGTCCGGGGAGATTCATCTACTTGGGTCAAGTTCAGATGATGATTAGATGTCTCACTTTTCTGGAGATGTGTGTTTCAAATACATGAGCCACATAGATATCGAACAGGCTCGGGGGGGGGGTCACACACAAAGTCCTGCAGGTATGTCTGACAGGTAAAGAATATAGTTGTGCAAATTCACTTCAAATTCATAATGAAACAGAGTTACGTCTCTACGTAGTTTATGTGATCACAGGTAACAGGTGTTTTTTTAATTCTTCATATGGGGGGAAATGAAGTAACGTTGCTTCAGGTCAGTCGTAAAACGGGTAGTAAGCTCAACAGGAACGAGTCGGGTTCATTTTACTGATGAACCCGACTCATACTGATTTTATTTTGAACATGCTTCCTTTTTTTTTTACTCAGTAAACATTTTCTGTTGTGTATTTTAGGCTAATTTCTACCACTGATATCACACAGAGACGTGTTTTGAATCCCAGTGATGATGGGAAGGAGAAAAAAAAAAAAAATAGGTCGCAGATTTTTCAGGATGGATGCGTGTGTGTGTGTGTGTGCAGCACTATCCTACTTTACTTTGTCTAATTGCAATTTCCAGCGGTGGCCCGGGCTATTATCATTTTGACAGTTTACAGAAGTTTCTTTATTAAAGAGCTGAAAGAGTCTAAGTGGGTTAGGTGTCTTGAGCTTTTGTGTAGCCGCTCTTGACAGACTCCTTCTTCGTGCTCCTTAATTGCTTGCACCTCAGCAGGTCGGTGGCAAGGCGCTCACATTTCCCCTCGCCGCCATCCCACCGAGGACTAATCTGGCACTGGTTAATAAAGCTAAAAAAAAACCAAAACAAAATTAACTGCTGTCACGGGAGAAGAGCATCACATGGAAGCCGAGGCGGGTTGTTGAGATTTGAATCATTTCAGAAATGGGATGCCAAACTGTGAAATTCAACCACAACTAAACATTTTTGAATATAGATGATTTGTTGCTTTCAAGTATTTACTTTTGCCGGTATTTTTACGAAAAAGAAAAATGTTTATTTTCCAGCTTGTCATCTCATATTGTGCCAAGTGCCGATTTTTCATTGTAAGCTTTCAGGAAGAAAAGCTGGTTACTGCAAAAACACACAAAAAACACCCCGACCTGAGTACTCATCTCTTCTGGGCAGGACATTCGAGCCTGAAACTCTGCAGGTCTCAGACAACAATAAGTTTCCTCTGAGAAAGCCTCCAAACGTATCCATGTGTCATTGTGTTTAAAGGAACAAACAGGAAGCCTTTAAGACTCTCAGCTGTAATCTATAATATTTTTTCTGCTCACAGCATATATTCAAATGCAAAGGATTGAAATATTTAATCTTCTTATCCGTAATTGTAAATCTTACAACCTATTTCCCATATTCATTCCCAAATCGTTGGACTTTACCTTTTTGTATACACGCTCCGTACATCTATATGCTGGATTTGAAAAAGGATGGAGATTTACGTAGAGTTTTTTAAAAATGAGGAGAATTTATGAGTTTTATCTGTTGGGACAGTAAACAATATTAAAATAGCTTTTGTGTTCAACACAGTTCATGGATTTACTGAGTTCACCCCAATTCATGTCACACCTGAAGGTACATTTCACAATTAGCTTTTAAAGCGCCTATAAATTTTTATTATCAGTTGTTATCATCGTGGCCGCGTCGCAGACGTTTTCCAGCAGCTGCCGTTTTTAAATGATTGACAGTCGCCACGGAGGCGGACGGCAACGCTGCTGCAAATACCTGCCAGCGAGGGCGGGTCACGGCCTCTCCAGCAGGCATTTTGCAGGAACACGGCGTGTGTGCACATCTGTTGTTTCCCGCCTCTGTGTGCGTGCGAGAGCGTGTGTGAGTGTGTGTGTGTGTGTGTGTGTGTGTGTGTGCGCGTGCACGCGTCCTCGGGGGTCAGCAGTGGTTTATAGAATAATCTGTAAGACATAAATTAATTGTCAAAGCTGTCAGTGGCTGAAGCTGCAGCTCTCAGAGAGGCAGCTCTGGAAAAAGATTTGAAAGATGATTTGAATATTTCTCTCTCGTTCCCCCAGTGTCACATTTGATTTGACAGGCCTTAATGGCTGCCAACATTGGAAATTCACAAGTGCAGGAATTAATGTTGGAATGGAAATCTCCTTTGCTCGGTTGCTTTTTCTTTTTCTTTTTTTTTTTTTCATCTTATGAAAAGGGATCAAGAACTTTTGCCTTGCTAATACTTTCTTTCATGCCTTTGATATTTTGTGAAGCCTCAGCACCGGATGCTGTGAATTTCTATAATCAAGAAAAGAAGAAGAAGAAACAGGAAGGAGTGTGTGTGAGTCAGAAGATTACACATACCTGTGTTTCATAGTCCGTTGTCACAAGCACAGATACATTCAGTCTTTCTTTCAAAACAATAATTCTCTGGTAAACCACATTTGATGTTCACTGCACTGCAACATCTGTATATATCCTGGGATAAGTATCCATATACACGTATGTACAGATGGTTTCAGTTTTTAGTTTTTCCGGGTATTTTGTATTCTGTAAATAATGTCTGTACGTGTTTCGTACATCGGTCAGTATATTTATACCGGTCCACTTGTTCCTATTCGGTCCGCATACGTCTATATTTAATACTTTTCGTAGGCTATTCTTTACTTTGTTGCTTTGAATTTTTTATTTGTATTATTAGTTAATGCTGATGTAACTAAAACATTTCCGTGTGAATAAAATAAAGTATCCATCTATCTCATCTCCACCTGTGGAGAAGCAGCTCTTACTCACCTCACCTCCATTTTTAATCTTGTGACATTTCTTATAATTAATGCATCAGCGCGGTTGATCCACAGGTATCAGCCTGAAGCTACTGGCCTGTCTCCCGCAACACACGAACACATGCACTTAGATACTGTGCTGTCCACAACAACACAATGCAAACCCACAGGTACAAATTAACATTTAGAAATGAGCATTTTAAGTACTGCACTTGAATGTTTCTGAGGTGCTGACACTTCTGCATTTACATATCTGTTCGATTATTCTTCTGTTCCTCTACATTTAAGAGGAGAAATATTATTCTATCATAATATTTTAATATATGGTTATATAACTGAATGTCAGGTCGAGGAATAGAAAAGCGTGTGGAACAGTCAGAGTGACATGTGACAGGGTTTGTTTAAGGCTGCGATCCCACTTCAGTTATCATGATTTCAGGTTTTATATATAAATATGTTCGGATTTATTGGCTAGGTAGTAGTTAGTCATCGAGAACCAGAGCTAATCCATCCATCCATTTACCTCCTGATATTTTCTTGTGTCAGGCTTTGTGTTTTAAAGGTGTTTTTGTTAGACTACAGATTTGTTTGACCTCTAATCTAAAGTGTCTTCATGACTGTTCAGTGTCTTTTTGAGAAGCCAACTGCTGACCGGCGGTGCGTTCATGTGCTTGAACAACTGCAGAATCTCACATGTGAGAATCTGCTGCTGATTTACATGATTCAGAGCTTCGTGATGATTCCCAGAGTAATTTTGACGCTGGTAAAAAAAAACCCGCCTGCTATTATGTGAAAGTAAAATTTTAAGTATGATCCTCAGGATGTATTTTATTTCCTTCCATCAATTAAAATGAGCAAAGTATGAGAACGTCGCAGCGGCCTGCTGGATTGAAAATGACACATCAGCTTTGCCTCCGTTTCCATTAATGTGCGTTAAGACTCACAAAGATATTACGGTAACAAGGATAACGCCACTTCACCAGAACTGTTTTTGGGCTTCACAAAAACAAAAAGAGCTCTGTCTCAACAAATGTAGATTGAAATGCCAAAAAAAAAAAAAAAAAAAAACTGCAAGAGGAAAAGTTCATTTCCTGACTGTAAACATAGTTGCAGATGAAGCAGGTTTAATTGCTGGGTCTTTTAGATTTCATCTGATTTGGGATGACTGGATCTCCAAAGAGGTGGAAGACAGAGTCAGAGGGGGAGATGGAGGGATAGGCAGGGAGAGCGGTTTCAAAGCGGTAATCGGGTTTGGAAGTCACGGCTGGTCCATACACTCCCAGTAAATTTCCTGCTGTAAATGGGGGCTAATGGGGGAAAGGTCTGTGTAATTCTCTCTCCATTAGCTGCTCTGCCTGGCCTAATTGCCCAGCCGAGCCTGAACAATTTTGTTAGCCGTTGCCCGGGTAATTATGGCTGCTTTGGCTAAAAATAACAGCTGCCCAGAATCCACAGACAGGCAGCGTTTTTTTTTTTTTCCTTTGTCTTCAAACCAAACCATCTCCATCCTCAACCCACACAGCAGCTCCACACTGCAGGGACGGGCCGAGCTGTAAGTAAAAGTGAACATGGAGGCTGCTCCGTGGCGGAGGCGATCGGGCTGGGCTGAGGGAATCGAACCGGCAGCGGTTTGGTCCTCCACGGACGCGTCTCTGCTCCTGAAGCTGAAGGACGCTGGCAGAAGGATGGAAATGATATTCCTGCTTCGACTGCCACCGAGTGGCAGCGTGCGCTTTCATCACAGTCAACACGTGATTTGTAAATTTGAGGAAGTTTAAAACAAATAAGAGACAAAATAAAAAGCTGACAAACATCTCTTCGGGAGGTTTTCAGGTCAAGACTGCAAACTAAGATGGAGGACAAAATGAGGGTTTTGTGTCTGTTTTATCGACTAACTGAACCTCTTTTACTCTATCACACAAAATCATCTGACAAATAACGCCAAGATTTGGATCAGTCTGACCCAATCCGACTGGAGTATTGAGTCACGTCTCTACATCGGACGCTACTATTGGCTCGAAGGAGACAATCAGAGTGTCTCTGGATCAGTCCTTTGTGTTTCGGAGTTTATTGTGTTGACAGAATAAAGACAATCAGATATTTAGAGCTGATTTTTCATCATTAATGAGCAGAACTCCTGATCAGATAAAGATAGAAACTTCAGATCAGCTCTAGAACAACACAAACACATGAGAGGAACTTTTCTTTGGTTATTCTGCTTTACACAGTTTTTATCAGGAAAATAAGGAAAAGTTTGATGTAAATATGTTTACAATCATAACTTTAGAAGGAAAAATGCAAACGCATCAAAAACAGAAATGTTGGTCCTTTCTGGTGTCACAGCAGCATGGACAGCTGCTTCAGGTTGTGCTGTGTTGTTGTGCGTTGAAACGGCGGCGTCTTTTCTGCTGACGGGACGTTTAGAGGAAGTCGTGACAGAGAAGTTTCAGACGACAGCTTTTTCTTTCTTACTGTCACTGCGAGGAAACTGCAGAGTTCTTTTAAATGAAGATTTGTGTTCTAATCTTCGCTCCATCCTTCCTTCCCTTCCTTCCTTCCTTCCTTCCAGACAGATTTACCTCCCGCTCCGTCAGCCCCCGGCCTCCATATTTATCCCAGCAGCCCTTTCTGCTGGCCTGGCACTTGTGTTTATGTAGTGCTGTGATTGTTGATTTATATTTTGACAGCATGCATCTGCGTATTCTGCTGATGTGTGTTTTTTATTTGAGTATGAGCACACCGCTCCTATGTGTGTATTTCCCACCCTGTGTGTGTGTGTGTGTGTGTTGCTAACAGAAGCTATTGACTTGTTGTAAAGCCGCGGTCCTTGAGAGTATTTATGAGAGGGGAAGCAGAGCAGCTCGGTGGCATTTTCCCGTCACTGAAGCAGAACAACTCTCGACAGCCTCTGCTGAGCAGAGAGACATGTTTCCCAGAGTTCATAGCATTTCCTGCCTCTCTCTTGCTCGCTAACCAGCCGCAGCTATCTGGCGCATCCATATGGAACTTATTGATGACTAAATATTGAACGAGCACTGAGATGAGCAGCAATCGATCTGGAAGTGACAGCCAGATGAACTCCGTTAAAAAAACAAACGTTCGGCTTCACAGAGGAAACTAAGCTCAGATTTTGTTTCCTGTCAGGCAACACGAGCTGCTACGTGTGTTTAGAAGGTTAAAGTTACAGCAATTTATCTCTGACACTTTTAAAACAGGTAATTTATGTTTTGTATCCACAACATCTGTCTGCAGATCTTTTCCCTTTGTCTTGGAGCGGGAACAGAAACAGGAGGCAGATACTATTAAACCATTTTCACTGTTATACTTTCATTCTTGTTTATTAAAACAGCTTGATTTCTCACTGATATTTTATTTAACATGGTTTTCTTCACTTCCACATTCACCTGGAATGGATGGATGGATGGATGAGATTGGTTCTTGAGGTTTGTGATTTAGCAGATTGATTCTCAAACTGCCACTTTTTCAGACGATTTTAAAACACACTTTCAAAAAAATTAGGTTCATGTAAAGTCTTTTACTTAGTGTGATATGTTCGTATTGATTTGTTGTTGTCTTTGAAATAGTCAGATTTGCCTGTTGACCTTGAGAAAATTAAACTTCTTCAATTAAATGACATGACCATTCATTCCAACTGTGTTGCTCTTTAGTAAATTTGTCCTAAATGAGCCTCCGTACCTCTCTGGCGCTGAAAGGAGCTTGAGATGCTGTGTGTCGATGACAGATCCAGACATGACCTGCAACAGATGCACAGCTTAATTTCCTCTGCAGACTCTAATGGAGACAAATGGACGAGCCAGCGAGCAACAGAAGGTGTCGCACATCTATATTCATCTAAATTTCCTAAAATTTGTGCCTTTATACTGTTTGTGTTGTTGTGTATTTATGCCGACCAGCAGCAGATACCTCTGTCAGACGCTCGAAACTGAAGCTTTCTTCACATTTTCTAGCGTCTGATGTTGGTTTTTTTAGAAATTTTGATTCATGCTGGTGTCAATCTGACATGTTGTTGATGGATATTTCAAATGCAGTTGGTGGAGACCAAAACAGAGCTAAAAAAAGGAGAAGAATTGTTGGATCCATCAGAGGGCGCTCATCGTGGTGGAAGCAAGCAACTGTTAGATAACTTGTTTGCATATATTTTAACTTTATAAAGGTGAGATTATGTTAATGTGTTTACAGCTTGTTCATCATGAGAAATCAAGTGCGAGCTTTAAGTAAAACAGATGTATGCAAATGAGCACGAATTAACTCCCAATAATTTCAGCTTTTCGCAGCTTGACGTTAACTGCCAAAACGCAGAGCAATGAGCTCCAGCACAGTGAAAAGTGAGTACTTCACTGTCATTCAGGAGCGTTTGAGATATGAGCGTTCATGGCTCCTCCTGCTGCTCTGACCATGAGGCTGCAGAGGCTTTTTTTTTTTGTTCAGTTTTTGGGTTATAAAAAGAAAGAAATCGATGTGAGCAGGGACACTCTGCAGCTGCTGCAGTGCTGAAGCCTCTTCATGCACACTCAGATTTGGACTGCACTGCCAAAAGTATGTGGACACCCTGATGCTTTGTGTTGACAAATGTGTACATTCACTGAAATAAAGTGAACTTATAGCACATTAGTGTAAATGTCCCATATATATATATATATGTAATTATACGGACACCTGAACACTGGAACAAAATATTTAAACAATGTTATAGTTAATAATAAATATATAAACATTAAGATCTATTTATTTAGTTAATCAACATGCATTTTTTAATTGAATCTTTTTCTTGTTGGTCATTTGCATTCTTATTCTTACAAGTGCAGCATATATAAGTTATTTTATGTCAGATATCCTCGCTGATTAGCTGCATGTCGAATTACTTCAGCCTTTTTTTAATGGCACAATCAGCTTTTTTTTGCCTTTGAATCCTGGGATTGGCTCTCACACAGACAGGCAACAATAAAAAAGCTATTTAACAGTAATTATCTGGCACCAACAAAAGACGATGACATTTCGAAGCGAGGCGAAGCCGTCGCTAATTGAGCTCCGTCGTACCTGAAGATTTATGGAGGAAGTGAACGGTGAGAGCCGTCTTCTGCTCCACGACGACACCCTCCTGCCGCCGAAGAGAGCGGGAACAGAAACAGGAGGCAGGCTGCCTTCTTATCTGCTGGTAAATACAGTACCTGGAAAAAAATTACAGTACGAGGAAATGAGTTTCAACAATGCGCCGCGCTCACTCGTCTAAACTGGATTCATTTAAAAAGGAAAGACAAACACAAACAGGCTTTTGAGCACAGATAAAGACTGTAATACGCTTCCCCACTTTCTTCTGCTTCGCAAGTCACAACTCTGCTCCACTTTCCTTCCATCTTTTTCACTATATACACTCTAAAAAAAAAAAAAAAAAAAGTGCTGCAAAAAAAGACATAACAGTGACCTATTCATTAGCAGTGAGGTCTGAACAGATTCTCGTTGAATGTTCTCCGTTTCAGTGTCGGCGTAAAAGTGGAAAAACTTTAGCTTAAAGAACTCCCAGGGAATACAGTGGGGGAGTGAAAACGAATAAATGAATAAACGTCATTGAGACTCAGTCCGATTGAGCTCGTCTGCATCCGTTCAGCAGATGGGTCACATTCCGTGTCATTAAACAATGTTTAATACGGTGATTTACAGAGCTTAGTGCAAACGGCCACATGCTGTGAGCTGAGCGAAGGCTTTATAGACGAACAGCGGCGCTAACAAGTTCACAAAGACAGACAGCACTTTGGTCCTCTGAGATCATCATAAAGTCAAGAAGTGAAGATAATTCTGCGTTAAAAATGTCAGCCCAGAACATTTAGACCGCCTGCCTGACACTGCACAGGCCCGGACCAGGTTTAGGTCGGTGTGATGTCCAAATCATCACACCATCTTCTTTCCATAATGCACCCTGGTGCCACATCTCCCACTTTCCTCGTGGTTGAAGAGGAAACCTTTCTCTAAGATTTATTCTTTGATTTGTGTGGAGTTTACCAGCCAACATAACGCGGTTATCCGGCTTTAGTGTTATTTTTTTAATACAAAAATTTCCCCATTTAATAATATTGTTTGGTGCAAATCAGCGCCATATTTTAGTATCACGTTTTTACACTTCAAACCGAATCGACATTAAAATGTGGGTTGAGCGACTCAATATAAATGTATTCATATATTTATGTATATATATGAAAAGAACGGTAAACAAGTTATAAATGTGTGGTCCAGATTTATGAGGGACTTTGTTGGGAAGGAAATTTCATTTTAAAGCCTCCAGTTTGTAATTTGTTTGCTGGCTTTGTACTCTGTACTGATTGGGCGGTACAGTCTGTCAGTCACACAGTAGCCCCGCCCCCAACCCCTCCCTTCCTTCCTCTAAATGGAGCATCATTTAAAAAATCAACATCATGTTGTGTTGAAGACTGTAAACTAAAGACTGAGACCATAAACTCATCAGGAAAACGTTTACTGAGGAGGAGGAGGGACATTTTCCCATAGATTTCAATATAAGGGAGGAGGGGGGACATTTTCCCACAGACTTCAATCTGACTTTTTTTTTTTTTTTTACAACCAGCAGAGTTGCTGTCAAATTATGTGCCATGACTGTTTGGTCATTTGCACTTGAAGACAAACTGAATAGATGAATGAGGTTGAATCAGATGGTGAAGGCAGCCGAGCAGCCGTCAGCTTCCACACGTTCAGCTGGGAATCATAACGTTCCAGTGAATTACAGAAATGTCCTTTCTCACATTTTATGGCCTTCCTGCTTTACTGCTGCCACTGCTCCGTCCCCGCAGGAACTCTTTGGAAAAATTAAACTCTGGTTCTGCTGCTGCAAGGTTGAGGGAAGAAAGGTGTGGACCTTACAGAGACACGGCGAGGACGGACTGAAAAGCTGTGACGACAGTGTCCTGCTTTGGTTTTAGGCATGACGAATCTGAAAATATGCCGATGCTGAAGAACAAACATTTAGAATCAAAAAAAAAATTGTAGTTTGTTAATCTTATGTTTTCTGTGGTCTCCAGTCCAGCTTTGGGCCCGTCATTTTCTCAGATGGAGTTCTCATCCGCTTCGACTCGTCATTTCCAAACTTGAACGCTCCAACGATCTGGCTTGTCCTTCTGTCCAGATTCTCTGTCTCCAGTCAGCCGGGCCTGCCCTCGAAGTCCAACAACCTTCTGCTCCGTCCATCCAGCCCGCTGACTGGAACCGAAGGAACCATCTCTAGGACAAGACCGGGTCTAACTCACAAAAAAAAAATTTAGAGTGTTATTTATTCTGTTCTAGTCTGTAGTCTCTGGAGGGGTCCGGTCTATTCTCTAGTCTCTGTCACTGGGTGGGTCGGTCTCCAGTCTAGTCTGGTCTGGTCTGGGATCCAGTATCTGGAGGGGCCCCATCTCTGGTCTAATTTGGTCTGGTCCGGTTTAGGACCTGGGGGTGATCGCTGTTCCTTGCTGTAGCCCAGTCCATTACTCGTCACCAATTAACCTAGACATGTTCAGCCACACCGGGAATCGAACGGCGACCTTCTTGTTGTGGGGCGACATCACTAACCACTATGCCACTGTGCTGCTCAAGTCACCACACACATTTACATCAAGTCACCAATGTTCAGCTGGCCACACTGGGAATCGAACTGCGACCTTCCGGTCTCTGGTCTGGTCTGGTCTAGTCTAGTCTCTGGGGGGTCTGGTCTGGCCTGGTCTGGTCTGGTCTGGTCCGGTCTGGTCTGGTCTAGTCTCTGGGGGGTCTGGTCCAGTCTAGTCTGGTCTAGTCTCTGGGGGGTCTGGTCTGGTCTGGTCTAGTCTCTGGGGGGTCCGGTCCGGTCTGGTCTAGTCTAGTCTCTGGGGGGTCTGGTCTGGTCTGGTCCGGTCTGGTCTGGTCTAGTTTCTGGGGGGTCTGGTCTGGTCTGGTCTGGTCTAGTTTCTGGGGGGTACCAGAGACTAATTATTATAATAATAATTAGCATCGGGGTGATTCCCGGCTCAGAAAGGGGCTTTGGTGGAGATGTCTGTGGTGCTTACGCGGCAGAATTTGGGGGATAAACATTTACAGATCATTAAGCGTAACTACATTTGATATCGGCCGTACAGTTACAGATTAAAGCGTTCTCTGTCAGCAGACTGTGGCAGTGAGGAAGTCAGGGCTTGACGCTAACTTTTTTTTTTTTTGTCTGACCGTCCGCTGTGTTATTGACTCTGAATCTTGCTAGCATAAAGTTAGCTTTCTGTTTTATAGCTGAAGCAGACGGAGCATCATGAAGGAAGTGAAAGAAGCGGACTCCCTTCTCCGCTTCTATGGCGGAAAAACGCTGAATGACTGACCTTCAGGATGATTTATCCGCTCCTGCCTCCATTACACCTGACCGCCGACGTCATCTTCTTCGGTTTGGGGGACAACGAAGCGCGTGCGTCCTGTACGCGCGTCACAAGGCGCATGCATGGACTCAAAACACGCAACTACTAAAACTTACTTGGTATTTCTACGTTCATGTTTAATGACTATGAAACCTTTGAATATTATGTAAAAATACACAATAAAACGTACTCTTTCCACACAGTTTATTTATTACATGAATAACAGATATAGTTTGACTCGAATAATTCCAGTTCTCACTGATACTTACAATTAAAAAGTAAATATTGTGACGGTTAACCAAATAGCTATTACTACATAACAAGTGCTCCAACTTTAGCCTTTAAATAACTCAACTACCAGGGAAAGCTGCTGAAACGTTGAGACACTTCACATCATCTGCTCCACATTTTCATTTTGCTTTCAAACATGAAAAGTTAAAGATCAGCGTTGGTAGTCATTCCCTTTGTTTAAAACAGGGATTACATTAATGTGTCAGCCTCAAATTGCTATAGTTTGTGTTTTT
The DNA here is from genome assembly GCA_034769265.1 of Remorina albescens. Lineage (NCBI taxonomy): Eukaryota > Metazoa > Chordata > Actinopteri > Carangiformes > Echeneidae > Remorina > Remorina albescens. Next base: position 3,616,376 of record CM068475.1, on the reverse strand, counting down.
TTTTTTTTTCCTATTTTCTTACTTCCTGCTAAATTTCCTGTTCTCCAAATCTCCTCTGCTGCAGTATCAACCTTTAGCAGCAAGTTCTCACTAATTTGGATTGTGCATTCAGAGTCAACATATGTTAGCTTTTTTTTTTTTTTTTATGTTTTCTCTCCAGGGCCCCGGCCATTTTTAAAGACAACGCACACTCCTGCATGTACAAACAGTCCCCACAGACACTGTTTGGGAGGGGTGCTGCCGCCACAGACGACTGTAACTGCTGTAAAGCGATGCAAACAAACCAGATGATTTTTTTTTTTTTTTTGTAGCAGAATAATGATGGCAGCAGCAGGACCGCTCTCCTGTGCTGACACAATGCTGTGGAGATAGGGCTGGTTATGCAAGACTGGTCTTCTTATGACCAAACTGTTGGAGACCTCCCGTAACAGAAATCCTAATAGACTAATTTGGGAGGCGCAGCGTTGTGTAAAAAACACTGTCAACACCAATCAAAGATACGGAGAACATGAAAATCCATCCTTTTCTAACCATGTTGTAAAAGCTGGTGTGTCTGAAGGCAAACCGTGTTGTGTTTTTTTTTTTTTTTTTAATCAAAAAATATCTCAGTGATCAAATAATATTAAATGTTTCAGCCTAAATTTGTCTTTGGGGATTTGAAGTGGCTGAAGAATATTTTTTAAGTTGCTTGAAATAAAAATAAACAAAAAAGCAACAGACCAAATAATTATGTATCTTCTTTTATTATTGAACTTTAACTGTTTAGAAAAGTGGATGTTGACTCCAGTTCTGAAAAATTAAGTAAATGCTGAAGAGCTTTAAACCGTCATTCTCTGTGCTGACCATCAGGGGGCGATACCAGACAGACTGTATTGAAGTCTATGGGAAAATGTCCCTCCTTCTCCTCAGTAAATGTTTTCCTGATGAGTTTATGATCTCAGTCTCTAGTTTCAAGCCTTCAACACAACATGACATTCATTTTTTAAATGATGCTCCATGTAGAGGGAAACAGACCAGGAAGGAGGGGAGGGGTTAGGGGGCGGGGCTACTGTTTGATTAACTAATCAGGACAGATCCCGCCCTGCATTCACCACACGGCAACCTACAATTTTCAAATTGTAAAACAAAAGCTCACAAGTCAGATTCATTTATTCCCTCTCTAACTTAATGCTCAAAAAATAATGTGTGTTACATTGTTGTCTCCAAATATATGTGCTGCTTGTCCTGTTGCATTCTGTGGACATTCTGGGCAAAGAAGATGATGAAGATGATGATGATCACACAGTTTGTTTCCAGTGTGGCTTTGCCATGTTTTTCCATTTAAAAAGGTTTGATTTCTTCTTCCACCGCTGACTGGAGTGAATAAAAGTCTGTAAACTGCCAACCAGGGTTTGATTGATTTTCAGGGGCTGATTACTTGTAAAGTCTACACTTGGCATCCATAATATCTTCAAACTGAAACATCATGAGGCTGAAAACACATTTCTCCAGAGTCTAATGTGCATTTTGTTAGAATCAGCTCGCTTTAATCAGCTCTTGCGGTGTTTTATTGATCAGTTCTTCAGCCGATCAAATTCCAATCAGAGTGGGTTAAGAATAATAATAAAATCATGTGTCGATCAGCCACATCGTTAGCTTCATACACGGGTCAGATCTGTTTGGCTGGTCGTCATCCCTCCATCACTCCCGTCTTTACAGTGTGTGAGCACTACGCTTTCATTACACCGCCCACTGATCTGCAGGAGCAAGATGGAGCGGCGCTCTAATGGGTGTCGACCAGCAGCATGTTGGCCTGTCCGTTCTCCTCTTCCTCCTCCTCTGCCCTCATCATCATCATCATCTCCTCCCACTTTGCCACCAAGTGGACGAGGAGGGGAAAGGAAGGGAAACGGGATCAGAGCACAGAGGAGATGAAGGAAAGAATACAGAGGAGGCAGTATGTTTGCTTTTAAGGAGGATGAGCAGTTGAAGGACAGCAAAGTAGAAGCAGAAGGTGTGATGGAGATCCAGCAGGCTGGTAAACTCCTCAGTGGAGACCTGGATGTCTCACGCAGGTGTATTTATTGAAGGTATCAGTGTGCGAGCCTGGACAGGTATGAAGGTCAGCTTCCTTTACAGCTCCTCTCCATCCATGTTTGATCATTCCATTTGGAAGCAGATTCTATTAAATCATGTTCACCTTTAAGCCGCGTTGTATGTTTCATGAAATACTTTCCCAGAGGACGACCGTCAGTCCTGCAGCTGACGAATGTCCACGTCTTCACAACCTTGGCTGTTTGTATGCTATCACCGGGCCGACTCCATGCCGTCAGTGTCATCACAGCCGTCCTTGAGTCAAACGGTGAACTATGGCTCGTAGAGGTTACTTCTACGTGACACACCCCAAGATCTGAAGTATATCATACTGTCCAGTCCGACCTTAACTCGTGTCTGACACTGACTCAGCTTTTCCAAGAAACATCCAGTTACCACACACGCTTATTATTAGAAATCTGAAAGTGTCAGATATGACAGCTAGTGACAAAACACGAAGGTGACCAAGTTTTGTTTTGTTTTTTTTTGTTTTTTTTTTTAAAATGGAGCTGACAACTGAGAGCTAACAGTACCAACAGTAAATAATAGGCTCAAACTTTCCCCAGCTGAAACCATGACACGTTGTTTTATGGCTTCACAAAGGTCAGCAGTATCATCCACAATCTGAATTATTTACAGAGGCACCCTAACTAAATAAATAACGGACTACGGTAATGAATTCTTAACAGGCGTGACGACGAACAGGAAGCATTACAGCCAGGGATTCTTGCTCATGCAGCTCATGGAGAACGGGCCGGTGATGTGTTGATCGAGAGGCAAAGCTCATTCAGGCTCTGTCACTCTTGTAGAGCCACATTAAGGCTTTTCTGTTATTTTTCTTCAACATCTTTTTTTTTTTTGCTTATTATTTTGTTTGCTTGTTTTCTCAATAAAAACTGTGTAAAGCAGAATAAGCAAAGAAAAGTTCCTCTCATGTGTTTGGGTTGTTCTAGAGCTGATCTGAAGTTTCTATCTTTATCTGATCAGGAGTTCTGCTCATTAATGATGAAAAATCAGCTCCAAATATCTGATTGTCTTTATTCTGTCAACACAATAAACTCAGACACATACAGGACTGATCCAGAGACTTTGACAGCTAGGCCTCTGAATGAAATAGCTGGAATGAATGATTTGGAACATCATGTCTCCAGATGCTGGTTCCAGCGGAGGAAGCTCATGTTTGTGGATGGAGCTCTGGAGGTGATGTCCTCGGGCCTGAGGTTTCCCAGATCATCTCTTATTGAATCTCACTGACTGATTAGCTGGCAGAGGTCTGGCTCCCTTTTACTGCAGCTACACCTGAAATTGGATTAGCACTTCCTGCTTCTGCTCCACCTGCCGTCTTACATTTATTCTGCCCTTAATATAAAAAAAACAAGTTTGATGTGGATGAATAAAGTTATCCCACATCTCTTCTTTCCTTCTCCACCTCACCCTCCTTAATATCCTCTGCAGGTTTATGCTGCCTCTCTTCTCACTGCTCCTCCTGTATAAATTTTCCTTGATCTTCCATCCTTTCTTCAACCTCCACATATATTCTTTAGTCTGATCTCATTTTTCCTCACTCTCCTTCTCCTCTTTCCAGGTTTCAAAGTTTATTTTCAATATTTTTTAAATATTATTTTTAATATTTCAAAAGGTAAAGAAAAGAAGTAAAAAGTTGGAAGTCTTTCTGTTATCCTAGCACTTCCTCCTCATCTTCCCTCCATCCTCACCACCTCCCCTCTCCTGCTCTGCCTTTCAAACCTCCCAACTCCTTGACTTCTTCATTCACACTCTTCATCCTCCTCCTCCCTGACTGGCTGGCTGGTCTTAGGCCCCAGAGACCAAACTGGTCCCACTGGGCTGCAGGAAATGAATATTAAAGTGGAGCCTCGGCAGGTCAGCCTGGACAGTTTTGGCTACAGTCTGAATATTATTGGCTGTGCAGCTGCTGCATTTTAATAATAATAACAACTAAAAATATATATACTAAATACAAAGAATTATCGAAGGAACAACAAATAACACTGAAACAAATGGAACAACTGGAAGCAATTTTCAGTGTATTGTTTAAAACCGACTCCTGTTTTTCCATTTCTCTCTAATACATCCTGTTCCGTCTCTACTGGGCAGTTAATTCATATAACGTCACACTAACTCCATGTAAAAGGAGTAATAAAAAAGATGAAAGAAAAATAAATGGAGTCCATCTGGTCGTATAGATGAGCAGTATTTCCTGTATGACTGCGTGACCAGGAGTCTTTCATATCAATAAAATCAAATATAGCAAATAAATATATGACTTGTGCTGTTGTACTCCGTTTTTACTGCTCACAGGACTCAGCTGCGTCCTCCGTTACACAAACGCTCCACAGAAGCTCGACTAAATGACCAAACTAAGCAGGAATGGCGGCACGCTGAAAACCTCATTGTTCTGTGACAAAGGTTTGAATGTTGGATGATCAGTCTGTGCAGACACCATGACGCCCCATCAAACACAGACCTGACTTTTGAAATAGCTGCTGCGTAACTCTGATTAACCCGTTTTCATATTTTGGAAACATTCAAGCCATTTTTTTAAAGCTTTTTGTCAGAAACTGGATTTTCCTCTTTTGCAGATGGTCCCATCTTTTTTGGTGTTAAATGCACATTGAATGTATCAAAACGCCCCTCAGCGCTTTCTGTTCTATTCTGCACTTCATTTGAATCTTGATCTGATAACGATGAACCTAGTTTCATTGGTGTTTAGCGTCCAGACTCATTTGAGTCTTTTCAGCTGCGTTTTCTTTATAATTCAACATTCAGGAAAAAGACAAAATGGAGGCGAGTGATTGAAGGGCAAACACGGACCTTTGGATGTCAACAGTGGGACAGGAGACAAAGGAGCCGGGCAGAGATAGTCGGAGCACAGAGGGAGAGTAATTAAGAGACGCCATCAGTCTTTGGCCCAAATAGAAACGTTCAGAGATCCCATCAGGTTTCTGCCGCTCACCGTGCTCCACACTGGGTCAAACTCTCACCCTCTTTGGTTTTTGGGAAACTTAAACAAAAATTTCAATTCGGTCGATAACATACTCCAATTGACATGCGATGATTTGATGTTCTCTGGATGGTTTGCCTAATGAGCAGGCGCTTTCAGCCTGAATAGAGCGGCACACTGAATAGAAAATGAGATTTTCCCCCAGCAGGAGATGCTTCCCATCAGGCCGCGGAGAAGCCCCGCCCTCCCAGCACAAGATAACATTGAAGTCAACGGAGATTAGCAAAGGCTCTGCACCACAAACGCCACTGCCGGAGACTCATAATTCTCCCGAGACAAATCCAAAATGGACTGAGAGAGAGACTCTTTTTCTGCAGCAGTTATCACTTTTGGAGTTTGACAGGAACTTGGCAGAAGTCTCCTCGCTGGAGTTTTCTCTGCTGCTTTACCCAATGATGCACTTGGCTAACTTCCAGGTTCAACTTTTAACCCTCTGAAGGTTTGGCAGCTCCGGTATGTAGGAGTGTGAAATGTGGCATCGCTTCTGACCTCCTGCTCCTGCAAATAAAAAAACGGAGCTCCAGTCTTCTGGTGCTCGCTGTTGTTTTAGGACTTGGTGAAATAATACTGCTGAAGTTTGGTTTAAAAAAAAAAAAAAAAAAAAGCCCTGCTCTTGTTTTGTTGTTTCTTAAGTTCCCTCTTCCTGCCGTTTTGTTTATTTGTGCGTGTGTGTGTGCAGCTGGGGTGTGTCTACCTGGTTGCTCCTTCCAGTTCCTGGATATGCTGACTCCAATCATCTCGTCAACCATCCAGTGCTGCAGGATAAAGACTTCCACGCTGTTAAAGATCTGTATTTAGCTTCTTGTTCTCACAAAAACTGTTTGGGGAAAAAAAACAGTGGATCAAATTAATAATCCTCCATATTAAACAAACCACCACAAAACAAAGTTTCCCCACTAAAGAAATAGACATCAGTACCGGCCTCCACACCTTTGAGTCAGATATCCCAGTCATACACAGTAGACTCAATAACAAAGTAACCCAGAGGTCTCCAGCTCCGGTCCTGGAGAGCTGCTGTCCTGCATGTTTTAGATGCTTCCTGCTCCAACACACCTGATTCAAATGATCAGCTCGTCATCATGCTCTGCTGAGGTCTGATAAGGAGCCATTCATTTGAATCAGGTGTGTGACAGCAGCTCTCCAGGACCGGAGCTGGAGACCTCTGAGGTAACCTAACCTGGAGTCCAATCAACAATGGAACAGTCTCAATTCAACACACCTGTGAGTGACAGCTGTAGCTGTATATTAGTCAGCCCTGCAGCTCTGCTCTGGTTCAGACCTGCAGACTGTGGAGGAGAAGTACATGGAGATATTGAAGACACTCCAGCAGAACACTTCTTTTGAGGTGAGTGTGACTAAAAGTGACCAGCTGGAAGTAAAGAATGACGGACTGTTTCATTTGGTCAGTCAAATGTTAGATATGACTGCAGTGGATGCATGTAAAGTTGTGACTGTTGGTTCATTGTGATGCGTGCACTCAGAGAGTGTATGTGATGTATGTGTGGATGTTTAGTTTAGAGTGTCTTCCTTCTCATGTGCTGACTGATATCAGTGAAGGTTCTTCTTCACAAAGTCTCTTCAGTATCAGTCTGACTCTGAGTGTATATCCACCTTTAAAAAATAATTTTATTAAGCTAATCTGAACAAACGGAGATGATAATAATGTTAAATTTCATGGCAGGAAAGAAAAAACAACATAATAGGGCCCTTTAAATAATTAAAATAATTGAGATGAATATTGTCGTCTTCGGGGTTAATCTGCAGAGCTTGTTCAGGTTTTATTAACTAAATATTTGACTCTCAGTCTCACGCAGTGATTAACTGCAGGGCTTTTGTTAAAGTTGTCTGTGTGGAGGAAAAGCCAGCGGCTGGCACCACAGGTCCATCTATTTCTTCTGGAGAAGGTTTTTTTAGCTTCCTCCACCTCCGTTAATTCCTGAGATCTGTCCTTTTCTCTGACATTTGCACAAATGCTAAAGGGCCCAGGCTGTTTGCCTTCCTCTGTGATGGAGGACGAGGCGGCTGGCTTGGTGGCAGCCGCAGAGAGCTTGATATATGAATTCAGCCTGGTTTCCCTCCACATCCACAAGACCCAGGGATGAAATCCATCTCTCTGTGATGAGACAATGATTTGCTGAGCTCCATTGTGGCTGCAGAGAGGCAGCAGAGGGACGAATTTGCATGTAAATATGCAAGGAAATGATTCTGCAGCAACGGCGAAGCGTCGTGCCCCTTCTTTACTGCCCCAAAACAACACTCGCACGGCTCAGAATAAAATGCATTTACATTTTAGATTTCAATTTCACCTCAGGTGATGCTCATAGTGCTCAGACCAAACCACAGTGGATCAAAAAAAGATGGGACAAATAAGATTGTGATGATTATGAGACGAAATGAAGGAACACAAGAGCAAGACGGCTGGGAAACAGGCAGAAAGTACATGCACATATTTACGCCGACGTTTACTTTTCAATCACTATGTGAGATTACTTTTCTTTATTGCTATTTTCTTATTTTTATTTTTTTTTTAAGGGTTTGACGCTCTTGCTCTCTTCCACAGCATTTGAAACCAGACACATTGATTATTAAATGACAGTGTTCACAAAGCTACAGGCATCAGGAGGGCTTTATGGGGCTGCTGAGTGTTTGTCAGCTCCCATCAGACACTCTTGTTTTCTCACAGTTTCAGCTGAACTCTGTGACTCCAGCTGTTGAAACTAGTTTAGGCGGAAGTGTGCGACGGGACTGGGCACTCTGTCATGCACCGTGAACATTGTGTGTATGCGGCTGCCTCCATGTTCTCATTAAGCATAGTACAAAAACAGGACAGCTCCATTATATTAGAACTACAGACGATCACTAAGTGGTTTATATTCTGACAAATTTACCAATTAGTGAACCTGTGATGTATCTTCCTTTGCTGGTTGATCATCCAGCCTTGGACAATGCGGAGCACAGTAGGTGTATCCTTCCCCTCTCCTTAAGGTCTGGCTTCCTCCTCAGCTGTTAAAACGATAAAAATATGTACGAATTGCCTCCCAAGTGCCTCATGATGAGGGACAGTTATCCAAGAATGAAATCAGCTACTGGAATGGGGATATTTTCAAAAGAGGAACATTTGAAGCGGACATTTGTAGTATGGAAAAAAACATAGCTGAAGAATTTGGCTCCATGTCAAATAAAACTGATGGTAGATTACATGATTTGTTGGTTCCATGGCTGCTGTGCAGGATCTAAAGACCACGATCCCACAGAGAGAAGCAGCCCCCCCCCCCCCCCCGCGTGCTCATCCGACCATGCTGCTGAGAAGGTCAGAGCTTGACGGGCCTCCGTTAAAGCCCACGTGTCAATGTTTAATTACAGCACAATTACACGCATCAATCCGAACAACTCCGTCAAAGACTGCTCCGAGATAATCGGCGCCTTCAAACAGTCGTACGCCTGCTTGCTGCAAGCTCAGGGGTTGCTCTGCTGTTAGCAGACAAGAGGAAGAAAACAGCAGGGGGGGGGGGGGGGGTATGGTGGCATTTGACGGGAGGGTAAAGAAGACAGCAGGAAGGGAAAATCCTTTGACATGTCCCTAAAATGTCTCAGAGCGCCTCAGAGTTGGTAATTACCCGCTTTTTTCATATTCATTTCTGTATTAATTCACCTTAATGCCAAAATATTACAGCCCTAATCTTGTGCAAATACCTACCTGTCATGGCAGTCTTGCATGTGATTATGACAATGAGGAGAACTTGGTGGGGGTGTGCAAAAGCACAGCTGCCATGTTGATTCAGGAAGCCGGCTCTGACGGGAGACGGAAGGCCCCGGCTCGAATCCTCCCAGAGCTTCCTTTGAGATACCACGAAGAGAAAAGGAGAGAAATCTGACAGAGGAGAAACACACATGCTTCATTTTAAATGATCACACAAACCGCACGCAACGTGGCGCCCAGGGACGGACAGGAAGGAGGGACTGAAACTGATGAGGCGTAATCAAACCAAATCATGTGGCTGGTTCAAGATGTCTGTAAAACAAATTCATGAGGTGAACCGTCAGTTTCCATCAACAGTGAAGATGTGAAATAATCCGTTAGTTTTCATTCCTCATTTAATGTTGAGATCATAAAAGTAAAGCTTGAGATGGAGGTCATATAAATATGACATGAAAAATCAGGGGTTCTATCTTTACCTATAAATAAATCTGAACCTGAGACTTAAAGTAAATAGAAGCTGCTCTTGTTTGAGCTCGACAGTTTTTAAAATCTTCTTTCACCATCAATCAGCATTTCTTTTTTTTTTTTTTAGGAAGACTGTTATGATGCTGTTTGTTGGGTGTTCTGACCCTGAGATCTGCAAAAGCAGCTCGCTAATAAAAACTGTACTTTATGGAGGCGATAGTATGAAGTATAAAAGCGGCGGCTTTAAAGACGGCGAATAATTTCAGCTCATCTGAGAGCCGAGAGGGCACGACACTGAAATCTGCTCTGACCGCCTGTTTCGTGGTCTATCGGGTGATTGATCAATCTGATTGATGAGCCAGGATGATCATTCAACCTGCCGTTTGAAGGGGCCGTGCCTCCGTCTGATTAACCAGCCGAATGGAGGACAGCCGATCCCGACGCTCTGCTCCAGCAGCAGTTAGGAGGCCTCTTATAGATTTTCCCGGAACAGCGTTACTCTTCAATCACTGAACTACTTCATCAAGAGGCATCAATCAGCGCCCAGCAGAGCTGTCAGTAATTACAGAGGCCGCTTCCAACCACTGATTTCTCCCGGGGTGGTGGTGGTGGTGGTGGCGGCGGCGGCGTCACCAAAGCCCCCGGCCAACGCCGGTTTGATCCACTCAGCGCTGGCAGAGCAGCAGCAAGCTTCAGCTGCTGTGGGGAGCCAGGCGGTTATTTTATCCAACACAGGTTTTACTGAACATGGAGCTCCGTCCACCCCCCAGAGAAAATGTAGCTGTTAGAAAGAGCGTAGACTAGAGGTCAGAGGTCAGAAGTTGAAGAATCACACTCACAAACAGGAGAGACACATTTTATGTTTACCATAAAAAAAGAAAAATCAGTTACTGCCATTTGCATTCAGCAGCAGATTGTGATTTCAATGCTTCCACCGATGTAGACAAAGTTTGGTGATTCAGGAAAAGAATTTAGTTTTTAATTTAGTTTTTTTTAGTTTATAAAATGAGTCAAAGTATCAAATAGCAACAAGTTTTATTTCCTGCTGAAGTTAGCATGCTAACCAGCTATCATTTTGCTGTTACTGGTGGTGACTTCCTGGAACGTTCAGTCTGTCTGGGCCAATTAAAACCTTTTGTCTTGTAAATATGACAGTGACCCTCACCTGCTATTGGCAGGAGAGAAAATGTACACATGGCACCTTTTTATTTTCATTAATGTCAGTGTTTTTTTTTTTTTATGTACCTTTTCATTTTATGGACGTACCAATTCTGTAGTTTTCCCAGGTCATTTATTTATTATATATTCCTTTGACCTCCGAGTCCAAGATCAAATAAATAACCTCTTCGTCTTCAGGTGTGGGGAAAAAAAAAAAAAGAAAAAGAGCAGGGTTCATATTTCAATGTCCAACAATGACACCAATTATTATATTTTCACTGTTTGTCAGAGAGAGGGAGGCCGAGGTGGAGATGTAATGGGGTCATGTCTGTCTCCAGAGAGGTGATCAGTGCTGTGTGTGTGTGTGTGTGTGTGTGTGACTCAGCAGGTCACGTGACAGCGAGGCCTGATCCCTGAGCAGCTGACCAATCAAAACACAGTTTTACAGCCTGGTTCGGTCCTGGAAGTGAAAGTAAAACACAACACCCGGCAGTGAGGCAATTAATCTTGAAGAAAATAAAAAAAAGAAAAACCCCAAGAAACAGCAAGTGTCCCAGGTGACAGAGGGGATTCTGGGTAATGAGGGTGCAGTACATTTAATTAGCGGCAGCGACAAGCCTCAGGACTAGAGCAGATGTCCACATGGAAAGATGGAAGCTGGATGAAGAGGAGGCATTTTTGGCTGGAATTGCTTCATTAATGAACACAAATCCAGGTGTTCACACATCAGCAGATCTTTTCCTTCTGAGCTCTTCACCGCATCACCAGAACGTTTCCTCGTGACCTTTCCTGTGCACGGAGCATTCATATATCCAGAGGATATATATATATATATGTGATGATGATATAAGAGAAATCTATTGCAATATCACACTTGATATAAGGAAACTTGTCATCTCTGTTATTCCGGACTTCCCCCGTGAAGCTCGATGGCAACAAAAAGGGGTGTGGCTTAACAAACGTTCAGGTGACCAAGAACCGCTGATGCAAAACTGGATGGAAAACCTGATTTTCTCGTCCATCCTTCTTCGGGGTTTTTATCAGGGTGTGTTTTTGGTTTCTTTATAAACACAACTCTTTCTTTTCAAATTAAGCATTTACAAAATATTACATCATTTCGTGCTCATCTTTCTGGATGTTGGCACAGACAAAGGTTCTCCTCGCCGCCATGTCCAGACTCAATGAGACAGTCACATTTGCCCCACACATTTGGAGTGTGCCAACATTCAGCCACAAGCGGCCCACAACTGGCTGTTTCGGTCGAGATAAAGAGTGACAAAAACAACTCTCCTTCCTCCTTTTTTTTTTTTTTTTTCTTTCTTTACACCTACTTTTGGGGTATTTGCGTAATATCCTGGGCTGTATTCAGATGGAAACAATCTGAGCACAGGTGTTGGGGGAATTTATAACCAGTTAATTTCCACACACACACACACAAACATGTGCACACGCAGACTCAGCTTGAGTCAGATGGTGACAGTAATGAGGGCCTCGGGCTGCCGTGCAGGTGATGTGGCGTCACAGAAACATGCATTGGATTAGATTCAACCCAATACAGTCTCCTTCTACTTCAACCAGCCACTTATTCCTATTTCATAAGACGAGCAGAGAGGATGACACTTCAGATAGTTCCCTCTTGCATGCACAAAGAAATCAAGAGGAGAGAGGAGAAGGACAGATCTTCTTCTAACTTATTCTGATGGCGTATCTTCCCCCCATCAGTCACGCATGGCTGCTAATCCTCTGCTATGCTTCGACAGAAAAAAAAAATAAAAAAAGAAAGGAGGAGCGGATGGAGGGAGGAGGAGGGAGTCAAAAAGATGTGACGGAGTATATTTGCATTCAGGGGTAAAGTTATAGAACGAGGGATGAATCCTCAATGCGGAAAGCTATTATCAGCTCTCTGGTTAGTATGATGGCAAGAAGAGAAAGGACGGGGAAAAAGAAATGTACCTGCCGCTCTCAGGCCGTGAGGAGCTCAGAATAGGTGAACGGTCATCTCGGCCCATTAGAGAACTGAGAGTGATGCTTTTCGCCTTCCTGTATCGTCTTTTCGAGATGACAGAGCTGCTCTCAGATCAGTGTTTGTCAGGAGGTGACGAGGCGATGGCAACAAAAAGTGGATGCTGCGGCGGCTACTGCTGAATATTTTTCTTTTTAATTCAAACCTCAGCAGAGAGCGAGCTGCCCGCCGTCTGACAGTCTGATTGTCTTCAGTTAATCACCTTCAGATCGCTCCTTAATGAGCTCCATCGGCAGCTCCTGTGTGACGGCCTGTTTGGTATCCAAGACAATGAAAATTTTTACCCATCAGGTGAAGCTAACAAACACCAGCAGAATGGAAAAAAAAAAAAAGACACAATAACAGAAATAATGAAGAATCAATAGAAGTATTTGTAGAACTGGAACAGCTCGGATATTCTAGTCACCTGAAAATCATTCAACCTGTTCACGTCTGTTTCTGATTGAGGAGACAAACTGAGCGTCTGTCATTTTCACTTCAACCACCTCGCCACCTGCTATCCGTTTGTTCATCTGTGGTGTATCCCATCATGCTTTGCGTTTGCACTGGTGGTAAATATAATGAGCTTCAGTTTGCCCCTGAAGAAACTCGTCGCGTGTGGAGGGAGGATGTTTGTGGATGCGCTCGGCGTCCCAGTGGTTCTTCGGGGGCACTCCTTTCGCCGAGCCGTGCCCGTTTCTGAGAGATCAGAGTCCCTAAATGATTTGATCAAATCTCTGTCGCCCGTCTGCAAGTTCAGCACTGACAACAGTGTGAGTGTGTGAGGAGACGCTGGCTGCAGACCGATTGGAAGCGACGGGACCCAGGTGCTCTAAGGGACAAAAAAATGACATGAATATAAATAATTAGATGCATTAATAAATGCAAAGTGAAAACATTTTAGTCATTTTGACCCTCACAAGGTTCTTCTAATGAGGTTGATCTGAAGCAGTAGGCGGCTTCAGACTGAGACTTTAGACCAGCCACATAATTAACAAATCGGGAACAGGAAAAATGACCAGAAATAGATAAATAAATACACGAACAAAGTGTAAGTGTATTTAATCATTTATCTCACCATTTATTTATCTAAACCAATGTCTTTTTTTTGTCCTTCATAAGAGACTACTAATTTGATCTGGATCAAGACTCCATCTTGGTGGAAGTCTGACTGGAGAACAAAGACAAAAGTTAAAGACAGGAGCTGGTTCATGCTTCTCTAACTCTAACTCTCACCTTGAAAAAATAAAAAATAAAAATCTTTTGCTTGCAGTAGCTTGTTTCTGCACGGAGGGAGTGAGTCTGAGTCCAGCACTCAGTAACTACACACTGAGTGACTGATAACTGCTCTGGCTCAGGCTGAAAGGAAAAGTAAGTGGTTTTGTGAGTTTGTGTGCGAAACCAGATGGAGGGGACCCATCGCGTCCTCTGATGTATCAGGGTCTGTGTCTCTCCCGGACGACGACTGTCTCTGGTTGAAATGTTGTCAGCCGCTTCTGCAAATTGAAATAACACTCGTCATATTATCTTTTTTTTTTTTTTTTCCTGCTGAATTCTCAGCACCTTTATTTAAATCCGGTCCTGGAATGAGGCTCGTTTTGGTGCAATTAAACCTTATTCTGTCTCCCGTGTGTCAGCGGAGAAAATGGATTCCAGTACAGTTCATGAATACACAGATGACGAAATTGCCAATAATTGCTCCAGCGGCAGCCAAAGCAGAAATATTCTTCTCCATCATCAGCTCAGACACGATGTTCCCCCCTTCCTCTCTCTCTCTGTCTCGTTCCCTCTAAAATGAAAAACCGCCGCAGATTGTTTCCTAACGAGGCCATGGCGAGCTCACGGAGTGAGACAGACATCGGCGTTCGTCTGATGCTCTCGCCTGTCAGTTGCCGCGGCAACCGTGATAAGCCCCGCTTCCTCTTGACCACCGAGCCACTTAGGAGCACCTCCGTCATTATCCCAAGGTGCTTTTCAATGAGCGAGGCATTCTGGAGGTATGGTGGCTGACGCTCTCTCCCCCCGTCTCCCTCCCTCCCTCCATGATGGCACGAGGGCCAGACGGAGTCAACGCCACGATGATTGGAAGTCAACGAGGCCGACGTTGAAGCTGGGAATATCAAATAGTGTCCTAGAATATGATTTCGCAATTTATTTCCATTTATTTTCTCAAACCAGCTGTTTCTGCTGTATGTCATCCAGCTGGTTTAGCAGGAATAAAGCAGGACATGAGGTCAGCTCCGTCAGGGATGTTGAATCCAGCTGACTCTTTGACCGAAATCCAGAAAGTTTCCCTGAAAAGTCCCTGAAGAGTTTAGATTTTTTTTTTTTTTTTTTTTTTTTTTTGAGGTGGAAAAGGGAAATGCACATTTTTAAAAACCAATGTACACACAAAAACAAACAACATGACGAGTTTGTGTCCAAAGTTTGAATGATTTTCATGATTCTGGACGTGAATTGTTGTCCACAGTGATGAGCCAGGTTTTTGATTCAGACAGCAGAATTTATTTACTTCTCTTTACTGGCTGGATTTAAGTAAATGTAAAAACGAACCTCTCACTTGACTTATTAGCTCAATAAACATTCATATATGAATGATTTTGTGTTATTTTTCTGTTATAACATCATTTTAAATATTATTCCTTTTTGAGCCGCCAGGTTCGTCTTATATTTCTTATTCTGGTGATAAACTGTCACTCAGTATTTCAGAGGCAAAGAAACTGTAAACAACCATTTCAGGTTGTTGCAGGAAATCACGAAAATAAAACCTATCAAAGTATTTTCTTTGTTAAAAATTGCTCTAATGCCTACAAGCAGATAGATGTTTAACCTCAGAAAAAATAAACTAACTGCCAACCTCGTTTCTTAGAAAATAACCAAAATAGTGTTTTGTTTTGTTTTTTCTTGTTACCTTTGAAACCCAGTTTTTGATTTGGCTGTCGTAGATCCTGACTTTGTTCCAGCACGAGGAAAACAAAATAAGTCCATTAATAAAGATAAGGGAAGCTCATCCTGCTCCACTTTCCCTTTACTCAAATGTTTCCTGTTTATTCTTCGCTCCACTTCACTGACTTTAACTATCAGGTCTGAGTCATAATCAGTTCTCTCTTCGCCGTCCACAGTTTTAAACTGTTTCATTAATATTTTATTACCGTCATTAAAAAAAAACTCTTCAGTTTAGTCTTATTTGGATTCATACCCTTCATTACCTTCTTTTTTTCCTTCCACTGTTTGCTCTGAAAAGATGTCTCCTCTTCCTCACTGCTGCTCATAACTAACCAATTTCACGATTAAAATTTTGTGAGTGCGAAAATCATACGTCCAGTTGTTGAACACCCGTGGGCGATTTTTGGTTTTTGTGCGACGTCCACATATGTGCGTCCACCATCTTCAGGGCGTGTTGTTGCTCGTCCCTCCAGCGGATTCTGAGATTTGTACAAATGACGCTGAGGTTTTATTAAAAACAGCTGAAGACAAAACTAAAGCTGCAGCCCGATTACTACTGCAGCTCTGTAAACGGGTTTATGGTCTCAGTTTCTTATTTCTAGTCTTCAATAGAACACAATGAAGGATTTTGATTTTGTGTTTTCAGTGTGTGTCTGCTGTTGTCTAGCAACCAGGGCAACATGTAACTTTGTTTGACAAAAGCTTGAGCTCTTACGGTGTTTGGTTTTGTCAGTTGCACTGTTAACTGTTGAACTGAGCTGAAGCACAATAAGTACATTTACAACTGTAATCCTCAAGGTCTTTGAAATGAATCCTGGGAAAGCGACCTCTGTAGAAAATAAGGAGAGAAGAAAATCCAATTCCTCGGTTGCATCAGAGGGAGCTTTTGAAACAGGTCAGCCTCGTGGTGCCACCGTGACTCAGTGGAGATTTAAATGCGGTCTGAAGAATGAGGCCTCTGAAAAGCTAAAAGAGAAGCTGATAAAAGCTGAAGAAGAGGCAGAGTCGTAGTCATAGTACCTTGTGGATTCATCACCATGAGCAGCCCTTTTTAAACGACACGCTGCTTCTATATAACAGACACTGATGATGTAGTTGTGAGGCTTCATGTACATCCGTGTGTTTGACCTCGTCCTGGATTTAAAAAAAAGAAGTGAGAAGAAAATGTGACTGAAAGTAATTGGTCCTCATGTAAGAGGCGGCCGCACACACACAGGTTGACCCTGGGTGTTCTGTTGTTTGCTGGAACTTTTAATTGACTCCGTCTCCCTCCCTGTGCCGACCTTCTCCCCCCCACCTCCCTCAGCGGCTGCCGGCGTCCAGACGACGTCCGTGGGGGGAAGTTGTGTCAGGAAGTTGGTTCGGCTCAGCGAGGTGGATGGGAAGGTGACTTGTCAGACTCGGTGTCCTGTGGGCTGTCAGGACGTCTGACCCCCCCCCCGACCACCTACACTCCACTCCCCTCCTGCCCCCCACCAACCCTTCATGCTTGCAACATGACAGAGAGGATGGCTGAGTGTCAGCTCAACTGCTCCGCCTGCCATGTCTGTCACGCCCGGCGATACAGGAAGTCATGTTTTCTGAGTGGACTTGGAGCAGCCGGAGCATTTTTTTTTTGTCTCTCTCTCTCCTCAGGAAGTGAAGGACATCAGCTTTTTTTTTTTCCTCCGTTCTTCTTCTTCTTCTTCTTCTTCTTCTTCTTCTTCTTCCATACGGCGCCGCAGACCTGAGAGCAGCTCGCTGTCACTGTGACGAAGCTTCCTGGCAGCTTTCTCTGCAGCTCGTAAAGCTTTTATAGGCAAGAGATGAGTTTGGACAGGAAGTGACAAGCCCGAAAGCATATTCTGTCATCCTTTTTTTTTTTTTCTCCTTATTATTTATGTCTCTTAACATTGTGAGCAGTCAATCAACCTCATTAATCTCTCACGCGACCATCACTGTCAGATTTAAAGAGTTCTTCCTCCCCTCAGGACTCTAGAAAAATCCAGGTTTGATGCCTGGTTCACTGTAAATATTCAGCACCGATCATCCGCTGACGTAACCATGTAAAAGCTTAAGTATGGAGATTTAATGTTCAACTGTTTATTAACCCCCCCCCCCCGCCCTGCTCTTTCCCAGAGGGGCTCCCCGGGGCAAAATTAAGCTGTGAGTCTCTCTGACATCCTGGTTCAGCAGCACAGCAGCAGCTTTATATGCAGGTAGCTGCTGCAGCTAGTCCACTGTGTCAATTTGATTAAACCCAAATTAACAGCAGGAATGAACGCCGGGTCCTTAAAACAGCGCAGACGTGACTCCGATCTGCAGCGTTTAACTTTGAGCAGCTCTGGAAATCGTTCATCTGAACTCTGAGGTCACGCTTTAACTTTGTCAAGCGACGGAAACTTGTTAAAGGCTGACAAACACAAAATGAGCATCATGTTATATTGAAAACTTGAAATTGGAGACTGAGGGGAGAAGGAGTGACATTTTCCCATAGACTTCATTTGGTCACCATGCTGTCAGGATCAACAGTTGAATTAAAGTGCAGACTTCTTGGTGTTGATTTTTTCATCCTTGTATTTTGCCATTTTGTGTGGATAATGATCTTTTTTTTTTTTTTTTTTTTTTCCATTTGACCATCAGGAATCAGTAAATTTGGCTTTTCAACATGTCAAAAAGCTGCAGCTCTCTGATTGTAGCATCCCAATAAAACTAAACAGTTTTGATCTTAATATCTAACGGTGATAAACTCTTGAAGGGGTTTTATATTAACATCACAGTTTATGAGATTCCTTTTTTTATCTGAGCCCTCCTCTTTGTCCAAATGACTGCTCATAGTTGAGACAATGCTGCGATTTGCTTTTGTTTCCTTTGAGAGCATACGATTTGTCTTACCCCCCCCAGCAGCTCTTCAGATGAACACATCGTATAGTTTGTCTCTCAGCAATTCAGACTGAGCTCCCCTTCCTTTATTATGTGTAATGGAGTTTTAATGACGCTATTGGTGAGGTTGGAGGAGAGCAGAATTAAGTGCACACCTGAGGTGTATTGAGTGCTGGTTTACATAATGTACACTGAGGAGGCTTTAACTCCTAATGAAGGAACATTCATTCATGCTGGTGTTTTGTACAAAGACGGAAATTCTCCCCCCAGTTCTGTCACATTCGAATGAAGCTGTGAAGGAGTTAATATATGTTGAGACTCTCTAATGGTTTCTGCCCCTGGAGGGAATATAAGAGATTGGTAAAACTCTACAAATCATCACAGCTTCCGCTCAACTGTTCAACCCAATCTCATCTTAGTTTCGTTTAGAATATTGACTCCTTAAATCGTGAAAGATGCTTCAAGCGTTTAGAGCAGCCACTTACGGCCCGCTGTCACCGCCGCTCAGACCAGATTCAGGTTAAATCTGTTTATTCAGAATAAAACACTAAACCATGAATGCTCCGTGTGAAATTGGGTCATAATCGCTGTGTGAAGTCTCGATTTACGGCTGAACTGTAACAAGTGCCGTCACCTCCGACCTTTGACCTTTCATCACCAAAGTGATCAGTTCGTACTTGAACTTTTATACTGCAGCCTATTAATAACCAAAGTTCTCAGAGAAATGTCCCCAAAAATCAAAAAAGGGGAGCTAAGAGAAGATTAGCGACGTACTGAGGAAACTGCCAGACTGCAAAGTTTTAGTGCTATCTTTAAATTTGTGAACACTATTATCATTTAACATGCTTCAATATTTTCAAGCATTACATTAAACCCGGAAGACATTTCACTTTTTAGAGAAAAGACGAAACAATGAAAGTAACAAAATTATTGACAGACTTAATGTGGAGGTAAATATGTCAGTTTACTTCCTGTCGTCTCGATCAGCTGTTCACTCAGAGTCCTGTGACCCAACATGGATGCTGTTTGCAGCCTTTTCCTTTACACACAAAAGTCTCATGTTTGAAAATGAGCTTAAATGTCTTGGCAAATGTTGCAGAGTCAAATTTTTGTCCCAACTGAATTTTACATTCGGACATATTTTCTGCTCCGTCTGTGTTGGGAAATCACAAAAGTTTAAAAGCAGCGTTTAACCAGCAGAATCACTGAATCTGCCTTTCTGTTCTCAGTCAACATCCGGACATGAATTTCACGCCTTTCTCTCAAACTGACTGATTCTGTTGTCATGAAGCTCCATACAAGAATGAATGTTTCCTTCTAACAAGTTTTTTTTTTTTGTGTCTGTGTGTATTTGTGTGTTTGTCAAAGCCTGGCCAATGAGTCCTCAGCTTTAAAATCCCCAACTTTACATTAGAAACAAGTTTTACAGTCTGCTGCTAAAACTGTTTTGTCTCTCTAGTTCATTTCCTGTTTATGTTTTTCTAAGCACCAAAGTATTAGGTAAATTTGGGGGCGTGGCCTCTTTGAGTGACAGGTGGGTGAGAACCAAAGTGTATGCTCCACCTCTCTTCTCATTTTTTATTTTTTTTATTTTTTTGGATTAGATGGGGTTAATGGGGCTGAGTCAGGCACCGCCAAGATAGCGATTGTGGAGCAGCTCGCTCTGCAGGTGAGATCACGGTGTCTTCAGCCATCTTTACTTTCAGACGGCGAGACCAGCTCAACTCGACTTCGCAGGTTTATCTCACAGAGGAGGTCTTCCTCAGTATAAGGACAGAATATTTACAACGAGTTTAAGTGTGTCAAGGAAAATTACATGGCGGCAATTACAACTAATGGGACTCAAGCGATACGCAGTGTGTGTGTGCTGCTTTTACAGCGCTGGGCCGTAATGAAGCTGACTTCATGAATTATCGCCGTGTGATTCGTCAGCAGGACTCGGCCAGAAAGGTTCTGGACTTTCCTCCAATCCTGACACAGCTGCAACATGAAGCCTCAAGGCGGGAGAACAGTCTGTCTTTTCCACTAAACCCTTCAATGGGAAGTCAGGGGTCAAAATTTGGCCCCAAATATTCACCAGATCACCAAAAGTGGACCAATCCACTGCAGGAAAGAGTCCCTCAAGAAAATCCCCCCATGATCGACGCTTCATTTAAACAAACAAACAAAGAAAAAGGTTGCTATTGAAATTATGGCGCCATTGTATGTCGGAGATAATGATCGACCATCAGCTGTGTGAACTGCACCATTCGGGTCTTTCTAAAATCATCTGTGATCCATGGCGATGCTAACTTTAGAATTATTTGAGCAACCTGATTAAAATCAAATGAAATAAAATAAAAAAATTATGACTCAACGTTCCTCAGTGAACGTCCTGCTTTGGTCAAAGTTCTGTTTCCAAAAATTAAGAATGGATATTGTGGATATCCATTTACGGTCAATGGATATTTACTTGTTTTACTTCTAATTATTCTTTGCATGATTCAAACAGTTTTCAGGTTTATTTCATTCCACAGTTACAGTTAGATTCTTTGTTGTCTTTATTTTCTTGCTCAGAGAAAATGGAGCAGCACAGAAAGTTTCTTGTATGCTAATTACAGCCGACTGTAAATGTTTCTGAACGTCGTGTTCTTAAATGCTGCGTGTGTTGGAAATTGGACGCAGAATATAAATAATGTGTTCAAATGTAGATTTTTATTTTTTTTTTATGGCAGTGAAGGATTTGTCTCCTGCTGAATTAAAAATCTCCAGGTTTGGAAGGACATTTGTTTTCTTGGAAATCTCAGCACGGCTGATGAAACATCCAGGGAATGAATGCATCACTGTTATCATTACCGACACAACGACCAACTTTGAACGCAAGTCGACCTTGGTGCGACCTGCCAAGGAGAAATGCAAATTTTACTAATTACAAAACATAGATGTTATCCTGTTTGATGTGAACCACAAATGGACGTGGATGGAGGTGCCATTTCGCCGTTGATAATTACGTGTTACCATTTTACTGTGGATGAGTGCATTAGTTGGAGAACCCTTTGAAGCTCCCCGGCTGCTTTTGCAGCGCTGAGGTCTCTTCCATAAAACCCATTAGCTTCCGTGTGATAGCAGACCAGGAGCGGCTGCTAAAATCAGCCACCGCTCTCTCACATTGACCCCGAATGCAGCCCGAGAGCGTGCGGGGCTTCAGATGAGGGGCTGCTGCTGAGCAGTAATTACATGACAACCTTTAAATAACTGCAGCCTATAGCTGTCATTTGATAATGTGTCTGTGCCGGGTCGTCAGGCAGAGTATGGCCACCGGAGTCTGCGGCTGGAACAGAGCGCCGAAGCAATTCATCACAGCGGTTTGGCAGGAAAAAAAATACACCATTAACCCTGGATGAGTGTACTTTCTGTCTATTCTGCTGTGAGATATAAACTGCTTCTTTCCAAATTTGGCCATTTTCATCATTTGGCATCAGCTGCAGAGGTGGAAATTTTTGGAGTAAAGATCCCAAAACCTTTAGAAGAAATTCGACATTGTCGCCACTTCGACTTGGCCGAATCGCCTCGAAGCTGATTAAGAACAGAGATGAGATGTGATGCGAAATGTCACTCAAATGTCACACAACACGCTCGCTCCTCCAAACGGAGCTCGGACTTCCTACGATCATCATTCTTCCGTCTATTTAACCTCACGATCGCTGATATCATTTAGTTATGCTTGACTCAGAGTTTAAACTGATGATCAGCTCTAATGTTAGTGAAGAGCTTTAAAATGCACTGTTGCTCTTTAGATGTGACAGTCATGGGGGTGATTGATTTTTTTAAAGAGGATTACACCGATGCTTTAAAATCACTTCATTGATCCAGAACTCCATTATGAGCATGTGACTCTTCTTCTAATGACGGATGATGGACTCCAACATCCTCCTCAGATGTTGGAGTCATAAAACACAGCGCAGTTAAAATGGTTTGACGTGGATACTTAATTACTGGAAATGTAGGAACGTAATTCATAAATGACCAATGACACAAACTTGTTTAGGGCAACATATCAACATGTTGTTCTATGGCTGGATGATTTTTGGTTTCCATTGTACTATTGTGCCACATTTAAAAAAAATAAAACATGCATCACATTTGAAATATTCACTGTTGATGTATTTATTCCTGTCTCACTCATTCCACACTGCGTTCCGTCTCGGTCATGTTGCTTTGCTCGATACAACATCGGGGAAAATCTGCTCTACCTGCCTCGGTCGTCCACTCAGCTCTTTTGGCCTTTGTTTTTCTCTCACCTTGACTATTGTAATGCTCCTCTGGCAAGTCTTCCTTTGTGGTCGGTGAAACCCCGTCTGGTTTTCAATCAGCCCGAAAGACCGCATGTCATACCGCTCCTCGTCGAACCAGGAGGAGTTCAAGCCGCCCTCACAGTGACTTCTGGATCTGTACCGTCTACTTGAACTCAATAAATCAGCCCTTTATTCCTTCTTGGCCATTGTGTTCCTCTAAGGAGTAACCTCTAACATCACAATCCCTGCAAACAAGGCAGTCACAGTCCAGTCGTTCTCATCCGCTTCCTCCCTGATGGTGGAAGGAGCCTCCTGAACGGTATCAGAGCAGGAGCATCCCTCTCTGTCTCTCATCATCAAGCCCAACATGTCTTACTAGATTGTTCTTGCACTTTCTTATATGATCTTACTCGTTACATGTAGTACAAGCTTATTTATTGCTTTGGTTTAAAGCGAACAAATAAATGTAATTTAGATATTTTAAACAGTCTTTTTTTATTAAATAAATAGTTTATTTACAAACAAAATAGTTTTCCTGTTGACTTATATTTAACGTTTGAGTCCGCTGTTCCATGTAAAGTTCAATAAATGTGTGTTGTTTCCAAACTCAATGAGTTCAGTGATCCTGATCTCAATATTGGGCCCTGCGACGGACTGCCAACCTGTCCAGGTCTTCCCCCTGTCCTCCGCTGATCTCAGTTGGGATCGGCTCACATCTTCCGGCAACCCTAACAGATAAGATAATGAGATGAGACGAGCTGTCAACATTCATCCAAAAATAGTTATCAATTTTGATATAATCCAGCAACCTTAGCTTCCTCTGTGTTCCCCGTAAACATCAAATCCTGAATATTATCCAAACCAGAATCAGGGACCTGAGAGTCCCGGCTGTGGAGCCATACAGGTCCGTGTCCTCGCTGTCGAGACTGCCGTCCCTCCGATGAGTTTCACCACACACATCCTTTGGCAGTCCTGCCGCTGTTCAACGCTTCAATTCCACATCCCGTGACCTCAGCAGGGGAGGCCTGAGGGCCACCGGCGGTGGGGGGCACCGTGTGAGAGCATAAGTCAGTCAGGCTTTGTGGAGCCGGCAGCCCACAAACCTTGTTGCCAACACTCACCGCTCTCCCCGCCAGCTCTGACACAGGCTGATTGGTGTGTCATTGAGCTCCAGGCTTTATTCGACTGTCCATCAAAGCTGAAAGCTGAAGGGTCCCTGTCTCTCTGGTTAAACCCCCCCCCACACACCACCACCACCGCTACCCCCAGGGGCCACAAGCGCAAGGTCATCAGGCAAGTGGTGCGCCGGCGACCTTGGTGGGATGGGGTATAATATGAATACAATCATGCTGAGTGGCGAAATAATGGCGCCGTAAATTCAATAAACAACCCGGTGGACCTGACATCACCTTCCTTTCATGACATCTTTTTCTGACAGGACAAAGTAATACAGCGCTCCCCGGAGAGTCCCTGAAAACAGTCAATTTCTCCGTACTAAATGTCAAGGCAGCCATGCATGGAAATATGAAAATGGAGGAGCGGAGGAGGAGGCACTTAGCAGGGAGAAAAGAGGACAGCAGCACCTGCTATCAGCAGGAATCCTGCTCTCCACCTGTCTGAGCATCTGAACTCTGCAGATAAAACACAGTTAACCAGATGGCCAGGACGAGACGAAAAACAACAGGCTGGTCACTTCTGAGTGTGCAGCAGCAGGTTGTTGGTCCTGGACCATCGTACTGACCTCGATGGTAAGTCTTCTTCAACACAACGTGATTTGCACGAGGGTGCAGCCACAAACAGGAACTTTGTGATGTCACAGCCGTGTGGCCTTGCAAGGATTTGGGATTTTGGGAGTGATTACCTGGAAATCTGCTCTATACAGTGAGCCAATCAGAAGAGAGACTCACACACTGTCTTCTGATTGGTTGACTTATTGTTACGGTTACTTCGGATACACACTATGAGGGTAAAGATGGAAAACTGTGAAATGCTTTTTGGTAAATAAAAGCTAACTCACAGAAGAGTTAAAAATGGGACCTTTAATTGGTTAAAAATAAACCACAATAGACGCCTTTAAGTACAGTTTTGTTGCGTTTCCCCTTTGTCTGTCTGGATTGTGTTGAACTGTGTTGCGTTGTGTCTTGTCCCCCTCCTCCCCGCTCCCCGGCTCGTCCTCCTGTAGGAGAGCAGGTCTCGGCTCTCCAGTCGTAAACCTCTCAGCAGCAGAGCCATCCAGCTTTGATGGACGCCGCCTCTGACGAAGGTAAAGCAGCTCTAACGTCAGTAAAGGACACTTCCATCATGATTACATTTACATTTAAAGGGTCAGTTCATCCAAATCACACATCTTATTTTGCTACTTGCCTCTCCTGATATCTGCCCATGCAGCTAATTCAGACTCAGATGTCTGCCCCCATCTGCCTGCAGCACAGTGAGGGTGGGTGAGGTGTTCCCTGCAGTACAATAACATTTAGTTTTTCCTCATTAACCCAGATCAGTGGTTCCTAAATTGGGGAGCACAGAAAACTAAACATTGATATTTAGATATTTTTTTCCACAGCGAAGAGTTTTGACAATTTTTAAGGCACAGGTCTAACTAATAACACCGTCAGCTGTAGCATTATGTTGTAATAATAGCTTAAACAGCCATTATTAACTTCATCGCCTCCTCTACCTTCAATGTGAAGAGTCAAAATTTCTGCTGTAAAAAAAAGGGGGGTTGGAGGACGGTGCTGTGAAGCTGAGTGCTGTCAGCTTCCATTTCAGTGACAAGAAAAAGATTCAATCACAGGACAGGCGGGCTATACCTTCAAATTCAGCATCAGTCTAAAAACTTTAGTTTTAGAACGCCTCAATTTTAATTTGTACAATAACAATTGACGCAAAACAGCTTCCAGATGGAGGCGTGATATAAAAGTGTCGCCCTGACTCATTTTGGTTTCAAATTGTTCCCACCGATTCAAGTCTCCGTTTAAACACCAAACGGGACCTCGGGTGTTCTCGGGTACGGGTTTATTTGAGGCAACAAAAACAAACTGCTTTTTCATTTGGATTCAGCTTCATGTGGCAGTATGTTTATGAGCAGGAGAGGGGATGTAAAATTACATCACTGGTTCTTAAAACCACACATTCTTATGAGTTGGACTCCAATAAAAAACTGGAGAATAGTCAGATATGGGACCTTTAAATGGCACATTTGAATCGATCGTCCTGGGTCAAACCAAAGGCAAATTTGTTCCCGGTGTACAAGATCATGAGTTAAGCTCCAGAACAAGCAACTAAAGGGACCTTGAGGTGAGATTGTTTTGTTGAACTGCTGCTGCCAAGGTCAAGAAGCTCAGTCGAGTGATTTATTCCCCAAATCAGAGCAGGAGTTACAACAGCAGGAGTGATTGGGGGATTTACAGAGAAATAAAACAAAATATTCCTAAATGATAAAAGAGACTCTGAGCATCAGAGGAACACCAACTTATTTGAATGTCCTTGTGAATATGGGGTTTGAAAGCGCAATTAAAATAAATGAATTTGAAAGGATTAATTGTGACCGCAGATAAAAGGTGCTCATATCTGCCTTTGGAACAACCTTGGTCGCAGCCTCACAGGAACCAAAAATAAGTAAAAAGACACTAAAAGCAGACTTGTATTCGTTATCATTTCACTGACTTAATGATGTTATGTATAGGGGGCTGCATGAAGCTGATATAAAGGGAAGCATTCATGTAAAGCACGAGCAGAAAGTCAGATGAGATGCTGACCTTGGAAACCTCACTGAGCTCAGCTGCTGTCTCACTGTATGTTTTGACATAATGTGCTGTATGTTTGCATGTATCTGTGACCCGGGGAGGGTAGCTTTAAGGCCTTCTCCTGCCTGCTGAATCCTCATGTTTTCTGCTGTAGAGCTACAAGCTGCCCCCCGTTCACCAGCCCCTCTGCCCTCCCTCCTCCCCCCACCCTGGGGACGCCTCCTCTGCTGCGTCCAGACTTGTCAGAGCAGATTCTCGTCAAATTACCGATGTCCTGCATTGGGGTAATTGCTTGCCAACCCACTCCACTGATGCAAATTTAAAGGGTTGCATGTGATGGAGATAATGCCAAATTGGTTTTGAGATTTTGCGATGTCTCCCCAGCATGGATAGATAGATATGTGGGTCCTTGAATTTAAAAAAAAAAAAAAGAAGAAGAAGAAGAAGAAGAAGAAGAAGAAGAAATGAAATAAGGGTCTGTGTGGAGAATGCTGATTTGGCATTACTCAACATTGGAGAGGATAGATCTCTCCCCGCCGCAGCTCCTGCCTCACACAACAAATAATTGTGAAGTAAAGTCTGTGGGGCTCACGGTGCTACATAACATGCACATACTCTGCAGTCATAACACCTCCTCTCTTGTCCCGTAATGTTCAATTGCCTCAGCTAAGTGGCCATTAATCGCAGCCCGGCTAATGGCCGGAGTCCAGCTCGGCTTTGGTGTGACCCGACTGCTAATGAGGCAGAAAAAAGTGGCTCAAGTCGGCGTGCCAGCCTCCGTGGCCGGCCAAGCCACCGCGGGCCGTTCTGATGCTGATGTCACCTGATCGGAGAGGCCCAGCTTCGGCAGTGCGAGGCACTCGATTGGCTCACCCGGAGGGAGATATCTGAGCTCACAGCTCATTTCATAAGGATTAAACTCCGGAGGCTTCGAGGGGGTTGAGCTGAGGAGTCCTCTGGGGAGGAACGCTTTCTCCTCTGATGGCGGAGGGGCTTTAATTTCAGCGACTAAGTTGGTGGTAGTGGTGGACTTGGTAATGAGGAGGAGTTGTTCATGGGTAAATCAGCAATGACAATTATAAGGCGGTAATTAATGGGCTTTAGGAGGTGAGCGCCCTCCAGGGAGGAGGAGGGAAAGCTGCAGGCTGAAGGGCGATCACAGAGTGCACAGTGAGAGCGGTGATGTAAACAAACTGCAGACAACCCCCCCCAAGCCGAGCGACTGTGTGTGTGATGATATAAAGCTGTGTGAGTCCAGGTCCGAGAAACAGCTGCTGGGATAGAAACTGGGATATGATCTCTGTCTTCGCAGGATTCATTTCAATTAATCTGTTTTTCACCTGCTCGACACTTCGGCCACATGTTTGCTGTCTTCCGGTCCATTTCGGTATCCGGCCCAAATCTGGCCCGTTTACAACATTATTACTGGGTGCTGCTTCCACACGGAGAAGATGTTCCAGTTGTCGGGCGAAACCGATGAAAATCAGCTGGAATCTGCCCAGGTGTGGAAATACATGTGCCGAACTCCGACCGAGGATGAGACCACTTATATCTGAGGAGAGAACAAATGCTCCCAGATAGACTCCAGGAATCTGCGTAGACACACG
This sequence comes from Remorina albescens, assembly GCA_034769265.1. Lineage (NCBI taxonomy): Eukaryota > Metazoa > Chordata > Actinopteri > Carangiformes > Echeneidae > Remorina > Remorina albescens. Next base: position 3,588,524 of record CM068475.1, on the reverse strand, counting down.
TTCCATCAACGCTTCCTGTGAAAACAGGTAAAGCATTCAAGTGCAAATGTGTTTCCAGAGCTGAGAGCAATAAGCCTCAGCTAACATTTCATGAACATGCAAATTTTAACACGTTACTTAAAGTAATGCTGTGAATGCTGAATCCATCCAAACTAAATATTTAGGGAATGTTACGTAAGCCATCTTGTTCTTGATTTTTTTTTTTTTCTTTGCATTTGTTTTTTTTTTTTAACAGTAGAAGCTATACTTGGAGGTGAAGGAGGTCCTGACCTGATCTGTACTTTGTCCTGATTGAGTAGAATAGTCTGTCAGTCACACAGTAGCCCCGCCCCCTAACCCCTCCCCTCCTTCCTCTAAATGGAGCATCATTTAAAAAATGAACATAATGTTGTATTGAAGACTGTAAACTAGAGACTGAGACCATAAACTCATCAGGAAAACGTTTACTGAGGAGGAGGAGGGACATTTTCCCATAGACTTCAATATAAAGGAGGAGGAGGGACATTTTCCCATAGGCTTCAATATAAAGGGAGGAGGTGGGACATTTTTTACAGTCTAACAGTGTTGATCAGTTGGTTGGAGGTCGTTATTGTTTCAATGGTCTCATTTTCAGTATTTCATAAATATACAGGAACCTGAAGAGTCACATTTCTGACGACAGACAGAATGATGTAACTTGGTAAACACAGAAAAGCTTCATAAATCTGCATGAAAATCTCTCAGTTCAGTTTTCATTCAAATCAAAGGAAGAGGAAGTCCACCTGAACCCTGAGTGTCATTGTTACTGTAAAGTAAGTTAATTAAATAAAACGCCACTCTGGTCCCCAATTAAGTCAGGATTCACTCTTTTTTTTTAAAGATTTGTCCTGCAAATGAGCGCAGGGACGAGGTTTGTGGCCTCAGCCAAACCTCAAACACCGCCACCGGTGAGAGGCTGACGAGCTCTGGATGTTTGAGTGAGCCAACATTTCAGAGGCTAATGAAATATTTTGTCATCCTGCGTCGCCCCCCTGGACTTCCCTTCATACCTTTGCCACTTCACTTCCTCTGCCTTGTGAATGCTGGCGCTGCGGGACTTAACAAGCCTGTAAAATCATTAAAATTCAACCAAATGATGAAACACTTGCAGCAAAGCGTCCTTGAAGGGTCGACAGGGCCGGTTCTGAACGTGGCGAGGAGAGAAGGAAAAGGAAAAGAGCAAGTTTTTTTTTTTTTTTTCCTCACAGAGAATAATGTTAAGCTGCTGCTCACAGCTTAAGGGCCTCTTAAATTGGAAAGGCACTGGCCTATAGAGACATGTACCTGTCAAACAAATACCACACGCCTCTGATTCTCTCGCTTCTCTTTCTCTCCGGCTTCGTTTTAAACTCTCAGACGATATTCGAGTCAGATTCGGGGTGCCATGGAGATTGTCGGGTTAGAGACGGGGATTCGCCCCTTAGAGGTATCACAGCGCCACCGCTGTCGGAGGAATTAAGAGGCAAGCTCAGGGGCCCTCCGGTGATCCGCTCAGAAGACGGTTCTCACGGCCTGGAGGGAGGCTGTCAGGGAGGGGGCGGTACACGGAGAAAAGGGGGGTTGGCGAGAGATGAGCAGTGGCGGCAGCTGAACATCAGGAGGTCAATCTAAAGGTCACGCTGAGCAAATATTCAGTTTATCATCATTACAGCTTTAGTGATCCAGCCGCGTGGTGGACTCGGCGCTCTAAGGATTGTTTGTTTAACCGCATTTCAATAATTCAATCATTAAATTCATGCATTTGTTTCCATCATTAACTGATATCTCTAAAAACTCCGGGCTTTACCGTGTGAGCTGAATGTGACGTGCAGACATAAATGAAAAATAAAACAATCTGTGGACAGAATCTAACGATAATGATGTTTCACAGCCCACAAACAGGCTCTTTAACCTGCCACACATTTATACACTTAATTCATTACTGCGTGTGATCAGGGTTAAGTTATTTTTATTTGGATCGTGCCTTTAATCTTCCTGTTTATACGTACTTTTCACGAGTTTCTCTATAAAAGCCCATTTCAATAAAAACACATAATCATTCAGTCATTATCTTCATGAAGTTCAACGCTGATCACAGAGAGATTCAGCTGATGATGGGCTGCAGCCAATACAGAAGCTATAGGCCACTAACAGCCGCGGCTAATGGCCGATGCTGATGCTGCTCTGGGAGGAACCGGCTGATACGGCACAGATGGTGAAAGTGCACCAGTTCTCCCCTGATCACAGGAGGTACAGCTGACTGAGCAGCCTCAGCAGCCTTATTTGCTTCGCAGGGCGAAAAATGTAGTAAATAACAAAAAAACTAAATTTACTGTCATCACTCCATGGATAGATATATAGATAAACTTTAATTATTGTTGCTTATTGTTTATCCTTGACAATTATTATCTAATAAATAAATGAATTCATGTCAGCTGCCGTTGTGGACAGGACGGTTTATTTTGATCATACACGTCTGTCTCAACAACAGTCCTGAGCGAGTCCAGACTCCGGCCGGACAGACCCAGAGCAGCTTGTGTTCCCCGCAGACCACAGCATGAAAGAACACGGCGGCCGCCACTCACTGATAAAACACAGATAGCGTCTGACTGCAGACTGAAGAGGGGACCTGAGGCCCCTCCGATACACGGCGTTCCTGGTCCAGATTCAGGATTCAGAGGTAGAAGCAGCTGTGCAGTGGGCCCAGACCTGCCGGTGTCAGAGACCACCTCCTTGGTCTTTGAGGATTTTCTTTTTACTCAACGTTTTCAGTCAAGTCCACTTTAAAACAAACAACAAAAGAATATTTCCACCAGGGCACCAAATGTGGATTAATCTGCCACTAAAAGCAATCCCAGGCGTGTTCCCTTCCATCCTGTTTGAGTAACATTTGCTTGAACCTACAGCTGTTTTGGGAGTTTATTGAGTCTCTCCAGTCGTGGCGGTGAGAGACACAAACAAACTGCTGCTTTTATTTGATGTGCTGAAAGTAAGAAACAGACGAAGGAAAACAGACGGGTCCCAAATTGGAAAAATGTGCCACTCTATTAATTCAGCATTGCATCAGCTACAACGGCCGACTGGATCAGAGAGGCCACCGGAGTTTGTCCCTTTTGATTTCATTTATTAATTACATGACGTGGCTCTTGTTTTATGAACAGATGCCGCAGATTTTGCGCTCCGTCTCCCTCCTCCTCTGTCGGTGCCCTCCTTGTGCATCAGCCCACCGTGTAGCTCCCCGTCGCTCCATCCCTCTGCTGCCTGTCAGTCACGGTTGAAGCTGGCTTCCCTGCCTCCATCAGGGGAATTGATCTGTTTGGTCCCCTGACGCTGCCTGTTAGCATTGATTAACCGCTGAGTCACGCTACCTTTTGCAAAGACATTTGTTGTCAAAGTTTTCTTTTTTTTTTTACCCACCTTAATTGCGCGTTCATCCCAGCCTCATAGATCATGCAAGATAGTTTGAATGAATGCCACACTGCTTTCAGGCCTCCCCCACCGCCCCCGTGTAAACCCAAAGTGTTTGTTTTGGTTGCGAGCTCTGGGGCAGGAGGGGCAGTTAGCGTGTGCTGTGATGGGAAGCTGAGAGCTGAATTAGCACTAATGGCTGCGGCTGAGAGGAGCGGGGGATGATTTTATGGACGAAGCCGTGTATTTTCCGCGGATTTAAAGGTCTCTTTGAGAGGGCCGTTAGCGTTCACTGCCGCATTCGCCCGGTCGTTCTCTTTGTTCGACTCCGGCTCAGTTTATTTGCGCAGTGATAAAACAGCAGAGTGATTAAAATGGTGCGATAAAAGCAGCGAGCAGGAGAATGCTGCAGCGGCTGATGTTTATGTGACCACAGAGAGCGTCAAAGGAAGTCAGATTTATTAATCATCCTGCTGCGCATCAGGAGGCCTGAATTTATTCCACATACATGCAGCACTGACTGAGTTAATGAGTTCTATTTAACCCGATTTATTCATTTCAGAAGAATAAGTGTTCGGTTCGGACCGGCGTCTCGGTTCTTACCAGTCGAAGAACCGAGTTGTTGATCTCGTTCCCCAGAGGATGAACTGACACGCTGAACAGCTGCTTCTTGAGTTGTTCGGTTCAGATGCTCCTGGGATTAATTAGTTAATTCCAGCAGAGATGGACCCGTACTGAGGGGAAACCTGTTGACGGACTTAGTTCAGCTGATTCTGAGGTTTCCTGGATGACTCGGAGGTCTCCTGTTGCTCCCGTCTTCCCAACGAGCTGCTCTGATTAATTACTGAGGAGAAAACCATGTGATCAGTCACTCGCTGTCTCTTCCTGTGATAAATCAGACAGCTCCTGAAGCATCGCTTGCGATGAGAGACTCAGTGTGTGTGATACAACTCCTCGTCGTCATGTTGGTGAAGATGCTCCTCGGTTTAAGACGAGGTTTCATGTTTTCTGATCACCGTCCACTGGAGTGAAACTGCAGACATGGTTTAGGTTGGCTGAACTTGTGTTAGCGTGAATTGGTGGAGACTCTATTAACCTATTAAGGTTTTAAAAGGTGAGGAAGATGACATTCACTAAAACCTTTATTACTCAGCCTGTGAAGCAGATAGAGACATAAAATATGAAACCATTTCAGAGGTGAACCTCCGACTTTTATTTTAAATCACTGGCTTTGCCCTGGATGTTACACATAGCTATAAAAAAACAACCCCCATTTTTAACATATAAATAAAAAATGATGAACATGAACTTAAAGCCAATGTCGCATTAAACGTTTTTATTTCAAGTATCTATCTGCATCGGAGGCTTAGAAAGAAAGGTTTTAGAAACAGCGCTGCATCAAGTATTGAATTTAAAAACACTAAAATGAATGAACTAAATAGATTTATCATACTGGATTCCTGTAAAGAATTCCAGTCGATCACAACAAATTTAATCAGACATATGATGAATTGATTCACTCAACGTGTATGAATATTCTGTTTATGATAGCTGCCTTTTTAAAAATTTATTTAAACGATGGATTAATGTCAGCTCCAGTTACTGATTATTGATTTAAAAGTCTGTGCAAGTCGACTTTAATCGGCAGGAAACAAGTAGCAGCCTGGAAGGAAGGAAGGAGCGGTGGTCAGCAGACAGATCGGAGCAGGTGACACGTCCGGCAAGTGAAGGTGTGAGATGGAATAAATACTTCATTCATCTCAGGAGGAGTCCCGTGTCGCCTCGTGTCAGACATATTGTTTATACACACCAATTAGTGTTGAAATATTTCTGACTGAGAAGATGTCCTGAGCCGCCTGAAGCCCCTCGCCGCTGAGCCTCTTCCTCCTTCCAGAAGCTTCTGAGAGAGCAGAGTTGAGCTTTCATGTGAAGCCTCGGGGACAGAGCCGGAGCGCAAGTCATTTTTCGTCTTTTAATTGGCGCCTCTACGTGCTCATTAGTTCACAACACTTTAATTTGGTTGGTGGCGTGAAGGACCGGCCCCTCCGTACGAGACGATAACTTGATAATGCTGTCAGTAACTAATTAGCAGTGATGGCGTCTATCAGGAAAATGCATGCAGGGGCAATTAAAAATGATGCAATATTATTATTATTTTTAGTTGTTTTTTTTTTTTTTTGCCAGCCTTGCTGACCCAGTTAGCACTGGGGGGTCCTGGTGGGCGGGCAGAGCGGCCGCACTCAGGAGCGCTTTGAGATTATTTCTGGAACCATCTTGTGACGTTTTTATTTTTCCGAGCCCTCAGATGTATCATTTGGTGAGTGACTGTATGCAGCACGCACACGCACACAGACACACACTCGGAGGTCAACCTACAGCGCCCGTGTGTTTTCAGGAGCCTTCAGTTGAGCTGACTCTCTGCGAGCGGCTGCCAACACCTGCAGAGATAATAAATGTCAGAGTTTTAAGGTGCCTGTCCACCTGCTGCAGGTCATTTACAGCACAAAGTCAGGAAAACAAAACCCAACATTCAAATCTCACAAAGTGCTCACTGTCATGGCAACCTGAAGGACAAATTAATGCAGGAGATTCCAGTTGTATTTTTGTGTGTGTGTGTTGTGTTTCCCAGTTCCACCAACAGCTGGGCCAGAGGACAGCTGCGTTCAATCCATCTGTCAAACTCTTTGGTCCGGGGAGGCGGATCTCACTGGAGCTCTCCAGAGGTAGATGCCTGATGATCTTTTGATGACCTCTTGACTTTTTCCTCAAGCAAAATTTTATGCAAACAAAATCTGAATTTAACAGCCAAATTGTCAGCAATAGTCGGAGCATGTACATCCTCCCTGAAGAGGAATTCACCTGTGTGGCCCCCTGACCTTTCTGCCAGCGTCAACATAGTGCACAAACTAACTTGTGACAGACTTAAAAAAAACTGCAGGGTTAAAAAATAACCCAACCTTAACCCCCCCCCCACTGGGTAAATATGAGAACAGCATTACATCATAAGCAGCGGCACAGCCAAAAACACATTAAACTGTAAATTCAGAATACTCCCTGATAAATTGTGATATCATAAATATAATAATATGTATATTTCCACTGAAATCAGTTTAAGGCCCCACTGTTTGCTGGACTTATTAAAAATACATTATCAACATGAACCTTCATTAAAATCACGGTAGATGAATCCAGAAGGTTTGATATTTTGAGGGAAACTGAAAGAATCGTCTGCCGAGTCGAAATGCTGAAAAGGAGCTTTATTAGGACTCTTTACAGAAACCCAAACATCCCTGAATTATGAAAAATACCGCAAAATGACATCTGTCCTATTTTTCTGAACTCTGTTGATCTTGTTCCCCAGAGGATGAACACTCTGAGTCACCCCCTGATGGCCATTAGATAAAATACAGCTGTAAGGTTCAGAGTCCACTTTTATCCACTCCGATAACAACAACATGTGTCCTCTCTTCCTGCCATTTAACTCGCTCACAGGAAGGATCGACGCTGCGCCGGAGCAGGAAAATATCTTATTCCTCGATCTATAAATTTAATTCAATTTAATTGAGTCAATCAGTGCTTCGTGTCTGTCACCACAGTTCCTCAATCACTGAATATGGACCCAGGATTTGGGATTAAAGCTGCTTTCTGTGAAAAATGTGCTTTAGATTCAGAATTTAATCATTGAAATGCAGTTTGGGAGTTGAAGTTCAAACTTTGCCTTTGGCTGCAGGTTTTTACTTTTATATCTGCTTCCCTGCTGATAATTGAACCTGGTTCATGACGAGTTAAAGTTCCATTTTCACCTCATCTTCTGTGACTTGTGTTTTCTGGATTGTTGGTGTTTAGTCATGTGGCTGCTCTGACGGTGACAGTCGCCCACTTCCTTCACTTCCTGTCACTTGCTCAAGTTGTTGTTTGTTTGTTTTCTAATTACGGACTTTTTTTGACAACTGTGCCAACTCTGCACTGGCATGAAACATACAGCTTTCTGCACACTGCTGCACACAGATAAACACACACTCTGACTATCTCCCATTTGCACTCCATCGTTAATATACACGTGCACAAACACACTCGTCCCCTTGTGTGCAATTACCTCTTCTTTACTATTTACCTCACACTGCACGCTAGCTGTTTTTGAAGGGCAGCAGGTAAACAAAACAAGCGCACACACACACAGCTCAAATCCCTCAGCGGTGCGTTGGTGATAAACCGGTTGAAGGTGCCTCATGTGGTGCGGTTCGTTCCCCCTGAAAATGCAGGCTGTTGCATTTCGCTATGCCCACCAACTTCCCACAATGCATCATCACCGCGTGTCAGAGAATGAGACCAGAAACCTCAGTTGATGAGTGGCGTCACATGTCAAGCTGGGCGGCGGCGGCGGCAGGTGGCTTCTGCATAAATTTTTGAGTGGGGTGGGGGGAGGAAAATAACTCCCAGAAGCCATCTCTGGTGGGCTCCTCCCTCTGCAGCCGACAGAGAGGTGAGCTCGCCGTCAGTGCAGATGGAGGCATGTATGAGAGCGTCCTACAGGGAAGACGCGGCGATCTGATGAAGGATGGTGGCAGAGTTTATCTCTTGCGATACCTTCGGGGGCCGTCAGTCAATTAGGCCTCAGCACAACTGTCAGCGGAGGGATCGCATACTGACTTTCCAACGGTGTGTGGCGTTAATGTCCGCTAAACAACAGCAGCAGTGTTATGAAGAAAAAAACGACCTTAAGGAAACAAACGTTTCATTTTAATGAGGTACAGCTGTCTGATATGAATCTCCAACACATTTCACTTGATACGCGGATTCACGAGTAAATAAATACGACAATAAACCCCCCAAAAATGTATTAATCCAAATCAAACAGGAAACATGTATACTGTGTTCATATTCATATACCGTTTACTTTTTTACCTTCTTGTCCTTTTTTGCTCATAAAGCAAATAAAACACACTGTTATGAATAAAAAGGTCTGAGTCCTGACATATTCCCAAACCGTAAGAAAACATGATAAAATACACCAGCTGTAGATGGGGTCAGAGGTCAAGGGTCAGGGTCTCCCCCTATGTGATTATAATGGGCTTGATTCAGGCGGGAACGAGGATCACAGGGATCCGCAGACACTTTAGGCCGAACTCTGATGTGCAGCAGCGGCAGCAGTTTCCCTTTTTGAGGTCAGCGACTTCCACCGAGGCTGAAACGCTGATATGCAAACAGATCCTAACAAGACGAAAACCCCCATTAAAGAACAGAAAGATGAGAATAAAGATCAATGTCGACGAAAACGTGACCTCTTCTGAGGCTCCGCTGGGGAGAACGGGGCACGACGGCCCCGACTGATAACCTCCGGGGCCAAACAGGACAGACAAATAACATGAAGAAGAAGAAGAAGAAGGAGAAGGAGAGGGCTCTTACTGATTTAAAGGGTGAAAAAAAAAAAAAAAAAAAAAAAACCCCGGCTGACCAAGATGAAGCTGCCTGGGGACAGAGAGGAAGAGAAAGGGAGATGAAGGGAGGGCGAGCGAGATACATTTATATTATGTGATTAAAGGCGAAGGAGAGGCTGGTCAGCCGGTGACAGACAGAGTGATGTAGTGGGAGTCAGCAGCGGCTCTATACTCTCTAATTGACCCCAGTTAGGATCCACACACCCTTTCCCCAGCTCACAAAGAGCGCCTAATTGCTGCAGCTGATTGGGTCCTGATAGAATTACATCTGTCAGTGAAGGTCATTAGGCTCAGATTCATCTTCCATCTCGGGGACGAGCAAAGCTTCCTTCCTTATTCCAAGAGCCGTCTTAACGAGCTCGCTGTGAGCTCTTTTGTCAGGGAGAAAATCCCAGATAAAGCAGAGCCCGCCCGCCCGCCCGCCCCACCTGGCTCGGCGCTACGTGCGTTCGGGCGCATCATCTGGCCTGTGATGTCGAACGCACAGGTCCGTATTTTTGCGTGAACGCCTTTCACTTCCCTGACGGTGGAGCGCCGGCTGCTTTGACCTGGGGGGGTCGAGCTGTGACGGCTCTACTGGCGGTGAACAGGAAGTAGACCTCTGAAGTAAAGATGGTGTCACCCCCGACCCTCCAATCTTTCTTCTTCTGTTGCAGTTTGTGCAGTTTAAGAAGACAGATTGCATTGAAGTCTATGGGAAAATGTCTCTCCTTCTCCCTGATTTATGAGCTCAGTAAACATTTTACGGATGTCTTTGTGGTCTCAGTCTTTAAGATTGAATTTGAATTACTGTCAAAGTAAAGTGTTTTGTGGTTCATTGTCCGGTCTTCACACCACAAATATCAATCTGATTACAATAAATCCTTCATTTCATTTGAAAATAAAAAGTTGGTTTTAATGTTCCCTCTGCTATGAAAGATGTGGATATTTTAAAGTGGTGGCGTTCATGTTGGTGTTTTTTTGCGACCACATGCAGCCCGTTCCATCAGATACTCTTCAGAAGACAAAAGCTGTGAAAACCTGCTGATCCCTCACAGCTTTGAAAAAGGTCAGACTATCTGCCGCAGCTTGTATGAGGGGGAGGTGAAGGGAAAAAATAAAGCACAATGTATGATAGATTTAGTTCTTAGCGGGAGAAGCGGAACATCGATGATGTCCGCTGTCTTTGCCGTGTCCGCTCGCTGGTGATTTTCAGGATTTACTGTGCGAAAGTCTCACAGAGTCAGAGAGAGAGAGAGGTTTAATCTGGGAGAGGGAGAAAAGAGAGGGAGAGAGGGGGAGGAAACCGAAGAGAGGCCTGCAGGGAAGCGATGAGTCAACCAGCATCTCCATCACTCGGAGCTGCTGCAACCAAACTTTTCACAGGGAAATGGAAAACCTCTTCAAGTTTTAATAACGATAACAACAACAACAATAATAATAATTTATATATATCAGAATTTTTCAAAGCTATGTCACAAGCTCAAAGTGAATACAAAAACAGACAACACAATTAAAAGAAGAAAAAAAAATCGTGCTTACTTCATTCATTCATTCATCCATCTTCTACCTCTGATCTGTTGCCGGGTCGTGGGGGGTTCTGGAGCCAATCCCAGCTCACTCTGGGCGAGGGGCGGGGTCACCCTGGACAGGTCATCAGTCCATCACAGAGACAGACAATTTAAGAGCCTGTGTGGCTCTACATTTGAACAATTAAACAGCAGCAGCTTGACAAACCGATGCCATAAATTTAATTTGGACACAGAGCGGTCAGGACTTTTTCACAGCCTTAAAAAACAAACAAACAGGTAAAACATTAGTTTCTGTGTTGTTTTTTTTTCTCCTCGTTATGTTCTGAACCTGATGGAAAGACTAACATCCTCGATGCTCGTGTTGGAAACATGGTTGGACATATGTGGGTGCTGTAGTCTTGTGGGCTGAATGGCTTATGCTTTATGTGTGTGCGTGTGTTTGTGTGTTGTGCTGCAGAGATAGAGGCCCGAGCTGTCAGCGGCTCGCCGCTCTTCCGTACATTAAAGCCCTCCAGTTGTCCATTAGTGCACCTCTGTCATGTTTAAGAGCGAGAGGTGGGAGCTGCACATTAGCTGAAAGCTAACACGAATGATATAGATGTGCAGGATTTAACCCCTGACCTCTGTTAGCACGCCCACGCTGCCCAGCGGAGCCGCCGCCACCGCCTGCTGACGCCCTGGGAGGGAACATGGAGTAATCAAAACAAATGAGTCAGTGAACGGAGGGGAAAACCGGCGCCGTGAGCAGATTTCTAATGACGACTAATATTAGCATAACCTAATATGCTTGTTGATCAAGGGTAAACTTTTGGGGGAGGACATGTTAGGTGCAGAATAAACAAAAGCAGCTGCTGCCAAGGCTCCCGCAGCCTTCAGAGGGAGCGGGAAGATGCCGAGGCCATTCTTAATGTGGGCTGAGCCCGCTGCATGGATATGAGGCAATCTGTCGGCTCCGCGCACACTCATCGACTTCAGTTTTATTTCTGCAGAGTTCTCTGAGGCTCCAATTAAATTCAGGGCGAAATGGGAGCGATTTGAACAATTGCATTAATATATTTATTTTTTCAGCTTTTATCGAAAAAAAACAAAACAACAACAAAAAAAACAAAACCCAATACATTTCTTTCTTTGTTCCTTTTTCCTCCTTCCTGTTTTTCCCCCGGCGCTTAATTGCACGAAACTCCTCAGTGCTCTGGATTACAAGGCCGCCGCTGCAGACCTGTCACGCTTGTCCCCTAAATATTAAATGAAGACTTAAGTAACAATTGTTGTTCTTTTGCCCATCAAGTATTCATGGTGTCTAAGTGAAGTGCACCATGGGAGATAAGTGGGGGAGAATTCCCTTGGAGGGAAATCTGTTTGCGAGGCAAGTAAACCAGACATCAGTTAAAAGCACAATCAGCACTTTTTGACCGTATAAATCAGCTTTTACTTGTTTGTCTTTGTTGCTGACCGATATGAAATGCTCCTGTATGCTTGAGCGATACATGAATGACACGGGTTAAATTATCTTCCCTCATTACACAAACTCAGTCAATTTTTTAATAAAATTGAGATATTTGGACTCAATAATAAACCAAATGTTTGGACGAGATGTGGGATTTTTTTTTTTTTTTTCTGGACTGTTCACTGTGCAAATGCAGCAACCAGAAGCGAAAGCACCATTACTCTCTCTCAGTATAACGCACACACAGACACACACACATGTATAAGAAAAATACCATCTTCCAAATCTCAGTGAACCACGATGGAGCCCCAGAGAGTCTAATAAGTCAAACGGCAGGCTGAGCCGGCAGTGCATGAATACCAAATGCAGCCTAATTGATTACCTAATTTATGCAATAACCAGTATTTTTTTAATTATAGTTATTTATTGCCAAAGTGTTTACAGGGCCCGGCTGATTCATGGGCGATGTGTTGAGCCACGGGTCAGACTCAGTGGACTCTGTTTATAACAGTGACAGCAGAATTATCACAACTCCACTTCATCATCAGCGCTGCCGCTGCTGAGAGCGGGGGGGATTCAGAGCCTTCAGGGCGGAGGATGATGATGAGGTGATCCGAGTCACACATTCTGTTGCTTCTGTCCAACTTCACAATCAATAACACACAATCTCTGATGAACAGGATTGTCCAATGTGTGTTTTTTATTTATCTCTTTTTTCACGGTGTATTTGCTCCAGTCAGTTTTCCTGATCTGTTGTGCGTTTATGTGTTTCTTTACTCACTTTCATTTATTGTAATTGTTCTTTTAAAGCCAAAAGGAGCGTCCTACATAGAGATGTGACTCTAGACGTCACTATCAAAGATGGAGGATGAGAATGGACGGTTAAACACACAGAAGGAGTCAGAGAGTCAGACTGATCCAGATATGATCAGTTTATCACTGAAGTCAGTTTCAGATTGGACAGATCAGCTGATTCTGTAGTTTAAGGAGGAAAAACTCAAAGACACGTCCGGCCGATCACCCTCAACCAGGCGACTGAGATGGGTCATGATTTCATTCTGATGTTGGGAAGGTGGTCTTGTGTGAGGAGCAGCTGACCCAGACCTGGTCCTGTTACCTCTCATCATCAGCTTGAAGACTCAGTGTGAGTCTCCGACACTCAGTTACAGACTTTTACAGTGTGCACGTACACGCACGCGCACAAAATTGTTCCTGCGTCAACAAATTCAGATGCAGAAACAAACAGTGACATCGGAGCGGGGCCTCTGCGGCGCGGGATGTTTGCCGCAGCCAAATTGAGGAGCAAAAGGGAGTGATGTAATAACCGCCTGGTGTCACAGCGTGCTGCCAAACACTGTAAATGCACAACTCTTGTCCCAGAATTCGACATGCAGCGAGGCAGGCGAATGACAGCGAGGAGCTGGATGAGCTGGACACGGACTCGACAGGAAAGGAAGTTATCTTAATGCCCCCTGGGACTGGAGTAATGAGAGGGAAGTCTTCAAGGAAGGAGTGATGAAAAATAGAGAGGATGCAGAGAAGTGCGTTGTTGTCATGTTGTCATGTTGTCACGTTGTCGAATGTGCTCGGGGTCCAGCTTTGAGAAGAATAACCCTCCGAAGGAGGAGAGGACCTTCGGACTCTGCTGACCTCTGACCTCCTGAGTTCAGCTACAGCTGCCACTTTCAATTTAAAGCCTCCCCTTTCCTTTCCCGCTGTCTTCCCGGCATGCCCTTCTTCATGCTGAAGCAGCCATTAACGCCGAGGCCTGCCCACCGGCCTGTCCGTGTGTCCTCGTCACTGTCTGTCTGTCAAATCGGCTGATCAGCGCTGACAAAGAGAACGGACACTTTTACTTTTTAAAGCTTTTTAGCAACCGAAGCTTTGATGGAAATCAGAAGCAGGAGAGCTGAACATCAAATTATCTGGTCGGATGAATCTCAGATGGTTTGTAGATTAATATTTCATAATTATCAAAAAGACGTTTGATCAGCTGATGTCATCAATCGGCTCAAATCATTAGAAACATACCGTCATTTGGAAACTTTTTATAACTTCATCTATATATATAGCGGGAGATATAACAACATCACCTCTTTTCTCCATCTGCATTACACTCATGAAGAGCGCCTTCATGATGGTTAAATATTCATGTTTACAGCGTTATCACTGATTTACAAACTTAAACTTTGACATGTGACTCTTCAAACCTTTTCCTTTTCCTCTCATTTGCCTTCTTGTCTCTGATTGGTCAGTTGAGGACAGGTGACCTAAAAAAGCAGGAAGTATGATAGTGAAGTGTGGAAGTAAGTAAACTTCTTCTTATGACCTTCGTAGGTCTCCTCCAACCCTCATGTTATTTCTTTTTTTAGATAATAAGAGTTAATAGTAATAAATGTTATTTTCATTAATTCAGCTAAACAGATTTAGAGCTTTAAATCTAACTAAAGGACCAGAACATTTATTTTTATATTTGTGACGTAAAGAGCTAAATCTGCCCAAAGCTGACATACTGTGAGAGGTTGTTTTATGATTGCATCTTTTTTTTCTGTTAATATTTGGCAGTCAGATGATCAGACTTCCTCTCTTGGCCAGTTTCTGCGCGTTATTAGCACAGCTTTGGATCTGCTCCTCGTCCTCCTCTCACTAATAGACTGGCGATGAGCTCGGGCCTCGATGTCCATCTCGTTTCAAAGGAGACGGGCGCACGGCGAGGAAGGAGTGCTGCCATTTTGTTTTTTCCCTCTTTTGCTTTTAATTGCCAGGCGCTGAATGCCGACATCTGTCCCTGCCGGGCAGTTTTGACTGTGAACCAACAGGCTCCACTTTTCAAACGAAAACCCCCGATGAGGAAAAGTGAAGCTGAGTCAAAAGGAAAAAGGAGGAGAGGAGAGTTGATGTTGGCGGGCTGATCTGGGCTACATCTCTCTACTTCGGCGCCGTATGAACAGGTAGTTGGAATTCCCGATGAGGAGGAAGGAGGGAGCACTTGGATGTAATTTGGGTGATCTGACACATCTGATGAATGCAGAAACAATGCACTTCTCTGCTTAATAAAACAAAAAGAGCTGGAGGTGTGTGCACGCCAGCCTCAGTTTGCCTTCTGTTCTCCTCAGAGGACCGAGAGACACCAATTAACTCCTAAACAGTTGTAATCAGGGGACCTGTAAGATACCGCACAAATTAAATTAAACCGTCCCTAACCATATGCCAATATGTGTCATCTTCAAAGCCTGCTCACACGGGGCTCAGCAGGGCTCAGCAAAAAAAAAAAAAAAAAAAGGTAGGAAGGAAGGAAATCAATAACAAGCAAAGAAACGGAGTCAAATATTCAGCTGTCTAATCTCAAATGAATGAGCTTTTTAATTCGGTGGTTGGGTCCTGATTACTTTGGTTTATCATTGTCCAGCAGAGACAGTGATGACAGGGGGAGCCAAAGGGCAGCAAAGGAAATATACATGAAACACTGTGACCCCCCCCGCCAGTGGAGGGCAGAATAACACCTCTCCGGCTGCCTCCCCCACCCCTCACCTGCTGCCGCAAAGCCAAATCACATCGGGTTGAATGCAACAACCTTGTGTCGTCGTAGATAAATAGATAGATACAGCAGCACTCTGTGAATAAACATTATACAAGATAAACCAGAGTGCAAAAGAAAAGGTCTACGAGGCATCAGAATAAACAGAGCAAACACAAATAAGAAGGTAAATGAAGTTGGAGGCTCAGAGAGCGGAGCTTTTTTTGTCTTTGCGCTCACTTTGTGAAAAGTTTGTGAGACTAACGTTGGGGATCCCGAGCCTTTTGGCTCTGAAGACACTTTTTTCTGGGAACCAGCCAACATGGATGAAGGGGCGGGGGGGCTTTCTGCCAAGTTCCTCTAATTAAGGCCCTGCTAAAGTCTTGGGATTTCATAATTATTAGTCAGCGTTTTTTCTTGTTTGTTTTTTTCACCTCCTCATGGACGTGTCCAGATCCAAATATAGGACAGACAGAAGATGACTGAGGGAACCGATCTCAGTCTGGGATTCATACGTCACACAGATGAACGTCCACTCCAGTTCTCTTTTTTTGTTCACTTTTTATTGGGAAAATGTAGCTCCAAGGTCACAGTAAATCAGGTTTTTTAGAGTTCATTAACACATTTTAATGACTGATCAGGCCAATCAGAGTCTTGCTGGCAGCGCTGCAGGATTCATCCGAAAGTCAGACACTGAATTTTATAATTTTTTTTTGTGTTTAGCACGATTACTTTGGCAACACCTTCACAGTATGACAGACTGATGTCATTCTTGAGCAACACAGACTTTTCAAGTGGGTTCATTTTGATGACATTAAAGCTTCTGACATCAGGACTCTTAAAGCCGGCTGTCTCTCCGCTGATCCAGACTCTCACGTTTTCACTCTTTTGTGCGGGTGACGTAAGGCACTCGGCTTCTTGCACGGCTTCATGAGCTGCAAAGTTTTATTTTAAAGGGAAAATCATGCAAAATCAGACATGTTCCTTAGCAAGAAGCACCAGTCAAATAAAAAGCACTGGCCTTTCTTTTCTCTCTGTTCAGTGCGTCGCCTAAATTTGTTTCCTAACACGGGATTACTTGAAGATTGTGATGACTTTATTTGGTAAATTTGACTTTTTTTTTTTAAAGAACCACCATTTCTCTTAGAGAGAGCGGAACAATGTTCAGATTAGTTAGTTAGTTATACGATGTATTAATGGGCAGTATCTTGAATTATTTGACCAGAAATTCAAGAGACAAAGTATTTTTCATCGAACTGTCACACAGTTCTTGTGTTTCACCATAACTTGGTGAGCAGGGAAGTAAAGGCTGGGCCTAATAGCCCTGATGAGGATGGACTTGCTAATTTGCTAATGGCTTTTTCTTCCTGTGGGCCATTAGAAAAGCAGCAGCAGCCACCGCTCTTTAAACTGGCACGATGCAAACCTCACTGATCACAATCGGCCTGCTAATGGCCTCTGAGAGGGCCAAAACACATTCAATCACATTCATTCACAGTGAAAGATACAGCGGCGCGTAACACTAACTGGAGCGGATCTGTCGCTCATTCCCCACCGTGTCACATTGCTTTGATTTTGTGCCTGATAGGCAGTCTGTTTTTTTCTGGGCGCGTCACTGGATTGGCTTCGGTCATTAGCACGGGAAGGTCCAGGACGTATCGATTCGGACGAGAGATCGAGCCCCTTCATTAACAGACACTTTACAAACCAAAACCTCCAACTGGACCTCGAGACCTCGCAGGAGCTTCCAGACGTGGACGTGAAACACACAAAGGCTGTGTTCAGGTGTCCATTTTTTAATGGTGGACAGTTCAGTAAATTTCCAGCCAGGTTTGGAACAAACTTTAAATCCCCAGGAGGATTTAAAAAGATCCAAACCTGTGAGCAGCAGCTCAGGATTCTGTGCTGATCCCAACCCGAACGCCAATGTTTAATTTCCATTTATGGAATCTGTCATATGTTCTCATTTGGGAATATCACCACGATACACCGGCTGAATCCCATCCATGACAAAAGCTGGAGCATCAAAATAGTCGGTGAGCAGCAGCAGTGATAATGATCCTCCATCCATCCATCCCAGGCCAGAGTGGAGATGACCGAGCTCCTCACCCTATCTCTGAGGGAGAAGCCAGCCACCCTTCTGAGGAGGCTCATTTCGGTCGCTTGTACCCGTGATCTCGTTTTTTCGGTCTTGATATAACGATCCTCCGTCAAACATAAAGGAAAGCCGAGCTTCCTTCATGTTTCTGGCTGGTTTGGTTCATTTCAGCACATTATCTGGTTTTTGTGTCCACATGGACAGACAGTCTGAGTCTGACTCCGACTTTGTTGACAGCCAGTTGGTCTTTGTAATATTTTATGTCTTAATTTCATTTTTTTAAAATTTTCTTATGGAACTACATCAGCAGGTTTTACATTTTTAATTTAATTATTTGCAGTTTGACCGCACCAGGTGTTAATCAGCAGACCGGCTGTGTCCTCTCCAGTCCCCAGACTGCCTCTGCTGCCTGCCGTCCGATAGCACATCACTTCCCGACTCCCGGCCTGTTGTTAGCTCCTCGGCATATCAGAGTGGCGTAATGGCACTGCAAAAAGCCTAATTAGATCTAAATTAGCGTCACTTTCTTGACTCAACATTATGGATTGAGGATGAGGGACTAATTACGCTGCTATTAATGCAGAGAGAGGTTAATGACGGGGGAGTTTGTCACCACCAAAACAGAACGAGGAAGGACGTGATCAGCTCGGCTCATTCAGCCGCTGGAACCAGACGACATCCCCAACCCCCCCCCCCCCCCGATACCTCCTCTCTGCCTCCTTCCTTCCTCCTCTCTTTTTGCTGAGGTGAGCTGTTCTGCCAGTTTGTGAGCTGGCTGCACTTTCACTCCACTCGTGATCTATGTACACTTTATATGCAGTAAACAAATAATAACTCAGGTTTACAGGCAGTCAGCGGCTCAGTAGATTAAAGCATAACTGCGGTGAACCCCGGGATGCGTGAACACAACATATTTGCCCGTAAATATGTGCGTGACAAATCATATGGAGGTGTTCCTCCGAACTTTAGATGACATCCATGCACAGGTGGGGCTGTTAGCAGCATCACAACGCTCCATTGTGCCGTGTGACATGAGACATTAATGCACAGGACTGAAAACAACAGAATTACCTCGTTAAAAAAGCTACCGATAAAATCATTTTGTTCTTCAGGGGTCGCTTTATTTTTAGAGATTAAAAGACGGACCATCTGAAGGCTGTAAGAAGATTTTAATGGGGATCTGGACTGGAGAAGATACAATCAGAGGATTCAAGTCACGTGTCAAAGCGGCACAACATCAAACTTCACAATCAGCAAATTAGCCACAGTCAATGTCAGCTTTGTGTACTTGACAGCATACAAGAGAAACACAAAGATTCAATACCAGGACTCATTCCCTTATTTTTCATTCCTATCAACAAACACAAAGGACGCAAAGAAAACTTGACCTTGTCTACACACACGAAAACAGAATCATTTCTGAACTCTCGATAGACGAAATGAGATTCACTCTTCCTCTTGTCATGAAGCTGCAGGTAAAAAAAAAACTAGCCCAACCGCTTGCTGAAGTGGACATTGTCGCTCCATAAACTACCTGACCTTTGACCCTGTCGTCATGACTACGACCAGTAGATGTCGCCTAGCAACTAAAGCTAACTATATGTCATAAGTATACGGGCTTATTTTTTTCTTTGTATGCGTAAGTTTTACTCATTTAAGCGTTTAAGTGAAGGGAAGAAGCGTTTGACTGATGCGAGCCGAGATCTGGGAGCAGACGCCGCTCAGCCAACCGCAGCTCTTCTACATTTCACCCTTTTCAACGACACTTAATGTGACTCCAGAGAGAAGCAAAATCTCAGACAAAGTATGCAAATGAGTAATTAGTTCAATAACAGTTTCCCAAAAACATCAGCCCTGAAGCAACTGCTCCACATTTATTATAACAATTACCATATGCAGCGTGGTGTTGTGATGGATCTGCCGCTCGCCGCCGCCGTCGCCGCTAACGCCCTGACCGCAGTGAGCGAATGAGCAAGCAGCATGCAAATGGCAGATAGAGGATGACTAAAAAAAAAAAAACACACATCCAGCCCAATGTGGCAATCAGCTCATCCTGTATAAGAAAGCAGGAGGAAAAAGAATCCATCTGGGGGAGGAAACTCTGGCTCATCAACCTTGACAGAGAGAGAAATAGCCTATGAAGGAAGACTCTCAATTAACCAACAGATCCTTTACTTTTCCACAAGACATCCCAGGGTTTCTATCGAGCTGCTAACTACTTCAAAACAAAGAAAAGTCAACTTGGAGTTTTCTTAAAATGAATTCTAATGAATAAATTCTCTTCCAGCATTAAAAAAGTCTCCAGCTGAGACTTTTTGTCCTGTTTAAAGATAAAAAAAATCATGTTCTATATTTATTTATATTACTCTGTTTATTACATAATTATTTATTTCATAGCTGTATGTACTTATTTATTACTGACAACATTAAATTCCATAGGTAATATCTGCCACCGCTGTAAGCCCGTGGCAGGAACTTTGATGGCGTCAGGAGGCTGATTCTTGTTTTGTATCTCATCAACATGAAGGATGACACTGAACGAACGTCAAGAGAAAGATGGTGAATAAACATTTTCATTTAGTGTTGGATCATTTATCATTTGGATAAAAGCATCATTGTTGATGCGTTTGTGTGGAAGCAGATGTGAATGAATCAGTAACTCCAACTCTAACATTCAATCAAACTTTATTTGTGTAGTCCTTTTTATCGCTAACTTCTTGTCAAGTAGCTAAAAGCCTAACATGTAATCTTTTTGTCCTCCTGCTCTATAATGAACTTTTCTGATGTTTTTTTGTGTACAATTATGGAAGTTAAGCACTAAATCCAGCTCCATCAATCAATCAAACTTTATTTGGAGAGCTTTTTACATACCGGACAGAGCCGCTCACAAAGCTTCGCACATGACTGACAAGCTGATAGAGAAAAGGACAAACCAAGAAAGAACCAGTGAGTGACGGAATCTTTTCTCTCAGTCTACAAATGGACAAAAATAAATCTCGGTCATCTAACAACAGTCTGTTTGACCTTGACATGCGATTATGAGAGCAGGCCGCAGCATGGCGGCCGTGTATCGCCATGGTAACGGGCCTCTTTCTCTCTCTCTTTCTTTCTTTCTCTGAGCTGGCATACGCTAACGACACCATTGATTTGTCGCCCAGTCTCACCAACCTTGTAAGGTGACGTCGAGGCGTGGGCCCCGCGTATGGCGGCGGCGGCGGCGGTGGCGGCTGGACTGCTGGTGATAATTAGTCTCTGTAGCAGCGCCGCTCTGACTGGGCGCACATGTTCCAGCTGTCACAGGTGTATTCTGGGAGATGCGGTTCGCTGACAGGCGTGACAGCGCCATCTGGACCTGTCCGTATCGCGGGACGCCAACTCTGCGGTGACAAGCTGCGAGTGGCACCAAGAGACTGTGAGATGAGTGTGTGTGTGTGTGTTTGTGTGTTATTGTCCGCTGTGTGTGTGTGTGTCTGATGCCTTGTCTAACTATTCAGGATGCCAGCAGGAATACATGTTGCATGGTGTGTGAGCAAATGCATGTTTCCGCAAGTCCTGGTGGATGTGAATGTTTGTGGGAATGAAAAGGTGTGTGATTGATGTACTTATAGAGTGTGTGCGTACTGTGTTTGCATTTGTGTGTGTTTCCACGTGTACGGTAGGTGGAGGGTCCTTGGATGTGTGTTTTGTACTCAGAGTCTATATCTGGCAGTCCAGCAGGAATTCGAACCGACACGTGTATTCAGAAATCACACATGTGCAGTTCAGTTGCATCTGTGTGCGATTGTGTGTGTTTGTGTCTGTGTGTACTGAATTAATTCATTCTTGTGTGTTTGTGTTCTTCAGCCTTTAATCATTGCATGAAAAATGGTTTTGGTTCAAAATTAAATGCAGGAAAACTTCCTGACCAGATGTTCGGATGTTCCTGTTCCAAAGTGTCAAACATTGTGGGATATGAATCTGAGCGGCGACACGGGGGGGCAGAAATGTCACACTTTCACCTGTAGATGCTAACAACATACACAACAAGCTGATTTAAACAACCACAAACTAAATATTTCCTTCCAAATTTTAGCAACATTTAAGGAAAATTCAATCTGCTCTCGCTTGTTATAGTCAAAGTGTCGCATGTTAATTCTGACTGAAGAAAAGTGGACAAATCAGTTGTGTGCTCACACACACACACACACACACACACACACACACAGAATCTTCAGATGTTTCTGTCAGAACTTTTAAAAAGATTAAAAGCTTAATATAACTTGAAAATAAAGGATAGCTGAAAATATGAGTATTTGGGAGGTGAATCAGCTAAACAGAAGGAGATTCTACGTCGTGATTGTTGCTGCTGTGAAAATGTGAAAATAAGAGCGAAAGGTGAGCTAATCCAGCGACTGGATGAATTCACTTCATCTGCCCTCGTCTAACTCGTTTAACCAGAATTTTTTTTTATTCTGCACCTGTGAAGTTATCATTTAGCAGAAACCATCAAGAGGCCATTTGATGAAGAAGAACCCCTTCAGACCGAGAAGCTCTCTGGACAAGAAACAGCTTGAGATGCTCTTCAGTCGGAGCTCCGAGTCTTTGTTCCTGCAGGAACATGATGATGGACGTGATGCTGCTGCAGCTACAGAGTGTGTGTGTGCGTGGAGAGATGAAACAGTAGTGTAGATGAAACGCTGCATGTGTATGTTGGGATTGAGGTGGGGTGTTGTGGAGGGGAGATGGGGCGAGGTGTTGCCTGTTACACCGAGCCTCCCTCAGGGCTGGTAGCTCTGGAAGCTCTCTGGAAGCTCACTTCACTCAGATACATGCAGATCAAACGCTGCATTGATCTCACAACACACACACACACACACACACACACACAATCATGCACACGCCACATCTAGCACCAGTTCTACCAACACCCCCGTTCTTTCTACCAAAAGCTGAGTGAAATATAAAACACCTTAATTATGATCACACCGAGTGTCAGTTTCTGTGAAACTGAAGAAACTCGACTCTGTGAGTTGTTTTTTTTTTTTACAGCATCGCTGTGATAGACAGATTTATCCGTGTACCCATGATGTTAATTCAAAACCACCAGAGAGCAGAAAAGCTTCTAAACACACGGTCCTGATATACTTTTTTGCTTTTCAAAAATGTGGCTGACAAACTGCCAGTTGGATTCTTCCACATCCAGCCGTTACTTTCTGCCAGCTCTGTGTTGGGTCTCCACCGGCTCCGGAGGGAAACTCTGTGTCCACCAGCTGCTCCCCGCCTTTTCTGAAACAAGCGTGACATCTAATGGCCGTCATGGGACGACCTGTAATGTTTGTAAAATTCTGTCAGATTGTATTGAAATCTATGGGAAACAGGCCTTACTTACTTACTTACTGACTAGCTTCTCCCCCAAGTATGGTATTTTTTGGTTTAAAAAAACCAAGATGGCTGACGGAGAAATACCAACCTGGAGGCTTCAAAATGACGCCTCACAGAGAGTTTGTTGAAAACAACAATGTAAACATGAGAAATCGTCCAGTTATAACAGTTGCTGGGAGATATTTATTAACATGTGAGGCTTTAAGGCTGTCACTTCCTCCCTGATTATTATTTCTACGTAAATACGACTGATAATTTTACAGTTGAGTCTTTTTTTTTTTTGCCATTTTATATTCCTCCTTGAAATTTGGGTCATATCCAGAGTGTTTTCTATGAATTTGTATTTTTATTTCTCTGATGTCTGGTGTATGTTATTTGACACTGGCCTTGGTGGAGACCTGCTCTGCTCTCGGTAATATCTGTCTCCTGAAGTTGAGCTCATTATCGCCTAAATAACCATTTTAATGACCACAACAAACACATGTGGAGCCTGATGGTTTTCGGTCATTATATCGTGATATGAAAGTTCAAATTTTAAACACGTCTGTTGTGCTGAGCTTTAAAAAGCACCAGCTGGCGCTCAATGTTTGGATCAGGATGTTTATTTCCTCATTCATCCATCAGTTCCTTCATTCCTTTTATTTCATGTCTGCATGTTTATGTTGTGTGTTATTTTCAGCAAAAGCTGAGCTGGATCGATTTACTAAGTCAGTCTATGCTCCGACCCTCATCGGCGGTCAAGAGCTCTGGGAGGTGACCTGAAGAAGGTTTCCTGACGGTGATGGTGCTCAGTCCTACAGATACAATATGATAAAGAGCTCAGACATCCAGAGCAGAGCTGAAGCTCCTCAACGTCAAAAGGAGACGGCTGAGGTGCCTCTGGCATTTGATCAGGATGCCTCTTTGGCACCTTCCACTGGATGTTTTCCAGGCACGTCAAACTAGTTGGAGGCCCCCGGGGTATGACCCAGAACATGCTGGAGACACTTCATATCTCATCTGTACTGGGAACGCCTCGGGGTCCCCTAGGAGGAACTGGAAAAGGTTTCTGGGGAACCGAGTTTTTTTGGAATGCCTTATTTAACCTGCTGCAGATATGCAGCCGAGCCGACAGGTTAGTCAGGACGATTCGTCACAAGTATTCTTTGGAAATGATTATTTTTTGGATCATTGCGGCAGATTTCTCACTCCGCAGTGCCTTTGAGCAAAGCTTCATTATTAGCCTGAGAAAAAGCAGCAGATAGATGACAGGATTGAAAGGATAAACCTGTCCTCGGGGGCTTTAATTGTCTTCAGAGTTGCATGAAAACAACAATCTACACACACACACAGTAATCTGTATGCTACAGGCAGTGTGTCTCTTTCTGCAGCTTTACCTGCAGTCCTGTTATCCAAAATGGAGATGAGATGGACAATGAATGGAGAAAAAGCTCTCTCTTATTTAATTCAACCAGTTTGTTTATGCATAACAATAGAGTGAAGGGCCCTTGATTTAATTAAAGACCTCCTGGCTGCAATAACACAGGCTTAACATCAGTGACAGACAAAGCAGGATCAGATTTGGGAGGCTAAACATGCCCTGTAGCAAACTGACAGAGCTAGCTTGGGCTTAATGAACGCCCGGCTCTGCTCTGTATTCCTGCCGCACACGTTAACTCGCAGCTGCTGAATTAAGTTGCTCCAACATTTGCGGTCCACGGCTGAATATTTCTGCAACTACCGGCCATGAAAGTTTCTGAGCGTGCTGATGGACCACAGAGGGGGAGTTTAAATAGTAAATGCACTTTCTTATATTTATAGGATTTTTTTTACAGTGTTTCATTGAATCACATGAAAAATCTGAATAGTTTCCAGAAGATTTCACTCTCCTTATCCCCAGAGGATGAACCCTGCACTGGCAGTTTGTTTAGTCCTTGAGTTATTAAAGACTGCTGTCAGGTTTTTCAGACGTGACGAGGCTCATTCTGATTAAATATACCGGTTATGTTTCTGTGACACGGTGAATAAAGACACAACAATCAGACCAAACTTGCTCACATGAGCTCTCTTCAGAGAAACACCACGCCAGATTTCCATGAAATATGTGAAGGCTGTTAATTCTTCTGAGAACACAAGTCTCAGAAAGAGTTTCCAGGTAACACCACTTTCAAAATAAAAGGTTTGCAACAACAATGTACGGACCTAATGAATAGTTTTCTGTGGAAAAAGCAAAGCACTTTTCTGCCGCTGAGGAGACGAACCCTTCAACACGTTTCCTTTAGCAGCATGGCCAAAGTAAACCAGTTTCAGAAAATGTTTTCCCTTCAATCTTCCAATGCTTAATTTCAATTTTATGTTTTTTGACTTTCTTTTAATTGTTTTATTTGTATTAATTTTGAATTTCGCATTCTGTACTGAATTATTAAACCATTCATGATATATTTAAATATAATTTAAGTACACTTTCTTTATGTAAAGCATAATGTAAACATTGATTATGAAGCCCATTAGATGGTGGAACAATATAAGACATACTGTATGTATAACTCATATATTTAATTTAGTAAGTTTAGACTTTTGACATACGCTACACAAATACATCCCAGAATACAACATTTAAAATGAATAAAGAAAAACAAATACAAAGATGTATTCTATTTTATATGTGCGTTGTTTTAATAAACCTGCATACATTGTTTTAACATCAAAAATATCAGATATTGAATGCGTCACTAACAGATGATGTCGGTGTGTGATGAGATATGTTTGAACTTTTAGTGTTGGGTCCAGATGTTGGAACATGTTACATGACAAGAAACTTTAAACTTGAGAGTAAAACTTTATTAACAAGTTGACACGAAGGTCTAAGCAGCACACTGCACACAGGGATTATCAGAGACACAGAGATAGAGACTGTCTGCATCACTGCACAGTTAGATGTATTTTCATTTCAGACTAGATTTCCAATCAGAGCCATCTGCCTTTCCAAACCTCTTCGCTGTGTATTTAGACTTCGTTTTGAAGAGCTCGGCTGCTCTTGTGTGACACTCCTGCACGTCTCTGAAGGATTACCACGCAATTGTGTGTGAGGTAACACCCCTTTAAGATCCTGAGCGCCCCTCCAAGCCTGACTGCAAGAAGTTGTCGCAAACCAAAACTTCAGCAAAAAACCAAAAACCTTTTTTTTGTGTCTTCCTGCTGCTTTTTTTCTCACCGTCACATGATCGTTTTTCTTTTTTCCCCAGTTTTTAATCTCTCAGTATCTCTCAACAGGAAGTGACCCGCCCTCCACCTATCGAATCGTCCACAAGTGCCCCATGAACCCCCCAACACAGCCCCATCATGCTGTCACATCTCACCCCCCCCCCCCCCCCCCCCCCGCCGACCCGCCAACATCCCAGCTGGCTTCAGGCTCCAGAGGCTCCACTCCATCCTTCTCTTCTCTTTGATGAAGAGGAAGTGGATCAGCAATCAGGGCGCTAAACATAGCATGACCCCAGAATACACACTACACACACACACACACAGACACGCACAAACACACACACTCGCCCTGCAGTGTCTCCCAGGCCTCCCTAATCCTCTGATTCGTTCTGGTTTTTTTTGTTTTTTTTTTTGCAGGCAGGCAGTGAAGTACTCGCACCCCGACACATCAAAGACACACTGTATGACTTCCTGTTTGTGTGTGTGTGTGTGTGTGTGTTTTGTTATCAGAAAGCTCATAAAGTAAGTGTTGCATGTAGATGTTTAATATTTGCGTGTGTTTGTGTGCGTTTGTGATGTGGGGTTTGTTTATAGAAAGACAAGTCTTGAGCTTTGACACGGGTGAGCAACATTGTGGTCTTATACACACACCCAAACACAGAGACACACACACACACACACACACACATACTGACTTCACTGACGTTTTGACCCACAATAAACAGAAAAAACAAATACACTTTATTTAATTAAATGTATGCATTAAAGTATGTATTAAATTGCTTCAGTGATCCACTTTTCATCAGCCAGTCCTGTTCCAGGTCCACGTCCAGGTCCTGGTTCAGGTCCTGGTTCAGGTCCTGGTCCAGATCCTGGGCCAGCAATATGTCATGTGGACTTTGTTAATCCAGATGGATCAAGCTGCTTTGCTGCTGCTTTAGAGATACACCAAGCAGCCATAACATTTTGATCACCGACAGGTGATGAGAATCAGACTAATTACCTGTTTGTCATGGCACCTGTCAGTGGGCGGGGCCTATCAGGCAGCAGATAATTCAGTTCAGCCTGAACATCACGCTGCGTTCATCACCGTCAGCTCCAGCTCGCACAACAACAACTTTAAATTAATCTGGCTGTTGAGGACAAACTCCAAAGCCGGCAAACAGCAAGACTAAGGTGAGGAGAAAAGATGAGGCGCCGGCAGAGTGAGGAGCAGTGGGAGGACTCAAACAAGTGTGACATGCATCAAAGGTCCTCAACTGGAGCTGAACTGAGAGAGTCCACGGTTGTACGGTTCGCATCTTAACCAGGACAGCCGGGGGCGCCGATCGATGGACACTTGTCCTTGATGGATATGAGAGAAAGTGATGGAGCCGTGGAGAGACGACTACATCCCAAGTTCAACAGATTTCACATCCAGGACTTAGAGCAGAAGGGTGTGACTTTTACTTTTTATAACTTACTCACAGCTGAAGTTACCTGAGCCCGAATAAAAAACTAACAAACAAAAGAATGTGCTCCATGCTGGTGTCACTTTACTTTTCAATATTTTATTTTGAACGTCTCGACTCCTGTGCAAAAATCCCAAACACACTGTTTAGCTTATGATATCTGGGAAAATTACTGTTTTTGTGTTCAATTCAGAAAAGAGTACAAAATTAAATGCAAATCAGAGCTCTTTTTACCGTCCTTTGTAAAAAAAATAAAAATAAAAAAATCCGAAGAGGAGTTGACAAAATTATCATCTATTGACGCCTTTATGCCTAATTAACATTTCCTGTGATCTGTTGTTTCACCACTTGGTAAATGACTCTGCTTTACATGGACGGCTGAGTTTTTTTAAACAGTTATAAAACAATTTGGGTGCTTTTAGTTTGTTCTGTTCAGTGGAATGAAGATCCAGGACATTAAAGGTCCGTTAATGTTAAAGGTAAACCTCCACGTGGTCTTTGATTTGAAGTCAGGTCTACTTTCTATATTAATACAGTGAAAGTATCGAAGGGTTCTGTCCATAGAGAAAGTAAACCTTTCCCAAGATTCATTACACACCAGTTTTGGAAATAATATGGAAACAAAAAGCACCAACAAAGAGTCAAAAGATTATATGTGAGTGCTGAGTTAGAGGACACCACACCTTCATGGATTATGTCCTCTCAAAGATGCGTCCCTCGAACTGAGACACATTTTCTCTGTGTTAACCCGAAATCTGCTTTATGCTCAGTGAATATTAGAATTCCAGAGAGAAGTCTGATGTAAAACTACAGTGAGAAGGGTTTTTTTTTTTTTTTTTTGTTCTTTAAATCCCAAATATCTTCTTATGGATATCAGGACTTCAGATAAAATCCAGGTAAAGATGTGAAATACGAGACCTTTACAGTTCGTTTGCCGCAGGAAAAGAAGAAGCAAACACAGTGACATCAAAGTGCGTTGCCATCAGTTTTCATCACATCAGCTCATTTTCAATAGAGCAGCTCAACGTCAGCCAAGTCGACATGAAAATATTGTTTAATATGAAACCGGTCCATGGCAGGAGAAAGGTTGGGGAGCGTACCAGATGGCCATATTGAACCCAGCGCAGGAGTTCATGCAGGCGTCGTGTCTGATGTGTTTTTATTTTGTCCACCTTAATCTGTGCCGAGCACCTGCTGAGCTCTGAGACTGAAGCCACACTTGCTGATTCCACTTGCTGACAGAAAAAAAAAACATCTTTTAATGAGAAATATATCCAAATAAGTAGTGATGGTGAGACAGACTGACACTGAGTCTTGACTTGATTAAAGCAAAAGCTCTTTAGTTACATAACAGAAGCAGACTGAGGAAGTGAAATGAAAGACATTCAGCCTCATTAAAGATGACAACTTCACCAAACATCATATTACCCTTAATCTATGTGGGGGGTCAGAGGTCACTCAGTGTTCAGCTGTCCGCCTGACTTTAATAAACTCACAGCAGATGAGAGACAACACAAAGTTATGTAACCTGAGTGATTCTGGGAACGAATCCCATTAAAGGTTTCGTGGCTCTTTGAAGAGCTCAAATCTGTCAGGCGTGTTTTGGTGGTGTGACGGAGGTAAACCGAACTGAGGGCAGCGTGGTTTGTGTTTCAGAAGTTGTTCAAAGGGTTTTAAGAAGTACGCTTCCACCAAGACAAACTCAGGACTGAAGCTAGAGCGAGGCGGGGGCTAGTGACATAGGACGACTTGAGCACTCAGCACTTTTTCGTGCACTTTAAGTTGCCTAACGACTTTGTGTTGCCATTGAACTGTTTTTGTAAAAATGTTGTGCTGTAATGGCGTCTTTATCTGTTTTTGTGAAGCAATGAAAGGTAGCACTATGCTAAGACAAATTTGCCTTTGGGGACCATAAAGTTTACTCTACTCTTCTCTACTAAAGAAGAACGCACCTGGATCCTCAGAGTTTTTCTTATCTGATGTGGTGGAGGGTACAAGCTGGCCGAGACTTATAGTCATGCTGTAAAAATAGCATTCCGAATCACTTTCATTGATGATCTTGAATTTTGTTTGGACTTACTACCTGCAAGGCCACAACGCATATATGTCAGTACTGGCAATATAAATAATTTCTCAAAGCTACAGTTCACCTCAGCAGATACGATCCCCTGCACACCAGAACTCTGAACCCGGGCTGCAGTCGATGCACGTGCAGCAGATTGTTTTATGTTTTGCTTAAGACGCACTATTTGTCTCTTTTGGTTTGCAGATGCAGAAGTATCAGTGGTTGTTGGTGTTTTTGCATTTGGTTTGGTTACAGTTCACAATTCACAAAATGAAATTAACTCAGAATAAAACAACACAGGGTTAGATTATTATTATTTCTTGGTATTTGTTTGACTTTTTTTTTGTGGTAATTATCTTTTCTGGGTTTACGCAAAGGTTGTTCTGTTGAACTGGGCCAAAATCCAACAAGTTCAAGTTTAATCCTCAGATCAACATTTTTCTAATTTGCAGTGAATCCTGGGATAGTTTGAGCCGTGAAGGATACACCTGTCTGCCGTCAAAGAAAAACCTACATTCGAAGTGTTGAGATGCAGCCTGTGAAAGCGGGGGACCCTGAACTGACTGAACTGGCACTCAGCCTTCCTCTACAGCGTGGCCCGTCAGACGCTCACACCTCGTCCATATAAAACCGGAGCTTATAAACTCCACCTCCACTACCTGCCTGGCAGCAAACAGCAGGAGAGAGTTAAAACTTTTTATCTCTCTAATGGGGGGATTTGAAACGAGTGTTGGCTCCTGGTGGAGTGAGACCAGAAGGATTGCAGCTACTGAAGGATAAAAAGAGCCAGATAGATAAATTGAGGTACTTTCCAAAGTAATATTCAAATCCGTCCTCTATGTTTGACTTAACCCCTTTTGACCCACAGGAGAGCTTTTCCTTATTTTCATGCTTTTGTGTCTTCCTTCATAGCTTTTAAAGTTCATATATATAATTGCACATTCATGTGGTTCATGCTCACAGTGTCACAACAGATGCTTTGCTGAACTTTGGCTCCTCTTATCTTTATTCTTTTACCTGCAGCCATCCTGAATCTACTTCTTTTCCCATGTACATTATCTCACATCCTCCATCTGTGCAACATTTAAATGCACAGCTCCAACTCTGCCGAGGAGCGCAGGCATACATTGTGTGTGTGTGTGTGTGTGTGTCTCCCCTGTTAGCAATAGCCGTCAGTCATCCTCCAGGGAGCAGGAGTCCCTGATGATGAAGCCATCCATTATTTACTGAGAGGTCTAACAGACACACAAACACATGCGCGCGCGCACGCACAAAAAAGGAAAAATCAATTATTTTAGTGAGAATTATTGAGACGCTGCTCTGAATGTTAACAAGCAGCAGAGAGCTGGGACCGACCTACAGAGAATCCATAAGAAGACGGATGTTCTTTGGAGGAACGTGTGCACAGACGGAAATACTCTGTGAGGCGGAAAAAAGTTTTAAACAGAAATCGACTGAAGTGCAAAGATGGAGGTGAAAGGACAGGAAACAGGAAACTCTGTCTGAGGAGCCTGAAATCTGCGTCCTATCTGATGACCATCGGGGGACGAGTCAGCTGGCCGTAAATCAAGAGATGGCTTTGTATTGACGTCTGTTGCTGTCAATGTTCAAAAATGTTCTCTGCCCCTGATTCTAGTACCAGAATGAAGCATGTTCTTTTTAGAATTGTTGAAGACCTGTGCTTTTTGGGGGTAAGGTTACAAAGAACAGCTAAAACAGTTAAAACAAACAAAGCTGATGCAATTTTCATCCATCCATCTTCATCCTCTTATCCGAGGTCAGGTCATGGGGGTAGCAGCTTCAGCAGGGAGCCCCAGACTTTCTTTTCCCCAGCCACATCGACCAGCTCTGACTGGGGGACACAGCGACTGCAGTACCGCTCCCGCTGCTCCGATTCTTCGGTCAATGTCACGCTCCAAGGTCCCCCCACTCGTGAACAAGACCCCGAGGTACTTGTACTCCTTCACTTGGGGCAAAGACTCATTGCCAACCCGGAGTAGACAGTCCATCGGTTTCCTGCTGAGAACCATGGCCTCTGATTTGGAGGTGCTGATCCTCATCCCAGCTGCTTCGAATATGTCCAGTGAGAACTGAAGGTCACAGACCGATGGTGCCAACAGCACCACATCGTCCGCAAAAGCAGTGATGCGATCCTGAACCCCCCGACCTGCAACCCCTCTCCTCCCCGACTGCGCCTAGAAATCCTGTCCATGAAAATCACCAACAGGACCGGTGACATGGCGCAGCCCTGGCGGAGGCCAACTCTCACTTGGAACAAGTCTGACTTACTGCCGAATACCCGCACAGAGCTCTCGCTTTGGGCGTACAGAGATTGGATGGCCTTTAAAAGTGACCCCCTCACCTCATACTATCACAGCACCCCCCACAAAAACTCCCAGGGGGACCCGGTCATATACCTTCTCCAGGTCCACAAAGCACATGTAGACCAGCTGGGCATAATCCCAGGCTGCCTCCAGGATCCTCGCAAAGGTGAAGAGCTGGTCCGTTGTTCCACGACCAGGACGGAACCCACATCGTTCCTCTTCAATCAGAGGTTCGACAATCGGCCTGACCCTCCTTTCCAGCACCTTGGAATAAACGTCGCAACTTTTTGGAAAATCTGCCGTGAAATCGGACATTTTAGGGGGCAACAATCCGGGAGGAGCCAGGATTTGTTCAACTGTTTATGTTCATTACAAAAAAACCAAGACCACAAAAGTTAGGAGGGAGAACAATTTCAGCTTTTTTTCCACTGTCGTTGTTTAAAAGGTTGATTCATTCCTCCAGCTGGAGTTACAGAAAATGGCTGAAACTGGATTTTACTTTGCTCCACATTGTAGTGGACACACTTCCTGTCAGGTGTCACTTCTCCGTTTCTGTTTGTCCATCTGTCCTTGTCTGTTGACTCGGACACGGGGGAAGAATATGGAAATGGCGGCCGAGCCGGTCGTTCATTATTCATATTTCAGTAGCCGATGAATAATCAGATTACAGATGATGAACACGTTGAATTATTCAGGAGGCTGTGATTAGGCCTGGGGATGCAGCTGGGGTGGTGGGGGGCAGAAACCGGATCCCTGGGGCACTGAAGTCCACTGCTGCCACCTCTCTACCTCTTTGAACCGGATCAATGGGTTAGTGGCCTGATCTCACCATAACCTGCTGTGTGTGTGGGGGCGGTGGGGGTAGTTTAGGGGGAGGTGGTGAACTGATCAATATGGTGATTGACAGTGGTGAGTTATGTAACATGTGACAGTTATAAAAATCACCCACCCCCCTCCCCCCAGCAGAATTTTCACAGAGAAGGAAGAGTTTGTGTTTATTTTGTGTATCAGCCTGTAAACCTGTTTGATGTGGGACTGGACTCACTGCTGGAGCTGGACTCTAGTGGTCTTTAGAGGAAATTATTAATTAGCTGAGTTTGTGCTGATTCTGAATATGTGGAGACTCCGTGACATTTTTAAAATTTATTCCTTGATAAGGAAAACCTCCAAGGTATGAGAAGAGGCAGCAACGTTAATGTTGGTCTACGAGGGTTCATAAGGCTTCAGAGATAAAAGATCATTTGTCATCGTACGTAAACATCCCGCCACATCTGAGGATGAGGCACCAACTCCAGAAGAGGAGAAATGCAAAGACCAGGAGACCATCAGGCGGCGGAGTGCCTGCAGTCTCCTGTTGGATTTAACATGACGGACCGATCGTCTGTCGATCAGCCCTTATCTCTTATCCAGGCTGACGACATTACACCAACATCTCACTTCCCTTAAATCTAATTCAACTGATTTCCTCATCCATCACAGAGCTTTCTTTTTTCATAAGCACTTTAATCACGTTTCCTGTTATGCTGTGATGTCGTCAGCCTTTTGAGGCGCTTTGCATTTTAAATTATATGAAAAGAAAATGGAAATCGCGTGTTAGAACTTCATCCTCCTGCCCACTCGTGACATGCAAACTATTGCATGGCGGTGTCAACTGCGCCCACTTTTGAGCCTTATAGCAGGCGTCTGTTAGCACTTAACCCGGCTCCTGACCTCTGCAGCTTCTTTTGTATGAAAAGGAGACGACGCCTCCCAGACACAGAGAAGGCAAAGTTTCTCCAAAGAAATTAAAAAGCACTTAAATTGACATTCTTCTTCTGTTAACAGACTGATGGACTGAAGTGGCAATTCAGCCTAATTGTCAGATTTGGCTTCAGCTACTTTCCATTATACGTGAGTTGAGAGTCGGTGTCAGGAAATGAACAATCAGGGAAATTTTAAACCTCTGAGTGCCAGATCTCATAACTTGACAGTCTTTGTTACAGAGTCCTTAAGAAGGAGCCGCTGAGGAGAGATTATTAGTAATTTGGAGGTGGAAGGGAGGAGATCCACCAGACCATCAGTGGATATGTCACATCGTGGTGAGGTTGTCTTGTCCTGGTTTTGTTTTTGTCCTGTCATTTCCTGTTTTACTTTGAAAGTCTAACACTCCTCTCGTTTCAGAGCACTTGCCCTTCCTCATCTGTCAACCGTCCGTCCACCGTGATTACCGATTGTCTCCACCTGTTTCCCATTTCCCTTCATGTGTTTAAATAGTCTGTGTTCCCCTTGTCCTGCACCAGAGCTCCCCTTTCATGCCCACAGCCATCTGACTTCATAGTAAGCATTGTCCTAGAATCGAGTGATTTTTTTTTGTTTGTAAATTTTGATATTCATTGCCTGTTTTCATAGCGTTTTGTTTTCCTCTTTAAGAGAGATTTTCTGTTGTTACCTTTTGTACCTAGTGCTGAGCCTAGTTAGTTTATTCATAGCTCTTTTTTCCTTTTCTCCTCACTCAGAGTGATTTTCAGTTCTGTATTTTATTAGATTACTTCATCCTCCGCCGTTTGCGTGAGTTGATTCTTTTGGCTTTCCTTAGTCAGGTTTTCCTCCTATCGGAGCGTTTTGTGTTTATCTTTTGTTTTCACCTAGTTAGTGTTTATCCTCCCTCAGGAGTTAGATTCTCTAGTTTAGTGTTCGATCTCCTATAGTTAAAGTTGCATAGCCTTTTTGCTTTGTCACTTGGATTTGAGATCTTTGTTTTCCTATTAAAGTCTATATTACTCGAAAGTCTCTGCATCTGGGTCCTGTTTCTGTCCCGTCCTGACAGGATATAAAGAGCCGCCTTAAAATGATCCCTGTTTATTTCCATCTCACTACATTTTGTTGGCGTCTGATCCAACTGGCTGATTCAGTGGGGATTGGAATGTGTGTGTGTGTGTGTGTGTGTGTGTGTGTGTTACCGTGTGTGTGGTTAGCTTAGCACTGTTAGAAAACACAGCCTGGGTAAATATGATGGGAGGACGCCCTACACCAATTCACCGTTCTGCAGACATTGTGCGACTGTGAACAAACACAACTGTTGTCCAGGTTGAGTCGCTCTGACACCAAAAGCAGCTGACAAATAAAAGATGCTCAAATCCTCTCTAAATTTGACAAAAGTCCATTAAGTGCTGAGTACATCATGACTTTAGAGTATTTCGTATTTTCAGGGATAGTAAACCAGAAGCTGCAGAATGTAGCTCAGAATAACGAGACCCAGATATTAAAGGTCCGTATTTTACACTTAGGCACTTTTTTATTTTCTTCTTACATCCATAAAATGATAGATATTTGTGGTTGTGTGTAGTTTCTTCTCTGCAGTTTTAGTAACAACAGATGAGTCAGAGGAGCTGATCTTCTCTTCTAAATCACTGATTGTTTTTTATTTGATCTGTGATGTCTTATCTGTGTCACAGCTGTTACGTCATTATAAACATCTGATTCACAAATATTTCCAGGTACTCTACTGTATGTAACTGATTGTTGTGTTTTTAGCTGTAATAAATAAATAAATACGTTGGAACTCTAAATAAATGAATGAATCAATGATCTAATTACTCCACAGTGTAAGATCCAGGCAGCCAATCCAAAGCCTGGTTTCCACACAGACTGTAATATTACCCAGAAACCCACCGGGGAGGAAGTCTACTGTGTGTCGTGCGGATACGGGACGAGCCGAGAGTCCCACAACGGGAGAACAACGCTAACAGAGGCAATTGTATCAGAGCCGATGAGGCGTTCATGCACGTCCACATCAGATCCATGCATGAGCAGCATGAAGAGCATATGGAGACAAACACGAAGCGCCGCCGTCACACGGACACTCACACTGCCGTATGATGCTGCAGTCAAAACAAACAAGCAGCACGAATATCAGTCCACAGTTCAGCTCATATTAAACGTCCAGACCATTACATTTGTTCCTCATCTATTCCCTCATGTGTCTGCTGTTTCCTTGACATTCTTCTCTGGACAGCCGATAACTGCAAGCAAATCAGTGAAGTAAGACGATAATGTTGAATTTATTTATTTGCTCGCTGAAAATTTAAAAACTGAGCTAAAAATCTTCATCTCATCTGAGGCCTCACCGTCAGCTGTTTGTCCAGCAAAGTTTGTATGTTTCTGAGTTTATTGTGTTGACAGAATAAAGACAATCAGATATTTAGACCTGATTTTTCATCATTAATGAGCAGAACTCCTGATCAGATAAAGATAGAAACTTCAGATCAGCTCTAGAACAACACAAACACATGAGAGGAACTTTTCTTTGGAAAAGAAGGAAACATTCAGTGTGTTTTTAGTTTTTTCTTTTCTGAGCTACAATCCCCGATTAAAGAGAATAGACTTCACATATATAATCAGCTGAACCTGAATACGAGGAGACTTTTTTCAAGTCAAACAAACGTCTGTGCACAGATCAATAAATCTGTTAGCTCCTGCTCGTTAAAGAAGCAGTGTAAAATAAAATAAATGTTTGATTTACCCAAAAAGAAAGCGATAAAAAAGAGAACAGAGCTGCGTGTGAGATCCGAACTGCTGACCTCTGCTGTCGATGCTTTCAATCCACAAATGTGCGCAGGTGCTGCACGACTGCA
Organism: Remorina albescens; assembly: GCA_034769265.1. NCBI lineage: Eukaryota > Metazoa > Chordata > Actinopteri > Carangiformes > Echeneidae > Remorina > Remorina albescens. The sequence continues at coordinate 3,552,111 of CM068475.1, read as the reverse complement.
CAGGAAGCCCACGGGCGATATTTGCATGATACAACCTGAAGCAGCTGGTGGATCGACGTGTACCTTCAGATAAAATCCACTCTGATATCTGAGACACGTTTGAACTTCCACTCTAAAATTTCAAGTTTGAACGCAGTGTGTTTTATCTAAAAAAAATAAAAATAAAAAAAAATAAATATGGGGCTTTAATGAGATTGTTTTACTTCAAAAACATTTCTGTGTTATCTCTCAGCTTCTCTGTGTATTACCAGATTTGTCGAAATGTGGTGATGTGTTGTGCGTTTTATGTGCTGTGTTCTGAAATGTAGGCTCCCCAGGGTCGCATGCGAATGTGTGTGTTTTTAATGAATCAAACTAAGTGAGAGGGAGAATCGTTCTGTTTTATTATTGTGTTCTTTATTTGCCTCCTAATTTTGATCCTATTGATCTGTTTTCTTTTGTTTTTGCTCTTTAAGAGAACTGATCACAGAACGTACGTCCCTGAAAGCAACTTGAGGGGTCGATCAAAGGTGAAAGTTCATCATCATTTGTTATGGCGGTCACAAACAGTGAGCTGACCTCGAGTTTTATAACCCACAATCCACCTCTGCTTCGAGATGTTTTTCGAAGCAACGCCGCCGCCGCTGTCCGACGTCTCTCTGCCCGGCCAGACGCTGAATTAGGTCAGCCGTTTAAAGCACCTCAGGGAGTCTGTCAGCGTCAAATACTAAAATCAGTGCTCGGCCAAGGGTGCGCTACATTTCTGTGCCAGCGGGACCCCGAGGGCCCCAAACTTATTCCCCTTCCCCCGCTGCTTGGTAGCATTCGCATGAAAACGCTTCGGGACGAAGTTAACTGTCAAAGCTTCTTGGTGTTCATGAAAGTACAGTCCAATGCAGACATCCACCTCCCGGTTCCGCACACACACACACACACACACACACACACACACGCTCTGGGTTCGCTGGCAGGGCAGATAAACGTTACCGTTTCGGTGTTCGGCCCAGAATTTTGTGTATTCAGGACACAGAAGCGGCTTCCAACTGATCCCACATCAGGTTCTTCAGGAGTCACTTCCAAAGAACCAAACCAAACCAAAGGCCGGTCTGCTCCTCGTGAAAACAGAGTCCCTGCAGGGGTTCAGCGAGCCCGCCTTACCGAACGGAGGTGTGGACTATAACAGCATTTCCCATAATGCACCTCTGTGTCCACTTCTGCTGCACAGATTTTGGCCGTACGTTAAAAATTTATTTCACAGTCTCTCATCACATGAATTCCCTTCAGTTTGGACTGTATATGTCCTTTGGATAAAGTCTGATGAAATCTCACCCTGGACAGGTCTCCACTCAGACCTACGGACAGTTTAGAGTCACCAGTGAACTCAAACATGATGTCTTTGGAGACTCCACACAGAAAGGCTCCAGGCCGGGAACCGAACCCACGACCTTCTTGTTATGAGGGAACAGTGCTATGCCACCGTGCTGAATTAGGGAACTACATAGAGCGGATAATTCTGGATGCTGCCTGACTACCAGTTTTGAAACTTCTTACTGGCTGCTCATTTTCTTTAATACGCATTATTAAAATATATGAACATGTAACTGCCCTCGTTATTTATGTCATAATGATGACATTTGATTTTTGACCACTGAGCTGAAAATTCAGAAATCTGGTCAGCTTAGTACAGACTCGGGCTCCAAATGACATCGCCACATAACATGGCGGTGCTTGTTTGTGAGATATCATTGATTTTTATGCAGTAGGAGGAAACTGGACTTAGAGGCTAAAGGGTTAGATTTTATAAAGAATATATTTATAAGGATCTTACAAGAATCAACAATAGGTTGTTTGTTCTGTTCCAGTATTTTCATGTTACCTCCAGCTCTCCATCATGTGAAGTGTTATGCCTTCAGGTACTCTCATTTCTCAGGCATCTCCCGGCACCGAGTTTAAAACACAGCGAGCCAAACGCCAACTGTGATGGATCATCCGTCTGCAGCGGGATTCTTGTCTGCAAGGTGATTTTTGCGGGAATGAACTGAACCAGCTGCTTCCTGGAAGGAGGGAAATCAATCTCAAACTAGTCAGATGTGATAAAAAAATCTGCACCGCTGAGAGAGTGGTAAAAAAAAAAAAAACCCACAGAGGTACTGTGTGATAGCTGGCAGTTAAAGCGACTTTACATATTATGTGCGAGTGGCGTCTCGTCTCTGCGTTTACTCCAGCGCCTCCTGTGATCATCAGGCGCCGGTTCATCCTGCTCGTTATCAAATTAGACTCAACGCCTCCTTCAGGGAGAAATAAATTGAAATCTTTTTTCTTTCTCCATCTTCCTCTTTCTGTTTCTTTTTCTTTCATTGAAGTAAATCAGCGATTGCACGGAAAAGCCCCGGGGACGTCATAATAATCAAATTACTCTCGGCTGATCTGAAGGAGGCTGATAATCGGCATCGACGGCGCGCTGGAGGTCCCCCAGAACCCCCCCCACCCCCACACCACAACACTTAAACACACAAACAAACACACAAAAACACACACATCACATTCCCACTGAAGCACCAATCCCCCGGAACATTATTGTTTTTCACGTCGACATATGAAAAACAATTCTTTCCTTCTTAGTGTCATTTTTATGACAGAAATGCATTCTGGGATCAAACTCCGCCCACCACCAGTATCCAAAAATTGTCCTCCCAGGTTCTTTGTCTTTGTCTCCTTCCCATCTTCATCACACTCTGTGACAGGAAGTGGTTCTGCCCACCTCAGTCCTTCCTTTCCCCGCTTCCTTCTTTCCTTCCACACTTTCTGATCTTTCCTTATCCCCTCAGCTGCCTCACCTTCCGTCCTCACTTTTCTTTAATAATTCCATCCTTTCTTCCCACCTCGTATTCCCACCTATTTCCTTACCTTCCTCCTAATCCCTTCGTCCTACCTCCACCTTCCCATCTCCTTTTGTTGTCCATCTTAATTTTTTCTTTCCTTTCCTTTCCTCCTACTGTCTGTCCTCACAGTCCAATTTCCAGTAAATTGCAGGAAAAGAGTTCGGGATGAACCTGTGGTTTACTTTCCACATTTGTACCTCCAGCAGACGTGTTTTTAAAGAGCTCACAACCTCAAACTAAGCCCATTTTTAGTGAAGATCCCACAGTCACACATTCAGAGGTGACATTTTGATCTGGGAAATGTGTCTCAGGTGGAGAAGGAGTGCAATTAATACGTTTTTAAAAAGAAGCAATTAGAGAGCAGACACCGGGGGTTTTTCGGGGGGGGAGGCTGTAATTGGCCTTGTTCTGTCGTCACACATCAGGGGCGAACTTCTGCGACAGATAAAGAAACCATCTCATCTGGATCTGATTTGTAATGTCAACAGACGAAGTGACGAAAAGCTCAGAGCTTCAGTTCTGCTCTCTGTAGTTTTTGTTTTTTCACACCAATTAATTCTACTTGAAGAATAATGTTGGTGTCTGAGGATGAAATGAGAAAATGGGGTGAGAGAATCTGAGTCGCCATAGTTGATCATGTGCCTTAAGTTTTGCCTGTCAGGCAGGCCTGGTGAAGTTTAGTTTAGCCGTGGAGCGCCTTGGCTGTCACTTTGGCGTCCATGTTAACGGTTACAGCAGACAAACCTCATGTCGTGTGTCTCCCTGCTGTTGATGACATTTTGACATCAGACATCAACATCACATAAAACTGATGGTTTCCATTATTATATTAATGTCTAAATTCAATCTATCTGTGGCACAGACATGACATTAAGGTTTTCAGAGCATTTAATACCTTTATTTTTGGGAAAGTGTAGACGAGGATCAGACTGAGGGCTCAGTGTCCAGGGTGCCTTAAATATATATTTTTAATTCTGATGGGTTACATCGACTTTCCTCCTCAGCCTCTTTCTTTCTTTCTTTCCCCTTTCCCATCTTACTTGGTCTCTTTATCCTCCCTCATTTGTACTTCCTGCTGCTTCACCAAGAAACTTTTTAATTTGGCTTTTCAGGGCTAAATTAAAGTTGAAAGAAGACATTTGTTTGAAAGTCAAGTTTTTTAAACCCAGCAGATCCCCGAAGAACCTTTGGCAGAGTTTTTACGAACAGTTTTAAAAGATATTGTGTTATTTCAGAGTCTTTTTTTTTGAACAGCAGCTGGTAAATCTGTTTAAAACCCCATTTTCCTGACTCAAAGAGTTGAGTTATTTTTGCTGCGATCGCTGAAACGAGCTCTGGTTCTGGTTCTGGTCGCAGCTGAAGCCTGAACCTGTGGCCGTGGAGCATTGTGATCATTTTCAGGTGTTTTTCAGTGACAGAGCTGGTGTGTCGCTGGTGTCGAAGCGGCTAACAGATGGCTCCATCTGTTTTAATTTATTTTGAGTAAAGGTTAAACAGAATAAAAAATAGACTGGACCATCTGTTCACACGCAGTGTCTGAGCAGCAGATACATACTGTACATACAGGCCTTCATTCACACACACACACATAACCAAATTCATTACACCTGAAACATGTTAGAAATATTTAAAACAAAAAAAAAAAACTCTCTGAAGCGACAGGTGCATGTCCTGGAAATAAAAGTTTATTTCTTCTTCGTGTCAGCTGAAGCCTCAAAGCTCCAAAAAATAATCAAAGACAAATATTAATTGATTTCATTTTCGTTTTCGTAATGAAATCGTGAAATTAGACACTCAGGCCATAAACAAAGGGAGAGGTAGAGACATTTTCCCATAGACTTCAATAGGATTTGACTTCTTTTGATCATTAGAGGGAATAAAGGTTCAAGGCTCTTCGGCATTGATTTTACTTTTTAAAATACGAACAAAGGACATTAGGATTTTCACCTGCTGCCTAATATGTCCCGCCCACTGACGGGTGCCATGGTAACCAGGTCACTTTACCTATCAGTGGTCATAATTTATAGGCCGACTGGTAAAACAGCCAATGACGGACAATAAGGTCATAAAGGCCGATGTGACTGATTCCTCGGGGGGCACAAAACACGCTGTCATAATCCAGTAGTCCTCCTCTTCCTCCTCCTCCTCTTGGTCACCCTCCATTGCCGTCTTCTCGAACTTCTCTGCCAGGGATTTAGCCTAAAAAACCCCGCCGTCGTGTCTTTTCATGCCTTTTTCTTTCTGTTGTTGCCTTCTCTCTTCCTGTGCTGCTTTATTGCAGCACAATAACACACATCCTGTTGGAAGTGAAACAAATTGCTGTTTTAATGGGATTATTTTCAAAACGACACAAAACATTCTGTTTTCTGGCACGCCTGGATTGTCATTTGAATTCATCGCGCTTACGAACTTTATCCAACACGGTCTCTTTTGTTGTTTCTGTAGATAGACTTAAGGCTAAATCATATATGTGCGTGCATGTGTGTGTGGAGGGGGGGGGCATGTGCTCTCACCAGTCAAATGAGTTGCTTAAGGACGTCTCCAAACTGATTTTTTCAGTGAGAGAAAGTGAAAATAAAATCCATTAAGAAGTAAATAAGTTATTTTTCTTCCCAGCGTCCCCCCCCGCCCCCCCCAGCAGACAGCCGTGCCTAAACCCATTGCTGAGCCCTCCTAATCTCCTAATAAGATTATAAAAATGAAAATTTGTTTGTACATGTAGTAGCTGCAGATAATTACATGTCTCGTCACATCGTGGCGCCGCCCTGAAATCTGGCCCAGATCGTTCCGGCCGCTGATTGTGTCGGGATGAGATTTCAGAGAGTTCAATTCGAAGACTAAAAGGCCGCCCACGCTTTCCCTTAATGTCCCCACTTTCTTCTCTCCTTCCACTTTATCTTTCCTATTTCATCATTACTTTCTCCCTTGTTACTTCCCAACCTTCCCATCTCACCTCTTTAAATATATTTCTACTTCCTGCTTTCCCTCCTTCCTTCCTTCCTCCTTCAACTACCCGTTCACTTCCTTCTCCACCCCCCCAACCTCGTCAGGCTCTTTCCTACCTCCTTTCCTACCATCTTATCTCCTTTCTTGCCTCCTCATTTCCTCCTTGTTTACTTTCCTATCTGTTCCACTTCCTTCCTTGTTACTTTCCCCGTCCTCACCTCCTGTCTTCTTTGCTTCTGTTAATCCCTCCCTGCCTCCACACCATTAGTCAGAAGCTAGAAACTTGACCCACAATGCAGACCAGAGACAAAACAGGTAGCGAGAGGAGGTTTAATAACAGCACGAGTAGGTACAGTCAGCACAGCCGACAGTACAAAAACACTGGGCAGAATCCGGCGTCGAAAAACAGGCGAGGGTCAGAATCAGCGAGCAGGAAAAGCAGGGCAGGGGAGCGTCAGGAACAGGAGGCGGCAGGCTGGACGTGGCGGGTCGGAGCAGGAGTGGATGGGTGGCTGAAAAGGGAGAAGAGAGGCGTGAGGCAGGAACGAACAGGAAACAATACTAAGAATGCTACAAAGGAATTCAGGGAGCCAACTGTTTACAACGAACTGGTGATGAGTGGATGAAGAGCCGGTCCTTTTAAGCTGTGTAGGTAGATGAGCTGCAGGTGTGCGAGGGCGGAGCCGGAGAGGGAAGTAGAACCATAACAACACCTCCTTCCTTCCATACTGCCGTCATTCCTCTTTAGCTGCCTTCTGTTTGTTTTAACTTCTTTAATCTTTTTTTTTTGTTTGTTTGTTGTTTTCTCCTCCTTACTCATGGAATCCTTTCTTATCGTTCGTGGGTGTTAACGTGACTGACAGCTGAGCGACTTCTCTGTCAGCTCGTCAAAAAAATTTTGTCGATTCCAAATTTTGATGGAAACAAGTCTTGTGAGTGTATTTACATTTTAAAGGTAATAAACTAATCTGATGCTGTCGCTGCTCTGATAAAAACAGAGAAGTCTTCATCTTCCCTCTCGTCCAACTTCAAATCCCCCGTTTTCTTACGAATGGTTAACTTAATGCTTCCTTCCTAACCTTCCTTTCAGAATCCAATGTTTTGTAACTGCCTCATCGTTGGAGATGTTTCTAATCTTTCCTTCAGTCTGTCACAGAAGTCAGATTCGTGTATTAAAAGACAAAACAAAACAAAACAGGAAATCACAGGAATTGCCACTCAGGAAATTCATACGGACTTCTCTCTTTTCAATGCAACAACATCCAACCCTGATACATAAGTGCTGTGCATGTGTTTAAATAAGGCCATTATATGCAGCAGATGCAATTCAAATGTCTCCTGGGCTGCAACGCCAATTCCAGGTTCACAGTCTATCAATTCACATCAAAAGCGAGACCAATTTTACAAACGGAGGCTTGTGTGTCCACATGTCCTTGAATAATAACAGCATCAATATTCAATGTCTCCAGCGCTGCCGGCGAACTCGGAGACTACAGATACAGCGGCGGCGGTGTCCTGAGAGGACGTGAGAAAAGCTGCTCAAACATCACGATGGAGATAATTTCATGGGAAAGAGCGTGCGTGTGTCTTTCCTTTTTTTTTCCATTTTCATTTTCAGATTGATATTGACAGAAGATGCAGCATGTTTGATTCATGAAAGAAACCTGACAGATGAGATCAAAGCCTCCGTTTTGCTGCAGATGAGGTCAACAATTAGAGAGCAGCTACACACGCCGGGAGGGTTGTGTGTCCGCATTGTGTGTTTGAAAGCATCATCATCGACGGACTTCAACAGGGGCGAAATCGAGTCCGCCACGTGTCATTTATCTGTTGTGTTTTTGGAATATGTGAAATACTGGCGATTTCAAAGAACGTGCTGGAGGCCAAAAGTATGCGGACAACTGATCTGATGATACTTCGCCGTGCCGTCGTTGTTGTTTTTGTGATTCTTCTTTCTGTGAAGGACTGTCTGTTTTTAGAGCTCCATCGAGAGGTTTCTAAAATCAGCTCGTCAGACATTACGACATTCGACCTTCGTTTCGACAGCGATACAACTCTGTAATAACTCAACTTATCCCACAATCCTCCGCACGCCAAACGCTGAGAGACCGCCAGAGGAGTACACATATAAATGTCAATATTGTCAGTTCAGACAAGTCAGAATGATCTTTTTGCTCATCATTTAAACTTCGAGTTCAATTTATACACAAACAGAAATCTCTGAGAAGCTGAAACCAACTTCTTTGACATTTTTCCATGAAAAAAATCATTTTCAAAGTTTATCAGAATGGTTGCTGATTAATTTCTTGTCATCAGTTGACTGAATACCTGCTGCCTGGTGAATGTGAATGCTAACGAAGGCTGAACGGAGACTGCTGGAGAAAATACTAAGTAGTAAAGAAGATGGAACTTTCCTTCTGCTGGAAGGTCTTTTAGGATTCACTTTGTTTTGATCCAACTTCTCCTGAGTTTCATTGCTCATTTATCAGTCTTGAAGCATTGGGGGGGGGGGTGTATTAGCAGGGTTGGTAATCATAAACCATGTCAGGATAAATACACAGGTGCATTCACTTTTGCAAATGAGGCAACTTCCGGCGCCCGACTCGCTCTCTCCGCGCTAACGTTAGCTCAGCCTGGTTGATTGATGACACGCTGATCTGCAGCCTCTCATCAGGCTGAATATGAGGAGCTTCACGTTCTGACCACAGCAAATAAAGCACCTAAAGCAGAGCCGAGCTGTCACTTCTGCTCTGATAGCATCATTCAATATACTGGGGGAAGGAAGAGCGGACAGTAAATTCAGCTTATTTCAGTTGAAGAAACTGCAGGTCCAAAATGAAAAAGTCCCAACACTCGATGAAGACAGTGAGTCTCACCTCCAATCTCTGATCAACAGACAGACAGATATGACGAGCTGGACAAACAAGTCCATCCACTTCACAACTTCCAGGACTTAAAAGACCTGCTGCTCAGTTCTTCGTCCAGATCCCAGAGCTCAGCATCAGAGGAGTCCAGGACCTCCAGGGTCAAGACCGTTTTACTGTCAGGAGTTTTTAGAATTGGCCATTGAGGTTCCAGATATCTTCAACGTCAGGTCAGAGTGGGGGGATGAACCCTCATCCTGCTGTAGCATCCGTGTTGGATGTTGGAACAGTGACTTCCTGGTTGTTGTATTGTTGGTCCAGATGCATTTTAAGCATCCACAGGGCCCACGTCTTCATAATCAGTTGTGTAATCTCCTCTCCTGTCCACGAACGTCTCGGTGGTCCACGTTTCATCGGGTGGACAAACAGCAGAAAAAGACAGAAGTGAAAGATCTAGCGGCATCACGCGACGTCCTGAAGAAGGAACACCAGAAGCTCCAGAGACCCTGAGCGCAGAGAGAAGAGCCACAGAAAGTCTTCGTGGAAACGCTTTGGGCTGTGAAGCCCTAACTGGGAAAGAGGCTCATCCAAGATCTCTGTCCAGAAGATCGCGGTCCAACTTCGGTCGACGAACGTGCTGCCAGCTGTTCAGTCGCCGAGGCTGGAGTGTGACTGGATGGAAGACTTGCTGCAGTCATTCAGGCTGCCAGCTAACACTGTGATACAGCCTGTCAGTACACGCTCTTTACTGCAGCCATCGATGCTCACAGGAGCTTTGGTGCTCCCGCCAAAACTCTTGAGAGTCTCTGCTGTGGCGTCTTCAGGATAACACACAGTGGGAGGTACCGACTGACTGTGTGATAAACGGCCAACAATGTGCTGCCATTTGCTGTTTCACATTCAAATTTTCTGTTTTCCAATCTTTTCTGCTCGTGGTCTAGATTCCCTCTGAGGCATTTCAGTGTGGAACAACTTGAAGAGAGAGACGGATCAGGGCTTGGTTTGGTTGAGGTCTGGAGGGTTCAGTTTCAGCTGACAGGCCTGAAGGTCAGAGTGAATGGGTGAATGTGAGCCGAGGATGGTTGTGTATGTCAGATTTATTAAATATTGTATCGTCTCTTTGACCCAAATGTCTCCTCTCGGCTCGCTGTTCTTAATTTGAAGCCCATTATTGGATCTGTGGAAGCTGCCCGGCTCTATGACCGACCTGGGAACGTTTCAGCTCTGTGTTTTCCTGCAGCAGCTGAATCCAGTCAGGAGCCGTCGGTCGCAGTTGGCTAGGCCTGCTTTTGTCTTTTATCGCTTCTTCAGCTGCCGGGTTCAGAAGTGAGTCCTTCCTCCCTTTTTTTTGATGTGCTTCGGGTTTTTCGGCTCCTTGGTTTGCAGCCTGCAGGTGAAGCGTCAGGGACCGCCGCTGCTCTTTCTACAGCACCATCATCATTACACGAGGTGTGTTTGGGATTTTTTTAGTCTTGTGCTTCTGTTTCACCTCCAGCCTGAACTGATGCTCACAAATTATTCATGTGGTGTCACGTCAAGGAGCTGCTGCAGCATCCGCCCGCGGGGACAGCCGCAGTGTGAGTGTGTGTGTGCAAGCGTCATGTATATTATGCAAGTTGGTGTATTGTGTGAGACTCAGTGTTATCCAAGTGTGTGTGTGTGTGTGTGTGTGTGTCTGTCTGTGTGTGTGTTGTGATTCCCACTCCAAATCAAAGTCCCTGACAGCTGCCTTAATGCCAGCTGCCTCTCAGGTGATGAAGGGCCTGCTGCTCGTCGCCACGGATACCTCCATCACTGCCAACCCCCCCAATCACCCCTTCACCCCCATCCACCACCACCACCACCACCCCTCCCCTGCTGATGCTGAATCAATCACTCCATCCGGTCACAGCTCTGTATCCCTGACACTGGCATGTATAATTAAAGTTTATTCCCCTGGACCTCCCAGTTCAGCTTCCTGCAGCAGCCCGCGGCCGCCACAGTAGGAGAAGAAGAAGAAGAAGATAAATATAAAATGGGCATCCATATTTCAGATGAGAGTGGACGCAAGTGGGGAGACTGAGGCGCAGAGAGCCTCCTCGGGACAGAGTCTCCTGTTTGTCAGTGAATAATTGATCCCTCGGATAAACAGCACTAAATCCAAAAAGGTGTTGATCGTCGGTGAAGCTTCATCACTTTCAAGTTTACACAAAAAGTGAAAAAAAGGAAATAGCCAAAACCAAAAGTGTAAACCTTTCAGTCCTGCTGCAGTTGCCAGGATACAGTACCTGAAACTGTAAAATGTCAATGACGCCGCAAGCAAACAATAAAATAAAAAAAAAAAAGAAAGAAGGAAAGAAATGGGCACATAAACAGTTTCTGCTGGATTTGTTTCAGGAACAGAAACCTTCCGGCTGCTGTGTCTCAGCTGAGAGACGTTAGCGATTCATCACTGCACTCAAATCCAAATTAAAGAATCAAATACTGGATATGTGATTTTCTGCTGTCTCTGTGAAGTGGCGTGGAGTGATGTTTCCTGGTTAATATTCTTTTTATAACCTTCAGCTCTTTATTGAGTCGCATTTGTAATTAGCTGAGGTTTAGACTCAGTGACATTTTTAGAAAGGAGAAAAAACATGGATCTGACATTCTTTTCTTTTTTTTTTTTTTTCCCATATCTTAATTTTTTTTTTTCCCAAAATGTTGCGTGCTTCAGAATCGGCTCAACCTCGGCTAATTATACATCACAAAACAAAGGCTTCTGTTCAGCTTAAAGGAAAAACTGATAACTGCATCGACAGTTTCTCTATATTCTCGATAAAAACGCTGTAAACTATAACAACCAGAGAAAAGTTCCAGAGGTGCGTTCGGGTTCTTTCTCTTTCATGAGTTTTAAGTTGTTTTTGTCTGGGGATTAATTTTTGTCGAACCACTTTATTCAAGGTTACAACCAAGAACTTTTCGTTCTTACAGTGAAAATGATGATTTTCAGACAATCACGCAAAACTTCAATTTGTCTTGTATCATTTATTTCTATGTGAATTAGTTTTCAGCACTGACAGACCTGAATAATAGCCGACAGTGTGTGTGTGCGAAGGTGTTTCAAAGTGAAAGTGACTCATTCATTGAATCTCAGATCTCAGCTTTCTTTACAAACACACACACACACACACACACACACATACATACACGCACACACACAAGCACACACTCCATCCTCCCAAAATGAAAGAACAAAGACTGATTTCCTCATTAAGAGTGTTTTTAATGCATGAAGAGATAATTTATTCATGAAAATTAACAAATGATTCATTCCGGCAGAAACTTTCAGCAGACATTGTTTTCAGATATGTTTTATTTTTGTTATTATTAAACTCTCAGTGCAGCAGCATTATGTATGCACAGCTGATTAAAATAGTTTTGATCACCTCTGAAAATTACATTTTTAGCAGGTAGTGCCGGTAATTACCAAACGCTGCTGAACATTCGTTCTTTTGGGGTTTTTTTTCTTTTTTTTTTTTAAATGTTTGGAGTTGGGTTGCACTTTCTCATTTTGCTTGGATTTATTTGATTGTTTTTGGTTTTGTTCGGGTTTTTTCTGTTGTTTTTTTTTATTTTATTTTATATATATATATATATATATAAAAAAAAAATTGTGCTTGTTTGTCATTTTGCTTCAACTCAAACTAAACCTCACTGTTTCAAATGTTTCCTGTTACGAGTAAATCCTAATTTGACCACAGGAGATGGTCTGATTGTACTGACCGCACTTTAGATTGTAGAATTAATGTTTTTTTAACGTTATTTCAGTTTCAACAAGCTGTTATTATCCTGTGAATGTGTGGTTCAACATGTCAGTATAAAGTACCGATGTGCGTTAGCCTAACGAGGCTAATGATGGCCTTTAATATGAACTGAAGAACTGAAGCTCATTCTGAACTTTGATCTGATGTCTCTCAGAGACTTTGAGGTGTTTGAATAAATCTGACACGGACCGTCAGAGGAGACGAAGACCTGGATCAGATCAAAGAGACCAAAACCCAGAACACAAAGTCTAATTCCTCCATGAACCAGTTCTGGAATGACTTTTACTGCCCGTCGCAGCAGACCTGCCAGTCCACATGCTGAAGTTGTTTAAGGAGTCTCCGTCTACAGTTTCCAGTCAGAGCATCATATTTATCAGATAGACTGCCAACATTCCTGTAAAAAAACAAGGACCATCACAAACGGATCGGATCCTTTTAACTATTCGTTTAAATAGTTTTAGACGTTTGTAGCAGGAAGTGTGAAATATTTGCAGGCAGTCCGGCAGACTGGTGTGTGGTCGAGGTGTCATTCATGTTTCATGGTTTCTTCTCCTTCCCTGTACTTTTTGTCTTGCTCTTGTTTCCGCACTCGGCGAACTAAAATGTCTCCTGGCAGCAACAGTCAACTGCAACTCAACTCCTGAAACTCAGAAAACTCTTAACTGCCTTTAATTCAAAGGACGCTCTTTATCTTGTCTCCTCGTCGTTCCCTTTAAATCATCACCACCAAGTGTCTCCTGACTGTCTAAAGACAAAAACATGTTTTTCTCTTTTTGTTTTAATGAGTGTTGTTTATCGTTTTTTTTTCCTCGCTGCTGAACTCGAACATCTCAGGCTGGATGACACTGAATGGTTCGAGGCAGAAAAGTACAGGAGAAATAAAAGTGTTTGCAGAACAGCGAGGCCTCAAACAGTTTGTAGAGAGTGCAGCGTCATGTAAGAGAACCTTTTGATGGATATTTAACACAGAGAGGCTGAGCCGGGTTAATCCCGCCTTTTGTTCGGCGGCGGGAGCGGAGCTCACAAGTTGGCCGATATCGTCGGCTGAGGGGGAACTTCAAAGGTGGAGGACTCGGACCCTCCATCTGCCCGACGTGCCTGCAGCCACGATAAACCCACAACAAAGGCTCCAAAACGACAGTGAAGAAGATGACCTGGTGCGACCTCGCCGCCGACAGACAGCGGAGCAGAAAACTGAACAGTCATTCTTGACTTTACAGCAGCCGATCGACTCGACTGCTTTAACCTGGAGTCCGGCGCTTCATCTGCAGATTTTTAAAGGCATTTTCTAAATGTTTCAAAAACAAAACTAGTTTTTTTGTCTTTTAAATATGTCAACACTCAACGAAGACTTCTTTAACCTGCACTGTCGGATGTTGGCCTGTAAACCACTTTTATTATTTCACTGATGAAAACATCATGACAAAGTGAATGTCCACACATGGATGGAGCCCGGTGACCTACAAAGACAATCTGTGCAGAAATACTGAAATGAAATTGAAATAAACACAAATACTGATACAGATGGACTACGAGGATAAGTAATGAATTGATCGATGACATGGATGTCAATTTGCACACAAAAACACACAATTCTTAGGATTTTTATCCATCTCATGCAAAAACATTAGCAGCATAAACACATGAGTGTTTTAGGACATTCTTTGTCTTACAGCAGCTCAACACTCACAGATAGATACTTTATTATTCCCGAGGAAATTTAAGATCATCCTCACTGTGACAGCGGATACAACGATTACACAAACTATGCTAAAGGAAACACAACTGTCATGATCTCTGAACTGCAAACTCTTATTTTTAATTTATGAATGTCACATTCATTCCTGCGTTGCCAGTGTGGTGTCACTTAATATTGACTGCTATCAGAAATTTGCATATATTACCATTCATTGGTACGGAACAGGATTTTATTTTCAGTTCAGTGTTTGCTGTTTTCCTTTCCACCGTTTTCGCCGTTTCTTTTCACAGCTCAGGATCTCTATCTATCAACTAATTTTGGCCTAAGGCACATTTTCATTTTTCGTCCAAGTCGGTGAACATAATCAGAGGGTCATTTAAAAACAATCAGTAAAATTGCTTTTGGAATTGACTTGTTTTAATTTACTATTCACATGTGTTAACGTGGCCTGCGGTCACATGTAGTTGCTGATGATTTGGCAAAAAGATTATGTGATACTCCTGCTGGTTAGACTCCAAACAAAGGATCTGGATTTTGTTTCTAATCTGATTTTATTGTGAAAAGTCCTGACCGGAAGCCGTGATTCCCATCTTTCTGCCTGATTGACCTTACTTTGAAAACCACACTGCTGACTTCTGTTTTGACAGGGATGGTCTAATCCACACTGAGGCCTCAGTCCTGGTTTGGGTCCCTCTCTCTGCTCAGTGTGGTAGAAAAATAAGAGTTTATCATTTTATTCACCAGAAATTCAAACGTCTGTTAGATTATGTCAGAAGTCATTTGTATTACAGACAGATTGCTTTCCTTCATTTTGCTCTTTCTTCATTATATCTGAGTGTTTCTGTGTCACTGAGGCCATAATTCTCCCTGTTTTCCCTTTCGCCTGTCTGTCAACACACACACACACACACACACACTCACTCCCGGTCTGTTGGGTGTATTGCCCCAGTCATGATTTTTGCAAATGAAGCTTGGCTGCAAATCACAGCGGCTCAGGCCTGAATCAGCAGCTCTTTGGTGAGTGCTGATTTCCAGACGCTGCATGTTCTCGCAGATCTGACAGAGCGCTCTGCGCAGTTAGGACTGACTTAGTGTTCGTCTGTCGCGAGCAAAGACAGCAGCACATAAATACACACTGGGGGTTGGTGGGGGGGGGGGACTTGTACCCGAGCTGTGTGTGAACCTGTGTTTCCATGGCGACAGTGATGGTTGTTGACCCCCCCCCCCCCCCGCAAACTACTCTTAACTCCCACATTATCCTCCTGAACAGAAGCAGAAGTGGATGTTTGAAAGTTTTATCCTCTCCGACTGCGGCCTTCTCTCACCTCAACAACGTTTTATCTGTTTTGGTTTTTTTGGACTGTTATTTTAATGACAGTCTCAGAGACAGATTCGGACTGTCTGAGAATCGTACGAGATAAAGCTAAGCCATCTTGGGGGGCTAAATGAACTAGAAACCTCGTCTGTAGAGACAGTAACGATGTGTCGGCTGCTGCCAGTTATAATAAGAAGAAGAAGAATCTTTATTGTCATTATACACACAATGAAATTACATTTACATTTACAATTTACAAGCTAACAAGCAGTGTAAACAAACGAAATATGCTAACGGAGCTGCTGCATCTGATATGTCTGACAATCGGGAAGTCAAAGTAAAAGAGCTCCCCACATTTTTTCACTCTTTAAAACTATGTTAAACTAAATATCAAACCTTTTTACATCACTGAAAACGCGGAGGCGAACTTTAATAAACTTGTTTTCCTCCTCTCGTTGCCTTGGGACATAATCCAGCCAGAAATAATGTTTCCTACAAATGAAATTTGTTGTTCAAGTGCAGTTGTACAGAAACCTAATTTTGAACAAATTGGGCCGGTTTATTCCCCGCAGTGTATCTTACTGTGTTAGCTGTAATGCTAGCTAAGACGTAGCATCGACTGTGTCTGTGGGAGAAGCTCTGTGCCCGGATTTGTCTCTGATTGATTTCAGAACTCAGCAGGAGTTCTGGTTCCCTCCGCTTCCTCTTGGAATTAGTCCTGATTACTGATTCTGCAGAGATTGTGGTCTCTGTGAGCACAAAAACATTATTGGGGAGTGTGAGTGTTTCACGGTGACAACCTGTGGCGGGTGGCGTCTTAACGTTTTAGTTTAACGCTTGAGTTCAGGCTGACTGCTGAGATTGAGTCTGACTGCAGCTCCCTCATTAGCATCTCGATGAGGCCTCGTCTGGACTTTGTGACGGCGCCGACATCCCAGAGGCTGTGGTGTTGATTTTTGGTCTGGTTGTCTTAATTCATGTCTGGCGGGCAGGTGCTTGTTCCTACTGTTTTCTGACAATCCACCGTTATGTATGCTGTATCAGGTGATCTCAGCTGTTGTGTATCAATGTTTGACGCTGCTGTGTGTTAAGTCTCTTGGGGTTGTTTCATAATCTTGATATTCTGTATCTGAAATATTTCTCAAGACATTTTTCTCCGAGCAGAAATAAACTGAATTAAGACCCGTTCATATCATAGAAACAAAATGGGAAAAAGGTAATAGTGTGAAAGTGTGAAATGTAATGTCAGCCAATACTCGAGTGATGCAGTGTTTGCAAAGCATATCTCCGGGAGCACCTCACCTCCGTGTGGAGGGTTTTAATGACAGTCCCTCAGTCAGTTTTCTCACTGTGCTACCAAAAGCGTGTCAAGGTGCTAGAACATTATTATGGGACCACCACAGGAGCCGACAAAAGCAATTGCAAAGCTCCTTTGACCCTAATTCTGTTCGCTGAGTCCCGGTCTGCCAAACAATTCTAAAGATGGGAAAAATCCTCTCCTCGGATCTCGGATTAGTAAATCCTTTAAACAACTGCTGAATCAGAAAAAAGTAACCTTTCATCGGTGAGGCAGCACTCAAAAGAAGAGAGATCCAGAGGTGTGTTCAGAGGGAGATAAAACTGCATAAGACCAGCTAAACTCAAGTGAGAAGTGAAAATGGCAACTGATGAGCAAGACTGAAAAGGCATCGAATCTGTGGCAGGACAGCAACAACAAAAAGAGAAATGTGGAGGGTTTTGACACGACTGTCACCGGACCGCTGGAGGAGCTTAACGTGTCTTATTTACAGGTTTGATACAAACAAATTCAAACACAAATTCCCGAAGGTCAGAGACGATACCAGACTGATCAGGAGGGGTAAAGTCCTGGTCCTGGTCCAGGATAAACTCCAGAAACATCGTGATGCTTAAGGGTTATTTTGATGGTCCTCCCAAAGTAGGTGACTGTAAATTGTTTGTATCTCGGCCTCCCATTCTTGATTTCAGCTGAGATAGGCTCCAGGCCACGCTCAGACCAGAGAGCAATATTTTTATGAAGATCTGAGACAAACGCTTTAACTACAAACACGGATGTTGTCGCTTTTTAACCAATCCTTTAACACAAATTCCCCAAAATGGGAGACGATAAAAGGTGAGACTTTTGTCAAACGTTATAATGCCATCTGAGGAGGACGTGCGATTTCAAGCTACATAAATCAAGTTGATTTTGCGTCGCTGAGCTGAAAAAAAGTTGTGTTTGGAGAAAAAGTAGAAGATCTGACATCAGAGTGAAATATGAGAACCTTTAAATCGTGTACACAGCTCGTCTGGTTCCTGAAGCCTCCGGAAACTTCTTCTTGTTATATGAAAGTATATAAAGCTCATTTTAGGACAGACGGGAGGACAGGTCCCTCGAGACAGATATCTTTATTTCACTGCACCTCAGTGTTGGCTTCACTCATACAAACCCGGCATACCTGCTGATTAAAGTGATGGTTGCTTTCTGATTGGCCGTCTCACCTCGAAGGCTAAAGCGTCTGCCGAGGCTGCTGTGTTGTTTCCCCGCAGATCTGCAGCCGAGGAGGAGGAGGAGGAAGAAGAAGAGGAGAAGCATCACTGGTTTCTCTTCTGGGAAGCTCTTGTCTGTTAATTAGCGATGAGCAGATGGAAGGAAGTCCACATCTCGCTGGGGATCAATTCTACCCGCGAAGCAGTAACAGCAGCAGCGGCGGTGGCAACCTCAGTTTATTTATTTCTTAGCTCAGCAACGGCCGGGCAGTGTCGCCTCCCTAACGTGCAGGCGGGATGAAGAGGAGGAGGAGGAACGGAGCCCGAGAGAGTTTGGGAGAAGAGTCTTAGACACACACAAGATGCGAGGAGCGCCTCATTTTCAGAGATTTCCTCAGAGAGCCCTGAAAGGAGCGGCGTTCAGCTGGCAGTGGAGTGTTGAGTTTAGTTACTTATCATTACTTTGTTTACAGCCATCTGTTTACACACATATCCTCCTCGTTTCATCCTCTCGTGTCGCTCAGCACTCTGTATGCCGCGAGCCGTAACCCGATGGCCTCCTGCCAAAAGTGAAGCCTCCCCAACAGCTGCGGCGGTGGCGTTGTGGTAGCGACGGATGCTGATCTTCCTTCTTCCGGCGGCGGACGAAACGAATTCTGCTGTGAACAACGAGCGAATCTGCAGGATCGGCGTCTCATCTGAGCCCCGTCGTGAATCCAGTTGGCAACCTGCCTCACGTGGTAAGTGCAGACGTGCCCGAAGCAGGACGACTGTTCAGGGGTGTCATCCTCAAACTAAAGATATCCCTTTCAAAATGAAACAGTTTGTTTCCTCCAGATAAGGTTTAAGTCCAGGATATGGTCCCTTCATGGATTTTTTTTACACTCTAATATAGAATGTTTGGCTCCTGATGCTCATTAGAGAGAAAGAAGGTTCATGACATTTCCGTTACTTTGTCCGTGTTCACGGCTCAATGCAGGCGAAGGAAGCTGAGCTGGACCGTTTCAGCCGTTTGGTCCTCGTGTTGCTCTGCCGTTAGCGACACTAAGAAACTCACACACTAAGTTATTCTTATTCTTCTCCACGACTCAGAGTGGGTTTTTCATCCACTGCTGAGTTCTCTGATCACTTCAAATTATATTTACTGACATTTACATGTATTTTCATTCATAAGTGCAGCAGCCTCCAGCTGCCGGCAGATATATTACAGTCATCAACTGTTTTATATTTGTTATTAAATACAAAACGGTTCATCCTTCCTACCTGCCAGCCTCTTGTACCTGCACAGTTTCCTGTTAGAGCTTTCAAAATAAATTGAAGTTTGTTGTGCGATCAGGTTCTGTTTGTCTAATCAGCACCGAAGGAAGTTGTCAAAGTTTATGGAGTGTAAAGCAAGTTTGTTTCTGCACAAATACAATAAGCCAATCACTTTGTTTGAGTGTGTGTGTGTGTGTTTGTGTGTGTAATCAGGACTGACAGTGAGTCTCATAAATGGCAGGATAACAGCTCACTGTACTGATCCTGCTGAGTTAATTAGATTTTGATTTAAAAAATAAAAAAATAAAAACTTGTAGTGATTATTAAATAGAAAGAGAGTGGAGCAAAAAAAGTCTCCAGGGTAGAAGAGTGAAATGTCAACAGCTGATTGGCAACAGGGTGGGGTGGGGGGTAATTACACCTACACCTCACTGAGACACAAAATAATACACATCATTTTAGACTTTTTGGCCTGAAAACAGTACTCAGCCAAAAATAAGTGGACCCCGAGGTGTTTATGTGACACTGACAACGGACAGCAAGTCCCCCTGCTGTGTCCACTTACCTTCAAGCTGTTTTTGTCGTGTTGAGACGAGAAAGCAGCAAACAAACACAAACAATGCACGTAAAGTTGGAAGAAGAAGTTTTCCCTTCATTAGGACTAAAGGGAACCGGACCAGCAGAAACAGACCGGGACCGACTTCAGAGCACTATTCAATTAGCAGATGGAAACTGCATTAGCCCATTAGACTGCCAGGCTTCATTAGTGCTTCATTAGTCTGGACGTCAACTTCCACTAATGCTGAGTCCATCCTTGATGAGGCTTTGAATCTCCTCGTTGGATATCTGTTGTGTCACTTGAGTCTTTTTCTTTCATCGCACAACCACACTCGTAATAAACCAACGCAACCTTCGGGAAACTATATATATAAATGTAGAAGATAAATAAAGTTTGTTTAAAGATAAAGATAGATATTTTATTAATCCTTCACAGCAGATTAGCAGCAGCAGCCTCATTTAGTCGTCGCAAACACAACAACAGAGAAACAAACGAGGAAACAGATAAAAATAATATTGACACAGAATCAGAAAAAAACAATAAACTGCTGGAACATGAATTTAGTTTTTTGTCAAACAAAAGCTGCTTCAGTGCGGTGTTGGTGATTCCTCATTTGGTTGAGCTTTGGGAGAAGATTGTGGACTTTTGGGTCGATATATACCGAAAACACAACAGGTGAAATCCCTCCATCGGTTTTCGAGCTTTTGAGCCATCATTTAACTCCACGTAGACGCTGTATTTAAACGGTATCATGAGAGAACAGAGGAGCTGCAGCGATGACACCGTGAGCAGAAGGAAGAAGGGAAAAATTTTAAAAAAGGAAGCACGGTGGTGGCTCGCACGATTTATGACCTCATTGGCGTCTGTCGACACGCCGCCTACGCCCTCTTCAATTAGGAGCCACTCAGCTGGAAAAGGAGGGAGGGGGGGCAGAGGGAACGTAAAAGGACGAGGAGGTGGCACAGGGGTTTTTACGGGAGAGGGTTCGGCGACGAGCTAGTCGAAGGTCCCAGGGGCCGTCCCAGCATCCCTCGCCATATGTTTTCACTTAGTCAATCATGTTGACACTTCCGGAACAATCTGCTGGTGACGACCCGCCTTGACACTGCACAGCCGTCACCAGCCCTGTCTCTTAAACAAGATTTAATTTCCTCTCTTTCCATTCAAATGGGCGCAGAGGAAAATAATTCAGTTTGTATTCTACAGGACGGAACATGGACCCGAAACACACAAACAAATCTTCACAATCATTACAGGTTATTAGTTAATGACCCTCGTGTTTCCTGGAGTCCATTATGTCATACACA
This sequence comes from Remorina albescens, assembly GCA_034769265.1. NCBI lineage: Eukaryota > Metazoa > Chordata > Actinopteri > Carangiformes > Echeneidae > Remorina > Remorina albescens. The sequence continues at coordinate 3,531,031 of CM068475.1, read as the reverse complement.
CACTACACCTGCAATCATTCAGAGTTTAATTGAACATCAGCATCATAACTGAGTCAAACCACGTCATACAAAAATAAGACTTAAAGCACATGATATGCTGTTATTGAGAAAAAATTGATTTTAACCCAAATAAATATATTTTCCAAAACCAAAATAATAACTATTATTGAAGCCACCGTAGTGATGATGGTAGGTAGAAACTGACACCACAGCAGGTTTTTTGTTATTATTATAATTGATGAACATGATAAACCCGCCTCCAGGTGACACACAGAAACTCACACAGTGATAACTAATGATGACCATTTTAAAATACTTTTGCTGACACTGAAATGCATTTTCATTTATTAGTCAGCCTCAGCAGAAGGAGTCGGAGCTGTCGACAGATGTGTCGCAGTCAGTTTTCAACCATTTATGAAATGTTTATATCCTGTTAGTAGATTAAGTACAATCTGACTTCTTTTTCAAACTGCTGGAGTCGCCCCCTGATGGTCATCGGACAGAATGCAGATTTAAGGCTCTTCACCGTTGGCTTCACTCTCCAGACTCAGAACCAACGTCCTGTTTGATGGACAGTCTGCGTTTGTGTCAGTGTAAGAAAACCGCCTCTATGGCTGCTCAGGTTGGAAACTTATCCATCAGCTTAAACTCGACTAATTTAGATCTACTGGGTAAAAAGTTCAGATTCTTTTAATCACAGACAACGTTTAAGTGTTCCGAGTAAAATTTCTGCTAAATCCTGAAAAACCCCTCCCCATCTCACTCCTCTGATGGATTCATCCGATATAAAAAGATGGAGACTCGTCCTCGATCTAAAATTGCCCCCGAAGCAAACACTGGATTCCCCTTGTGTTTCTGCCCCAACAGCTGCAGGTCAGGAGACCTCCAAGACCTGGAAGATATTTGAGAGTTTAAAAGGTCTGAGATGTAAGCGGGGCCAAGACCGCTGAGCCCCCGTCTGAGCAAACAGTTCAATGCTGCGGTGGAAGTCAGTAAAGAGAGAGGCCCAGTCCGTCTTATACTGAATGAAATCAGAGCAGGGTATTTTTCACAGCCCCTCCTCACCGATCCATTGGTGATTTATTCTGTCGGTGTTGGCAACACACAGCTAGTAGATGTTAAAGTTTAAGGAGTGAAAAATGTAAAGGAGCCCGACTGTTTCAGAGAAGAGCTCAAAACAATCATAATAATGATAATTATACTAATTTAGAAGAAGGCAGCTTCACTGCGGCTCCCTGGTACGTTGAGAATCACCACTCAATTTACGTGACGAGGCCGTTCCCTCCTGAGACGACGACCACAGGGACCAAATTATCCGTCTGCTGATGACCACGGGGCTGACGGCAGTTTTTATTTATAGACAGAAAGCGATGAGGAAAAACACAGAGAGGCTCCAAAGCCAAATGGACCAAAACACCAGGGAATGACTGACAGCACACACACGGGACAAGGACGGAGTAAGAAGACGTTAACACGCAGAGACAGCAGCAGCCTGCAGGTACCTGACCAGGTAGAGAAGAAGAAGAAGAAGAAGAAGAAGAACTGACACGGTGACAAATCGCCCTCCGAGTCTGAAGAATCAGCTCCCAGAAATTTGAATTATGACAATCAAATGATTTCAAAGCGACACAGTTGGCTCTCCTGACCCTTTGTCTGATTCATACTTTTATCTACACAGAGGTCAAAGATATCCTGGGTGATTGCGTTGAAGTCTATGGGGAACTGTCCCGAGTTCTCCCTTGACTTGTTACCTCAGTAAACATTTTCCTGATTATTGGTTGAGTTCCAACTGAACTCATAGACCACGTTAGCTGGTGAACTTAGCTGCTGTTGTGGCTCTTTATGTGACAACACGGACATTAAAAGTTTAATCCTCGGGGTCTCCATATTATTTTTTTCAGAACGAGTCAGGGATGAATTGGTCCACAAAGGATTTGGCTTTTGTCCAGAAAAAGGACAGTCCCCTCTCAGCACTGTGGCTTCAAATCAAAATGAAGACACAATCGGATCTGAAAGGGTTCAAAACCACCTTCATCAGGGATTTGCTGCCTCCCTCCCACTGTGATTATCACTCTCCTTATCCTCTGACCTTTGACCCCAACTGTAGCAACAATTTCCAAAGAAGAGACCTGGTGCCGTGTTAGCCTGATTATAACCTCTCTGACATTGTGACAATCAGATGAAGGTCTTAACGCAGCCACACACTGACTTCCCCTTTAATCTGGTTCAAATCTAATTAATGGGGGTGTGTGTAAATGAGCTGACTGTCAGGGTCAGAAGTTTAACCACATAAACTACGGATGAAATTAAATTAAACTCTGAACAGACTGAAGAAGTCTAATCTGAGAGAATTTGGAAAAGTGATAGTGAATTAACATGACATTAACACATGAAAGCGGCGCAGAGAGCGGATAATCGCCTCCACACTGAGACAGATCGTATCTGGATTCATGTCACAAGTTCCTCTGATGCTCAGGCTGCTTTTTAGATTTAAGTCAGGCTTTTATTTTAAAGAGAAGAAAAATAAGAAGGGGAGTTGATCAGTGAGTGGGGATTTAATCAGTCCGGAGAGTTTTCAATGTTTTATTGAAGACACGTGCAGCAGGTCCAGTCAGAATGTTTCCTGACTTCATGATCTCGCTCCTCTCCCTCTTTTCTCCTCCTGTCATGTTTCATAACCGTCCTCATCTCTTTTTAACGAAGATTACTCTTCATCTGTTGTTCATTTTGTTGTAAATAGAACAGAGCCTAAAGTTATAGTTTCCCCAGTTTAATCTGATGAACTGTAAGTAGGACCGATGGTTGTGTAACATTTCGCTGAATCACTCCAGAGGCTTTTATTGTTCAGATTATTTTTGCTCATCATTTCGTCAAGCGCAAATTTTTTGATTCACCCCAAACAGACCTGAAAACAAAACTTCTGTTTTCAGTCAGTCGCTGAAGATCCAGAAAGATCTAGACCTGAAAAGGAAAACCCACTTTAGAAAAAGTCCGGAGAGTTTTATCAGCGGTGTAACTCACTGTTGTTCTGATCAATTAAGTTATTTCCAGGTGTTTGCGGTTCAGAACGTCTTTGCTGAAAACTGATTTTATCCTGCTGAGAAGAGGAGAGCAGCCAGAGGTCGAACCAGATCACTCAGTAACACACACACACACACACACACAGTTGACTTATACAGCTGATTAGGATTAATAATTCATGAGCAGTCCAACCTGCTGCTGCTGGAGTCCGTCCAGTTGTTGTTTTCTTTATCAGTAACTCATGTTCTGCACCTTGAAGAGTTTAAAAACACACTCCCTGATTATCTTATGGAAATCTCACATTGCTCCCTTTTCATGGTTGAAAAACAAAGTCACAAATTACCTTTTCATGTAAATACAGCAGCAGAGAGTAACGTCCAGAGAACCCGGGACAGAATCGATACTCTCTCTTCTGATGAAGGTATATTTAAAATGCAGCGTTGAGTTCAGGGACAGGGCGTGCAAGAAAAATAAAAGTTGGCACAAACACAAAAATGAAGGCACACTTAACTGCACTGTAAAAAAAAAACCTGGCTGGAAATTTCTCATAAATTCCGCTGAATGATTCGACAGGAGGATGAAGTTTAAATCTCCAAGTTTGGAGTTTTAAAGTCTCCTGCCATCGCACACTCAGATTTCATGCAGTGTTGTAAAATGTCCTCATCTTTTTCTTTCATCACTTTGATGTATAATTTATGATTGTGTTTGAAGATCTGCTTTGTCATCTACCTGAACCACAGGTAGACATCTGAAATCAAAAATGAACTTTTTTTTTTTACCATCTCAGTGTATTTTCACTTCCTAACTTTTTTTGGAGTAAATTTGGAGGAAAAGGGGGAGCTGAGGAGGAGTGAGGGGTGGAGCTGACACCTGTCAATCACACTCTAGCCCTGCCCCAAACCCATCATTTAAAAAATGAACATCATGTTGTGTTAAAGACTGTAAACTAGAGACTGAGGCCATAAACTCATCAGGAAAACGTTTACTGAGGAGGAGGAGGGACATTTTCCCATAGACTTCAATATAAGAGAGGAGGAGGGACATTTTCCCATAGACTTCAATATAAGAGAGGAGGAGGGACATTTTCCAGTAGACTTCGACACAATGAATTCGATACACCCAGCAGAGTCGCCCCCTGATGGTCAGTAGATAGAATGAAGGTTTAAGCCTCTTCAGCATCATCTTCACTTTACAGCCGCAATTTGGAGCAGAGAACCATCAGGTAGGTTTGGACTGCGAGAGACCAGATGTCTCAGACGGACCTGATCAGTGGACAGCTGGACCAATGAGACGCGCTGACTCACCAGGTAATGAGAGAGCCGGGGGGAGATCACGCCAGATCCGAAATCAATGCCGGGTTGCGTTTAGCACGAGCTACTTGGTTGCATAATGAGAGTCAAAAGCTTTGGCACTCAAAGGTCAGTCTCCATGGAGACGCACACCAATCTGCCCCGAGGCTTTAATTGGGAGCAGTGGGCCGAGTGATGTATCACACCAGTAGAGCTCCATCAGCCCGCTGCACTAACTCCCATCCAGCTGTTCTACACCTTCATTTCTCCAGGGAGGACCGCCGACCTGCAGCCTGCTCACACACACACACACAGCCTCGTGTCCGGCAGCTTCCGGTTTTGTGGATGTCAGTTTCTGAGTTCTGATCAAAAAGAGTCAGAAAAGCGAACTGCCGTGTGTCTCTGTTGTGTAGCTTAAGGAGGATTCTCACATTCATGAAGAAACAGAACCGAGAGGTGACATTAAAGTCGTCTGAGTTGAGTTCAAGGTGAATTGACATGAACGACAGTTTCCTGCTTTTATCTGACAGCTTTTGATTTCCATTAAACAAGCTGGAGTTTTGAATCTTTCCGGGCTTCCAAAATCATCAGAGATTCTTCAAACTCCAACGGGTTAACTGCAGCACGCGTGATGCTCGTATGTTAGCGTCAGAAAAGGGAGTCGACTCTTTTATCCACTTCACACATCCTGAAACTTGCGAGTAGACTGTAAATAAATATTCATGTTGCCTCGCACACAGATTTCGGTTTTGGGAGGTTTGGAAGCTCAGTCAGCTGCTCCGCCTCCTAACTCTTAGCTAATCTGAAAAGAGATCAGTCAAAGAAATCAATGTGTAAAAAAAGTTATTTCTCTGAGCTTATAATAATTTTTAAAAAGTGAACTGTGTGGATTTAACATGACTGAACTGTTTTCAGTTCACGAAAACATATTTTCTTCTTAAATCCAACAGACTTTTTTCAGTGTAGTTTTGAAGCTGAGCGTCAGATCGCTTTCCGGCTGCCATCTTGGCAGCAACTGACGCTGAATAACGATCAAACAGGCCACAACCATCAATTCTACGCCAGTGGGATAATTCATCCACGCTGGCGTCATTTTTCGGTCACACCCACAATAACCCATCGAAGCCACAAGAGGGGAGCAACTTTCAACATGAACTCAAACAGGAAATATCAGATGGGATGTGCAGATCGGCCTCCCAGCTCTGGAAGACGATGATTTTGATGTTAAAATGAGCAAATCAAAGCGATCAGCCGCTGAGTGTCTGCAGTCAGCTGCTGTGTCATTGTTTTAGGTCTTTTGGTGACGATGTACGTTTCTGAAAACATTTCAGCAAGAAACTTTCAGCGTCGTGGACTTTTATTCCTCTCATCACTTGACTCAGATCTTTGAATTTTTCTTGAGGTGCACTTTGAAACAGACTCGAATCCTCCTGAGATCCTCCCTTATTGTGCACGGACGATAAAAGTTTTGACTGCTGTTTGAAATTTTTACTTACACAGCAAAAGTTATAAAAAGCGTCCTTTTAAAATGCTTGACTGAAAAGCACTTGGCCTCTTCGCTGCGGTTCAAGATTCATCCAGTCTTTGAGTGAAAATGAAGAGAGCTTTGGTGTGTCTCCGTGATTACTCCTCCACTCCAGATTTACACCAAGCAGACAGAAAACTTTAAAACAGACAGCAGATCCAAAAGCGCCGTGTTCGATTCCCGTAGTGACAAAAAAACGAAGAAATGAAGATGCTTTTGTGTCTTTAGTGGAAACGCGAAGTTCAACAAATCAAAATCAAAATAAAATTCCACCAATTTATCCAAGAACACGGTTTGATATTGTATAAACAACAATGAGCCCAACTTCAGTCAAACAGGTGATGATAACCAAAATGTTGTTTGTCTCTATTAAAACAAATAATTTTTGTTGCATTTGCTGCATTTCAGGACAAAATTATTTGTACATATTTAATATTTTAACTTTAAGAAGCTGAAAAAAACAGATTTGGCTGCTTGGCTTGGATAACTGTTACAGATCAGCCACAATGGAACCACGTGTGCAACAACACAACCGTGTCAACAAAACAGTGATTCAAAATGAGAAGGTTTGGATTAATTTAAAGTTCAGGCCAGTTGAGTAAAGTCTAACTGAGCATGCAGCAGATTTCTGATTGCAGAAATAAAAGTTGTTGCAACCGTTTTTTTTATTTTTTATTTTGTGAAACAAGGAAATAAAGACGTTCTCTCACCAACTCCTCCAGACAAGGTTAATGAAATATTGAAAAAAATTAGAAGTAAAAGCTGTGAAATTGTTCCGATGAGCCATTTGAAGACTGTTAAACAGTGTTTGTGGTCAATAAAACAAAACAAGCGTTTTATTGAGTTCAAGTGAGATTAAAAAACATTAACAGGAGTTATAAAAATAAATAACAACAAATGGAACAACAAACCGAGCAGAAGCAGAGCTGTTTCGGTTAAATGAGACGATCAAAGTTCTGACTGGCTGTACTGGGAAGCTCCCAGTGTGTGTCTGTGTGTGTGTGCTGCAGGTAAAAGGGAATCGGTGAAGCAGAAATCAGGGTTAAAGAAAGGACGTTCCATGCTGTCGGGCAGATAATCAGACACGGGGAGTTCGTCTCAAATGAAAGTGAAGTTTCTTTTTAAGCTCAGAGAAGAAGAAACACTTTCATTCAGATCTCCACTCCTCGACCTTTGACTGACACCAAAAAAAGAATCAAACGTCAGGAAAATTTAAGATTCTTTGAAAGTCTTCTATATTAATTCCACCTGATGACACAATTAAATGTTGTTTTTTTTTTTTATGTAAGTATGACATATTAATCTGGGCTACAGAGTTTTCCGTTGACAAAGAAGAGCAGTGAACTTTCCACATCAATCGAACAACTATTGGTTGATTTCAGAGATCTCTATCATCTTTAGATTTCTATAAAATGAGATGACTCCCTTAATGTTGTTGCCTTCAAAGTTCTTTAAACACAGAATCTGATGATCTGATGTTTTACTTCATCACTTGAAAAATGCTGTAGAAGTAAAGTGTGATGATTGTTATCATTGTCGGTCATGTGGCAGGTTATAAACAGCAGAATGAGTGTTTTTCCTGAATGCTGCTCTCTGGCTGAGCCTGTTCGTTGTTTGTAGGCTCATCAGAGGCGGTTTGATGAAAACATGGCGACTGAAGCAGACAGGAAGCGAAGCCGCACGCCTTCAGTTTTCTGCTGGAGGATCAACATCCAGTCGTCCGGTCTAATCACCACGGTGACACCCAGCCATCCTTTTCAGTCTGTATCCACACGGCGACACAGTCTGAGGCCTGTCGGCTCGGCAGCGGCCATGATGGTGTTGGCGTTGGAGCAGGAAGCGGGTTTACGCCTTAATCCAAATGGTGGATCCATCCAGAGTTGCGCAGCCACGCGTGTAGCAGCCAGTTAAAGTCCCGCAATCTGCAAGAGGTGAGGCGTTCAATTCCAGCACCAGGAGGCGTATCTGATGACGGATTTGATTCTGTGACCCCCCCCCCCACCAACACCACCTCCCCATCCCCTGCATGTGGTTAGAGCGGGAGAGCGACAGCGGCGGTGATGGCTGCGAGGCATCAGGCAGAGTCAACCAGCGTGCAGCTGCTCTCATTTCTCCACTCAGAAATGGAGAGTGGGTGGAGGAGGCGGTGGCTGTCCATACCCCCCCACCACCACCAGTAAGCCCCTGGCAGGATGTCACACTCCAGCTGCCCCCCACCCCCACCCCCACCTCGCTCTCTCTGTGCTCACTCATCACCACTTATCACTGAAATGCAGCTCAGTGCTGCTCTGTCACACAAAACACACACACACACACACACAACACACTTGCCATCTTATTCACACACCCAAATACTGACAGAGTTGCCATTGAAATTCAACAGCAGATATTTACAGATTCATGCATGTCCCTGCATGCTATTTGCTACACACACACACACACACACACACAGATAACACAAAGAAGCGTGAACTGGCGCTTCAGCCTCACGATGAAGATTTACAGTCATGTGACTCCGTCAGAGTCTCGGTGGGTTTTTAGATATCTATAAATTAAAATATATCCAAAATTTGCCCACATTTAAAGAGGTGAAATGTGTTTTAACAATGAACGCACATCGTTGTTGACCCGTCAGTGTTGTCATTGTGTTTCTCTCTGCTGTAAACGGGGGGGTCTGACTGACTCTGGGGGTCTGAGATCTTCAGTGTTGGTTCCATCTTTCCTCGTTCCACCAAATATCGCTTCCTTCAACGAACGTCTCTGAATTGTGATGATCTTATCACATGATCCGATCTTGTCACTTCCTGTTCGGGAGTTTTTAAGCCTCCTGATTGGCCGATTCTCCTGCAGCTATTTTTTCTGATTATCAAATAAGAACAAATAGAGATCACATTCAACACTGTTACATAAACCCCTTATGTAACTCAGGTTGGTGGAGAGTCTGCTCCTCCAGAGGGGTGTGTGTTTTTGTGTGTTTTGTGTGTGTGTGTGTTTGTGTGAAGCACACTTTCAACATCACTGTTGCATTGCAAAGAGAGGACACTCGAGTGAACTGATGCACCTACATTCAACACAACCATCATTCATCAGGCAGTTGAGAGTTTTGATAAACTGTTAAAATAGTAATTAGATTGAATAGAGTTGTGTGTGTGTGTGTGTGTGTGTGTGTGTTTTATTGTGCGTTCTTTTAACACTCAATAAAAGTCCTCTACTGCTCTCACAACGGTTTACTTTCACTACAGAAATGATGGAATGAAGCGATGAACAAACTCCTCCTGAAGTGTCAGGTGTGCAGGCACAACTCAGATTGTGCAGACTCGTCAGTTGTGTGTAACACTGTGTGTGGTCCTTGTGTGCATTTTGAGAGTCGAAATCGGTGAACAGATGTCACGTAAGATGACGGCTGAAGCATCAGTGTGTGTTTGTGTGTGTGTGTGTGTGTCTGAAACTCAGAAGTGGGATGATGAGGACTTCAGGTGAGGGACAGCATGTCATCATTACATGACCAGTCGGTTTGTGAGCTGATGTTCTGAAGCCTCCACATTGTTAAACCATAAGAAACCATATTAGGAGAAGGTGAACCTGAACTGTTCTCTACTCGCTCCTGATTGGGTGGTACAGCCTGTCAGTCACACAGTAGCCCCGCCCCTTAACTCCTCCCCTTTCCCTCTAAATGGAGCATCATTTAAAAAATGAACATCATGTTGTGTTGAAGACTGTAAACTAGAGACTGAGACCATAAACTCATCAGGAAAACGTTTACTGAGCTGATAAATCAGGGAGGAGGACTTCGTAGACTTCAGTACGATCTGAGTTCTTTTTACAGCAAGTGGAGTCGCCCCCTGATGGTCATCAGGTAGAATGGCTTCAGTTCAGGTTGTAGGAGGTTCCATCTGACTACTTTAACCCATCAGACTTCAGACTGAAGCTTCAGGCCCATCTAATTAACATATAAAAAACAGAAATGGTATTTTCTTTCATCACTAAAAGGAAATATATTATTAAATGAATTACCACATCTTCTGTCCTTCGTTCGAATATTAGCACTGATTTCGACCCTGACCCGGCTAGATCTGGTCTGGAAAAGGAGTCCAGCTTCCTTCCTGAACCCCCCCGGAGTGTGTCAGAGAGGGCGAGACACAAACACAGAGAAACACATGAAGTCTTTAAACTTTTGTTTTCTTCCTCGTCTCCTCTGGAGCTGTTATTATTTCTGATTTGTTTTTCTGCTTTTGTCTGCTGCTGTTTCATTTCTTCAGTGTTTTCATACACACATAAAATATCTGTTTTCTTCTTCTTCTGATACAACAAAGCCACAGCGCTGCTGTTGGTCTTCCCCCCACCTGACTCCCTGTCGGCGGTGTGATAGTGCGACGTGCTGGTGTCAGCGAGGCCTTGGCTGGATTAGTGGAGGTGTCAGTCAGACGGATATTGGCTCATTGATATTCGTCTTCAGAATGAAGGGATCTCTCTCTGCTGCCTGATCCGTCCGTGTGTTTAAAGTGGTAAAAATATTTATCGAGTGTTTATGATATTTATTTATTTTCTGCTCCTTATCAGGCTGTGCCGGTGGTGGCAGGAAATGCAGAATGAGGAGTGTTTTTTAAAAAGTGTGTTAAACATTCTCACTGCTTTAAGCACTTATCATTATTCCTCAGGTTGTGTGCGCTCAAATGGACTAGCAATATGTAATTGGGCACTCAGTATGTGTGTGTGTCCATTAAAATGTCTGAGATGGTTGCTTGTTTGTGAGTCTCTACGTGTGTATGTTTTGGGAAGTTGTGTATTTAAGTGTGTGTGCTGTTTTTTCAAAAACACCTCAATGATTAACTGCTGAATTGGGAGTCATGGAGGCGGGAGAGGGAGAGGAGGAGGAGGAGGAGGAGGAAGAGGAAAGCATGCAGTACAGGAGAAAGGCAGGCAGGAAGTTGACGGAGGGACATGAGGTCAAAAAAGGAGATGAGGAAAACAACAAGCTGCATGGATCATCACATCAACACAACAAACTACAAACCATCACTGCTTGATTTCACTGTGATGAACCAAAAGAAGCTGAATATATGAATTTCCTCCCAGTTTGAAACATTAACTGTGAAATGTTTCTAAACTTGTGGTTTCCTGTGGGACTTTTTTTTTTAAAATCACATCCTTACAGGTGATGTGTTTCTCCTCACAACATGTAAAGTGTGAACCAACCGTGATGTCACCTGTTTCTGAAACCAGCAGAAACTATCTTTTAAAGATCATCTTGTATTGAGTTGTGCAGTGAAGTTGACCTTTGACCTTTTTGATATAAAATCAGCCCTAATCAGATCTGTTCAGATTGTCCTTGAGTCCCTACAGGGAGAAAGTTCCCTAAAATTTCACACAAACATCTTCGATGTCACAAGAAAACATTCAAAAAGTAAAAAAAAAAAGGAAACAGGAGATGAACAACAGGAGGAGGTGAGAGGAAGACAGAAATGGTGAAGAAGTTTAACTCTGACAGCGGTAATGGTGACGATGATGATGATGATGATGAGTTTCCGACCATCAGTCTCCAGTTTCTTCAGCTGATACCTTTGATCGCATTAAGAATTGATGGGCCACTGATATTAAGTGTTGGCTCTAAATGGACTCGATGGCAACGAAAATAAAACCAGAGCGGAGAATGTAATATCTGAAATAAGATGAATGTGGAGGAGGAAGAACATCGACAGGAAGCCAAACTGAAATCAATCAGAGGTCATCTGGAAACACAAGCGTACCGGAGAGGAAGACAAACAGCAGCCTGCCTGCCTTTTAACAATCGTCATCTTCTTCGTCTCTGTCTTCAGGATCACCACCGTCAAAATATTCATGTTCTTCATCACGACCTCCATCATCACCATCGCTATGATCGAAGTGATCATCGGCCTGAGGTGATCAATAACAATTTATTTTCAAATTTTTCTTAATTCATGAACGAAATTAAGAAAAAAATAAATTACAAAACAGGAAGAGAAAGATGTGAAAAAATAAAAGAGCGAAACGAAGTGACTGTAATCAGCCGTCATCTCATCTCTGTATAATGTTCATTATGACCTTCATGCTCGTCTTTATTATTGTCATCAGCGCTGCAGTTATGGCCGCCACTATAATCAGAATCATCATCATCATCATCATCATCATCATCATCATAATCTTCGCCGTCACCTGGTCTTCATCATCATCTTCACCAGCATCATCGCGGTCATTTCCATCAGCAGCGTTATCGTCGTGGTGACCTGCTCCTCCTCCTCCTCCCTCACCTCAGCACCATGGACAGTTACAGGTTGGTTTCAGAACCAAGGTGGATTCAGCACCACGGACAGCTCCACTGTGCTTTCTATCGCGGTGAGGAAACTTCAGCGTCCCCACATGGAGCAGAAGACAAGACTGTGTGTGTGTGTGTGTGTGTGTGTGTGTGGGAGGCCCTCATTCATCACTGTGTGTTTAAACGGGGAGCCACTCTGACTGCTGGCTAAGCAGGAGAGAAAATTAAAAACATTCATTTACACACCAATCCACCCACACATACACACAGAGAGAGAGAGAGAGAGTGGTACTCTTTTAGTCACTCTCTCTTCATGCCAAACCAGGAGTCAATCAGCACTATCACCACAAACACACTAACACCAACATTAAGCAGCACGTCTGCAGTTTCCCGTCCGGCTCCAGTCGGCCCAGCTGCTGCTCCGATGACGCTTCCCCGAACAGCAGCTCTCAGCGGGTCAGGAAACATCTCATCGGCGGGCTCCTGCGGAGCAACAGTGCTGTTGGTGCTTCATAGTGGCAATAATCTGCATTAACAGCTGTCTGTGACCAGGCAAACACACACAGAGGCATCAGACTGTGTGTGTGTGTGTGCGTTCTGTTTGAAAAGCTGTGTTAGAGTTTAATTAGCCCTGGCTGAACCTGCAGAAATGTGATGACCAGTGATCTGATCTCACCTTGAATCCTCTGACAGACACGCAGGATAATTTCCACCTCATCAAAATACCGGCCATGAATATTATAATCTGTAAAAGTAATTTAAAGGTCATCGACCCCTCTCTGACACACGTTGAATGACTTAAGATGTACCTTTATCCCTTGCATGTATTAAGTGTTATAATGGTCTGTAAAAAGGAAACATTTTGCACCCGAGAGATAGCAGCTCTGAAAAAGTAGATATGATTCTGGACCTAATAGATTAACATTTAGCTCCTTAATGGGGGAACATTTCAAACCCAACAGGTAACATTTTGAACCCAGCCGAAAGACGCATCGTCACGCCGTCTCTGCTCATCTTCCAGGTCAGAGATCAAAGCCTCATTTAGCATTCGCAGTTTGTTTCCTTTTAATAAATCAGCAACACCCCGCTTCTGTTGGACACACTCCAACTATGATTCACAGCTGTGCTTCTATGTTCTCTTAATAGACCCGTAGTAATAATAACAATCAGCTAAATTCGCAGCACAGTCTTCTCCTTTTCATCAGAGGAGGAATAAGAGATGATGCAGATGATGCAAGTAAACAGCTGGTGTCTTTAATAACGAGGCCAAAAATGTCCTGAATTCTACCATGATGTCTTTTGGTTAGCAACGTAACAGCGGCCCTGAGTTTGTCAAAAGAAGTCTGATGTTTGTTTGGAGTTTCAGGTCAAGTCAACTGTAACACGGAGCAAAGATCCAACATGGCTGCAACTAAACCACAAACTGGAGGCTTCAAACGGCAGCTTCGGAACCGACAGGTGACATCACGTCAGGTCGACAAATAAAATAATGACCTTTGAGTGGGAGTCACAGACCAAACTCCAGATTTAATTAAAAACCTTTCAGGGGAACAATGAACTTCCTGTTTCCATCGGCCAAAGAAGCGGCTGCTTGAAAGCCCGCCATCACATGTGTAAAAGGGGATCAGCTTCCTGCTTCTTCATTTCTACTTTCATCTTTTTTCCTTTTCAGTATTTTCTCTCTTTATATCAAACGTCCCTCCATCTTGTTTGTCCTCTTCTTTCCTCGTAGTTTATTTTCCTTCTGTCCTTTTCACTCTCTTCCTCTTCCATAAATCTTTTACTTCCTGTCTTGCCTGTTTCCTCTCTTCTCCTTTGTAATCCGCTGCTCTCTGTTTATCCATGTTTACACGAAGGTTGCCACTCAGCAACCATCTCTTCCTTTAAGTCCCCCTCTATCTGGACATCGTGTCTGTTTCCTCTCGAATAACTTAAAAGACAAGATCGATCTCAGAAAAAAGAAGAATCGTTGGCAAAAAAAATTAGAATCACGCAACGTGTAGAGGCGGGTTTCCAAAAAACAGGAAATCACAGAGATCACAGAGAAAAAAACACAAAATGATCACAGCAGGTGCACTAATACGTTTTTTTCTATTTATTCCATTATTTATTTCATACATTTTCGGGTTGGAGGAATTTTCGACTAAACTGAAATATGTCAATTTCCCATTTGGAAAGTAGGAGGCAATAAAAAAACAACACCGCCCACACACACACACACACACACACAGACACACACACAGTCCAGGACAAAACAAATAAAACCCAGCAAGTCATTAGATCCTTCTGTTTCTGCTGCCTCATAAAAAAATTCAGAAACTTTGATCTACAGCGTTTCAGGAATTTTAGGCCTTTATTGGCGGAACAGATATGATATACAGCCAAGGACCTTTGGACTCACTATAATCTTTACATTACTCTGCATGATAAACACTGGATGTTAAACCTATAAGGTCAACATATCGACTATAATCATAGCTGAAGGATGGATTTGCATTATTGGTGAAGTTTGTGAGGCGTTTCGTTAAGAAGTGGACCCAAAAGCAGACACAGAGACGAACCGGCGATAGTGAAAGAGGGTTTAATGAAAGAAATGGTTGGGGGGGGGGGTAGGTAACCGTCCAGGTGACCAGGGGGTGTAGCACGGGAGAAGTGGCAGAGGGTGCTGGCGTCTGCTGGACGATGCAGACGGTGAGGCACGGGGGTGGCACAGGCGAACACCGAGATCCAGAACTGGTGACGCACCCAGAGGGGGGAGGCAGTGGAGTGGAGCTCGGGAGATGGAGGGCAGGTAGGCTCTGTGACAGGTGTCTTGAGGCTGGTGGGGGTTCAGGGCTGAGCGGCTTGGTAGCAGGCGCTGGCACACGGGACAATAGATGGCTGCAGTCATAGGAGACAATCTGGCACAGGTCCTCTGCAGTTCACAGCTTAAGAGTACTCCTAGATTGGAGATGTGTTCCAGCTGAGTGGCAATCAGCTCCCCAAACCACCTGGTGATCCACGCCCAGCCTCTGCTGAAAAAGGACATGAGAAACACAGAGAATCCCCAACCACAACAGTTTGGGTCTCGAATAAGCACAGTCACGTGACACTGACATCAGTCATACAGACTGTTTTGTTGTCTTTATATTTTCTGCTCGGTCAACAATCCCGACAAAATGCCAACTTGTAAGGAACCTCTGCAGGAGATGAATAATTCTGCCAAAAATAGTTATAAACTGAAGAACAACCCTGATTTTGTTTTGGCACCACACGTGACAAACACAAGAAAATACACAAATCTGCGCAAACTGAAACTCTCCGATTAGGGATTGACTGAAACAACAAAATGAGAATCAGATCGTCTTCATCCTCAAACAAACCAGGCAGCTCTCTATAATGTGAAGCAGCTCACAACAAAAGGCCAGACAGGAAGGAGAGTTGGTGAATTTTGAATTTGTCGTTGGTTCCTGCCGGTGTTACACCCACAGTATTGTTCAGTCTGTAAAGATGGACTGAATCATCTGCTCTCAGATCAAACGCCTCTTCTCTTCTGATGCCTTCAAATTGGAGGTCATGACCCGAACTGGTGTCGTTTGCATCTGTGTGAGTGAGAAGCTTTTTTGTTGCTCTGAAATGTTGACACATTATTTAAAACTCCAATTAGCATCGTGTCCCACAGCTCTCAGCATTAACTCCGTCCTCGTTACTTCAGTCAGAGCCGTTTGTTTGCAGGAGCGGCTGCTCAGTTTCATTATTTTTCCGATTCCAGCCCCCCGACCCCCCCACCGGCAGATAGTACAGTTTTGTTTGTTGTTGTCGTGGCAGTGTGTTTCTGCATTGGAAGTTAATGACGAGGAGCTGCCATTATCCAACTTTAACTAACACCGACGCGTGGGATTGGCTGTTTTTCGGCTTCCTTTATTTCTCATGATTGACTGATTCAGATGAGGAGCTTATCTAAAAAATCAGTCGTGCTAACCGAAGCTTTTGTTCCTCAAAAAGGCCGCAAACACATCAAGAATTCCAGTCAAAGGGAAGCTGGACGTCCATTCCGTCTTATTTCTCCCCGTGGCTTTCTAATGAGTTGATGCGCTCTGCAGCTCGATGCGTCTCATCTTCAGACTTTTCCTGTGTGAGAAACGCACGTTCATCTCCTTCAAAGATGCAGCAAAACTGGAGGAAAAATGCACAATGAGCGGCTTTAACTTTAGCAGCCCGCTCTCTCTTTTGTCTGTCCCTCCTCACTTCCTGCCAGCAGACAAAAGAAGATCTCAAAGGCGGCTCAGTAATGGCGTGCTGCGAGGCAGAGGAGGACAAGCGGCGGGATATTTCTGAGTAAAAGCTGAGTACACTATCTTCTTAACAAGGAGCCATAATGGATGAGGCTGCGACCTGAAACGGACAGGTAATCAGTCTGTCATCCAGTCAATCAATCAACGCTCAGTGTGTGATTAGAGGCTGCTGCCTCCTCGTTGTGTTAATGTGATGAATGTTAAAAAGTCGGGCGTGTTCTTTCTCTGTTTTTTAACAGTTTCTTTGTCTTCCTCCTTCAGTTTTTTTTTTTTTTGCCTCTGTCTTTAGTTTGTCGTCTGTCTTTGTTCTGCGTTAAAGGTCCCATATCATCATAAATGAGAGCCTCTGGGCTTCTCTACGGATTAGTTCTACGATCTAAGGTCTCAGGTCACAGGAACTCTGGGGATGGGGTGGCAGCTGATTTACCCTCCTCCTAAATAAATAATACGGGAAGTCTAATTTGTCCATAACTTCTTTTCAAAATAAAGAAAATGTTCTGCCCGTGGAGTCGCTCACGTGTTGTGGCTCGTCCTTTGTCTGTTGTGCGATGCCAGATGTCAGTGATTAACACTGAGAGAGGAACTGACGGACAAAAACCATTAAAATCAGGCAGGATGTGATAAACCCAAATTTTCCTTGAGCCCTAACAGGTGTGTACGTTACACAATCAGGCAGCTGTACCTCTTTGGTTTACTAATGCGGCGCCGACCGTTGTCTCTGAGGAGTGCTTAAGAGAATAAAAGCTTTGAACCGGTTTCACTTTCAGAAATCAGTCTCTTTTGTGGAGGGGAGCGTTGTGACAGAGCGGATTATCAGCAGCAAACACCGCGGCCTCCACGGGAGCATCACAAACATTTCCATCTCCCATTTTCCTCTCATCTTCCTGCGTCTCACTGCTGTCATGGCTCTCAAAACAATCAGCTTCAATCATCCTTTTTTCCGTTTGTGTTGACAATTTTAACAAATTGTGCCCTTTTTGATGATTACCTAATTATTCCCTTTCATTTCTGTTGCATATCTAATTCAACAACTCCTTCATCTTTTCCTCTCCAGCTACGTTCGGCTCTGTTCTGCCTGTCAGCCCGACTCAGACATGGCGACACGTCTGATTTTTTATTGGCTGAACATGGATTTGGTTTGACATGCTTGTCTCTAAAGCCGTCTGTTTGTTGTTTTCTTTCAGCTCTTTAATTCGTGTCACCTTCCTGCTTCTTTGGCCAGCTTTCCAAGTGTCTCCCTTTCTCCTTAAGATTATTCAGAAGAAGTCTGAAGAAACCTGGAGCTCAACTTGTCATCTGCATGAATGCACAGATCCCACCTTAAATTCTGTGGCCGGGGAAAATTTACATGAGGACTTTGTCCAATTATTCTCTCCCTGGCAATATGAACAGTGTGAGCGTCACGCATGGTCAGGCCGGCGGTGTCAGACATTCCTCTCTCTCTCTGTCAGTTTACGGAGCTGCTTTACAGGCCAAACAGGTTTTCTGGCCTCCAAGGACGCCCACAATGGCAATGGCGCTGTCAGCTTCTGTCACACAGCAGAATGTGATATTCCAACTCGGTAACTGGAACCTATTCACCTGCTGAAATCATTAAAAAGTATACCGTTTAGCATGAGCCAAGATGTTGGTGCTGGTCTGGGATCTGTGCAGAGCAGTCAGGTTCCTCCACAACAAACCAGGAAAACTATTTCTTTCTGACCTTCTGACCTGTCGTATTGAAATACAAAAAATAAAAAAATAAAAAGAGGAAACACAAACTGTTGACACAAAATTAGAAGAACAGTTAAAATGTTTGTGTATCCGTATTTCAGCGGTCAGGCTAAAGTGCACGCTGATGTGTTTTATGTTAAAAATAGAAACGATTTTCAATCCGGATGCACCTGAGAATACGTATCACATGACTGTTCATGCAAACAGGAAGCAGATATCTGATATACGCAGGATCTCTGGATCTGGATTCTCTGGTGGGGGACGTCTTTCAGCTTCCAGGCTCATGTTCCCACTGGGGAAGTGGTTGTGTGTGTCGGCGGGGGAGGGGGGGGACTTTCCCAGTTACATTATAAGAAGATGAGAAGAAGCTTTTCAGTTAAAGGACAGTTTATTACAAACTCTTTTAGCTGTATTTTATTCAGAAATTGAGACCCGTGATGTCGAAGAATCACTAAAAGCCACAGCAGCCAGATAATCAGATAAAACTGGACTCCTCCGTCACTCTGAACACAGAACCTTTATCGTTTTTGTTTTTTTTTCTTTTTTCGGAGCAGTACTTTTACTTCGAGGCGAGTGTTGATGAGCAGGCAGCAGGAGTTAACCTTTTCCTGCAAACATGACTCTCCAGCAGCTTCGGGAACAAAAAGGCACGGTGATCTGCTCTGACTTAACAATAAGACCTGAAAGCACTGATGGAAAAATTTACCTTCAAATGGCTTTTGAGCTCAGCGGCCCACGCCGGCCCTGTGAGCGCTCCCCGAGGGATAGGAGGATGAGCCAGGCGGCGGACGGAATCGACGGAAGCAGCGGCCTGTCTGATCTACCTTTGTACCTCTGAGTCAGTGCTCAGCAGGTCCAAGTGGTCAGTGAGCAACTGTTGCCACAGGATCAGCAGAGGGGACTACACGGCGGCGGCGGCGGTCGACAGCAGTGTTCTTGTTGCTGTTGCCTCCTGACGGGGAAACACACGGTCCTGGTTTCTGCTCAGGAACACAAAGAGTCGGAGCTCCAGGATAATGAAGTCTGCAGTGTGAACTCGGGGAACGTTTGTTTGAGTAAACAGCTAATCTCTTTGGTAGGGAAACAATATTTAGTTGGAATTGAGTAGGTGGTATATTTTCCTACTTTTGCTCTTTTGCTGTTTTTCTTTTTCAGTATTTTTAAAGTCTTTGTTTTATAAAACATCTCCAGGTGGCTGAAGAAAGATCCTTTTTGTGGTAAACGTGTCCTCACGTTTAGGGAAACTGGAGCAGGTGGTTCACCTGAGACACTGACAATGAGCTTCATCCATCCATCTTCATCCTCTTATCCGAGGTCGGGTCACGGGGGTAGCAGCTTCAGCAGGGAGCCCCAGACTTTCTTTTCCCCGGCCACATCGACCAGCTCTGACTGGGGGATCCCGGGGCATTCCCAGGCCAGAGTGGACATATAATCTGCCAAGATGCCCGAACCACCTCAACTGGTTCCTCTCAATGCAAAGGAGCAGCTCTACTCTGAGCTCCTCACCCTATCTCTGAGGGAGAATCCAGCTACCCTTTCCCACTGCTCCGATTCTTCGGCTAATCTCATGCTCAAAGTTCCCCCCACTCATGAACAAGACCCTGAGGTACTTGAACTCCTTCACTTGGGGTAAAGACTCATTCCCAACCCGGTGTAGACAGTCCATCGGTTTCCTGCTGAGAACCATGGCCTCTGATTTGGAGGTGCTGATCCTCATCCCAGCTGCTTCACAGACTGATGGTGCCAACGACACCACATTGTCCCCCCCGACCTGCAACCCCTCTCCTCCCCGACTGCGCCTAGAAATCCTGTCCATGAAAATCACCAACAGGATTGGTGACATGGCGCAGCCTTGGTGGAGGCCAACTCTCACTTGGAATAAGTCCGACTTACTGCCGAATACCCGCACACAGCTCTCGTTTTGGGCGTACAGAGATTGGATGGTCCTTAAAAGTGACCCCTTCACCTCTTACTCCGTGAGCTCAGTTCAGAAAAAGAAGGAAACATCACTCCGTTCTTCGGCATTAAAAGGTGCAGGCTGTCAAACGGCATTCAGGGGCAACTCATGAGCCACGTAAAGAAAACTTAGTTTACTACCATTGAAAATGCAAATAATAGTGGACATTATTGTATCAACTCTTGAGTGAACTGGTTCAGTAATTCATGGTTTCCAGATGATGAACCCCCCTGATTTCACTGATCCTGACTTCAGGTCTTCAGGTGTCGAAAAAGCACAACATAAATCATAAATTCATCAACTTTGGTTTGCATGTGACACCTTGTTTCATTCTCAGGCACCCAGACACAGAGGAGAGACACACACCTGCAATCTTAAAGCATTATTATTGTTATTATCATGATATCCATATTAAAGCAGCACATGATGAAACTGCCCCCCTCTCGCTGGGTTCATGTCTGTGAACAGTCTGAGCTGGGAAGAAGGCGTTTTGTTTCCGAGGGAGGTGTTACTCCTGCGTGAGACTCTGCTGTTCATTTCTTTTAATGAAAGAATTAAATGAACCTTGCTGGCAGAGTAACAAGTGAACACGACTCTAAAATGACCACATTTCTCTGGCAGAGACTGTGGGCGCCGAAACAGGAAACAACCGCGAGCCTCCATTTGTAACAAATAACAACAACAACAACAACAACTAATATGCGTTATTGCCACTATTATTTCTGTATTGTGCAGTTGAAGCCTAACCGCTGACATAAGCATCCAATCATTATTTCTAATGAATCTCACCTTTTTTCTGTCAGCGATGTTCACATGAGCACCCATCCAATCATTTATCTTTTGTGTGGTTGGTAGAAAAAAAAATAAATAAAAAATTGAAAAGCCTCCTGGAGGTCATTATTTTCAGTTATTACAATATGAGGGATTATTGTCCTCCCGCAATTACCTTCCCTCCTCCAGAGGCTTTGTCAGTGGGAATGATTGGCCTCTAATATTAACCCAAATGCATTTAATCAGCCAGTGCAGGATCCTTGTGCCGTATAATCACACTTGCAATTAAAAATGTATTACCTCTCTCCCTGTTAGGCCGGACCGAGCTGCCGGAGCGCCGGTCAGCCTGGGCCAGCCTAATTAGCATTATTTTAGCGCAGAGCATCGCTGCATCCGTGCTGCTGCTGCCACCCAGCCAGCAGCCGGATCTTCTGCCGCTCGCGCTGTTTAGTCAAACATGCAAATGTACTGTACAGGCGGGAGAATGAGACAGAATGGAAGCGGGGCAGAGCCTCTCCCCGGGCTGCTGAATGGAGGTCAGGCGGTGTCACTTTGTGGAGTTAAATGAGGTGCTGAGCAGGAACAGCTGAGTCACGGAGAACAAAAAAAAAAAAACCTGCAGATGCTCAGACTTTGCTGCACTTGTTTTCACTTAGTTTCTGGAGTTTGGCAGAGAAGTGGAGCCGGGCAGAATCACCAGGCCGTCATGTCGAAGGCTCCACGATTCGCAGACCAGATTTATTTTATTGGTTGTGTTGACAGCAGCTCTCTGCATTTGGTTATTGTACCTACTGTAACTCCCGCTGCTTCCTCATTAGCCTGCATCTCTGCTCCCCGCTTGTCTTTTTTCCGCGGCATCACAGGCCTCGACACTTTGCAGTCCTAAGTAACAGTCTCCTCGCTCTCCTCGCTCCCCATTTACAAGTTCTTCTCTCGCCGGGTTAGTTCGTTATGATCTGGTTTATAAACTTTGGACGAAGTCTATTATTGTTTCTCCAACTTCTTTTAAATTCCAGGTGGACTCGCGCCTTGGTCTGATTTCTAATTTAATGGCAAATTAACCGACCGTCCCCGAGGGGACGCTGGGACGGCAGGAGGTGGCGAGGGGAGCGTCAGCACAGCAGACACACAAACACAAAAGTGGCACAGTGCTGAAAAAGCAAATAGAAACAGGAGGAAGAACTTGGATCTGACGTCATCCTTGGACACGCCTGCCTCTGAGAGCTGGAGGTGGATTTTTTTTTTACTTTGAAGGCTGCAGCAACGATAGAATAAATTATGTTCAGCTCCTGGTGCTGAGAGTTGTGTGTGTCACTGTGTGTAATTTGTGTCACGTCTGTCTGGAAGTCTTAATTGTGACCTGCCAGCAGACGGATGACGAAAATTAGCTTCCGGCTAATCTGGGTATAATCCATTATATAGTGACATTTATGTTTAATTTGTAAATACATTGGAAGGAAACAGACGTTTAAAGATTTAAATGTTTGGATGCAGAATGTAAAGAGCATTTCCTTTAGAGATGACGGACTCTCATTGGTGGAGGTTGGCGGTCAGGGGAAGGAGGCGTGGAGGAAAGTGCGAGGACATCTGGTGGACGGAGAGCGGAGGGACACGCTTAACTCACCTTCAGTCAGTCAATTAGAACTTTCTTTAAAAAAAAATCAATCCTCTGCTTTGTTTATGCGGGGATGATTGACGGAGGATTTGCAGCCGCCTCTCGTCATACAGAAGCCTCCTGTGTGGTCAAACTGCTCACTGTTAATCACAGCAATAAGATAAGCATAATTGGATATCTGACTTCCAGCTGAGGGTGAGTGCATGTACAGACAACATATTGATTTCCGCTGTCTTCATAATTAAAATAATTCAGCTTCACTAAAGAAAGACTGCAGCTCTTATTGGCTCACTGGTGTGATAATTATGGTGTGTGTTATGTTCTATAAGGACGGCGTTCCCGCCTCCGATATTCTCCCCCGCTGAACAAACAGCTCTCTCCGAATCACGCCATCAGTCTCTGCTGGGTGTGAAATGTGATGATGGCGACCTGCTGCTGGGATTTCTATTGGATCATGGTCATCGGCTTCCAGCAGCCGGCGGACGGCCGTCAGGAGAGGACGAATTCTTTGTCAGCTGAACTTTGATATTTTTGCCGATTGAACTTATGGAGTTCTGAGTCTCGAACTGTAAAAGAGGAAGTCAGACGATGGAGATTAAAATGTTTGAAACAATTAATAATAAAATGTCAATTCTGAAGTCTATGGGAAAATGTCCCTCCTCCCTTATATTGAAGTCTATGGGAAAATGTCCCTCCTCCTCCTTTATATTGAAGTCTATGGGAAAATGTCCCTCCTCCTCCCTTATATTGAAGTCTATGGGAAAATGTCCCTCCTCCTCCTTTATATTGAAGTCTATGGGAAAATGTCCTTCCTCCTCCCTTATATTGAAGTCTATGGGAAAATGTCCCTCCTCCTTTATACTGAAGTCTATGGGAAAATGTCCCTCCTCCTTTATACTGAAGTCTATGGGAAAATGTCCCTCCTCCTCCCTTATATTGAAGTCTATGGGAAAATGTCCCTCCTCCTCCCTTATATTGAAGTCTATGGGAAAATGTCCCTCCTACTTTATACTGAAGTCTATGGGAAAATGTCCCTCCTCCTCCCTTATATTGAAGTCTATGGGAAAATGTCCCTCCTCCTCCCTTATATTGAAGTCTATGGGAAAATGTCCCTCCTCCTCCTCAGTAAACGTTTTCCTGATGAGTTTATGGTCTCAGTCTCTAGTTTACAGTCTTCAACACAACATGATGTTCATTTTTTAAATGATGCTCCATTTAGAGGGAAACAGAGCAGGAAGGAGGGGAAGGGTTAGGGGGCGGGGCTACTTTGTGATTGACAGGCTGTACCACCCAATCAGGGTAGATTACAGAGCAGGTCCGAGCCACCTTCTCCTCCAAACATGGTTTCTTCTGGTTTAAACAAACAGAATGGTGACGGCCAAATCACTCAACATTTGCTTGTTTTGTTTTGCTCTGTTTTCTGGGTGGAGCCTCTGAGTTTCCCTTTCACGCTGCCGTCCTTTATGTGGGATTTGGATTCAGTTACCAGATGTAATTTGTTTTTACTTTGTACGTCACACTTCAGTGCGATCCAGCAGGGAACACTGTTTTGTCCCAACAAGCCCTCATCTTTCTTTGAGACGGCGGGATCTTCAGAGGGAACAAATGGAGCCTTTTCTCTCCAGCCTGGCTGCGTTTTCTCTGGTATTAATCTCCCGCTGTCCTCGTCACAGTCTGTGGTGTGTCTCTACTAACGAGCTCGTGTTAGCGAGGCCACTTGAGCAACATCTGATCGTACGTGGCAGAGTCTGCTTTTGTTTTTTACATTTTTTCTTTCCCTCCGTGAAGCAGAAAATGTGGGCTGCAGTGAGCCGAGAGCAGACGGCCATATCCTAATCAGTTGTGATAGTCTGATAATTAATGGGATTTGTTAATTGGGTCTGGCCTCCCCAGGGATGTTTCCTGTGAATATTCATGGAACGTGTCAGCTAACCTTCCTCCTCGCCATCACTTCTGCACCCTCAAACCCGCTGATTTAGTTTCCTGTCATTTTTTTTCATCCCTCCGCAACAAAATATGCCGCTGATTACCCAGGCAATCAGCACCTTCTAAATGTTTAACACTGCACTACACGGGCACATGATTCCCACAATGCTCCTCTCTGTCAGGAAGCCAGGCCGTCACCACTGTGCACGCTGGAGTCATAATAACGTTGGCGACATCCGCGCAAGACTCCACTCAGGTTTGTTTTCTCCTCAAACAAGGCGTCCCCTCCAGTTTCGTCTCGCCGGGCTGACAGGTGGAGAGACGCCATCTGAGAACTTCACACACACACACACAGAGACACACACAGACATTGTTAGCCTATTTGCTAACTCACTGTTATCGACAGTTACAAGTGTAGCTGAGACAAATACTGACACAGCGTTTACAGGAGAGTCCGTCAGTGTTAGGTGGCCTGGGACTGTGAGGCATTCAGGTGTCTCTTTGTTCTGCCTGCAGCCCACAGAGGGGATGCTGGGAAATGGGAGACTTCTTCTGAAACTCACCCACTGACCTGTTTTTAGGTTTTTATTTTTATTAAAACAACAACAACAACGTAGGAACATTAAAGAAACAACATGAACACAGAACTAAT
Source organism: Remorina albescens (assembly GCA_034769265.1). NCBI lineage: Eukaryota > Metazoa > Chordata > Actinopteri > Carangiformes > Echeneidae > Remorina > Remorina albescens. Next base: position 3,506,014 of record CM068475.1, on the reverse strand, counting down.
ACGATAACTCAGTTCCTCTGAACATCATCATCATCATCATCTCAACAGGAAAACTCAAATTTATATATGGAAACAGCTGGGAGGTCATTAATCCTACAGTTCTTCTGTGAGTAAAGTTAATGCCGAACAATAAATCAAAGAACCCGTAGCAGTTATGAAGATGTGAATCTCTGACTTTGCTGAAATTTAAGGAATTATGAAAGAAGTCAAATTAAATGCATGCATAACTTATTTATATTAAAGGCCTGATTATATATTTTTGGACATTCGTCTTATCTTTGATGATCAAGGATCAAGGATTTGATGATTAGTGAAGTATAAACTGATTGTTTAACTGTTAAACTTTGTGAAATTGAATAAGATCAGGAAGGAGATAAAACCACAAGGTGACAGTGAGGACAGAATTTAAACTTTCTGCATGAAGAATGCAAAAAAATAAAATATTGGAATTGAATCATGCAAATGACACGTGCAAGGAAAATATACAAAATTATAAAATAAATATATGTTTGTTTTGCTTCTTGTGAGTTCACGTCGTCTTTCTGAGCAAACAAAAGCTTTTAATCCTCGTCTTTATATTCCAGAAAAAAAATTGCAGTGAAATGATCCTTTAATGGTTTGAGTTGTTCTCCTCTCTTCATCCTCCTCCTCCTCCTCTTCTGGGACACAGCTGACTTGTCCTTGGAAACATGGAAACACGGAACCCCCCCCCTTCCCTTCCTGTGCCCTTGCTGGCGTTGACTCGGTGCTGATGTCCTGACCGCGTTGTTCTGTCCCAGACTCTATATCAGTCCACTCTGTTTCTAAAAGCGTCTTCAGCTCACGCTGTGGGGGGGTGTTCCTGGTTGCCCCCGCCCCTCCCACTGCCCCAGCACAGCTGCTGTTTGGTTGGGGGGAGCAGAGGATGGGCTCCTCAGTGCCCCGCCCTGCAGGAGCTGATGGATCACCTGTCGGGGGGAGACTTGCTGTGTTCGGGATGGGGACACTCGATGCCCCGCTGCTGCTGATGAGGACGAAGGTTCATCCTGTCCTGGACGACCTGCCACTTGGAGGGATATAAAGTGAGTGTGTGTGTGTGTGTGTGTGTGTGGGGGGGGGGGGGGGGGCTGTTAATTATTTTCTTCTTCTACAGATAAAAGAAAGTGGTTGTATTGAATCCGCTCTGTATTGAACTCAATTGTTTCCGATAAATCACCTCAGTGAGTCACACTGTTGCTTAGTCCTCTCTCATCCTCATGAAAACACACTGTCGTTTATTTTAACACACACAGACACACACACACACCATCCAGCTGCCCTAAACACTAACTATAGCACAAAATGTGGATTAATCCACCAGTGAAAACATTCCAGTCCATTTCTTGCTGTTTGGTTGAGCTTATTTTAAACATGAAACTATATTTTTCTGTTATATATTTCTAATTAGAGACTAAACAAACACACTATGAAGGGCTGTTTAGGGCTCAGCATGTTATCCATGAACATGTCGACACAGTCAACATCTTGGCAGGTACAAAACGAACACCAGGCTCCGAGGTTTTGGTCACCTAGAGCTAATTTTTTCATTCATGACATCTTCAGCTGGGAAAAAAAATTGAACTTATCGCTCTAAATATGCAGGATGTCAATCCCATGGATTAAATGCTCCGGCATCCGCATACTTCTGTCAGTTTTGTGTTAATGAAGTGGACCTGTTAAACTATCTCAGTGTGATCCTTATAAATGAAGGTAAAGTAAAATGATTTATTTTCATTTATTTTATTTTCACAGTAGTTTTTAAGTCACATTCGTCGCTGATGAGTTCAGCATGCAGCGGCACCAGAAGTGTTTTCTCATATTAACGCTACACGCTGAGTGATTTAGAACATTAAAGGCAGGAAGCAAAAACACAAGACCGAAACGGAATCATTGTCGTCTCACCGCGGCGTTGTGAGTCAACGAGGAGTCATGGTGTGAGGAGGGGAAGGAAGGAAGTGAAGGAATCATCTTCAGAGAAAGTCAGTGTGTGAAATAATCATGTCAGAAACAGCAGCAGGAAGAAGAGGAGGAAAGTCATTTCTTATGTCACACTCTGAGTTATTTGATCCATCAACAAAACATTTATGGACTCTTTTCAAGCAGCAGTCGATTTGGAAGAATGACCTTTGACCCTTGTTCACCTGTGAAGCATCATGTTGGTGTTGTTTCATTTGTGTGTGTTGCATTTCAAATCTAAAAGATAACATCTAATATTAACAATAAACTGTTTTGTATTCCTGCTGTTTGCTTCAGAGTTTGTTCACACAGACTTTTATCAGAGCCATAAATCACATTACACAAAAACACTTTCATAAAATAGTTTTTTCAAAATAGTTTTTCCGTCATTTTTATCCATTTTATTAAAAAAAAAAAAAAAATGAAACCAAATTGTTGTAAAGTCTATTGTGTGTTGACTTGAAACATTTTTCATATTTTACAAACATCTTAATGATGCATATTTTAGGTATTCATCTTAGCAGATGCTTTGTGACTATACTTGACTCCCTTTAACATATTTAATTACACATGGTCATGTTTTCGCTTTTCCAGGGCAGCTCATATTCAGGCAGAATTATGTACAGACATAACAAATAAAAAATAAAAAAGGTAAGGAAATGTAATAGCAATGTGACCAGAATAACAAAGCAAATTAAACTGCAGTGACTACAATAGCTTCACTTTAGCACAGATTGCTGTAATAGATTTATATTTGGTGTAAATGTAAGTAATTCACAATGTGAGATTTGCACCTACTAAAGAACATGTGATGTAAAAGTATTTTTTTTTCTTTTATGTATAAACCAGAATCTGACTCACAAAGTGACTCATTGAGAATTAAAGCAGCATTTCAACAGGAGACACAAACATAAATACACAACACAGAAAGACAATCATTGTTCAATTACAAATTCTAAGAGTGACTGAAGAAATAGAAAAAATGAACTCTTCCCCTTTAATCAGTCGTCTCTTCGGAGCCAAAATCAGCTGCAAAGATGAAAATTCAGGGAGTGGGAGAGGGGGAGGTAATGAGGTGAGGAGGTGAGAAGCTGTGAGGTCCAGCACCTTCATGCTATGGAGGGCGGGGTTGAGATCGGTTTCAGTCAAGGCTCAGCTCTCCACATGTTTAATAGATATGATGAAGGATCCATCCGGACTGATAATTTGCGGAGACACACAACTACTCGCATTTTTTTTTTTCCACTTTCATCATCTACATCTTATTTCTTTTCTTCCCAAATCGACGACTCTCACAGTATGAAGTCACTTTCTGTGTTTTTTATTTCGCACCACATTGTGCCTGAAGCCATTCTGTGTAGACTCTGAAGCTGCTGACACCGTGAAGACGCCGACTACGAACTCTGAGCTAAAATCCAAATCTCAAACAGCAGCAAGTTAATAACTGTGGAGGTGATGTCACAGGTGTCCGCAAACTTCTGGCCACACAGGATGTTTCTACATGTCTGTCAACCTTTGGAGTCATGTTGATGAACGCTCGGCCAGTTTTGGTGTGTAATCCCATCACGTGGTGCGTGGACGTTAATCTGAATATGGACTCTGTTTGCAGGAAGAAATGTGTCTCTGGTTTCATGAGACCCAACGTGGCTGCCGAAGCGCCGCCGTCTCCTGGAGTTCATTCTGCACTGTGACAAAAGACTCCGCATATTTGATGCGAAGCTGCATCTTCGCGCTGACAGACCTGACATGACAGTAAAATGAGACTTTCCCGGGCCTCATCAGCCCTGCAGAGGTTTGAATAAAACAAAACGGCAGCCTTGAAACAAACAGGATAATTATGGCCTCGGGTGCCGAGCGCCTGTCTGTCTTCCTGTTGCTTTTATTCCACAAACACTGAACCGGAAAGAGTTGCCTCTCGTCGCCTCCGAGCCGCTCTGCGTGGCAGATATTAAGACTCTGACAGATAAAAATGAACGCTGACCCCCCCCCCCCCCCCCCCCCACACACACACAACCAGCCCGCACGCTTACAAAAGTGAGACTACAGAAAATTGTGGGTTATGTAACTGCCTGAAAACATCAAGCAAAGTGAAGGCGGGTGAAAAGGTGGAGGCAGAGCTCCATTGTAACCAGGACTGTTGTCTGGTTTTTACAGTTTCCATACATTATGTTTTGCTGATGGTGCACGTTTCTGCGCTTTCACAGGAAATGAATCGCTTATACGGATCATGAAACGTTACGGGGGAAGTCTTCACAAATAACAAGGACATTTTCTTTTAAATTCACAAGACACATTCCTTAAAAGGAGGATAAACAACAGAATCAGTTTTCCGGCAATCAAATATTTGCTCATCTCATGTCATCCTGAAGTTGACCTTTGACCTCTTCATATCGTCCTGAAATTGTGTCATAATATAATAAAAGTTCATCTTTCAGCACCAGTGAACGTTTGCGACAAAGCTGAAGAAATGTCTTCAGGAAATGACAGACAGATGGACGTCCGCCGGCAGCTCTGAGGGTCAGATAATTGTCTTTCATCGAACTCCTCAGAACAAGCTTTGTTAAAGATGACAGCGTTTAACAAAGTGTGCTGTGCTTGTAGTTGACTGTCATGCTTGAAACAACAATTATGTATTTTATGAACAAATAAATATTACCTGGAAACAAACATCAGAGGCATTAATCAGCTATCAGACACCTCCCTTCTGACCCACCATTGCTGCTGTAGTTTATCATACATTTCAGGACAGTTAATGTGCATCATGGAGGATGTTTAAACCGAAACAAGCAGACAGGAAACATCGAGTGTGACAATTAGCTGCAACTGTTAGCAGCTTGCTAACTTCGAATTTCTTCCAGATTTCATCGCACACTTTTTGAATAGTTTATTTTACCGTGCACCAGAGAAGCCCAGAGAGCTTTGAGCGAGAAGGCAGCTGATGAATTAAAGAGGAACTTCCTCCCTTTGAACATGAACACGGACAGCAGTTTACATCGTATTTGCTTGCACTTAGTGCCTGAATGAATCATTCACTCATATAATTTACTGACTGGCACCTTTAAATGATGAATGACCAGCACGGAGCCTTTGGCAACAGTCGAATTCCTCAGAGGGGGAACAAGAAACATGGAAGCTGGAAAATAAGAAAAGCGTGCTGCCATAAATAAAACAGCAGTAATCACATATTGTTGTCACAAATCCCAGAACAAAGACGGGCGTCCATCTTCTATAGAGCCCAGCGGAAAAACCACAGTCACCCAGTGAGAAACAGCCATATGCCTCAGACACACCTTGGCAGTTCCTGTAATTATGTTTTATCCTCTAACTGTATTCTAATGATGGATACAGTTGTTCATTATTTTTGTTCACCAAAATTATTTGCTTTTGAAAGGTATACGAGCAGTGAAACGGACAGGAGGCTTTTTAGGGAATCCCCCTTTTTCCTTTGAAGCAAGTGACCCCTCCCCCCTCGTAGAAACAAGTCACCATGAAAACAGAGTTTGTTCCCAGTCAGAAAATAGCGGCACTGAGTTTTACACAGCTTGTGGATCTACTGGACTAACTGGTCAGTAATCCGGGGCAGCTGGACTTTGCTGTGGATCTTTGAAGACTTTTAACTTCTTGTTCTTCTCATTCAAGATGCTTCACCCGCACATTGGAGCCACCTGGTTCGTTAGAGCTCCTGTTTGTTATGATCAGCCGAGTCTTTAAATCCACCTGAGCTCAGGTGTGAATAAATGTGAGGAGGAGTGTGGATGGGAAGTTCGCTGACTCCTATTTTACACCAAACTGCTGAAGTTGACGCTTCTCATGAGCACAGCCAACAAGAGGTCACCTACACAATAAATGAGCCACATGTAGATCACCTTTGGAGTCAAACACTGTTTGTAATCTTCTCTGGTGGTTTTTTTTTCTCTTTGCCAGCTACAAGAAGGGAGCTTGACGTGTTCCCTCCAGGATGAAGAATAAACATATCAGACAGTTTGTTCAGCCCGGGCCTCACGGCTGCGAACTTGTTTTGACCTTTCTCTGTTCTTTCCTGAGCTGTCGTATTCACGCTGCTCTCCGCCGAGATGCTGCTTGCTTTGCACATTTCTGGCGAGGAGTACTTCGTCTCAGTCAAACCTGTCAGGGTGACAAAAGAGCAAAAACTGAAGCTTTTCCTTCTATGTTCTACGGCCTATTTATTATCCATCACTGCTGCTGTTTTGCTCTGCAGCGGCACGGCAGGCGCTGACCTCGTCCTCTGAACCAAACCCGGGAACCCCGGCTCTGACGACGGCGACACTGAGCCTCCCAGAATACCTTGCAATTTATGGGTGACAGAAAAACCGAAGACATCTATTCATGAAACAGTCGCAAATAAAACATGGCTGAGTTGTGGGGGATGGGTGGGTGGATTGGACCAGGGATTATTTCTGCAGATGGAAGGAGCCTGTCATACACTAACTGGGCTAATGTTGATGACACCGTTTGGCATCTGCCTCCTGCATCTCCATACCACACCGCATTTTCTCACCCCCTTTCTTACTTTGAGATGTATTTCTTCCCGTATGACGAGTAAAATCATTGTAAAGCAGCTGGGAGATGGCTGTTTAATGTGCTCAGTAGCTTTGATCCCGGGGGAGATGCACCGCTGACGATTGCTATGTGCAAACTTCCAGCTGCAGCCGGCAGACTGATAATAAAACCGTGACAAAGTGAAGGATTAATGCACTGGGCTGTTTCTGTTTCCATTAAGCCTACCGTTTCCTCCGTAAATCACTCCCAGTCTTTGTTTTTTACCTGTTATGACAGAAACTGCCTCTTAAATGTGTGTCTTCTACTCCGCTGCTGTTCTTCACATTTGCTACGAGTGAACTTTGAGAAATTTTTTGTTTTCTACGTAAAATGATGAAGATGTCGTCTCTGGCTGTAGATCGTTAATTCCGGGGTTCTCAAACCAGCAGCGGAGTTAAGTTAAGGATTTATTTATTCGTTCGGGGTTTTTTATTGTTTTTCAGCATTTTAAATCTTAAAATCTTTATACTTCTTTAACAAGTCTTGACATTCATGAACAGGGAGCTCAAACTTTGGCTGCTGCTGCTGTTTTTTAGTGTAAAACGTCGGTTCATTATTATTTTTTAAGAAGCGTCTCACCTTATTTAGAAAACTGAACTAACACTGAATACTTTAACAAAAGTGAAAACTGAAGGGGGCTGACTGGAGACCAGGACTCTGGTGGCTCATTCTGTGTCTGAAAACATGTTGCTTTTGGGTTTTCCTAGTTACAGCCTAAATAATAAACCTAACCAGCTGAATAAATTGGGTCATTGGCTGGTTTGATTGCAGGTGGACGGGAATGACCCTTTCCCAATAAACTTTTAATTCCCACCCCCCCCCCGGCGGGAAAGCTTTTCATTTTGCTGGCAATTGTGTTTCTAATCTGTGTTTAGCATTACAGCCTGGTCTTATTAAAAGAGCCATTTGTACATTTCCCCTGTCCCTGAGTGGAGCAGGTGGTGGTGGTGGTGGAGTTTCAGCCGTCGTTGTCCGGATAACACAAACTAATACACCCTCACCTTCACTGTAGGGAAGTAATAACACCAGCTGGTCAACATGATAACTTAAATGTGACAAGTGTTTCTGCTGCAACCTGAGCAGCCTTAAGTCATTTTAATTAGCACCAGTTCATTTAGGTTATTTATTCTATATGCTGTCTATTCTTGTGTTCTTAACTAAATCTCTACCCGTGAATGCGTTAAGCAATTTTCAAACAGACAGCAGGCAATCACTTTTGATCGTCGTACCTGTGAGGAACAATACTTCATTCAACGAATAGCTCCAATATGGATGAATGTTAGTGAAGTTGAACCTTGAACTTCAGCAACGATGTTTGAGGGTGAATTTGCAACATTTACTCTTAAATCTGATAATGTTAATGTTTTAGATGATATACATATCATCTAAACGGATGTTTGATTTCTGGTTTTGGATAAATAAAAATAAACACCTGATATCTGACCCCAACGTATTTCCTCCAAAACTTTGACATGGAAGAGAGAATGGAAAGACACGTGGACAACAGGAGCTCAGTTCAGCTTTATGTCTATAGTTTATTTACTCATTATAAATATTCTTTGTGCACCTTAAAATCAGATACAACAGACCTCATTTATCTTCCTCTGCTCTTGTAGGATCTCACTGATATTTCTGGAGTGTGTCATTATAGATTGTAGCCATACTTGTGTGTAATTTGGTCCTGAAACTTTAACCCAGGTGGAGTCTTGTCTGCTGGTAATGATTCACAAACCAGATGGATTACTTTGAATCAACAGGCTCGATCTGAAGTTGGTGCCACTGCGACAATGAACCTCTTTCTTCACCGACGCCTTTATAGTCTGAGCTGAAAACAAACTTCAAAGATCCCTCGTTCTTGGATGAGTTCTCCGGGAAGGTCCCCGAGGTCAGCTGGCCGCCTCCATTTCACTCCATGCTCAGGGGGCCGCCGAGGCTGGCCGGGGGCCAACAGGAGGGAGAGCGAGGTGGTGGCCAGGCTGAGGACAAGAAGCTCATCCATAACACTAATTGGACAGAGCGGCAGCTGGAGGCCTCGGGGTAATCAAAGCATCAGAGCCACAATCACGCCTGGCTCGATTTTCTTTTTCTTTCTTTCTTTTTTTTTACAGCATCACATCAGCAGTGATGGAGGCGGCTGTCGGTGGCCAAACCCGAGCCCATAAAGGTGCTGAGACATCGACCGGCCCACCAGGTTGGTCTTCTCTTTACTGGGAACCAGCACCCCCCCGGGTGTAACGCTCAGATCAACAGGACCTTAAAGGAATAAAACTTTGCTAATATCTAAACTTGAGGACGTTAAGACGTTCAGTATTTAGCTCAGAATTTCTTTGCTGCTCAAACCTTCCAACAACTTAAAAGATTTATCTGACAGAATCTGGAAGTGTGAGTGAAGCACAAATCAGAATTTGGGTGAAGTTAATATTTATGTGCAGATCCCTGTTGGTGGTCTAACATGTAGTCTCTGATGTGGGAATTGTGAATCCACCCACTGAATGTAGTTGACCCCGTCATTGATCGGGGGGGGCAGCTGATGGTAAAAAGGACTCTGTTATTGTGGTGAAAACACACACAACATTGAAACAACAATTAAATCCCAACAATGTGTGTGTGTGTGTGTGTGTGTTTGCATGTGGGGAGAAGAACCCCTCAGGGCTTGTCAGCGGTCATGAGCCGCTGACCACCGAGACTCTGTTCGCTGTTAACTGAGGATGCTTTCTTTAGTTGTCTTTCGTTTGTGTTTTCATTGTAAAGACACTTATTTCTTATTTTTTTTGTAATGATGAAAAGGTTGAAGGGTCCGGCGCTGCTCGATGTCCACGTGAGGGAAAACAACACGGTGTTCATGGAGCAGCCTGTTGCAGCTGCCGGCTGTTCGTGCCTCTGCTTAGCACTGCGTTGTAAAGCAAGTGGAAATTCAATAAATGAAGTCAGACATGCAGCCCCGCTCTCTCTCCCCCTCCTGTTTGGCCCTTGCTCGGCCCTCTGCTGGGTGGTGAGGCTGGTATCGATCTTGAGGGCCTGATTCGTAATGGTCCGGCTTTAATTAGGATGGAAGTCATTTTTCATTTTAACTATCTACCAGGACGTTGACCTGCCTGTAAGCGGCTCTCAAACCCGACTGTGTCATTGTTTCATCCCGCCGCCTTCATTTGTTTTTATTAGCTTGTCCTGAATGATCTGCTCTCGTCATCTTTCGCCTCACGCGTCCTCCCATCAGACATTAGGATCTAACGGCCGCAGCACTTTCCAGTGTTTTCCTAATGTTCCTTCCAGCTCAGTCTGCAGCAGCATCTTTTTGTGCAGAGTTTCTGGCTCTGCAGCCGTCCAGCTGGACCTCCCCCTCCTTCGATAAAAAAAGAGATCCTGGACAGCCCGTCGGTCGGCCGCGGAGGTTGGCAGAGTGAAGTGGCTGGCTGTAGAATAGTCAAATCTGTTCCACATTACTCTCTGTCGCATTTCCTGTTTTCCTCTGCGTGTGTGGGAATCGGAGAGAGTGCAACATGCAGCGACGCCAACAACAGTCGTCGCCGCCGGCTATGCCTCACTAACGTCAAGCGCTAATGGAAAAACTGGCCTGTGACGCTGCAGCACACCAGCTCTGCAGCTGTTGGTCGAAACCTGCGTTCACATTAAATATACTGGCAGGATTCGGCAGCTCGAACACTTTTTATTCTTTGTGCCTCGTCAGCCTGTGAAAGCCGTACCCGTCCAGATTTTTATGTAAAAATCCAGCTGTCATCTCACCCTGAATGAGGAAGTACTTTGGCAGAATGTGTATGAGCAGCAGTTATTTCAGGAAACCAGGTGTTTCTGTTTTACTTTTCTTTTCCCCGCCGCCATCAGGAGCCCAGACTGTTGAATCCAGGCAGGCTGGCTCCATGTATTCATGCTGTTAACACCATATTCTGACCCTCCTCAGCAGGAATCCACGTTCATCAGACCCGCTTTCAAGTCTCCAGCCTTGGTCAGTCTGTGTTTGTCTGACAGGAAGTGAAACTTGTTGACGTCCATCTACTTCATGTGATACTTGAAATTTAACAGTTTCATAAACGGATTGTTGATTTTTCTTCTTCCTGCGTCAGGTGATTTCATATTTGTGTGTTTGTAAACAACAAGTGAAAGAGCCGTTTTTAATGATCTGATTCATAAACACTCTTCTGGTACCACCCTCAGGAAAAACTTTAACTTTTCAACATTTCATTGATCTGAAAATTTTATTTTCCAATATTTAATTAGGATTTTGTGGTTCTGTTAAAGGGGGTTTTTATAAGTTTTCCTCCCAGCTGGATGTGATTTCTTGCATTGATCATCTTCAGCTGCACCCATCATTGTCTTTATTGAGTGGTGAAGTCAATAAAGTGACAAAAGGAGCTGAACACCGGAGACAGCCGTTGGTAGATGAAGTACTGAAGTTTAATGCTGGTCGGTAAACTTGTGTTAATGCTAATATTAGCTGATGACAACATGGCAACTTTAGTTGATGAAAAGAGTAGAAGAGTTGATTTCCACCTCTGAAGGCCGTGAAGGAATAAAGTTTCCTGTTGAACTTAAAGTTTCTCTCAGACTGGTCAGTAAACAGGCGATGTTAGCTTTGTAGCAAATGAACACAGCTAAGCTGTCGTTAAGTTGTACTGTCGCTAATGTCAGCATTGTTACCTGTTTACTTACCAGTCTCAGCAAGAGAGGCTAATGCTAATGTTAGCTCTGTATGTGAGCCCACCCACGAGTTTGCATTGCACATTTCAGCAACAAGACAATTCAAAGTGCTTTACATGAAACATGAAACGCATCAGCAAAATATAAAAGCAGACGATGACAAATTCAAGAGATTCAAATGAAAAATAAAAAGGATAAAAAAAAAGAATTGGCCCCTTTAAGAAGCTGCTCTACAGCATCAGGCTGATAAATGATCATTGACAACATTTAGACTTGATCTTAGAGACGACAAGTTCGTCCCCGTGTTCAATGCTGAAGAGCAGCGTTGATTCGCACAGCGACTCAGGACTAATGTCACTTTTTTAGAGTTCAGCTTTTTGCTGCCAATTGAAACAACAAAAGAAGGAAAAAGTTTTGCTCAGCAAATCCTCCGGCTTCGCAGCCGCAGAGACAAATTCACACGCCGAGCTGATTTAAGAGGTGATTGTTTTGTTGTTTGTTTCGCTGCTCGCCTCAGATGAGAGTTTGACAGTAGCAGGATTTAGGAGAGTCCCAGAAGTGGTGTGAAAAGTCCTTGGCTTAATCTGATTTTAAGAGTAATGAGATTGTTTAATTACCAAAAGGAAAATCCCTAATCATTCCTCCACTCTTATCTTTTTCTTTATGTCAGATGTAACGTTGTGGATTTAAATTTGAGATCCACAAATGGCTTCGACTCAGTTAAGCTCAAAGAAAAGCAGCGTTCGCTGTTTATCAGAGACATGAAATGACTCTCAAGCATACAATTACAAACTGTATGACTTTATAGATTAATGTCTGTGACTGCGCTTGGTCAGGGAGACTCGAGAAGAAGCCATTAAACAGCTGTTTGTACAGAAGTGAATTAAAGTCAGAATTAAGTGAGGAGGCTCTGCTGCGTCTCTGAAGGGGTCTCTTCCCTTCATGTATCTCCCAGAGAACATCTCAGCACACTGAGCTGCTTCTGCGTACAAAATAAACACCACAGATACAAAACTATCTGAAGAAGCAAAGAAAAGCCTCCTCCGGCTTCGGACAAACTTCAGCAGTAAAACCTCACTGTAAAAGTCACAACACATCCAAACATTTTGCCAACTGGTTCCAATGCTGAATGGCTTTAAACCTGAAGATTTGGTGAGCGTTGCAGTTATATCACAAATCACAAATACGCCTGCTGCTCCCACATCTTCATGAATTCTATACAGCATCATCTCTCTGAACTTCATGCAGCATCATGTTCCTGCCTACACCTGTTTGAATATCCCCTCCTCCTGCTCTCTTTCTCTCCCTACTCTACCCAACTTTGTCCCCCCACCCCCATGCCTCCCTCTCTCTCTCTCTCTCTCCCTCTCTCAACCCAACCGGTCGAGGCAGATGGCCGCCCCCCCCAGCCTGGTTCTGCTCGAGGTTTCTGCCTCTTAAAGGAAGTTTTTCCTGCTCATCGGGGGATCTGTTGGGTCTCTTTAAATAATTTTATAAAGAGTTTGGTCTAGACCTGCTCTATATGTGCCTTGATGTAACTTTGTTATGATTTGGCGCTATACAAATAAATCTGATTTGATTTGAAATATTTTGGCTCAGGATAACTAAGAAAGGAAGTTTTCATGTCATCCCACGAACAGCAGGTCTATCGGAGTGACTCGATGATCTGCTGTGTGACAGTGGACAAACAGGACGTGACACCTGTAAGTGGCGCCGTGACGCGATATGATCGAAACTCTCAGGAAATCAAACCGGGGCCTCATGGAGAGTTCTGTCTAACTGTCAGGGAACAGCTTGACAGCTTCAAATTCCAGAGGTGCCAGTCTCTCCGACAAGTGAGCTGAACATGTCATCAACTTTTCAGAGGCCAGACACTTTTCCCTCCTGTTTTTTTTTTTTTTTTTGGTCTCCCCTCTCTGCTACGCTGCATTACAGTGACTCCAAACCCTCAGTGCATCTTTGTTCTCACAAAACCCGGCAGATGAAAAGTGCCATTTCATGCTCGAAAAGAAACTGCAAAATGCCAAGACACCAAAAGAAATCACTCTCATCATGCCACACGATACAACAAGCCGCAATCAAAGTTTCTGACTTATCCAGCAATTCAGATGCTGCCCTGGACATGTTTTCTTTTTCTTCCTCTTCCTTCTGCTGTTACAGTTCAAAAAATCTTCCTCGATGCCTCCTAGGGTCTGAAAGACACGTGTAACCAAGCGAAGAGAAACGTTAAAGCGACAGATTATCAGGCGCTGGAGTTCAGTTCTGGAGAAAAGCACTGATAACAAAATAAAAAAATAATAAAAACCCCACTGAACTCTTTTTTCTGAATTGTTATCCCGTCCCTCCAGGGCATGGGCCGATGCAGTAGAGAACACAAAGTGCATGCTGGGAGATGAGCGCTCTTACATGGTACGCATTATGAGCAGCAGATTGTTAAGTGTCAAGCTCCTGGTGAGCCGAGTTAAAAGGCGACAAAAAAAAAAAAAAAACAGCGTGAGATTCAAAATGGAGGAACAACGCCGTCACATCTGGATGCTCGCGCTCATCCGGCCCTGTATTTAACAAGGCCAGCGCATCTGCTGACATTTAAAGATAGAGAATTTATTTTAAAGCTGGTGTTGAGACAGATCATGTGTGGAGGTCTCACATGGCAGCTGGCACCACCAGGGGCAATTTACTTTAATTTATTCAGTTATGGTGTTTACAGTGGGAGAGAAAATAAAGTCCACACAGAGAGAGAGAGAGAGAGAGAGAGCGAGCGCAGATCTCAAAGTGTAAAGTAATTATACAGCATCAGAGACAGAGCTTCTCCAACACTGCATGGTCTCCATTAGACCACAGGGTCACAGAGGAAGCAAAGGTTCCATGGTGTAGTGGTCATCACGTCTGCTTTACACGCAGAAGGTCCTGGGTTCAATCCCCAGTGGAGCCATGAAACCACACAAACAAAGATAATATATTTATTAAAAACCACAGATCTCCTCTCCACCAACAATAGACAGGTGAGCATCACAAATAGAGCAGAGGAAGAAGGTGCTGTGGTCTTCTTTCAGGTCATGTGGATGGTCTAGATCAGAGGTCTCCAGCTCTGCAGGTTTTAGATGTTTCCTGCTCCAAGACACCTGATTAAAATGATCAGGTTGTCATCAGGCTCTGCTGAGGTCTGATAAGGAGCACAGGGTCAACAGGAACCTAAAGGTTCCATAGTGTAGTGGTCATCACGTCTGCTTTACACGCAGAAGGTCCTGGGTTCAATTCCCAGTGGAACCATGAAACTGGATACACAGGAATATCTCCTGAGCAACAGAGATAAGAAAAAGTTGTGTGCATTGTTGAGGGTTTTCTTTTGTGCAACTGTGACTTGGAGAAGATATGTCAGCACACTCAACTATAGGAAGCCCCTCACACCTTAAGGTTCCATAGTGTAGTGGTCATCACGTCTGCTTTACACACAGAAGGTCCTGGGTTCAATCCCCAGTGGAACCATGAAAGTAGAAAAATGAAGATAATATATATTTATACAAACCACAGTTCAGCTCTTCTTCATCACAGCTCTCCTTTCCATGAAATTGGATACTGAAAGAAGTTTTCTAACTGGACTTTTAGCATGTGAAACCTTTGTGAGATGTGGTCTTCTGATTCAGCTCCCTCCTGCTGGGATTCAGCACTGAGTGTGTTCACGTAAACTGAGATGACTAAAGGAGATTCTCTAATAAACTGTGGAGAGTTGAAGGAAAAGCGTCTTCATCCAGATGACGCTCTGCAAAGACAAGAAAGCAGCTCTGCTCAGGGATTAAAACATGGACGACCACTGGGATTCTTCTTCGTCATAATAATGAAGGTGAAAGTGAAGGTGCTGCGGTAGAAAAATTGTCATCATCAATCATCCTATTTTATCAGTAGCCATCTGGTTCCGTAGTGTAGTGGTCATCACGTCTGCTTTACACGCAGAAGGTCCTGGGTTCAATCCCCAGTGGAACCATGAAACTGGATGCACAAGAACATCTCTTGAGCAACAGAGATAAGACAAAGTTGTGTGCATTGTTGAGGGTATTTCTTTTTTTTTTTTTTTTTTGTGCAACTGTGACTTGGAGAAGATATGTGAGCACACTCAACTATAGGAAGCCCTCATACATTAAGGTTCCATAGTGTAGTGGTCATCACGTCTGCTTTACACGCAGAAGGTCCTGGGTTCAATTCCCAGTGGAGCCATGAAGTGCAACAACTTATGGGTTTCCATTTAGTAATTGTTGGTCTGTCCAGGGTGGACACCACCAACCCCAGCGTGACCCTGTATGGATAACCGTCGCACATAACATGTTTCCAGACATTATCTGTTTGGTGCCCAGCAGTTTGACTGACGGATTTCAGGCCAGACTTCAAAAAAGTTTTGTTGTAAGAACAAACACAGTCAGAGCGTTCTGAGAGTCTTTGTTGTGTGTGTGTGAGACAGAGGAAGATGAAAAGCAGATGTGTGTTTGTGTGTGCGTGAAGTCTTTCAAAGAGACTCCTGCTCGTCCTTCACCCTCTTTGTTTTGTTTTCTACATTCTCACCTGAAAACACAGAGCTCTCGGACTGATGCCGCCGCCGAGATTCATTTTAAACGTGCAGAAAAAGCAGGTGTGTGAACACACCGTGGCTCCGACTGCAGCTGAGGAATGGCTTCATTCTCCTGGCTCGGGGCTGTGGAAATGGCAGCTGCGTCGGGGTAAATCCTGGACTGGAAGACATAACGGCAGGCACGAAGGGGCCCGGCGCCTCGATGGGAGAGGTGCTCAGTGTTAATACCTTCATTTGTTTTTGGTGCAGGAGGGAAGGGCTCCAATAAAAGCAGCTTTCACCTGCAGCTGATGGCAGGAAGCTAATAAAACATTGGCCATTGTGATCTATCCGCCACATTAAAATGTCACTCCCTCATTGTGCGAGGCGCAGTCAGTGCAGGTCAGAGCCGCCACAGCAAATAACCCCCGTACAGTGTCAGCAGGAATTAACAGCCTGGCAAATAATCAGCAGCTTTATACGTGCTGTTCCACACACACAGAGACTGTTGGGCCTGTTTTCAGGCAGAGGGAAGACAGAAGGCTGTTTGTTGGAGGTAATTATTCTATTCAACCACCACTGCACAAAAACAGCCTGCTTTTCAACTGTACTCATCATTTCATTCTTTTAAACCTCCTGAAATTGGCTCCGCCTTCGTGATCCAATTTCATTTTATCTAAAAACATAGGAAAGAGCATCAGGCTGACTTTGGGGGCAAAGACGCAGATTAACCTGATTAATACCAACAAATGTTTCAGGATACTTCACTGACTTATTTTTAACGTGTTGGCGGATTGTTCAAAATTAATCAATTCAGCAGGATCGTTCTCTGCAGGTTTGCCGTTTGATCCATTATTAATGGAAAAATATCGATTAGCACAACTTGTACAATTTGCAAACTCTCATAAATGCAGACAAATAAAAAGGAGAAAGTTGAGTTTATGACATCGTGAATGTTCTCCTCGAAGACAGCAGGGATTATTAAACACACAGATATCGAGCCGCAGAGCTGAGCTTCTTCCTCCGAGTCCACTTCAGACATTTCGTGTTCGTTACCTTCTCAGCTCCCCTGTCAGGACTCCATTGAGCTCCTGGGCCGGCCTTCACTGCTGCTCAAAGAGCTTCTATGCAGGCTCTCCGTCAGACTTTTATGGCTCCGCGTTGGACTCGGGTTAATGATGACCGCCTCTAATTCCTCCTATAAACTATTTTTACAGCTGCTACTCCGCTCTCTGCTGACTGGTGCTCACATGAGTTAGCAGCTCGCTCACACACACGCAGTCATGTTAATTCCCTCCATAAAGTGTAAAGGAGTTTCTCATCAGTCCATAGAGGTGTTATACATCAGTTCTATGTACAGCTGCTCATGTCTGATGTTATCGAGCAGCAGATTTGTCTTCGGTGAAGAACTGAGGTTAGCAGGTTACAGCACAAAACACACTCACATTCTTTCTCGTGGTTCCTTTGTTATATAAAGTGTGATCATTTTACCTTCAAAATAAGACCCTGAAGGTCCCGCTGCAGACAACGACCTCCATCAGTTATTACGAAGCGATGTAGATGTATTACTTTTGCTGTACCTTTGGTCTCACCCGAGCCGGTTTCCAAACACTGAGAAGGTGTGAAAAAAGGGAGAGAAGCAGGTTTTACAGGAATTCTTTCCTCTTCGGCATCAGCTTTGTTTGTCTGCTGGATATTTGCCTCTCTTTGGGTCAGGAAGCGTGGAACGGATGAAAGGAGAAGATCTTTTGGTGTCCAGGTGATATTAATCAGGTAAACGGGGTGTGCAAAGGTGAAAACAGGAGCCAATCAGTGGTGAGAGAGGAAAGAAGTGAGGTAGGTGAAGAAATGAAAAGGAAAAAGGGAAAAAGGAAATGTTACCACAACCAGTCTTTATATCTGCGATCCAATTCAATGCCAACTTGAAGAAACCATGTTTGTAGGAGGAGTGAGGACGGGATCCGCCCCCCCACCTCCTGCTGTGAGATTCAAATGCTGACTTCACATTAAAATTCCACCAGTTACCAGTAAGATGCTGAAGCGGTGATTTATCCATCTTGTCACGAGCTGCTGGTTGAAAACAACGCAAAAAAGGTTAAACAAAATGTGGGGGGGGGGGGGGTTGTGCATCTCAACATCAGTGAAAATGAAGGAAACCTTAATGATTAAATAGCTGAATGAAAATGAAACAAACAGCCATCAGGTTCTTCCATTTATTTCGAGCTTCTTTCTTTTATTTAAAAAAAATCAAATAAGCCTTTTTCTTTTCTCTCTTTTTTTTTTTTTGCTGCATCGCTCACACAGTTTATCTGCTGCTGCTGAATGAACTGCTGTAAACTGCTGATTCCTCTTTGTTTCATTTTTCGTAAACACCTGCTGGTCTTTTTTTGTTTTTTCTTGTTGTTTTTCCCGCACGGCGCGGCAAGGAGCCATCACATCCTGAACAGACCCTATTATTTGGCTGTTTGTACCTGCACAGCAGACACCTGTCAGCCAGATTAATTACACCGCCGTAGATGCAAGAGTGGTGAAAAATGGAAAAAATAATTCCCGGTGTCCAGCAGATACTCCGGTCCAAGATATAAAAACTGGGAAGAAAAACCTAGTTTTCAAACTGGAGTCTGAGACCATAAACTCATCAGGAAAACGTTTACGGAAGAGGAGGATGGCCATTTTCCCATAGACTTCAATGCTATCTCACTTCACTGAAGTATATCTTTTATTTGAACTAATCACTTCTCTGAAGATCATGTTGTGTCATTATCATCTTGCAACCAGAACAAAAAATAATTAGCTTTAATCCTCTATCTAAACCGACAAAACCAGATCTCAACTTTTTAGCTTTAAAATTGGCAAAATAAAGAGAACATTTGAATAAAAAAGCACAACAGACGGAGTGATAATCGTTTTAAATATCAGAGAACACAAACTAACTATTTTGGGAATGATTTTCTTCGCCTCTCATCGTCCTCTAATATATTTGTAATTTAGTGCGTTTCAATATGTTTCAACCATCCCACAGGCACTCAGTGACAAACTTCTGAATCATTAAATTCAAACAAACGTCGGTACTGATGAATTATTCCTAATCGTGTTCAAATTATATGGATCATTAGCAGAGAGGTGTAAGTATCATGGTTTAGGAGTTTGATCGGTCTTGTCCAAATTGTCTGAAGCGTAAACAAAGAGAAGTGTTGCGACCGTCCTCAGTCTCCCTCCAGATGTGTCAGTGTGATGAAGCTGACTGGTTGTGTTGACACTTTGAAATTGGACATTATATGAAAATGAGACACGACTGTCGGTGACTTTAAGAAAAATGTCTTTACTTTCCAGATTGTTCTTATTTTATAATAAAAAAAGGGGCTGTCATTAAAACTGACAGGTAACGAACGCAAGCGTTTGTTTTGTGTTCGGCAAACGAGGTCTTAAGGATGCGAGAAACTGGTATCAACACTTTCTTTCTTTTTTTTTTTTGCAGGGTTTTCTACATTTCATGCAGGAAAGAAGAAGTTTCCTTCTCTGCGGCCGTTGTTCTTCCTTCAAAAATATCAACAGCAAACAGCTTTAGACGGATGCAAATCACCTCATTAACTCTCCAACCTAAATCCATTCTGCAGCAGGAAAGATGATAAAACATGTGGAAGACAAGAGAAAAGACAGGAAGAAGGGTGGAGGGGGGGGAACGAGAAGCAGGCCCGATAAAACATCTGCCAGATTCACCCATCTGCGCCAAGTCGAGCGAGTGAGCCCCGCTGTGAGAGAGGAGACAGAGAGAGAGAGAGAGAGAGAGAGAGAGATTAAAAGGTGGTGGGCGAAGAGAAAAGGGAGGAGGAGAAGATGGAGGCACGGTGCCCACAATGACCAACAAGTGCCAGGAATTGTTGTTGTGTTGTTATTTTTATTTGTATTTCTTTTTTTGTTTAGGGGGGTGTGCGAGTCACAATGAAGACGGGGGCCGGATTTAGGTATTGATACCCCCGATGCTCAGCTCTGTTGATCAGAAATGTGACGCCGCTCCTCCTCCACCTCACTTTAATTTCTCCAAAGAGCACAGCTCAGACAGAAGAAGAGAGAGACGGCTCCTGGGTCGGCAGAGGACAAGATGTCTGCCTGATTACTGCTGAAATGGATGAGATTATCCTCATGCTAAAAAGAGATTATTGCATTCTGGCTGCATGTGAAGACTACAGGCTGAGGTTTTAAAGTGGATACGGCAGACAAAGACATCAGTAGCTGCGGGGACGTTTAAGGTTCAAATCCCAATTTAAGATGACAAAATAGCAAACATCATGTCAGCCAAGCAGAATATGTGAACTATGTCAACCCCCCCATGTGTCTAATTCCACTCTCTGCTCACTCTCAGGGTGAAA
This sequence comes from Remorina albescens, assembly GCA_034769265.1. NCBI lineage: Eukaryota > Metazoa > Chordata > Actinopteri > Carangiformes > Echeneidae > Remorina > Remorina albescens. The sequence goes on along the minus strand of CM068475.1, from coordinate 3,485,914 downwards.
AACTGGAGTAGTGAGTGGTGACCCCATGTCGGGGGGCTCTGGGATGAATTCACTGAAACGTCATTATCACCTTTTAGTTGAAAGAATAAGAATAAAGATTTCTGTCCCCTAATATGATTTGCTACAAGAAAATGCCCTTCTGCGTTTTCCTGTAGACTTCATTTCATAGAATGCAGGTTTAAGGACTGGCTTCACTTTGAAGACATCCAAAAACCGGTTCCTGAGGAAAAGGGTGATCGGCTGCAGATAGAAAACTGAATCAACAGATATGAGCTTTTTGGCATCGTTGCGTCTTTCTCTTTTGTTTCCTTCCACAGCAGAAGCTGATTTTTCAGATTCTCTGAACCGGGAGCCAAATCAGGAAACACGCTGACTAAAGGAAAAAACCCCCTCACACAACCCACTTTTAAAAATTTTTGCAGCAACGTGTTGGACACATTTCTGTGAGCTCATAAAAACTGCGGTGGGCATTTTATATTAATCAGGAAAATGACCAACTCATTCACCGAATTAAATGAGACCTCATTTAAACGGAAAGAATCATTAGTTAGCGTGGAGGAATGATGGAGCAGTTATTGAATGTTTGAGCCTCAGCTGCCTGGAGGGAGAACAATGAGAAGATGGCCCCTATATACTATATATGTGTGTGGGGGGGGGGGGGCATACATCAACATACATGTGCAGAGTCGTGTCCAACAAAGCAGCTCATCCATGACGGTGCATCTGTGAGCAAAGCTCCGAGCGGCTAATCCTCCGCTGTGCTAAATCTTATTACCATCAACATTTAATTGGCTGCTTGTTTCCTTCGTCCTCCGCCGACACCTGAAGGATCCGACTTGGACTCACCGACACACCTGTTCCTGCTTCCGTTCTCTGTCCGATGAAGCTATTTTATCAGAAAATCTCCCAACGAGGCGGTGTGCGGATATGATAAAAGTTGAGTTTAGCCAAACCAGACCTTTTGGATGAATTTTCTCGGTTACCCTGCTTCCCGTCGGCCTGTTTGAGAGCTGACATTTTAACGCTCTTCCCAGCCAAACAACACGACAGAGAACAGCTTGAGCGGCGGGTTTTTGATCCCTTTCCAAGCAGCTCTACTGATGCAGTATTTCTGTGGTGCGAATACAAAGAGGATCAAGCGCTAGACAGAGTTTGGTGTGTGATGTCAGCATCAATCCAACAGCTAAACTTTAAAGGTGGGCCTATTATGCTAATTTCCAGCTCTATATTTTTTATCCCGGGACTCAAGTAAAGGAGCTTGAAAATTATTCCAGTTTTTTTTTTTTTTTTATTAAAAAAAACATCTCCCACTGCCTGTTAAGCTGCCCATCTGACTGAAACAGGCAATAATCACTCAGGCCTCCTTAAAAGCTCACCATCCTCCGATTGGCCGACATCTGACAACCTGCTGAGCGGCAGCATCCGGTATTTGGAGCAGAGCCTCATCCGTTAACAGATATGAAGACTCTGAAGGCAGAACGTAAAACAATAAAAGGATGTAGTCATCAATGAACATTATATAGATAAATATAACTCACTATCATCTGACCTGAGAGTGAACAACATGAACATCAAGCAGATCACAGCAGGTCGTCTCATTTCAGAAAATATTACCTGCTTGTTGTCTGCAATAAAAGAAAATGTAGGTTTCAAATAAAAAACAAGTGGTTGGAAATTAAAACCCCGACTGACGTTGAAAACGGCAGCAGACAACAAACTCTGTTTGGTCTGATTTGGTTCTTTGGTTCTATTTACTGAATCGCAAATTGAACATCTTCACGAGAACTTGAGTGACGCTCGGGAAACTGGACATAAAAATAATGCACCAAATTGTTTGTCAAAGACTGCCAAGATGGCGACGTCCACCTGTGGTTACAACAAACTGATGCTCCTGAGATTCAAAAATAGAACAATGGAACAGCAATGTAAGTCAAATTTTGTCAAAACAATCCGATTAGAAAATATTAAAGTAAAAGAAGACAACAGAAGTTACTGAAAGACTGATTCTGTCATTTCGGTGCCTTTTAAAAATTGTGGGAAGCTGCCAAAGACTTCTTTATCAACTCTAACACAACAGGCAGAGAAATCGGAGGCGAGTTGCTGTCCGATGTTTTTAAATCAGTCAGGTTGAGTTTCCTCCTTCCAGCGTTGGTGCTAAACTAGCTTATGACGCCGCTCCCGCCTGTGTTCTGTGGACGCGATACGATGACACAGACACAGAGCGGGGGAAGTGTTGCTTTAATGGAGGTAAAGGGAACAGATGGAGGAGCTGAACTTTTCCCAGAAAAACAAGAACGACTTTTTCCTCCCGGTGGTTTCGGAGTAAACACAATCAAGATGAAATCTGTCTGAGGTGAGCTCCGTTCTCAGAACAGCTCCTTCTTCCTCCTTTGCTTCGTGCCGCCGCCCCCCCCAAGTAATTAGACCGAGACAACGTAATAAATCAATACACAAGTGTTTGTCTTGAAGCTGAGCCTCTTGAGGAGCTTGGGAACATTAATGCGTTCAGCAGAGAAAGAGACATTACACTGTAATCAATCCTGCTACACAAATCAACTTATCCCTGCCCATCAGGCCTTTAGATAAATCCACTTCCTGTACATTAACGGGGGTCGGCCTCTGAGGTGGAAATGGCCAGCTGATATTTGGCACTTGACAGGAAGCACAGTATATTCCACATATTGAGTTTTGGATATCCAATAATGCAGCAAAAACTAGATTACAGCCGATCGGGTTCACACTGCACCTGCAGGGACTTCTGGGACGGCACCTGTGATCGTACCTGGTGGTTTGTCACAGCCACACGGGAGACTTAGTGGCCTTAATGCATCACAGTGACACACACATTTTAGTGATATTATTACCGGCACACTGATTTGATCCGGGAAAGGAATGAGAGAGCGTTTGGTGTCAGAGCTGTTTGCTTCGCTGATGGTTCAGAGGAAACGCGCTCCGGGAGCCGAGCTGGAGAAACTGGTTGAACTGGCGTCAGCCGGATAAAGGAAGTAAAAGCATGAGTTACACCTCCTTCACCAACAAATCAAGCTGCATGAAGTATCGTCCAGATCTTCCCACTCGGGAGCTACAGCTTCGGCATTTATGCTAAAATGTGTCATAATTCATATGTGGGATTGTTTTGTGAACAGATAATAATAATAATTATGATCTTTTATTCCACCACGACGCAGCAGTCCGGTCTACATTTAGGAAATGATCATCTATTATAGTGATTATCTGTTTCTGAGTGATGAAGAGGTCACATGAACGTCACGCCACTCTGCAAAATACAAATATTTATGCTATGATCATATGGCAGACCCGTGTTCTCAATTTTTCTCCTGAAAAAAGAATACTGAAAAAATTTTAGCAATTCAAATGGATGAACAAAAAAAAAAAAAATAGATTTGGTGATTTTCCTCTTGGATGAGCAGAATCACATTTCTGGCCTAAATTATTGTTTTGGTCTGCTGATGTTTGAAGTCGCAGTGAAAGTGTCGCGCGTTCATTCATTCATGTTTGTGTTTGTCTGTTTGTTGCATCATTAACTCTCCTTTTGTTGCCCTGCAATCACCTGATTCTCCTCACCTGAGCTTCCTCTTCCACAGCTGACCCTCATCATCCTCATCAGACCTCTTTCCTGGATCTGCCTGAGAGTTCTCTGGTTGAAGGTGCTTTTTTTTTAATCCTCTTCTCTCTCAGTTCTTTCAGCCTTTTAGTTTCCTCCTGGTTCATTTTTTTTTTACGTAAATATGTTGGGGGTTTTTTTGACACTTGATTTTGCATCTGAGTTCATGCTTTTGGGTTTAGCATCTTTTTTTGAGTCATCACAGAAAGACATGTTTGACATTTGATCTTTGTGAAAACTTATTTATTACATTCGCTTTTAAGAAATTAGAAATAATAATCAACAGATCATATAAATAAGTGACAAACTACAAGAAGCACTTATTCTTCAAATCAGTAAATTTCAAAATGATAAAAAAAAAATTAAAGTTTGAAGAAATTAAACTTGTTTTTTGGAAAAATCTGATTAATTGGTTCTAAATACTGAAGTAGATGAACTGCTGTTGCCATGGAGACCAGATCTCTTTACCCCCCCCCCACCCTCAGAGATGCTCACTGACTCGAACCACATCGTGTTGTGTTCACTGACAGCTGTTTCCACCACTTTGATCAGTCACATCTTTGTAGATGGGATTAAAGTGCCAGTGCGGAGGATTTAAAGAGGGAGTCGTTTGGTTTGTGTCAACTTGGCCTGAGAGTCTGCCCGTGTTCCTACGGCAGCCTGGAAGGGACACACCTCCGTGTTACCTTGAAGGCCTTTGTGGATTCTCCACCAGGCTTGTAGGAGGGGAGGGGTGTTCAGTTATTCTCACCACACACTGGCCCTTTAAAAACACCGACATGGCCGACTACCAAGCTGCTTAGAACCGCGGATCAAAGGTCGATGACGGCTCATGACAGTTCACGTCCAAACAGTCATGTGACCTGCTGACTCTTTGCAGGTTCTAATTTATCCTTCAGCCATCTTGAGGATTAAAAACAAGTGAAAGAGCGTCATTGTTGTATCGAAGACTTGAAACTAGAGATTGAGACCATAACCTCTTCGGGAGTCCAGGTCCAAGTCTGCCAACCAGCTCGGACTGGATCAGCAGGGACCGGGTGGCTCCTGCTGAGGGTTTTAGATCAGTTTGATGTCTGGACTTGAACCTTTTTACTTATCAGACCAACACACTTTCCAACACATTACAGGAGCTGGACCGAGTCAACATTAGAGCAGAGAAGGAACAGGCCTTTTTTTTCTCCCTGGATGCCTCATTTAACTTCTTCGACTCTCTTGCTTGGGGGGGGTCACAGATCGGTGGTTTAAAGAGCTAACTGCCTCTTTTTACCGTCGCTTACCTTTTTTCCTCATCCAGCATCATTCATCGATCGCGCCACCTCCTTTCACCTCCGCACATCGATCCGCGTTCACAAAACATTTGATAAATGGACACTATTGTCGACGTGAAGCGATACAATATAATTTAATAATTTATTACCTTATTTTATAAGACAGGTTCAATTGATTTTAATTAATTCAGCAGGCTGTGAACAAGCATTATTAAGGACACACATTATGCTGACAGAGATTTATGCCATAAATGAAGTGGCAGTCCTCATTATGCGAATTTATAATCTATCACCTCTTTAAAATGCAATTATGTAGTATTAGACTAATGGCGGAATACAATTCAGAGCAGGCAGAGAAGAAAAGGTAATCATTCTGAGAGCAAAATCAAACGGATGGTGAATATGGTTAAAAAAAAAAAAAACAACAACTAACTGAAGTTTCCCGTTACACATAAGTATAACTTGGTAATTATATGTGTGTAATGAGTCGACATTCCTGCGTGTTTTGATTTTGCTTGGGGGAGGGGAAAGAAATTCACCTCCGCTCCATTTGTCTTCTCATTAGCTTTAAATCTCTGTTAGTACTGACTGACTTCATTTCATAATTACACACACACAGTCTGAGATCTGCTGCTGCAGGAAACTAACAACCAAAACTGTGTCATCTGTGAGTTTTTCTCCACTTAACTTCATCGTTCGGTTTTTCTTCTGAGGGAATTTATTATTAGTTTTCTTTTTTTTTATGACCTCTGACCCCTGGAAATTCTGCAGAAGTGATCCCGGAGCTTTCAGAAGGACAAAAAGGACCTCAACCAACGCTCATTACTCAGAAAAGCACAAAGAATCGAAGGGTTAAAAATACAGAAGTAACTGAGCCGCCTGCTGCGGCACTAACAAACAAACGTCAGACTGTTAGTCTGAAGAGTGAAGCCAAAGCTTTGATACAATCTGACTTCCTCCTTTACAACCAGGGCAGATGCCCCCTGTTGGTCATGACACAGAATGCAGGTTTAACATCTCGATGCCTTCTGCTCTCACGCCTCCTTTTTAGTGACATTTTTTTTTTTTTTTTTTAAATCTAAATTAAATCAGAAATGAATTTATGATGAAGAGAAATGAAAGAGCTGAGCAGCCTGGACACTCTCAGGTGTATTAATTTAAGTTCCAACAAAAGCTGGGAGGAAAATTGACCATAAAACAGAGTTTGGATTTGTGTGTTGTTATTAAAAAAATGTTGACTGTAGCAGTTTTAGCTGCAAACTGTTCATGAGGAATGATTTTGTTTCTCTCCGTCGTTGGAGCTTCAGCGGACTCACGATTGGTTTGTGGTCTCAGGTGGACTCCGGTGCAGCTGTCAGACCTGGGATCTGCCCACTCAGCCTGTCAGAGCTCGGTGACACACACACACACACACTGAACGCTGTGCAATTTGATCTAATGAGCCTCCCCTGCAGAGTGTGAGGAAAATCCAATGAACCACAGTGACCATGACACCGCTGCAGGCAGCCCTTCCTCTGCTGGGTGTGTGTGCATGCTGCAGCTGCCACCACAACATGACACTGTAACCTAGCGGATGTTCTGACACACACCTGTATGGGCTGTGTGTGTGTGTGTGTGTGTGTGTCCCTCACTCTCCCAGCATGCCTTTCAGCTGCTCTTTGATGTGAGCTTGCTGACACGAAGGAGCTTTCTGAAAGCGATCTCCTGGAGGGCGGAGGAGGGGGACGGAGGGGGGGTCAGACGCTTTGTGTACCAGCTCGAGCCTTCGCCGTGATGCAAGAGTTAAGATCTCAGGATTCAAACCTTCCCCTGAAATCTGAGGATTGACATCGTAGAGCTCACGGAGGGAGCACTTCAGCTGTCTGTCAGTGGACTCTGGACTCAAACGACCATCAGGGGGCGACTCCACTGTGTTAGCAACAAAACCAACCAAAACACAACGTTCATGTCCTGAAACGCCACGTCTCTACATCGGACGCTCCCATTGGCTCTGGTGTGTGATGTCACAACCCAAACACACGAGAGGCACTTTTCTTTGGTTATTCTGCTTTACACAGATTTTATGTAGAATATCAGGAAACATTCAGCGTGTGTTGGTAGTTTTTTCTCTGTAATGGGGGACAGTAGCTTATTTAGTGACACATAATTAGCTGAGGCTGAGCTGATTCTGAATATTTGGAGACTTAGCGTTAGTGTGTTTGTGTCCAGAGGAAATTTCAGTTTGACTTTAACAGGTTTAGTAAAACCAACACTGCTGATTCTGTTTTTGGTTTTTGCAAAAAAACATTTTCTGGCTGCAAAATGATGGAAAAAAAAAGAAAAACAAGTGAATACATTCACTGTGAATAAACACAATAATTAGTGTATTTTCTGTCCTGTTTATGTGTGTAGTCCCAATAAAACGGTTCATTAGCCCGGTTGTCGTATAGTTTTATAGGATCTCCTCAGTATGACGGACTATCAGTTTGAAAAAGTCACTTTTTCTTTCTTTTGTTTTTTTTTTACTGTCAATAATTGACAGATGATTCACCTCAGAAACAATAAACCATGTTTATCCTTTTTTTTTCAACACTTCAGAATCTGACATCCCAAACAGCTGTTCTGCTCCGAGGTCAGCTGTGCTGGACAGGTAGTGCCGTGATCTACTGGAGGACCCTGAACGCAGCCTGTATTCTTCAGGGGCCAATTAATGAAGTTTTATGAATCTGTAAATCAGACGTAAATACAAAGAAGAGAAGAAGGAGATAAAAGACGTTCAGTAAATTTTTACTCCCGTGTTTTATGGGACGCAGCATCTGTTGTGCGTTTACTTGTTTATTTTGTGTAATTCGAAGCAGGAAGAGGATGATTTGATGTAACAGAGACACAAATAGCGTCTGAATCCAGGGGGGGCACCTTTCGCAGGATGTGGTCTATGAAGACGAGCCTCCCCTCCCGTATAGACGTTCTGGCCTCTGAAGGACTTTGGCTTTAGTTCACACCGCCTAGTAACCGCCACGTGACCTTTTGGTTTTCAGTTTTCCCCTTAGCTGAAACTCAATAGTTACATTTAACACAGTTATTTTCATTACCGACACGCAATGAATCATGGGAAAGGATCCTCCGATGGATCTGCGTTTGGTCCCTTTAAACAAACTAAGGTCCCAACACTCTGAAGTCATAACCTCGACCTAAACCTCCATGTTAATCAAACTAAATCACATTATAACTAACCAGAAATGAACTTCAAAATAAAGGCAGGATATTGTAGCTTTCAGTCTGGCTGCTTGATCCCAGCCAGTTCAGGTTTCAGCCACCAAAATGAGCTCTTCACAGGGAGTTTATTACATTTTCCTCTCCTTTTTTTCATTTTAAATCCACATTTTTCATTAAATTTAGCTTTTATATTGAATCTAATGAGATTGCTGAAGCAGCCCTCCACCAGAGGTATTTTCTGTCCCTCACCTGATCTCAGTCCAGCATCTCAGCCTTCATAACATCTTGCAGACATCTGTGTTTGTCCAATAAGCCTTTTCCTCTCTGCTACACTCACATTTCTATAACAAAAAGAATCAGGTGAACGGCTGTTTTACAGTTTTCTCATTAAAATGGGAAAAGCTGACGAGGATCGTTACTGTCTACACTCCCCACATTCACATCTTTTGTTGTCTCCCTCAGAAACTTTCACCCACTTCCCGTTTGAGCCGACTAATATTCACTGAATGAAACAAATGATCATCCTTTATGTCCTGGAAGCGTCAGATTTAAATCCTGCCAAATTCAATCAGCTGAAACAACAAAGCACCAGGAGCTCCTAGATACAGAAAACTGAACTGCTCCATCAAAACATATCAAAACATCATTTATGACAGAGAGCATCCTTTAGGAGCACCCTGGTGGCCCAAAGGTTGCAGCGCTTTGACATCCTGTAACGACTTTTATAATGTCCGTCAGTGACTGAGGCAGATTTATGATGTTGTTTTGTTTGTCAACAAAAAGGAGAGTCCAGCTCCATCTGAGATACAAAAGACTACAAAAGACAGATTTTGTTTTCTGCTGATTACCCAAATTCCACCACTGCAGAATTATAGAAGTGGTCATATTCTTGGTGGATGATGGTAAAAGTGCCGTTCACCCCAAAATGCAAAATGACCTCAGTAAAATTTAATATGTGGGTAATAACTTGATCTCTTTAATAAACAACAAAGTGGAGCTGCTTTTTAATTGGACAGCAACAAATCCCCGGATAAGCTTCTAAATTCAGTACAAACAGCAACCAAAACAAACATGCAGAATAGTTCATCTGCTTCATAATCTGGTCCTCCATGAAAATGCAGACAATCAGGAGGTTTACTGTTCTTTTACCAAGATAGTAAAGTAAAGTTAAAAACAAAAAGATTTCCTGGATCACCACCAAGCATGAATCACGTGTTTGTTGGCCAATGGCCCAACTTTCCACCAAAATTAACTGACATCTGGTAAGTTACTAATAAACCGACAGACAGACCAGAACAGAGCAGAAGACTAAAACCTTCACGTCCACAGTGACACGACAGATGTGTCTTTAAAACCGGATTTAAATGAGTTAGATCTCAAACCAAAGTATGATGAGTCCGGATGAGAGCTCCGAGGTCACCCTGAGTCATCCAACCAGGATCAGAGCCAGAAGGATTTGTAACTCCGGCAACCAAATTTGATGATAACAATTTCATTTCATTTCAAGCTGTTTTTAATAATTTATTTTTATCTTTGTTGTGGACGGTTTTGTTTTCCAGAAGAAGAATTATATCAACACAACAGAGCTTTCAGTAATTAACCAAAAAGTCAACCGTTGACTAATATAGAGTCTCCGAAAACTCCCAACCAAACATCTAAACAATTGATATTTGTGTAATCGAACACATGTTCATAATCTGGAGGTGAGTTTTGAGTTTGGGTCAGAATTTCTACTGTGGTTAGTGTTTGGTGTGCAATGCATTCTGGGATACTAAGTGAGGTCCACACAAGTCTTTTCCCGATATTTGATCTGTACTTGAACTGGACTGATGAGATTTCATTAGAGGAGAACTGTAAAGGCCACAAATAAAACCTGCAAGGTCCTGATCCTCAGGAGAACGGCTCCCTTCTCTGTTCATGTCCTTTTTAAAACATTTTTTGGGGGGATTTTCTGAAAATATAATAAACATGAATTTGTCTTAGTGCTCTGCTGCTCAATTAAAACAAAATTGTCCTCCCGCTAAAGTCATTTTCAGCCTTGTTTGCTTGACAGGCTTGGAGGAAAATAATAACCGCAGAACGATTTTCGATGAGAAGAATCGTATTTGTATTCAGGAATGTCTATGAAGGAAAAGAAAATATTTAAATTGCTCAAACAACACTTTTCCTTTTTTGCTCGGTTAACGAAGCCTGTGGAGACAAACAGCCGGTCGGAGCCGCATTACGTGGTCTACTTTCTGCTGTGAAAATCTGATGCAGCCGAGTGCAGGAAGTCCTTAACCACAGAATAAGAGCAAGGGGCAGAGCTGAGGCGAGCGGAGGTAGAAAAAATGTGCTGGCAGGCGTTAAACGGGCAGAGCGGCACGACGGGGGCTTTAAAAATGACAATACTTTATCCTTAAATTGTTTTGAGAGCCTCCTGCCAGCGGGGTCATGAATCAGCCTGTCCAGCGGCCCTGCTGGTGTTTCTGGGTATGGCTGCCAGGATGGCGGGGGGCTGTGACAGGTGAGCCATCCTTGCTGCTTGAGCGTCCCCCCCCCCCCACCTCTTCATCATTTAACATTTAATCGAAGCTGCCACCCGTCCCGACTCTCAGCTCCAGCTCTTTTCTTTCCCTTCATTCATCTCTCAGACGCAGAGCACAGGGAAGAAAAAGTCTTCCAGGAGCCCCCCCGACGGTCTGCGCTGATCAGGAGGCAGCAGGAGTATCAGTCTACCTGTCAAAACAGAGAGCGGGAAGCCCCATCCATCTGGAAAAAGGGGAGGGGGGCTGAGATAAACTTACAGTCAAAACAGGTAAATAAATTTTCAGCAAATTTAGCAGATTTTAACAGGAAGACGCATCCTGACGATGAAATTTCAGCCTTTTGGAGGGCGGGTTGCTTTAAAAAAGTATAATTTTAACCCTCTTCAACGTAAATTACACTTCACAGACCCGGCGCTCATAAATCTAATTATTTATTTAGAATTGCTTTAAATAATCATTTTTCGTTACCAGACAAAAGCTGTCAAAACAATTAAAGCAATATTTCTAAAATTTCGACAAAGTACAATTGAAGCTCGAAGGCGCAAAATCCTCCACTTTGAGATAGATGGACAAAAACATGATTTTCAAGCATTGATTTGAAAACTATGTCCCGCTACGTCACGTCCAGCGAGGCGTAAATGTGAAAAAGGTGTTTCCGTGACACTTTCTCAATACACTTCTATATCGACACGTCTGAAAGAGTAAAAGCTTTTTTGCAATATTGGAGAAGTTTTTATACATTTAGGTGTATATATCACCATTTTTTTATAGTGATATTTAGGATTTACACATTTCCAGGGGTCACGGAAACACATGTTATGACTCTTGTGATAGATTGAGCCATGAAAAGGATGCATCTGAAGGAGCCTTCGACTTTAGAGCGGGGGCGGGGGTTCCCCCGGCTGTGGGGGCAAAACACAACCAGACACCCCGACATGCCGACCACAGGTGGAACCGATAACATTAGCTGCTGCACTCCTCTGTGCTAATGTGCGACAAAGCCATCATTAATGTTATTTGCTGCACCTGCTTCTCTGGCTGGAAGCCAAAGGGTTTGAAAGGTCTGGAATATAAATGTGAATCTTCTGGGGTTGTGATGTTTCGTGGGGTGGGAGGAAACCAGGAGCACCCTGGTGTCATGAACAACAGCAGGAAGAGCAGAGCCGTTAGAGCGTCTGGGTGTCTTTTAACCATTTACCTTTGTGTGCGCTGTGGTGGAAAAAAAAAACAAACAAGTCTGACCTGACGTACAACATCCAGCGTCTCTCTCTGTTCTCTGTCTGACCTTTCGCCACAGATAACAAACAGGAAACAGTAGTTATGGATTTCAATCGCGGTCCCAGCCGGCGCACACAAGGCCAGGCAGATCGATACATCATACTAATAAGTAAAATCTGCAAGCTCCAATTATTGCTTGTCATGTTTACCTGCCCGAGTGAGTAATCGTCCAATTTAGTAAAAGCTCACCAAGGTGAGTGGAGCTGCCGGGAGCTCGTTATAAATCCTACCTTCTCACACTGAACCAACGAGTAATTAAGATCCCAAAACGTACATGTTAATAATGCTGAAAGCCCATTAGGCCTGCAGGGCCTGTGTGTGTGTCTGTGTGTGTTTTGCTGAGTTGTTTCCCAGAACGTCGTTAATATTTCCACCACTGGAGATCCAATAAACTACATCTCTCACTGGAGACTGGAAGCAGGAGCCATCTTTAAAAAAAAGTGTCACATTAAACAAGACTAAAGACCAAACTGTGTCCCAGTTACATATTTTACACTAACACTATAAAGTTCACACTGTGGACTCATGTTGACAGTGCTCATCCACAGCGTGGCAGCTTTACATATGTTATTTACAGGCTTAAGGCGCACTTTTTACTGTTAGGAATCCAAGTGGATTTAAGGTGGATTTTCTGAAAAAAAATTTTCGACTCAGAGCAAATCTCTGCACATGAGTAGATGTAGGACACTGAGCCTGAAGCCAGTCGCTCACGTCATCCAGGATCCATCAGTTGGTTCTTTACCGCCTGTTTCCTGAAGACGTGATGTGAGCCAAACATCTGGTTCACCCTGTGAGGAGCGGGAAATTTGTTCTGTAAATTAGTTTTTTTCCTGAAGACGGTTCAAGAGTATTGATGTTTTGGGTTCAAAGTCGGATTGAGTGTGTCATGTGTCATCGAGAAAAACGGACATCCATTAAAAAGTTCATCTGGGATCCAGCCGGGTGTTTTTCGGTGGATGATGTCGAAGATGAAAGTGGTGGTCAAGTGTAAATTCTGACCGGGCGTTGGAGCCGGAGGGAAGGTCAGCGGGGTCCTAAATATTCATCAAAAACTTGCGTCCATGTGAAGTAAATCATGAATCAGCGGTTGTCTGTCTGCAGGTTTGTTTTAAACTCAACTATGAGGCGAAGGCAGGTTCGACCTCTGGCGGGACATCAGCCCGTCGATGGAGGATCGATGTGCAGTGCTGGTGCCGGTGGAGATGTTGTGCACCGTTCGGTCCTGCAGGTCGACCCGGCTGACACGAGCTGAATGCTTGTTCACAACTAGCCGGGGGCTTGTTTTTGCTGAAAGCCGAACTGATCCAAGGTGTGTTTCACCTTCGCTGCTGCCGCTTCACGCACTATTGATATTCTGCCTCTGCCTCAGGTACGTGTGTGTGGTATGTACTATAGGTGTGTCCTCTGTGTGTAAGCAGATAGTTTGCCTGGAGGAGCTCTGCTGAAATTAATGACTCTGCCACAGATACTGAAGGACCCCCCCCCCCCCCGCTCCGTCTATTCCTCTTCCTCCTCCTCCTCTTCCCGGTGGGTTGGATGTCAGCGTCGTCTTGTGGAGTCACTGCCACGGCTCGGCCCGGGAGGAAGAGGGAGAGCACAGAGGGCATGACTAACGGCAAGTAGTTTCCATTCAGCGACGGTCTGGAGGACGATATCGAAAGTTGGCATGAGTATCTGTAAAAAAAAAAAAAAAACCTTCAGAGGTCTTTTATTTCCCGAACTCTTATGTTTTCTTCCTCTCGGCCGAATGCTGTTGTCAAAGGAAAGTGTCTCTGCTGCTGCTGACCTCTGACCTTCAGTTCATTCATCAACACGTTTATTTGGTTCATCCATTCATCCGTTCATCGGTATTCTGCTGCCTGTGAAGGCCACCGCGTGACCAAATATGACCCAGACGTGTTTCTGACTTGGAGACCAGTCAAGGCAAAGACCAGTGATTTTAATAAAACATGTAACAGTGAATGTGTTTTGTTTGTGTTTCGGTGGTTTTAGTTGTCCAAACTGATTTGGTTCAAAAACAAACTGTATAAAAACGGATCTTGAAAAAAAGGTTAAAAAAGTGGAGCCTCCAGGAGAAGGAGGAGAAGTGAGTGGTGTGACTCAGCTCCAGTACAGTTTGGTCGGGGGGGGGGGTGACTTGGTTAGAAGGGGGCGGGGTCTTCTCCGCCTGTTGTGATTGACAGGCGGTGAGATCGAGAGCGGGTAGCGAGCCGGATAGATTCTCCAGATTCCTTAAATTGGCAATTAGCTTTAATGAGAGCTTTAATTTTAATGAGAAGCTCACAGATCTCTGAGTTCATTTGGTTCATTTCGTGCGTGACCCCCCCTCCCCCGCCATCTCACACGTCCCTCCCAACGAAACCCCCCCCCCAACCATAACAGGAAGGCCTGTCTGTTCCAGTCGGACAGATTGAAGAGCTGAAGACTGTTGGCTGAACTCTCCAACAGTTCGCTGACCTTCCACCCAATCAAAGCTGATTTGTTTCACACAAACCGCCACCATCGCCAACCACCCCGCCCCCCCAGCGGCTACCTCCTCTTTCTTCAATTTCTTTTATTTATTATATTTTTTTCTGCCCTGGGATGTCAATCCATCTTATTCTAATGAAGCTCTGATTTGGCCGCGCTCAGAAGCATCCGAGCCGTAACGATTTGCAGCCCACAGCCTCGGCCTCAATTAGATTATCTGTGGATGGAGGAAGGGCTGCGGGGGGGGGGGGGGGGGATAAAGAACATGATTGGCCCGATGGTGGATGTTTGATATAAATTGTGTTAATGGTTTTAATCCGTCGGAGGGGCCGTGTGGGCCGTGTGGACTCTGTGGAGCAGAAACCTGGGCCTCGTTAATGTGGATCTGGATCTGGACTGTGGAGGACTTGATGTCCTGGAGCCGGTCTCCTCCTTATGCCTGTGGACTCAGCTGGAAAAGCTGCCTTCATTACCGAAGGAGTGGTGAACCGGAGCTTGTACGTGCTGCACCGCAAACATTCTTTTAAATGAAAAGAGCAAACAGCACAACAAGCAGCACGGACTCAGTGAGACTCTCCTCACAGATCAGCATCTGCCGAGGAGTATTTGTAATTCTCCTGTTTTTGCAGATCGCCGTGATGTCACAATGAAGGTGGCATTCGAGCACCTTCATCAGTTCAAGGCGGACTGAGAGAAAAGGCTCACAAATGGGACAGACGGGGGGGGGCGTTAACACCAGAAAGAACCAATCTGACGTGTCAGGAGAAACTCAGAGTTCACGGCATCAGACGTTCAGGTCTGAAAACATCAGGTCAGTTACCACAAACATCCATTCAACCTCAAAAAATTTCATTTAAAAGAGTTTGAATTTTTATTTTCTGGAAAAACTTCTCAAAACTGAAGCAGCTGAGCTGAGTCAGAGAGATAAGACTCTTTAAGTAATAAATATTTCTCCTCTGTAGATATTCTCGAGCAGTAAAGAACAGTTTAATGTAAAGCCTGGGCATCCCAGCCCCCCAGTGGGGAAACTTCCCCCGTTCTTACAGCGGTAATTACAACACCACCATCAAAGGTTATCGCTTTTTACGCCCACACAAATGTAAAAGAAAAGAAAACAAAGAACTGTTAAAGTGGGGTTTATGGGAATAAAGCAGATCACACAGTTTTGTTCAAACTCCTCCGACATTACGGAGAAATTAACGGGATTTTTCTGCTGGTGAAGCAATAAAAGACTTAAAGCATCCGTCTGCTGATAATATACATTTTTCTCCTTCTCAATAAATCCAACGTGGAGCGCTAAACCAACACTGAATGTAGCCAGCTAACAAGCACAAGTCCTCTCCGGGGACCATCACCTTACCGTGGTGGAGAGGTTTGCGTGTCCCTGTGAACCTGGGAGCTATGTAGTCTGGAGCTTCGAGCTCCTGGTGGGGTCTCCCATGGCAAATAGGTCTCAAGTGAGTGGCCAGACAAAGAATGGTCCACAAAGACCCCATGAACAACAGAAGAGGGAACAAGAAGACCCTGCCCAGAGGTAGCCCGGGGCCCCCGTCTGGAGCCAGGCCCAGATGGGGAGCCCGTACACGAGCGCCTGGTGGTCGGGTCTGCCACGGGGCCCGACTGGGCCAAGCCCAAAGAAGCCACGTGGCTGATGCCCCCCCCTCGGTGGACCCACCGTCCGGAGGGAAGGCCAATAGGGTCGGGTGCGCTGCCAAATGGGTGGCGGTGGAAGCAGGGGCTCACGCCAGACCGGACCCAGGTGGCATAGACTGGCCCTGGGCACGTGGAACGTCACCTCACTGTGGGGGAAGTAGCCAGAGCTAGTGTGGGAGGTGGAGCGCTACCGGTTGGATCTGGTGGGGCTTGAGGCTCTGGAACCGTGCTCCTTGATAGGGGTTGGACTATTTTCTTCTCCGGAGTTGCCCAAGACATGACACGCCAGGCGGGCATGGGAATACTCACAAGCACCCGGCTGAGTGTCGCTGTGTTGGAGTTTACCCTGGATGAGAGGTTCACCTCCCTGCGCCTTAGGGTGGCAGGGGGAAAACTCTGACTGTTGTCTGTGGTTATGCCCCGAACTGCAGCTCAGAGTATTCGGCCTTCTTGGAGAACCTGAATGGGGTCCTGCGTGTGGCCCCGGTAGGGGACTCCATAGTCCTACTGGGAGACTTCACTGCACATGTGGGCAATGATGGAGTAACTAGGAGAGGCGTGGTGTTTTGTTGTTCGACTTCTGTGCTAGTCATGGACTGACCATAACAAACACCATGTTCAAGCATAAGGAGGCTCATTAGTGTACCTGGTACCAGAGCACTCTTGGTCGAAGGTCAATGATCCAATGGCCATGCCACCGATCCTGTTGGTGATTTTCATGGACAGGATTTCTATGCGCAGTCGGGGAGGAGAGGGGTTGCAGGTCGGGGGGTTCAGGATCGAATCGCTGCTTTTTGCGGACGATGTGATGCTGTTGGCACCATCAGTCTGTGACCTTCAGTTCTCACTGGACAGGTTCGCAGCTGAGTGTGAAGCAGCTGGGATGAGGATCAGCACCTCCAAATCAGAGGCCATGGTTCTCAGCAGGAAACCGATGGACTGTCTACTCCGGGTTGGGAATGAGTCTTTGCCCCAAGTGAAGGAGTTCAAGTACCTCGGGGTCTTGTTCACGAGTGGGGGGACCTTGGAGCGTGAGATTGGCTGGACAATCGGAGCAGTGGGAGCGGTACTGCAGTCGCTGTATCGCACAGCTGTAACGAAAAGAGAGCTGAGCCGGAAAGCGAAGCTCTCAATCTTCAGGTCAATCTCCGTTCCTACCCTCACCTATGATCATGAGAACTGGATCATGGTCGAAAGAACGAGATCACAGGTACAAGTGACTGAAATGAGCTTCCTCAGAAGGGTAGCTGGATTCTCCCTCAGAGATAGGGTGAGGAGCTCAGAGTAGAGCTGCTCCTTTGCATTGAGAGGAACCAGTTGAGGTGGTTCGGGCATCTGGTCAGGATGCCCCCTGGGCGCCTCCCTTGGGAGGTGTTCCAGGCACGTCCAGCTGGGAGGAGGCCCCGGGGCAGATTATTATCTCCACTCTGGCCTGGGAACGCCTCGGGATCCCCCAGTCAGAGCTGGTCGATGTGGGAAAGGAAAGTCTGGGGCTCCCTGCTGAAGCTGCTACCCTGACGACCCGACCTCGGATAAGCGGGTGAAGATGGATGGATGGATGAACTAACAAGCACATTGTGTATGTGTGTGTGTGTGTGTGTGTGTGTGTGTGTGTCTGTGTGTTTGTGTCCTCTGTGCCATTGAGCTACATTGTTTCCAAAAACTATTAGAAACACATCAGTAGTCACTGTTTCTGGGTGACACGTTCCCTCGTTACCTTGAACACACACACACACTATAATTTGACCCAGAACGACACACGCTGTCTTGCTTCTCCAAACCTCACCACAGACACACACACACACACACACACCGGGATTCATCCACCGCTGAATATAGTCCCCAACAAATGACCATTAGGAAGTCACTGAGCCACTTTTATTAACTTTAGAGACAAACTTGAACAGAAATCCAGGATTTCAGGATTGTGGAAAGATTCTGCAGCACAAAAAGTGATGTAACCACAAACTCTCTGAAAATTTTACCTTCAGGCTTCTGAAATCTGCTGATTATTACCAGCCATGACAGCAGCTACTGTTTCCTCCCTGTGAGACTCTGGGGACACGCACAGAGCTGCTTTAAGAACACTGACAGGTGTTTGTTTGTCAACAGATTTAAGTCATTTCGTTAAGTCGATTCGTTTTCAGTCCCAGCTGACGTCCTGACTTCAGAGTCCACTCAGCTTCAGATCAAATATAATTTTAGAGGCTCGAACACGCTGAAACACACAGAACTTTTATTATATCACTTCCTCTAGTTTCCTTATTTTCTTCAGTGAGACGGTGAGCCTCTAAATTATTCTGATCTGATATTTGTGAATAAATATCAACACATCAGATAAATAAACAAAAACAAGAGTCTTGTAAAATATTGCAGTTCATAAACTAATGGGGTGGTGGGGGTTTGACCCAACTCTCACTGTACGACAACTTCCATGTTCAAACACATCAAAAAGTTTTCAAACAACATTGAGTAACGATAACAAACACTGAACCTCCTCGGCAACTTTTCACTCCGAAGATACAAAAACAACTGAAGCCAGATTCTACAGCTTCAGATTTCAGACCAGCCTGTTTGAAAGTGTTCGGTTGTGTTTATGTTGCGTTCATCCACTCAGGTGTGTAAAGAGGTTTTGTTGACGACTGAGCAAACAAGACAGCTGACAATCATCTCCCGCTCGGCCCAGTGATGATTCCGGACGGCAGCAGAGTAAAATGTTTGGGACTGGCTCAGACTGTATGAAGCTGCATTCAGCCTCCGACAGAAACACATTTGTATATTGCTGCATATCGTAATGTGCCGCTGACATTTCCTCCCAATTATTCCCTAATGCTGCATCCACAGCACAATGTTTCTGCATTTATCACTGGAAATTGATGCAATTTATATTCATCTGGCACAATGACACAATAGCACAGTATGGGAATGGATTCCCCACTTCAATGGAAACCACTGAGTGTGAATGGAAACAGGGAGATAAGATATTAAACAGGCGGCAGCACCCGAAACAGGAGCTGAAGATTTAAAGGCTTTAAGGGCCAGTCCAGTCTGGATTTTGGTTTACTCATCCATTTTATAGATTATTTTAAAAATACTTTAATTTGGATACTTTCACCCAGATAACTTCTGAGAAAGTGACGCAATTTTCAAATCAGTAAAACAATGCTGACGGTTTTGTTTTCAATTAGCAGAAATTGTGGGATGAAATAGTGAAAGATGTCATTTGGGCAGTTGAAGCAGAAATTTTCACCCCGTGGATGTTCAGAGCTGCTTCCAAAGTCAGCAAGGCCAAACTGAAAAGAGCCGGCTTGGTCTTAAGTGGATTTCTTATTCATCCTCGGAGATTATGTCAGACTTTGCAAATATGAGCCGTGTGAAAAGTGATTCATCGCAGCTTTGGCTGCACAGGATCCGCCCGTTGGATGCGAAGGAGGGATTTGTCAGCCGAATTTGAAAGGTCCTTTAAAACTAGACCCTCCCGCTGCGTCAACACACCGTGACGTCACTCACCAGCTGGATTTTGAAGGTTGGCGTTTGCGAAGCCAAAAAAAGATGGATGACAGATAAATTACAACCTTGACAACTGTTCACCATCTCCAGGTTTTAAAGGCCCTGGCTGTACGCTCTAACAGTGTAACTCTCAGACTGTCTGTTCTGTGTTTTGCTGCTGTATTATTTTGAGAGGTTCCACCTGTTGGAGAACGTCCGCCTTTGACACTATTTTCTCCAAATTCCGCCTCAGAAGGATGTAACTCCTGAAGTGATGTAGTGCACGGAGCGACTCGTGAAGACGTTGGGTGAATGGATTGATAAAACACAGGGGAGCTGAGTTTGATTGCCATGTGGAAGTAACAATTTTTGTTGTTTGTGTGTAGCTGCTTCGCGGCTGCACTTTGAAAAACTCTGGCCTCAATGAAAAGTGTTTTTCCAACAAAAACAGACTTTTTTCAAGCAAAGTTAACCAACATCTTTTTGTTACAACCTTGACAATAAAGATTGTCGACGTTGATCGATGTTGGTGAAGCAGCTCCCTGCGGGGTGTGATAGAAAAGGATCTGGGACTCAGCAAGACTGGTTTCCTAAACTTTCCAGTTGCAGACTTTACAACAGACGGACAAGATAACAGAAAACTTTGTGAGGAAGCAGCGACACATGAGTTTATCTGGAGCCCTTAAACAGGCAGCAGCTCTGTAGCAGTTGAATTAAGTTGAGACGGCAATTTTCCTTCAACGGCACACAACACAACAAAGCAGGATGGAAAAAGAAACCCATCAAGAACTCCTAAAATTAATTAAGAGTCTAGTTCCAACTTAAACGCAGTAAAATCTCTTTTGCATGGTGTTGGCTGTTGAACTGAATCCTCCATGAAGTCGTCCTTAGCCTCCTGTTTAGACCCGGAGGGGGTACGATGTTTGTGGATGAGACCCGTTTGGCCCGTTAACCTCCTCCGCCATTGTGACAGACGCAGATTTGCTTTCGGTGAAAAGTGAGCGAGGTCGAGGCTGCGGCGGTGCAGCCGGCGGGCCGGCCACCTGCTCCGGTCAGCAGCAGACAGAAAGCAGAGAGGCTTTCATGCGCTCGGAGAGGCAGGTGACCGCGGCCCATCCCTGTCAGATAGGCGGCGTCTGTTTATGAAGTTTCGACCTTTGACCCTGCAGATTGCATGCTTTCTGAGAGTGATTATTTGCCGATAAGAACATGCTTTTACATCCCCCCTGCCCCCGTCAGCCTAGAGGAAAGACAGTGTCTGACAGGGGTCGACCCCTGCCGCTGAAATGATGCAGTCCTGGAGAAATTATTGGCGAGCAGCGAGGTCATGTTTCATGAAAACACACTGCAGATTTATCAGGGGGGGCCGCGGTGTCAGAGCGCCAGCAGCGTCGCAGTCAAACACTGTATTTAGAGCTTTCTTTCTTTTCTCTGCCGAAGCCTGATACACCGAACCAGAACAAATCCACCCACTTTGATTATGACAGCACTCAGGAACTCCTCCAGCACACTCGCCGCAGATATTATTCAGTCCACATGAAAGAGCGTGTGGACTGATACTAACATCCACAAATATATCTCACAGGTTTTTCACTTTTAATGACCTGGGCGCTCATTTATAAAACTGTGCGTAGGATCGTTACGAAAAGTGTACGTATGCCCAAACGCCACGGGTCGGAGTCATGATGAATTTATGTAGTCATTCCAACTTTTCTACCTGTGAAGCTTTTTTGGTTACTTTGGATTTATATTTAGGATCATTGTCCTCGTCAGGTTGCTTAGGGGTGCACACATTCTCCCGTCAAGTCTGTTTTTTATAAATCACAACCTTTTTGTGGAAAGTGACGTACGCCACGTTTATAAATGAGGCCCCAAGAGTTTGTCCCCTAATCAAAATGGGGACTCCCTCTATGAAGGACCAGACTTTTGTAGGCCAGGTTTACGGCTGTAGCTCCTGGATCGGCGCACAGCTTGTGTGTGTCCTTGCGTGGTGTGTGTATCAGCAGTGTGACAGAAATGCCAGTCAAGTGTAAGTAAACAGCACCAGAGACCAGAGAAGCTGTTGACTAAATATCCGACAGCCGCGAGCGGCCAGCTCCGGTCGCGGTTGCCATGGCGACGCCGCCAGCATCCTTTCTCCGCCCGTTGATGCTTTCGACTTTGAGTGAGATTCCTCTCACCTTTCAAATTTCTGCCATTCAGACAAACACCGGCAGCAGATAGTTAAGTGGACTGTCAGCTCACCGCTCACAGACCTGAGACACATTCACCAAAAAAAAAAAAAAAAAAACTCCTCCACAAACATTTCAAGAGTTACCGCAGACCAACCGGCAATCCGCCAGCTGCCCCTCAGACAGGCTCAGGACCGCCGTGTGAAATGACAAATCCCCCAATGTTAGGGGGGGAAAAACATGATGTGTGAAGGATGAAATTTTAGGCCTTAACGGTGAGTTAAGCAGTTCGAACCGTTTCTTTTGGCTGAAAAAATATTGAATATTTTGAAAATGACGAGACTGAGAAAAGTATTTTTCAAATAACTCCAGATGGAGACGGTGTTTGAATAAATCTAAAGGTGCCAGAAATTTAAAATCCTCTTGGAACAATGAACCCTGAATGTTTGGACCACACGGACGTGTGTGGAACTTTCTGTGTTGGTCATTATGGAGTTTTTACAATTAAAAATGAAATATCTGTTTGTGCTTCTTTTCGATTACAGCGGACAGACGGACAGAATCAGCTGAGGACAGCATTATAAGGAGAAACACAAAGGGAAAGCCTGGATGTGAAAGGGAAAAGTGTTTTGAAGGGTTTATTTTGGGAGCATCATCCTGTGGATGGTCGTTACTTCTGCTCACCGGATGATGGACAGACGTGTTCTGGTGTTTTCTGCAGGCTTTGCGTTTCCTCCGGCCGCTCATCATCCATTTGTGGACTTTGTGTTTTATTCAACTATTCACATGGTTTTTGCTCACACTGTAAAACCTCCTGGGGTTGACCCCAGAGCTTTATTTTGCTGGACGGGGCAGTTAATGCCGTTGTTGACTTGTTTTCCATATTAACGCGTGAATAAGAAGAGAATGATTTATTAAAGCTGATTAGAGTCGGTGCTTTGTGTGGCTGGACTGTGGAGCTGCAGACTCTGGACTCTCTCTGGTTTACTTGGAGGCACAAGCTGTTTGCATCATCACAAAAGCATTTTTAGAGCGTTAATTACGGGTCGCCTGAGGAAAAGAAAGTGCAACCACACAACAGAAAGAGGATCAAAGAGCTTATTTACCGAGGAGTCAGCGCGCTTCAAGAGTCTGACTCGAGGTAAGAAGATCAACGGCGAGCTGAAAGTCACGCTGCTCATCTGATGTGGCGCTGACTTGAATGGGTAAGTAGCAGTTCACGGCCATGCCATTATCCTGCTGAGGGGCCACAGGGTGATTATAGCCTGTTGCCCCGGCCGCAGGCTGCCGAGCCTCGTTAACTCAGCTCTGAAGGTGGGCTAATTGGTGCTTAATTACTGTCGTCGGCCCACCAACAGTCAGCGCGAACAGCTGCACCCAGCAAAGGAACAAAAAGGAGGAAGAAGAAAAGAAAGAAGAAGGAGGGATGAACTAGCAACCAGAGACAGAGCCATTCAGGAGGAATTGTTCTGCAATTGTGAGAGGAAGCAAGCGGGGTGGGCGGGGGTACGCTACGGCAGCTCGTCGGGACAAATTGCAAAGATGTAAATTATATATTTCCACCAAGCTCTCCCTTCACTCTTTCCTTCTGTCAGAGTCTTCAGAGGCCGCATCGCTCATGAAATGTTAAGAGGACAGATGTCAACAGAAACAGCACACGGCAAACAGGAGGGAGAGCCGGCGTGTCGGCCTCAGCACTTCGACTGTACGTACATACAATAACAGAGCGGGCGGAGATTAGAGCAGCCCTGAACTAAGCAGCAGATAAGACCAGGAAACAGGACACCTTGGCCGTCCTCTGATTACCACACACAGACATATGTGATTATGTCGGGCAAAAAGTGTTTACCTGGCAGAAAGGTGAAAGAACTGATAAAAACAGAGAGAGAAGTGTTTTGATTCAGTTATTTATGAAGTTTAAAAATGTGATGCTGAAGAAAAGAAGTCTCCTCTGATCACGTTGGAGATGAAAATGAACGCAGACATTAGTATCAATGCTGAAGCGTTCTGGGTGAAATGCTAATTGAAACAAAGCTGCTCCTGCTTTATTGTGTCAACTGTTGAATTAATGAACAAATATATATATATATATATATATATAAATATATTAAAAATGTTTGCTTATTGTCCTTCTGTTCAGCACACTTTCCTTTAAGATGTTACGTCCAAACAAACCAACAAAGGTGTAAATTTTCTTACAGCTCCTATGGCAACCAGTTACTGCAGAGAACATGCTGCTGCATTCACTGTAATGAGAGATCGATTTGTGGACACCAAACCCCTCAATTACCGCCAGCACACTTCCAGTCAACTGGATGTATGTTTCCCGCCCCCCGCACGCTCCCTCACCTCATATACACGCCACAATATTATTTTTGACAAGCCTGTCTTTGGATCGCGTTAAAGACTTCCCAGATTATTATTACAAATGTAAAATTACATCAGCCCATCCCCTGGCTGCTGGCGCTCTGATGTGCGCTGATCACTGCGTTCTCAAGAGCATCTTCCCTCGGATTAGAGGTGCCACTGTTCATAAACTCATCAAAGCACAGCGCGCGCCGAGCCTCTCAAAGATAATGAAAATGTGCCGACAATAACGCCGAGGATTAGAACAGGACTGTGGCAGAGAGGGGGTTCGGAAGAGAAAGAAGGTGAAAAGGGAAAGATAATAATGACAAACGCCTGCGACAATTAGACCGCGTGTGATGTAGAAGATTTGCTGGCAGGTCAGAGGTGGCGGAAAGATGGGCGGGAGTCTGGCAGAGCGGATCCCACCTCAAAACGACGCGCCCGCCACGGCGCTAACGAAGATGGAGCGGGAGGTCAGCCGTTCATTGAATTGGCCCTGGATCATTAGGTCAAAAGCGACGGGCTTCTGCGGAGGGCTAATGGCGTCATGACAGTCCACGGTTAGAAATTTAAAGCAGCCCCGTCTGAAAATAGGAATGTCAACACAGTAACTAAAACATAGAGGGAAAAGAAAAGGGAAGTTTTGATCGAGGAATCCATCGATGGAGGATATGACCTTATGAGCTTTCTTTGAGCAGCAATTTTTAGAGCCATTAATGGTGAGAATCACACATCAGGGAACATATAGACTGTTTATATGTGACACCTTGTTTGGTACGGACACGTTTGTGTGTACGGTTTGTCTTCTGTGTGTTGGCTGCTGATCTGATCTCAGACTATGTCAATACCACATGATCGGGTGCAACATTTAGATATTGAACGTTCACTCAAATAAATGGTGCTAAAAGCAGCGCGTCGTGACGGCCGTCCATCTGCTCTGCGGCGGGAAACATGAGTCAGCTGAGCTGCAGTCCATCTTGCTGTCCGCCTGTTGGACCTGAGGCCTGGATCAGGCACCCTTCAAATCAAAATTCATATCAAACTTTAATCCTTAATTATATCTCTTACATCTGGATGCATGTTGTTGAAATGGCTACCTGCAAGTTCAGAGACTTTAACCTTCAGATTAAACTTGAATGGACGACTTTTTTATTTTTATTTTGATAACCACACTGAGACAGGAGGAGGGGTCAGAGGTCAGACCGTCACGCTCTCCTCTGATTATTTCAGTGACAACTCATATGGATGACGACACTGACCGCCTGCAGATTCCTGATGTCTGCGAAGTAAGTGCTTCCAACAAGAAGACAAACACGTTGATTACTCAGCAAGTTCCATACAACGACTCCAACGAACACCGCCCACTCGACGGACTCTTTCCTGAGTGATCATGGTGAGTACGCGGACCAAGATGGAGCCAGGCCTCAGTTTTTGTCTCCTCTTATTTCCTCCTGGAAAGAAAGAAACAGACACTCTGAGTGGGATAGTCCCGACCATTAACTGCTGGCTGATTGCTTTGTGCAAAAGGTGCCTGAAGAGTGAGGGGAAGGAAATTAGTGAATAACGGGAAGGAGTAATGAAAGAGGATGAAAACTGGCAGCCTGGTTCAACAGCCACCGCTGAAAGAAAAAGAAAGAAGAGACAGAAAAAGACAGAAAACCCTGAATTAGAAGAGTGATTCTAATTCTCCGACACCAAACTGCAGCGGGCTGACCAGACTTTCAAACATTTACTCCTGTGTCCTGCTTTTTGTCCCAGAATTAGACTTGGATTGAAGGTGAAAGGTTTAGGTAAGATGTTCTTTTTTCCTCTTCTCTCACAGAAACACTTGTGTTTTCTGTCTCATTCACTCTCAGAAGAAAAGAGCCGAAGTTAAACCAGAACTTCCAGGTTCGGGATTTACGGAAACTTAATTTACTTCAATGCATCCTGACTTCTTTTACTCCCAGCGGAGGGTCATTACATAGGAACTGGCTTCACCTTAAAGTTTACGACCAGCAGCCCCTTTTTGTTCATGGAGGTTTATTTTCCGGAGAACCTGAACGTGGCGTTCCCGCGCCGACTCAGCACCGTCGCGCCTCTGCTGCTGAGTGGCGTTCATTTAGGCTCAAGTTGACAAAACTCCACGGGGAAAATCACCTGATCAGAGCCGAACCTGGAGGCAACAGTCACCGAGATCAGAGGAGAGAAATTAAAAGCTCATTAATGTAACGGAGCACAACAGTAATGTCTGCCACTGAAAAAATAACAAGTACCTGCAGACAGCATGTAGGTTTTTTTTGTTTGTTTGTTGGGTTATTTAAATTTTTTTTTTTTTTTCTTAGGGGTATTTCACCTTTTCATTCACACTGGTTGACTCTTCCTAATGGCTGCTCAGCTCCCCCCTCTCCTCCCCTTCCCTCCCTCCCTTCCTCCCTCTGCAGGTTTAAATTAGCATCCCATCTCCTGCACTCCAGCCCGTGATAACACATCTGATCTGAGCCGGCGCGGAGTCAGAATACTAAATGTGTGAGTCTGTCTGTGTGTGTATGTCGCTCCGAGGAACAGCAGTGCACTGCCAAACCCATGCTAGGTAATCTCTCACCCCCCCCCCCCCCCCACAAACACTCCCATCTCTTTGGCTGGCACCGGCACAAAGAAAAAAAAGGCCATTTTAAGCATTCAGGCTATTATAGAGTTGTAAAAAGCATCATTATCTGAAAGCGAGTGTGCAGAAATTATTAGTGGGTGAGATAAAGATGGAGTTTAATGGCCCTTTTTTTGATGAACAAAAGATAATCTGAACTTCTAAAGAGCGAGAATTGGTTTGTGTTTTCTTTCCAAGATGTTCACGTGCGCTGAGGGTCATAAATGTACATCAACTAAAACGAGACAGCAGGTGGTGGTTTTCACGACCTCAAACAGTCATCTGTCTGCCTCTTGTATCGCAGGCAGAACACAAACTGTCGTTCTCTTTAATGCCAGAGCAAACGTTTTGAGACCTCAGTTCCATTCACAGAAGGTGAAACTCAAAATCTGCACAAATAGAATAAATTGGATGAATCCAAATAGATCAAATAATATTTAAACGGTAAAACACCAACAAGTTCAAATAAAGGGAATTATAACTGTTAAAACTGAAGCATGGATATAAATGTTAAGAACAAAATCAACAATATCTGGATAGAGATTAAGATCGGATGTGTTAAATGATACTAAAATATATTTACAAGAAAATAATATAATTAACAGAAAGAATTGAAGACAACCACGAGGATGTCAAAATAAACAAGATGGCCGACAAACAAATTATAAGCTGGAAGCTTCAAAATGGCAGCAGTCAGGGTGTCCTGCAGCTGGAGCAGCAAGGCATCATGGGAGCTGTTGACGTCAGTTATGGATCCCTTCACAGTGATTTCTGGCTGAACTGTAAAATGTGGCATCAATTTTTCATCTTTCTTTTGGCATTTTAATGTGAATTTCCAAATCAGAACTTTAATCGGCGCCGCAATCAACAAAGTATGATAATTTTTCACCTGATTTTCACACAGATATACTTTTCCACAAATGTTTTAATACAAACTCTGAATCATCGTCATGACAGTTTTTCAAATTAGTTTTTTTATTCCAAGTCTTTGACAGAAAAAAAGTCTTTACGGGATCAATAAAGGAAGAAATAAGCTGCTAATATGGACGTTTTTAGCGTTATGATGCTAACAAGCAGCTCGGGGACCGCTTGCAAGGAGAAAGAAAATCAAGAGTTCAAGATGAAGCCATTATGTGAACTGAATGGGTGCGAATGCACCGAGGAGGAGGAGGGCGGCAGGGGTTAGGGTCGAAGCAGGAAGAGTGTCAATATCACAGCAGCAATTACTGCTTTATAAATGGGCCCCGTGTCGCTGCGAATGAGCAGCTCCATCAATCTGTCCTGACAGCGCGCTCCTTAGCCCGTCGCTCCCGCTCCTGCCCGCAATCTGTAGATTTCAACTTAGCCTAGAAATTGATAATCCGATTCAGGCATAACCTGGTTAGGCTACTGAATGTGCTGGAGGAGGAGGAGGAGGAGGAGGAGGAGGAGGGAGGGGGGTGCTGCAGAGCGCTGGCTCAGCTCTGACACACCAGGCAACAACACAAAAGCACACACAGTTCAACACACAGGGTTTGAAATCTGCGTGGAGACGATTTATTTTCAAACTTCTCTTTTGTGGTTTGAAAAAATGATCTTCACTGTCATTAGCATTGCCAAAAGTATGTGGACACTTTGGGGGCTCCACTGTTCTGGGACGGAGATTGCTCGGATCCATAACAGGACCAGAATATTAAAGTTCCACAAAACTGTCCGTAGATCCGTCTCTTCCAGGTCACAACTGTCATTCATGTTTATGTTATTAATTAATATCATTCATCCTATTTTGAGAGAAAGTGATCAGAAAACGGATTTGGAATTTGATCCGTAGCTGCAGGCGTTATCCTTGAAAATCCTTGAAAATAACTGAAAAAGTATTTCAATGTTAGCTCACAACGATACAAATGAAGCCCAGCTGGTCTGTTTGGAAGTCAGGTTTTTTTTTTTTGTTTTGTTTTTGTTGTTGGTGTTGTCGTTTTGTTTTTGTTTGTTAGTCCTGTCAACAAATAAATCAAATAAAGTCCTTTTGTTCTGAGTGTAGGACGTCGCTGTTACAGCAGAGCTGTGGCGTTTGAATCTTTCAAGAGGTATCAAAACTGACATCAAACCTGAGCACAACATAGAAATGGACACACAGAGAGAGAGAGAGGGTTGCTCACAAAAAGACAGGACTTAATTCTGCACTCTGAGCTGAAAGGGAGCGGCCCAGCCTTTATGGTTCAGTATTGATCCTCGGTGCTCTCATACTAAACTGAATGAATGGAGCTTCAAGGATTAACAGCCAATAAGATCGCTGGGTAATTGAATCTTTAAAAAACACACACGAAGAGCCCAGAGGTGAAATGGCTTTCGGACCGTTGATCTGCCGCTGAATTCCACCATTTCAATCTGTGTGTCCATACAGCAAGTATTAAAGTGTGCGACTGCTCTTTCATGCAACGTTTGTCGGGTCAGGATCCGAGCCTTGGAGCTCAAGTTAAAACACGAGTGTTTGTAGCCTTTTAGCTGAGAGCTAATGAGGTCAAAGCTCCTTTACTGTGTTTTCAGCAGCTGCTGTTCAAAGATTCCTGACAAACTAATAAATATCCGGAGTACTTTATGTACTCATTACACAGACAGCTGTAGATATAACACAACATCAACAAAAGCTCTGTCAGCCTGATCTCTGATGTCTCCTTCAGCTGCTGATGGGAAGTCTTGAGTTTATAATTTGGGCGCTGCCATCTTGTTTTTGTTGAAACAAGGAGGAACCAAATTTGGAGCAGGAGGGAGGGCTGGATTTAAACTGGAGGAACTTGTCCATAGTTCTGAGAGCTGTTGGAGAAAGTGCCCCGCTTTTCGCGTGTTCTCACCGCAGGAACGTAGAACCATTCTAGTTCTAAGAACGCCGTTTTCAGGAACTCTTTTAGCCCCTACTTCAGGGTGGGTACTTTCACAGCGCAATAGGAACTTTGTGCGACGGAGGAATACGGTGATTGGTCCAGATGTAGGCGTAATACATGCAACGCCGCCATTAAAAAAAAAAAAAAAACAGTTTACAGCGTACACAGAAGAAAGAAGAGGAGAGAATGGACCGACGCTGAAGTTCAGGCTTCACTGAGGAAATACAAAGAGAGGAGCTCTCCGTCTCGCACTTTCAACCACATGATTTGCACGTTTCATTTGGAACTGTGTTATTATCACGGCACTCACGACACACAACAAACACATAGACCGATCAAGGCAGTCTTCATCTTGTTGCTGTTGTTGTTCTTGTAGTTGTACGTAGCGCAGAAACGACGTCGCCGTTACCGAGCGTGGACGGGCTTACGTCACGTCAGCGTTCTTACTGGCGGTGCGAATGCACACAGATAAAAGGCCCTAAAAAGTTTGTAGTTCTAAGGGACGCTCCCCGGTTTGTAGTTCCTGTCAAATGAGACCTGAGAACTGTTAAGCTGCTCTGGACTCTATAGACCTGATTTACGATCTATTTTCCTCTGCATGGGAACATCAGCTCATCAGGAAAACATTCACTGAGCTACGAACTGCACAGTGTCAGCTCACTTTAGGGGAAGACAAACGGTTTGGACTCCCTGTTCCTTTAAAAAAGCTGCTCCAGTTATATTACTGTTTAAAGTCAGGCTCTTTAAAGATGACACTTTGATAACTGCTGGTTAAAGCTAGTTGGACAGGCTCATGGTGAAGGACTGAAAAAGCGATCAGTGATGAACCGTGTCAGCAGCGGCTCTTTTTGTTTCAACGGGAAACATTTAATCCAAAATTACCGGCTGTCATATTCCCCAAAAAATGATGGCTCCGTTTGTGCCGACACAAATGAGCCAGAGCTTCTGCTAAATGAACCCGACTGAATGGACGGACACACCTGAGTTCATCGACTCCCACCACACAGGTTAGGTGTGAACGCCGCCTAAAGCTCTATAAAAATGTCCCAGCATGCTCCATTCTGCCCTCTTGGAAGGGCCGAGCAGTGTTTGTTCTCTGGCATCGAGGAAGTGAATTAACAGCAACAGTCAGACAGCAGCTGCTTCTCCACACCAATGAAACATTATGAACATCTCCATCCATACATATGTATGCTGACGGATTGCCACCTCTGCAGCCCTCCAGATGCCGCCACCTCCGCCGCCGCCATAATGACATGCAAAGGGATCCGTGTATATTTGTCTGAGCTCTGCACCGTGTTACGTGGCAGCAGCGCAGAACACACATCAGCTGACACAATGACAGCTACGATACAATTAGCATCCAGCGGAGCCGCCGGACGCTAACTGCTGGCCTCAAAACAAACAGGGTGTTACAGGAAGAGCAGCGGGAATGAATCCGCAGTAACACAAACTGTGCACGAGAACCCACAAACCCTTTTAAAGGCTTATGGAAACTTTAGTGAAGCCATAACTTTTGTTTTCTTCACGTAAATAAAGTTAAAATGATGGATGTCAGTCTCCGTCTCTGTGCACCTGGGGCATTAAAAGATTAAAAGCTTGACAGTTCTTAAGTGAAGAATATTTTTCAACTCTTCACTCTTTTAACGGAGTTAAACATTAAAACCAGGACATAAATCTCGCTTCGGTTTAATGAGTCCGTTTACCATTTAAATCTTCCAGTGACATCGAGCTGGACGCAGTTAGTGTTTTATCAAAACTTTCTTTGATAGATTATCTGCTCTTCCTCCTGCTGGCAACATCGGAGCTGCAGAGTTTGTTCTCCTGATGTAACTCCAAGTTTCATATCGATGAATGAAAGAAAATGTAAAACGTAGTTTCAGTGAAACGTAGTTTGGTGAAACACAAATGTTTCACCAAACTGAGTCCCAACACAGTCGCTGAGTAAACAGACCACACACAGAAACACACAAACGCACAAATGCACAGTGACAGTGTGGACACATTACGGAGACAGAGGAACCCAGCTGGTCCTCCTCCCGTCTGCAGGGAGAACGAGCAGAGGGAAAACAGACGGCCGGCGAGCGTCGTGGGTCGGGTGGGGGGTAGACGCCGTCCGGTGGAGCGGTCTCTGTCCCACCTTCACCTTGTCCATGTGTTCCCTCCGCCCGTCACTGCTGGGGCAGCGGAGGCCCGTGGGCCGCCGGCTGACGGCCGGTGGGAGGATTAATCGACGTCGGATGGCGAGGCATCTGCTGCTCGCTCGCCACCAACTGCTGCTGAAACATGATTAAATGGCCTCTTCCAGAGAACATGTGGACCGTGGCTGCTGCCTGTCTGTCAGTCTGTCTGACGGGCTGTCTCACTGCTTCTCCGTCTGTCTTCCTGCCTTCTTACTCTTTTGCCCGACTGTGTCGATGCGACGTATTTCCAAAATGCTCGTCTTCCTGTTGCGCTGCCTGCGTCACTAATTTCCTGTGTCTCTCTCTCTCACTACATGTCTCCTGGTTTGTCTGTCTCTCTGTCTCTCAGTCCACCTTCCTTTCTGACTACAACTGTAACTACTCCCGACCATCTCTTCCTGTCCTGAATAATGACCTGCTCTCTGGAAGGTCGATGTTTCCAGAACAGTCTGTCAGTCACACAGTAGCCACGCCCCTAATTCATACTCAGGCTTGTCACCAATTTCTCTCTAGATGGGTCGGTCATTTAAAAAAATAACTTCCTGTTCGACACCAGTGGAGTCATCCCTGATGACATTTAAGGCGCTTCGACGTTCACGGGCCTAAAATCTGCGTCATCATCATCAACGTGCGGAATTGTCGGGACAACATCACATGAACTTTCACTTTGTCTCACGCAGCTCTTCGGGGTAAAAGTCCAGGTTTTCCTGACTCTTCCCTCCCTGTCGGTCTGTCTTCCAGCCCGTCTCTCTCTCTCAGTCCTTTTCAGTTTAAAGGTGTTGTACACCGACCGCCTATCTCTCGCTCTCTCTCAGCCCCGCAGCAGCGCCGGGTGTTTCAGAGAAAAGGTCTCGTTCAGTCTCATTTGCAAAAAGCTGTTTCCCACCTGTCTCCCTCCCAGCGTGACACAGACGGCGTCTCACTAACCTAAGCATTTTTTTCTGTGATGCTGCTTCCTGACCAAAATATAAAACCCACCCGCCTCCCTGGCTGTTACACCAGATGCATTTCTGTCTCACAGCCCCACCTGTCTGTCTTCCTGCCACCCCCCCGCTGCAGCAGGAAGGTCTCGGTCATCCTCGTAACACAACATGCTTCCATTTGTTCTAACTGGCCTGTTTCTGTTCTCCGCGGCTCTAAACTCATCCGTTTTTGGCACCTGGCTGAATTCACAGCCGGCGATTGAGTTTATAGGACGCCAACAACGCTTCCCAACGCTCGAGGAGAGAGCATGTCTGGTCAGGGTCGCAGGAGTTTGAGCGCAGTTTCCTTCAGCTTTCAAATGTGGCCTATTTTTAAACACATGTTTTCATCAGTGATATTACCTAATGAGTCTCGGTGTTTGTGCGTCTTCTAATTAAAAGATTCTCCCCGGGGTGTTTTGTCGTATTTTAGCACCAGAGGTACAAAATGTTCTCCAGAGGAACAAAGTTACAACATATTGTACCATGAAAAGCAACAGCTTTGCAGGAAATGTCAGTTTTATTACAACTTGGTTTATTTTTTTGGTTTTTTTATTTGTGGTAAATTTTGTTAATTATTTTATTTCAATTGTAGTGACTTTGAATCACCTGCTAATTCTATTAGCACATTTAAAAGGTGGCATATTAGCAGCATTGTGGAGGTTTCGTATAATATGTCACAGACAAACCTCAGAGCAGCATCATCCAGCCAGCTACTGACTTTTCCAGCATGTCGAGTCGTTTATGTCCTTTTTACATGAATGAAAAAAGTTCTTCATTCATTCTAAAGTGGGATTGTTGTATATTGAGTCAGAATTAGAAACCATAGAACTTCAACAATGTGTTTGTAATCCATCCTGCAATTTTTGATTGAGCTAATACACAGATGGAATATTGAAGCAATCCTGAGGTTATTCCACAGAATCAGTCTCCTTCTTTTTATGCTTTAGAAGATCCTGAAGTGCCGTCCTGTGACATGAGCGATGTCGGAGGTTTTTTCAGCACAGAAACTGCCAGTTGTTTTTTAGTGGATTGGAGTGGTTTTTTTTATCCTCCTACATCATCCTGAAAGAACATTTAGTTTAATTATGTTCGGAGAGAAAAGTTTTGAAAAAATGCTACACAGCCTATAAAAGAGTAAAAAAGTCCTTTTTTTCTATCTCATAAAGATTCAAAGCAAAGTCGATTCAAACTGCTCTGACAGTCCTGAGATTTCTTTACAGGCTGCCATTTCCTGCACAGAAGGCGGCCAAGGACGTGCTGGTTAGCAGTCCTAATGTGAACGCGATCTGCAGTCACTCTGATAGCAACATAAACACTTTTAACAAGGAACCTTGAAAAGTTCCCACAAAACATGCAGGTTTCTTGAGGGGTTTTTTTTTTTTTTTTTTTTTTTTTCATACTTTGTCCTTGTCAGAGCTGAAAGTCTGCGCCATGCTGCTGAAGACACCTGCCATGGCGAGGTCAACGCCCCCTGAAACCTCCACGCCATTAAAACCCTCAAGCAGAAACACAAAGAGGCTGCCAGGAGCTCGTCGGTTCAGGTTTAAGGTGGATCCTGGTTCGTGAAGTCTCTGCCCGCTTTGAATGTAAGTCAAAAGTCAGAAGCCTTTTCAGCAGGTTGTCCGAAATATCTAATGAGAAATCTGACAAACGACTTTGGATTAACAGCATAAAGTCATGCTGCTAAATGCTAAAACT
Organism: Remorina albescens; assembly: GCA_034769265.1. NCBI lineage: Eukaryota > Metazoa > Chordata > Actinopteri > Carangiformes > Echeneidae > Remorina > Remorina albescens. The sequence goes on along the minus strand of CM068475.1, from coordinate 3,451,556 downwards.
GCTAGCTCTCAATTGATGGTCTTCGGTTTCATGTTGATTTGTTAGTTCAGCTGTTATTTTATATTTTAATCATAATGTTTATGTCCTTTTATTGACTTTATGATGCAGAGTCTTCACTGCAGAGATAAACAGAGTGTGAGAGTGTGTCGCTGGGAGCTGGAGGTTTACAGTGGAGATGTCCTCTTTAGATGTGTCGCAGTGAGCTGCAGCAGATTAATGAGATTTTCTTTAACCCGCCTGATGTCGTCAGAGCTATCATCAGTCTCCGCCAGCATCACCGGCTCCATGTGGTTTATCTGCAGCACAGATGTGTAGCTACATTTTTTTAGACTGTACTGTACATGCAGATTCTGGATATCATCTGTGAAACGGTGCTCCTTTTCCAAACAGTATCTCCCGGAGAACATTCACGGCACCTCCGTCTGAAAGGTGAAGCAAACCAAAGAGGTAAAAAAAAAAAAAAAAAAACGTGATGTGACTCCAACCCCCAACGTGAAGCGGGTGTGAAGGTTAAACTGTCGCTTTCTGGCTGAACTTGATGTCAGGAAGGTGTGGAAGCCATTCGCCGTCCAAAACACGGCTTTGATGAAGGAGCTGGTTTTTTATATCCTCCTTCGTTTGAGAATACGGTGCTAAAAATGACACGAATCTGTGGTGATGGAGCTGTTTTGTCGGCCGCTGGTTTTCCCCCCTCTCCCTCGGCGGGGCAGGTGGGGCAGTCAGCAGGCAGCGCAGCTGTCACCCCTCACTTTCCTTCTCCTCTGCAGTGCTCCCTCCTGGCTGTCAGATTGTTTCCTGGCTCACCTGAACTCTGGTTTTGTCTAGTGAATTCTTTGTGCGCTGCTTCAGTGTTGTCCGCGCTCTGTCCATAGGACCTCGGGACTGTTTACTGGATGTGAGTGCGGTGTTTGAGTTAAATGACCTTACAGTTTAAAAAAACCACAACAGAGTCTGACGTGACGTTCTCGCTTGGTGCTAAATGTTCATTCCACCTTCATGTTATCAGTTAGAGCACAAAATTAGCATTGTTAGCTTGCTAGCATTAAATAAGTAACATTTTTTTACATGATAAAACAACAAACTGAACTGTGATCAGTCTAATCAGATTCCAGCTAATATGCAAAATGACGCTAAAGTACAAGAACAAGTACAATGAAATTATTCATGTTTTATTAAATACACACCAGATTTGTGAGGGGTGATGAAAATGAATGTTAGCTGCAGGCACCTTTAAATCCTACAACTGATTTGGACGTGACGATCGACGGTTTGATATTTAACGTACCTGTGTTGTTTCCATCTGTCCGTCTGTTTCTGAGCTTCACACCTCAGGTGTCTGGTCTCTGCGTTCACTGCTCTGCATCTGACATGCGTGTAGAAGCTGAAGTGTGCGTTGTGTTGCACTGAACCTGGGGGGGTTCAGGGGGGTGGGGGTCTGGCTTGTTGCAGTACAACAGTACAATGGGCACTGACTGGAGGCCACAGTTTGCCGGCTCCACTATTGGACGGTGACTCTTTGTTTTCTTTGTGTTGATGGAGAAGCTAAATCTGCTCTGTACAATAAATCACCGAGAATCAGAGCAGAGCCCACCAGCATGAACCCCGCCTGTCTGTTCATCATACCTGCCTTTTCCTCTCTCCATTTTTTCTCCGTCTCTGCTGAGAGAGCAGCAGCAGTAGTGGTGGCGGTGGCGTTGCTCTCTTCTCCACGCCACTCGATGGGAGCATGGCGCCCCCCAGAGGCCAATGCATCCACCTTACCACCACCACCTCCTCCTCCTCTTCACATCATGAATATTTCACCAGGTTTAACTCCACTTAAAATATGCATTCTAATTGGACCTAAGTGCCACAGCTCCTCACTAAGTAGCTTTCCAGATTTTTTCCTCCCGCTTTCCTCCCTAACTGACACGTTTCATATGCTTGATGTATTTTCTAAATGTTGCTTACTAATCTGTTTCTCGGTTTCGCTGAACTTTGCTGAACCTTCCTCCGTCTCAGAACCCCCCTCTGATCTGCAGCAGCTTGGAGGCTCGGAGGAGACGGGGATCCACCTGGCTCACGCTCAAGGCTGAAGTGCTTTTAATATAACATAATAATAATTCTTCCTCCTGTTGGACTTGTAGAAGAAAATTAGATTAGCGTTTCAAAACAAAAGTTACAAGCTTTTCTTTTTTTTTTTTTTTTTTTTACCAACATTAGTGGTGTAAACAACCTTTAAAACTGCATTAGGAGGCCATTACTCAAATTTTGCACTAAAGAGCTTGGTCTTGTGTGAGGAATGGTCTGTACTTCTTACTTTATGGGTTTCTCCCTCACTCCCTTCTCCTCAGCCCTTCCTTCTCTCTCATGAATGTAAGAATTAACAGTTTTAAAAGTGTGACAGGGCGTGAAGAAGTAATTCATCATTCTTCGTGTTAATTACAACACTTACGGATTCACGGCGGACGTGTTTAATGTGGGAATGTCTTCAGATATTTAGGTTGTGCTCAAACTTGCTCAACGGAGAAGGTACATCTTTTTAAGGAAATACATTTATTTCCTTGTTTTGGCCCTGAGACTAGGAGACTCACGACATATCCCGGGTGTCAACTGGGATCAGAGTCGTTGGGAAAAAGCAGAACTCTGTAATTATCATCAAGTGTTTAGGAAATACTGCCTAACGAGTGATTAAGAAATATGTTTCCTCTCATTAATCCAAATACTTTTCTAGCGTAGAAGGAAAGCAGAAAGGATGAAGATTGGCTGCCGCGTCATGTTTTAGCGGGGTTCATATGGTTGTGTCACAGGAAGTGTGTTTAATGGTCACTCTGCGCTCAAATGAGGACACAAAGTTCCGGCAGAGAAGACAACAAGAGCGTCTGTTGTTTGTGTTTTAGAGTAAAGGCAGGTGTGGCACATTTTCCCGCCCACTTATGTCCTGAACGCCATCTCTGACCTCTCAGCTGTACTCAAATTCAGTGTTTACTGGAACACAGTCGGGTCAAATCTGAGGAGGATAAGTGATAACGCCAGCTCCGGTGTTCCACAGTCCTGACTGCCGGGATGGGAGCTGAGCTGCACTGGGGTCCATTTTAATAGTGTATCTGTGGAAATTGAAGAGCAGAAAATGAAGTGTCACAGAGCTCAGACACAGCCTGATGAGGTACAGGTAGTTTTTGGCTCAAAAAATAAATAAATAAATAAAATGAAAACACCCTGCAGTTCACAGGATTTGTTGCGCTCGCACAAATATTAATAAATAACTGTATGAGTCTCAGTAAGAGGACATGACAGGCCGACACACGGCGCAGGAACATCTGCAGAATCAAAGGTAGACTGCAGAATTAGATTTGTGGCCAAGCTGCCAGTGGTTCTATTCACAGGAAAACAGATTATTGAACAACACAATAGAAAATCTGGAGTGTAGTGTACATCCAGGGCACATTACCAACCTCAGAGAAGCACAAGTTGACTCTCTGCTCGACTCTGTCTGACTTGAGACTTGACTTGGACTCGGGAGAATCATCACACTGATTCACACCTGAGATTGGATTACAGAGATTTCCAAACGCTGGGACTAAACTGAGAAATCCAATCTGTTGCATGTACATACATTTTAGAATGCAAGGAGGTTTTTGAAAGGTTCAGATCAAGAATGGAAGAAAAACCTCCAACATTCGTTTCAAACATTCAGCTCGTGCTTCCTGCTGATGAAAAGAATTTATTATTATTATTTTGGTTAACAAACTAATTGGATTCCTGAGAAAAACGACTAAATCTCAACATGTAGAGACAAACGATCGCTCGTGCTCACGTTAACTGACCATAATTGATATCTTCAGACTGTGGAGGGAAGATCATGCAAAATCCACTGACCCCCCCCCAACCAGAAGAGATCAGGAGCACAGTATGAATCCAAATCTGAGATGAATTCTGGTACAAATCAAATCAATGAGCCTGACACAAACTTCTTCACATAAGTGATCTCAACATGTGTGTATCACCCGCTTTATGGAGCGTCATCATCCCAGCACTAGACATGAGGCCTCAGCTGCTCGGAGCCAGCTGGGGTGTCCACATACTTTTGTCCACCCGATGGGCCTGAGTCTCATTAACGAGGTTAACCTTTAAATGGCAAATGTTAAACCTTGATGAGTCACAACCGCACAACACTTTTATATATACACCTCCTCGGCGTTAACGCACTCACACAAACATTCTCACTCACTCCAAACTTCAAGCTTGCTTTGTTCCATCAAACAAACACACACACACACACACTCACTCTCACACACACAGGGGGGGAGTCCACAATGATTTGGAGTAGAAAAAGACCTGCTGCTGGTTTCATCCTCGCCCGTCGCCGTAGTGACCGAGCTGCTTTGATCCACCTCGTCACTACATCTCTCTCTCTCTCTCTCCCCGTGTCGGCGTATGTCTCTCGGCCCATCTCTCTCCCTCTCTCTCTGTTCTGAAACATAATGGACGGCGGCGAGGCAGGCGCAGCGCTTTGTTGCCATGGCAATCCAAAGGAACTAATAACCTGGTGGAGAGCAGATAAGGCCGTGAGCAGAGAGAGGAGACGGAGACACAATGAAACAGGAGATAGGAGGGAGACGGAACGGGGGGGGGGGGGCAGTTGTGTTATTACTCTAAGTATGACTGTTATTACTGTGAGTCCAGGTTGGTACTAAATATTTAAAATCACTCAAAATTCAAATAAAATGGTTCCAGGGATGATTTTCGTCGGACAAACAGTCCGAATGGATAAAAGGACCCACCCTGGAGTTTTAACAGCAGACAGCTAAAAGAAATAAATAAAAGGGCAGAATGAGTCGACACATCAGACACAGAACTTTATCAGTTTTCTTTAGCGCAACTGAGTGTGTGAGAATAATCCATCCGCACACAAACAAATGTGATTAATAAAGTAATGAAACTTCACGTTTCAAGTTCTGTTAATTCAATTCAATCCAAGAAACTTTCTTTATCCCCTGGGGGGGGGGCAATTTAAAGGGCGCATTTAGAACAAAGAAACACGCTCAATTAATGCAACACAAAAGTCTACATGTTTATAGTTTGATGGAAAAATTTAGATTTTAGTGGAATAAAAAACAGCGTTACATGTTCACCATCATGAGCACCTACTTCATATTCTGTAGGTCCTGATCCTGGAGGTCTGGACTCTTCTAGACCTCTGAATCTGGACCAAGCAGATCCTTTAAGTCCTGGAAGTTGTGAGGTGGAGCCTCCGTGGATCTGGATTCAACACCTTGAACTGGTTGTTGTTCTGCCATCAGAGAATACTGTTTCCATGAAGACCTGGATTTGGTCTTTCTCTGCTCAAAGGTGTTGAACCAATCGATTTTCTGCTCAGTCGTTGGATTCAAAGCGCTTCCAGGTCGCCGCTGCTTTGATCTCCGCCCCTTCGACGCCGTCGTACATCTGCTGAAATTTGTGGTACTGCAAAAAATCCAGCATAACGTCTGCTGCACACACAAACACACAGACACACAGACACACACCTGCCTGTTCTCTTATTATGTTATCTCTTCACAGGACTATTAAAAGGTCAAATCATTATTTCTACTAATAGAAATTCCTTTATAGTTTAAGGTTATTTCTCTGAACTGCAGTCGATTTAAACAGTACGATGAGTCCTCGCTGGAGACCGACTCATTTGTTTTGAACTATTCAGCCTTTTCAAACATCAATGCTAAACAGATGGTACCTGAAGCTTTCTGTGAAGGTCTGGCCTGTTTTAGTTTTCATTAACTGAAATGAGATGTCCTGGTCTATAGAGGATATTCAAGTGAACCTCGGGTTTCTCTGTTGGTAGTTTTTGCTTCCATATATTTTTTTTTTCTTTACAATGAATCTTGGGATATTTGGGTTGTGAAGGATCCACCTGTTGGATCCTTTATTGGTGTCGTTGATGTCCTGACTCAGCTCCAGTGGAACAAATAATTATTTACACTTGGGTTGGTTGGATGCTTCCCACTCTCGGTTGGTTTTGTCTGCGTGCACACATTTTATTTTCTGTCCATTTTCTGTTTCCCGCTGTAGCTGATCCTGTTTGTTATACAGCAGCCGGCTGAGGGTACTTTGGGTAATCAAGTAATGTGGCTTTGAATAATTCAACCTGCCACCGGAGCCGAAACCACAACCTTCAGAGAGCTGTCAGTGACCACACAGACACTAACAAATAGGCCCCGTCTCCGTATCATTCACATTCAGGGGTTGAGGCCAGAGATAATCCCTCACAGTAAACAGAAAGAAACTCTCAGCTCCAACTTCCTCTCTGTTATTTTTCCTCTTCTTATTGCATGCGGCCTCATCGCTCTCCTCTCTCTCACCTGTCACTCCGCAGCGTGCACAGTGTAATAAAAAAAAAAAATCTTAAAAAAAAAGAATGAAAGTGAGAGGGAAATGTCAAATATTCTCGATACGGGAGGACTCGCTGAGACGGGGGAGTCTATTTCTGACCTCGGCGGAGATGCAAGATGAACGTAGCTGCCAAACCGTCGGTGTCACGACCCGTAATCGTCCAATCTGCCGAGCGCCTGAGCCGAGCGAGCGCCGAGCACTGAGCTGTTTGTTGTTGTTCTGGGTTGGAGGTCGAATGTGTGAGTAATCCAGCACTGCACTGAGTGCTGGCCTGATGGCTGATATCCAGATGCTTTCAAAACACACACACACAGGAAGACCTTTACCTTTCATAAATATTCAGATTGAAAGCAGCTTCAAATGTAATATTTCACTGCCAGATACAGAAATAGGATCTTCCTAATGGGGCTACTGAGAGTTTCGAGTGTATTGTTGTTTTTCCACATTATTCTGAATTCACTCATTAGAAGCTGATAAAGTAATTATACAGAGTTTTACAATATCTCCAATAAGCCTACATAACTTTCACTGTTTACACATCATTACAGTTTACAGTTTAAAATAGTGCACCCACTTTTTCCACTCATGTACTTATTCCCAGTAAACCAATGTTGAACTTCTTACCCATTTATTTTGCATTAACTCCATCTCAATAACACACATCAGTTTGAGCCAGATTATTTATCTTAGCAGGCATTCGTATTAATGTCCAGTTGTGTTCCCATTAGATCAGTTTTACCGGACCGATTTTCGTGTAGCTAGTATAACAATTTAACCCACAACATCAATTTTAACTGGATTTATTCACATTCCAGTGAACTCTGGTATTTACCAAACACAAGATTCAAACTTCAGCCACTGAAGCCTTTTCCTCACATGAGGAAATATGTGATAGGAAGTGAGAATCATTTCCTTTTAAAACATTTGAATGTTTATCATTACTTCTGCCACCCTCAGGGTTAGAGTTTTACCCCGACACACTCTGTGCCAGATGACCCATAAACGTCAGTGTATCTATGATATTGTTTAACTTGTGAACCTGGTGATGCAACAAATCTTTATAGACAACTTCATTCCTTAAAAACGGCACCCCAGTTAGACAGCAATGATCCTAATTATCTCACCGACACATCAAGGTCAGTCTGGGTCAGTGACGGTTTTAAAACTTTGGGTTCTATTTTTAGTGATGACTGAATTAAAAAACGGATTCCCTGCAGAGTGACGCCCAAAAAGGCTTCCAAGAATTCCTCGTCCTTCCGATGACGCTTTCTAATATTCCACCTGACTAATCCGAACATCTGAAGTGTTTGTCATCATCAGCCTTCTGTTCTGTAACACAACTCTGCTGTTCATGATTTTAGGGATCTTTTAATGGACCTGCTCAGATTCCTCCTCCAACAGTTGCAGGTCAGCTTAATAGGCGACTCTACATGGCCGGTTGGTATGAAGGGGTTGATTGTCTCTGTAAGTCAGCCCATTGATAGATGGCTGACTCCCCCCCCCCCCCACCTCCACAGTGTGCCCTGGGACTGGCCCCCGCCTTCCTCCAGGCGCTGTAGGCGTACACGGGATAGATAATGGACGGCTCGATGGGAAAATGAAAGATGTGTAAGCCTGAAATGAGCAAAGACATTTGCGTTGCGCTTTGCAAGAAGTGTCAGATGTGGCCTCTGGAGTATTTTGATAGTCCACCGGCCCGCTGACACACCGGGGGGAGTTGTCCCAGTCCTGCTGTTCCGTCTGCTGACACAATGAGAGAAATATTCAAGCAGCAGAGTTCAACCTTTTTTGAGTTCAATCTTTCTGGCGTGAGGATTTTTGTCACGCTGTCCGTTTCTCCACAGCGTCCCTTCTCGTCCATGAACAGCTCTGGAAATATCTGAAATATTAAATAAACACAAGACAATGAAAAGAAAAAAAAAAGGTGCGTCAATTCCAGCGTGTTGGAACAAAAAAGCCAAAGAGCAGAAAAAAAAGGAAGCTTTGATTGCTAATAATTGTTCACCATATCAAAGAGCCGCAGACGCTTGCCCCCTTTTCTTTCTTTCTGCTCATCTGAAATGGGATTGCTATGTACTACTTACACATGTAACTATCCAAATTAAATTTTATGTGGATATTTCTAATGTATCGCATACATTAAGAAATGTATTTGCACATACCCGAGCAGAGCTGAATAGCTTGGAAGGAGAAACTCCTCCATTCGAGCTTATTACCCTCACGCCTGGACTCAGGCGAGGAGCAATTAATCATATTTTTTGCTTTGGGTTAGAATACTGATTTCCATCTCTGCACACAGGAAATGTAATATTTTCAGAGCTGGAAATTCATCCAGCAGTAGGTACAGTTTGGCTCTGAGGCTTTCTGCTCCCCGCCGAGTCAAGTACCATAAAATAATGTGAGAGGAGCGAGAAAGACAGAGCGGCTGCTGCTCAGCTGGACGCTGGAAATGAACTGTCTGTCTGGCTGTGTCTCCCTCCCCCACTCCGAGCCTTTCAGGTGCTGGGTGTTTATGAATATGGCGCTGCAGAGAGGTGTTTCCTGAGTACGGCTCATTGTGCGGCTAGCGGCGGTGTCCTTGGCGGCCTCTGTGCTCAGCTGGAAGATGTGCAATTCTGAGTTTATTCATATTTTTTATAAGATTCTGCAAATACTGTACAGCTGTGTTTTGTTTTTTTTTTTCTCTGTAAATGTACATTTAACGGCACATTTTGGACATAATTATGCTGTGACACCATGTTGCAAACTTTGTCTCGTGCTCATGGAACACAAAGCAGAGTTGGGAATGAGACAACCGCGATAGGTGTCCAAGGTTTAGCGATTCACGAGCGAGGCTGAACTCACACGGTGCCGGAGCAGCTGCAGGTTCAGACGGACGTTACTACACATGTGGAAAGCAGGAAAACAGACGGTGTTGTAGGAAGCTGCACTGTTTCGGTCCTGGACGGTGAAACATTCAGACTCCTGCTGCATTTACAGCACCAGGCAAATATATTTTTATAGCTCATAATCATAAACAGACGCCTGACAGTGTACCTAACAGACAGAGGAAGAAAGGAATAAAAAACACGGTAAAAGTGTGTGTAATTACAATTATTAAGACATTATGAAACAGATACAATCAAATGAATCTAATTAAAGTTCTTTTTAACTTCTTTTTGAGGCTGCTTTGTTTGATCTTGACTGGAAGCTCCAGCAGTCAGCAGCACTGTAGCTGAAAGCTGTTTAATTTTTTTTTTCCAATTACTCTTTTGGATGATTTTATGGCTTTGTAGTAACGTTGGAAACAGAAAGCGGCCACTTGACATGTAAAAACGGTCCATTTTATCAGGATTCAAACGAGCGACCTCGTGCTCAAGGCCCGCTGTGCCCCCCGTGCCATCCCTCGTACTGCTCACAAATCGCAGGAGCTGGTTCACTTTTAAAGTGACCAGGTCCTGCAGGACGAGCAGGTTTATATCAATCCAACACAAGAACGATAAACATGAAGCAGAAGGAAAACTCTGAGGTCAGGAGTGTAAATCAATAAATTTGGTTCAAACCAAGTGTCAGCTGCCATTTTGTCTGTCGGCCATCTTGTTTGAAAAAAAACAACATATTTTTACTTTCACAAATAAGGACTCTTTTCAGAGTGATATGTATCTGCAACATACTTAGCTGCTGTCAGACCTTTAAAGCTTTTAAGATCTAGATGTTCTTAGTTGACGGGTTCTTGTTTTTGTTGAAGTGTGCACAATTAACCCAAGTTGTGTTCGCCTACTCACCCCTGTGGTGAGCTTGTATTTGTCTTGAATTCTGTGAGGAATTGGAAAAAAATGTATCCGTCATAAAGAAATAAGAGAAAGAGACAAATCAAATGTATTAAAGAAGTTACACACAAAAAACTTCTTCATGACCGCCAACTCATCAAGTGTCACTGTGTACACATTGTGTTGTTTGGCAGTGACACACAACGATAGGGGCAACAAAACACAACAGTTTGGACTTCAGTTGTTTGTCTCATTCTGACACTGAAACCAGACGAGTGCAACGTCCGTCGTTAATGTGACGTTTGGTTGTCAACATCTGTCTGACTACGTTGTGTAACTGTTAGTAGAAGAAGAAGATCAGCAGCGAAGTGAAGGAACAAATTCTGTCGAAACCTTCAGGCGTGAGGAGTTGGCAGCCATCAGTTAAAGTTAGGACAGCTACGACAAGTGTGTGTGTGTGTGTGCACCCACACATCCCTCAGGTTGTTTGTCTTTGTCAACATCAGAGCCGAATTTTTACCTGCTCCTTCTTTTAATCACATCTTTTTAATCTGCAGTCTGATGATGGTGGCAGACGTTTGAAATAAGAAAATCCTTGAAAAGATTTCAGTCTGTTATGAGCGACCCCCCTTTATTTCAAACTCCTCCCATTAGAAGTTTATTAAAATTCTAGTTGTGGATAATAAATGCTTTCTAGCCATTAGTGTGCTGTCTGCGGCTCTCGCAGCAGGAGGACGGTTGTGTGGTGTGCCCTTGGTTTTTCAGCTGTGTGAGTGCTCGCAGAAAGGAACCTGTGTCACCACTAAATGGGAAATGAAAACACACAAAGCTAGGTTTTTATTTCCATGTTTATCACCTTGAGTCTGGATCAGCGGCAGATAAAAACATATAAAGCATCAGTGGAGAAAAACAAAACAGGAAAATACAAAAACTGAACTCAGAAACACACACACACACACACCTGTGTCTCATTTATTTCCTTTTTTTTCACCATAAGGGAGAAAAGCTGAGTTGTTTCGCTGCTGAATCAGTTCTCTGACACTCGATCATTTTCCCCCAAATCACTGCCAAAACACAGATCAGAGGAAATAGCTGCTGCGTTCCTCCTTTGAGCAAAAGAGCTGGAAAAAACAAATAATAATAAATCTTTTTTTTTCTTTGCAGAACTGATGTGTTCGAGTTCAATTTCAACTTTATTTGTAAAGCTCAATTTTGCACAAATGTAATTTTGAAGCGGGCAGTTTAGTGATTTCAGGAGGAAGAAATGCAGTTTCTGTACTGTGGTATCAGGTGTGTCTGACTGTAAAGCACTTTTATTCAGCATGGTTTTATCACACCTACCCCGTGTAATTAACCCACCTGTTCACCGCAAGGTTTTAAACCCAATCTCTGCCTTTAAGTTCTCCAAGCTTTTTACTTCTGTCTCCACAACTGCCTTTAAGCCAAATCTTAACACAGAAGATGGTCTCCCATTTTAACCATACTTGTCGTCTGTCCTTGATTCTGTCGCCCCCTGTGTGCTTAAAAATTCAAACAGAGCACCCCAGCCTCGGCTAACAGAATCCATTATGGACTTAAAGAAAGACTGCAGAAGGAAAGAAAGGAAATGGAAGAAAACCGGTTTACATGTATTGTATGAAATTTGGAAAAACTCATTAATTATCTATCAAAAAGCATTTTAAAGACTAAAGAGCAGCATTTCACTCGAACTTGATTTTAGCAAATCGTTCAAACCCCCAAATTTTATTCAAGGTTTTAAACTCTCTCACCAATCCTCCTCCTTACTTCACTGATGTCTCGCAAGAGCTGTGTGAAAACTTTTTAGCTTCTTTTACAAACAAAATCAAGAGCATAAGGCAACAGACTGTCCCACCAGACCAGACCTTACACATCAGCAGAGAAATTTGTTGCTGTTTTACCAGCTTTGAGCCGGGATCCCTGCCTCTTTTATCGGACACCAGATCCCACATGAAGTCAACCGCATGCAGTTTGGATTTTATTCCCACCAAGTTTCTCAAAGAGGTTTTTAACACAGTTGGACCTAGCATTTTATCAATCATGCATAGCTCTTTAAAGGAGGGTATATTTCCCTCGGCTTTTAAACATGCCATGGTCCAACCTCTTTTAAAGAAAAACAACCTCGATTCCATTGATCTTAATCTCTCAAAGCTCCCATTTTTATCAAAAGTTTTAGAAAAGGTGGTCTCAGCACAACTTTTAGCTCTTACGTCTCATAATAACCTCTTTTTCTATGTTTTTCGGTCCAGTTTTAGAGCTTGGCACAGCACAGAAACGGCCCCCCTCAAGGTAACAAACAACCTACTTCTTGCGATAGATAAAGGGGAGAGTGCCATTTTAATTCTTTTAGATCTAAGTGCAGCATTTGATACAGTAGATCACACCGTTTTAATTAATCGTTTAATTAACTGGGTTGGAATCAAGGACGCTGCACTCAATTGGTTTTACTCTTACCTTTTAGAACGAACTTTTGCGGTCTCCATAGTCAGTCACTCATCGTCCACCGCTAATATTGCCTGTGGTGTACCGCAAGGTTCAGTTCTAGGCCCAATTTTATTTTCTATTTATATGCTGCCACATGGTCAAATAATTCATCGCCACAATGTCTCTTTTCACTGCTATGCAGACGACATACAGGTATACATTCCATTGAGACCAGAGGACCCCAGAAGCCTAGCTGCTCTCACAAACTGTCTCACTGATAGTGACCGTTGGATGGCGGAAAACTTTCTACAATTAAATCATTCTACTATTCAATGTACAAGACCCCACCCATCTCATCCAGAGCAGCCTCAGTTCTTTATCCTCCAACATCCAACCCACTGCCAGAAACCTCGGAGTAATATTCGACAGCAAACTGACCTTTGAGCCACACGTAAAACAAGTTGTTCAGTCCAACCGGTCGAGGCAGATGGCCGTCCCCCCTGAGCCTGGTTCTGCCCGAGGTTTCTGCCTCTTAAAGGAAGTTTTTCCTTGCCACTGTCGCCAAGTGCTTGCTCATCGGGGGATCTGTTGGGTCTCTTTAAATAATTTTATAAAGAGTTTGGTCTAGACCTGCTCTATATGTAAAGTGCCTTGATGTAACTTTGTTATGATTTGGCGCTATACAAATAAATCTGATTTGATTTGATTTGATTTGATTTGAAGGCCAACCGACAACAGGTGTCCAACCGACACCAAGGCTCATGTCTCTGACACCTTTGCTGTCAGAGCCCCCCAGCTCTGCAACGACCTCCCCGAGGAGACAAGGCTTGAGGACTCAGTGTCTGTTTTTAAATAACTTCTTAAAACCCACTTTTACAGACTTGCCTTTATGTGATGCCATCCTCTTCTTTTATTACTGTCATCTACTTCATCTTAAAGCTTTATTTTATCCTAATGCTCTTTATCTTATCTTCACCTTCTTCTGTTTTAACTCTTTCTTCCCATATTTCTTATCTTATTGTATCTAATTTCATTCATTTTATCACGTATTTGTTTTGTATACCCCTTATGCTATTTATTCTATCTGCATACCCCCTTTCCTCATCATATTTAATTTATTCTATTTATTTTGTCTAACTAACTGCACCCTGTATTTTAATTTGAGTCCTTCTGGTCTCAATCTGTTGTTGTTGGGTTTCTGTATTGTTCGTGATGCTGTATTGTTCGGGTGGTCCATCTCTTATGCTTTATGCAATTGTGACTGGTCTTTATTTTGTTTTGTGAAGCACTTTGTAAACTGGTGTTTTTAAAGGTGTTATATAAATAAAGTTGTTATTATTATTATTATTATTATTTGTGTCAAAAACTCAGCAGTGGTTAAAAAAAACTAGAGCAAAGGTGACGCTCACCTGCACAGCAACGAGTCATACTGACGTCAGATGGAGCCAGCAGCAAATTCAGAGACCTGAACTTTATTAACTTCAAAGAGCAAAACAAAATGAGTCTTCTTGGGTTCATCTCAGCCACTTTTCAATCATAAAGGCCACACCCAATGGGCACATCTTTAATTTTCCCCTCAGAGACCGGAGCGGTTTTTGTTCCAGACTGGATACGTGTTTTTGTTCTGCCGGATCCGGACTCTGGTGGTCTGTAGAGGGACGGCAGGTGGACTTCAGGCTCAGGTTGCTCCTCGGGCTCCGCCCATGTCTGAATTTAGGGGGCGGAGTCAGGTGGAACAGCTCAATCTGGCCTTCAGGAACAAAAAGGTAAAATAAAAGAGCAAAGGTTTAAAATATATTGGTTTCATTGATTTTATTTCACTCCTGACTTCATGAAGCACTTTGACGAAAAGTGAAAACACACATCGAACACAGATTCTATAAGACTGAGACATTTGAATGAAACACCTCAAACAAAGTTTGTTTTCTTTCCTTATTCTGGATTCGAACAAAAAAGAAGAGAAAAAAACAACAAATAAAAAAATCAAGCAGAATTTGAGGAACAGACGTGTTAAAGGAGGCAGATCCAAACTGTGTGTTCGTGGGTCAGTGTGACATTTTGTCGGGGTTAAATGTGCGTGCAGGAGCAACTGGATGTGTTGAAGCTTCAGTCAAGCGGCTGCTGACCAAAACTTATCTGCTGAGTTCCTGTCAGGCGGTGCAGCCAGACCATTAAGAGCTTTATAAACCAGGAGTCAAAACCATAAACTCTGTGAACAGGATTGATGTAGTGGAGTTTTTTTTTTTGTTGTGTTTTTTGTTCACCTGACAGCAGCCGTTTGTCTCCGAAGTAAAGGCAGAGCGAGCTGCAGCAGTAATGGACCGAGGTTCTCCAGCTTCACATCAACTGATCATCATGTCAGACAGTTTCTGCTCCATCAGGCTCCAACACCAATCCACAAAAAAAAACAAAAAAAAAAACAGTCAGATGTGCCAATTAAAGCTGCCATTGCTCCTCCTCCTGTCTTACCTTACCTGCTTTACCTCAAAGAAAAACCTGATTTATTCATTTATTCACATTTCAAGGGAAACGCCTGGAAGCATGAATTGATTAAAAAACAGAAGAAACAAAGACAAGAACAACAAAGCTACGTGAACTTGATCTCTCTTTCATACATGCACTGTCTTTATTTATTACCCACCTTTATTTCATTTGCTGGATCAAAATGTTCTGTTGTTCTCCTCCACGGCTCATCAAACCACGCCGACGTCTGATCAGACGTTTAACTGTCTGATTGAAAGTGCGTCTGAGTCTCTTTGCACCGCTTCGATGGGCTGGTGTTAACAATTCTTCAATTTAGTTTTTATCTCCTGAAGGAATAAGATAAGAACGGTGACGCCATGTCAGTTAAACGCCTCCCAGCAGCTTCGTGTCGGTCTGTGGAGGAGGGCACTAATACAGAAGAGGAGGTGAGTGAGTCCCGACCTGTGGAGAGAGACCCCTTCCAAAGAGTCAGAGCCAACCTGGGGGGGTCACCGGAGGACGGACAGAGCCCACAGAGGTCAGAACCCACGTTTCTTCCTTCATTTATTCAGAGTTCAACAGAAAGCGTTCACCCTTTCAAGGGGCTTTTCAACAGATTGCTATATATTCAATTAAAAGATTTTGGAGTGACGGTCTTACTGAACTGCGACATTGAAGGGAAATAAAATATGTTTTTAGTCTCCTTTATGGGTTCTTCAAAACATATTGAAGGTTTTAAGTTCGATGCACCAAATCGGGTTGATCATGTCACAGAATGAAACACCTCAAAGTGGATTCAAAGTAAATGCACTTTGAAGGGCTGCAGACACAAAAATACAAAAAAATATGAATGTAAAACATTTTGTTTTGTTTTGTTTTTTATTTGAACGCACAGTCAGTCCAGTGTGGGTCCATTTGTGCAGATCCAAAACAAACATCCAGACAGGAGAACTAAAAGATCCTCCGAACCTTGAGAAAGTTCATCCCTGTGTGCAGAATTTATCCAGCAGGCGACACAACACGTTATGTTTCATCTCAGCAAACAAAACATAATAATATGACCATGCAGACTGCACAAAGGCCCGAGGCCTGGGGCTTTGAACCAACAACCTTCCTGTTGGAAGCAGCAGCAGCAGCACTAGCGTGGGGATTTTGGAGGTCTTAGCTCTGCCGCGGGTTTCAAACAAAACAAACAAGCAAAAAAAAACCAAACAAACAAAAAAAAAACATGACGAGCCCTTTATCTAAACTCACAGCAAGTTATATCCATAAACACCAACTTAACCCTCCTCTCTCCTTCAGGTGGTCTGACGAAGAATCCCTGAACCACATCCGGAGGATCAGGAGTCACAGAACGTCCCCCACTGACGTTTTTCAGCTGTCGTCAGGTCATGAACGCTGAAGTTATTATTTCCTTTTTGACTGCGAACCAGATCGACCGTCAGGGACACGATTCTGGCTCACCTGTTGGGCTGTTTCCTTTTCTTTGTGAATAAACCTGTTTACTGTGTGTGTGAACGTGTGACCTGGACATTACCGGTCTGATGGCTCCTCATCCTTCACGCTCTTGGCTTGTTCGCCGTCGTCTGCGCCATAAGGACACTTTCACTCCACAGTAGAGCTTATCAAGGCTGATAATTGCCTCTCATTACCTCAGCATTTATCTTCCTCCCGTTCGTTAACGGGATAAAAATCAATCAATGGCCACTCATCTTCGCAGCGCTCAGTTGCTGCTGCTGCTGCTGTAGTTGCAGAGAAAATGGCGAGCAGCAGCAGTGGTGGCGGAAGCGGCGGCGGTGGTGGCAGCGGCAGTGGTGGCGGGCTGGGGAGTGGATTAGGGCCGCCGCCCGGAGCTGCTGTGATGAGACCATACAATCCTAATGGGCTTCTTCACGCCGCGCTCACCTAATCACCCATATCAAACCCTCTCACAGAAGAGCCAGAGCCTCTTATTTATTTGATTTCTCTCACATTAAATTATATAGGATTTAGAAAAGGGATTAAATTTTTACACTTGTAAGAAGCCTTAGCCACTTAATTAAGGCTGAAAATAATACTGCAATTATTTTTGCAGGGGTTGAGAATGGAATTTTTATGTCCTCAGAGTATTTAGATAATTATAATGTTGCACTGTGACTGCTAATTTCAGAAACTCAGAAACTTTACAGTTGTTTTTTTTTTTGTTTGCACAACTGTGGAATTTTTTTTTTTCTTTCAGTTCACTGACTGCCGAGTCCATTGTTATGCAGACTGTTGTTTATCAGCACTGCTGCTATCAGTAACACAGCTCATCATTCACTGCCATATTGTTCCAACAAACAATGGATCTGTGTTTGCAGTGCGCAGTACAGAAATCTGATTTACCGATCAACAGGCTCGATGGTTTTGTTTTCCACACAATGAGCCGTGATGAGACTGTGACAAGCTGATGCCAGAACAATGGCAGCCAGAGTTTTCTACTTTACCTGGATTTTTTTTTTTTTTTTGGCCGCATCTGCAGGTATAAAACCCGATTGCTCTCACACTGCAGCTCCAAACACAACAGATCTATTCAAAGAGTTTCTACGCTGCAGGGCTCAGTGCTGAGAAAGTGTTTCTGAGCAAACTTTGCATTCAGCCTCATCTACAGATTTATTCTTTATACACAACTCTAAAAATAGATGATTAGCTGAAAGGAGCCACAGTTCAATAACAGGGAATGTTCATCAGCCATTGATTTTGTGAAACTGCAGGAAAGGAGAAGGTGGATCAGAGCTGCTCTGTACTCTCTCCTGAGTGGTTGATACAGTCCATCAGTCACACAGTAGCCCCGCCCCCTAACCCCTCCCCTCCTTTCTCTAAATGGAGCATCATTTAAAAAATGATCATGTTGTGTTGAAGACTGTAAACTAGAGACTGAGACCATAAACTGATCAGGAAAACGTTTACTGAGGAGGAGGGACATTTTCCCATAGACTTCAATATAAAGGAGGAGGAGGGACATTTTCCCATAGACTTCAATATAAGGGAGGAGGAGGGACATTTTCCAATAGACCTCAATATAAGGGAGGAGGAGGGACATTTTCCAATAGACCTCAATATAAGGGAGGAGGAGGGACATTTTCCCATAGACTTCAATATAAGGGAGGAGGAGGGACATTTTCCAATAGACTTCAATATAAGGGAGGAGGAGGGACATTTTCCAATAGACTTGAAGAAGAATAGAATAGAACAGAATAATAAAGGATAATCAGGATGATTCCTGTTCTTATGTTTTTGGAAACATTATGAGGTAAAAAAAAATCTCTGTGGACTGCAGAGTCAAGAGAGATTTGTCTTCCCTGAACAACCAGCCGCCTTGTCGTCGCCATCAGCTGCACACAGCGATGAGCCTGTGATCCAGGATGTAAACACCCGAGAGAGTCACTTCAGAGAGGCCCGAATCTGGTTTCCTGTGTTTTGTCTCTTCACGGAGGCCGAAAGGGCGTTGGCACCCCGGGCCCATGAGACTCACTTACCTGAACGGAGAGGTGCTGTTGTTTGAGTTGGATAAAGCAAAAGAAGAAGAAAAAGAAGTGGATGACTGTTGTTTTGATTGACAGGTAAAGAGGAATTGTCAGTTAAGGTAGAAGAGTAATCCCTGTGGAAGTTCACACTCTAACAACTTTCCTCTTCTCGCCAACTTTTTCTTTACGTCTCCAACAAATTACAGCCATGCATCGCTGCAGAGGAAAAATAAAAGTACAAGGTGCGTTTGTTTGTGAGAAGTAAAAACAAGACTCTGTATCCACGGAGCATCCACTCGTCTGTTCTTGGTCATGCCTGTCACGCAGCAGCTGGAGCAAAGTTTCCCTCGTTAGTCACAGTTGGTGTTACTCTTGAACAGGAAGAGGAAGTGTGATGGAGGGAGGGGAGCGGGGTCGAGGTTGACCTGATACAGTATTCACCGACTGTTCATGAACGCTGCCGTGAGACGTTCACGGACCCCGATCATTGGTCCCTGCAGCAGAGACAGAAGGAGCCAAAGAGAAATCGATAGATGACAACTGGTGTGCTCCAAGCTGTAAATAAGAGCCGGAGCAGATATTTCACGTCTTTGAGCAGAATTGTGAAAATATTGGCATTTAATGGCAGGTCGGGACTTAGCAGGAAAGAATAATCAATAATGGCAGCTTTCGTGAGTCCTGCAGCTCCACTCAGGAAACCCACTGGTCCACTGTGCCACAGGGCCACGGCCGGCCAACGCGTCCCACGACTAACCAACGAATACAACTACTAAATTCTATTGTTCTTTTTATTTATAACAATAAAACACTTGTAAGATCCCGTTTCAAAACAGTAAGTCTGAAGCTAGCCGAGTTTTGACTGATCAGATTTATCAGCTGGCGACTTTCTTGGCCAACAGCGCTGACAGGAAGCCGTTGAGATGTTTTCTAAACGGAAGCCGACTGACATCATAACAAACAGCTGCTAAATAAAGAGCTATTTGAGATTTTGACGCCCCCCCCCCCGCTTCACCCGGCTCTCCTAAGCTTACTGGACTGGACTCTGAATTGAAGTCCACACTGATTTTTCTTGAGATGTTTCAGAGTCTCCGCTCGCTAAGAGGTAAAAGAATCACAGAAAAGGTCACGAGTGGGACGAGTGGCAGCTGGTATTTGTGGCGCCATCAGCCCCCGCCCTGACCACGCAGGCCCAACGTGTTACTGCGAGCCACCGCCGTGACACGAACAAGCGCCGACTGCTGTACGGAGCGTTTTCCTGCCTGACAGACGGCGCCGAAGGTTTTCAGGACTGTGTCATTTCACACCTAACTGCTCCTCATCCTCCTCTTCCTCCTCAGATGAATCAAATTTGTCCGCACTGATCCAAAAAAACAGTGAACGAATTCGAACGGAGCATGTAGATTTTATCATGAACAGTGAAGCCAAAGATTCATCATTTAGAAAAAGCTGAATGATGATGATGATGCACCGTTTTCACTGAAACTTTGAAACAATTGAAAAAACAAACAAACGTAAGAGTGTAATTAACAGAAAGAGACATAAATTTGACCTCTGCTGAGCGGCTTGAGCTGCTGTTGTTTTGGTTTTTGGTTTTTTTTTTCTACAGTCCACTTCATTTTTTGGCTCTGGATGAGTGACAGGTCCTGCAGCTCAATAGCTCCTGAGCTAACCAGCTATCACCACTGTCTTGTTTTCTCTTTATATCAAACTACGCTAACAGTTTCCCCCTGAGCTAAGCTAATCACTTTCTAGATCTATCTCAGCGGTGAATCCACCATCTCCCACCAAATATCAGGCAGAGCACGTTTTCCTTTCAGCCGGTTCCCCCAGGACATTTCCTCCTCTCCGTCCTGTTCCCATGGACGGCGGTCCCAACGCTCGGCCTGACATTTCTTTTTTTTTCCCTTCCCTCCCCCGTCTTTCCATCCTCTCTCTTTGCCCGTGACCCTCGCCGCTGCTCCCCGGCCTGAGAAATGTCATCCTGCTGGCACCGGGTGAATGTGGGACACCGTCGGAGGCGTCGTATCAGCAGCGGGCATATGTCGACGCTCTGCGCCGCTGTCACATTCAGAAAGGAAGGAGAGCCGTGTGTGTTGACCATCGCCTGTAAAACTCAATCAAACCACCCGCCAGCTCTGAAGAGGGAGAGAGTCAGAGGTGACGGCGGGAAGGGCGGTCACATAAAGAGTGAGTCAAACGAAAAGCAGCATGGCAGCTGGCAACTGGCCTTTTAACATTAGCACATCTTCACAGTAAATAAAAAGAGACAATTGTTTGGTCACATTGTGATGGCGCTCGCACAAACACACACATATACACATACACACATGCACAGCTGCAGTGCAAGTGTGTTAAACGGTTATTTGTTCTGGCTGCCTGAGCCAATAGGATTTAACCAGCCGTGGAGGTGTGGACACACAGCGAGGCTTCGTCCACGATTAGACGGAGAGCTCAGCGCTGAGCCCCAGGATTACCTGACCTACTCTGTGTGTGTGTGCATCTGAACTGCTGCACACCAAAGGCCAAACCCAACTGGGTCAGAGCCCGAATGAAACTACAGGAAGCTAAATATCACTCGTTTTTCTTGAAAATTAAATCGAAAAAGTGCGTCTTGGAATCATCGTTGTTTCGGGGAGCGGCAGGTTACAGGCCTCATTTAAACACATTTCTGAGAACTTTTTTTTCTTTTCTATTGCTGTTTAATGCTCAAATTTCATTTTAATCTAAAATAAAAATAATAAAATAAATAATAATAAAAATAATAATAATAATAAAATAATAATAAAAAAAATGTCAGTATCAGAAGTAAAATACGTTTTAGTGACCAAGGGCCCGACACAACGTTTGTTTATTGGTTCTGTGTCCAGACTCGCAGAAGAAGAAGGTTGAGTTGTGTGTGCGTGTGCGTGTGTGTGACCTTTAACAGATTAAGGCTGAATGGACTCTGTCCTAACGGTCGTTAGGATTTCCTCCATCTCTTGGTTTTGGTTTTTGTGAGTCCTCCTCTGCTTCTCTCTGGGTTTTGTCTGAAAACAAGATTAAAGTGGTAGTGGAGTAAAAGAAAAGTCAGACTGAGCTCTTCAAAAAGAATCAAAACAGGACAGAGGAAGTCGTGAATTCTTTTTCTCCATTGTTGAAATATTTACTTTGGCTTTAAATAATTGAAGCTTGTTTTTAATTAGTCAGCTTCAGATGGTTTCATCTCTCTTCATGATGGTCCAACGAGTTGTTCGACCACCACCGAACCTTCTCCACGATGGAGACGGGTCTTTTCTGGAAAAACATCTTCCTGATGACGATCAGATCAGTTGGAGAACCACCGGAGGCGCCACTCGCTGCAGAACTTGTTGATTTTCATTTTGGCGCCCATGTTGACAGATTACAGACACCCGTGTCTCCAGAGAGCGTGTGATACTGAGATTCAGCAAGAAGACACAGAAAAGGCTCGTTGATGGTCATCTGGATGAAATCTGAATATAAGTGTTGCCCACCTGACGCCCAGCTGCTGCTCTGCTCCACCTAAACAAGTCTTTTACTTTTTACTATTACATACAACCAGGAAGTGACACGTTTCACTGTAATGACTCAGACTTGTGGTGCGTTTGATGATGTTTGGACGGTGTCTGAGGACTTGACAAAACTTCTTGTTGTCTTGCATATGACGGCAATGAATCCACAACTGAGGGCTTTAAGGAAAACTGCTCTTTATTCTCAGACTCTGGTTCGATTCCCGGTCAGCTGGAATCTGCTTTTCTTGTCTCACATATCCTGTTTGGTTACCGACCAATTCAATAGATGCATCAAAATATGAGAATCACTGATAGAAGGAAATTTATAGTTATTTTAGAATTATCTTTTATAAAATATATTTATTTTTGTACATCATCTTATTTCTTTTTCTCTTATTTGACAGTGAAGTTATTCTGATGTTGCATTCAAGTGTGTCCGTCACGTTCAGTGAGGAAGCATCATTTCATCAAAGGTGAGACCTGTCTCTCTCCCTTCGTCGCTCAAACACTCACCTCAAGCTCTCCGCCGAACTTCTCCTCGCCGCCCTTCTGCAACTCCTTTCATTGCATTGGCAAACCTGATGCATTCTGGGTAAACACTGCAGATTGAGGTTGCGGAGGGAGAATCTTTTTTGACAAAATGAGGCCGGCGGCTGCTGCCGCTGCTCACAAAAACCTTCAGCTACCTTCAAAAACAATGCTTTTCAAAGTTTTAAAAGCAGCAGCTCTGACGACGATAAATGAGTCATAATGTGTGCGCTGATAAGTGTGCTCGCTGTGTGCGTGCGCAGCCTGTTTGCTAACACTGTGTACCACTTGTAAGAATAAAAAGCCTCTCCAACTTTTAAAAGCCCCCAGTGATAAATTAGAAATGTGATATAATCATTTGCACTGTGCGCTTTGAGAGTGTGTGGGCAAAGATGCCGGATGCTTCACAGAGACTGTACAGACTGATAATTAGCAGCTGGGAGTGTGTTTGTGTCTTTGCTCTCATTTTTAGGCCGAGGTGTTGCGGATTGCTGACTCTGAAAACTCCTGCGAGAAACTGCGTCGTGTTCAGAAGGTAGAGCTGCAAAACCTGAGCTGCGAGGTGGAAGGTGGCGGGTCAGGAGTCGAGGGGAAGCTGAACGAAGCAAAGGACACACAATAAGGATGCTTTTCCTGCATTAGCGCCCTCGTAGCTTTAGATGAGCCGACCTCTGTCGTACGTCTCTGTTCAGTACCTTACAGTATAGCTGGGATATTCTTTCTAATACTTTTAACAAACTGCTACAAATGCAGGAGCGTATTCACCTCCTGAGGGAAGATTGATGGCGAGATGATCAAAGCAGCTGAGAGCTGCAATGATTAAGTGATTGACAGAAAATTAATGGCAGCAGTTCTGATAAATGATTAACAGCGTGTCTACACAGACAGCGTAGCGTGAGCGCCATGTTAGCAGCGGCTCCGTCGCTCCCCCTGCGACACGCAGGAGGCGTTCAGGCACGCTGCTGAGCGGCAGCGCGCCTGAAAGGCAGCAAAATAAAACCTGAATCAACATTTAACTGTTGATGAGAGCGAAATGAATCCATTAGAATCCATTAACTCTCAGAGCGTCTTTCGCTGTTTTATTCACCGAACAGCTGATTGATTATGAAGTAAACAGCTGTCAGATATATTGATTGTGAAATTAACCACATCAGTTTTTCAATTCAAGATTAATACTCAACATCTTTTAGGTTTTCTCTGTGTTGACGACTTAACCCTATAACGCCGTGCGTATCATATTTGATACATACATTTATGAGACCATCCCCTTGGCAAAATAAAAGAAAAAGAGATTGAAAAAGGCAGCTGTTTGGAAAAAATAAAGATGCAGATATAAAGATACAGATGTTATAGATGACCAAGGAGAAAAGTTTTTGTTATTGCCTGAATTGGGTGTAATGCCCGATGTAATAAATATGATATAAAGAAAAAGGTAAATATCTTTTTTTTTTTTTTTTTTACATTTTGTTAAAGGACCAAATAAAGACGTCAGATTGAAAAAAAATTGAATTTTCTGTCCATTATTTCTCTGGTCAGGCTTTATAGGGTTAAATTAGTAAAATTAAAAGCAGCTGTTTTATTGGACAATGAAGAGTGACAGGCAACGGGACAGAGAAGGAGACAACCAGGAATCAAACAGCGAACTCGCCTGCTTCGACTGCGTAACCTCAACGAACCACACAAACTTAACCACAACAGACCCCCAACTCAAATGTTCAGTCTCTTTACATGACAAGAGCTTTCTGACTTTATCCCTTCTCTAAAAGATCAGACCTGATGGGGCCTCTGAGGGTCTGTGGCCCCTGAGAGCACCCCCACTTTATCAGCAGGAGACAAAAAGTAATTTCAGTAAATGTTTATTATGATGCTTTAGGGCCAACTGTTATAAATAGAAATGAGGTATAAGTGAATTTCTCTGCACACCTGGAATATTTGAAATCATTATGTGGTTGTGAGCAAAATGTCAAATAAAGCTCAATTTGAATTTTTTATATTTTATACTAAAGATATTAGCCCCCTGCTCCCCCCGTCTTCTCGGTCCTGCAGCAGAACTGTATTCTGCTTCACGCAGCTACATCCCCTCCATGTTACGCTTTGAACCCTGATAATCTGTGAATGTGATTATAAAATTAATGCTGATTTAAGACATTAACTGGAGGGCTAATTGAACCATTTTGACTCCTGTGTTATTTCCCACAACCCCCCCCCCCCCCCCCCCTCACCCCTCCGCCTCTGGAAGCGGCCGCTTCCTGACTCTCCGATCTAATTCCTCATGCTCAGCCTGTTTTCTCATTCCTCCAGAATTAATGGATGGAAATGAGTCACATTTAAAGATAAATGATGTGGGATCATATTTGACGTGATACAACACATAAATCACATTTACACCGGCACCAATGAAATAACCATCTTCATGGGAATCTCATTTGTGTTAAGATCTGATTCGCTGCTTTTTGTTCTCTGTGACGGTTTCACATTGTTTCCATGTGACAGAGAATCCAGATGACCTGACAGGAGACTCGCTTATTTAAGGAAACTAGATTGGAAAAAAAAAGATAAGATAAATAACCTTTGCAATAATGGATTTTGTTGTTGTTGATTTCGGCTGCAGTTCCACACGTGGCCTTCAGGCAGCAGGGTTGGACTAAAACGCTTTAGATCATGACCCAGAAAAAATGAGGCGAGCGTAGAACGCTTTACGGTCACAGACATTGATGCTGCGGAAGCTGGAAGGTGCTGAGGATGAATACAGGTGGGAAGGCTGATGGAGGGATAGGCGGTGGCAGTGATGAGTCCAGAGGAGACTGGCACTCCAAATCTGGACACAGATTAAAATTTGAGAAGAAGCATTTCTCAGAACTTAAAAATCTTTTAAGAAATCCTTTGAGTGAAAATTGTTTTTAATTGTTGATTTAAAGTAACAAATTGTGTGCTTGTTTTGTGATCTCTGGATCCACACAGTGGACATGATGAATAAAAATACACACGCAAGATATCGAATCAGCCAACACACACAATTTCAAACTGTTGTTGCAACAAACAGCTGATTCGACAAATTTAATGTTCTAAATACTCCCATCAGTGGAGTCCTATCAGTTTCTGCCTCTGGAGGAAAAGAAGTATTTTGTCTTCGCTCCAACACACAGCGCTCAGAGGTCAAAGGTCAGGAGCTGTGTGCTGCTGAGAATTGTTATGTTCCTCAAGGACACCTCGGCGGTTATTGTTCATGTTCCAGTGCATCATCTCCTCCAATCGGTGTAATGAAACCCGAGTGTCCTCCTGCTGTCTCCTAACAAACTGCAGCGGCACGAAGCCCGGATGAGTTAGTCCGAGCTCTTTCATCTGTCCCTCTCTTCTTCTTCTTCTTCTTTTTCTGTCTTTTCATAAATGTTTTCGCAGAAGAAGTAATTGGCACAGCTCCCAATCCCACGGGATGAAGCTCATTTATATTCTCCAACACAAACACGCACACACACCGGACCTCTACACTCCCAAAAAAGGTTTCTTCTTCTTCTCTTTGCCCAAAGCAACTTCCCTTGACCCTCGCCGACCATCGAATCCTCCCTGTGATGGAAAAAAAAAACTTCCCATAACTCCCCTCCCAAGTGCATTCTGGGAAAAATTCCAGCAGGCCGCAGCTCCTGGAGGTCCCTGATGGCTCGTTGAGGATCTCCCAGATGAGTTAAAGGAAGCGATTCACCAGCAAAGGGCACGACTCCTATTTTTAGACTCCTATTATTTTAACACTGTAAAAAATACTGAACAATATTAATTAGATCTGTTTTTTAACCCTTTAACGCAAAAGTTTCCGATTGTCCACCTGGACTTTTTGCTTTTTTAAAAAGGGTTAACACACATGTGAACTGCTGTGCAGGACAAGCACAGCAGTTTAATTTTAATTTTAATATACAATGAAATTCAGTTTTTCTAAAATCCACCCATTGTCCAATCAGGGCGTCACATTTAAAGCACAAATTATAGCTATAATAATCCATACTGTAGTAAAACTGTGTATGTCACAGTGTTTTTCACTTCAGTGAAGAAATTACTAACTTTAACTTAATGACTAAACTTTCTGTGTCCGATAACAAACTTGTGTATTGAATTAAAATACAGATAAACAATCAATTCTTGTGTCTTTAACTTCTAAGAAGCAAATTCTCCAAACTACTTTTTGTGACGTTTGTCAGTACTTTGCTCCTTCAGTGTGTATTTTATTCATCTCATGGCTTATTGACTTTCCATACTTGAGCAGCTCAGTCAAATAAAAAAATATTTCAAGCAGCAGGAAAAGTCAGCGTCTGTTTCCGAGCTGAAGCTGCTGACATTTTTTACAGCGCTGATCCGTCTTTAAAGATAAAGAGCAGAATGTAAAGCCTCTGGATTATTACTCTCTGTGTCTCTCTGTGTGCCGGGGTGAGCGAATAAATGTTGTGCTGTTGGTTTCCTGCATGCAACTGAAAAACAAGCAGCCTCCAGCCATTATCTCCACACACACACACACACACAGACACACACTGCATTGTAATGACAGCTGCATTTAAATAGACTTGTGATGCAGCATGTTGGGATAGAGATGCATGAAATCTGATTATTTTACTCAGCACACTGCAGCCGGTGAGAAAGAAAGATATTTACACATAACAGAGAGGAACCTGAGGACGTAGTGAGGGTTTCTCTCTGGAGCAGTAACAGCAAAGGAGATAAATGTTCAGAAAATAAATATACTACTAAATGTCTTTGAATTATTGTTACTATCACCTGGTACTTAGCCTTCGCCTATTGGCAGATGGGCATCTCGGCAGGACGTGGGTGTGATTACATTAATAACAATGTGCTCTGATCCGCTCTACAGTTAGAGCTCTTTGCATGATAATCTAATTTTTTTTTCATGAAAAAAGACCAACATTGAAGTTATGTGTGATCTGCAGGAAGTCAATTTAATGAGTCAGGTTTGATGTAAACAGAGGTGGACAGAGTACACAACTTCACTACACACAAGGAGTATCTGTAAAAGTACAGATACTCCTTGTCAAATATTACTCCGATACAATATTACTTAAGTAAAAAAAAAAAAAAAAAAATCATCAGGAAATAGAGGAAGGGAAAGTAGCTTTATTGTCATTATACAATACACTGATGGGATTCTGCTACAGACACGTTAAAGAGGCCCTACAAGAACCGGTCTCTGGGGGGGGTCTGGTCTAGTCTCTAGTCTGTGGAGGGGTCTGGTCTCTGGGGGGTCTGCTTTTCCATGCCGTAGCCCAGTCCATCACTCACCCACTCTACGGACAATTTAGAGTCACCAATTAACCAAGTTCGGGAACCTTCTTATCGTTACCTAGACATGTCTGTGCCGGGAATCAAACCCGCGACCTTCTTATTAGACCTCTAACCACTACGCCTACGTGCTGCTCGAGGCAAACGGCAGAAAATTGGTAGATCAGCAACCTCCATCTATATTTTTCATTTACATCCCATTCAAATGTATGTTGATACTAAAACAGCTGGTTAATATCCACACAGCTCCACTTTAGGGGATCAGGAAAGAGAGCCGACTCTTTGGGTCTTTGGGTCCTGAGTCTCTCGTTCACTTGTCCCGTGGCCGCTGCGCAGTGTGACCGGCCTGAGCGTTCCCCTTTGAGCAGGTGGCCTTGTGGGTAATGTGTGACGTAGCCAGCACGCAGCCGTGTTGTAGCCGCTGTAAGCTTTATAGTCAGTGTGATGAAACTCATTAAAGTCCTGTGTTTAATGTAAAGCTGGTCCATGTGTTCAACTGCTCCCCCTCTACTCTTCTGTTACCATGGTTACCAGTGTCAACGAGCCAAGCTAAGGTGAAACGGGACTTATATTAATCAGGTGAATATCAGAGACAACAACAGGAAGTAACACAGCACAACCACCACAGACAACCACAGACCGGACCTCCACGGACTGGACCTCCAGACCCCCCGGAGTTTATGGTGTCCATATAATTTATGTTTTGTGACTGACTCCTTCTGGATAGGAAGCAAAAAAGCAGAAATTCAAATTCAAACTCCAGTTTCCTGCCTCTTTCCTGATCCCCTAAAGTGGAGCTGTGTGGATATTAACCAGCTGTTTTAGCACAATATCTCATGTGCCACAAGTATCAACATACATTTCCATATAGTTCCCCATTGCTGAGCCTGTTTTGTGTTTGTAAACCTTTAATCATCTAATCTCTACAAAAATGAGCTGTTTGTCTGTCATGCTGGAAGTAAAGCACATTGCAGTGTAAAGGTGAGGCAGCATGTCTCTGTGTGTCTCATTGTCTGCCTGTTGTGTGAATGATGTCTAGCATGTCCAAGTTAATTGGTGACTCTAATTGTCTAATCTGGTAGAGTGAGTGATGGACTGGGCTACAGCACGGAAAAGCAGACCCCCCCAGAGACCAGACCCCTCCACAGACTAGAGACAGCACTGGTGATGTCTCTGTTGTTACTGTTACTGTTTGCAGGTGAATAATGAACAAAAGACCCGAAGACTCATAATTATGAGTCATGAAGGAATCAGCCATTCCTACACAGAGAATATGCGGCAGAAAGACTCGTTCATGGACGAATCTGTGAACGGATTCGTTCAAATGTAGTGGAGTGAAAGTAAAAGTATCCCCCAAAAATAATACTCAGGTAAAGTACAGATACTCAAAAACTGTACTTCAGTACAGTACTCAAGTAAATTTACTTAGTTACTGTCCACCCCTGGATGTAAAGAGCCACAGAATGTGTGTTTTGCTTTTTTCTGCTCATCATTGTCTTCTGTCTATATTTTTTTTTCAGCACCACTTCGACGGTTTCAGTAACGTTTGGTCAAAGGAGAGCAATTGGAAGGCTGCTAGCAGGGACACCTTTACAGTTGTTGTCTTCTAAATGAAAGATGTCTTCATTTAAGTTTAATGACAGATTCAGTTAAAGTTCATTAAAGGACCTACCTGATGGTTTTGCTTTTGTTTGCATTAACGGCTGTTTGTTTAGTCCCAGAGGTGAAAGAAGATTCCAGTGTTAACTTTTGTTTCTGTCACTTTATTTCCTCTACTCAAGTTAGCATGCTAACCAGCAAACCCAAATGTTCTGATAGCAACCCGCTATCGTCTGTTACTTTTAAATTGCTATAATAATAAGCTAAGTGACCCGACAGCATTCGTGGCCCCGAAGCTCCTGGGCCTGGGTTCATCTCTGATCCAGATTTTAGACCCGACCCATTTAAGACCAGCTGGACTAGCACCTAGTTAGGATCCAAAGGTTCACATGGCTTTCCAGTGCTTGTACAAGTTAGCGAATGGCGTTTGATGCTCAACTTGCATTGTTTTCTTCTCAATTCGTGACTCGCTGCTAATGCTAACGTTAGCTTTACAAATAGTATTTGGGTGACTCGGCTTTCATCTGTAAATGTTTCTACTCACATCCAGTTGTCGAACACAAACGGAGAACAAAATTTAAAGCAGGATCTCAGTTCAGTCATGAACTGTAATCAGCAATTAGCATCCAAAGCTGCGCTCTGATCTTCAGTAATCTGCCTCTGTGAGGAAGGACGTCTGTAAGTTCGAACAGAAGGTCCCGCTAACCTGAAACTGAACTTTGAAAATCGGTCAGTTGGTGTTTGGCGTAAAAAAATGAGCCACTTCATCTGCCACCACTCATTCGTTAATATGTGGCTGCAGTGAAATAACTGGCAGAGTATCTGAGTCTTCCAGCATCGCCTGCTCGTCGCGCTTTCACTCGGCTTTTCTAAAGGAGGATTAAAAACCTGACCGGAGCTGAATGAAGGAACGGACGAGACGGCGGCGCTGCCTCGGCTGGCCTTGGTGACAGGACTCAGCTAAGACATAGAAATGAAAGTGGAGGAGACGAGCGGCAGCTGCTGTGTGAAAATGAGGCAGATGGATGTCTCACACTTCCTGAACGCTTCGGATTGAAATTCAAAACAGAGCGAGGCCGAAATAATGCAGCCAAACACCTTTTCCCTGCCCGAGCGGGACAATAAACCCTTTTTCGCCTCTTCCACTGACGTCCCCTCAGATTATGGGTTGAATCTTTCACACAATTTTTCGATCTCGTCCGAAAGTGACTTTAGTCAAAGTGCGTGTCTGTTCTTGTTCAGTTGTACAAATGTGTATACCACCTTCAGCTCACTGTTGGTTAACCCGTCGCTACAAATCCGACCAACCACTCCATGTCTGATATTTTGCATCTGTGAAGAAGGAAAGAAAGTGCAAAGTCTCCCTTTTCTAAAGAGCCAGATCGTTGAATATATATGAAAAATGACAGTTTGACAAGTTCCAACTAATGAAGTGAGCGGACTCAGTTTGCAGGTCTAGAGTTTGGTCTAGACCTGCTCTATATGTAAAGTGCCTTGATGTAACTTTGTTATGATTTGGCGCTATACAAATAAATCTGATTTGATTTGATTTAAACAACGCTGTGAGATCAGTGTGAAAGTGGTGCGTTGCTCTGGGTGAATAAATCGGCAGCTGGCTGTCGCCGTGACAACAAAGTCAGGTTACTGTTTGCGAAAGTGAGCCGAGAACCTGAGCCCGAAAAGTGAAGCCCGTCTTCAAGAGCCTGAAACCTGCATTCTGCCTGATGACCACCAGGGGGCGGCTCTTATAGTTGCAAAAATAAGTGAGATTGTATTGAAGCCTATGGGAAAATGGTCTCATTGCTCCCTTGATTTATTAGATCAGTGAACTTTGTGGTCTCAGTTTCATCTTGACAGCCGAAAAATCTAATTATTTCTATTAAGAAGCCAAATTGATTGATCAAATCAGCTAATTCTGACCATCGGGGGGGGGAAATACAGAACAGCCGACACCATCTCTGAAAAAGATCCTTTAATTACAGGTAAGTACATAAAAATTCAGGAGGATTAGAACAGCATCCACATATCCCTCTTCTGCTTTCCAGTTCCTCACAGACCAGAAAAGTTATAAAACAGGATCTAGGTCAGGCTCGTCCTCCAGTTGGACCTGCATGGAAAACCTGACGGCCCTCAGGATGCATCCTGACCAGGAGTCCGAACCACCTTAACCTCAAAGACGACCAGATTGGTATCCTATAGGAAAGTTGGGACACGCTCTTGGACCAGACCAGGGAGGGAAGGTCCTGACCCAGGGGGTCCAGTCTGGGACCATAAAGGGAGCTAAAGTTGGAGTTAAACACATTCAAGTTATTAATGTAGGGATTCTTTCTGTAAAGATGACACACACAGAGAAAAAACGTATTATTAGCCCCGGTTATCATCTCATTGATGACAGGAAGTGTTGAGACAGTGACGACCTCCTGTTGGTGGTTGTTCAGGTTTTGACCCCGTCTGGTTCCAGCTGAGTCCAACTTCTCCGAGTTAACCTTCAGAGATAAACTCACAAGTTCAGGCCGATAAAGTTAATTCAATGAATAATCCGCCGATGCGATCTGAGCATGTTGGCCTTAGCACAGGAAACAATCAGCTCTCCTGGCAGCTGAGGCCCCAAACGCGCCCCTCCTCCTCTTCACATTTATTCTCAGAGCCAATCAGGTTGCCCTGCTGCCTCCTAACTCACAGGGCGGCCTGGAGGAGTGTGTGTGCACGTTCTCCGTTAATGGGAAAATCACTTGCTTCGCCTGTCGGGGGTGAAGACCCTCTGTTGATGAAACGACACATTTTCATTGTCACAAGTCGCTGAAGTTCACATGGAGAGATGCTCAGGAGCAATTGAGAGAGCGCAGGACTCCAGCTGCTGATAAATACTGTCATTAAAGCACAGAGAGACGCACCGACAGGACCGAGCGGGGACTCCTCGCCGCCGCTGAGTTATAATGAAGGGAGAAATCTGAGGAGGAGGAGCTTTTCCTCTTCTTCTCTTTTCATTTCTTCTCCCCATCATCAGCTCCTCAGGAGGTCTGACTCGCTGTATTGACATTTACAATAGGACTGAATTTTAAAGCTCAACACATTTCTGGTGCCGGCCAAAATGTGCGTAGAGTCAAATATGAGAAGAGCGTTTAAATCTTTGTGATTATAAACTGCAAGAATCGACTTTATGTTACTTTATGGTCTATTTTCCTGTAAAATACTGACCATCACGACCGAGACTGAGACCATAAACTCATCAGGAAAAAGGAGGGACGTCTTCCCATAGACTTCAATTCAATCGGACTTCTTTTTACATCCAGTGGAGTCCATCCTGATTAGTCAGATTGGACTGGATTTCTGTCACTAGTTTGTACATTTTGTCATGTCCTTTCACTTCCTGTTTTATTTTGGCGTGTGCCTAACCTCTTTCTGCCTCCTTTGATTGGCGACCCCGCCCCTAACGCGCCTCACCTGTGTCTCATTGTCTTCCCCTCCCGGTGTATTTAGTCTGCATGCTTCCTGTGTCCTGCTTTTGTCACTTGACTTTGTGTCAATGTTTGTCCTCGTTGTGTTTCTGACCAGTTTTATTTCGGGCCTCCCGTCAGCTTCAACCGTTTCCTTCTTCTGACTCGTTACCTCAGCCTGATTGGTTTGAGCATTTTTGTGCCCTCACCTGTAAAGTTTGCAACTTCAAATAGTTCCAAACTGTTAAATGGAAACATGATTCAGCACATTCAGGATGCAAACAAACAAAATGAAGCTTCTACCCAAACACGTGCCAGCATCTTTGGCACAAATACTTCCACACCCTGCTTTAAATACTTGAAAAGAAAAAGTCAAATTATCTATAACTTCATCATGTTTTTAAAAGAAAAGCTGAACTGCTCCCCAAGCAGCAGTGAAAAATGTCCTCCATACATTAACCAGCGACAACATGCGGCAGGATTTTTATTTAAAGTTATTTTCTTTTTTTTTTTTACCCGTGACTCCCGCCTGCAGCCGTCATCGGCCTCAGCGCAGCAGAGTTACACACTGCTCAGCTCTCTGCAACAAAACAAACAATGCTGAATTGTGTGTGTTGGCCATTTTTCACAGAGAGGACAACAGCGTCGGCTGGTATATCCAGGCGTGAACTTTGATTTCAGGAGGAAAACATGGTGGAGCAGGAGGGCGGAGGGGTGGAGGGGGAGATTCAATATATACGAAGTGGCATATTTTCCCTGCAGGGTGTTTCCATCTGTGCTCCCTCTGCTGGGTTAGATATTATATGCTGTAATTCAGCTGGGGGAATAATTGACCTGTCAACGGGTTCACGCCACAGGACCCATCATTGGGTGATGGCGGCGGCGGTCGGCCTCGACTCAGCTCTGTTTCTGTAGATTGATACATCCTGCTTCCCCCTCAGAGGTCTAATAATGTTACTGCCATTTTACACACACGCACACAAATCCTGAGGAGACTGGAGCTGCTTGGAATTTAACCGTTAAGAAAAGTGCAACATGTAAAAAGTTCTTTGTTAATTCTGAATATTTTTTATTTTCATAGACATTTTTAAAAAAGTAAAGAATGTGTAAAACTAATAAAAGCAATTTCATGACAGAATCGTCTTTCAAAGGCTAAACTGATAAATCACTATTTAGTTTTTTCTTTGATATATTATTAATTTGATTTGTCTCTGTTTTTCCAGAAATTTTTTTTCAGTTTTAACCATGAAGTCTGTTTCTCTCACAGCCTTCTGCTGTTTATTTGATCCGAGTCAATTTGAATCTGAAAAGAAGCAAAGACATCGAAGCTGCTTTTCTTTCATAACAAACTTTTTTTGTGTGTGTTTTTTTAGATGAATTGTTCATCCTGTATACAAACAGCAACAATGACCCAATAATCTCACATACAGAGAGTTTCAGGGGGGATTGTCCACGCACGGCTGCAGCTCACCGTGACGCAGTCGCTGCAAATCTGTTCAGATAATAACACATGGGAGGATTAAAACGGGGACGCCTCTTCGTCCTTGTTCGGGGTTCGTCTTTGAGCAGGAAGATGAACTCTGTCAGCTGGTGGAGCAACACAACAGTCTGTCAGGATGGGGGGGGTCCTCACACTGACACACACACACACACACGTTTATACTGAAGTGTAACACAATCACTAGGCAGGACGTCCACATTAATGACACAAACTCTGCTGGAGAAGACACAGCGTGCTCGTCCAACCTCCATCCCCACCTTTGTTTTTTTTTTGTTTTTTTGCCACGCCATATTAACACCAAACTAACAGCGATGAACACAAAGCTCACGTCACACACGGTGCGTTCAGAGTCAGGATCAACTCAGGACTCACTGAAGCAAAATTTCCAAATGTTTTAACTTGAAGTATAAAACAAAAATTCCTGGAATTCATGAAAAGCAACAAAAAGGGACAAAATAACGTGAGTCAAACAGCAGAAATCCTGTTGGCTCGGCGGCTGTTTGTGGTGGACAAACATGAGCCGCACAAACAGTGGAACCCAAATTTGTGCGAGTAAAAGTGAGATGAAAATTTGCTTTGTGTTCAGTCCAAATGTGACACAGTGAGGCGACGTGGGGAGATATTTTTGAAATATTTCTCCAACTATGTGATGTTGACTCTCCTGGTTTCATGCAGGTATCCAACAAAAAATCCAGTTTTAAGGATAAAAACTGACTGTAACTATTGTTCATGAAAACTTTCAGAGAGACTTCAGTACAATCTCCTTTCTCCAACCAGTTGAGTCACCAACTGTCAAACTTAATACACGTGCCAACAAACAAACTAGTTCTGAGTTTTCTTGTTATCAAATCAGTAAAATCCAAAAGGACAAAAATCTCCCCTGGATTCTCTCAGCATACAAAATAAAATACAAACAAGGAAGTCCAGTCAGCTTAGTTTATCATTTTAGAATAAAACGCTGGTTTCTGGAGCCGGATTAGTCGCGCACAAAGATGGAGGACCAACTACTTCGCAGAAAATAGCTTAACGGGTCGAGACTGAGACCATAAACTCTTAATAAATCAAAGAAGTTGGGCCATTTCCCCATAGACTTCAATACAATCTTATTCCTTCTAGCTCCGCCGATGAAAATAGGAAGTTTTAACAGTCAAAAGTCAGATGGATGGACAAATGCTGTGAGGAGACATCATCTTTCCTGTCTCCAGCATCCGGCTGTTGACGTCAAAAGTGACGGCAGCACTTCCTGTTTTCGCCGTGATAAACCGAGCAGGATGAAAAATGCATCCTTGTGTTTTCACCCCAGCCACAGCTCTCTTTGTCCGTAACCATGGTGATTTTAAAAGAGGCCACTTGAGAGATAATTTATACTCGGTTTCACACAAAACATCATAATCTCACACGTTCGTGCACAAACAGCAGTACATCCTTCAACATCCACAGCCATGATTTCTTTTATTTACTGTCAGACAGCAGCGCTCTCTGAACAAACACGTTCATGCTGATGTGTTTAGAGGATGGAAATTAAGCTGTATGGATGATACACCGAGACAATAACATATAAAAAGGTAAACAAATACTGTAAAATGGATGAAAGTGGTCATTTAACCGGTTTAACCAACAGAAGAGCTGCTGAAGAAGTTCATTCTGGTTCTGATAGAAAGCAGACCGGTCAGGGTGTCCATGCTGGACCCAGTCCACCACCAGAACCTCCTACATGAAGTCTCTGACCTGGGGAGGACACGGAGCAGGATGCATCATGGGAAAAAGAGCAGCTGGTGGAGACGGTGTGATGTTTTAGACCATGTCCTGCTGGGTCACCTCAAGTCCTTCATTCATGTGGATGTTACTTAGACCTAAAACCTGGTTCAGACCAGGTCCAGGTCTTCAGTCTCATTGTGCGCTGCAGTAACAGTAAACTCATATGTTGTGTGTTGTGTGAGAGTGTAGTGATTTAGTGGATTGTGTCGAGGGGCCTCTCAATGTTGACTTAGGATCAGTTAAAATCCAGAGGGGGGGGGGGGGGCCCTCTGCGGCTCAGAGTGACCTTATGTGGGCTGAAAGTGAAGAGCTTCGTGTTTCCTCGGAGGAGATGATGTAACCTCGCCACGCTCGGCCGCACGGCGGTCAGAATAATGGTGGGCCGAGCTAATCGATGCTCAGACTGTGTGATTTATAGTGTTTGCTGAAATCGGCAGAAGGAGCCTCCGTTCGGGCCCCTCCCTCCCCCCTCGTGCTGCGGCGCTCGTGGTTGTAATTGGATATCTGTATGAGGCTTCCAGGAAGTTTTCATCTGGGCTTTACTCTCAACGCGCTCTCTTCTCATAACCTACATTACTAATGGAGACAAATGTTGCATTGCATCCTGGGAGAGTTCTCTAATTGGAGGAGTAAGAAGGGAAACACAAAGAAAGGAAGCGTTTCTCGCAGAGCGTCTTGGCTCTGTGAATCCTGAAAATCCACAAGTGTTAAAAGTAAAAAGAGGAAGATGACAATACAGAAAAAAACGACGTCTTCTTTAAAAGTCTGCAGGCGGAAAAAGAAAAGTCGAATACTTTAAAGCACTTCCAGGCGCACCCAGAGGAGTGATGTCACAACAGGTGTGATATACCTGCAGTGACATCACTCACTTATAATGAGGTATTTTTTAAAACAGAACTCTGGTGTTCAGGCAGAATCCGTGGAGCTTCCTGTTTGAACTCTTCAGAATGAAAGCAGAGCGTGATAAGCCTTCTTGAGTAGACGGTGAATTCTCTCTATGGAAACTTTGCTGCTACTTTAAATTGGACAACGATGGTTCATCCTGAACTTCAGACGCAACACAAACTCAATTTTTTTTTTTGTGTTGTGTGCTCTTTCCATTTTTTGCTCTGTTGACACTGAAGCTCTGTTGCATTCAATGACCAGCTGGTCCCGTTCGATCAGGATCAAGCAATCACTGAGTCCATGGTCTGATTCTGGTCCAGCTCTGAAGCTCCAAGCTGGTGTTTCTGGTGTTCTTTGGTGTAGAAGCCGCAGTTCTGGATGTTCAGGAGGTGTCAATCTGTAGTCCTAAAGGATTCTGAAGCAGCTGTTGAAGTCCATCAGAGCAGGACGACCCCCCCTGATGTCACGAAGCTCTAGAAAACTCATCTGTTCAGAGAAAACATCTC
The DNA here is from genome assembly GCA_034769265.1 of Remorina albescens. Classification (NCBI taxonomy): domain Eukaryota; kingdom Metazoa; phylum Chordata; class Actinopteri; order Carangiformes; family Echeneidae; genus Remorina; species Remorina albescens. The sequence continues at coordinate 3,414,045 of CM068475.1, read as the reverse complement.
CTGAATGTCTATTTGTTGCACGTTCTGATTTGATCTTCTGCACTTATTTAATAAAAGACAACAAGGGCGTTTGCTGCGCTGAAACTCTACTGATATTCCTAATCTGTATTTCATTTGGGATTAAAGTGTGTGACGCTGGTTGTGCTCCAGTTTGGTGATGCCGTCATCATTGTTGTATCGCGGAATGGATGGCCACTGTGTCTCTGAATCTCTCTCAGCTGATTATCAATCAGCAACAGCTGGAGGAGAAGCTGAAGTAAAGCTCCTTTTAGGATCTGAAGAGCGTTGGAGTGTCGGGCTCGTGCTGTCAACACTGACACTTCTCCATGTCCATCCCCACACTATGAGCTCTGTGTCGCGTACTCCTGCTGCTTTGTACAAGCACCGACACGGGTTTGACACACACTGAAGTTACGCTGGTGAAGTGCTGAAGTGGAGCCAGTGACCCCCGACCCAAACAAAGGGCAGCAGGCCAAAAGTCCCAATCACCAGCCAGTGATCAGCCACATCGGCCCAACTTCCCAGAAAGGTTGAGTCGCTGGTGTTCAGGGATTTAAAGTTTAAAATAGCATCTTGAACTTTGGGACTCCTGCTACAAATATTTTTAGAAGCCTCAAGAGGGAGACACCAAACAGCTACTCCCGAAGGACTCATGGAACGGACCACAATGTGCAGTTTTACAAAATCATCCACTAATCGAGGACACGGAGTCTTCTGGTTTGGTATCGTCTTGATACTTTACACCTGGATTTGTGTGATTCTGTTGGCAGTTGATCCCTCAGGTTTGAGGAACGACTGATGAGGTCCACCGCTGTGCGACACCGTCGCTCCTGGAGATCAGATCGTTCGCTTCGAGAAAAGTTAAAGCGCTCCGGATTCTTACATGCAAGCTAAAGTTTTACAAATCTGCATTCAGTTAGCCCTGCAGGAAAATGTCAGGCAGCAGCTTCATCAAACCACAACAGAACAGATTCTTATAAATGAGCCACATCCACACTCTGTACTGCAGTAACACTGTATAACATTATACTGAGGGAGAAAATGAACTCCGACTGCAAGAGTCTGACTGAATCCATTTAAATAACTGAAGCATTAAATAACAATGCATATTAAACTGAGATGGAAGGAAACTGCTGCTCTGCTCAGCAATTATTATGAGAACTTTTTAATGGCTGAGCTCGTAGAAAATACACTGATGCTGTTCATTTTTTTGTCCAGAAGCCACACAAGCAGTGAACGGATCAGACGATGTCGGCAGCCGAACCAGCAGGACGGACAAAATGAAGGAGGCCAGTAAAGTCATTATCCGAAGTCTCCATCACACGTCTTCCTTTAAACGGAACAACTTTACCTCCTGGACTTCCCCGTACACGTAGTTTTAACACGCTTGTTTCCAAACTGCCGGTTCGTGGTGAACTCAGACCAGGACATGAAACCTCTGGAGGATTTCCACTTTGCTTCGATATGCGTTACACCTTTTTGTTTTGTCACACAGCACCGATCTTCACAAAAACAAACAACACCCAAGCTCAATATGTCTGTCAATCATATGGTAGCCACACCTCCGATGCATTTCCTGCTTTATTGTCTATTTTCAATCTAAACATTCTGCTTTGGGAATCTGAAACTAGAGACTGAGAACAACTGAGCTAGTAAATCAAGTGAGAATTAGAGCCATTTTCCCATAGACTCCAGCGCATTCTGGCTTGCGTTGGCAAACTGCTCCCAGTTAGCGAGCGAGCTAACCAACCAATCAGTTTAAATCAAAGCCAGTATCTATGTGCTCTAAACTCCGGTCTCCGCTGTGCCGGATTACATCACACTGGATGGTGTGCGTTGTTGTCAGACACGGCTGACATTGTGTATACAGTATGTCTTTGTATTCAGGAGGTTTTTTATGAGTCAAATATTTCATCTGACGCTGGAAAAGGAGTCTCACCATCACACAAAGATGAAGCAGTGGATGCTCTGTGGCTGTTAAACTCTCAGGCAACTTCTGAACAATTGTAGTCAGTCTCATGTATCATTTGTGATCTGAAAACTCTTCCTTTGTGAATAAATAATTTGAAAAAGGGGGAAATCTTTTCTCTAATGAAGTGAAAAGTTATTTGATTTTCAATTTTGCTCCTAATCTGATTTATCCATGAATAAAAAGTGAACAAATTATTAGAAGTCTTTGATTATGTTTGATGATTACGTTTGCGTGACCAGCCAACTCATCACTCTCCTGCCGGGGGACGACGTCGTGTATCAGGTAAATGTGGACCGGGACGTCTGACCGAAGACACTCTGCTGAGGCTAAAAGAGTTTTTACTGCTTGGTTTTCTTCCCAGTTGTGTTCGGAGACAGACAGTCGGAGGGTGTCAGAGTCACAAACAGACGCCTCCGTTTGTGCCCTTCAGCAGATGAATCTGCTAAACTCTCCTCGCTGATCGCAATTAAGAGATGAGAAACTTCTAAAGCACTTCACATGCATCCTCCCTCCCCTCCATCTCCCCTCATCTCTCTCTCTTTTGCTCTCTCCCAATAACAAGTCCTTGCTCATCCCTTCTTTTTACCTCTCTGATATTCCCCTATCTGTGTTCGCAGTCACACTGGGATAATTATGCACCTATAATGGAGAAATTAGTCAGCCCTGAAATGACCTTCTCTCTCTGTCTCTCTGCTCCCGGAGAGGCTGAACGCCGCCGCTCGGCTCGCTCTGCCACATCAAACCCTGACGAGCTGCAGAGGAGGAGGGATCACCGCTGGGAGGCATCCTCCACAAATCAGCTTTCACTCCGCAGCTTCCTGTCTTCTTCTTCCCTCCGCTGCCTCTGCCTCTTAATAGAACATGGCTCTAATGTCGCACTGCAGGTGTTTTATTACTTCAAAAGAAGGAAAATGAAATAAAGAGAGTCACAGCTGGTGACATCTGAAGGAAATACCTACTTTTCATTTGTTAATTTGTTCCTGGAAAGGTCCATATCAAACAAGTTGAGTTGTGCCTCTGCTGCTGATGTGTGACTGCAGCTTTAATGGGAGGAACAATATCACCAAAATATGGATAATAGGTAAAAACCTATAGCATATGTTGCAGAAAGCTACAAAGACAGACATCGTGGTGATTGTACAACAAGTAAAGTTTGAGTTTTGTTTCAAAACCTCCTGAGCCGATGAAGGAATCAAACCAGGATGGCAACAACTCCCACAATCCCACACTTCTTCATCACGTCACCAAGTATCGTCCTTTATAACTATTTATTTTTAAAGACCTTTAGAGGCAGAAAATTACACACGGGGCCTTCAGGGTCAGTAAAGACGTGATATATATACTCTGTATGAGTTTGGTTGTTTGTGTTTCTCAAACTTTTCAAACCAAACAACTAAAATGGAACTCATGGATCGAACTGTGGCCTGACGTGTCTGAGTACTGTACAGGCGTCATTGAATGGACATCAAATCTCAGTCACGGTGACGGCATTCTAGTAAAACTTGTTAACAGGCTGATAACTGGAGGCGTTAGCTCAATCTGGGGCTGCTAATTGTACATCGTAAAACGTAAACTGTAGAATAATGTCCACAGTAAAAAGCACCGCAAATGAAATGAGATCTCAATAAAACAAAAGAACATTTTCCACTTTACTTCTTTAAGCAAACTGTTTTGTGCTGACAGCAGCTGGAGCAGGTGAAATGACCTTTAACGATGTTGCTCAGAAACAATCTTAAAGGGAAAGAAACACACCAAACCTTTAACACGTGCATGCAAATAAAAGTGTGTTCTTTTTGCTGCTGCTCAGTGAGGATGAAAATGATGTTATTACAGACTGCAGATCTTTGGTCATTGAACCATCAGCAGGAAAACACAGATAGCGAGCATTCAGGATGAGGTGGCCGTCGGGATATTTACTGATTGAGAGCTTTAAACCTACAAAGGAAGTGTAATTGAAAAGGCGGGTTTAGCCCGACAGCCTTTTATGATATCTTTTTAATTAAGTTTCCTTTTCTAATGTGCGATCAGCGGGTACGATAGCAGCGGTGGCGACACGCACAAGGTTCTGTTCATTAAAATGTGGCTCTTCAAGAATGTCGAGCTAATTAAAATTCAGGCATACGGGAGGGGGGGTTGATGTGGATACACAATGACTCACAAAGAAACAAGTCCACTTCATAGGCAGGAATAAGTGAGTGGTACATGACACATACATGTGATTAATATGCACATCACGCACACACTGCATCACACTGTAATTCTCTTCTTAAAGTCACGTTGGTTGTGTTAGCTTAGCATAAGGCAGCAGGAAGCAGCTGGCATTATTTTGTTATTCAGCCTTCCTTGATTGAGAATGAAGCAGCCCGACATGGCCGGTTCCTCGGCCCACGTCTGGCCCAGATACCTCCACATCTGGGCAGAGTCTGGCTGTTGTCCTCCGGCCCTGGCACACAGCTGGAAGAGCTGGTCCAGATATGAAAGTATAACATTTTACAATTATGCTGCGTATGGGCCAGCTCCATCTGTGGAACCGGGTGCAAACCGGGCCAGCATGCAACTGCGAGCAAATCAATCCATCCATCTGCGGAGGCATTTCTGTCTTTACCGAGAAACCTGCAGAGCCCCGCTGCCACTGAGCTTCTTGAAAACACTAAACTGTGTGCAGGTGGAGCTCTTGATTCCTGCTAGACTGCTGTTTAGTTTGACAACAAGACGCTGCCAGTTAAAAATACCAAATCTTCAAGTGTCTTTGATATTTTAGAAGAAGCCGACATATGTCTGAACGCAGCGAAGTCTTTGTCTTTATTCAAACAGAAAGCTGCGAGGGGAAGAAGAGCAGAAGAAGACGGGGCCCTGAATGAAAAGAAATCCTGAAGAGGGTTTTCAGCAGAAAGAGAAAGACCTCTTGACTTTCCTCTTACGAGACATGACTGAAGTCAGACAGTGAAAGAGCCAATCAGAGCCAACGATTCAGTGAAAGACATTCTTCGCAGAGCCGACACGAGAGGCACAAACGAGCAGCTGTTTGGGCTCACTTCCTGTTTATCTTTACCCTTTAAAGGGCTTTTTTTCTCCCGTTAAGGTCTATTCAGGCTCTGTGGAGACGGGCGCGCCGCCTTTTGTACCTTGTTGACGACTTTGGATGTGAGCTAATGAAGGGCGATGCTGAAAGCTGAAGGCAGCCAATGAGCAGAAGTGAGCTTTTTATTTTTTTTTCTCCAAACTCCAAATGCAGCCAAATGCAATTATGGGATGTGGATTACTGCTGAGGGAGGAGAGTGTGTGTTGATGTTGATGTGTGTGTGTGTGTGTGTGTGTGTGTGTGTGTGTGACGGATGAACGTACTTACAAAGTTGGCTGTGTTTTGTTAAAGCCTTTGTGTTCTTCAGGGAGGTGCAGTCCATCCTGTGGCTGCAAGTTTGAGGATTTAAGCAGAGTCCCATTTAAAAGTTTTCTCTTAATGACCTCTTAATGTTCCTAAACACAGAAACAGCAGATAATTGAACCGAGCCGGAGATTTATGTTGTATCATCAGTTCAAATCATTTCAACTTTGTGTCTGAACCAGAGGGCAGGAAGATCTCCAGTCAGATTTGTGGCGAATTGAAACAAGTCATAGTCGCATTTGGGAAGGAAAAAAACCGCCGAAGCTCTTCTAAAGTTGGTCCAGTGTCATAAATGAAACCTAATTAAAGAGCCGAATCTTTCATTAGGCTTCCACAAAGTGGCTGGCTTTAGCCTGAGCTCGTCAATAACAGCACACGCAACATAATCTGAAGACTTTGTCAGAAAAATGTTTGTTTTTAAATAAAAAACAGAAAATCTTAAATGAATCAGGAAAAAGTTTACTGAACTTATAAATCAGGGAGAAGGAGGGACGTTTTCCCATACATTTCAACACAGTCGGACTTTTCCGAACCTCCAGATTCAGGTTTAAGGCTCTTCAAGCTAAGCAAAGCCAGAGTTCGGGTCCACGTCGGTGACCTTCAGCCTCCACTGCAGTCAACGATATTTGGTGAGCACACCGTTCATCCTCCTTCCCCTCAGACACCAACGTGAAGTCAAGATCTTTTATTTATGGAGGTCCTGAAGCCTGAAGAGTAAATATTCAGAATATACAGCCACTTCAAATCAGGCGCCTTCTACCAAAAGCAGATTAACTTTGGATTTTTGGATTAACCCCGGTGTCGTGGAACAAAGAGCCCACGTGCAGTTTAACAGGCATCTCCTGTGAGATGACACTTATTTTTCAACATTTTTCAAATGCAAACTATAAACCCTGTAATGTGTGTGTGTGTGTGTGTGTGTGTCAGATGTGGCTGCGCTGATGAATTAAACAGCAGGCTCATTACACAGCTAAACACACACATACGAACACACGCGCTCTAAACAGCCTCCAACAATGGCCGCTCAGTGAATCCCTTTCGGTCCTAATTTAATCAAACTGGGCTCGTCCTTTTGTCTTTTTGTTCTATGATTATATTTTTCCTCGGCGGTGAGAGCGCCTGCAGGGGACGGACAGAGAGCGGGAGAGAAAAGGCCGTGGTCAGATAAACAAACGGGATGAAATAATCTTTTGTCACAGATTAAATAGCGACTCTGCCGCCCGGCGGGTTTTCATTGTGAGGTGTTTAGTTCTGATTCATTCAGGTCTAATTGCCGATGACAACAGCAAAGTGACGGCGGCGGACGGAAAATTGCGGACATCCTTCATTAAAGAGGAGGGATTCAGGAAGGACGCGGTGGAGGGGAAGAGTTCAGCTAGTCTCCAAACCTCCAGCTGAACCCCGCTTGACCCCGTCACATCTGCTGCCTCCCCCAGGTAGCTCAAATGGGGGCCAGAAGAAAAACCTGGTGGAGGTAAAGCAGCAAAAAAAAGGTGAACTACGGCGTGAGAGAGCCGACAGAAATTCAGACCTCACGTATTTTTAGTTGGAATTATTTTGGCATTACGACCTTTTCAGTCATTAACTTCGTGTCTTTGGTTACTTTATGGTGTGATCAAGAATCTATGTACTTATTATGAACTGTAAGTATTTTGTTTTCACTTGAAGTAAAATTAGCAGCAGAAAGATCCTTTAGAGGTCGGGCTTGGAAGACCGACCTTGAAAAGAGAGAAATTCAGCTTTTTCCTGGACAATAACGGCGAGCAGAGGAGCCCGGCCATGAGACGCAACAAAGGACGAAGGATGAGCGCAGCTGATGATTTAGCTGCTTCATTGGGTCGTAGCTTATATCACATCTGTCAAAATGGATTCCTCCTTTTTTGATGTCTTAAATTACAATTTCAGATTAACAGATAGTTAGAGTATATCGATTTTTATTGTTAAGAAAGATTCATCAGAAAACTTTTTTACTTCCAACTTTCTTCTCCAACACTAATATTGAATATGTGAAAGTGAAAAAACTTATTGAAGATCTCAGCGTACAGATGAAGACGTTCCTGTCTTTGTTAGTGGCAGTAAAAGCCCTCAACACAGACCGTAAATATGATAAATCTGGGACAGGAGACCTCCGGCGAGAGGAACTCGCGGTCACAGCTTCAATACAAATATCCTCTCCTGCTGTCAGCTGATATTGGACTAACAGCAGAATAATCCAGGAGTTCATTTATGAAACACCCGGCGAATAAAACAGTATGAATCCCTGGACTCTGCAGGAAACCATTAGGCAGCCAACAGTAATTCTCTGTTCAACTTGAGTGCAGCCAGTGCTTCCATTAAAGGCCTGTGTGCTGTTTGCTCTGTAATTACTACAATACAGCGGCTAAGAGCGGTCACTGCTAATGTTCACAGTGTTAGAGTGGATTAAAAAAAAAAAAAAACTAAACTAAAACCTACAGTGGACTCAGTGCTGCTGACCATCGCATCAATAATGCAGCAGCGGGAGAACAACTTTTTTCCTTCCACGACCGGACTAATAAACCTCCAACAAAGATTTTACATTCTGATTTGTTCATTTATTCAATTTTTCTTGACGCTTTTGTGCTCATAAAAGTGGTGGAGGGAGGAAACAGGCAGAAATTAGAGGGAGTTAGATACTCAGACTCCACTTTCCTCGATATTAGCGGTAAGTGAACATTTCACATTTGTGATTATTTAAAAAAACAAGCGTAGAACTTTTCCCAAAACAAATTATGAGAGCGGGCATGACGGGGAGCTTTTTCTTTGATTCATGTCATTTATTCTTTATGTGCAAGTTTCTCTTTTTGAACTCGAGAGTCAGAGCGATCAATCAGCTCCAGGGTTCGATCTGCATGATGCATTTCTGAGAATTTGCGTATCAATTTCCTCTGAAAGGAGTTCTTTTGGCACAGTTACCCACAACACCTTTAGTTTCATGGTCCTGCAGAGGCGCTCATGTGTGCAACTCCTGTTTCCATCCTCCGTCTTTACAAAGACGGCCTCAAAAATTCCTTTTAAACAGAAGGAAGCAGCAGGTTTTAAACTCAGGTTTAAAACAGAACTTTTTTTTTTCCCAGCAGCTCACTGAGCCTGTTTGTCTGGATTTATGCGTAGCTGCCATGAAGAAAACATCCCGTGTCTTAATAAGTTTAACAGTTCCAGCTTCAGAGCGAGCGTTCAGTCTTTAATAATAAAGCCGGCAGCCGTTAATCCTCCGAGAAAAAAGTTTCACCACGAAGGAGGGCACAAATTTAAGTCCTCAGCTGGCGGTGGCATAAAACAGCGAACAAATCAGGGCCAAGCTGACATTAGCCCCACGCCGGCAGGACACCCACTCCCCTTGAAGGCCAATTACTGTACCTTCGCACCGATGGCAGAGAGTTCCTGCAATCTCCACTTTGTGTTTTCATGGGAGGTTAAAAGAGGTGAAAGGAAGCAACTGGGTTTTTACCTTTACAGAAAGGACAGAGCAGACATGTCTGCCAGACCCGACATGTTTTTTTTTCTCCTTTATTCTCCTCATCCAGCTGCTGTATAATGAGCCTATCTGGCCTTAAGAGAAAGCATTAGCAGTCCCCCCGGCTCCCTCTCCTATCTGTGACACTTCGCTACTGAGGAGGAGGAGAGCCATTTTCTCTTTGAAGAAGATATCAGAATCATTTCGTTTTTCCTGCTCATCATCCTTCTGAGCAGAGCTGCAGGGCGGCTGAGTTCTGTTCCATCACAGCTCAACACTTCCCTGTCTGTTTGGATCACTGTGCCGCTCGTGCGGTTCGAGGTTGGCATCTGGAAATGTGAAGGGAGTCCATTAAATGAGATATAGACATTAATGTCGTTTTCCAGAGAGAGAGAGAGACGACTCGGGCATCTCGACTATCAGATTAATCCTTAAAGTCGCAGTTGAAAAATAAGCAGCTATGAAAATGGCGTTCAGCTCATTTTTACCGGTTATTCAGTCCGTTGTTGTGCCCCGAAATGATTTTCTTTAATTAAGCGGGAAAAACTAACCACTGAGGTGAGATTATCTTTAATTAAACTCATTTCTTGGCAAACAAGAGTTTCTCCAAACCTGCTGCCAGAATTTTTATGTTGTTATTTTAAGAAGAAGAAAAAAAAAAAAAAAACTACTTTCAATTGAAAATTTGTATGCTCTGTGGCAAAGTGGAAGTCACCAGTTTATTGGTATTCACCTGCTTGGTGGCTGTTTTTGCTTTTCAAAGAAGGCAAAGCCCCCACAGGTAACATAAGTGCCCTGCTAAATGTGCACCGAGCCTGGGGGCAGACGAGGGGAGGGGGGGGTCCTGTTTGAAGGACAAACTCAAGGAAATAAATTAACTAAGCACCAACAATTACACAACAAGCTCCACAGCTCACACAAATACAAATAGGATCATTGTCACGCTCGGATGACAGAGACTTCAGTTACAAACACGAATCTGACGAGTGGAAAGATGCCACAGTACAGAAAATTAATATTCCACAGCTGACGTGCTGTGGTTTTGTTTTTCTTTAGATGTTAACGACAGGATTTTCATAAATGTTTCATAAATTCTGCTGGTTCTCCGTGTTGGAGCGGAGCCTTTGGGCGTCGCTCGTGTCCTCAGCTTCCTGTCAGACGGACTCGCCAGCTATCTTTTGTCTTTTGTAAAAAAAGGAGGGGTTAGCAGTCGGGGGGGGGGGGGTTGGGGTCCTTTAATCTATAATGGAACAGACGTTATCATTATTGTTAAATAATGCACAGCGGCCACCAGCATCAAGTATTAATAACTTATTGAACAGAGCAGTTTCCGTTGACCTGCCTCTGGGCCCAAAGCTCGACATTTGAACAGGACCGGTGTGTGTGTGTGTGTGTGTGTGCGCCGGCCTTTATTGACAAAAGGCCACTGTAATATCGAGGGTTTAAAAAGCCCAGGAGGGGCAGCAGAGAGGGATTTAAACCAGGAGCTTGTTTTTGTCACAGTCTCTGTATTTATTCACATTTGATTCCACGATATGAGGTAAAAAAAAACCAAACTATTCTTTCTCGCCTTGTTCTGGAGAGACTTCTCTGGACTTTCTCCTCCTAACTTTGTCTCTGATCTGATGAATATTTTACACATTCTGCTCTGCTCACCCTCAGTATTAAAATTTATTCCACCGATGCTGAAACTATTGAAGATCCTGCTGAGATTTAACACTACAGAGAGTTTGTCATTAGCTCAGTTCAGTTCAGCTGCATCAGTATACAGATGTGATGATGGTGGAACAAAAAGGATCACGAGACGGAGACGTTCTTCACCTCAACCTCCTCTGAGGACTTTTTATTTTTTTATCGCAGATCAAAAAGTATCAAAAGGTCAAAGAAGTTCATGTTTGAGACGAACAGCTGAACTACCAGGTCATATTCTCAGGAAAACAACCTGAATGACCACCAGGGGGCGTTTTTAAAAGAGGTCAGACTGTATTGAAGTCTATGGGAAAATGTCCCTCCTCCTCCTCTGTAAACTAGAGACTGAGACCATAAACTCATCAGGAAAACGTTTACTGTCTTCAATACAACATGATGTTCATTTTTTAAATGATGCTCCATTTACAGGGAAACAGAGCAGGAAGGAGGGGAGGGGTTAGGGGGCGGGGCTACTGTGTGATTGACAGGCTGCACTGCCCAATCACGATAGAGTACAGAGCTGGTCAGATCCTCCTTCTGCTCCAAATCTGGTTTCGATATGGTTTCAAAAAAAAAAAATGGCCAACAGACGGACCAACTGGACGCTTCAGTTCACAAACCAATGGCTGCATTTATCTTTGTCGCCGTGGTAACTATAAAGAGGGAATGATGGTGACTTTGGTTAAAATAAAATCTTCCCCAGCAGAGACCTTTTTTTGTCACGGTTACAGTAGAAACAATCGAACACAGTTTCTCTCCCGCCGGTTTGATGATGTGATCTTTGATTCGGTCATCATCACTTCGGACCCGCCTGATTTACCTACCCATGAGGTGGTACTAAGCTGACGGACGACCTCCTTGCTCATTTCTGACAGAGATGTGAGGAAACTCTGGACCTTCAGTCAACAGCTGGACACAAACTCAGCTCCACATGAACGATGCCATCACTGTGCGTCAGCTGGACGAACACATCAGCTTGTTTTATGTTCCGTCGCGTCTAAAAGCTTCTGAGCTTCAAACAGAAAACTTTCTGCCGAGCTCCTGTCATCCAGAGAAGAGCAATAAAAACCTTGATGTTATCTGAGTCTCCTTTAGTTAGTTCACTTAGAGCTGAATCAGCAGCGGCTGTTTTTCCCCTTCAGGTTCTGTCCCGGCTGTCCTATCTTGTTGTTGAAGGTCTTCGCGCAGGGCAGCAAAAGTGCTTCCACCACATCTCTGTGTTTAAGAAAATAAAAGTCTGTGGTGGAAGGAACTTTCCTTCAAAGATTCTCTGAGCAGTCGGTTCCTCGCAGGTTCCTTTTAGTCTAAAGTTTAAAAGTGGATTGGTCCCAAATATCAAACATATCCATGTGTGAATTGTTGTGTTACTGTGGGTCTGATCTCAGTCTCTAAGAGGAAACTGAAAATAAATGGTGATCAGGAGGAAGGCGTTTGCAGCTGGTACCAGTTCAGTTCTCACATTTAAGTTGAAGAGGTCCATTTAAATCATCTGTCTCTTTTTAAGATGTTTATTAAAAAGTAAAGTCATCACGGCTGTGGAAAAAAAAATCCAAAAACAACTCCATTAATAATCTCTAAAATAATTTTCATCAATAAATGAAACAAGTATCATTTAAAATGTCATGCTCAAAAATGGGAGACATGATAAACTAAAATATATATTCAATTTGGCAGCACGGTGTCACAGTGGTTAGCTCTGTTGCCCCACAACAAGGAGGTCCTGGGTTCAGTTCCCGGCCTGGGGCCTTTCTGTGTGGAGTCTCCAAAGACATCATGTTTGGGTTCATTGGTGACTCTAAACTGTCCGTAGGTCTGTCTGTCTTTGTGATGGACTGGAGACCTGTCCAGGGTGACCCCGCCCTCCAGAACCCCCCGTGACCGGGAAACAGATCAGAGGCAGAAGATGGATGAATTTTAAATGATTTGATTGTGATTGAGGAGGTTATTGATCTCAGTCAGGACGATGAAAGAAAAAGAAATAGACAGTAATCTAAGAATAAATGATTAGCCACAAGTTACTAATTAAAAAAATGAAAAGAAATAATTTTTTAGGGTGTTTTTGTGGTCCACCTTTTTTCGGACTAGTTTGAGTTTGAAAGTGAGGACATTGTGTCATTGAGTTGTGTTGTTCTGATCCTCTTCCACCGCACATGCTTTTATATTTGTTTATATTTGTTGGTTCGTTTGCTCAAAAGAGACTCCACCCGCCTCAGACTTTCAGAGCAGGAAAAAAGGAACGTCCATCTCCTGCCAGAGTCTGAAGAGAAAAAAAAAAAAAAAAACTAAATGAAAAATGAAACAAGCACTAACAAACATTTTGGCCGCCTTTCATTCTGTGAGCACTAAACATCCCATATAAAAAAATCTATTTGTTGGACGGCTTGTAAATTGAAAGCTTCGGAGACGGTTGCCTAGCAACTGGGGCTCGGTTGCCAAGCCCAGCATTACTGCCAATTATGGTGGGCAGGAGAAATTGGTGTCGTCCTTTCTCTTTCTCTATGTCTCGCTCTTTTCCCATCCTCTTCTGGCTGGTGAATGTTTTGTTTTTTGTTTTTTTACCAGAAGCAAATCAGCCTTCACACGAAAATCCACCAACGCTGTCGATATCGCTGCCTTTTACCAAACATGAAAGAAAAGTCGTCAGAACGCAGCTGAAAAGAAATCTCTTTTTTTTTTCTTCATTACCATCATCATGTCTGTAATAATATAAATCAAAAGGGACATTTAAGTCATCTACTCGATGTTATTACAGACCGGTTACAGACTCTCTATCACATTATTATCTCTCATACTGGGACTCGCTCGTTTGCTCATTCTCTCAAAAACATGATCCAGGAGTTTTGTGGAAAGGGGGAAAAAGTAATGAAAAAAAAACCTGCAAACAATCCTGGAGTTAATGTTTTTTTTTTTTTTTCACAATTAGATTTCAGCAGACGTATTTTGCTGCCCCACCTAGCTGCTGGGGGGACACTGATGAAAACTAATGCTGTAATTCTGCTCAGATATTGCCACCTCACTATTAGATTTTGCCCTTTCCCTTGAACGGGGGCCAATGTGCTTGTTGCTTAATTAGCTTTTGTGTGTTATTGCTTTACGTTCTCACCCAGAGGACAGTTTCAGTAATCAGCTGAGGAGGACGGGGGAGGGAGGAGGGACGGGACGGAGGAAGAAGAAGAGGAAGAGGAAGAAGGGGTTGGGCGGTGGTGATGGTGGGGGGGGGGGGTCACCAGTCAACCGGCCCACGAATTAGTGAATCAGCTCTCTTAGTGCAGTTTGAGCTGCAGTGCAACAAAACAATCATCTCACATTAAAAGTCTCTTCAACCATTAAAATGTTGAAGAAAAGAAAAATAACATGAAACTCTGAACCCACCAACTTAAAAATCCAGCTTTTTTACAGCGTCATATAAAAGTACAGAAGGCAAAGTCAGAGCCGTCACTTCAGTCCACAGAAAGACAGGTCAGCTGTTCAAAGGGAGAAGAAGAACTTTCCTCAGGTGTGCACGTCTTGTCGAGGTGAAAAGCACATAAGAGAGAAAAAAAAATCGGATTCAGTCATGTGCTGCCGCCATTTTTCTTGGCTTTCATTTTGAGAGGAAGCCCTCCGGTTCAGAGCTGTCCCGCTCGGCTGCGAGAGAGGCAACACTTCGACAGGCTCCTCGCCGAGCCGGAGGAGGATAAACAGCCAGCTGAAAACCTCCCAGACAGCCTCTCACCTTAAAAACACACCTGAGGTGGCAGCTGGGGCTCCTCGGAGTCAAACAGCATTTTAATCTCGCTCCGAGGCGCGTCAGGCTCGCTGTAGTCTGCCTCCAAACCGTGAGGCATTTTAATCACGCCGGGGAACATATGAAGTGGCGGGGCCCGGGGGGGCCGAGGAATGGGGGCCACCGGGGTTCAGATTGTGTTCAGATTTCCCTTCAGAAGGTTGAGCAGACAGACTGGAGGGATAACGGCGGGATAATGAGGCTTCTCATTACAGAGCCAGGTGGGGAAACGCTGCGTTTTGTCAGCGCTGTCACAGACGTCGAGCCGGGTCACGACTTGTGTCGGCCAGAAGACGAACGCCCGCGTGCGTCATTATGTGTGGGCTGCCGCCGCGGAGCTGCCGGCCTCTTGGCCTCCGATTGTTGAGGCTTTTCACGGAGGACAGCGAGCTGGAGTAATTACCCACAGTTCAAAGCGGCCGTGTAACGACACCTGTCCACTTGGAGGCTCTGAGTCCAAAGACCAACTGGAGTCAGACGTTTGAAGCCTTCTTTACTACGAAGGAGACGATGAACCGTACGCATCCTGTTTACGGGATCCAGAGGGCAGGGCCTAGATCCGCTGGCAGCGCTACAATCAGCCTGCCGCCAACCGTCGCCACTTTTTATCCCAACGAGCTGAAACTGAAGTGACAGAAGAGACGAGCGGATCAATGAACGGTCAGTTGGACGCTGAAAACGGGAGACTCGGGCAGAGCTACGGGCTAAAGTGCTTCTACTCAACTTAGGCGCATCTCAAGTTTTCTAATTTATTTCAGAGAGCTTGTCCTCGGTCCACTTCCCTCTAAGGTTAGGACACCACGCTGAGTCTGGACGGACCACAGAAGCGTCTTTCTACGATACACTTGAACTTGAAATCATCTCAATTTTCAACTCCAGTCTCCATCTGCGCCTTTAAGTGACGTTGTTATTTTTGAGTCTTCAGGTCTTCAGGGACGGACAGCTGGGGACAAGTCCTCCAGAGACCAGGTCTGATTAGACCTCCACTCTGGACTGAGCAGGTGGAGTCAGACGCAGCATTGATCAGCTTCACCTTCATCTTTCTTTTCACGTCCTTCTACAGCCAGCGGAGTCGCCCCATGATGGTCGTTAGCATTAGCAACAACATCGGCTTCTCTTCTTGTTTTCATAAGCAAGACAGAGCTTCTTTAACACAAAGTTTGCAACACAACACTCTGGGCTTTGATATTTTCCTGGCCTGACTCGGTAACCAGTGCTTTCACAAAGTATTGTACAAATACTTTCAGCAACTTTAATGGAAGTAAACAACATATATAAATATATATGTTGAATCTCTGAGTCTCTTTCCGATTCTTCAACAATTATGTCTTCCAGATGAGTGAGCTGCTAATCCAGACGAGGGGAAATTCACCATCTGTGAACTTCCAGCCACAGAGGAGATAAAGAGACTCTGACCTGTGTGATGTTGTTTTCTTTCTCTTTCCAAGGCCCTTGCTCGCTCTGCACTTGCTTAGAAAAAAGAAAATAATTACTGTGGTCGTGGCTCGGGGTCACACGCTGCAGCTAAACGCCGCAGCTTTGTTGACCATTTTTAAAGCTAATGTTTGCAGAGGCAGAAGGTCACAGCACCGGGGCTCGTTACTAACAAAACAAGACAAGACGACGGTAAAGTGAAAGATGCTGCATGATGAATAAAAGCTTAAACATCAGCCAATAAAAAAAGTTTGTTCTCTCACCATTAGGATTCTAATTGACAAATTCATTAAGAAGATTAGTTGTTTGTATGTTTTTAAAATGCAGCTGGGTCATAAATTATTCACAATATTAAAATCTATAATTCTAAGTCCGGCGTTATGATTAATTAATGAGCTTCTAAAATGTAAGATGAAGATTCATTGTCAGCGCTGCAGGTGGAGGCCGTGTTAATAATTCAGAGATGAAACTGCCAGAGTGAGAACGCTCAAATAAGAATAATAAAACTCTTCATGTCTCTATTCCAGAGTTTCTTTGTGCGGCTGGCAGGTGACACGGACCGGGCCGCGCACATCATATCACCGGGGATGAAATATTAAAGAGCAGACAGAGATGAACACGCTGGTTTGAATCAGCAGAATGAAGCCGCTGGAAGAAACTGAAAATTGGACGACTGTTTGGAGACGTGAAGCTCAGGATGGGGAGGAGAGACAGACGATAAGAAATGAAGAATATTTCTGATGAGAAAACTTCCTCCGGATATGTCGTGTTGGTGTTGGAGAAAGTCTTGGATGGTCAGAAGTCCAGGTCTGAAGAAATAACTGGAGATGGTCAGAGTTCTCCGTCACTCTGAACTCTGAATCGTCTTTTATAGTCAACCATCCTGGACCCTTTTTCTAAAATAGTATCTTACATCAGGACAAAAAATGCTGTTGTTCTTTTACAAATTGAAAGTCAGTTTCCAAAGAAGCTCACCAGGTATCAGCTAACAAGCTAAGAGGCTAATTATCACCGAGTGTACGTCCTAACTTGGACAGGAAGTCCAAGGGCCAAAAAGTGTCCATCCTACTGCACTTATTTTGTTAAACAGCACTTGACGGCCCTGTGAGTTAAAGCCGGAGCATTTTTTGTCTCGTTGGGGTTCAGCTCATCCCTAAAATCACCAAAAGTACAGGTGGAGTCATTTGACTGACATTTCTTTCAGCTCACAGCAGACAGAAGTTCACAGACTGATTTAGCAGTAAGTGAAATGTTTGACTGCCGTATTTATTTGGCTGTCTCAGTGATGCCTTTAGGGAACCCCTTCGAATTTGGAGCAAAACATTCATTTGGACAAAAAAAAAAAAAAAAATCAACTGAGTGGATTTTGATGGTCAAAGGTCAAAGTCATGGCCACACAAAACACATATTTAGCTGTAAGTGGCAAATTCAGACACTAATAATAACATAATTTAACTCAATGGCCGTAAGGATAAAATGAAAGGTCATCATAATCTTTAGTGAAAACACTTCTGGCCATCATTCGACATAATAACGAGAATATTGGAGGAAGATTGCAGCCATGTTTCCTGCAGCTCGGCTGGTTGAAGGAAGAAACGACCACGAGGCAGAAATTCTATTTTTTACAAATTTTGCACAGAATTTAAAATGTGTGGTTTTGTATTAATGTAGCTGAATCCCAGCGCCCCGTGTTTAAAGTCCTGGATCCACCCGAAGACGCCACAACGCCTCGGTGGCTTTTAATCGCACACAAGTGAAGCATCTCCTCTCCTGACACCTTGTAATCTGCCCGTTTTGGCGCTTCACGTCTAAAGGAATCAATTCAGAAACTGATGATTTTTACTGTTGTTTATTCAGGGAAACTTTCTGTGGCACTTTTTGCAGAACAGGTAGGCACAGAGCCTCAGTCATCAAATCTGAAACCTTCAGAGGACAGACTCATCATTTAGAGTCTGGAAGAGCAGGAAATTAAAAAAAAAAAAAAAAAAAAAACTGAGGAGAGATGGCAAATAGATAATGAGACAGCTAAAAGCTTGATCTTGAGAATAATTTGCTTCTTTTGCGGTGTGGCCTCAAGTGGGGAAACCGTTAATCAAAGGTTAGAATGATATAAACTTTGTTCAAAGATCCTTTTTCCCCAAACATTTAAGACTTGGAGGGCGAGAACGGCGGAGGGAAAAAATCCAATTATTTTCCTCTTTTATCACTTCACTCGTTACAAATAAGACACGCTTTCTGAGAGGCAACACAGTTTAGTTTTTATAATTGCTGTTTTACCACCTGCCAGTTCAGCTAACAGTCCTTCCGTCTCTGTCCTCCCCTCTCATGGCACTCCAGCCTGAGATAATCAGCCGCGCTCCAATTAGAGCTATTGCCACTTCTGACGCGGACAAAGTTGTTGACCACTTATTAACTGGAAACGCGGAGCGTTGACAATAATACTTAATGTCTTTTTTTTTTTTTTTTCCGGCTTCTTAGTTGGTCAGAAGTCGCCGTGTTTGCTCCGCCGATGGATGTTGACGTCTGGGGCATGTCGGCCATGTTGGGAAGAAATCTAAGAGTGAAAGAATAAAAAAAAAAAAAACGCTCTCCTCGGAGAAAGATAAAGAAGCTGCCAAGATCGCACTTATTACGAAGGTGAGGGAGATCAAACGCTCCATCTGGCTCCGCCCACACCGTGCAGAGCGGCGGTCTGATCTTTGAAACCGTGAAGAATCAGAGTCTGGTGTGCAATGTTGACATGTGACATTCTGTCATGGGCGTGGCTTCAGCGAGCCAATCAGGAGCGAGCGTCTTCACAACACGTGACCCGCTTTATGATCATTATTGGGAACAAGCAGGATCCTGAACCAGAGTCCAAACCAGGGACTGTCAGAGTGGGTCTGAAAAATGAAGTCTATGGGAAAATGTCCCTCCTCCTCCTCCCTTATATTGAAGTCTATGGGAAAATGCCCCTCCTCCTCCTTTATACTGAAGTCTATGGGAAAATGTCCCTCCTCCTCCTTTATATTGAAGTCTATGGGAAAATGTCCCTCCTCCTTTATATTGAAGTCTATGGGAAAATGTCCCTCCTCCTTTATATTGAAGTCTATGGGAAAATGTCCCTCCTCCTCCTTTATATTGAAGTCTATGGGAAAATGTCCCTCCTCCTCCTTTATATTGAAGTCTATGGGAAAATGTCCCTCCTCCTTTATATTGAAGTCTATGGGAAAATGTCCCTCCTCCTTTATATTGAAGTCTATGGGAAAATGTCCCTCCTCCTCCTTTATATTGAAGTCTATGGGAAAATGTCCCTCCTCCTCCTTTATATTGAAGTCTATGGGAAAATGTCCCTCCTCCTTTATATTGAAGTCTATGGGAAAATGTCCCTCCTACTCCTTTATATTGAAGTCTATGGGAAAATGTCCCTCCTCCTTTATATTGAAGTCTATGGGAAAATGTCCCTCCTCCTCCTCAGTAAACATTTTCCTGATGAGTTTATGGTCTCAGTCTCTAGTTTACAGTCTTCAGTCCACCATCGATCCTCCTCAGCTGGTCTGAACAGGTCTGGATCTTCTAGCCTTCTCGTCTTCTGCGGAGCCTCCTTTGAATTTATTCTCTGAGAGAAAAGCAGTTTTTGCTGTGTGTGTGCTGACGCCTTCCCGGCTCAGCCGTCTGCAGAACATGTTCTCTTTAGATTAAATGTTAAATCAGATTATGGTTCTTCAGAGCTGACCTGCATGTTCTGGTCAGGTATAATGGATTTAAGTGCTGATCTTGGAGGAGCCCCCCCCAGCACAAATCGAATAAACTCACTCCACCTGCAGCTGCTGCTTCATAACTTTAACTTCATAGCTGTAATAGCTGTGAAAATGCTCCAACATGTTACATGTTCTCTGGCATTTGGGGGGGGGGGCAAAATTGATCATGTGAGAAATAAAAAAAATAAAACCGACTCCTCAGTTTCAGAGCAGAGGAGAAGGCTGGATGTTCACTTAAAACAAATTATCAGAAACAAACAGGAAACAATAACCTCTCACCCCCCCTACCTTCTCCAAAATGTAAAAATTTCTCTCAGTGGTGTCGACACCCTGCAGCCATAAACGCCAGAAAATATGAAAAGAGAAAAGAACAACATCAACAAAACAGGGGGATGAAATTTCACCGTGAGGGTGAAAATGAGAAACGACATAATAAAGTGATTCTATTAAAAAGCCATCTGACCGTTAATAAAAGTAATGATTTGATGAGAACGTCCCGTCGCAGAGCCAGAGGCAGCACGGGGGGGGGGGTTCGACTGGCTTTATTTCTATGCTCCAACATTGCAGAAAGAGAAAATGAGATGAAGTGTATGTGTGTGAGGAGGTGGATAGTTGAGGGAGGTGGGGGGGGCATAAAAAAACATTGCTGCCTCTCCCCTCTCTGACTTAATGAGATTTGGTGGCTGCTGCTGCTGCTGCGGCCGAGGCTCAGGTATTATTTGTTGTTGGAGGTGATGGCAGGATTGGATAAAACAAATATCTGGCAGCGAAGCATCAACTTTCTCATCTGCTGCAGAATATCCGACTCACCTTCTGTCGGGCTGCCGCTCCATATGCTGCATCCGCAGAGACCCACATTTACATTTTACATGCAAGTCCGGTGACGAGGGGAAAACCGCCGGCGTCTGGGAAGCTGATTTCACGCACTGCATCCTGGGTTTGTTTAGCATTGTGACATCACCACCTCATCGTGTGATCCTGAAGCTCCCTCTGATAACCTTTTAACCTTTAGATGCTCCACCGTCTTTCTTTAAGTGAATCCCACAAACTTCTCCTTAATCACCTCTCCGTCTCTTCACACCATCTGCCTGTTGTCATCGTCCTCCGTCCCCTCGGGGGACACACTGAGACTCTTAGACGGATGGGCACATTTAAACACTATCAAACTTTTAAAACATGAAATATTTAAAGACGAGATGTCTCCGGTCTTTGTGAATTCAACCTCTAAAATAGGAGAAAAAATTTCACCTTCAGCTGCTCGGCATCAGAATTAAAGCTCAGAACTTTTTAACCTTCCTTTAACGTCTTAAAAATGTAGTTTAAAGTTTTTTAAAGTTTGGAGTTTATTCATGTTGAATGATGAAAAGAAAGACAAGATAAAGATAACACACTTCCTCACTTCTATTTTAACCAGAAAACTCTCCTGGTTGAGTCATTTAATAAAGTGAACTCGACCTATGGACATCACAGCAGGAGAAGAGAGATCTACTACAACTCCCAAGATGCATTTCAGTCAGAAACATCCAATCACAGAACTTCACTTTCTGGTTACAAACCTAGACATGGACTGTAAAGTGAAGCTAAAGCTGAAGAGCTTGAAATCTTCATTCTATCTACTGACCATCAGGAGGCGACTCCACTGATTTTAAAAGAAATCAGACTGTATTGAAGTCTATGGGAAAATGTCCCCCCTTCTCTTTGATTTATTAGTCCAGTAAACATTTTCCTGATTCCTGAGTTTATGGCCTCAGTCTCTAGTTTCTGTCGTAGAAAACAGATTAAAAGTTATTGAGCTGTACCTTGCAGTGCATTGTGGGATATTGTTATCCATGCAGCGTTACACCGTCACTGTGAGCAGCTGCGTTTTCATTTTTCCCCTTAATAAAAAGAACAATCGGCATATTTCACACTCTCTGTTGTCATCTGGGTTCAATCCAACGATGTCGCCTCTAAACAAGACGCCGCTCAACGTCCAACTGTCAGCTGTCACCGAGCTCCTTCATCAGCCTGTCGCTCCGCAGAGACGCCACGATTTCAGGCGTCTGTTTGGATGAAGGAAAAATGAAACGCTTGTCTTTATTGTGCTGGGAGAAATCTAATCTCTGGCTCCAACAGCAAATGTGCAAAAACTCTGGAGCCGCTTCAGAAACGCTGACGAGTGTGCAGCCAGATTGAAGGCAGACAAATCTGACAGGCTGTCAGTTTGATTGTTCAAAGTAAATAAAAAAAAACAGAACTACCACTACGACTAAAACCGGAAGCAAATTGATTTCTGTTCAGGAGGAAACTCTGGGGCGGTAAAGGTGAGCTGCCTGCATCCTAAAGAGTTACAGATTTCTGTAAATGCATCACAAATGGCGACCTTCCCTCCCGCTGACTGGTTGTGAAGGATGACCTGAAGCAAGGTCCTGGTCTTTGTCAGTCCAGGAGAGGACCTTCAATTCCTCTCGTCTCACATTGCAGCTTTGACTTTTAAAAACATGTTGGAGAGAAGTTCGGAGATTCAGGATGTCACAAGCCGGTCCACGTGTTCATTGTAACCATGACGACCAAGGCCCGGACCAAACGGGCCTTTAATCTGGTAGTTACAGTTAAAGAGAATGCACCACAGCTCCACAAAAGAAATTATGGGAGTGATTTATGTTACATGTCTCCAAAAACACACGAAGACAAACTGATCTGGAAAACAATAAAAACAACAACATGATAAAAAACAATAATGATAAAAATGTATTATTAAAGAAGTATAAGGAATATTTAATATCTATGAATTAATGATTGGTTGTTTTTCAGAACCTTAATATCTTTTAATTAACATTTAACATCATTAATAATATTTAGCTTAAAATTTTATGAAAAAAAGTCAATCAATCATTTATATAATCTGCTTTGTTTAAATTAAAATACTAATTTAGTGATTCACCTTTAACATTTAGCAAACTGTATATATAAGAATAGAAACTACAACACAACACAACACCAAAGAGTGTGCTTGATCTGAGCAGAGCAGCTTCATATTATCTTTGGTCCAAATGTATTGTATTTACACACACACACACACACACACAGGGGCTCTGATAATAAGTATTGTTGTTTGGGTGTTTGTGTTGTGCTGTATGAAGCTGCAGGGTCCAAACAGCAGCTGATTCCTCTGAGCTGGTTATTAATGAACACTGAGACCAGAAAAGCACAGCAGAGCTGAGGAGGAAGAGGAGGATGAGGAAGAGGAAGAGGAAAGGAAGAGGAGGATGAGGAAGAGGAAGAGGAAAGGAAGAGGAGGAGGAAGAGGAAGAGGAAAGGAAGAGGAGGATGAGGAAGAGGAGGAAGAGGAGGAAGAGGAGGAGACAAGTAGAGAAGATAGACTTCGCAGCTCAACAAACACAACAGACATGCAGAAATCGAAGTGATAATACGTCCCGTCCATGTTAATCATTATTTTTGTGACATTTCTGTTTTTTAGAACTTTAAATCTGAGGCTCATTTAAATCCAAAGAACTCAACGAGTCCAGTTCTCCGTTTGAAAAAAACACAAACAGAAAATGTCATTTTTGGCCAAAAACCAATCCATCAAAACCAGAGTCACACAACTTTGGTCCACAATCCAGATTTATCAACTTAAACCAGCCAAATGAAAACTTTGAAACTATTTAAATTTTTAATATTAATCACTTTTATACTCTGATATATAAAAATATTTTCAAAATCTAAAACAATCAACTATTAAAACAACATATATATTTCAACACATAATAAAATACAGCAGGTTTTTATTTATTTATTTTAATTAGTTTTTAAACGTCTATCTTGAACCTCGTTGTGCATCGTAACAACATATATTGAGTGAATATAAACTGCTGTAACAGGTCAAGCACACCCTCATAAACATACATATTACTTATATCAATTATGACACAAGTTCTAAAATGTTTAGAATATATATTTATTACTATTATTATTTATATTTTTTCATAGATGCAAATATATGATGCATTTCATTTGTTTTCAGAAACTGAAACATTATAATCAACTGACAAATTAGAGATTAGATAATGTATAATTAAATTTAATAACTTTATATATACACATATATATGTATATTTGGTTGTTATTGGTTAAAAAAAAAAGAAGTTTTTCAGTTTTATCATGTAAAGGAGTGACTTCACCATCACTGCAGTCTGTCCAGTAACTTCCAGCTTTCCTTAACTGATGAAGAAAGTGTGAAAATCTAAAAATGGCTGCTTTTAAATCCACATGTCCGTTCATTCCTCAGTGGAAGACGGCAAAAAAAAAAAAAAAACATAGAGTGTAATTACATGGAGCTTTCCGGGCCTAATGTGGGATTGATTTGTAACTGCAGGACATCCGTGAACCAGATGCTTAAAAATGAAGAGAGAGGAAAAGGGGGAACGGCGCCTTAAGTGAATTTAAAAATGCAGGAATAATTACACATATACTGCAAACTAATTAAGAAGCAGTGAACTCTGCGGCCTCATTCCTCCCTCGGAGTGATTACAGGACTCATATTTCAGACTCTTGCAGCTAATTCTTCTGCTGCGAAACGGACGGAAGCAAAACTCAGACGAAAATGGACCGTTGACATCAGACATGGACTTTAAAAAAAAAAAAAAAAATTAAAAAGGAAGAAAGGCAGACTCTGACTCAAAGTCATCATATTAATTGTGTTGGAGGACCAAAAAAAAAAAAAAGAAAGAGAGAGAGAGAGAAAGTCTGTCGGCTAAGAAACATGGATATTTTTATAATTCAATGGCTGGAATTTATATCTGCAGGAAGATGAAGATGACCGCCGGAGCGAAGCGGAGAGGATGGAGTCCGGCCAGAATAAAGCTCATCATCATATTAATAACAATAATAATAATGAGAACTTGAGGAAGAGACTGGAGGAAGAGCTGAAATTCTGAAAACTAAAATCGAGTATCTAGTAAAAGAAAAAACTTATTTAGCTCAAACATAAAAACATTTAGCAGTTTAAGTGATGTCAAACAAAACCGAGCAGGAGTCAGAAACTAACGTGGCGGATGGAAGGCCATTTAGTTTCCTGTTTCCTGTCGTCTAAATTTATGAATAAATATTTTAACCTTTGTGTCTCATCGGTGAACAACACGACACCACGAACTCATTAGGAAAACATTTACAGAGCTACTAAATCAAGTTAGAAGGGGGGACGTGTTCCCATAGACTTCAATACAATCTGGCTTCTTTGTACCACCAGTGGCGACACCTCCTGATCGCTGTTAAGGCTCTTCAGCGTTTTTTTAAGGTCCGTCCTCACTGCAGCAGAAACTGGAGACTAAAAAAACTAAAGACCACTAATAAAATGAGAAACACCCCCCCCCCCCCCCCCCCCCCCCGTTTAAGGTGGGTAGTTAAGTCCTGGTTCTGGTAAAAGCTGGTGATCAGGTGACATCTTTAAATCCTCCTTAAATTTAAGGTGTTTGTCTCTTTTCTCAGGAAAACAGAAAAATCTGAGCTCAGCCTGAGCGTTTTGATAAAGCTCTCATTTGGTTGGGTAGTTTGCTTTCATCCTGCTCCACAAACACACACACAGACACACACAGACACACACACACTGTGCTGATGACAGATCAGTGACCAATCAGCCCTCTAATGTGTCGCTGTGTCCGTATGCTGCACGTTAAGCTTTCATCAACACTGATGTGGAACTGACTTTGGCTGCAGACGATGACACGACTGACTAACTGCCATCACCCCCCCCCCTTCCTACGGTTACCACCCCTCCCTCTCCGCCACATTAGGCACCAGGCTCATCGGGGGGTGAAACCAAACCCAGCGCCAAACTGCTTCCACCAAACCTCCCCAACTCCAACATGTGCTGCCATTAGCATGATTTCCTCGGACACATAAAAAAAGGGGAAACGCTGCAGATGGAAACTGAACACCGAGGGAGGTGGAACCGGAGCTGCACACAGACTCTGACAACAAACTGACTTCAGGCAGTTTCTGGATGACACCAGCTGCACATGTTCAACGACACGGACCGTTTCAGTCCCAGCAGCACCACGACTGATCAGAACCGATCATTAGCATGTTTAGAAGAATGGTTTATAAGAATAAAACCACCTTCCTAATATGATATAGGTGAATTGTAAAGAAAAAGAAAACACAGAAGAACAATTTAATAAATTGGCATAAATGTCTCCTCCATACAAACAGGATATATGTTGGTATTATTAACACAAGAGTCAAACATGCATGGAAAGAATATAAAGAAGTTTTATATTAATGTTAATGAAGGAAATCAACCCAAATTTATTTGAGAAAAAAAAATCTTAAGTAAGCCAAAGTTTCTGCAGGATCTCCTCGGCCTCACGAAAGAGACAGCAGCATCACAACAACATAGAACGACAACTAATCGTGCTTGTGTTGTTTCACACGTCGACTCGATTCAAAGAAATCAGATGACCATCCCAACCAGAGTGAACCAGAACTGTTTCTCTTCTGTTCTGCTGGAGAACCTGCCACAGTCATACGATAACCATCCTGACCTCTGACCTCTGACCTCCATCATCAATAAATATCGAGGTGTGATCAGATTTGGTTTTAAACTTTGCTTCACCTGTTTGACGATAATCGGCCGGATGACTTGTTGATGTTCTTATTTTTCAGTGTGCAGTAATCCTCAGTAATACTGTGAGGGAGGAAGAGGGCTTTAAATCCTCCTGGATTCGTCTTCCTCTCCTCTTTGTGCCACCAAATCTGCCGAGTGGATTAACCGAGTCTTCCACCTGCTCTCCCACCCCCCCCGTAGTCCATCTTCTTTTTCTTCTTTAACTTCTCAGAGCTGCAGATACTCAGAGTGGTTTTATCAGCTGCTGTATAATTTAACAAAAATCCCCCACAAAGAGCTCGGGGGCGACTTACAGTCAGAGAACATGTGGCGAGAGGGCGAAGCCGCCAAACAAAAGTTCTATCCGCGACTTCTGCCCAGATCGAGTTAAGAGCACGTCGTTTGATACCAGGACAATATCACAGGAGACGGAATTCACTTGGAGCTGCTCTCGGATCTTAATTCCTCCTATCAGGGAAGTGTGCTTTAAGTCTGGGAAGGTTCTCAGTCATTCTCCAAGAGAGGCTGAAACCAGACCTGGACTCGGTGAGTCCGGCCTGAAGAGGCCTCTTCAAAGAGGTGACAAGTCTTTAAGTATCTACAGCCAAGACCAGTTAACCTTTTTGGATAACATTGTGATGAAGGCTCTTTTTAAAGGTCACACTTGCTGCCGACATTAGCTGTGACCTATTATTGACTGGGGGGGCCCTGGTTGCGTTTCAAAGGTCAGTCTTAACTCCTTTTTCATCCAACCTGAGGATTTAAAGCCGTCAGCCGTTGAACTGAGCTGAAACACAACACTTTACTGGTCTCATCCTCAGGCTCTCGGCTGTTTGCACACCAGTAATGAACGATATTCATCTTGGGAAAAGTCGAGTCTTTGACCTGATTGGTCTTCAAATTCAAATGCGGCCCCTGAACCTGGACAGGATTCTGTCACGTACACGGACCGTATGAAGGTATGAAGACAGGAAGTTTGTTGCTCGGCATTCAACTTCTCAGAAAGCGCCGCGTCTTTTCCTGAGTAACGTTATAAATCGACTTGGTGCTGTTGTGTTGTTAAAGCGCAGATGACTTTTTGTAGTTTCCACCTTCACTACCGTTCACTGTAGGTGGGGGACGGGAGACAAAAGAGGGTCGACTGAGTCCGGTCCTACCGGGGGAGCTTCTCTCTATAACAGCAGAAGGCTTTGACCTTCTGATGTGCCTTAAAATAATGGAAATGATCACGTTCTGTTATACAAATAAACCTGAACTGAGTTGATTGATGCTTTGTGAGGCGAAAGCAGCAGTTGAGCAGGTTGTTTCAAAATAAAGCTAATGACCAGCTGCCTCTCAGTGGAAGGACAAGGTTATTTTAAATATTAGATTTTTTTTAAATGACATGAGGTCTGATGCAGAAGCACAGCTGAACATCAGTGGAAGTAAAATCCCCTCGGCTGCCGTCAGGAGCACCACAGGACCTCCGTTTGATCTGAGCGTGGCGCCCGGTGAAACCGGACTGACAGGGCCCCGCCGCTAATCCGGCATTAGCCAGGTAGTGCTTCGGCTGGCGTCTCTCCCAGCTGGAGTAAGAACGTGTTCACACCTCGCCGATAAGCAGCTGAGAGCCGCAGCTTTACGGTCTTCCCTCCACGACTTTCACCTTAATTAACTCCATCTCACAGACAAAGCTGGTCTGTGAAGACGACGGCGAGGAGCCGAGTGTTGGCAGGATTTTACTCTGAAGGGGATTCGGTCGATAAACGGTCTGGATGAGGACGTTTTGTGAACTTCCCAGTTACCTTAACGGGCAGGAAGTCAAAATCAAAACAATCAAACGTTCCGACATGACGGGTTCTTTTTTTCCAAACTCAGTCTGACAATCGTTTTCCTCGTTTTTTTGTCTTAAATATCATGAGATTGTGATAAATGTTCCCTGAATCCAAAGTTAGGAAACTGAAATCTTCTTCCTTTTGCCGGAGTAACAAAAACAAAGCTGCCAGCAGGAAATTTAAAAAACTGACTTCAACAGTGAGCGGCAGATAAGATCCAGAGCCTGGTGATAAAACAACAGCAGGTAAAGTCGCTCGGCGTTATGAGGGTGTTTCTCTGGAAGCCGAGCAGCCTGACGCTGTTTGGATACAATCACAGAAACAAAAGTAGGCGCTTTATCCTCAGCTGATTCCTCAAACTGCCGGTGAAATCTGGGAGATCGTGTTGTTTCAGTTTCTAGTACGAAGTCGAACGGGAGAAAACTTCACTTCTCAGGCTCATCCAGATCCAAATCCAGGACCAGATCTAGAAGAAAACTGAACCTGCCACAAACTTTACAGACATGAGGGACCTCCTCAGACTCAGACTCGGACTTTTTACCTGCTCAGGTCCTGATACTCTCAACTCAGTGCCAACTCTTGTGGGACAAATTCATCTTCATTTTGTTTTGTTTTTTTAATCTTTTTTATGTCTTTACCTTGATTTACTGATATCAGGTTTTCTTCAGATTTGTCCTTATTTCACCTTCCGGCTGCTTTCCTTCTGTGTGTTTATCCGTCCATTCTCATCCTCCATCTTTGATAGTGACGTCTACAGTCACGTCTCTACGTCGGACGCTCCTATTGGCTCCGGTGGGTGATGTCACAGCCAATCAGAGTGTCTCTGGATCAGTCCTGTATGTTTCTGAGTTTATTGTGTTGACAGAATAAAGACAATCAGATATTTAAAGCTGATTTTTCATCATTAATGAGCAGAACTCCTGATCAGATAAAGATAGAAACTTCAGATCAGCTCTAGAACAACACAAACACATGAGAGGAACTTTTCTTTGGAAAAGAAGGAAACATTCATATCCTGTACTCTCTCCAGCTTCACACCATCTATCCAGAACAATTTTGGGATTAGAAACCTGAGACCAGGACTCAGACTCGGAGGACGTATTACAGGTACAGATAATTTCAGTGTAATACATACACCGAGAAAACAGAATGAGGTTTTGATCCACGGATGGAAACGTGTGTCCTGCAGGGTTAGAGGGGAGGTTTCCTGCTGCGTCTGATTTTATTTTAGTTCTTTTCCAAAGTCAGGATTCAAATTTAGAAAGCTTGTGTGTGTGTGTGTGTCGCCAGGGATTCGATCCTTCAACAGAAAAAAAGAAAGAAAAAGCAGCTTCAGATCTTTTCATGAGCAGAAACAACAGTTGATGTAGGACACAACTCCCAGAGGCTTACAATCACCCCGACTACCCCCCCCCCTTCCCCAAGCGGGGCTTCCAGTCTTTGCTTATAGAAGCTACAGACCTTCTTTCCCATAATGCTTTGCTGGATGGAGAGTCTGGGGGTTTAAAGACAGCCTGGGAGACCAGATGGGGCAGCTAGCCGACCCATTTCCCCCTTCTCCTATCCATTAAAGCTTCCCCTATCTCAGTTGCCCCCCTGCCGGGTATTTTGGTGCTGATGTTGAACCATAACAACATCAGCAGCCCCCCCCCGTCGCTGGCCTGCTGCCTAATGGCCGCCATGAAAGGAGACAGAAGAGGACGGAAACAAAAACAGAGGAGGAACATTGGAGTTGTTCCTCCGGGTCCATCAGGGGCCCCCCCGGGGGCCGACAGCGGGGCCTGAGAAACAGGAGATGAAGCACGAATCCTGAAGAGCAGCACGAAACCACAGCTGTCCAAATATTTTGAAGAACAGGATTATTTATGATCTCAGCATCTTTCCACGATTAATGGATTTAAAGAAGACAGAATCAGGTGAACAGGAGCCGGAAAGAATATCAAATATCAGACGGGTACTTACCTGTATCAGCATCTGTACCTGCTGCCTTCCAGCCGGTCGGAGACACGACTCTGGATCTGACGGCGTGGTGGTTTTGGAGTCCTGAAGGCCTTTTTACCGACCTGAAGGCCTGTTGGTTTGATTTAGACCTTCTTCCTCTCACTTTAACTTCACCTCCATCCATCTCCTTGAAAAATAAGTGCTGTGTCTCTCCTGTTTCCCGCCTGCAGTCTGGATGTCTCCGTTCACCATCAGACGCCCGATGGGGCTGCGAGCTGGCGTTCAGGTCCAGGTGTCGCCGGCGTCCTGGTCCTGTCAGCCAGGATTCATTCGGTGAGACACGTGCAGGAGGAGGGGAAGTTTTACAGCTTCATTTGTCGGCGAGGACAAATCGGCCCAGATCTCCCCGGTGAGATTAATGGCACGGCAAATCATGGCTCATGTTGCTGCGGCGACAGGCGTTCCCCGGGCGCCGTTCCCCGCGGCTGCGGCTCATTTAAAAGCCGTATAATCTCGGCGGTGACGTTGACGGAGCGGGGGAAATCGCATTGCTGGACCAGGACGCCTGACAGCTGCATTAAGGCCTGCCAGGGCGGCTTCACGCCCAAAGGAGCCCCCCACCCACCCCACCATCATCCTCCATCACCCCCAACTCCCATCATGCCTCAGTGACTGAGAGGAGGCTCTTATGGAGGCGGCCGATCTCTTTGGAGATAGAAGAGAAGAGTTTTCATCCTCCTTCTTTACGTAACCTTCATTTCTGCAGGAAAACGCTCCGACATCACGTCTCAGCAAACAGTCGGCTGAATCTTCACACAACAAAGAACTCTTCATTCAGATAAAGGATGAGATTTATTGTTTCCTCCTCTTTTTTTTTCTTTTTTATTTATAATGAACTCTTTTATGAACTTGTTGATTTTACATGGTACATTTCACTTTATATAAGTTCATGTTTGTATTAGATTTAACCACAGAACTGGACTGTGGATCTGTAAAGAGAAGCCAATACAGAAGAGCCTTAAAACTTCCTGTTTCATGGTGAAACATTCAGAAGTTCAGCTGCTTCTCATAAAGTATAACAGAGTTACATAAACTTCCTGTTGAAAGATTTGCCTCTAAACCTCAAAAATAAAGATATTTAATTTAATGTTGAACCCCAAATCTTTTTTGGTGTTTTCTCTTTTCACCAGAGCAACAACACTGAATTTAATTAGTGGATACTGATTTTCATACAGCACCTCCTTGTGGCCGGGTCGTTTTTGACCCTGAAGACAACACAAGGGTTCATCACGGAGGAGGAGAACATGAATTTGAGAAAAAATATATTTCCAAATGATCCTATTAATGATTAGATGAATAGTTTTTTGCACAAAAGCATCGATGTGAGATTTATCACATCTGGTTTTGGTGACCTTTTCAAAACAAAGCTACTCTGGTGATTTAAAAGACTCCGGTCTGTCTGTAGCTCCGCCCACTGAGGTCACAGCCAGGCCACACACACCTGCACAGGTGAACCTCATTACACACACAGTGACCTGTTTTCATGCTGGGGCTTCCTGTTTCAGCTGAATGCACCTCCTTCACATTAAGGTAAGATCAGAGTGTTTGTGCTGCACCTCTCAGCTCGGAATGAATAAAAAGTGGAAATAAACGGCAGGAATCTGAATGTTCCTGCCGTTTCCCCGCAGAAATGAGAAAGTCGAGGTCAGCAGTTTGATATCTCATTCTGAGTTCCTTCTTTGCCAGTTCAGCGGCAGGAACTCTGATTCACGGCAGTGAAACACCCACCAGTTTGACTCCGAGCTCAGATCTCCTCTCCTGCGTTTCCATCTGCCGCTCAGGTTTCATGGAAAGGCCAATCGGCCGCATGACTCTAATCAGAGCAAATGTGGTTACAGAGATCCAGTTTGGGAGAAATGATTGCTTTTCAGGAGGAAGTCAAACTAAACACTGCTGCTAATGCGGAGTTTTATTTTTATTCTGCCGGCAGAAAACCCCTTCGGAGGAAGATGAGCAGCGTTCAAGAAAACAAACAACAAGCTGTCTGAACGTCTGACAGCATCGCGGCTCGCAGCTGCTCTGTTACCTAGAAATAACGCTCATTCCTCCCAAAATCCCTCTCTGGCTTTTTGAGTGAAACTAAACGGCTAACTCGCTCCCTCGCTATCTGCGAGGTCGGCGAGAAAAAGCTGAGGGCCCAATCAGGAGGTCCTTGCTCTGAGCCTCTGAGCGCCAAAGCTTCTTCCTCTCCATTTGCTGAGGACAAGAGGGAAAGAGACACCTCAGCCGGCTAATTAAAGAAGTCCAATTAGAGAGGCATCAGATGGGTCAGGGGGCCACCGGAGGACGCCGCCGCTCTCGACATCAAACCGCCATCAGACAGAGAGCTCTTTGCTTTTCCTCTCCATCATTCTTCCCTCATCCTCACCAGTTTTTAACCATGAGTCACTCACTCAGCTGTTATATGGGCCGCCCAGAGACTCCTTCCGTTGGGATGATGCGGCCTCAGAGTCAGGTCCAGCCTGAAAGAGTTGATTTAAAATTTAGGTCATCGCCGGTTTACCAAAAACTCTCAACCTGAGATTTAAAATGCATCTTTTTTTTTTTTTTTACCCCAAAAAGTTTGTGTACTTGAATTTTCTAAATGTGGGTAAAGGTCATCACATGTAGTTCACCCTAATCCTGATCCTGATCCTGACCCAAAAAACAAGTCTAAAACCTCAAACCTTTTATAGATGTCCGCCCTCCAGCAGCAGCTGGAGTCCACCCGGATGTGTAAGTTTAACAGAACTTCCTCCGTCTGTCACAGAAGTCTGACCCGCCGAATGTCCCTGACAGCAGGAGGAGTTAGTTCATCGACAATAGTGACACGCAAACGGACTCGCTGTGACCCCCGACGTCCCGATCCAAGTCCAATTTTGAAGCCGTAAACAACATGTTTGTTCAGCCGGACTCTGGCGGTAAACCGTGTTCAGCTCATTAATGCCGGCCCTTCTGAAGGCGCCATTAATGAGCTCTGACACGGGGCAGATGCCCAGCAGGCTGGCACTCTATGTATAAATAGAAAATCACAAACTCATGTCTGCTGCGGCTGGAGATGATTGATTTCCTGCTCGGGACACTCACGCTGTCCTCACCGTGGGGATCAAACTCTTTCAACAGTGTTTGAAAATCTGGGACGGTTTCATTTGCAGATGAAATTCACTGATTAGCTTCATTCTCTGGGAGTTGGTTGTTCAGGTGGAGAACGACAGAGCTGGAAATTAAAAAAAGAACAAAACTAATTAGTAAATTAAATGTACAGTGATTTTATTTCCATGGAGTCGGTGAGCTAGCTTTTTTTATGTTTTTTGTTTTTTGTTTTTTAACCAGTATTTCTTTCCATCTTGGAAATCTGGCTTCATTAAAGATGAGAGCGAGAGTTTCTCTTTGGAGTGAAGCCGTTAATGGGCTGAACAGTTTTTGGGTCACTGACGCTGAAAAACTAAAAACATGATGATTCTCAGAAAAGTTCTGCATTTATTAGGGAGGCTTTTAGCTGCGCGGGGTCACGACATTTCCTCCGGATGGTGCCACTAAAAATATTTTCAGATTGAGCGGATTTATGAGTCCATGGCAGGAAACTGTATTTGTGAAGTACGACTCGTCGGTGTGTTTGAACGAGGAGACCAAATCCAGGATTGTGGCTAAAGAGAGATGCTGTAAAATCCTCCATTTGCAACTTTTATATTTCCATTTATTCACTAATATATCATTTTATCTTGTCTTTGTTTTTGCTTCTGAATGTTTGATTTTATTTGATTAATATAATACGTTCGGCGTAGTTAGGTCATTAATTATTGGTTATCAGAAATTCAAAATGAATCACAGTTATCTTTTGGGGGAAGCAGCCTGAAGGCAACACATAGCCAACATTGATTCAGTCTCTAATTGATCATTATGACTTTGTAACTCTGATTAATCATTACATTAATAATTATTAACAGTAAAGATGAAGGACAGAGAAGAAGTTGGTGATGCAGGTTAACCTCCTGTGTGTCTTGATAAATATTTTAGTGATATAATAGTATTAATTTAGATCTTCTGATGCTCTTCAAAGTTAATTAATATCAGTAATATATTTGATTCCTGCAGGAAAGCGGGGCTTCATCTCAGAAGACGACCCAAACGCAGATTTGTCCTCTACACGTTGGACTCCTGTGTGTCGTCTGATTTATGTGCTGGCGTCGTGGCGGCGGCGGCCTGTTCAAGATGTATATTTGTTACGGAGCGGATCCTGGAAGGAAAGCCGGCCCTCCACCCGCCGCCGCCGCCATCAGAAGCTGCTGGCTGCTGGAAGACGGCGACAGATTTGTGATTAAACAGCCACTTTGTCATGCGGGAGGGACATAATGCATCAACACAGGTGAGCGTGGAAGCCTGTTGTGGAGTTTATCATCATGACTGCTTCAAAAATTGAAATGGGTTATTTATCGGGTGTCAGTCACATCAGGAACACACACAGTCGCACACAGAGCTGTGTTTTCCTGTCTGACTGAGGCACCATTATTATTATTATTATTATTATTATGATGATTATTATGATTATTATTATATTTTTTTTGACGAATGGCCCAAGCCACAAATCTTTAGCTGTAGACCATTAGTAATCCTCCCCTGCCGTTGGTCAGATGTTTATCATTTCCCAGCAGCAGGATGGATAATTTATGGGGGAAACCTGCTCAACTACCTGCAGGTTTCAAACAGGATGCAGGTCAGAGCCGATATTAAAGTCATCAAAACCAAATTTACCAAAGTGATTCAAGCTGCGGCAGCGCAAACTAAAGGTAGTGTGTCATGTCAGAGATTCATGACAGCAATACAAATTCACCAGCAGGAGGGGAGGAACGGGAAGAGCGATGAAGGAAGTTAGAGAGGAGGAAATAAAGATAAAAATGGAAGGAAGATTGATGTGGGTGAAAGAAGGGAAGACAGGAAGAAGGTGCAAAGAGAGGTGGAAGGAATGAAAGAGCGGCTGATAACAGAGAGAAGGGAATGAAAGCTGAAGTCAGAAGAACTGGATGGATAAAAGAAGGGAGGACAGATGAGTGAGTCGGGAAGAAAAAAGGTGACAGAAGCACAGAGAAGACAAAGACGTGAACGTTTTAAGGATAAACATAATGCTGCTTTTATCTCTTTATGTTTTAGAAAGTTCTGACACTCATGAGTGTCTGAATGTGAACGAAGCTTCCTGTTTGACTCTTAAACGGCTGAGAAGCAACAAACTGACTCTCTGCCCATGAAGGACCTGCTGGGCCATCTGCAATGAAATTCCCCTCAAAGAATATAATCAGTGATAATTGGTCGTTAGCTCCGCCCAATCACAGCTCGTTTCCGCCTCTGTCTGGCTGATGATTGGTTGTTGGGGAACTTCCCTCATGCTGCTATAATCTGTTTTATCGACTATACTGATGTTGGTTTTTGTTGTTTAATATAAATCTTCTCAGTTTCTTTGAACTTTGAAAAAAAAAATCTACCAGCATGAATATTTTGGGGGATTTTGTTGATTGATTAAAGGTGTTAATTCTGTTTGGGCTATGCAGAAAGTTCATGAAATAAAAATCAAATTGTCTTTAGTCCCTTTGTCTCCGCTCGGTCACGCTAATGAATCCTGATGCTAAATTCAGGCCGACTGTAATCAGCAGCAGAAAACATTTTATTAAGTGTTGATATTAAATCTGTGTTGATGATAATGATTCCTGGTTCTCGGATGTGGATGAAGCTGTTTGTTGTTTTCCGAGGCCGGTGGAGGTTCTGCAGCGTCGGGGTGGAGGCGCTGCGGTGGCCGAGGGTTACAGATGGTGAATGGAGTGGAAGTTGGACGGATGCAAATGAGCGCTGGGTTTAAATGGGACTGTTTTTTTATTCATGAAGGATTGATCGAGTCCTGGTGTGGAGGGGATGAATGAAATATGCATGGAGCGGCCGTACTGTACCCGCCCGCCGGACCCGTGATTAATTTCTGCTCAGTTCTGTGTGGGCTGAACGCACTGCGGCGGAGACCGGCGGCTGAGCGAGATGGATCTGATGCCGTCTGACCACCGTGGTGTCAATCTGCAAACTGACACCCGGTCTGCATCAGAACTGCTGCACGTGATCCACTGAAGCTAAAAGCAGAGACGCTCAGCCTTCTGAAGGAGACAACTGCTAACAATGCACTTGTGTTATTTTGCGTCTCGTTTTGTGTCCTTTAACCTCATTAAGCCCACAGGAGCGTACACACTTTAAAGAATCACAGCTGTTATTCCTCCTGATGGTTCTTCCTGTTTCCTCCTTAAACAGAATCAGCTGATCAGATCTGGATCAGTCTGACTCTCTGACTCCTTCTGTGTGTTTATCCGTCCATCCTCATCCTCCATCTTTGATGGTGATGTCTAGAGTCACGTCTCTACGTCGGACGCTCCTATTGGCTCCGGTGGGTGATGTCACAGCCAGTCAGAGGCCGAGCTGTCAGCTGCTGGTATTTCCAAATAATTTTTCTTGCTCCAGGCTCTACAGCAGAGTTCGGTAAAGCAGCTTTAACAGTTTGAGATGGTTCACTTCACTCCAGAATCGTTCTGATCGCCTTTAATTTCGCTCCAAACTCTGTTTTCCTTTTTGCTGAACAGTTTATTATTCAGAAAGTAAAACTGCTTTCAATCCAGGGAGTGATTTGAATACTTCCCTCCACCTCTGCTCCTGTTTTCTCTGCTCCTTCATCTTCCTGTTGCTCGAGGCGGAGTTTCCCTCTCCCGCCTGTTTCTGCTGAAGATCCTCCGACGTGACATCTGAGATCGGCCCCAAAAAAATCTAAAGCCGGTGGAGGCTAATCATCCCCCCCAACAAGAGCTCCTCTGATTCATTTCCTGCTCGATCGTCCTGTTATCGACCAACTGAGGGTCCAAACAGCATCAACATCTCACTCGACCTGCCGTCGGTTGGAGCTCCAGTCGTTCAGAGGGAGGAAGCCCTGCAACCGGAGCGAGGAGGAGGAATCTGTGATAAAATAAGACTTTCTGTTTCTGAGAAAAGAGCCGAACAAATCCTCCCCCCATCTGCTCCCCACAAAACAGCTTCCCAAATTACTGAACTTATTGCTCTGCACTGAAATATAAACTGCCTTTAAAAGTAATTACGCCACGTAAAATAACGTCAGACTGCCGGATTTTTACAGGTATTTTATTACTTTTTGTACATAATTGCATATTATTTCTCATGTGAATTCATTTTAAACGGCAAACAGACTTTTACTGAGCACTAAAACGGAGCGGTTCCTTTTAATGTTTACATTAATATGTGGAAATATCGCCCGTTATTAATAATGCACAATGGTGGATTTTTTTATAACAACCGGTTTTGTAGGGGATTTTATTATTGGTCAGTGATTTGTTGACCATTGATAACGCCATTATTCACAGATGATAAATTCAGAATAAAAACCAGATTCTTTTTTATCACTTCGAAGCTGCTTCATATGAATTTTTAGGGCGAAACTAGAAGCTGAGATAAAAGGAGCTGTGTAATAGTTTTCTGCTCCACCCTTGCACTTGTAGAGACACTTCTGCTCGAGTAAAGTTTGATGACTGGAGTCAAATGTTTTAGCGGCGTGTCCTCCTGCTATCCTCCCACTCATCAAGCTCTCACCGTGACATTTTCATCGCCTCCAAAATGTCAGATGGATCTCTGCTGGCTGGGACTCGTGTTTCTCTTTTCTCTTCTTCAGCTATCAGCGTTCTGCCAACTCGGCCGCACTCTGCTCCTCCGTTGGCACTTCTCTGCCTTCCTTTAATTCCCCTCCGTCCATCGTCTGACCAGAGAGACGCTGCCAGCGTCCACCAGGAGAAAAATCCTCCGGTGCAAAGGTTTAGTCCTTTTAGAGCTTGAAAACTTAGCCTTAGTTTTGGTTTGGAGAGTTTATTTCAGATTCACAGCAGCTACTCTCTCTGCCCATCGTCATTTTTATGGACTGCGTCACAACATTTTCACCTTTGGGCTGTTCCCTGATTGTTCTTGAAGCTCAACATAAGATTGATGAGTAAGAATAACTAAAATCAGAATCATTAACACCAACAGTCACCTTTTAATTTGAAACTCTCCCCTCCAGGTAGAACAGGAAAAACTTCTAAATATTTGATCTTAATTTGATATTAATAAACTCGTTAGCTGCTGAAGTTCCTCCAGACACGTTTGAACATGACACCAGAACATGATGCGTTCAGTGACACGTTTGTGGTGCAGAGATTAAAACTCCTCACTGTGCAGGTTGTGAATGTCATTGTCATTTTTTTTTTTCCATCTGTCTCCTGAAATGTTGCTGATGAGTTTCAGGAACTAACTCATGACCTCAGACTGCTGATTGTTCTCTCTTTTCATCTTTACAGTCCAGGAAAGTAAAAACTGAATGTGATTTTTGTTCTTGTGCTGTTTTTACAGATTTAAATCCAATTTGAGTCGTTCTTTTTTTTCCTCCAACTCCTTTTCACACAGAGGCGTCACCGCCGGCTTTTCTCTCCCTCTCAGGTTTTCCTTTGTGTGTCTGAGCTCTGCTTCATCACGGTTGGAGCTGCTCCCTCAGAGGGAGACTCAATCAAACCCGCCGATTGATCACCAGAGAGGTTCGATGGGGACTCGGTCCAGCTCCAACAGGATCCATCTGAGGAGCGAAACCGGACCAGCTGAACTTTGTTTTGATCTGAATCGAGCTTGAAATGCTCTTAATGGACAGAACTCACCTGTTGGACTGAAGGATTTAACTCTGGTTTTTATTTCACTTGTGGCAGAAGATCTTGTTATTCTGAGACCAAAACACAGATTGTTTATTAAAATGGACGTTACAGTGAGCTGATGCTGGCGAGCTTGAAGTCGGTTGAACCGGATCACTTCCTAGAACTGATCCTGGAGTCCTGGTCTCAGCCTGTTCAGCTCCAACATCCTGTCATTATTTTAATGTGACAGCCCTCATAACGTTTGGAGCGGGGGGCTGATTATTTCGTAGTTTGGTGACGTCTTTGTTGTAAAAATCTGAAGTCCAGAGGAATGTGTGTGAACAAACTAGCAGCTAAATCACAAAATTAAGTCTTGTTATTGTTTAACTTTCACTTTGAGCGCTCAAACGTCGGTCAAAGGTCGAATCTCTCCTCTTTGGTTCATCGGGTTCTCTGCAGGAATCAAAGAATTATGGGAAAGCATGCGTGTCACACACACATCCATCTCTGACAGGAGCTAATGGCATCGCTCATGTAAATCTGCAGGTAAAATGAGACGCAGATAAAATGAGCGTGATAAGCCGCAGCACCTCCAGGTGTTGCGTTCATTTCAGCGCCCGCTCCTGTTTGATCCTATCGCCGCTAAACCACGGCTGTGTTTTAGAAACGGAT
Organism: Remorina albescens; assembly: GCA_034769265.1. Taxonomy (NCBI): domain Eukaryota; kingdom Metazoa; phylum Chordata; class Actinopteri; order Carangiformes; family Echeneidae; genus Remorina; species Remorina albescens. Next base: position 3,374,848 of record CM068475.1, on the reverse strand, counting down.
TCAGGGTGGCGAGCGGCCTCGCTTAGCCCGATCACATAAGGTAAGTCATTCCACGGGAGGGTGAGGGGAAAGCCAATGAGCTGCCTGACCAAAAATAACCACAGCAGCAGCCGCAGTGAGACGCCGGCTGCCTCCAGATCATCTGTCACTGTTCAGCACAGACAGACAGGTTATTTATTTACTTGCTGGGCTGGTGAGTAGATCCGTTTTCGATGTCACTGACAAACTCCGACGTCTCGTTTAGATGCTCTTCGTTAAAATGATCTTAAAATTACACCCAGAGTGTGACATGTTAGTGTTTCACATATTGACATGTGAGCGAATAAATAAGAGAAGCCGGAGCGGGAGTCTCTGCGGCAGAATTTATGATGTAATGGCGTGAAAACGTCGGGCCAAGCTCAGAGGCATCTGGGTGATTTGCAGGTGAGATAATCTGAGCGTCGCGCTTCCTCTTCTCGCAGCTACGGCGAGATCAAAAGACACGTCACCGCCATCCGTGTCAGCTGATCGGCCTCTCGGAATGTTTCATGTTCACGAGTTCATTAAAGCGTTGGAGGGAAATCACAACCGAGCTAATCACAGCCCCGCAACACACATTGCTGCAATTAACATTATTGGATTTTTCCCTCATTTGTCTCATGTTCGGAGCTTCCTGGATCTCATTCACACGTGTTGTTAGTCTTTGTTGCTTCGAGCTTCCAGCTCACACACGAAAACAATACACAAAACTAATACGTGTGGCTCGTATCATCCAACCTGAAAAGCCTGAAACAGCCAGTCGGTTCAGATAATTCAACGTGTTCCTGCTGAAGAGTTCGTCTTTTTCTACAGCTGAGAGCTCAAAACACAACAGAAGGAGCCACATCATCGCACAACGATGACAAACAAAGCAACAGATCAAGCGACCAGAGAGTTCGGATTGGAAGCCAACTCTGCTGAGTGCCGTTTCAATCAGGAGAGCAACAACAGAGAGTGTGAAGAATTCACTGTGAAAAGACTTTGGCTCTTCGACGCCGGCAGCAAGTGAATCCCCGCAGGTCCGACGGCCTGACGCCATCTTTTCTTTTCCTTTTTTTAAACTTCCCTACTTCCAGGTTTCATGTTATAACTACTTCGAGCAAAGCTGACGAAAAGAATTTACCGATCATTCAGAGCCAACAGCGTTTATATGTTTATTATACTGAAGTTCACTTTAATGGAAGTTTAGCGCAGGTGAAGGAGCTGATGTGGCAGAAATAGGGAATCCAGGGAACGTCTTCAAATTTGGCACAAACATTCATTTGGACAGACAGGGGCCAAAGTTCAAAGGTCAAGCTCTGTGTGCCCCGACAAAACACATATTGGTTGGACATTAGTTATGAATTCATTAACTAAATGTGACGTCGTTTAGCCCAAATGTATAGAAACACAACAGTGAGCATGCTTTGGGTCTTTTTTTGTTTTTTTATCCTAAGGGTTAAAGGTCAACTTCACTGTGACATCATAATGTTGTGGCTTTTTTTTGATGCTGTAACTCAGGAAGGAGATTCCTCGCGTCCCGCGTGGTTGTCGGCAGCAAACGATTCCAGCTGATAAAATGTTAATACGGCGCCCGAGCCTCCATCCTGATTATTGTCGGAGATAAAACGTGAGCGGAGGGAACTCTTCTCTCTGTGAACAGCGGCCGGCCTGAAGTGAAGGATTTGAAGCGACCAAATGAAAAATAAAAAGAAATAGTGGTTAAAAAGAAAAAGGCAGATTTAAAGCTTTCCACTTGGTGACAGAGGCAGCAGACCTTGACTTTGTTGTGATCAGTGTGCTTCTCCTGGTCGCTGCACACAGATGAATAGAATATCACACAGAGAGACCGAACCAGCAGAACAGCTCACTTAAGCTCAATTGAAACCTTCAGTTATGGTTCCTGCTGGTCCTCAAACGGCATGAAATCATCGCTTTTATTCTCCTTGTCTTTACTAGACTCTTATCCTTTATAATGTGGACGGATCGGCCGTCCCTTCAAGTTCAGGACTTTCACTCTGAAGGATGAACTCATCAGTTTGATAGTCAAAGGTCTGATGACAACTGTGTCCTATTAACTGGAAATATGAGGACTAGAAAGTCAGACAGAGGAACAAAACCCAGTAAATTCAAAAAACACAGCGACCACGCTACAAATCCAGACCGGAAAATAACAAGAACCAGAAAATCCCGAAGACACTAAACTGTGAAACTACAGGTGAGCTCGAGGAGTCGAGGATCTTTCTCCTCCTCGCAGGTATCTGGAACCGGACTTGATCAAACATGGACTACGGCACACAGACGGAGGAGGAACGACTTCCTGCTGCTAACTTGATGTGAAAATGTGGCTCAGCAGAGCTGGACAATGGAGAGTACAGTAAACCACAGACTCATCAGGGAGAAGGAGGGACATTTTCCCATAGACTCCAACACAGCCAGTGGAGATGGAGTGAAGATTTAAGGCTCTTTAAAGGCCAAAAATCTGTTTCTGCTGAAAACAAAAGCCTACTGGCCAAAATTCAACGCTGTAACTTGGGAGCGTATTTCACGTTCGGTCAGATCCAGAGCTGGTGACACTAATCTGACCGGCCCGCCGTGGACGCCGCTGTTTGCCGACCGCAGGGCTGAGCCTGGTCAAACGTGCGTGTAAGCCGACACCGAACCGGTTGGTCGGTGAAACCCCCTCGCCTTCCTCCTCACTCCTTTCCAGTCGACACCGACGGCGTTTAATTCTCTGCTCCGTCTCACCGTCCCCAGCTCGGAGGAAACGGTGAGCTGAGGCCTGGAACTAATTAGTTCTTCCTCCCGCTCTGCGAAACCCGCCGGCCGCCACTGTCAGGTTTCCCCGAGCACAAAGATTGTTGTTGTCAGGCAGCCCGTTCAGCCGCCGAGCCCACTGATCCAACGCACCGTGATCGCACATCCTCCCCGTTAATTAAAGTTTCATATGAAGTGTCTGCGGGGAATCTGTGTGTTGCAGCCAAACTCCCGTCCAGATGGTCGCTGATATGAACCCTCAGTGGACGGCTCCTTTGTTTCCCTCCGCCGCTGAGACAAATTTAAAATTTGTGTAAAGTTAAATGAACTTCCTCTTAATTGTTGGATATTAAACAGAGCCACCTCCGGTCACATCTGAAACTTTGGAGAGCTCGTTGACATAAGATGAAGGGAATCCCAGCAGTCCGCTCTTCTGTTATTTGTTGAAGTCTAAACGGGCCGAGTTAATTTTCCTTGAATATGAATCGATTTTAGTTCTAATGGTGCATTTAAATTCTAGTGAGTGTAATAAAAACCAGAATCTCTCAGAGTGACTGATGTTTCTGCAGTATCTTTTTAGTTTTTGTGTTTTTTGTTTTTTTTTTTTTAACGTTTATCACCAGCTCGCATCAGGAAACGCTGCAGAGGAAGAGACGCCGTTAAAGATGTCGATTCACGCCAACTCACCTGGTGGAACACGAACCACCAAGAAGACCGACTCTTGTAGCTAATGTGGCTTCAGCAGCCGAAACCTGATTAGTTTGGATTCATGAATTTGAGGAGACGTCGAAATGTTTGTTCAGCAAGTATAAAATTTCATGGTTTCTTGTTGGCTCTCAGTGGGATTGTTGTGTCAGAGCTTTAAAAGTGATATTTGTAACCGTTGCTTTTACAAGACGTTTTAATCGATGTAGCAAAGGTTTCAGGATTACTCCAAAAAAATCTAAAGAAAGTAAGTGCTGAGAAATGTTTTATCAGGTTGAACATTTAATTTTCTATGTGGTTTTAATTTTTAACATTTTCATTTTGTACTGTTTATGGCAGAAACATAATGATGACAGCTTTTGCCAAATTGTTGGCTTGCTCCTAAAAGTTAATTCAGCCGACACACACGTCTGTGACGCAGCAGATTTCCTGCATTATGCAACATTTACATATAACGGCTGGCCCCGCTGCACCTCCTTCAAACGGCTGATGCTGAGAGTCGGTGTTTTTTATCGTCCACTGACCTCACACACGGTTTGACCACAGTTTTTAGCTGACGGTGCTGCTAACCTCTGGCCGTAAATGCTGATGTTTGAAGCTGTTAGCAGAGAGAGTATCACAGTGAATCTCATCATCTTCTTACTGCTTCCATTTATCAGTGGCAGCTTGTTAACCTTTTACTGCCGACTTCCAGGAGAAGAGACTTTACAAACCAGTGGACTCCTTTCATTCCACGTCGTAAAGAAACCCAGACTACACTGAAGCAGGCGGAGAGTGTGTGTGTGTGGTGAGAAAAGGATTACAGATAATGGAGTATAAAGATCAGGGCAGCTTATTTTCTAACACCCATAACTCACCGCACTTTTCATTGCCTCTCTATGAAAAATAAATTAAAGGCCTATTTGTTCGGGGGCTGGTTTATGTCGGGACCTCGTGTAGCGACCAAGTCACCACTCAGCTTCTGAAAGTCACAAGAGATCCCGCCATGTGACGAGGAAATTCACACGACACGACCTGTATTGGTGTTTGGTCGAGTACCGGTCCGATGCAAAGTCTACATCGACTTTTTGGTTGGATGCATCAGGATGTGGCTTGTGTGAGCTCGGGGCAGGTAAGTATCCCAGAATGCATTACACACCGAACAACACACTGTAGTAGAAAATGAGCAAAGTCCATTTTTTTCTATGATTTTCTGCCAAACTCAAATTACAAACTTCTTCCATCTTCTTCCTCTTACACGTTTCCGGGTCGGGGGGGTGCTGGAAACAATCCCAGCTCATTCTGGGTGAGGGGCGGGGTCAGCCTGGACAGGTCTCCAGTCCATCACAGAGACAGACAGAGACCAACAACCACCTACGGACAATTTAGAGTCACCAGTGAAGCCAACCGTGCAGCCCACCTTAAAAAATAAAAACCACAACAAGCAACAGGAGAAACAAAATATCTTACAAAAACTGAAGTCATCCCGTCGGAGGCCCGGAGGGATTAGTCTGAGCATGCTCCTGGTTTCTGAAAAACAATTCTGTATTTATCGTCGTCTCAGCAGAGAGTCGGTTGTTTAGTCCACTAATCCACTGCTGCTGTCCTGTTTCTGGCAGTGAGGAGACGTTTGCTTCAGCTCGTACCTGTTTATGATGTTCCAGCAGTAACCAACAACAGGAGGCTTCTGTCAGTTTCCAACATTCCCAACAGTCGGTCTCCTTCAATCCCACACATTCATTACTTGAACCCCTTTTGTCCCGATTGTTACCTGAACTGAACCTTCACATGAAAAGCTCTTATTTCTGTTAGTCTGCTTAGACTAAAACATGAAGTTGCCTTAAACGGTGATGTCGGATCATGTAGCGGAGTCATTCCCAGGATGATTGTTGTGCATTTTGTTGTTTCACTGTCACTCATCAGCGTCTTGTCGAGCCGTTTACTTGTTGTTGTTTCGTTTCCGATTTGGTTTAAAAGTCTGTTGGACGACAGTTCACCTGCTCTGTGGCCGACTTTAACGCTGTTTAACGACGACCAACTTCATTGGCCGAAACATTTTCCATTTCCTGTCATGATTCAAGCCGCAGCTGGTCGGCTTTCCTTCCATTCACGCCAACCATATCTGTGCAGAAATTTACCGTACGAGGACGAGAGAGCTCATCAGGCGCCGTCGAGGATATGAAGACGCAGCAACAGTCGCCATCTGACTCCCGGCGGCCGCGTGGAAACAAATATCCATCAGCCTCCACCAGCAGCCTGCTGTAAATCAGCATGTGGAGGAAACATATTTCCTCCCGTCTCCTCAGCCCTATGGCAGCGTGAGAGGTGTGGAGGGGGGGGGGCAGAGCTATAATGTATGAGTGTTTGTGTGGTGGAGATTTGAAAACAACTCCGAACTGTCAAATGACCCGCATCAGGAAAAAAAAAAAATGAAAACAAACGAGGAGGTAAATAAGCTGAAAATATGAAATCCGAGGCTCATAGATCTTCAGCTGAGAGAGAGAGAGACGCTGCTCAGGTGTGACATCCCGGAGACGACACGTATGAAAAATGACCCAACACGGGGGGGGGCAGGAGGAGTAAGAGCTGTGAGGAGAAGGGGTAGATAGAGGATGAGAGGAGATCAGGAGGGATTATAGGGAGAAAGGACGGATGGAAAAGATGGAAGAAGAAGAAACATCCATCGAAGTAAATATTGTGGTAATTTTAGAGTTCAGGTTTGGAGAAAATTACCAACTACAGGAAATTGGAGTATTTTCTGTAGTTGGTCCGTATTACAGAGTCGCTGACTGGGTTCGGGTCCTGGAACTGAGCTAAACTGGACCAGAAGAGGTGGATTTACTTTGCGGTCTGAGTCCGAGGTCGTGACTCTCGGAGTCTTTTTCTCAAAGATTGTATCGAGGTTTAAAGGATTCAGACGCTAATCCTGGAAAGTGCTCGCTAAAAAAAAAAAAGATAGCAGACAGTTACAGTCATATTAGCTACATCTCCGATCTGATCAAGTATTATATATTATTATTATTCTCATGTTTCTTTTGTTTTTGTTGTGAAATCCTCTTCATCGTGCTCTTTGTTGAAGAAGTCGCTCTCTTAGTTTGGCATTTGATTGTGCAAATTTGCTAAATAGCACTGAGATGAGAACGCCATCCGGTCAACACATCAACCAAATGATGCTGCAAAAAGTTTCCTGAGCTTTTACATCGAGTGAGAAAAATACGGCCATTTCCACATAGATTTCAATACAGCGGCTCCTTTTCACAACCGGTGGAGTCGCCCCTGGTGGCCTCCAGGGAAAATGCAGGACTGGTTATTTTTCTGGGCTGATTGAAGGTCAACGTACCTGAAGCTTCACGTTCATGCAGAGCGATGATGTCACTGTGAAGGAAGCGGCGTGCGACGTCTTCAGCTTCCATTAACTTAATCTGTTTCCCCGCTGCCTGTTAAAAGGCGATTAGTGAGAGTCCAATGTTTCAGCAAACAAGATATTTATTTTAAATAAGGTTTTTTTTTAAATGAGATAAATTCTGATGAGCCGTCATTCACTCAGAGATGATGAAGACTAGCGGCTGAATCGTGAAGGGTGGGAAATGAAAACGGTCATTTCTGCTTTTCCTCCCTCGTCTCTCGTTCTCTATTAAACATTCGGCGCTCTGACGGGTTGATTTTGGTGCCGGCAGATTAAATTCAGTGCTCGCTGGTGAATATCCTTTGAAGTGTCGGCCTCGAGGAAAAAATAGAGCTTGAAAACATTTACAGAAACTGACTGTACAACTATAAAGATAAAAATCTAACTGGACAAATATTTATTTAGGTGTTTTGCAGAGGTGGGTGTACAAAAATACTCTAAATTGAGCAGCATGTATCCATAAACCTGGTCCAGGACTGACATGCAGCTCAATCTGGATCAATTTGGACGCTCACTCTTCCTATCAGCTCAGCGTCCATAAAATTTAAATCTGATTCAATCTGCAGTAATTTTACGTCTTTGAACGATCATATTTAACACTTTCCTGTCAGTGTCCCTGTCTGGCAAAATAAAAACACACAAAAAGTGCTTTTCCTTCAGCTATCTTGTTAATTAAAAACAAACTGAAGGGTGTTATCAGTGACGGCGCTCTCCGCTCAGTTTGTTTCCTTCAGATAGAGCCGTTTGGATCGCTGCACTGCAAACAGTTCAGATCTATTTCCAGTTAAAGATATCACTAACAATGGAAGTTAACTTACTGTTGGATTAATGATGTCTGGTCCTCGGAGAGCAACAAACGGTGGCTCAACATTTAGAGGAGATGAGCTGAGCTCTGTGCTGCCTGTTCTCTAATTAAAATCCCATAACAGTGTCGTTCAGTTTGGAGTAAACATGATAAACCCTGACAGCCGCTGACTGTGCTGATTACACTGTTTGCCGTTTTATTTTTTAATTGCACATTAAGCTATTTAGCTTGACTCTTTGCATATATGAGTGTGTTTAAGTGAATGCATGAATACATGAGGCCGCTGCAGCGACGGGGGGTGGGGGGGGGGCGGAGGGGGGGCGGGCCCGTTGACATTTTTAATAAGTTCGTTAACAGAGTTTCTGACCCCACGACACAACACTGACATTTTAAAACATCATCCACCGTCCCACAGTGTCAAAACTCTGCAAACGTCACGATATCTTTATCAAACTGTCTCCTTCATGATTTTACATTAATGTTACAGCTACAGTTGTTAAAATGACTTTGAGAGATCGTTCATCAGTCGAAGTCTTCGCTGTTCTAAATTTTCTTCAGATTTGACACATAAAGTACTTGTCACTGCCGTTCTCACAGACATTACTACGTCTACGTTTGTTTTTGGTGTTTTCTTCTTCAGCTTGAACAGTTTTTTGCTTGAGATTTAATCGTAATGACGGAAGGAGAGATGACCACGGCCCCTGATTTAAATACAACACAACTAATAAAATAAAAATAAATGTAGATTAAAAATCTCTCTGGAAAGAGAGAGCAATGGTTGATTAATTCATCGACTCAGACGTATATTTATATTTAAATGTATTCATACTTTTATGACCTCTTTTATTCATTTCATGGCTGTTTTTATTTATTTATTGACTCTAATGGCATTCAACACAAAACCTCCTCTGTATGAGAGACAGATTTATATCGTACGCTTAATCTGGTTGGTCCAACAACGTTCTTCATGACTTTTGATTCGATGAAGGATTTTAGCAGCCGGGATGTTGATCTGCTGACTCGGCCTTTTTTTAAAGTCGGCACAGTTTGGACGCAAAACCGAAGAATTCCTTTCTGATCTTCTTGTCTCTCCGACTGAAGGCGGGAGTTGGAATTATGGAGGGAAACGAGCTGAACTTGTTTGTCTTTGTTTCTACAGCGTTAACAGAGAACGGTTGATCCTCCATCTGCAGCTCCTGACTGATGCTGTTGACTCTCCGCTCTCTTCTGAGTTCCTCCAACCTGTAACGCTGAATTGTCTTCCCGCCTCCACCTGTGCTCGGCTCCCGAACCCCGTCACGTTTAACCCCCCTCCGCCTCGATTGAACCTCGCTAAAAAGTTCCGTTTAATAAGCTGATTCTGGCTTTTGGAGCGGCGGCATCAGGGCTTTTGTTCTCATTAAGCTGGTGGGAGATGATGATTTCTTTTCTTTTCTCTTGGAAGGCTCGCTGAAGTGGAATTACAGCCCGCCGCTGCTTTTCTTCTGGGTGCTTTCATGGATCCCAGCTCCTCCCGCAGCAGGGTGGCAGATTATTAATCAGATTCATAAATAATAAAAGATGGCGGTGCAGCTCCTGGGCGCCGGGGCCACTGCTCCTTCCACAGCGAGGAGAAATGATGGAGGATAGGTCGGAGAGAACAATATTAACACAAAGCCAGCTGGATTTATCCAAAATCTGCTCACAGTCCACCTGTGAGGCTGCTCTGCTTAAACCTGAGCCCTTTTTGTCTCAGTTGGGCAAATTAGCATGAGGCTAATCACGCTAATTCTCTGTGTTTTTAACCTGACCGTGCTGCTAGCCCGCTAACTGAGAGCAGGACCTTTCACGGTGACAGTTAATCTGTTTGAGTTTATGGGTGAAATAAATTATCACATGAATCATTTTTCACCAAAAACTGCTGATTATATGTCACTGAAAAAAGGCAAGAACTGACTAAAAACGTTTAAAAGACTAAAATGTGGTTATTCATCACAGACTCACACTGACTGAGTGTATCCGGTCTGAGCGTCGAGGCGTGAAAGCTTGAAACTTATCTGAGTTTCTAAAGAAGAATTTTTAAAGAAAAAGGAGCGGAGGATCCTTCCTTCCTCCCTCGTTCCCTTCAACACCTCCTCACTCCTCCCCGTCTGAAGCTGCGTCCTTGCTCTCATTAACTGACTTGGTCGCGCCCCCCCCCCCCCCCTCCAGTCGAGCGGCGCCTTATGGACATGACGTCTGACCTCGGCTCATTTGAGGCCGGCTCAGGTGCGGCACGTGGCGGATTCTTCACGCATGTTTGTGTTTCTGTACATGATGATGTTACACGGATTATGATATCACAAACATGGAGGTGGCGGCAGCAGCAGTGAGGGGATCAGATGGACAGATGATAGGCGGTGGGGGGGAGGGGGGGGGGCTAATGAAGGGAGATAATTGTTGAAAGATGCTCGGATGGATAAAAACCATGAGAGCTGAACTAATGTCTGATGTTGAGATGCTGTGCAGAGAGTCAGGTGTGAAATGTGACAACACACAGACACACACACTGTGTGTGTTGTGCTCTCTAACAGTCAGCAGGGAGGGACGGACCGGCAGAATAAATGAGCAGGTCAAAACCACCGTCAGGAGATTTGGGGAATATTCTTCTTATTTATAACCTTAAAAAGCTTCATGAATCAAGATTTTAATGATCTCTGAGAAATGAGTCAGACCAAAGACACGTGAGTCCTGGTCCAGGATCAGGTCTCAGGTAAACACATCTCATGTCTTAGAGACATTTTATTGATTCGTCATTGGCTTAATTTGTTTTTGTCTTGTACTGCGTTATTGAATTAAAGGTGCAATTTGTGCGTTTTGTCAGCCGTGGAGCTGAAAGACAAACAGAACTTACCTAATCTCTAAATTTCTTCATGATAGAAAAAACAGCACAAAAACTATTAAAGTAAAACAAAACCAGAATAAATGAGAACAAAATAATAAAACTGGTCTATTAGAGAAGCTCCAGAAGGTCAAATTTAGATCATTTTTATTCTGTTATCTCTTTATGATCAGGAGAGAATGAGATGTGTTCTCTCAAGATAAAGGGGATGTTACCAAAAAGAAATTTTCATTTTCTTGAGAGAATGAGATTTTATAAGAGCAAACGGAGCCTTGTGGTCTGAAAATAATGAGATATTATCAGGAGAAAATTAGTTTTTGTTATCTCATGATAATGACATCTCTGCCTTGTTGTCTGGAGAAAACAAAATAAGTCTCCGTCTTAAAGCAGCTCTAAAGTAAACTTTTCATTTTTCTTTTTTTAAACGTTTCTTCTCTGAACTTCTGGATTTAATCATTTTGAAATTACTGTTAGCTTTATTTGAATAATCCTTTTTTTTTTTTTCATTCTTCACCAAAGAAGCAATTAAAAACACGTGGTGTACTTCCCGCGTCCTTCCCAGTAATTTGGGTTGAACCCAGAACAAAACGCCACCTCTGAGGTCACGGCGATTTATCGGTCTGTGACCTCTGACCTGTGGCGGCTGAGTGCGGGGGAATAAATGAGCAGGTATTACAGCCCAAACACAGCGGGCCCAGCAGTAAGTGGCAGTTTATGGAAATGAGAGCTGATCTTTGCACCCGGGCTCGATAACCCCGGCATTAATCCTCGCTCCCCGGCCTCCCGCCGACTTCCTGTTCAACACTTTCATTAGAGTTTAATCGCCGGCCAAAAAAAAAGAAAGTTGAAAAGGAATCAAAGTGAACCGAAGACCTGCTGCAGCTGCTGTCTGTCGGACAAACGGACGTTTCAGAGACACAAAGACTCGCCAGCCGCTGTCGATAATTACCTCTCTGTAAACACCAACATGCCTCCTTACTTCCTCCCTTTTTCCTACTTCCTCCTTCCCCTCCTTCTCATTTCCATTTTTATCTCTCCGCTGGACCGGCGCTGATGAAACACAAACAGCCGACGCCTCTCAGACACGGCGCCTGACCTCAGGTGGGAGATTCTTCACGCGTGTTTGCGTTGGTGGACACGATAATGTCACACGGATGTAACATGACGAACGGCCGGGAGGTAATGAGCGGAGGAAATCACTGAAGGACGCAAACCCCGAGAGATGAGCTGATGTGTGAGGTTAAGAGGCGGCGAAGGAAGTCGGATGTAAGATGTGACATCACACACATTCATCCTTTCACTTTAACTCCCGTTCTTTCTTGAAATCCTTCCTTTGCTTTTTGACTTCACTTCCTTCTTTTCTTCCATGTTTCTTTCTTACTTTTCTTGTTCCCTTATTTTTTCCTACTCCTGTTACATCCTTTAACTCCTTCGTCTCCTTTATTGCACACTTGGGCCTAATTTACTTCCTTCTTTCCTTCCTCCCTTCACTTCCTGGTACTTTTCCATGTTACCTTTCCCACTTTGTTAACTTCAGTTTTCTTCCTCCTGCACTTCCTTCCTTCAGTGTACTTGCCTTCCTACTTCCTTTTCATTCCTTCTTTATTGTGTCTTTCCTAAAGTCAAAATCTTTCCTTTCCTTTTTGTTTCCACCCTTTACTCTTTACCAATCTTCTTTTTTATGACCTTCTTTAGTTCTTGACCTGTTTTTATTTCCTTTCCTGTCTTCTAATTGTCTTCTCTGTCTCCTTGTTTCTCTCCTAAGTCCTTCTTTGTGGCCTTAACTCCCACTTCCTGTTTGTCCATCACTTCTTCTTCATGTCCTTCCCTTCTTTTTTCTTTCCCTAAACAAAACACACATCCGAGGTGGAGATGTCTTTCTGGCTGCGGCGGTCGGCTTCCCTTTAGCTCCTGAAAGCGCAAATGAAATTAAAACAGATCAGAGTGTCTTTGTTCACCTCATTGCTCTCTTCCACCTCCGCTAGTTTCTCTTCTTCTTCCTCAAACTGCCGTTCTTTTTCCCGCCTTCGTTTAATTTCTTCTGTAAGCACATGAAGATTAATTGGGCCTCGCTTTCAACTTTTCCTGGCACCTTTCCTCTCGCCTGCTCTCTCCCTCTCCCAGGAATGCCTCTCATCATCTTTTCATTAGCGCTACCTCTGCCCTTATACATTATTCAGCCTGAGCCTCTGTGCAGAGCTTGTCCTTTATTAGACTGTTGCCAGAGTGCATTCCACAAACTCATTAAAAAACTATAAAGGCTGATGATTTCCTCTGATAAAACCGAAGCGGGCTTCAGGTTCAGTTTTCGGACTGATCTACTGACGGATCACACGACGTTACAGCTCCTGTCTAGAGGAACATCTGCACACAGCGGCTGAGGTTCACACATTTATTTAACCTTTGAAGAAGCCATTCCAATTCAGACTTGATCTGCCTACATATGTACCATAACACCGCTCATATTTACTGCAGACCTTCAGCCCTTAATACTGCAGGAACTTAAAATAATAAAATTTATCGTAACTGAAAGAATGATTTTGTTACTTGGTCTTCAAGTTTAAGCCGCTGCTGCTTTTAAAGGTGGATGTTGGCAAACACAATAAATCTTCTGGCTGTCAGTCCACATGGAGAAAAGATGGATTCAGATCCAGGCGTGGAGGTTTCTGGACCAGAGCTCTAATAGTTCTAATAGAAGTTTGGCCTTTTGGGCTGATGTAAAAACTAAAGTCAAAAACAGAAAAACGCAGCTTGTTAACTTGTTAACTGACTGCGGAGATCTCAGAGTCAGACTTTTGTCTTTTCTGTCTCACCTCCTCCGACTCTGATGACTGATACCTGTTGAGACTGAATCATCTGCACTTTAGAGGAAATCCAATGAGACATTTAACTTTTAAAAAAAAAAACATACTTCCACAGGGGAGATTGGAGTATTTTGGAGGAGAACAGTTCCTTTGGCTCCTCTGACATGCTAATTGATGCTTTTCATTTTTTGTTCTCCTGTTCCTGCTCTCTCTCTGGGGAGTTACTTCTTCTCTGTGATTTGCCGTGGGAGTTTAACAGCGGCTGTGATCAGACGAGTGCAGATAAGATGAGAGCACACACACAACAATCAGACTCGCGGGATGTTGGCTGATTTGTCGAGGCCTAGTTTTTTTAAGTTTTTTCTCTTTTTCCCGGATAAAGAGTCGGTGTCAGGTGCAGCGACTCGGTGAGGAGATAATCTCTAGCTGAGGATAAAGAAAAGGTGTTGTTTCAAGATCTCCCAGGTTAAGAAACGATCATCTTCCTCGTCTTCATGACGAACCAAAACATCTTTCATCCTACAAATGTTCTTAATTTATCCACAAAGACATCCTTGATTTCTTGGTGTGCTGAGTTAGACCCATGAAAATTCAAGTATGGAGCTAAAACAAACTAATTTATGGAGCCAAAATGTCAACCAGCTTCTCAGGTGGCTCTGATTTTCTCCTTCTGTGTTTTAGCTCACTAATCTGAATATATTTGGCTCGTGGACTGAACCAATGATTGGAAAAAAAAAAAAAGGTAGACGTTTCAGACATTTCCTGTCAAACGGTTTTTACAGGTTATGAAGGAGATATTTTATGTACAATGTCAGAAAAAATTCTTTTGAAATTAAAAAACACATCTAAGATGGTAAAGGTTGAAGTTAAAGGTTCAAGCAGTCTAAAGACAAGGAGCCTGACAACCAGCCATCAGGACGTCTGGAACTTTGTGATGTCACAACAATGTTACTCAAAAAAACAGTCAGCCAATCAGAAGGTTCACATCCTGTCTTCTGATTGGCCGGCTGACAGAGGAGTTGTAAGACTGGACTCAGGTCGGACCATCACCGCGTCCTCGGAGACGACCCCGTCCGCCAGGGGAGGTGACATTTCTCTCGGTGGCCGTCCAAGAAAAACAAACCTGGGTCTCATTCATATGGAAATTTCGGCTCAGCGCTAATCAAGACGACTCCAGATTATCTTCCTGTAATCACCTCAACAGGTCCGGCCTCTTCGATGTGGCTCCGTCTAATCCGTCAGAATTAAATGAGATCCATCACAGATCTGGATAATGGCCCCTGCAGATTGTGTGCAAAAATCTTCATTAATAATTCAGCTCAGATTTTTATTATTCATGGGGGGGAGAGCGAGCGAGGCCTGGGTGAAGAGTCAGCCGCTGTGTTTAAAGACCAGACCGCTGCTGGCTTTTTTAAATTCTTCTCTGAAGGGCCTCAGATGAACCCGAATCCAGATTCAAACGAGGAGACGGGAACGTGAATGGACGAAACATTCCTAAACGTCATCTATCGTTGGCTGAATCAACGTTTTTCAAACGGCAGCTGAGCCAATCGGGAATCAAACTCAGGTGTTAACCACAGTTCCATCTATTCACCTCTTTATGTAGCATCACTGACACATTTGAAGATTACCAAAACATCTTTGAACACACCACAGGTTTCAGGCATGGTGATGACATCATAGCTAAACTCACTTCCTGTTCCTGAGGAGGATTTTTTGACAAATCAACTTGTGTATGATTCAGAAAACCTGATTCTCTCTCTGTGGGAAGATGGCGTTTATCACTCAACTTCCTGTCTGTCTCCTCGTCCTTGTCCTTTCCCCCTCGTCTCCTCGTCTCCTCTCTCAGGAGAATCTTGGGTCCGTTGCTGCCACTTTTGAGGCTCGACGCCGCCAAACGATACCCGATCTGACCAGCTGCCTGGTGGCGGGAATAATCCGGGGCAGTCACGTGGTCTCAAATCAAACCTCCGCCTCTTCTTTGGTGATTTTTGATAAAGGAGAGACGTTTATTGTCGCAGCCTTTGAGTCGCTCTGCTTTTTATCAGCTTGTCTTTGGGTTCAGTTTGATCTCAGCTCTCTTCCTGTTCCCTTTGTGAAGGGAAGCATGAGAACTTTGGGCCTGATTAAACTTTCTCTCTCCATCTGTCGTACTTTCTGACTGCAGGTACACGACTGTTTAAAGATTGAGGAGTGGAACATACAAAGGCAGAGCTATCTGGTAATCCGGCCCTCGGATTAAAACCGTCACACCTGAGTGCGAAGGCAGAGAGTCGGCGTTAACTTGGTTTTAATACTTTCTGTTTAATCTGGGTGGCAGCAGCCTCTCACCTTCATCTGTCTCCCGTGAGGTTTCTCTTTAAAATATTCAGAAAGTGAACCATCCCGACACACGTCTGTGCTTAAACTTAAAAAACCGCAGTCTCCACGAGATGTCAGCGAAACTCGAGTGAAAGGAGCCGCCGCTTTGAGGCTGAGAGTCATCGAGTGGCGTTTGAATTTTCTGATTTCATGTTGAAAGAGCAGCGCTGTGATGGAAAATGTCACTTATTGACAGAGACTGACGTGACCTTGTGCGTTCGCCAGGAAACGCTTGTTTCTGAGACGCAGCCTGTCACAGGTGAACATCGCCGATGCTGATTGGTCTTTTAAAAGGCCACATGTGGCTTTTTCCTGTTGGACCCTGATCATCAGCGGTGTAAAAATCAGGTGAAGGAGGAGATCTGGACCCACAAACACTCAGCTACAGGGAAGGGAAGGGTGAGCCAGCTGTGCTGCAGATCTTAATGCTTCAGGGAAGACCGTCAGCCGGGCCCGAGCTCTGTGTTGATCAGTAATGTTGCATCTCATCTTTTCTCGTTCGTTGTTTGGAACGATCCTTGAGTTTATTTATTAGTACACAAGGTTTTCTCAATAAGGCGTCACATAAAGTAAACAGAAGTGTTGACTTTAGTTTTTAATCACATCCTTCAACAGAAAAACTGTTTCCTTATCTTCAGTTTTTACCGGACTCGTCTCCACAACGTCTTGGTCACCACAGCAGCTCAGACTCTGAGCTTGATGCTGTGATCCCCGGAGAGATCTGTCCATCAGCCCGAGAAAGTATGACTGCCGCGTGGAGAAAATATAAATAAAATTTTGCGAGGGATTGAGAGTCTTTGGTCGGTTTTCCGAGCTGAGCGATGGAGGAGGCAGTGTGGATCGACGGGAGCAGCTGAAGATCCTCAGGGAGAACGCTGCCAAGCAAACCAGGTGGAAAAAAGGGTTTTCAGAAGTCCCACTGCTCTTTTCTTTTCTCCTGCTCTTCATTCTTCTTGTTCTTCGTCTATCTCCTCTCTTCCTCCCACACCTCTTTTGTTAAAAACACTCCAGCCTGACAGAAAAGTATGAGGCTTTATTAACAAGGAGGAGAAATTCTACCTCAATGAAAAACATCATCTCACAAAAAAAGTATTTTTTGATCTGGGAGTTTTTGCTTTTCACTTGATCTTGATTCGGGAGTTTGTGGACCTGGTCTTGACCCAGGCCATCTTGTAGGTCTGGACTTGAGCTGACTGGTCAACTCAAGTTCTGGACCTTGACCCAGGACTTGTTGGTCTTGAATAACTCATTGAAAAACTGGGAGTGATTTACTGTCTCCGATCTCAGCGACAGGAAGTGGACTTCATCAAACCCATGGTGGGTTTGATGAAGACAAGATGGAGGTTGATGTTGGTCCGTGTTTGTGGTCAATAAAAACAATACGAATGCTTAAAGAAAATACTTTTTTGCTTGGCGGTCCGTCCAGTCCAGCTCCTCTGGGTTCAGGTCTTGAGACTGTGCTGGTCTTCCATCATCGGAGGTCTAATTCTTTTCTTCTGTTTTGGGTCATTAACCTCCGACCGACCCATCTGTCGTCCTTTTACGCTTCTTATCAGCAAACCAAAAGCAGGACAGCGTCCTTCTTCCTGCAGCACAACAGTGTTCTAATAATATAAAACAGGACTTCTTGGTGTTTAATTATTCCCATTCTGGAGGAAAGTTCAACATTAAAATGCCTGTTTTTGATGACATTTACATGATTTTTCAGTTAGTTTTTTTTTTTTCTCATCTTTTTTATTTTTTTATTGTTCTATCTTGTGCGGTTCGCGGCTGATTGTAAAAAAAACTTTCCCCCCGACAACATTTTCCTTAAAGATACGACTGAATCTGATGAATATTTCTTTTAACGTGTTTATTTGCAAACTTTGGAAAACAAATACACTTAAACAATTCCTTCCATTAACTTTACTGCTTATCTTTGGGAGTCAGACTGGGTGACATCGAGCAGGAGACCTTCATGATTATCTCATGAAATATGATGAACCCTTATAGTTTATCCTCCGATCTGATCTGTTGAAATGAGTTTATCTGTCTGCTGTATCAGGTTAGAGTCGGGTTAGAAATCCCACTCTGCTGACTGCCTTTAACTTTTACTTGAAGAAAGCGTTTGAAGGACTAAAAGGCTGACAGGTTAAGATCTTCCCGACATGTTGACGGATCCTCGTCGGATAAATTTGTTGTTCTCACTTCAGACTTTAATTCTGCAGCAGCTCTGCTCTCCTGACTCGCTGATTCTGGATGAAAGAGACAGAATCCCGATCACAGAAACTGATAAAAGCTCTGTAACGGTTTCCTTTATGTCCTCTTTAATTGTTACAGTTGACTTTTGTGTTTTTCTCCTCGTAGCTCCGCTCAGATTTCTCCTGATGATCAACAACATCCACCTGGTCTGGGCAGGAGGTTTTAAAGTTCTGCTTCAGCCACAGAAGGTTGGATCAGGGGCTGCTGCGGTTGTTCTCACAGCCTTGAGTTGTTTACTTATCTTCTGATTTAATTGTTTTCTGTAATCTTGATTTAGCATCCTGATTATTTATATTTTGTTGAATAATTTATGGGCTGTCAGTTTAGAGGGGTCTTGTTGGTTTATGCTGGGTCACTGGTGGAGAGGGAGGAGGAGGCGAGGGGGCAACACAGTGTTTACCACCTGAATATCAATATAATCATCAAGATTCATTATCAGCTCCTGGAAGAAACCTCCGTCCTCTAAACCCACAGACAAATTAAATATAAGTACGTATACTGAATGTACATATGATAAATATATGTGCTTATAAAACTAAAACATGTCGAGTTACATTTTTCAAATAGAAATAAGAGCTAAGAAATGAACATCATGTTGTGTTGAAGACTAAAAACTAGAGACTGAGACCATAAACTCATCAGGAAAATGTTTACTGAGGAGGAGGAGGAGGGACATTTTCCCATAGACTTCAATACAACCTGACTTCTTTATACAGCCGGTGGAGTGACTCTTCAGCATTAACTTTAGTCATCACATTATCTTAGTTTGGCATAAAGATTGGAGATTAAAAAAAAAAAGAGTTTAATCATTCTGAATTACACAGATGAATGAGAACCAGTCATCTTAATTCTGCCTGTTTTTCTGTCTCGTCGATACCTGGAGCCCACAGAATTACCCAGAATGCACCCTGACAGCTGATGGTCATGTGTGTCTATGCGGTGATAACGTGTGAACAAGAAAAGGCTCCATTTTGGTGCATTTTCTGTCTAATCTGTCCGATTAGTGACAGAACATTAGAAACAAATTACACAGTGGGTACTATAGAATTTCTCGGTTTTAATTGGACTTTCTGCGTTCCTGTGTGGACTAAATTAGCCTGAATATAGATCACTGACTAATCACAGGCAGTCTTTGTTTCAAGTTTATTTTCCTGGATGAAGACACTTCCCGGCTGAAATGTCAAGGCTTTAAACGTCATTAAAGAGTTCATCTTTTTCCGACAGAGCCTCCTCTCCTCGCCGTTTATCCTCCGTCCTCGTCCCATCCAAAGCAGTGTGTTTTATTTTAATCCTCCTCTCCGAAAAAGACCATTAGCAGCTGCTCTTTGTTGGAGCTGAAATGAAGCTGAATATGTCAGACGGAGAAGAACATGAATTAAACATCGGTGAGAGACGGCAGAGTTATGAGCGGTGTCCGGTCTTATAAGGCTGAGAATTAACAGCACAGTATCTCCATCTGACTGACACAGAGACGTCCGCCTGCCTCCCCCTGCTACAGGCTGGGATTTAAAAGAAAATGAATCAAAAGTTCATGAATGAAACAATGAAAGGAGTCGAAAATGAGAAATAAAAAGAGCATTCCCACCTCGATCATTAGTGGAGTTTTATTACGCTCTGGTCTCTCTGGAGCAACACGCAGAGTACAAATACAACACAGTGACAAGTTTTTAAAGGGAGGACAAAATGAATGGTTTCCCTTCAAAGTCATCCATCTTTATTTATTGCAACCAAACTGACTGAAGTCAATTACAAACATTTGTAGGTATTCATAACAAAAAACAACAGCTCAACAAAAGGAACAACACTCAGGAAGTCAGACATAAGTAATGGAAACCAGCACCTGCTCTCAGTCTGATGAAGGAGTTCACGTTCCACCATCCAGCAGCCGACTTCTTCTCTTGTTTTAAAGTATGTTTTATTTTAGCTGCAGCAAGCGAGGCAGAGCTGGATCTGACGACGGAGCTGAGGGAAGACTGGAACCCTGAGAATCCTCCATCAGGACCAGAAGACCTGACTGAGCTGACTGGGCGGACTGAGAGCAGAGGGAGGTCATTTTTTCTCCTAAATCCAGCACCTGGAATCTCCACAGCGCTTCCAGAACTGACCCCCTGAACCCAAAACGGTATTCAGCTGCAGGATTGTGACACTTTACCGTCGTCTAAAACATTCTCTTATTGTTCACACAGACTTTAGTAGTAAGTCAAATAACCCCAAGTTTGTTTTCCCACGACTCAAATTTATAATATGGTATAATAACCCAATTAATTAGAGGACATAAATAACAAAATGAACAGAAAGGTATATCGACTGCATGAATTAGCAATTTGAAGGAATGTAATGTAATTTGTCTGAAAATTTCGGCCCTAGACGTTAACCAGCCTGAACAGATTTGTATCAGTACAAAACCTTTCTGGTATTTCTATTCAGATCGAGTGGATTCAAACATGTTTCCAGCTCAAAGGCAGCACTTTGCTGAGCAGCAGCATCAGGAATCATTTCATGTCAGGAAATATCTGAAGAATGCAAGGTCAGGGGAAGATGCCTTCATTATGGTGCTTTGACTGAATCCATGTTTCTTTTCATAGCGCTGAAATGGAAGAGATTTATATGTACAGTGGGAACATATTCAGCAGGTCAGAGATTCAGCAGAGCAGGGCTCGGTGAAATGATGGGATGGAGGAAGGTCTGTCTCCGCAGACAAACGAAGGAAAAAGAGCCAGCAGGGTGATATAATGAACATTCCTCCCTGCAGTGCGGTGAAGTCCTTTCTTTTATTTTCCACAATTATTAAACTTTCAGCTGGAAACACGTCTCACCTGTGTTCCTGTACGTCCTCCATCCATTATTCATCCCAGACGCTGCTGCTGCTGCTGCTGCTGCTGGAGACCAAAGACAAACAGGGAGCGGCCGTTTGGTCCCCGATACGTTTGAACTCACCCAAAACTAAATAATGCTGAGTCCTGAAGAAAACTCTGTGGCTGTCATAATATCTGTGAGGGAGGGGGGCAGCGTGGACGGGTGGGCTTTTCTCTGACCTTCGCTCAGTGCTTTTACTTGACTAAACTTTAAAGGTCCAAACTCTCCAGAGGTAGATGTTTGTGGTCTATTGTCCTCCAAATGATGAATGATTGTGCCGTGGTTGCTACGGCGACAGGTCATAGTTTTATTTTTAATTTTTTGTGACGTTCGACGTCATTCAACAGCAACAACCGCATCCTGCTTCCATACGATTTAAAGCAGCACTATTAAACAAACAAACCGTTCCGTCGGGTTTGTTTCTGCCAAATTCGGGAGCCCTGCCAATCTTTTCTTCATCGGGGCCGCAGAATGTTCCTGAAACTCCATCATAAATTTAATTTAACATTGGACCTGTTAAAAGAAAGTCGAGCTGGTAAGAATTCAAGATGGCCTCTCTTCCATGATGGAAACAAGTCCTCCCACAAACATTCTGGCCTCATCTCTTCCTCTGTGGTTTAATTACTCTTGAGGCCAATTTATAGCATTTTTTGTTTATTTATTCTCTCGTGAAGACTTCTCAGTATAAAAATGAAAATATATTTCAGAACAACTTGACAAACAGACGGGAATAAATATCTATTCTGAATAGAAATAAAATCCTTCAGGAAACAGTAAGGTCGAGGTCAAAACAGGAAGTGTACATGCTGCAGATGAACGGTGTGAACCCAAAACTGTGGTTGGTCTCATATTTAACTTTTAAGAACCAAATCAAAAATTTAAAAAAGAATAAAACATGTTTGTAAATGTCCAAATATTTCTGAAAAGAAGACACAAATGTCCCCAATAAATGCAGCACAAATACCTAAATACAGATATATATTTAAAACGTGGTTCTACAGGGGACTCCTCCTTTATATTGAAGTCTATGGGAAAATGTCCCTCCTCCATTATATTGAAGTCTATGGGAAAATGTCCCTCCTCCTCCTTTATATTGAAGTCTATGGGAAAATGTCCCTCTTCCTCCTTTATATTGAAGTCTATGGGAAAATGTCCCTCCTCCTCCTTTATATTGAAGTCTATGGGAAAATGTCCCTCCTCCTCCTCAGTAAACGTTTTCCTGATCAGTTTATGGTCTCAGTCTCTAGTTTACAGTCTTCAACACAACATGATGTTCATTTTTTAAATGATGCTCCATTTAGAGGGAAACAGACCAAGAAGGAGGGGAGGGATTAGAGGGCGGGGCTACTGCGTGAATGACAGACTGTAACACCCAATCAGGAGAGAGTACAGACCACCTTCTCCTCCAAAGATGGTTTCTTCCTGTTTCAAAAAAAACAAACTGATTTCTTAAACAGAATTTACAAACTGGGAGCTCACAAACTGACAGCTGACGTCAAATATGCGCTTTAACGCTGCAGAGAGAAGACTTTTAATGAGACAACAGACTACACAAAAACAGCTACTACATGAAACAAAAAATAAGCTTGTTGAGGTCTGTGTTGCCCTTGATTCCTCCCGTTGATTTCTCAGATCTGTCAAGTTGTTGCATTTCAAGGAAATTAAACTTAACAGTTATTTTCTAGGCTGCTGCTGCAGATTGAAAGGGACTCTATGGAGGAGAGATTTAAAAATGAGAGTAAAAAGTGACCCCTCCCAGTGCTGCTGTAGGATCCTTTTGGTTCAGTCAGTGTGCTGTTTCCTCACAAACACTTGTGTTTGGTCAGGAAACCGAGGCGCCGACGTTCACACCTTTAACGGTTTCGTGGTTTACAGTTAAGGATTCTGCCTCAAACTTCTGTCTGCACAAAGTTTGAAACCGAAACCTCCCTCATCACATCGGATCATCCTGTGTGATCCGGAGCCCTGACACCTTCCACCCTAACGAGCAGAATATTCTCAGCCTCATCAGCTGATTCTTCTTCTCTTCTTTTAAAAAAATCAGATCTCAGTTTGACCGAAGATCCGTTTGTTCGGTGATGGACAGGAAGCTCTTCTCTCTCTCTGTCATGTTGTGGCTTCAGCGTCTGTGCCATCATTAGTATCATAACCCCTGTAAATATGCATCTTCCTCCTGTGTTTTTCTCAGACTGATCACATACATTATGGATTTTCTCCACTGCTTCTCCTCCTCTTCTCTTTCGCCACCTTTTAAGACAAATACAGCTTTTTTGCCTTTTTCCTCTCTCGGTTTAATCACAGTGCTTCACTGCCATCAAGTGGCTGCAGATCATCCCCCTCTACACATGGATGGATTCCCCCCAGTCAAAGGTCTGGGGGCCTAAACGGTCGGGGAGGGGCCCCAGAGCCAGAGCTTCAGTTTGAAAGGACTGTTCATTTAGCCTCATGTTTGGTCTTTAGATCAGATTTTTGTGATGGTTCGTTATGTTTCGTTCACAGAGCTGCCAGAAATATTAATAATATCATCATATTTAATCTAATGATGCACCATGATGCGATAATAATGATAATAATGATAATAATATAATGCAAGTGTCTGATTGAATAATTCTGAAAAGCGCCGTTCCTCAGTCTCAGACAGTCCAGGTTCTTCAGCCTGTGGTTGGATGAGGTGTATGTGTGTGTGTCAGCTGACGTGGATTCTGGTCTGGACTGGACCTGGAGAAGCAGCAGGAGTAACAGGACAGAAGCTGAGTGATGAGCTAGAAGAAATACCCAGATACCTGCATATTGTTGTTGTTATTATTATTATTACAGAATTTTAGACAGATCCGGACTTTGTCCCTTCAGGGAGACGGTCTACCTGTTCAGGTCTGTACCCAGGTCCAGGCGTAGACCTCCAGAAGTCAGTGAGCAACTTCTTGGTCTTCTTTGGATGCACTTTTCCAAAAACATCACTTTAAGAAGCTAAAATATGTTTTTCCATCATGTCTGCAGTTCATGCGCTGGTTTTCCTGATGCAGCTGATCCACCAACTTTAGATAAGAACCATGTCGGAGAGCCCGAACTGTCCATTTAAGATCTGCTTCTTAAAATGCCTTTCATGTTTTTGGTGTATGATGTCGTTGCAGCCCTTCGACGAAACTAGACAAGCCGAGGACTGAAATATTCAAACCCAAGATGTCTGCGGCATCGTTTTAGACATGTTCCTCCCAAATTTAGACTGTCACTGTTGGACCTTCATTTAGAATTTAATATGAAGCTCTGTGGGTTTGAATAAAGTTGGAAGTGACTTTCATTAGGACGTCCTGTTGTGAGCGGGGAAGCAGGTGCAGCCGCAGGAAGACACTGAGACTCATGTGGAGACGGATCAGCCCTTATTGGAATAAATAGGTCGCCATGTTTAAACGGCTCATCCACAGTCTGATGGGGGACACGGGGCTCGGGTCCTTTATCAGAGCACCACGCTGTCAGGGCCGGATTCAGGTCCTGAGAGGGCTGCTGGGCCCCACGAGGACCAAAACAACCAGCTGTAATGGAAAGAAACCACAAGATCATAAATTAATTGGAAGCTGAAAGAAAATAAATCTAAAGCAGTGAATCATCTCAGTCATTAGTTTCTCAGACTGTACTGAAGTCTATGGGAAAACGTCCCTCCTCCTCCTTTATATTGAAGTCTGTGGGAAAATGTCCCTCCTCCTCCTTTATATTGAAGTCTATGGGAAAATGTCCCTCCTCCTCCTTTATATTGAAGTCTATGGGAAAACGTCCCTCCTCCTCCTTTATATAGAAGTCTATGGGAAAATGTCCCTCCTCCTCCTTTATATTGAAGTCTATGGGAAAATGTCCCTCCTCCTCCTTTATATTGAAGTCTATGGGAAAATGTCCCTCCTCCTCCCTTATATTGACGTCTATGGGAAAATGTCCCTCCTCCTCCCTTATATTGAAGTCTATGGGAAAATGTCCCTCCTCCTCCTTTATATTGAAGTCTATGGGAAAATGTCCCTCCTCCTCCTTTATATTGACGTCTATGGGAAAATGTCCCTCCTCCTCCCTTATATTGAAGTCTATGGGAAAATGTCCCTCCTCCTCCTTTATATTGAAGTCTATGGGAAAATGTCCCTCCTCCTACCTTATATTGAAGTCTATGGGAAAATGTCCCTCCTCCTACCTTATATTGAAGTCTATGGGAAAATGTCCCTCCTCCTCCTTTATATTGAAGTCTATGGGGAAATGTCCCTACTCCTACCTTATATTGAAGTCTATGGGAAAATGTCCCTCCTCCTCCTCAGTAAACGTTTTCCTGATGAGTTTATGGTCTCAGTCTCTAGTTTACAGTCTTCAACCAACATGATGTTCATTTTTTAAATGATGCTCCATTTAGAGGAAGGAGGGGAGGGGTTAGGGGGCGGGGCTACTGTGTGACTGACAGACTGTAACACCTAATCAGGATAGAGTACAGAGCAGGGCAGCTCCACCTTCTCCTCCAGATGTCTACTGCTTTAAAATAAATTAAAAATTTTAATTACCTTTTTTAAATATATAAAATATATATGTTTTTTTGCTGGATCTGGTAAATGACTTACAGACACGTTGAAGCTAAAATGACCCGATAAACACCCAGAAATGTGGAAGATTTACAACAATCTATTTTTGGTACATATCATTTGTTTTGAATGTTTCTTCACACTGAACCTCTCAGTTGTCACCTTTCATCTTCCCATCCCATCATCCCTCTCTGCCTCTCTGCTGCTGTTGACAGAGCATTAGAATACGATTTCAGGCTACTTCATTTGTTTTTTATTTATTTTTTCCTTCCTGCGCTGCTGTAAACATAAATCACAGCGAGCCGAGCCCAGAGCTCATATAAATGTCAGGATAGACAGCGAAGCTCATAAACCTCTAATTTGATCTTTATTCATCTGGGACAAGGCATGAATAAAAGCTCACCTAGTAAATCATCATTTTCTGCTTTCTGTCAACACAGCAGAGAGAGACAGACACATCCATCCATCCTCCTGTCCGTTTAAGCCCCGCCTCCTGTTGCTCGTTAGGCAACTCTACTTCCTATTGGCTTCTTCAGCCCTGACCTCGTTAAGTATAAAAACTTGAATATTACAAATATGCTAAATAATAATATGATTAATGGATTTAGATCATTTTAAAGTGATTCATCAAAATCTCTGGAATAGTGATGAACGCCTTTTGTTTACGCCTTTATTCAATCTGCTCCTCAGACACTTTCCGCTTTAATCTTTTACAGTTTTGTCAACACTTTAATAAGTAATTTAATCAGTAATCTCACTTCTGCCCTTAAGCTCCTGATGCTAAGTATCAATCTGCATTTGCAATTTTGAGTGTGTTGATAATAACAACACACAAGATGCATTCAACCATCCACCTTCAGTAACGTCTCATGCCAACAGTCACCAATTCATCTGAACCTGCATGTCTTTGGACTGTGGGAAGAAGCTGGAGAGCCTGGATGTGAAAATGAGTCATGCAGATGAAAACATCATATTTGTTTTGTACACATTTGGTTCATGTTTATATTTTAGATTTCAGTTTCCCAGGTTAACAGTTGAAAGCGATGGAGGCCTCATGTGTCGGGCTGATGGAGTTTTACTGACATCTACTGGTTTTCTGTCAGAGCTATACCTGAACACAACTCCAGAACATTCCCATCATGTTGGTGCTTTGCAGCAGATACAGAAAAAAAAACATGCTAAAAAATATATATGTATATATTATAAATGAGAACTACATTAACTTTGTCCAGAAACACAAGATATTGTTAAAGAAGTTGGATTTAAAGTAATTTACTATCACATTCCATAAATTTAATGTCCATAAAAGTACAATTATTATTTTATTGGTATTTTTCTAGCACGGTGAAACATGTTGAAATGCTGTCATGCTGAATTTTCAAATGAACAGTGACAAAATACAAATGCATGTTGATAAGATTTAATGTTGCATTGATTGATTCTGCAGCTTGTTTTCCCATCAGAAGGTAAAAGTTAAATCATGGCCGGAGCCGTCTTTGTGTTCTGTGCTCAAAGAAAATATAAATTATAAATCACAGTGTGAACATTGTGTGATTTTGTCAAACGTTTTTGTGAGGGCTGATGTGTGTTTGGACACAGTACAGAGATGAAGCTGAAGTTGTGAACAGTGGTCGCTGCTCAACAAAGTGGCACAATTTAATTTGTGTGGCAAGAGCTGCTCTGCTGCGATAGACTCAGTAATGAAACCTCTCAGCTTTAAGTTCTGTCTGCTTTATATTCACAAAGAGAGACGAGCGAGCCATCCATAGTGGAAACATGCAAATACACTGATCTCTTTAATACGAGCTTCACCCAAATGGACGGTGACTTTGACAAGCAGAACAAATGCCCTGCGAGCACAAACGTGCAGGTCAGGAGAAGCAGCGCTGATGGCCAAGGCAGAATTCAACTTTCTTTATCCTCTTTTCAACACTGGCAGTCACATTCTGTCTGGTCGCTTACTGTTAAATTAGTCATCTCAGATTAGAGACAGCTTAACGAAGAAAACTTTTCCTTAATAAGAGTTGATAAAGCTCTAAAACTTTATGTATACTTAGCACATGCAAAAAGAGTTTCTGTTTTTTTGGAAAGTCTCACCAGTTTCTATTGACAGGAATAAAATATCACTCAGGTGCTTTGTTGAAAATATTTGTTAGCTGTGAAATTGTGGGTTGTCGTGACAAACTGGATGGCAAAATTTTATTTCAACTTTTATGTCTTTAGTGCAGTCCTTCTCAAAGGGAGTGATGAGTTAAAATCTCCTGTTCGACTGTCTGAGTGACCGCAGCGCTGCTGCCCCAACAAGAAGAAGGTCCTGGGTTCGATTCCTGGCCTGGGGCCTTTCTGTGTGGAGTCTCCAAAGACATCATGTTTGGGTTCATCGGTGACTCTAAACTGTCCGTAGGTCTGTCTGTCTCTGTGATGGACTGGAGACCTGTCCAGGGTGACCCCGCCCTCCAGAACCCCCAGTGACCCGGAAACGGATCAGAGGTAGAAGATGAATAAATGAATGTTGTTTTTGATATTAAATCAAGTCTGCCAACTGTTTGTTGTGCCTGAATATACAATTAAGTAATAATTCTAATTAACTGAAAAGTTGGACCAGCATTAGCTGCTAAGATACTAAACTTTGTACAACATATTAAAATTCCAAATACAAATATGAGAAACTTTTTTTTTTTTTCATAAGCAGTAAATAATCTAATGTTTGGACACTTTAACCCTTATAATCTAGAAATGTAATACTCTTGAATGGTTAGTCATT
Source organism: Remorina albescens (assembly GCA_034769265.1). Taxonomy (NCBI): domain Eukaryota; kingdom Metazoa; phylum Chordata; class Actinopteri; order Carangiformes; family Echeneidae; genus Remorina; species Remorina albescens. Next base: position 3,346,766 of record CM068475.1, on the reverse strand, counting down.
GGCCTTCGAGCTGTTAAGTGTTTGGACACTATAATTTGAGCATTGGCAGTTTGGCATAAACTGCTAAAATTTACACTTCTAAGCTTCAAAACTTTGGACAACATATCAAAATACTAAATAAAACATGAGATTCTAAAGTTTAAGCACTTTAAACTCGAAATGTTTGTTCTATTGTTATTATTATTATTATTATTATTATTGGCCTATTTGTTTCAATATTTCATTATGATGCTATCAGACTAGCTTTAGCTGTTAAACTACTAAAGCCTGACATTTAAAAGTCACATGTACCTATTTTGCAGCTGTATCGGGAGTTAAATGTTTAAAGTCTGGACTTTAGATAATAATAAACATATTGAATCAGATTTTTACTGTGAAATATTTCTTTAACAGGCAGATGAACAACCGATAACCTCCGCTTTGACTCCAGCGCCGTGAGAACTACAGCTCCCAGAAGCCCCTGGCTCCGCGCAGACTCAGTCTCAGTGTGAAGATGGCGGCTCTCGGAGCGCAGCTGTTGTTCTTGTTTTTGTTGTTGTTGACTTTATTTCAGGATTGTTTCGTCTTTTCTTTGCATTTTCACATCCGAGACGCGGAGCTGAAATGTTTCAGAGAGGAAATGGCGGAAGAGACGCTGCTTGTCGGTGAGTTTATGTCACATTTAAAGCAAAAGCAGTTCAGTTCTGTTTCTAACTTCCGATTTTAGATCACGAAATTAATAAACTATCAAATAAAATGTGTTTTATTTCGAAATGTGGTGTTATTAAAACATTGATTGTTGTTGCGAAGGAATAATTAATTACAGTTTTAGAATCTGGGGTGTATAACTATTTACAAACTTTAAAATAATAATAATAATATTTTTGTAAATTAAATATCTGACCGGAAATTACAAAAAAAAAAAGCTGCAAGAGGTTTTGAGGAAATTTTCCAGTCATTTCTTTGGAATCAAGCAACAATCATATTTATAAATTCAAAGAAGGATAATGAGTTAAATAAATTTTTAGAGGATGCTTCTCTTTACATCCTTGTTTCCTTCACTTGTGTCCTATTCCTCGGTCATTCTTTCCTCCAGGAGTTTGTTATAGCGCAGACAAAATGAAATATTGTCCATATAATAAGTCCAATGGGTATGATGTCCAGCTCAGACAAAAGTGGCACTAAAAACCTGCGCTAAGCAGTTTCCTTAAAGTTTGTAAGGTTATTGAAAGCTAAAGAGCCAACAGGATTTCTTTATTTTTGGAATACTTGCCTCTAAGATTATTGATGTGCTGTTTTTTAAATTCATCCTGTAATCATCCAGGTTATGTTTAGAAAGTCTCCTAATTTGTAGAAGGTGTTTGGTTCAGTGGAACATAAAAATGTCACAGGTTAAAACGAGAAGAGAAGAGGTCATATCTGCTCCCCTTTCTGCAGGTAACTATCGGACTCAGCTGTATGATCAGCAGAGGGGCCGGTACCTGCCGGCCCCTCTGGACCTCAGGATGCTCATCATGGCCAAAGATCCACATAATGAGGTTGGTCCCGGAGCCGCAGGTTCGATTCATGCTCTGTCTTCTCAGTGTTGATCAGTGTTATGTGTGTTTGCTGCAGCTGGTTCTGTCCCGGCTGTCCGGCTCAGAGGGAAGGTTCAGCATCACATCTCGTAGACCAGGAGAACACCAGTTCTGCCTGCAGTCCAACTCCTCACAGCTGGCCCCGTCAGCTGGAGGCGTGCTAGTGAGAACGTCACACTAAAGATTCAGCAAAAATAAAGACAAGAAAGATGAACGTACAGAACGGTTTATGTTTGTACAAGATGAATTTCCCTCCTGATGAACTTCCTGCTGTGCTGCAGGCGGTTCACCTGGATATTAAAGTGGTCTTCAGTACCAACAACTACACAAAGATCACTGCTGAGGACAGACTGACACAGCTGCAGCTGAGGGTCCAACAACTGATGGATCAGGTCGAACAGATCCAGAAGGAGCAGACGTATCAGAAGGTCAGTCAGTCAGTCTGTCCGTGCGAACACATCGACAGGAAGTCATAATTATAAGATCAGGTCTTTATGAATGTGAGTCACTTCTGTAATTGATGAAATGATGTAATCCAGAGGAAAGACTGTGATATAACCAGTCTAAATGAAAATGTGGAGACAGGAACTGTTTGAACTCGTCCTGTTCGTGTTCACAGTTCAGGGACAAACATTTCCAAGACGTCAGCCACAACACTGAGATGTGGATCTTCTGGTGGCCCGTCGTCCGCTCGCTCTACGTGGTGGCGGTCATCACCTGGCACACCAAATCCTTGTAAATACCAATCCTTCTGCCGACTTTTAGGTAAAGTGTCAGTGTGAAACCGTAAAAATACCCTTTACTGAAAAAAGAACAAATGTCCATTTTGTATATGAAACCCAAATATTTGCTTTTTCAGAAACCTTGAATATTAGATTTTCAGTTTTTTTGTCAGGACTTCCCAGTTGTGCAAAATATCAATTCCAAATGATATATTTCACTAAGCTAATGGGAGAAAATTTATGGCTCAGTATATAAGTTAAAAACAATTACAGCGCTGACAAAAATCTGGTCCTGCGAGCTGCTGTTCCTCCTTCTGTTGCGGCAACAGTAATTGTTTTTTTATTTTTAGGCCTGCAGATGATCCATTTTTCTCTGAATATATAGCTGCATCCTAATTCCAGCATCACATCAAAGGTCTGGTCCTTCGTAGCTAAATTAAAATGAAACTCTGTTCTTCAGAGGCTTTTTGTTTTGCATCACCAGCTGTTTCTGCCATGATAAATATATTTCATATGTTATATTACAGGTCTCAATATATATCATACAGCTGACATACAGTATATAGTATGAGCCTTTCCTCAGGTTTGAAATGTGTGTTAGAGGAATTTACAGATTTGATTGATTTAACAGATACCAACAAGAACAGACACAGCTGCTGCATATTTGAGGATGTATTCCAGGTGTGAAAATGTGTCAAACAACTTGCACTGATCCAGTTAAGAAACACATATTTATCTTTAATTAACCAAAATGTATTTACAAAAATATCTTCATCTTCAGAGATGTACAAACTGGTTTTATAAAAAGTAGAAACTATTTAGTGTGAAACAGATTTACATTTAAATGTCTTTCAGAAAACAGACAGTGTTTGATATTTACATCATATTTCGACCATCCTCATGTTTTGTTTTCCAGGTGAACTCTCAATGTTTCTTCAATAAACTTTGGACCTGCAGAAGAAAAAAAAAAACTTAAAAAAAGACAAAAAAATAAAACTTGCATATTAATTCAAATCTGAAGTGAGACTGTGGACGCCCCCCAGCATCAGATCATCAGTACTGAACCCAGAGGACATGGTCACCTGGAGAAGGCGGACACAGAGAGAAGCCCGAGCAGGAACTCGAGGCTGTAGAAGCAGAGCAGGATGGCGCTGAGGATGAACTCCAGCCGCAGGACAAAGGTCTGCAAAAGCAGGTAGTAAACAGCCAGCGCCGCGCAGGGAAACAGCATGAAGAGCGACGCACACAACGCCAGAGAGCGCTCACACAGGTTCCCCTTCCAGCCTGGAGCGAGACGCCGCAGCATCGTCACATCACTGTTAGCTGCATGTTTATATCTCAGGCTTGTCCTGCACAATTACTACTGACCATCCTGAATAACTTTAGTCAGTCAGTGGTGATAAGTATTAAACAGCAGCTGGTCAGGATCCTGGTTGTCTGTACAGGTGACCTTTGACCCAGTTCCAGCTCTGAATCAAACAGGATTTTAATCTTAATGCTTATAATATAATCAAGGGGTCCAAGATCCTCGACAGATTGAATCAGCTTTTATTTTAAACCCGAAAAAACTTTTAGCTGTTTTTGAGCAAAGAGGTTGAACAATTTATGGTTCCAGCTGCTCAAACTGAGTTTCAGTCTTAATCAGTAAAGTTAAAAACCTTTGAGCTTAAATAAGAAAAATGACACCTGAAGTGTCACGTCACATTTAGATGAAAATTTAGATGAATGTAGAATATTTAAATACAAAATGATGAATTGAAAACCAAATAAGTATATTTGAGTCCTGGACGTTTGCTTTCCACCAGGTGGCACCAAAGAACTCTACTAACCAAACAGGACTTGGACTTCAACTCAAACACACATTCACAAAGACTGTCACAAGTAATGATCATTAACATTCAACTCAGGTCAGTCACCAGTGAGACAGAGGAGACAGGTGTCTCACCCACCATAAAAAATCCTGAGGGTTTCCAGGCCGAGGAAGATCACCAGCAGCACCACATCCAGGACCAGATTATTAGACGGGTATGGCAGTAAAACCCCTGCATGGACGCACAAATAGGAAATACAGCTATGGGGGTGGTTTATGTCGATTGCTAATTTTTATCATGAGAGGAACGTGAAATGTAGCAGCAAGTTTCCATTTCATTCTGACTTTAAATTTGTCTTGGAAATGATTTGTTGTGAATTTTTAATGTAGTCGTCTGTGTCATTTTGACACTAAAACTGACCGTGGACCTTTTTCAGCTGCCTGTACTTTTATCTTTCTGGCCATCAAAACAGAAAAGTTTTATTTTGAGCTAATCGAATGTTCATATATGTTTTTGTTTTTCCAAACAGTTCTGCCTCAGATGTGCCTGAGATTTGTATTAACGTGCTCTCTGTATGTTTTACGCACTTTATTTTCACACACGCATCTTTTGTTGATTTCACCGAATGAATAAAAACTAAAAATCTTTTTTCTAATGCTTGAAATGTGTGTTAATGGCATCCTTTCCTACAGATTTCCAACAAGAACTTTAATCAGGTTTTAATCTTTTTCAGGCCAAAGATTTTCTATAATAAGCTGCAAAATACACAATTAAAACTCTCAGTAAACACCCAAGAAAACTGCACCTCTCAGTGTGTCAGCGTAAGAGAAAAGAATATTTTAGATGATGGAGAATTTCAAGAAATGACAAGAACCAGTGTGATTCCTCACTTGACTTCAATGCTTTAAGCTTTTGACAGTAACCAGCTAACTATAGTGGCTTCAACCTGAATCCTAAAACTATGAAAGATCCTGTTCATCATAAAAACTGCATTTCAACCCTTCCATGAAACTATAATATCAGTTCCATCTATGAGCTGGATTGTATTGTACAAAATGTTTCCAGACCTTTGTAGATGAACATGAGAATCTCTGCCAGGTAGAAGGCTGCAAAGTACCAGCTGTTCAGGTAGAAGAGAACCTGCAAAGGAGTGGAGGAAAGCTGGGAGGAGGGCAAGGAGTCAAAGACAAAGACAGAGTCAAAGGAGACATAGAAACAGCCGTCTGCTGCAGCTCATCTGAAGGATACAATTGGTGTGTTTCCTGCACAGAGAAAGAAAAAATACAGCTGTTAGATGGAGGACTGAGACAGTGTGCTGGTCTGTTACTGAAAATCAGAACAGCTGATCCATCGTAATATCACACATTACAGCTTTTCACGAGCTCAATTTGACAAATGTAAACAAAACCATGTGCATTTCACAAAAGGACACTTGCAATAGAAACACTGCAGTCGATTGATTGATTGATTGATTGATTGACTGGCTGGCTTTCTTCTTCCTCCTCTTTTGTCTTTAACGTGGATTTAAAACAAGCCTCTTCTTGTTGTCGCATTAATGGCATTATCAGCATTAGCAACAGAATTGTTAGTATTTGCAGTGGTTGCAGCAGAAATCGTGTTGGAAGTAAAAATCAGTAATTAGCAGCAGCAGTAACACGAATGACATTAGCAGGAGTAGCTGCTGTGGTAGCAGAGGAGGTAACGTTATAGATAGATAAATGAACTGATTGAATTACCAGCTAACGGCTAACTTTACAGAAGCCTTCTGTTACGCGGATAAGCGCCATATTGTTAAATGCTGTCATGAACGTTAACAGACCCAGAAAATTAACTCTAAGATCGTTTCCCCAGATTTTTAAAAATATTATCATTTATTTATCTGTTTCGTAGAAAGAATGTTTCTCACCGGGCGCCATGTCTAATTGCCATGGAAACCGCTTACAGGAAGTGTATTCTTCTTCTTCTCTGTTGGGTTCAACCTGCAGCGGCGTTGATGTCCTGTCTCGACGACTACACTTCCCGGCATCCTCCTGCCGCGTGCTGATTGGCCGCACTCTAACGAGGGTTTACGTGGCACTGCTGGGGCCGCGCAGGCGCAGTCCGAGTTTCCTCCCGGTGTGTAAAGATGGTGTCCGTCAGGATGCAGCCGTGTGTGTTGACGGTTTTGCTTCTCACCGTCTTCTCCACCTTCGTCTCCTCGTTGTACTTTCACATCGGAGAGACGGAGAAGAAGTGTTTCATAGAGGAGATCCCGGACGAGACGATGATTATCGGTGAGTGTCAGCGCAGAGCCGGGCTCTCCGGCTAAGGCTAGCTGTTAGCTCGTCAACTTTAGCTAATCGGCTAAGTGAGCTAAAGTCAGTTTGTGTCCTCAGAAAGTGACATTTCCTGCTTTAATTTAAATTCACAGCTTCACATATCGGCCTGCAGCCTGCGATTACAAACTTTTTAAACACATTTCATCTGTGTTTGGTGTGTTTATTAATGCAGCGACTCTAAATTAATTAATCTAAAACTTGATTACCCCCCCTTCAAAACTAACGCTTAACCAAAGTGAAGTAGATATAAAGTAAAAGGTTAGTTACGTTTCCTCCTGCATTGTATTTAACTGTTTTGTGGTATTTTAGTTAACTTTAGTATTTTTAAAGGCTGCTGCTCTTTAAAATGAATGATCTAATAATAATTCAGTGTCATGTAAAAGCCTGAAATATTATATATCTTGCATTTGTTACAGAAATTTTGAAACACTCCCTGATTCCAGTTTATGGTTTTATAATTATGTTTTTCTGTTGCAGATTTTCATCAGCTGAATGCATTTGAAATGGTTTAGAAAATAATCAGAAGATTAATCAAAATTGAGGGTTGTATTTTAAGTATTGAAATATTGAATTGAAAATGCTCATTGTGTTTTATTTGTTCACTCTCAAACTGTAGTAAACAGTAAACACCATTTCAGGAACTCTTAAATACATACAGCATCAGGTTAAAAACACATGTTTTAGTATGTGGAAGACCCTCAGTCTGGTTCAATGTAAATTGTCAATATACCTGAATACAGGTCACCAGTATGAATCTAAGGGCTTTCATTAGGAGGGACATGAAGTAGCCTGACTATCATTTGATGTGGTTTTGCGACAACTGTTAAAATTAAAATCCTGGTGGTTTTCTCAGTTGGTTCTAAATTATATTTGTTCAACATCTGTTATCAGTGCTTTCATTACAAGAGACTCTGTCTGCTGTCATTGTGCGACGGACCAAAACCAAGAAATACATATGGATTCGTACAGTTATGAAATTAAAAGGCTTAAGACACCTCACACTGTATCTGTTCCTGCAGGTAACTATCGTACCCAGCTGTACGATAAACAGCGGGAGGAGTACTTGCCGGCCACTCAGGGTCTTGGCATGTTTGTGGAAGTCAAAGATCCAGATGATAAGGTAAACTGAAAGATTAAAGGAGAAGTGTCTGAGGTCTCGCATTTCGCTGTGAACGTCAACAGGGTTGAACTGACTTGTGTCTTTCCTGCAGGTGATTCTGTCTCGCCAATACGGCTCAGAGGGAAGATTCACCTTCACATCACACACACCTGGAGAACACCAGATCTGTCTGCATTCCAACTCCTCCAAGTTTGCTCTGTTTGCTGGTGGCATGCTGGTGAGGAGACTGTCAGTTTAGCTCTTTAGTTTTCAGCTGGAGCTCAGTTTGCCTGAAGCCTGTTTGCCTTTGTTTGACTCAATTTGCATTTTCCAAAGTAAATAAAAAATGTTTTAATGATTATTTGCAATTTGGATGATTGTAACGTGGTACAACTTTATCACTTGCTGCTGACGGTGTTGCATTGCAGAGGGTTCACCTGGACATCCAGGTTGGCGAACATGCCAACAATTACGCTGAGATTGCCGCTAAAGACAAATTGACGGAGCTGCAGTTGAGAGTCAGACAGCTAGTGGAGCAGGTGGACCAGATCCAGAAGGAGCAGAATTACCAGAGGGTCAGTTGGTATTTTCCATGTTGGTGTGGTGGTGGTGTTGTTGTGGCTAAATATTCACCAGCAGTCAACCAGCCTGCTCTGTGTTAGTAACATGAAGGTGTCTCTGCCCCCACCCAACCCAACCCAACCCCCATAGTACCGTGAGGAGCGATTCCGTCAGACCAGTGAAAGCACCAACCAGCGAGTCCTGTGGTGGTCCATTGTCCAGACCCTCATCCTGGTCGCCATCGGTATCTGGCAGATGAGGCACCTCAAGAGCTTCTTCGAGGCCAAGAAGCTGGTGTAACTTTTTTCCTGGAGGAGAGCGTGTGTGTGCGTGTGCGCGTGTGCGTGCGCGTGTGCGTGCGTGTGTGTGCGCGTGCGCATGTGTGCGTGTGTGCATGTGTGTGTGCGTCCGTGCGTCCGTGTGTGTGTGTGTGTGGTCTCTACTGATTGATGCAGTACTGAGCGGCGGCAGTCGCCGCTAAGGAGAAGGGACGCAGAGAAATTCCAGCTGCACCATTTTTCTCGAAAACAATGTTCTCATTCGGTTTGACATTGTTAATGTTTTTCCTGCTTCGCCGCCCATCCTGTCAGTAATGAGCTCCTCACACGTGCAGTAGAATCAGGAGAGAAGTTCATCTATTTATTACGCAGGTTTCGGAGCAGGAATCTGGTTTTCACTTTTTCTGATCTGGACTCAGTTTTGTCCTTTTTGTGGATTTCCTAAAGTGAAGTCCAGCAGGACAAAGTCATCAAACCTGTATTTTATAATTCATTTTCCCTTTTTATTTCTTGTCACTCTGCGCGAGTTCTTGACTTGTTACTGGCCACTAGAGATGTTGTTCATGTTGCTCATCCGAAAATAAAATGTCACAGAAACTGTCGGCCTGAAGCTGAAATTAGAGTCTGGATTCATTCATGAAATAGTCTTTGATGTATTTTTTGCACCCTCAATCATTAGATCAGCTGATTGTTCAGCTGCAGTAAAAACTAAATATAATCAGTGATTATTCTTGTTACTGCCAAAATCTCAAGCTTCAATTTTCCATCGTCTTCATGGGAAAGGGACGACAGCATAGCTTTTAACACCATGATAATGGAAGCACAAATATCAGCTGATCGAAGCTCCCCAGATTTGAGACTTTGTTTGGTAAATTTTGGACAAATCAAATGTGTAGTGATGTAATTTTCTGCTGGGGGATGTCTGGGTTGGTTTTTGATTGATTGATTGATAGATAATGGTAAAAAAAAGTGATGATAATAGATAGATAAAAAATATCAATTTGTTTCTCTTGCAAACTTTCCTCGGGTACTGTTTTTGTTTGCTCAGTCTGTTGCTGCCCTGATGAACTGCCCCAGCCCCCCGGGCCTCTTGTCATTCATGGGAGATTCATTAGGGGTACATTTCTGAGACACCGCCATGTCCTCTCTCCCCAGGGGGAGCTCTTAATTGTGTGTTTGCCGTTTAAATCACATGAAGTGAAATGTCAGGCTTTCGGGGTTTACCTTCACCAGTGATGTCACCAGACATCACCTGATCACCCAGTGAGGGGTCGTTCCAGTCGTGATGGTGACATCGCTGCTCTCACCTGTTTTATTGTTGGTGTTTTGTTTTTTTTCCTCAGTGAAATCCTTCCCAAAGAGACAGTTTTGTTTGTTGCTGTGTGCGTTTGAGCGAAGCGGCATTTATTCAGAGTCCAGGCTTGAATGTACGTGTCTCACTTAGTGTTGGTTGGTGGAGGTGATTGAGGAAGATGATTCTACATCATTTGGCATCAGATTAAAAGACCGAGCTGGATAGTTTTTACTTGTTTCATCCAACACAGTCGGAGACGCTGATGTTTGTGTAAAAGAAGAATCTGTCTGAACTGTGAACCAGACTCTGCAGTCTCCTCTTTTAATTTACTGATGATGCTTCACCTCCTTCTCCTGAGACTGTCTGATGATCTTTAGCTTCAGGAGAAGAATGAAAACACAACTAGTAGTTTTGGGTTTTACAGTAAAAGACTCTGATGACAAACTCAGCTAAACACAACAGACCTGAGGAGCGAAGCCTGAAAACATCACTCATGCAGTCTGTTTTTTTTTCCTGATCCTTCTGTCTAAGGTTTTCAAGGTTTTGTGTTTTTTTTTTTTTTTTGTTGTTGTTCTTTTGTTTTTTTTATGATTATTTTCCGGTGGTTTGTGCAAAACAGTTTTTGTTTGCTGGTAGGTTTCAGATTCCGGGTCTAGGTTTAGAATTTCAGCTGAAAGAGGGGCTTGAATTTATTTTATTTTTAGAGAGATTCTGTCCATGTGAAATCTGTCTATAATTGCACTCAAAATAAAGTTTTGTCACATTTGGTTTAATGGATGCTGATTTTTTTTTTTTTGTTTGTTTGTTTGTTTTTAATTCATGTAATATTGTTGCACACTCCACTAAAATATACAGAGTTTATAGGATGTGAATGTTTCATTATCAGAAAGAAATGTTACAATCAGATATAAAAAAATTATTAAATACATTTGTAAAGAGAAACTAAAACTAATAAAAACATTTAAGTCTCTTGGTGTTTAAGATTGGTGAGTAGATAGACATATTAAAATGAGTTAAGATTAATTTTATCAGAGATATTAATTAGTTATTATTATTAGGAAGGAATATAACATCCATCAAAGCTGTAGGCAGAAATGATCGGGCCCCTGGGCAGTTTTGGGGCCCCTGGACTCTCCCCCACCCGAACACCCAACACACAGTGTGTGTCCACTACGTGGCGCTACAGAACACACCAGTTATTTGTCATGCCAGAGTTTATGATGTGCAGAACAACCTGTAATTGATTTAAAAAACCTTTCATCTTAAAGGTTTCAGAGAAGAAGAGTGGCTCAATTTTTCTGGATTTAAACGTGAGTCATTTTGTGCAACCAATGAAATATCAAATTCAGGGCTGTCCTGACATTCTGTCCGATTTCACTGAGTTTTACAGTTTTTCCCTCAACATTAATAATGATAATAATAATAATAATAATCTCTACAGATGCAGTCAGACTCTGTCGAGTGCTCGGACCCTAAATATGAATGATCATCTGTAGTTACATAATTAAATCTCTAGATGTCGGTGTGGGGCAGTTTATTTTTCCACACACACACACACAATGTGTCTTCAGAGCTCAGTGTCAAACTCTGACATTTGTGTTCATGGAGAGAACAAATCTACTCTTAAAATCACGTTTGTAATGTAATAATATCGATCACCTTAAATTAACAGATCTGCACTCGAAAGCACCGTGACTCCACTCACAGGGGCCCCAAAGAATCCAGGCCAGACTTCAGAGTAATTATAATCACATCAGGCAAATTAACAGGAAGATAAAGTCAAATTAGTTCATTATAGCTTTTTTTTTTTTTTTGTCTAACTTCCTCCCACGCAGGCGCACTGATGGTTCAGTCCGATTCTGCCTGCAGCACTAGGGAAGGAAGGAGGGAAGGAAACAAGGAGGGAAGGAGGGGTCCAGGGCAGCCAGATGATGCTGACAGTGAAAGGAGGAAGAGGAGGAGGAGGAGGAGGATCCTGTCCGCCGGCAGCAGCAGCAGCAGCAGCAGCAGCGAGCCGCCGCTCTCCATCCATGTGTTTGGGAGAAGAAGACCAAATAAAAAATGGGCTGGGATCCAAACATGTGCTGCTAGAAGAACAAGTGTAGCTTCATTTTTATTAGATTTTTTTTTTAAATTCTAAATCATCAGAGTTTTGTTGTAAAAAAAAAAAGAAGAGGAACCTGGAGATGCTTCCCTGCTCATCATCGGCGCAGAAGGAGCCGGAGACGGAGTCGCTCATTAAAACTGAGGTAATAAAAAAATAACAGACACCAGCCCGACCCCCCCCCCAACCAGATCCGGTTTATTCTGCATGAGGAGCCCCGGACATGTGGACCGGCTCCGGTCCACGCCTTTGTCCCGGTGCAGACGGGGCACTCTGCGGCTGATTGTGAGTCCGCCGGCCGGCGTCTCCTCCTCAAACAGCCGGACCCCTCCCTAAAATCTCTCGCCATTAAAGCGGAGAGAATAAAATCTGCTCTGCGTTTAATTCTCACACTCGTTTTTCTGCCGGTTTCTGGTTGATGGGGTTTGTTTTTTTTTTTCTGAGGTTGGATTTTTATTTTAAGGGGCTGAGAGCTTTATTGTCTGACTTCACAGACAGGAGGGGAAAATGGCCTCAGGTCTGAGCTGATATTCAGGTTTTGACTCCAACACTTCCTGGTTCAGTCTGAAAACCAAAACCTGGACCAGGTTTTTAGCTCAGTGCTAGGAGAAGACCTGGTGGGGGAATCCAGGAGCAGCGCCTTTACTCCTCCACTGAGTCATTCCAGTTAATGTTTGGTGGCACCGCCCGTTGACCTCCAAGGACACCTGCCCCTGTTGTGCCTAGCTTCATTCATGAAGTTAAATAAGGAATTGAACCCTCACCCTTCACATGGTTTGTTGGTGCCTTGCTTCATCGTTCATACAGACAAACAGGGGATTGATCCTGGAACCCTGCCATACTTCACCTTATTGGGACAGATGGGTGCTTTGGTTTTGACATTACTGGGAATTCAACCGCCAACCAGGTGGAGGTGTGTTGGTGCCCTACATTTACACCAATTGTTTGCTCCACACATTATACAGGGAATTTAACCCTTAACCAATTACTGCCTTGCTCCAGTGAGTTCTAACGCTAAATGAGGAACTGAACCCTCAGCCTCCACAGGTTTTGTCAGTGCCTTGCTCTCCAGATTGACTTTTTATTATAATTTTTTTTAAAAGGAAAAAAAAAAAGTTTTGATGTTTTGACCTAATCTAATAAAACTCTTAGCCAACAGCAGCACAGCTAACCAATCCTGACCAGAAACCACTTGTCAAAGTGTTGGCTGCCATTTTGTTACACAGACACTGTGTTTTCGTCATTAAATTAAGTTTTGTTGCTGCACAACAACAAAAAACAGGGAAAGGCTCCAAGGCTAAGCTATATGTTAACATTTGGATCTGAAGAGCGTGTCGTAGATCTGACAGGAAGTGTGGAACCGTGTGTTTTTATTTAAAAGAGACGGGTCACGGCGCCTCCCCGTGGTCGCCCAGCAGCACGGGGAATTGAACCCGCCGGCCTCCCTCGGCTTCCTCTGGGAAATCTGAGCTGACAGTGTGTGAGGCTGCAGGTGGAGAAACTGGGCCAAGTGCTTCCTGCTGCAGACGGAGCTGCACGCCGACTGTCCCTTTTTATCTGAAGACGTTGGCTTCATTCTGTCGCAGCTACGCCCGAATTCTGAGTTTGAGAAGTCAGTCTTATGTTTCCATAAATAACTCCCACTTGTCCAGGTCCAGGTTTTAAATGTGCGGTGACGTTTTGATTAGTCAGCTCGGCCTCATGCAGCCGGTAAACACAATGCGGTCTCTGGGATTTACGAGGAGCCTGAAGGCCTCCTGGAGCTGCACTGAGGGACTGCGCTGCATCTCTGAAGTTCATGTTAGACTCAGATGATCCTGGACTATTCAGTCTGGTTGTGACACATTCAGGGTAGAAATCCAGCTCCTGACTCCGGATCGTGTGTGTCAGTCCTGTGATGGCACCCGGGGGGTCGAGTTCAGCCACACTAACCACTTGATTACATTGAATAAACTGTTGGCAGTGAGTCAGACCCCCCCCCCCCCCCCCCCCGCCTCCCCTGGTTGTTTTGTCTCCATACAAAAGTTAATTAAGACTATATTTAGAGACAGGTCATGTGTGGTCTCCGGTCCGTGCTCGGGCATCGTGTTTAGCTCCAGAATAAGTAAAATAAGGTGTAGATGTTTGTTTTGTATGTGCTGAAGGATTGTGGGTCTGGTCTGGTCTGATCTGGTCTGGATCTGGAGTGCTGGTTTTCTTTGTGTTTACTGTCACTCTTGCTGCACAGGAGGTCAACGAAAGCTCAACGAATCCAATTAGCATTTTAAACGAAGCGCATGGAAAGCACTGCAGATACTCTGCTAAGAACCGGAAACTCAGAAGAGCCGCTGGACATCTCTGTCCTGTAGCGGACGAGACAGGGACTTTATATCTGGTCAGAAAGGGGATGATGCCGTTCTCGTTAGCTTGACAGACGGGAGAAGAAAAATAACTGGAAATAATTTGTCTTTATTGAAGAGTGACTGGATTTAGTTGTATACAAGAGGGAAGTTTGGGGATTAACTGCTTAATGCATTTAGGACATTGATTAAGTTTCTTTTTTAATAATATCATCACTTTTCCTTAAAACACAAGAGTGTCCAGGATAATTATAATGATGCTGTAAGTCTACAGTCTATAATTTGAATTTTTGGTTGTTGTGTCTCCACCTTTGATCGACCGTCTGTTTACGGCTCTGCAGATAGAATTACAACAACACGTTCTGGTCGATGAGGATACAGTTACAGAGGAAGAAATATATGATACCAAATACAGTAGAAACACTCAGACTGACACAGAACCTCTGATGCAGAAGACAGGAGGCGGAGGGACATCAAATACATTAGAGAGACAGTTTAAATGTGAGGACATGAGAGACCTGACAGGGACGCCTGACAGCCTCACAACATTAATGTGAAATGCACTCTGGGGGTCTTCTGTCCAAGAATTGAAGTATAGCAGGGACCGGACTTCCAGAACCTGAACTCATGAGCTTCATTTAATGTTCTCCAGCAGGAAGTTTACATCACTGTTTGTCCTTTTTGTGTTCCAAATCAGACTGCAACGCAGCTGCCCATCCTAAAAATAACGCAGATCCCCTGGATGTGAAAATGAGCGGCTGTGGCCTTTGTGCCTGTTTGTAGAGAAGTGGAGTCAGCAGAAGCTGAGGGAGTCAGTGTGTTATCAGAGGTGAAGGACTGTCTGCGTTGGAGGAGGACAGTGCCGTCCTCAGCGTGGGGGAGGGAGGGAAGGAGCTGGGCAGGAAATCCACTCTGTCGAGTCTCCGGAGACACCTGAGAGGATTCTGACGCTATGATTCACGAATCCTCCGTCCTTTGGAAGAGTTCAGTGAAGACGGAGACAATAGAAATGCTCTAACGATGCGTTCACACCTGCATGTTCATCTGAGCACTTTGGGCCCTGGTCGTCATCAGGATTTAGGATGAGTGGTTTCATTTATCACCTTGTTGTTGGGACACTGTGACGTCACTGGTGGGCGTGTTTCCAGGTGAGGTCAGGGATCTGTGAAACGTTTTATTTTAGCCTGATCTGGGAAAGATAAATCTCTGTGAAGCACGAGGAAACACTCAGAGGTAAAACATTTTCATTGTTGCTAATTAAAAATTCATACCATCTAGTTAATAAGTGACCACGGAGCTCGAACACTGAACGGAGGTGTGAAGGTTCAGTGAGTGTTGGCAGGTCAACACTCAGGACCTGGACGTCTTCTGGAGGAAGATGTGTTGATGTGATTGTCTAATTAATTTAATCACCAATAGAAGCAGTTCACTTTTATAATCATGTTTTAAATCCTTCAACGATGTAACAGTAACTTTAAGGGAGTGAGTTCAGTCATTATAATATTTTAAGCAACAGTATGAATCTTTAATTTGAGGTCAGGAAAAGATTATTTCTGAATGTACTTTATTAAATGGATGGTGTTGGTTCAAATGTTTTTCTCTCTTACTCTCCTATTGGCTCCGGTGGGTGATGTCACAGCCAATCAGAGTGTCTCTGGATCAGTCCTGTATGTGTCTGAGTTTATTGTGCTGACAGAATAAAGACAATCAGATATTTGGAGCTGATTTTTCATCATTAATGAGCAGAACTCCTGATCAGAAATGACAACTTAAAAAAGAAGAACACGAAGGTTTGAGGTTTCAGAAGGTTAAGCGAATGGAGTGTTGGATGTTGCTCCTTCTCAGTGGTTGTGTAACTGAATCCTGCTGTCACTGACCCGTGTGTTCGGTCTGTTGTGATCTAACGGCTTCTCTCTGCTCCCACAGTGCAACAGGCTGACGGAGGAGAGGGACGAGGCCGAGAGGCAGCTCAAGCACATCAAGAGAGGTGAGCCCCGCCTCCTTCTTCTGACACCACGGATGCAACGTTCAACCTCACCTTTCACTTCACACCACAGCCACGACCAGAAAAACACAAAGAATGTCGGGAAAAGTGCGATGACCTCTTTATAGAGTGGCGAAATCCATCATCTGCTTTTAATATTGTAACCATGACAACATCAGTCCAGGTCTCAGTCTGTCAAGGTCTCTAACTGTCCAGGTCTAAGTCAGTCCAGGTCTCAGTCAGTCCTGGTCTCAGTCAGTCCAGGTCTCCAACTTTCCTGGTCTCAGTCAGTCCAGGTCTCAGTCTGTCCAGGTCTCCAACTTTCCTGGTCTCAGTCTGTCCTGGTCTCAGGTTTCTCAGACAGACACATCACCCGACAGCTGACACCTCCACCCCCTCCTTCCTCCTCACCCTTCACACCTTTCCTTCTCACCTGTGTGACATCAGCGACACCTTGTCCCCTGAGTGGGTGTGTGTCTAACAGGGGAGGGCGGGATGTCCCCGTTTCCACGGCGACTGCCGGGTTGCTTAGCCAAACGTAGAGAGACCGAAAGGGTTTTTGGCCACAGTTCTCTGTCAGGAAGGAGCTCGATCAGCTGCAGGTCCCAGATCCCGTCATGACCATCCAGGCAGGTAAGAGGCCGCAGTCACAGCTGAGTTACAGCTTATTGATCGGATCGTTCTCCAGGTGTTGCACCTGGCGTGATTTGTTTAAAGTGAATTCATCCGGCTGATGTGAGGCTCAAACCTGAGCTGAAGACCTTTCATCCTCAGAGACTCTGAACAGGTTCAAATTCAGGTGTTTATTTAATTTTATCCTATTCATGACGCAGCAAAAATTAGACAAAAGGCTGTGAGTCAGCACGATGCAGGTCTAAGCGTGGCCGTCACTGGAGGTCGTTTCAGTGGCGGTTGTGTCACAGACACCGTTGCTGGTCCAAGCATGAAGAAATGTAGAAGCAGGTAAACGATAAACGTCCATCACAACTGACAGAAGATAGAGAGGCGACACATGAGCTGTCTTTGTTAACTATCAGGTGTCACGGTCTCCATCCTCCGGAGACCGAGAACGGTCAAATGACCCAGACCAGGACCTGGGCCCCCACTCGTCGGGAGTCCAGGAAGAGAAATCGTATTTGAAGTCGAGCAGATGACAAGGTCGGACTCCTTCGACTGTCGGAGGAACTTGTCCTGAAAACATCAGCGTCAGCAGAAACTTTCCTGATTCTCCGGCTCATTTCAGACTTTCATTGCTGACGTCTTTCATTCATTCACCCCCCCAGGAGGAGACTGCAGTCGCTCATGTCATGTTATTCCTGTGAATTATTAAAACCTCCAGCCGTGAATTATTCATCAGCTGAAAATGGGAGGGGGAAGTGAGCCCGGGTCCATTGTGGGCCCTCAGAAAGCCTTTGTACCTGCTCCTCCATATTTGATGTCCACATTTTAATGAACTTAATGAGGTCGGACCTGGATCAGCAAGTCCAGAACAGACCATCAGGGAGGCTGTGAGGAAACAAACCCCCCTCGCTGATGGATGGACGCGCTCTCCGTCACACTGAGGATGAACGAAACACGTGGTCACGTGCTTTTATATAAAATTAGCAGCTGATGTTCAGGATCTTCCTGTGTCGGTTTAATTCCCGTCAAAGTGTTTCCCCTTGAGGGAACCAATGTTTACTCAGACTCAAAGATGATGAGGAAAGATTATTCAGCTCTGTAACTCAGGACGGGGAGAAAGTGTCTGTATTTCCTGGTAAAGCCACGAGTCTGTGATTCCAGTTTAAATCTGTAATGATCTGCATCAGTGTGCTGTTCGAGCTATTTTTGTATTTCTCACCGAAAAGCTGAAACTTTAAATATCTGGAACGTCACTTTGATTTTCTCCTCTGCCTCTGTGGTGGAAACGGCTCATGGTGAAAAACAGGAAAAGTTAAATCGAAAAAAAAAAAAAAAACTAGTTTCAATCCTGGAGCCAAAAGGACGAAGAAGCACTGATGCATCTTTTCAGAGTTTAAGAGAGCGTCTTCAAATGAAGAGTCAAAATGTTTCTTTGCCTTGAGCAGAGAAATTTAAAGTGCACGGCTGCAAGCTCCTGGTCTTTTCAGCTGGTAGGAAACAGGCGGAGCTGATGTCTCACAGTCTGTAATATATTCTTTCTATTAAACCACAGCAGCAGAACGAGCTGTCGGTTCAGGAGCTGAGTGTCAGATGTGCCTGTCAGGGATTTTAAGAGAAGTCGCAAACAGATATGGAGAGAGAAAAACGTTAGGAGGAGTTATTTTCATGCATCCGTGATCAGAACCGGGAAAAAAAAAAGTGCACACGAACCCCCAGAAATACATCTTTTCTCAAAAAGCAAAGAATGGAAACAATAAAAATTCAGCAGCAGTACTTTTAAAAAGCCAGAACTCAAACATCGGTGTGCGATGCTGGTGTGATGGAGCATGTAGCTGGGAGCGGACCGTGATACCACTCAGCTTAACAAATATGGCCGCCTGCAGCGGCGTCGGTTCGTGGAGCCTAGTTATTCACTCTACTGTGCTCAGATAAAAGCCTGTGGCAGCACTTTCCCTGCATTCAAGTGCTATAGAATATACTGTAATTACACTGTGGGAGCACACAAAGGACCAACAAGCTGCTGACGTCTGAGCAGCAAAGTGTAATTTTCTCTGACAGAACGAGTCGGTGACTGATTATTATCTGCTTCTTTTTGGGATCCAGAGTTTTCTTTTTTACAGACGCTGAAAAAACACAAACACAGCAACACTAACTATGAAGTGAACCCAAAGCTGAAGAACAAGCAGCCTGCGGTCACATTGTATTGAAGTCTATGGGAAAATGTCCGGTTGTTGTTACCGGCTGGGCAGAAATGTGAAGTCTGTAGTCGGATCACATCTTCCAAACTCTCAACACTTTTTGTTTCTCGTGTTTGCTGATGAACTTCAGCAGACAAACCTACAAACAGCAGCTTGATGTTCAGCTGCTCGGTTTAACTCTCGCTTACAGACCGATGTGTTGACCGTTGACTAATCCTCCACATCATCTGTTTTCAGCTTCAGCTGAGTGAAAAACAAAAGCAGCTCTTTGTTTTCAGCTGCAGACCAACTCCGGTTTTAAGGCTCTGCAGCTTTTATCTCATGAACTGGAGGAGATTCTTATTGGAGACAGAGAAGGAGGAGGAAACGATCTCAGCTTCAGGTCTAACAGTGTTCAGCCTAACACTGTGGTCATATGAGCTAATGCTAATTTTGGCATGCTAGTATATATTTGGTGCTAAGTAACAGCAGGTGCTGTGTGACTTAAGATGGTGGTCGTGGCTGCAGCCGATCTGAACAGATGGTTCACCTGATCAGGTTTCAGCCTCTCACATGGGAATCGAACACAGCTCCCCGTGTCATATTCCGTCCACCCCGCCCTCCCCCTGTGGCCTTTGTCGCTCCGTAAAATACCTGTCAGCACGTTTCCATTCGCTCCTGATATCATCCCTGCTACCAGTAGATGCTGCCAGCAACAAAAACAAATGATGAGGTCACAGTTAGCTGCTGCCAGACGACCTGTTGGCCGTCTGCACTCGACAAAACGCTGCAGTTCGTCCTAAAATACAACAGGAAAGCCTCAAAAACCTGATTAGTTGCCCAACAGAAAATGTATCTGTAGTTATTTTGTTCATCAATTTATTGTTTTAGTCATTTACTTAGACGAAAAGTTCCAACATCAAATGACAGAGAGTAGTAAAAAGAGCAAGGTGATGTTTTCAACTGACCAAAAGACCAAAACCAAATCAAATAATGAGACATTAACTGACGATGAAGTGACTCCATCTGAACACGTTTATATCTGACTGAGCTGAAGGGTTTTTGTCACGGCCGACCCGCCGCGGCGTGTGGTGTAAAGCGATGGTTTAAGAGCAGGCCGAGGTTGATGTCATCCTCAGGTTCTCTCAGTCTCTAAGTCTGGACCCGAACATCATCGAGGGTCGGAGGTCGTCGTATAATGACCTGAAGTTTGACATCCACAGCCGAGGAGACGGGACAGTAAAACCGGCCTGCAAAATTCTGAATTCAGTTTTGGTCTCGTAGATCAGGTCTGCTCTTTCATGCTGCAGAGTCGACCTGCTGTCAGGAAATGGGACGGACACCGTTTGGGTTTGATTCATGGTTCGTCCATGTCCTCCCTTCTCCGCCTGTCTACACTGTCCTACATCACAATTAATGTATAAAATGACCAAAGAGCAAAAGTAGTAAAAACTTAAAACATCCTCATTTAAATTATATCAAGTATTGATGTGTAAAACTAAAGCTGCAACAATAACTCACCTTCTTTTAGACAGTCAATACTTTATATGTTATTTTTCTTTTAAAATGACCCCCCCGACACTCTGATCACTGTGGATGTTCCCTCAGTGTTTTATAAATGGATTCTCTGAGGTGTTTGATCCAGATCCAGGTCTTCGTATTTCAGCTTTCTTTGAACGTCTTTAAATGAAGTAGATCAACGTATACGTGCAGACGAGCTGCTTCGCTGTAACGTCTCATCACCGCTGCACACACACTCGACTACACGGGTGTGTTTCTGTCCGATTGTGTTGCATTCAGGCTCCGTAAGTCAGAGGAGCATTAGTCATGTAGCCCCGGAGAAGAAAAACCTTCACCTGAGATCCATGTGGGACAGAGCCAAATGTGGCGGACTCATCGAGCCTGAAGGCGTCGCTGACACAGATACAGGATGTGGTCAGGGTTGCCATAGAGACATTCCTATTGTTCAGACCTTCTATGGCGTCTCTCATACCGACTCAAGGTTTGTGAATACTTTCCCGACATTGGTACAGAAACACACATATTCTGTTTATTATGCTATTTGGAATTTGTGAAAACCAACAGACGGGACTGAAAAGGTCTGAGAAGGTCACTGACAAAACAGAGACCGCAGTGTTAGAAGCAAAGTAACTGGGAATCGAACCCGGGACACAGAAGAACCCAGCATGTCAGGCTGCAGAGCTTCTGATTCACAAACTATAAGATATGAAGCTGAGCTCTTGAGGTGATATTCTACTTCACCCTTCCGGATGTCGTTGAACATTAGGATAGTCGTTTTCTAACACTTTCACTGTCATAGAAAGAACAAACACCTTCCTCTTCCTCCTCAGCGGTGAGGAAGTCTATAATCACATTTAGGGCTTGTACATCGACCAGGATGGACTCTGTTAATGGACCAGGGACGTTAGCAGGATCCTCCTGCTGTCTGTAACACAATCCAGTCCCATCAGAATGAAGGACTCCACGACCGACTGTGTCGCCGCAGAGACGCCGAAGACCGTCAGTGAAGACGCCGAGACAGAGCAGAGACAAAAAACGAGTTTAATACTGAGACTCATTTTGGTTTCAGTAGTGTTTTCTGATTCTGTCATGAAAGCCGAAGCAGCGATGTGAAGAAAAGGGCGCCGGGAGAAGATGAGAGACGACAACGCTTCTTCATCTCATCAAGTTTCTCCCTTCAGCCTCCGTTCTCCCAAAGTCTCCATATCTGGGTCATATTAAAATAACTCTGGTGACAACATTCGACAGCTGCTAGCGTCGCACAACGTTAGACTCACAGTTTTCAACATTTTAAAGTGTTTATCACAGCGTCGAACAGCTTTAGTCCATGTCTAAACCTGGACCGGGACTCTGGGTCTTTAAAGACAGGCTGATGCTGAAGAACCTTAAACCTGCAGTCTATCTAACGACCATCAGGGGGCCACAATTTCTGACTGACAGACAAACAAGCAAGATGGCTGACAGAGAAAATACAAACAGGAAGCTTCAAGACAGAAACTCACAAAGTGACAGGTGACGTCACGGAGTGTTGATGCTTTACATCGTATTCAGGGAACATAAATGAACTGACTAAAACCTGGAGGCCCCTGGTTCAGCTCCTGGTTCAGCTCCTGGTTCAGCTTCTGGTTCAGCTCCTGGTTCAGGTCTTGGTTCAGCTCCTGGTTCAGCTCCTGGTTCAGGTCTTGGTTCAGCTCCTGGTTCAGGTCTTGGTTCAGCTTCTGGTTCAGCTCCTGGTTCAGCTCCTGGTTCAACTTCTGGTTCAGCTCCTGGTTCAACTTCTGGTTCAGCTCCTGGTTCAGGTATTGGTTCAGCTCCTGGTTCAGCTCCTGGTTCAGGTCTTGGTTCAGCTTCTGGTTCAGCTCCTGGTTCAGCTCCTGGTTCAGGTATTGGTTCAGCTCCTGGTTCAGGTCTTGGTTCAGCTCCTGGTTCAGCTCCTGGTTCAGCTCCTGGTTCAGGTATTGGTTCAGCTCCTGGTTCAGGTCTTGGTTCAGCTCCTGGTTCAGCTCCTGGTTCAGCTCCTGGTTCAGCTCCTGGTTCAGGTCTTGGTTCAGGTCTTTGTTCAGCTCCTGGTTCAGCTCCTGGTTCAGGTATTGGTTCAGCTCCTGGTTCAGCTCCTGGTTCAGCTCCTGGTTCAGGTATTGGTTCAGCTCCTGGTTCAGCTCCTGGTTCAGGTATTGGTTCAGCTCCTGGTTCAGCTCCTGGTTCAGGTCTTGGTTCAGCTCCTGGTTCAGCTCCTGGTTCAGCTCCTGGTTCAGCTCCTGGTTCAGGTCTTGGTTCAGGTCTTTGTTCAGCTCCTGGTTCAGGTCTTGGTTCAGCTCCTGGTTCAGCTCCTGGTTCAGCTCCTGGTTCAGCTCCTGGTTCAGGTATTGGTTCAGCTCCTGGTTCAGGTCTTGGTTCAGCTTCTGGTTCAGCTCCTGGTTCAGCTCCTGGTTCAGCTACTGGTTCAGCTCCTGGTTCAGGTCTTGGTTCAGCTTCTGGTTCAGCTCCTGGTTCAGCTCCTGGTTCAGCTCCTGGTTCAGGTCTTTGTTCAGCTCCTGGTTCAGGTCTTTGTTCAGCTCCTGGTTCAGGTCTTTGTTCAGCTCCTGGTTCAGCTCCTGGTTCAGCTCCTGGTTCAGGTATTGGTTCAGCTCCTGGTTCAGGTCTTGGTTCAGCTCCTGGTTCAGCTCCTGGTTCAGCTCCTGGTTCAGGTATTGGTTCAGCTCCTGGTTCAGGTCTTGGTTCAGCTCCTGGTTCAGCTCCTGGTTCAGCTCCTGGTTCAGCTCCTGGTTCAGGTCTTGGTTCAGGTCTTTGTTCAGCTCCTGGTTCAGCTCCTGGTTCAGGTATTGGTTCAGCTCCTGGTTCAGCTCCTGGTTCAGCTCCTGGTTCAGGTATTGGTTCAGCTCCTGGTTCAGCTCCTGGTTCAGGTATTGGTTCAGCTCCTGGTTCAGCTCCTGGTTCAGGTCTTGGTTCAGCTCCTGGTTCAGCTCCTGGTTCAGCTCCTGGTTCAGGTCTTGGTTCAGCTCCTGGTTCAGCTCCTGGTTCAGGTATTGGTTCAGCTCCTGGTTCAGGTATTGGTTCAGCTCCTGGTTCAGCTCCTGGTTCAGGTATTGGTTCAGCTCCTGGTTCAGCTCCTGGTTCAGGTCTTTGTTCAGCTCCTGGTTCAGCTCCTGGTTCAGCTCCTGGTTCAGGTCTTGGTTCAGCTCCTGGTTCAGCTCCTGGTTCAGCTCCTGGTTCAGGTCTTTGTTCAGCTCCTGGTTCAGGTCTTGGTTCAGCTTCTGGTTAAGGTCTTGGTTCAGCTCCTGGTTCAGCTCCTGGTTCAGCTCCCGGTTCAGGTCTTGGTTCAGCTTCTGGTTCAGCTCCTGGTTCAGCTCCTGGTTCAGCTACTGGTTCAGCTCCTGGCTCAGGTCTTGGTTCAGCTCCTGGTTCAGGTCTTGGTTCAGCTTCTGGTTAAGGTCTTGGTTCAGCTCCTGGTTCAGCTTCTGGTTCAGCTCCTGGTTCAGCTCCTGGTTCAGCTACTGGTTCAGCTCCTGGCTCAGGTCTTGGTTCAGCTCCTGGTTCAGGTCTTGGTTCAGCTTCTGGTTAAGGTCTTGGTTCAGCTCCTGGTTCAGCTCCTGGTTCAGCTCCTGGTTCAGGTCCTGGTCCAGCTCCTGGTTCAGGTCTTTGTTCAGCTCCTGGTTCAGGTCTTGGTTCAGCTTCTGGTTAAGGTCTTGGTTCAGCTCCTGGTTCAGCTCCTGGTTCAGCTCCTGGTTCAGGTCCTGGTCCAGCTCCTGGTTCAGGTCTTTGTTCAGCTCCTGGTTCAGGTCTTGGTTCAGCTTCTGGTTAAGGTCTTGGTTCAGCTCCTGGTTCAGCTACTGGTTCAGCTCCTGGCTCAGGTCTTGGTTCAGCTCCTGGTTCAGGTCTTGGTTCAGCTTCTGGTTAAGGTCTTGGTTCAGCTCCTGGTTCAGCTCCTGGTTCAGCTCCTGGTTCAGGTCTTTGTTCAGCTCCTGGTTCAGGTCTTGGTTCAGCTTCTGGTTAAGGTATTGGTTCAGCTCCTGGTTCAGCTCCTGGTTCAGGTATTGGTTCAGCTCCTGGTTCAGCTCCTGGTTCAGGTCTTTGTTCAGCTCCTGGTTCAGCTCCTGGTTCAGCTCCTGGTTCAGGTCTTGGTTCAGGTCTTTGTTCAGCTCCTGGTTCAGGTCTTGGTTCAGCTTCTGGTTAAGGTCTTGGTTCAGCTCCTGGTTCAGCTCCTGGTTCAGCTCCTGGTTCAGGTCCTGGTCCAGCTCCTGGTTCAGGTCTTTGTTCAGCTCCTGGTTCAGGTCTTGGTTCAGCTTCTGGTTCAGCTCCTGGCTCAGGTCTTGGTTCAGCTCCTGGTTCAGGTCTTGGTTCAGCTTCTGGTTAAGGTCTTGGTTCAGCTCCTGGTTCAGCTCCTGGTTCAGCTCCTGGTTCAGGTCTTGGTTCAGCTCCTGGTTCAGGTCTTGGTTCAGCTTCTGGTTAAGGTCTTGGTTCAGCTCCTGGTTCAGCTCCTGGTTCAGCTCCTGGTTCAGGTCTTTGTTCAGCTCCTGGTTCAGGTCTTGGTTCAGCTTCTGGTTCAGCTCCTGGTTCAGGTCTTTGTTCAGCTCCTGGTTCAGGTCTTGGTTCAGCTTCTGGTTAAGGTCTTGGTTCAGCTCCTGGTTCAGCTCCTGGTTCAGCTCCCGGTTCAGGTCTTGGTTCAGCTTCTGGTTCAGCTCCTGGTTCAGCTCCTGGTTCAGCTACTGGTTCAGCTCCTGGCTCAGGTCTTGGTTCAGCTCCTGGTTCAGGTCTTGGTTCAGCTTCTGGTTAAGGTCTTGGTTCAGCTCCTGGTTCAGCTCCTGGTTCAGCTCCTGGTTCAGGTCTTTGTTCAGCTCCTGGTTCAGGTCTTGGTTCAGCTTCTGGTTAAGGTCTTGGTTCAGCTCCTGGTTCAGCTCCTGGTTCAGCTCCTGGTTCAGGTCCTGGTCCAGCTCCTGGTTCAGGTCTTTGTTCAGCTCCTGGTTCAGGTCTTGGTTCAGCTTCTGGTTAAGGTCTTGGTTCAGCTCCTGGTTCAGCTCCTGGTTCAGCTCCTGGTTCAGGTCCTGGTCCAGCTCCTGGTTCAGGTCTTGGTTCAGCTTCTGGTTAAGGTCTTGGTTCAGCTCCTGGTTCAGCTACTGGTTCAGCTCCTGGCTCAGGTCTTGGTTCAGCTCCTGGTTCAGGTCTTGGTTCAGCTTCTGGTTAAGGTCTTGGTTCAGCTCCTGGTTCAGCTCCTGGTTCAGCTCCTGGTTCAGGTCTTTGTTCAGCTCCTGGTTCAGGTCTTGGTTCAGCTTCTGGTTAAGGTATTGGTTCAGCTCCTGGTTCAGCTCCTGGTTCAGGTATTGGTTCAGCTCCTGGTTCAGCTCCTGGTTCAGGTCTTTGTTCAGCTCCTGGTTCAGCTCCTGGTTCAGCTCCTGGTTCAGGTCTTGGTTCAGGTCTTTGTTCAGCTCCTGGTTCAGGTCTTGGTTCAGCTTCTGGTTAAGGTCTTGGTTCAGCTCCTGGTTCAGCTCCTGGTTCAGCTCCTGGTTCAGGTCCTGGTCCAGCTCCTGGTTCAGGTCTTTGTTCAGCTCCTGGTTCAGGTCTTGGTTCAGCTTCTGGTTCAGCTCCTGGCTCAGGTCTTGGTTCAGCTCCTGGTTCAGGTCTTGGTTCAGCTTCTGGTTAAGGTCTTGGTTCAGCTCCTGGTTCAGCTCCTGGTTCAGCTCCTGGTTCAGCTCCTGGTTCAGGTCTTGGTTCAGCTCCTGGTTCAGGTCTTGGTTCAGCTTCTGGTTAAGGTCTTGGTTCAGCTCCTGGTTCAGGTCTTGGTTCAGCTTCTGGTTCAGCTCCTGGTTCAGGTCTTGGTTCAGCTTCTGGTTCAGCTTCTGGTTCAGCTCCTGGTTCAGCTCCTGGTTCAGCTCCTGGTTCAGGTCTTTGTTCAGCTCCTGGTTCAGGTCTTTGTTCAGCTCCTGGTTCAGGTCTTTGTTCAGCTCCTGGTTCAGCTCCTGGTTCAGCTACTGGTTCAGCTCCTGGTTCAGGTCTTTGTTCAGCTCCTGGTTCAGGTCTTGGTTCAGCTTCTGGTTCAGCTCCTGGTTCAGGTCTTTGTTCAGCTCCTGGTTCAGGTCTTGGTTCAGCTTCTGGTTCAGCTCCTGGTTCAGGTCTTGATTCAGACTTCAACCCTTCCTGTCTCTGTCCACTGAGGTGAAGAACAAATGAATGAATAAAGAAATGACAAATGAGATTCTTAAACATAAAAAGACAAACATTTGTTTTTTATTCTTTTTAGGCTTCAGGTGAACTTTGAGTCTGAAAGACATAAGAGACATTTAAAATGTCCTCCAGTCAGAGAGACATTAAATCAGTGCACATAAAACTTCATGAATTGTAAGAAGTTCAGCTTGTGCGAGCTGGTTATTGTGAAATATTCGCGCTGAGAAGCACAGAGATGTTTCAGGCTGGGATCTACTGTGTTTTTTATTTATTTATCTTATTTTTATTTACTTTTTTTTGACACTGTTATTTCTACTGAATCTCTTTAATCATTTTCTTTATATCATTTTGTTTTACTGAGTTAAAGACTCCAGTTCAGAGTAACTGCAGATTTTGGACTTTTTAAAAATATGTTTCAACTGAATCAAACTAAACCCATAAAAATGAAATCAAATAAATCCTCGTTTACAATGTGCAGCTAAATAAACCATGATTCTGCTCAGACCTTCTTATATATGCTTTTAGGAAAAGGTCTTTTTGTCCGGTTATGTCAGACTTTGTGTGTTTGTGTGTGTCAGGGTCAATAAAGACACAACTTGTCATAATGTCGCAGGAGAGGTGAGTAACAAATATTCTGCCTTTAAAAGTAAAACTGTCCCTCTTTGTGTGTCTGTTTGGGTGTCTGTTTGTGTGTGTGTGTGTGTGTGTTGTGACTCGCTCAGTGTCTCAGATGGTGATCGAGGAGGTGAGTGTTCTGCAGACTCAGCTGGAGATCGAGAAGTCGTGCAGGGAAAATGCAGAAGCCCTGGCTACAAAGGTCAGACACACACAGACACACACACACACTAATCAATGCTGTAGGATTAGCATGGTCAGGGTCCAGCTGCATTAACAGGTGAGTCAGGATGAGTCTGCAGAGACGTGATCTGACTTCCTCTGATTCTTCATCATTATTCTCTTCTCACTCGTGAACTTTGACCTCCAGCTCAACTGTGAGAACAGGAAGTTGAAGTACCTGAGCCTGTCGACCCGGCCGTGTTTGGACGAGCTGCTTCCCAGCATCTCCGACTGCATCACCCTGGAGGCCGAAGCCGAAGCAGACTCGGCGGACGCCGCAGACGGCAGCGCAGACACCTTCGTGCAGTATCAGCAGCAGGTTAAAGGTACAACGCGTAGATTTGGATCTCTGCTCCGTGTCGCCCCCCCTCCCTCCCCTTTATTCACCTTTTTTTAATTACAAGTGAGAGACTTTTTTGCAGCATTCCTATCACACTATGGTTATTTAAGAGCTCAGAGACGAGGCCTTTGTAGACCAGGTCCTCCGAATCTGTATCCAGGTCTTCCAAAGGACGCGGCCCCCTAGTTCAGAAGACCTGCAAGTAGAGACCATGAACTCAGGAAAATGTTTAGCTAGTAAATCAGGGAAGCAGGGCCATTTTCCCATAGACTTCAGTTCAATCTGACTTCTCTTTACAGCCAGTGGAGTCGCCCCCTGATGGTCAGTAGATAGAATGAAGGTTTTATCGACTATCTTTGTTTTAAAAAAACAAACTCTCAGTCACATGTTGACTTCTGTTGGTTTGTTTCTCAGATCTGAGGGAGAAGGTGAACAGTTTGTTGGAGGAGAAGAAGAATTTCGTTTGTCAGGTTCACGACCAGCAGAGGAGGATAGAGGAGCTGACTGTCCAGGTGAGTGAGGAGGAAGCAGCCGGGTCGTGATGAAGTTCAGTGACGGATGCTCAGCTTCTGTGTATAAAAACAACTGATGCTCTCTCAGAAACGTCCCGTCTCTGATTGTGTCGATTTTCTGCAGTCGGAAAAAGATCAGGCAGAGATGAAGGAGCTCCGCGAAACTGTTGAGCAGCAAAACAAAACCATCAAGAGATTTAACAGAGGTGAGTCACAGAGAGAGGAAACCGACATTACTAAAGATGGACTGTGTCATACATACATGGAATTATAAATAAACAGGTCCCTCTGTTATTTAACTAACAGCAGCAGTGCTCTTAACTGATAACACCAGTTATATTATTATCATTATGATTATGATTATTTTGGTGTAAAGGTCCAATCAACAGTATTATTTCCTGTATAGGGGTTAAATATATCGTCATCATCATCATAATTATACTTGTCAGTTAGCCTGTTAGCGTGCTGACCACACTGCAGATGTGTGAAGTTTGCTTGAATTAAAGAATAATAATTCTGATGTCGTGTTTCCTGTTTCTTCAGTCTCAATGATGGCAGCTCAGGAGTACGATGGGATGAAGGAGCAGCTGGACCTGGAGCAGAGTCTGAGGGTCAAAGCTGAGACTTACGCACACGAGGTGAAGACACACGTGCTAACATCACCCATTGTGTGTCACTGCACAAAAGAGCGACGGTGCGCAGATATTAGTGTGTAGATCTTCAGCTAATCTTCACGTTATCTTGACGTAAAACTGACGACCTTCCGTGAGGTGAAAGTTGTGCGTTGGTCCAGCTGTGTGTTGTTGTGTAGTCTGATGAATGAAATCTGAATCTGCTGTCCGCTGACCTGAACGGTGAAGAGCCTGCAGGATTCAGGCAGACTGTGTGTGACGGACAAATGGGGGCGATAAGTTAAACTGGAGATGATGATGATGATGATGGTGGTCCTCCCTCTCCTCCTCCTCCTCCTCCTCGTCCTGCAGATGCTGGTGAAGCAGAAAGAGGCCAACAGGCAGAGCATGCTGCTGCTGCAGAATGCTGAGCCCAGCGTTCAGCTGCTCAAAGCTCTGGAGGACGTCACTGCCGTCACCAAAACCCTGGAGGACGAGCGTCTGCAGCATCAGCAGAAGGTAACTTGAGACAACGCAGCAGCTACGGCCATCTTTATTTACATTCTTGTACTCTGGAAGGGTTGCTGATATCAGAACCGAGGCAGCTGTCCAGAGGAACAAGACACCAACAGGGTCCGGGACAGTGAGGCCACAAGCAGCATCTCTGGTCCACATCTCCATCTTATTTTAGCTGCAGGAGCCAGTGAAACAGAGCTAATCTGATGTTCAGCTAACATTAGCAGAAGCTCGGTCGGCCTCAGAGCTGCAGACTTTTGGTATCTGAATGTCGTTTGTGCAGAAATGATTTAGCTCTTGAGTCGTCTGGTGTGACAATGTTTCTCCGTCAGGATCGTTGTGAGTTCTTCTGACTGTTGTGTTATCTGATGGGGCCTGAACTGTACTGAGGTCACATGTGACTCATTCAGGTCGCAAGTCCTTCAAGACCAAAGCAAAGCAAAACTCTGATGTTTTTCTGAAGACAAAGATGGAAATTAAGTCAGATTAAAGATTATATTTCACCGACACTGTCTGGGTGTGTGTAGGTGCAAAGTCTGGAGGCCCAGCTGGAGCAGAGCTGTGTGAAGAAGCAGCTTGAGGCTCTGCAGAGGCAGTTGGAGCTGCTGGAGGTGGAGAAGAAGGAGGTGGACGGACGACTGGAACGAGCAGAGAAGAAGAACGAGGAGCTGGAGAACAGAGGTGGAGACGCAAACACACACACATACTGACAAAGTGGAGAGCAGCAGGTGGAGCAACACAAACAAAGAAGCGTGACAGGACACTAAACGTATGACATCATTGTGGCCTTTAACACAATATACGCAAGGTCATAATATAAAAAAATAGCCAATAAATAAATAAATAAAAGCGATGTATTTTAGTGAAGCATCACTGAATGTGAAAAAGCAACATCGCACTTGAGGGCACTTTCTGTTCTAAACCAACGATGTTAAGAACTGTCCAGGTTCTGTTGTTGTTGTTTTCTGAATTTAAATAAATGGAAAATATGAATGCAGTTTCTTTTAGCAGCCACTTCAGGCTTAATTTATGCAGAACCATCCTGCACCATTTCAATGAATGACTTCTGTTACGCTGCACAAAAGTCACATCTCAAGTTCCTCCTTTCTCTCATAGAGCAGATTTTAACCTCAGTGATGAAGTGAAAACATGACGGGTGTCTTCCCTCAGACATCAGTGGCTGTTGTGTGTTTATTGTGTTGACACAGACCGTCGACCCATCTGCTGCAGGAAATCTGGCAAACGTGCAGTATCTCTCTCTCCGTGCCGCACGGCATCTGTCCGTTCGCTCTAAATGGGTCGCAGGAAGTCAGCGCCACAACCGCCAACTGACTCCAGACCGTTAAAAAACGGACAGAATAAATAAACAAATAAACAAACAGAGGCCTCTTTGATGGCCCAGAGATGGTGTTTTGGGTGGAGTCCTCTCTCTGCAGCTGCAGCGACTCTTTCATGCTTCTCTGTCTTCACAGTCCACGAGCTCCAGGAGACCCAGAAAAAGATCACCATGACGACCAGCACCGCGCCCCCTCCGCCTGAACCCGGGGTGGCCCCACCTCCAGCCCCTCCCCCGCAGCCACCTCCCCCGCCTCCTCCTCCCCCTCCACCGCCTCCTCCACCTCCCCCATCGAGATGCAACCCCCTCAGGTGAGGACGCCGTGACACCGCACGTCACGACAGCTGCACCGTGCGGCTGATGCATCATGGGAATTTATCTAGGATGATAATACATGTACATGTTACACTGACAGCCTCACACACATTTTATGTTGAATTTATTTGTGTCTATGATGTGAGATAGCAGCTTATCCTGGTATGATCTAATCACATAACAAACAAAACACCCTGTTAATGATTTACAAGATGAATGTCTGATCATGTTCGACAAACAAATCCGACATCCCAAAAATGATAATAATCTGTCATCAACGTGATGCTCTGTTGATATTTGCTGCCCTCCTTCTCAGTTCTCTCATCGCCATTATGAGGAAGTCGTCAAAAGGCTCGAAGGCAGCAGTGAAGGCGGAGCAGCCTCCAGGTGAGTTCAGTCGCACCTGTGTGTGTGTTTATAGATCAAAATCTGCATCGCTGGATGATATTTTACATGATGAAGACGTGGATTCATATTTAAAGCTGGTTAATCTTCCGTCTCTATCTCGCCTGTGATGCTTCTCTCTCTCCAGCTGCTGAAGGCGTGGACGACGTGAAGGTGAAAGCCGTGAACGAGATGATGGAGAGGATCAAGCATGGCGTCGTCCTGCGGCCCGTCAAGAGCCAGGACAGCAAGGTCGGGACCGGAGGGGTCGTTGTCCCTCATCTGTGTTTTTGTTATTTCATATTTTATGATGTTGAATCTAAAATTGTCACCATGCTGAATTTTAAATACAAAGACTGAACGAAAAATTTTAAAACAACGTCCTGTATGGAAATTTTAACCACGTACGTATGTTTGAGCTTGGTTAAAGGTTAAAGGTCAAAGGTCACATCACCCCTGTCAGGGTGATCATTAAGAAAAATATCAATAATTTCTTCAAAACGGAATAAAAACAGAGGATTCTTCATCCTGCCTTGCTGTGGCTCCTTCTTCCTCCTTCTCCTCCTCCTCCGCCTCTTCCTCCTCTTCTTCTCCTCTTCTTCCTCCTCCTCCTCTTCCTCCTCTTCTTCTCCTCTTCTTCCTCCTCCTTCTCCTCCTCCTCCGCCTCCTCTTCTTCCTCCTCTTCTCCTTCCTCCTCCTCTTCCTCCTCTTCTTCCTCTTCTTCTCCTCTTTTTCCTCCTCCTTCCTCCTCCTCTTCCTCCTCTTCTTTCCTCCTCCTCTTCCTCCTCTTCTTCCTCCTCCTCCTCCCCCTCTTCTTCTTCCTCCTCTCCTCTCCTCTTCTCCTTCCTCCTCCTCTTCTTCTCATCTTCTTCCTCCTCCTTTTCCTCCTCCTCCTCCTCTTCCTCCTCTTCTTCCTCCTATTCTTCTCCTCTTCTTCCTCCTCCTCTTCCTCCTCTTCTTCTCCTCTTCTTCCTCCTCCTTCTCCTCCTCCTCCGCCTCCTCTTCTTCCTCCTCTTCTCCTTCCTCGTCCTCTTCCTCCTCTTCTTTCCTCCTCCTCTTCCTCCTCTTCTTCCTCCTCCTCCTCCCCCTCTTCTTCTTCCTCCTCTCCTCTCCTCTTCTCCTTCCTCCTCCTCTTCTTCTCATCTTCTTCCTCCTCTTCTTCTCCTCTTCTTCCTCCTCCCCTTCCTCCTCTTCTTCTCCCTCCTCCTCTTCCTCCTCTTCTTCCTCTTCTTCTCCTCTTCTTCCTCCTCCTTCCTCCTCCTCTTCCTCCTCTTCTTTCCTCCTCCTCTTCCTCCTCTCCTCTTCTCCTTCCTCCTCCTCTTCTTCTCATCTTCTTCCTCCTCCTTTTCCTCCTCCTCCTCCTCTTCCTCCTATTCTTCTCCTCTTCTTCTCCTCTTCTTCCTCCTCCTCTTCCTCCTTTTCCTCCTCCTCCTCCTCTTCCTCCTCTTCTTCCTCCTCTCCTCTCCTCTCCTCCTTCCTCCTCCTCCCCCTCTTCTTCTTCCTCCTCTTCCTCTCCCTCCTCCTCTCCTCCTCCTCCTCTTCTTCCTCCTCCTCCTCCCCCTCTTCTTCTTCCTCCTCTCCTCTCCTCTTCTCCTTCCTCCTCCTCTTCTTCTCATCTTCTTCCTCCTCCTCTTCTTTCCTCCTCCTCTTCCTCCTCTTCTTCCTCCTATTCTTCTCCTCTTCTTCCTCCTCCTCTTCCTCCTCTTCTTCTCCTCTTCTTCCTCCTCCTTCTCCTCCTCCTCCGCCTCCTCTTCTTCCTCCTCTTCTCCTTCCTCGTCCTCTTCCTCCTCTTCTTTCCTCCTCCTCTTCCTCCTCTTCTTCCTCCTCCTCCTCCCCCTCTTCTTCTTCCTCCTCTCCTCTCCTCTTCTCCTTCCTCCTCCTCTTCTTCTCATCTTCTTCCTCCTCCTCTTCTTCCTCCTCTTCTTCTCCTCTTCTTCCTCCTCCCCTTCCTCCTCTTCTTCTCCCTCCTCCTCTTCCTCCTCTTCTTCCTCTTCTTCTCCTCTTCTTCCTCCTCCTTCCTCCTCCTCTTCCTCCTCTTCTTTCCTCCTCCTCTTCCTCCTCTTCTTCCTCCTCTCCTCTTCTCCTTCCTCCTCCTCTTCTTCTCATCTTCTTCCTCCTCCTTTTCCTCCTCCTCCTCCTCTTCCTCCTATTCTTCTCCTCTTCTTCTCCTCTTCTTCCTCCTCCTCTTCCTCCTTTTCCTCCTCCTCCTCCTCTTCCTCCTATTCTTCTCCTCTTCTTCCTCCTCTCCTCTCCTCTCCTCCTTCCTCCTCCTCCCCCTCCTCCTCTTCCTCCTCTCCTCTCCCTCCTCCTCTCCTCCTCCTCTTCCTCTCCCTCCTCCTCTCCTCCTCCTCCTCCTCTTCCTCCTCCTGTAAACATCAGGATGTCTATAAACTGTGGTTCCGTCAGTGTTTCATGCTCTCTGGCTGATTGCTCTCCTCTCTCTCCTCCTCATGTTTCCCCCTCATGCCGCCTCAGAGAGTAGCAGTAAAAGTGAGTACATTGACATTTGCATCAGTCTTGTGGGGTGATGTCACCGTCCTTTCCCTCCCCCTGACCCCAACAGACACACACACAATACAGCCTCCACTTTTAATCAATTAAACACACGTCTTTAAACCCGTCATGGGTCGGACCGCCCTCCCCCTCCTTAATGGACGATGTGTTGCAGCACCAGAGGACCGCAGCTTCTATACATGTTGGGTCAAAAGCTGTAATTTTCAACTTCTGTTACGAGACAAAAAGGTAAAATAATCTGTGTTTTTCTTTTTTTTTTCCAGCAGCCTCCAACATGTGAGGAGAAACAACAGGAGAGCGCCATGGACGAGCTAAAGGGCATCCTGGTGAATTTGGGTTTATGCTTTTCACAAAGTTTCATGTTGAGTCTGTGTGACATTTCTCCTCAAATCTGGTTCACTTTCACCATTTCAACATCTCCAGTAATTATTCAGGACCTTCAAGTAGTTCAGTAATAATAATAATAGCAGTGATGTTGATGATTCTGTGATTGGCTGCGTTGGCGATCACTTCCTGCGGTGACGGTCCGTTGCTCCTCAAGGAGACGGTGAAGCGGAGCCCCAGCCGAGGCTCCCAGGAGTCCGGCCCGTCCCCGCCGGGGAAGAAGGACAGCGAGCTGGAGGTCATCCTGAGACGCAGACGCAACAAGGCGGGAGAGGCCGGTTCTGGAGGTAACACCCCCCCCCCCAGTCTGATGAATTCATGTGTAGAAAGTTCATCCTCTTTCTGTTGTGAAGGAGATTTCTACCTCGTCCACTTTGCCACACTTAGTAAGCTCAATAATAAAGACTTTGTGATTACTTTAACAGAAGGAAAACGGGACGAAATGTTCTCTTCAGATAAGCACACGAGAACAAATCCTGTTTTGTAGCAACTGCTTGAATTTACCAAATCATGCAAAGACAGACTGCCTGGCAACAACAACTGATAACGCAGCGATGTGTTCCATTAAAAACTAAGAAATCCAGCCTGTTTCCAAACTGCTGTGATGTTTTGCGGACCTGATCACTGAACTTCTCTCCATACAAGAAAATAAAACATTACACCAATTCATCAGTAATCCACATAATTTATTTTTCTCACCACGATAATACAGAAAGTTTTCCACGACACTGCTCATCAGACGCTGCTTTAAGCCAGGTTTTGGATAAATCTACACACTGCCGTCATTGAACCCAGTTTGACGTTGAAGTTAAAAGCACGGTGAGCCTGAACCTAATTAATTTAAGACCAAGCGAAATAAATTAAAATCAGTTTGTGATGGACAGATGCAGCTCCGAGTTCATGTCAGATTGTTGCGCTGCTGTGTTCGTCAATATTCAGAACCACTGCGGAGGTCAGAGGTTCGATTCCCGCTGTGGTTGACTGTGTGTGTGTGTGTAGCCAGAAGAGGACCTTCTCCCTCACAGACTGAACACACACACTGTTTTAATGAGGTCGTATTTCAGCTCACGTGGATTTATCAGCTTTTCCATCATCGATTGACCTCCAGCAGCAGAAACCAACCAGAGCACCACCATTCGAAGTGACTGAACTGAAAAGATCTGGAGCTGCTGCCATAAAACACCTTAACTCTGAGTTAAGGGCCCCTTAAAGTCTTAAGTCTTCTCCTTAAGGTTTCCTTAAAATGAAGTATTTGAGGTTTTCTTCTTATGTTAGTTTTATACTTAAGGAATCACTTAGTTCTGATTTTGTCTTAACTTCAACTTTAAATCCTTTTCAGCGATTCTGCATAACACCCTGAGATCAGCTCCCTTTCTTTCTATGAGTACCAAATGAAGAAATGTATATAAAGCTAATTCACCTCCAGGTTTATACTAAATTGTTGTTTTCTTCTTGAGATCAGGATCGAATGAGACCCAGGGGGGATCTGGTTTTGGATCCAGCCCCAGTCTGTTGATGTGTATCTTCTTCCTGTTCAGATGAGCGGGAGGGCCAGATGAGCCACGTCTCATCTTCTGACAGCCTGAACGGGAGATGCACCAGCAGCGACTCGGGGAAGGACGCGGAGGGACAGGCCGGGCTGCTGGTCCCAACCTCCGACCCAGCGGGATCCAGAGCCGTCCAGGAGAGACGGGGGTCGGGGCCGGGACCCGTCGTGGCCCGGAGGAAGAGTTCCGACACAGTCCGGCAGTCCAGAGTCGGCTCCTGGCAGGAGAGGAGGTCCTGCAGCTCCCTGTCTGAGAAGGAGCCTGTCGAGTCTCCGGTCAGCAACGGCTGCATCAACAGGTGGGACGGATGGTTGGTCGGTTGGTTTCTGGTTCACAATTTGTGTTTGATTATTTTGGAATCACTGCAAACTCAAAGAATCTTCTTTGGTTTCCGGGACAGTGGGTTGCGGTTAACTTGGTCTAGTTTGATTCTTCACTGAATTGTTCTGCTGATCAACAGTCTTTGGTGTGACAGCTCACTTTTTGTCTCTTCTCCGCTCAGTGTCGGGGATGATGATCGAAACGTAACAGAGGTCTGTGTCCAGTCAAATGGAGTCGACCACAGCGAATCCGGCGAGGGCGCACCCGCCGCCATCTACGCAGCCCCGCTGAACGGCAGCGCTGACGCAGAGTGCTAGGATGACCTCTGAGGATCTGGGGGTTTTCCTTTCTCTAATCTGATGCAGGCTTTTTCTTGATTGATGATGATCAGAGGACGTAGGGTGCCTTCACACCTCGGCTTTTTAAAGAATAACGGATCAGAAACCACAAAGTTGAAGTTGTTTTGTTTTGTTTTTACAGATTTACACTAACTATGTAATAAATAAATTCAGGAGGGCCTGTAAAGAAAAATCACATGACCAACATGTAGCTAATTTACTGAATCCAGAGTTTAAATGTCGTCGTTAAGATAAACTGTTCATGCTCCGGCTGTGAACGCACCCTGACACCTTGAGCCACCGTAGAAACGTTCTCAGACTGTAACTGTTCCTCCTCCTGTTGATCTTAACCAGCGACGGCCTTAAACGCATTTGGACGTCCATGAGTTCACTCGTCAACTAACCGCTGTCCCGCACATCTTTGAGTATGTTCTGTTTTCTTTGAAATTCTGTGAAAAGTATTAATGGTCAAATGTTTCTGGTGTAAACCCCGAACGGGATGAAGGTCAGGAGCTACAGGGTGAGTCTAAGAAACGAATCCTTTACATTTAATCCACGTTACATTACTTTTACTGATTTGGCAGAAGATTTTATCCAAAGGAACTTACGAGAGTGAAGACTTTGGTGTCAGTATTAAATGAGTGCAAGAGATCAAAACAGAAAGTGCCAGATCTGGATAAATACTGTTGAGGTTTATCTCTTTACGCTGCTAAAAATGAACCACCATTCTTTGATTTCACTCCTGCAGCCTGTGATGCTTCGGGTCCGAAATGCAGAGAACATCTGGTTTCAATTAAATGTCCACAGGTGTCCGGGTTTTATCATCTCCAGTCTTCAGACAGCGCACAGAGCAGTCCGTGTGTCGTTTCTGCTGTGGCTCCGTTAACAGCAGCTTCCATCAACCAGCTGAATCAGCTCTTTTCCTGATTCAGACCCGTCGGATCCTCGAGGACAGATTAACTGAACCGTTTGAGGGAAGCTGCACTTTTTTTTGCACAGAGCCTCAGTTTTCTTCAAACACTTCAAACGACTAGTTCAAAGACTGCAAACTTTCAGGTTGATGTTTTTTTTTCCCTTTCTCTTCTATTTGATGCACAAAGGATCAGTCTGATATCACTTTGTGCCATCAGAAGGAATGCAGTGTAATGTACTCCAACTTCTGCTCCTCCTTTACTCCTTGTCGTCGTGAGGGCTGCACAATTAATTTACATATAAGAAAGCTTCATCAGCTGCAATACTGAAACACATTTTATTATGTTATATGCTGCAGGAAGAAAAACGCTAAAGTAAGCTTGGGACAAAAAATAGAATTTTCTAAATTTAGACAAATTGCATGTTGATAAACATATTTTTGGTCATTTTTTGATTTGAAATCATCCACAGTTTCCTCCCTGTCTCTGGGGTGTTTTGATTATTACTCAAAAAAAGTGTATTAAATAAAAATTAACCCTTTTTTTTCTTAGATCCAATAAATCCTGAACCGTTGGACTGAAGAAACGATAATTTACGATAATTTCTCCCGCGGTCGTGCAAAAAGATCTTAGGTTTACCCCAAAGGTGGAGACAGAGGGCAGATCAGAATGTTATCTAAATAAAACAGATTCATCCAGTGAGGTGCAGATATGTAACTAGTACATTTCTGTTAATTAGATGCTGATATTTGTTATCTAAAGGTGGCATGTTGGGAAGGTCAGAGGTCACGCTGTTGGGACCGCGAAGGCCTAACCATCAAAGCGTTTTCACTGATTATTCAAACCATCAATGGTTAGTGATGGATCAGTAAGGGTTCCCTGCTAAAGATGCATTATGACACATTCCCCTACATTTGGCTTCAAAATGAAGTCTATGAGATGTGGCTGAAAGCTCCAGAAAACCAAAGTCAGTGGACCTTGAGATAAGATTTGTTTTGTGTTTTCCAATGACAGTCTTCATTGTGCAGCCCTAACTGTAGTATCCAGGTATTCAGAGGACACGTTCTGTTTTAATCCAACCTCTTCCTGAGTCCAAACAGAAGGAGCTGATTTTTACAACCAGGGTTCAACAAAAACGAGCCCAGAAAGGCTGAGGCTCCTGTTCAGGTTTCAGCGTGTCGACTATCAGTGTGTCAGTGCGACGCCTCGATGTGGAAATGTGTGGAAATTAAGCCTTGGAGGAAATACAACAGGACATTTCTCCAACAACAGCAAAGACAGTTGGCGGGTTTCCATCCTGATTTAATGAGCATTTTTAATTTGTTCATTAAAAAAAACACAGTGACAGTGAGTGAAGGCACCACAGCGGTCAGAACAAAACTTTTTCAATTCCGAATTTACCATATTACCGTGTTTTCTACTTTTTCTTACTCCTTGTAGTTTGACTGGCTACGTGCTGTCTTCTGCTCCTGCTGGATAAACTAGCACCACCTGCTGCTAAATCAAATATTTTGCATATCTTCATTAAATATAAGTGAAAATTTTCTTTGGATGGAAACCCAGTGCAGCACTGTCTAAATCACCGCTAACTGAAATGTTCTCAGGGTCAATAGGACAAACCCACCTTGACAAGACAAAAAAAAAAAAAAAAAAAAAAACATTTTGGAGAAACAAACAGCCATTAAAAAAAAAAAATAGTAATAATGGTTGGAACAGCTTTAGAGGACCGGGGTGCTTGTGTACTTTGTCTACCTCTCCACAGACACCTGCCTCTAAACCTTATAGGTCCTGAATAACATTAAAACTCATGAGACACCATCATAGTCCGTCCACCAGAGAAAAGATGTCTTCCACATGCCTTCCACCACTGAATCAGCACTGAGTCCAGAGTCCTGTCTGCACCTAATCTGAGACGCCCTCATTGTTTCTGTGCTCACTCAATGCTCTCGCCGTCACATTTCACCGTGCATTCCTTGACTTTTATTCCGTAGGGCCTCCTGTCTATATATTAGCTTTTCTGATGCATTAAGAAACAATTTTGACCAGTATGCAATTACATAAGGCACATTTGTACGATGCTTTCACACTTTGTCATTCTTTGTTAAAACACACGTTGAAAAGTGCATTTTGTTCTGTCCTTTACATGTGTTTTATTCCAGTGCAAAGGATGCAATGAACCGTTGAGCTGCACATAAAACAACCCCATCTGAGCTATGAAGCAGCCACCAGGCCTGAATCTTATGCATATCAAGGCCTGACAGAGGCCTGCAGCCGGGTCACGTTTTGGGTCCTTGCATAGTTGTCAGGTGAAGTGGCTGCTTAACAAAGGGATTAACTGTATCTGACAAGAGTTTGGGTGACTATAGATATTGTGTGTGTTTGGGGTGTGTTAAAAACATTTTTTAAAACATGGATTTTCATTTTAGCGTCACTTGAAAATAAATTGCGATTCAAGATAAAAACCAGTGTGGTTTGTGTTTATTTGTTAAAGAAAAGGAACAGAAATGCCACAGATGAAAACCAACAGACCGTCCTGCAGCTGTTTCGGGTCATTACAGTCTGTTTACTAAATTTAAGTTAATATCATTAACAGAGTTCTGACTGTCTGCTTTTACCTCGGTTTTGTTCTTCACCAGCTGATTTTTAATCAGCAGTTTCTTCTGCTAAACTTTTGTTTTGTTCGTCCTCCTGCACGCGTGACGGCGTTGTGTTGACGCATGATTATGACGCCAGTTTCAAGATGGCGTCGCAGTACTACCAGGAGATGCAGGAGAGCTTCAGAAATAACAGCAAAAGTCGCGAATTCCCGGCTCACACCGCCAAGGTCCACTCTGTGGCCTGGAGCTGTGACGGCCGGAGACTGGCCTCTGGATCTTTTGACAAAACCGCCAGTGTGTTCGTCCTGGAGAAGGACCGTTTGGTGAGTCAGCTACCGGCTAGCATAACAGCGTTAGCACATTCACGGTGTGTCCACTCTAGCCCTGACCGTCATAGCGGCGTTAACCTCCGCTACTTTAGCGACCTTAGCACATCGACGGTGTGTCCACTCTAGCCCCGGCCGTCATAGCGGGGTAAGCAACGACCACCATAGCGTTGATAGCCCCGGGTAGCATGACGGCGTTAGCCCCGTATGTTGTAGCAGCGTTAGCCGCGGCTAACACAGTATCATTGGCACCGGATGTTGTAGCACCGTTAGCCGCAGCTTAAACAGTAGCGTCAGCCCCGGATGTTGTAGCAGCGTTAGCCGCGGCTAACACAGTAGCATTAGCCCCGGATGTTATAGCAGCGTTAGCCGCGACTAATACAGTAGCGTCAGCCCTGGATGTTGTAGCAGCGTTAGCCGCGGCTAACACAGTATCATTGGCACCGGATGTTGTAGCACCGTTAGCCGCAGCTAACACAGTAGCGTCAGCCCCGGATGTTGTAGCAGCGTTAGCCGCGGCTAACACAGTAGCATTAGCCCCGGATGTTATAGCAGCGTTAGCCGCGGCTAACACAGTATCATTGGCACCGGATGTTGTAGCACCGTTAGCCGCGGCTTTCACTTTTGTGAATGAACGAAACAAACTAAGCATTTCAACAAAGTATATTTTACCGATTGTAAACTGTCACAGCTTTGTGGATAATTTTTTAATAAACACAAAAACACTTCGCTTGGTGAGAGGAAAGGTGGGACACCGCTGAGAGCAGCAGCTCCTGTCTGTATTTTAGTTTGTGTGTGTTTGTTTGTTTGTTTGTTTGTTTTCCAACACTTAACAATAACTAATTTCTGTCCGACAGAGACAAGGTAGCTGTTAAATGTGTCTTTGTCTCCGTCCCCAGGTGAAAGAAAACAACTACAGAGGTCATGGCGACAGTGTAGATCAGCTCTGCTGGCATCCAACCAACCCAGATCTGTTCGTCACAGCATCTGGAGACAAAACCATCCGGATATGGGACGTCCGCACCACCAAGTGCATTGCCACGGTCAATACAAAAGGTGAGGCTGGCTGTCATGGAGATGACCTCTCTTGTTACCTGTTTTCCAAACTGGATGAAGTTGGAGTAAAGTATGAGGTTTGATCACTGTGAAAGTAAACATGAGTACAGCAGCACAGTGTGTTTGT
Organism: Remorina albescens; assembly: GCA_034769265.1. Taxonomy (NCBI): domain Eukaryota; kingdom Metazoa; phylum Chordata; class Actinopteri; order Carangiformes; family Echeneidae; genus Remorina; species Remorina albescens. The sequence continues at coordinate 3,305,250 of CM068475.1, read as the reverse complement.
GAACGTCGTAGCAGATCTGGCTGCAGACACTCAGCTTCTGTGTTTTATTCTGACCATGTGAAGAAAATTTAATTAAGTCATATACTGCATTTAATTTAGGCAGGTATTAAAACCCCTTTGAAATGATAAGGATTTTATTCTGATTGCTGGTATTTAAAGCTCAAGTCTGTAAGAGAAGTGGCTGGACTTTTGTTTCTTCATTCTTTAAAACTTATGAATCCAAGATACGCCTTTATCTTAGAAAAAAATAAATAAATCTTTGATTACCTTTAGGGGAAAACATCAACATCTGTTGGAGCCCGGATGGTCAGACCATCGCAGTCGGCAACAAAGATGATGTGGTCACTTTCATCGACGCCAAGACTCATCGCTCCAAGGCAGAAGAACAGTTCAAGTTCGAGGTGAATGAGATCTCCTGGAACAATGACAACGACATGTTCTTCCTCACAAACGGCAACGGCTGCATCAATATCCTCAGGTACGAAATAAGAGACAACTATCTTCTTTATGTATCATCCTGGATTCTGTGTCAGCACTGACGTTTGATTTAATTTATTGGCTCCTCCTACTGGGTTGAGAGGCTACACTGGATCATGCTGTGCAACTGTGTACAACACAGACAGTGAAGTGTGTCTCATCCACAGTTCTGAATTAAACCGTTGCCTGGTGGTTTTACAGTTACCCTGAGCTGAAGCCCATTCAGTCCATCAACGCTCACCCCTCCAACTGCATCTGCATCAAGTTCGACCCCACTGGGAAATACTTTGCCACAGGAAGTGCCGACGCTCTGGTCAGCCTGTGGGACGTGGAGGAGCTGGTGTGTGTGCGCTGCTTCTCCAGGTCAGTGTTTGTTACGTTTTAATAACAGTGCACTTCTCCGAGGTTATCTGGCTCCACCTTTCTTTGTATTGAACAGATGTATCTCTTCTGATTACAGGTTGGATTGGCCGGTGAGGACTCTGAGTTTCAGCCATGATGGAAAGATGTTGGCCTCGGCCTCTGAGGATCATTTCATAGACATCGCCGAGGTGGAAACGGGTCAGTGAAACATTCAGAGCATAATGATTGTATTTAACTGGTGGAAGGAAAGTTACTGAAACACTGAAACTTAATATTTCCATCCATTGAAATATCAGTTCAATGTGTAAATCTGCCTCCATCGGTGAGAGCTGGATGGTGGAGCCTCAGGTTCATCCTCAATGAGTTTCTGCTGCCCTGCTCAGTGTCAAAGGCAACCTGTGGAAATGACAACCTTAAAAAGCTTTAGACATTTAAGATCTGTGAAGCCTTCCTCCGGTTTTATTTTTCAGTTCAATGATGGATTAGAACTGTGAAACAACTGTTGTTCCTCGTGTGCTCTTTCATTTCATATAAAGCCCTTCAAAGGCCTTAATATATATATATATATATATATATATGTATTAGAATAGAATTTTTCTGAAGGTAGGGTTTTTTTTTAAATCATGCTTAAGTAACTGAATGTTGTGTTTGTAGGGGAGAAGCTGTGGGAGGTTCAGTGCGACTCTCCAACCTTTACTGTGGCCTGGCACCCGAAGAGGCCACTGCTGGCCTACGCCTGCGACGACAAGGAGGGCAAGTACGACAACAACCGAGAGGCGGGCACTGTCAAACTGTTCGGCCTCCCCAACGACTCCTGAGACCAACTGGCCGAGTTCGTAACGCACCTACCGAGCCTGATCTCTCGTCTGAGCCATCGTAAGAATTTGTAGAGGAAGCAACAAAAGAAAAGGCTGCAGTAGTCTTCATCCACCAGCAGATGGTGCAGCCGCCCTGACCTTTGACGGCAGCGTCATTCCCTGTTTTTATGCACCGATCAAAACACAACTCTCTTTGCTGTAATATATTGTTTTTATGTAAAATAGGCATTTTTTTATATTAAAGTCTGTCTCTTTGTACTTATTGTGTCCTGAGCTGGAAGTGTTTGTTAATTTTTCTTTCAGTGTGAGCTCTGTATGGATCGATTAGTGTCCAACTTTATTCCACTAAAACGGTGCTGTTTATTTATATTTTTATGGTTCTTATTCATAAAAAAAGAGCCTTTTCAGCTGTAAAAGGAGTCTCTGGCTTTTTCGATGTTGAAGGACTCAACTGAGAGCATGAGCTGGAAACGCTCATCCAATTACTGTGGACAACCCACCATCCACTCGTGCCTCCAGCCTGGGTGTGTGTATTAGATAATAATAAAAGGAAGAGGCGAGGGGAGATGAAACAAAGATAAACATGAACCCTGAAAAGTAAGTACACACATACACAACCTCCTCAGCCAATCATCTACACACATTTCTGGAAAGCACTCGAGCTCCAGAGTCTGCACCACAAACAGGCTTGTTATTAAATACTGAAGTCTCTTCCCTTCCTCCTTCATTGCAGCCACAGAAAATGACCCAAGGATGTTTTGTCCACGTCCCAGGACCGGACTTTAATCTGTGGCATCACGTCCAGGTTCTACACGCATCCTTTCCTGTCAGCCCTGTGTGTGATGGCGTAGATCTGCCCAGCTGGCTGGACTTCACCCCTGGTAAATAAAATAGAATCAAAGTGGAGTTTAATGAAAATCTTAAGGATTTTTTATTTAGTGTCCTTTTACAAACATACATTGACTTACTGTGGCACATTTTTATGATGTAATCAGAAATAATAATTAGATCACTGTTTCCCTTCTCTCATATCGAAGCATTTGAATGATTATCGTCAGCTCTTTTAAGAGTTAAATACTGATGTTGAAGTGCAGCTGTGTGAAAGGGTTGTTTTGTTGGTTATTTTAAGGTATCGCTGCACCATCAGGCCCAAAAAAAATCAACATCAGATGAAACAAATCTTTTTGAATGGACTCGAGAGCGACCCTGGCTGTAAAACTCCACTTAACAACCGATGGCGGTGCTGTTTAGGACAAAGTCACTTCAATAGCTGTCAAACAAAATGGCGAGCCCCACCACCACTTGGTTAAAGATATTTAAAAAATACGTAAACGACTGTTGGAGAATAGTTCAGGCTTGGTTTTACATTCAGTGAAGTTCAGGCCTAAAGGTGATTCATTCAGGTGTTGCTGGAGCTGTGACGTTGTCTTTCTACTTCCCTGCTGAAAACTGTTGGTTTTCACGTTTTCTCGCCATCTTTCTGTCTTGGACTTGATAATGAGCTGATTAGGTTTTTGCAGCCAAGGGTCACTGTGACCTCAGAAAATGCGTTTTTTTTTTTGTCATAAATCAATATTTCATACATTAATTATAAAAGATAAAATAAAGAGACATTAATATCCAAAAGCTCCATCCCTGTCAAAATACCAGAAGTGTTACGATGTCACCTTTGGAGTGACATCATAACGTTGTGTCAAAGCAACTTTGGCTTTTTATCCAGTGCTGGAACTCAGGAAGGAGAGATGGTGTCTAAATTTCCTGTAACCTTGCCGATCGGTGCAGGAGGTGCTGATTCAGTGAGGAGTCATTCAGTGACTAATACAGGTGAGTCAGCAGAGAGGAAGGGTTCTGGATTCTGGTTTTCTTGGACGGCACCATCCTCATGTGGTGTTGAGCTTAATTAAAACAAAGTGGGGGCAGCGGAACGCCAGGTGACACCAACAAAACCAAGGGGTGAAAACATCCTGCGGCCAGCTGGTCCGACCAGCTGCCACCAGGTCCAGATCAGAGACCCGAGACCGGAACTCCTGCTGCGGATTTATAACACGACAGATGAAGAGGTCAGAATCGAAACTGCCGGTTCGAACAGACGGCCTCTCATTTAAACCTGGACCTGGACTCTGAGTCTGTGAAGTGAAGCATCAAGTGTTCTGTTGAATGACCATCAGGGGGTGACACGCTGTCCTCTGACTGTAATTCTGAAGTGTTGATGTTTTAGTTTGACTTTGACAGCACATTTAGTTTAACACAAGGAGCAATTTGATATTTTACAAATGGTATTCTAGAAGCTATAGTGCCATTTTGCTCCCTGGAGTCCAGCTCCTGGTTTTGAGTCCAGGTCCAGTTGGATGGCTCTTGAGCGTGTCCTCCCATCGGCTGACCGCAGCTGTTATTTAGTACAACCGGGACATTGTGAAGAGGTTGGTCAATAACCATGGATGTGATTGCCAGCGAGCATCATGGGATAATAAATCAAATATATCTGCCTGCGGGGTCTCCTTCATCTGCCCGTCTCTTTGTGTGAGCAGGAAGGTTTATCTGATTTGACTTGTAATGGTCTGATCTACATGGAGCAGCCGCACTGTTCAATTTACCACAAGCCTATAAATCTCTTGTTTTGGCGTTTTGATGAAGCTTTAGGGCTCAGCGGGCGGAGAACAGCATTAGGTGCTGCTGCTGCTGGTTTATGCAAAGTCCAGATAATAGATGTCATCCTCAAGTCGGAGCATGGTGGAGAGGAGGCAGGACACATCTGTGATCACCTTATTTTTCACTGCTGATATCCGTCTCCGGCGGATGTAATAACAGTCAGACGGCTCTGTGGCTGCAACATGTAACCTCCAATTTTAAGGTCTGACTTCAATAGTCTCCATACTTTTAAATACTGTGCATTAAATTTAAGTGTTTTTAGAGCTTTTGGGAGGTGAATGATGTTGGAGCACAACCTGTCACAGTGTCATCAAAAGCAGAAGATGATCCAAACAGCCAATCCTGAAGAGTCTGAAGTTCAAGAAACAGCCCACAGTGTTTCCAGAACAGTAGAAACACCTCAAGCTTTAGTTGTGCGTCTCATTTCCGCGGAGATCAGGGGATTCATGTTGTTGGTGTCGTAATTCATTTGTGGGCCTGGCTGGTTATTCCGGCTGTGGTCGTGGGGAGGCGGGGGTGGATGGTGAAGGACAGTTTCTCCTCTGGACACACAGAGACAAACAACCATACACACTCAGATTTACACTGAAATTATTGGACTGTGAGAAAATGTAAATTCACAGAAATAAGCACCCAACATGTTCAAATCCCAAATCCAAACCTTTTAGCAAACCGCTGTGAGAGACAGCATCCATCCATCATCATCCACCCAACTTATCTCTATGGGGAGGGGGGTTGGTCCAATCTGGACAAGGCACCGGCCTATCACAGACCTGACAAATAGAGACAAACAACCGTTCACATCCATGTTTATTCCCCCACAGGCAATTTAGAGTATTGTGGATGTTTCTTTTGCACCACAGATGTTCTTCCACCAGACTTGAAGTCCCTGCTTCCTCTGCCTCGCTTTTTGAAAACCAACCATATCCGGCTCAGAAATGTGGCCGCAGGTGTTTTTGAAATGGTAATAAGGCAAAATGCTTAAATGTAAAGTTCATTTAGATGCAAAAGCACCCGTAGTCCTTTAAGGAAATGAAACTCTTAATTCCAGATGAATGTTGGCACATTTTTAGTCTCAGTTGGCATTTTGGTTGTGTTGATTTTCTCTCCCTCGACCTGAAAGTGAGCCAGATTGGTCAACTATCAGGGAATCTCTGTGTGTGTGTTTGTGTGACTGAGCATCAAAGGATTTCATCTCAACAAAACTCCAGAAATCAATCAGGAAGCCTCCGGTCAATCAGCGCAGCAATTATCCAGAACAGCGGAAGTGCCCTTTAACGGATCCTCAGACTTGTTCGTGTTGACTGAAGCAAACAGACAGGTGGGCCTGATTATCTGCACACAGCTGCTCTGCAGCAACACACACACACAACTGCAACATCATTGAAACACATGCAAACACACACGTTGTCTGAAAGCATCAGTGTCTAAATGGATTGATGGCTGAGCTCTGAACAGCTGAAGGATCACCTTGGGATAAGCTGCTGTTCAATGAATGAGAGTATTGATCAGCATGAAAGCTGATTTAGCTCCTTTCAAACAGTTTCACCTTCTCCATGTTGAAAAACACATTAAGAGGAGATAAATATTAAAAGGCTACAAGAACACAGTTTAGGTCAAGGACTCTTTAAAATACTGAACCGCCTTAAGTCTTTTACTTAGAGAGTCTGATATTAAAGATTCATCTGAGTCTTAGCTCAGACTTTATAGTGATGAATGACTTCCATTTGTAAGTCAAATAATATGTCATGTTGTCATGACAATTAAACAGGAGGTGAGTCCGGATCCCTGAATCTGACCTGATGATACGACTTTAAATTTGACATGTGGCACAAAGTGAGAAAAGACAAACCTGTGAAACTTCCACCGAGAGAGGAAACAGAACAACTTTAGGGAGAGTACTTGTGTGTGTCAGCACAAACCTTCCCCGGATAAATAAAGCCCCCCCCCCCCCCAGTTCTCCAGCTCTGGGGGTTTATCACAGATTACAATACAAGATGTTCAGGTCTCTAATTTGTGGTTTTGACCTGTAGGATGCAGATTATTGCTTCAACTGAAAGTGCAGGAGTCAGGAGACAGTGAGCTGCTGACAGCAGCAACCCCCGGCTGCACAACACAACACAACACAACACAACCCAACACACAGTGTGTACGGCAGCATCCATCTCACAGACAGCAGACGTGTTTATTTCTCCCTCTCAGCCTCCTGATTAGAAACGGACAACTTTTCTGTTTCCAGTTGATTTATTCACCATCTGAGTAACAAGTCATTTTTTTATTTTATTATTTATCTAATTTTTTTATAATTTTTTATTCAGCTGATGTTTGGCTGCAAAATGTCTGAAAGTAAAATGACCACCTCAGAGATAACATGCTTTCCTTTTTGTTCATTTTGGCTGTTTTGGTCTTTGGCTCCATCAGATTTTGGGTTCCAGGTTGAAGGTGAATGAACGACCGCTTCCTGTTTTCACCTAACAATTCCTTATCCCCTTTTTCTTTCACACTCGACATATTAAACGACTTGTGACGCCGCCCTTCGTCTTCCTCATGTGATGACGAAGAGCTGCTGCTTCGATCACTCTTCTGTTTTCTCAAATGAAGCGCCGGACAACAGTGACGGATGGTTTGGTCAAGCAGGAGTGATGGCTCGTTCACCGATGATGAACTGGACTCCTCGCTGGGACTGATGGACCAATCAGAGAAGGAAGAGAAGAAGAAAACAGCTGAAACTGTGAAGCAAATACAGAAGCAGCGTCAGTGAAAGCGTTCAGGAACTTCTGACGACTTCACTGCTGCTCATCACGTTATTCCAGCTGTTCGTGAACTGTTCACTGTTGGATATTCAACACAAAAAACTCTATCTTTGTGTCTGAGGAAGAACTGGACCTGTCCATCTACGGTACAAAGGCCAAAACAGACCTCTGGAGCTGAGCTGTGGGATCAGCTCATCCCACAGATGTTGGACTGGACTGAGATCTGGAAGATTTTGAGCCAAGTCAACAGCTTTACCCATGATCCTGCTGAAAAAGGACGGTGACATCGGAGGATACTGTTTCCATGAAGACCTGGACCTGGTCTGGACCAGGTTTGGGTCAAAGTAACATCAGCATGAATAAAGGAGCTGAGGTTTCCCTGCAGGACATGGTCCAAAGCATCACACTGTCTCCACCAGCTGTTCTTCTTCCCATGATGCACCCTGCTCCAGGTCCAGGTGGTGGACTGGGATCAGCGTGTTCTGATGGCTTTCTACCAGAACCAGAATGAACTTCTGCAGCAGCTCTTCTGTTGGGTCAGACCTGAACAGTAAATCAGATCAAAATAACAGCAGCAGGTCAGACACAGACTGAGATGAGTGTGGAAACACGATAATGTGTCTCTCAGACGGCGTGTGAGCAGACAGAGTACGAACACATCGACTAAAAATTCATTGATGTGTTTGTGATCTGGGCCGTCCGAGCCAAGATCAGGTTTTCTTCAGCAGTGATTTTATTAAGAAGGCACAGCGGCTGCTGCTTCATGAGCGCCGAACAAAATGATCATGATTTGTTGACGCGAAAGAAAAAAGAAATGACTTCAGAAAAGACGCACCAAGAACTTCTGAAAGTGTCCAAAAACAAAACTGGGGTGATGTCACTGTGTGTTCAGTTAATGAACGTCTGACCACGATATTCAGATTTATAAACACATTCTGATATTTGTATTTGTTCAGAGTCTGAACTGAAGACAACAACAACAACAACAACAACAACATATAAACATCATGTGTAAGACTGAGGAGATGAAGAAGAAGAAAGCGGAGGCTCAGCCTGCGGACGGTTCAGAACTGACTCTGGTCACTGATTGGCCCAAATCACATGAATTAGTCTGGCAGGACGTTGGACAGCTTTAATGCAATTACATCGTGGTGCCTGTTTTTGTCATGAAACATCCTCCAGCTGCCTGAAACATACAGCACAGAGTTCACTTCACTGTGTGTGTTTGTGTGTGTGTCCAGTGAAATGGAGCGGCTTCCTGTGCTGTAGAAATGATGACTATTAGAGTGAATGTTTGACTGAGACTGACTGTAGTCTGGTGCTTTAAAGTTTTATGATGAGTTTAGGTAGATAAAAAAAAAAAAAAAGAAGACGTGTCTGTAACCATCATTTAAAAAATGACAGACTCTGATGCTGCGTTCAGGTGTCATCAGCTGTGGCTCGAGGCAGCTGCTGTAACACTAATGGGCTCATTGTTGGAGTGTCATTACCGGCCTCGTTTATCACTGAGCAAACACAAACAGACACACACAGACACACACACAGGACAGGTGCAGCCGGCGGCTCACGGCCATGTCACGACACCAACATGCTGGAGTCAGCTGGACTTCAGTAAACACGGCGGGTCCAGGTCGGACCCACAGAGGGTCATTTTAAATGTGTGTGTCTTTGGAGGCTGTTCATGAAAACATGCTCCTCTGATGTCGTTTAAAAAACAAACAAAAACAAGTTTTATTTTTCGTTTTTTAATTGATATTTTTGCTTCTTTACATATTTGAATAGTTTCCTGTCCTGTTTAATCATCGGATTGTTTTCTTTTTAATGCTGCACTTTTATTTTTTGTATTTATATCCAGACATCTCCTTTGTTTCCATGTTGGTGGGTCCAGGTGGGCGTGGCTTAACTGCTTCATTGTGACATCACAAAGAGGCAACAGTCTACCACTGACATAACATCCCCTCTGAATAAACACCACAAAAACACCCAGTCCAGTCCAGTCCAGTCCAGTCCAGTCCAGTCCAGTCCAGTCCGTGGATCCAGACCTGCAAAACATTTCAAAACGTTTTATTGGCGGGACTCTCCCGGGACCAGGCGGCCATTTTTGCCCACTGAGGGACATAAATCTTCATAATGGCGTTGATGTCACTGCTCTGACCTCCACACTAAAATCCCTCCCGTGGGGTGCTCAGGGGGGGGTTCCTTACACAAACCTCTCAGCTAATCAAACGTGTTGGCAGATCTGATTATTGGTGGGATTAAATGGCTGAATGGTGTCGTGGTGTGAGATCAGTGTGAACGTGATGCTGTCTGGGCTTCGTCTTTCTCTTCCAGTCATTTCCTTTATGGTTCCATCACCATTTCACATTATCTATTAATATTTGATTTCAATATTGATTATATATTGATTTCTGCTGTCGTATGTAAAGCCCACATTGTTGTGACTTCTTCACTTCTTACTTTGAAACTTCTTCAGGAATGATGATGATGGACCAGAGTCATGGAGCATCAGTGGACTGAAGGACTGAGGTCCAGCTGCTGGTTCAGATCCAGAAGACTGTAAACTAGAGACTGAGACCACAAACTCATCAGGACAACATTGACTAAGCTGGTAAATCAGGGAGGAGCAGGGACATTTTCCCATAGAATTCAACACCGCCTGCCTTTTTTTGACAGCTGTTGGAGTCGTCCCCCCACCCTGATTGACAGATGGAAGTATTCTGCGGACAGTTTCAGGTTTGTAAAGATGAAAGATTTTCAGAGTGAAATTCTGAATTTGTATGAAGTCCAGTTTTTGTTTCATCACAGAGACTGAAGCTGAACCTGGAGTCCACCGAACCCTGATCTGGACCGTCTCTGGTCCTGATGCTGCTCTGCCGGACTGTGTCCATTCCTGTTGGACTGTCTCCTGTCCTGACGGACTGTCTCCATCCCTGTTGGACTGTCTCCTGGACTGTCTCCTGGACTGTCTCCTGTCCTGATGGACTGTCTCCATCCCTGTTGGACTGTCTCCATCCCTGTTGGACTGTCTCCTGTCCTGATGGACTGTCTCCATCCCTGTTGGACTGTCTCCTGTCCTGACGGACTGTCTCCATCCCTGTTGGACTGTCTCCTGGACTGTCTCCTGTCCTGATGGACTGTCTCCTGTCCTGACGGACTGTCTCCATCCCTGTTGGACTGTCTCCATCCCTGTTGGACTGTCTCCTGTCCTGATGGACTGTCTCCTGTCCTGTTGGACTGTCTCCATCCCTGACGGACTGTCTCCATCTCTGTTGGACTGTCTCCATCCCTGTTGGACTGTCTCCTGTCCTGATGGACTGTCTCCTGTCCTGTTGGACTGTCTCCATCCCTGACGGACTGTCTCCATCCCTGTTGGACTGTCTCCTGTCCTGATGGACTGTCTCCTGTCCTGACGGACTGTCTCCATCCCTGTTGGACTGTCTCCTGTCCTGACGGACTGTCTCCATCCCTGTTGGACTGTCTCCATCCCTGTTGGACTGTCTCCATCCCTGTTGGACTGTCTCCTGGACTGTCTCCTGTCCTGATGGACTGTCTCCTGTCCTGACGGACTGTTTCCTGTCCTGACGGACTGTCTCCATCCCTGTTGGACTGTCTCCATCCCTGTTGGACTGTCTCCTGTCCTGATGGACTGTCTCCTGTCCTGTTGGACTGTCTCCATCCCTGACGGACTGTCTCCATCTCTGTTGGACTGTCTCCATCCCTGTTGGACTGTCTCCTGTCCTGTTGGACTGTCTCCTGTCCTGATGGACTGTCTCCATCCCTGTTGGACTGTCTCCATCCCTGTTGGACTGTCTCCTGTCCTGTTGGACTGTCTCCTGTCCTGATGGACTGTCTCCTGTCCTGACGGACTGTCTCCATCCCTGTTGGACTGTCTCCATCCCTGATGGACTGTCTCCTGTCCTGACGGACTGTCTCCATCCCTGTTGGACTGTCTCCTGTCCCGATGGACTGTCTCCATCCCTGTTGGACTGTCTCCTGTCCTGTTGGACTGTCTCCATCCCTGTTGGACTGTCTCCATCCCTGTTGGACTGTCTCCTGTCCTGATGGACTGTTTCCATCCCTGTTGGACTGTCTCCATCCCTGTTGGACTGTCTCCATCCCTGTTGGACTGTCTCCTGGACTGTCTCCTGTCCTGATGGACTGTCTCCTGTCCTGACGGACTGTTTCCTGTCCTGACGGACTGTCTCCATCCCTGTTGGACTGTCTCCATCCCTGTTGGACTGTCTCCTGTCCTGATGGACTGTCTCCTGTCCTGTTGGACTGTCTCCATCCCTGACGGACTGTCTCCATCTCTGTTGGACTGTCTCCATCCCTGTTGGACTGTCTCCTGTCCTGTTGGACTGTCTCCTGTCCTGATGGACTGTCTCCATCCCTGTTGGACTGTCTCCATCCCTGTTGGACTGTCTCCTGTCCTGTTGGACTGTCTCCTGTCCTGATGGACTGTCTCCTGTCCTGTTGGACTGTCTCCATCCCTGACGGACTGTCTCCATCTCTGTTGGACTGTCTCCATCCCTGTTGGACTGTCTCCTGTCCTGATGGACTGTCTCCTGTCCTGTTGGACTGTCTCCATCCCTGACGGACTGTCTCCATCCCTGTTGGACTGTCTCCTGTCCTGATGGACTGTCTCCTGTCCTGACGGACTGTCTCCATCCCTGTTGGACTGTCTCCTGTCCTGACGGACTGTCTCCATCCCTGTTGGACTGTCTCCATCCCTGTTGGACTGTCTCCATCCCTGTTGGACTGTCTCCTGGACTGTCTCCTGTCCTGATGGACTGTCTCCTGTCCTGACGGACTGTTTCCTGTCCTGACGGACTGTCTCCATCCCTGTTGGACTGTCTCCATCCCTGTTGGACTGTCTCCTGTCCTGATGGACTGTCTCCTGTCCTGTTGGACTGTCTCCATCCCTGACGGACTGTCTCCATCTCTGTTGGACTGTCTCCATCCCTGTTGGACTGTCTCCTGTCCTGTTGGACTGTCTCCTGTCCTGATGGACTGTCTCCATCCCTGTTGGACTGTCTCCATCCCTGTTGGACTGTCTCCTGTCCTGTTGGACTGTCTCCTGTCCTGATGGACTGTCTCCTGTCCTGACGGACTGTCTCCATCCCTGTTGGACTGTCTCCATCCCTGATGGACTGTCTCCTGTCCTGACGGACTGTCTCCATCCCTGTTGGACTGTCTCCTGTCCCGATGGACTGTCTCCATCCCTGTTGGACTGTCTCCTGTCCTGTTGGACTGTCTCCATCCCTGTTGGACTGTCTCCATCCCTGTTGGACTGTCTCCTGTCCTGATGGACTGTTTCCATCCCTGTTGGACTGTCTCCATCCCTGTTGGACTGTCTCCATCCCTGTTGGACTGTCTCCTGGACTGTCTCCTGTCCTGATGGACTGTCTCCTGTCCTGACGGACTGTTTCCTGTCCTGACGGACTGTCTCCATCCCTGTTGGACTGTCTCCATCCCTGTTGGACTGTCTCCATCCCTGTTGGACTGTCTCCTGTCCTGATGGACTGTCTCCTGTCCTGTTGGACTGTCTCCATCCCTGACGGACTGTCTCCATCTCTGTTGGACTGTCTCCATCCCTGTTGGACTGTCTCCTGTCCTGTTGGACTGTCTCCTGTCCTGATGGACTGTCTCCATCCCTGTTGGACTGTCTCCATCCCTGTTGGACTGTCTCCTGTCCTGTTGGACTGTCTCCTGTCCTGATGGACTGTCTCCTGTCCTGACGGACTGTCTCCATCCCTGTTGGACTGTCTCCATCCCTGATGGACTGTCTCCTGTCCTGACGGACTGTCTCCATCCCTGTTGGACTGTCTCCTGTCCCGATGGACTGTCTCCATCCCTGTTGGACTGTCTCCTGTCCTGTTGGACTGTCTCCATCCCTGTTGGACTGTCTCCTGTCCTGATGGACTGTCTCCATCCCTGATGGACTGTCTCCTGTCCCGATGGACTGTCTCCATCTCTATTGGACTGTCTCCTGTCCTGTTGTCCTTCCCGCCATCAGGTTGATGACGTGTCTCAGGTGAGCAGCAGCTGATTGGTTTGTTTGTTCCGGTTTTCCTCGGAGCCCGCTCTCTGTCTGCCGCCATATGCTTCAGTGGAGGCTGTGAGGTAATGGGGGGGGGGTAGAGAGACAAAGGGAGGGAGGGAGAGAGGGAGGAGGATATAGGGCTGCAGAAGGAGGTTTGGCTGCAGACCGATCCGGATCTCTTTCGCTGCTTCGGACGCTCCAGAGCTTCAGGTTAGTGAAACCAAACGGGGGGGGGGTGTTCGTGTTGGGGCTGTTTGGTTTGTGTGTTTGAGCAGGTTGTATTTCTGTCTGCATCGATCAGCTGATGGAGACAAACTGGGGTGTGTGAGGCGTCAGCTGTGTGTGTGTGTGCGGGCTGCAGGTATCAGTGTTCTCCACCTGTCTGCTGGATGCTGAAGGAAGCAGCTCGAGACACGGAGAGCGCGCGCTCTGTGCAGAAATCCCGCCTTTATGTTCCAGCTTCGGTACCTGCCCCCCCCTCCAGTATCGATCCGCCATATCCCGCCTGTAGGTGAGCAGGGAGGGAGAGGAGGCTGCAGATGGAGGTTCTCTGGGAGGACCAGGATCCTGCAGGTCCTCCGCAGGAGGATCCAGGATCCGGTCCTCCGGTCCTCCGGTCCTCCGCAGTGCCGTCAGCGGCTCAGAGCCGGTGATGGATGAAGAGTCTGAATTATTTATAGCTGCCACAGCATTGATTGGCTCAGTGTGCTGCAGCTGTGTGTGTCATGTGTTCATCAAGTAAATACAGTTTGAAATCAAAGGTGTGAGTCTGTGTGCATGCCCGTGCGTACATTGTGTATGTGTGTGTGTGTGTGTGTGTGTGTGTGTGTGAAAGATGAAAGTCTCTCCCGGCAGCCAATCAGATCGGAGCTCTTCCTTTATCAGTTTGGTTTCATTTAAAGGAAAATCCTCCTGAAACATCTTCATTTCATCGAAGCTACTTCGTGTTGTGGACTCTGATGTCTTTGTCCTGTGGACACCTGGACATCTCCGGCCCCGTGGCCCCAGGCCCCAGGTCCAGATATTTTAGAGTTATTGATGGGAGCAAACAGCCTGAGGTCAGAATCAAACCTTTTTAGGAGTAGGGCTTTTTACATTTTTAGTTTTTGGTGCATTTTACAGGGAAGAGTCACAACCACATGATCTGGACCTGAACTTTTGGACTGTGGGATGTTTTCATCTTCACTGATGGGAAACGTCCTGCTGATGATCCATTCATTAGAAACTGGAGGAGTTTTGTGACAAAACTTTAATCAGAGCTGCAGATAATAAATGTTTGTTTATATATTCTCTTGATCAATGATGAATTATTATTTTGTTAGTAAAATTTTAGAAAAAAAGGGAAACATGGATGTCATCACTGCTCCAGGTCGTGTGTTCATCTGTCTAAAAAATTATAAGAATTTTAACACGTAATGAATAAATAATAAAAAATAATAATAACTCAATCACCAAAGTAACTGCCTGAGTTTTTGGGCGTCTCTCCGAGTGCCTGAAAAATCATATCCACAAACATCAGCTGGTCTTCAGAGCTTTTGTTGCTGCTTTCCTTCTGTGTGTTTATCCGTCCATTCTCATCCTCCATCTTTGATAATGACGTCTAGAGTCACGTCTCTACATCGGATGCTCCTATTGGCTCCAGTGGGTGATGTCACAGCCAATCAGAGAGTCTCTGGATCAGTCCTGTATGTTTCTGAGTTTATTGTGCTGACAGAATAAAGACAATCAGATATTTAGAGCTGATTTTTCATCATTAATGAGCAGAACTCCTGATCAGATAAAGATAGAAACTTCAGATCAGCTCTAGAACAACACAAACACATGAGAGGAACTTTTCTTTGCTTATTTTGCTTTACACAGATTTTATTTTAAGGAAAAACAGAAAATGTGTGCAGAACTTTTGATGTTGGGGTAGAATTAACAAACAGATGTGGTCGACGGGTTAGGGTTAGGGTTTTTACAGGGTTAGGGTTAGCATATTTACATGCTGATAATATCAAACTGTACGTTTGTTTGCGTAAGGCGGAGTGTTTCTGCAGACTTCCACACGGGATCAGCTGTACATCAGAGGGAATTCATAAAAGATGCATTATTTATAACCGACTGTTCACCGGAGCTCCTTCAGTCAGGCTGCCCAGATCTATATTTCCAGAGAAGCTCACAGTTTTCATGCTGTGAGACCTCTCACGACGCTCAGAGGCCACATCCAGGTGAATTTACTGAGAGGACAGAAAAACACTTTCTACGTCTACGTTTTATTTAATCATCACCTTTTAGTGTCACAGTCTGCTTGCGGTGACACGAGAGATTGACACGCTCATCTATTACCTACAAATTGGACGGGCAGGGTTGAGGGAGCCGCTCAGGAAATACTGAGCCTGGCAGGAAAATCAGTCTTAGAACCTGAGACGGGCTTCAGGCCGTCTCTGTAGCACTGAGGCGGGCTCAAAAAACGGGCCCATCGGTCGGCTGTAGTCAGGTGTTGTTGCTCGGCAACATCTCGTCGTTGTAGTGATGGTGACAGGAACAACGTGAACCTCGGAGCCGGATGCAGAGCTCAAACACAACGGACACAACAGGAAGTGATCCGTTTTATGGGGATGTCATCACCAAGACTGAGACTTGTGGTGCGTTGTTGTGGTCTAAGGTGCACGTGTCATTATTTTGAGACGCTGGTTCGATTCCCGGCCCGCTCTGAGCTGGTGTTTGTCATGTGTTCAATAAACACATCAGAACGCACAACGGATGTTTGAGTTTTATTTCGGTGGTTCAGTCTTCGGCTGAAATAGTTTAAAAACACGGATACGGATCGATTCAGTACAAAGAACTCCTGAACCTGTAAAAATCAGGACTGAACCAAAACTGAAATCAGCCTCTAAAATGTCCAAAGAGTCCAAACACACAGCCGGACTCCATTTGGAGACAGCAAACGTCTCAATCACTGTTCACAGTGAATCAACAGCTGATATTCAGGTCACACACACACACACAGTTGTTCTGCCGGCTGTTGTGGATGAAGCTCCACAGTTATGAGACCAAATAATTAGGAGGATGATGAAGATAAAGGCCGGACTGTGGCTGCTTCAGATACTGACGATGAACTGGTCCACCAACCTGGACGGGGCCAGATCACACTCTCTGGGGACAAGTCAAGACCAGGATGTGGTCTGAAGGGGTTTCCCCGCTGTCACTTTTTTTATTGAAGGGGAAACGAAGTAAAGCAGCATCTTCATCACAGTTTCGGATCAGAGTCAGCCAGACAAGTTTCACTTCGTCCACCTGTCCGTCTTGTCCGTCTCCCCTCTTACTCGGGCTCACAGCTGATGAAGCTTTTCGCTTGCCGGCGATGACTCATCCTCAAAAACCGTCTGAGTCACTGACGCCTCTCGGGGTCATTATGAGTCTCACACCTGTGATAGATTCCACTTTTGTTTCCCATTAGATGACTCATGGTAAAATATTTTGACGTTTATGGTTTTTTAATGACCACTCAGGCGTTTAATGGACTCTGGTGGACTAAAGGTCAGTAATGTAACGAGGTGTCCATCCGACCTCCCATCTTCCTGCTCAAAACACAACTTCCTGTAACAATACCTACGGTTCTTTAATATTTAACTCTTTAAGACCTTTTTTCCGTTAGTTTAAAAAAGTCTCATCTTCAGGCTCCTCTGATTCTGTCTGATCAGTTCAGACTCCGTAACTAAAAACACACTCTGAATGTTTCCTTCTTTTCCAAAGAAAAGTTCCTCTCATGTGTTTGTGTTGTTCTAGAGCTGATCTGAAGTTTCTATCTTTATCTGATCAGGAGTTCTGCTCATTAATGATGAAAAATCAGCTCTAAATATCTGATTGTCTTTATTCTGTCAACACAATAAACTCACACCAACTTCTGCTCACAGAGATCAGAAAAACAGTCAAACACGACAAATCAGGGTATGTTAGACAGAGCTGAGTAATTAGAATAAAAAGGTTTCAGGTTTTTATTTTTTGGCTCAGTCTGCTTCGGATTTTGAGGAATTCAGGTTTTATGTGAAGGCCAAGTTTCTCAGAAAACTCCACGACTGTTTTCAAACAGGTTTTCGAGCAGACTCGGGTCTGGATGGGTTAAATAATAATAATTGATTTCTTGATCATGTGCCTTAATGTGTTGTTGTGTGTGCGGCGTCGCAGCAGGAGAATCATTAGTTGTTGTTGTTGTTGTTTTATCCCGTTGTGTCTCCCTGATGTGGTTTCCTAAACTCAGCTGAACTCCTCAGCCTCCTCCTCTCTTTAACAGCCATCCTATAGCTGATGCAAATTGCCACTGTTGCCCCGGCAACAACCCTTTGGCACCTGTTGCCGTGGATCACGGCGCCGGCATTTGCCAGCCGCTGACGTTCCAGCTGACTGGGGAGGGAAAGCAGCTTGTGCAGCAGCAGGGAGGGAGAGGAGGAGGCGGCGTTTCAGCGCTCTCAGCTTCACGCTGTGAACTTTAAATATTAAGGAAGGCCTCGAGTTATTTTCTGTGTGTCCGAACGCCACAGTCCGTCTTTCCTAAAGTTCAGTCTGAGGTGTGACGGATGTCACTCCGAGCTGCAGCGCTGTTCAGAAACTACTGAATTAAATATGTATTCAGTCATATTTACTCATTTAACACCACGGCACCAAATGTAGATTCATCCGCCTCTGAAAATAGTCCTCAACAAACGGACTATTTCTTCTTCTTTGTGTTGTTAAGGTTCATCAGTGGAGCAGTCGGTGCTGGAGACCACAGCTGGACATTTTACTATGAAATTCCAGGGTTTACAAAAGTGGATGAACCTTAGAGGTCACTGTATTGACGTCTATGGGAAAATGTCCCTCCTCCTCCTCAGTAAACGTTTTCCTGATGAGTTTATGGTCTCAGTCTCTAGTTTACAGTATTCAACACAACATGATGTTCATTTTTTAAATGATGCTCCATTTAGAGGAAGGAGGGGAGGGGTTAGGGGGCGGGGCTACTGTGTGACTGACAGACTTTTTTATGGCTTTTACTGGTTTCCAAAAACCAAGATGGCCAACAGCTGATGTGGTCTGAATGTTCTGGGACACCAAAGCTTCATTTTCTTCACTGTGTTTAGCAAAGACGAGCGTTTTATTTGGAGCGGAGACGGCCGAGAATAAAATCTATTTAAACAATCATTTTACACATTTTCATACATTTTCTGTGTTTAGTTCAGAGCCACGCTGGACTGGAGTGTTTGTGTGTCTCTGCTCTGACGGCCCTCAGAAAACACACAGATTTATTGTTCAATCAGCTGTGTAATGAAACCTACGATCCAGAATCCACAGCTAATTAACCGCACAGCAGGTGCCACTGCTAAGTTTTATGAACTTGTGGCTGGCCCCCGCAGCAGCCGCCTCGGAGCCAAGCCTTTTCACTTAAATCCCAATAAATAGCTTCAGCATATCCAAAGAAAAAAACCAAAGAGACGGTCGCAGCTGAAACGATGTGCCGACTTTTTCATTTTGTTTTTCATTGTCGTCACTCATACTGACGCCTCTGACCGTTCAGTGGAGGCCCGTAACATGACCTCACTGTGACATCACCCTCTGGTTTATCAGCTGCTGTTTTAAGACAGCAGACTTTGATCTCTCAGTATATTTAAACTCTCCGCTGAGCATCTTGGCGGCGTGCGGCGGCGGGCGAACCCACGGCGAGAGTGTTTAACGCTAATCGTCCATCGTTCCTCCTGTCACCTCCACATTGTCGAGGAGGAAGTGCTATACTGAGTGTGACTCGATCGTACAGTTTCCTCCCCTGAAAGTTCAAAGCAAAAATACAGACTGAAACTAACCTCAGCTTTAAATATGGAAGGTCAAAGGTCGAGTGAAGAGCCTTATTTAAGGAAGAAACCAGATTCTCTCCACACAAATAAATCAATAATCATTTTAATAATCGCGTTAATATCAGTGATTATCTGACACTGAAGATTCAACCTGACAACTTTTCAGTCACTTTGGAATTTTTTGACCTTTGATCAGACAAAAATATTGATCACCAACTATCAATAAATCAACAAACAAATGTGTGAATGAAAAGGTTTTCTTCCTTTTGCTGTTTTCCTGTTTTAGTTTGTCGTAGCGGGCCTTTTATTTGTTTCTTCTTTTTTTTTTTACGGCACAGCTCAGCTCTCCATCCCCCAGCAACATCCATCACCGTCCTCGAGCGGCTGGCAGGCGTAACAAACCTCCCACCCACACAGCCCCGCCGCCCACCTCCCAGCATGCCTCTGGCCACTTACCACAGCCCTCTTTACCCTGATGGAGTAAGGGAGGGGGGTGGGGGGGAGGGGGGGGCGCTCGGTGAGCACTTATTGATGAAAGGGAAAAAAATGGCTGAGGAAAGAAACAAACAGAATTTATATTCAGCCATAATCAGTCACATCGACTCCGTCTCCATTCTGAGCCGCTCCAGTCGGGTCAAAGCCGACCTTCATCCGAAGTGTCCCAAAAAAAACCCCCAAAAAACTGAATTTCTGACGCCTTCAGCTGGTTATTTGTCAGAGTTTTTTATTTCTTATTTCTTTATGTATTTGGAGGAGAAGGTGAAGTCTGGAAACCAGAAACTTATCGGGAAAACATTTACCGAGCTGATAAGCCAGGGAGAGGGCGGGACATTTTCCCATAGACTTCAATATAAGGGAGGAGGAGGGACATGTTCCCATAGATTTCAATACTGTCGGACTTCTCTTTACGAGCTCCCTGATGGTCATTAGATAGATGCAGGTTTGAGGCTCTTCCGCTTTGTTTTCACTGTTTGTTCTGATAGCAGACAGATTCCTGTCTCACGGTGTGACAATCTGAACCCAGATCTGTCCCGGAGACGTCCCGGTGAGGACGGACATGCATTATGTAGTGCTGGAGTCTGTGAGGACACACGAGGAAGAGCAAACACTGAGCTGCACAGCTTCTTTTTACTAATTCACTGGCGTCTCCTTGTTCTGGTTTGGTCGCCATCTTTGCTGAGAGTTCTTGTTCACGTCTTCGCTGCCACTTTTTCTTTTTCTCAATATTCTGACAGTCAACGCCAGAAAACTGTTTCTGTTTTATTTTACCGTCGTCGGCCTTCCTCTGCCTCGACGGTCAGCGGCGGCCCGAACTCCTCCGGGGTCGGGGGTCCACGCTGAGCCGCCTGGAAGTGGTCCGGCCTGAAAGCAGCTGTTCGGCCTCGGGGGGGTCCTGCAGCTCTCAGCAGGTGACTTGTGGCTCAAACTGGAATTATCACGTGTGAGGGCATCAGTCTGCCCCCCCCCCCAAGGGAGTCAGCAGGCCGGAGAGCAGAGGGGCGGCAGAGGCCTCTGATGACGCTCTCTCTCTCTGAGGGGGGGTTAGATGAAGATGTGCAGCTTCGTCTTCTTCAGCTGCTGTCAGCTGATTGAAGGCTCCGCCTTCCTCCTCCTCTTCCTCGCTCACTCTCCATCAACCACAGTCAGTCGTCTTCAACGTTCCGATCATCCTTTTTCTTACCCTCCCTCCCTCCCCTCTCTGTCCTCATTTCTCTTCGTGTCTTCTATAGACCCCCCCCCTCCATGCTTTCTTCCTCTTCCTCCTCCTTCAGCTTCCCAACCGCAGACAAATGGACGAATGCCTCATTGGTGATATAAAGATTCATCCTCCATCCTTCATCCTCCATGGCCTGAGGGGGATGTGGGGTGAGGGGGGGGCGCTGTGAAAGTCAATAGAGCATGTACATGTGATATTATGAGTTTTTGAGGAGCTCTGTCTAATCTGTACATTAAAATTAAAATGATAACTTCCTAATTTTTTTATTTTATAATTAGAATAAAAAGAATATGAATATTTTGTCAGTTTTAACTCATTCAGATTCTGACAGGTTCATTTAGTTGATTTAAAGAAAATCATAATCATTAATATTCATTCATTAATAAATTATTCCTTTGATGAAGCAGCACCTCCTTCAGTCAAAGAATAAAACAAAGTTTAAAAACAAGTTTAACGTCACAGAGAATAAAGCAACACCTGACTTTATTCTTCTGGTCAGTGGACAGATGGATGGATGAGGATCTTTTGTATTGATACTAATATTAGAATATCATCAGATAGTTAAGGGGAAGTCTCTCTCTGAACGTGTTGCAGCATCAGATGTCTTTGGACTGATTGAAAATCTCAGCAGCTGTTTGATTCCTCTTCATCTCCAGTTCAGCTCCCCTTTCTCGGCCTGTTTTTGTATTTTCTGACGCCTGTTTGTTAGTTTGCCTTCACGCTGCAGTAAAGCTGCTCATTCATCTGACATTCTACTTTTTATGAAGGACTCCAGATGTTCCCCCTGCTGGTCTTTATAAAACCAGATGTTCCCCCCAGCTGGTCTTTATAATCCAGATGTTTCCCCCTGCTGGTCTTTATAATCCAGATGTTTCCCCCAGCTGGTCTTTATAATCCAGATGTTTCCCCCTGCTGGTCTTTATAATCCAGATGTTTCCCCCTGCTGGTCTTTATAAATCCAGATGTTCCCCCCAGCTGGTCTTTATAATCCAGATGTTTCCCCCAGCTGGTCTTTATAAACCCAGATGTTTCCCCCAGCTGGTCTTTATAATCTAGATGTTTCCCCCAGCTGGTCTTTATAAATCCAGATGTTTCCCCCTGCTGGTCTTTATAATCCAGATGTGGGTCTGTTGTGGTCCGATGTGTATGATTCTGGATTCGTGCAGAAGTTTCTGGGTTTGACTCTCCAGGTTTTTGTTGTTTGACGGGTGATGTCTGCTGACATCTGGGTCAATAATGAGGTTTTCATCTCCGACTGGTTTATAATTTCTCCGAAATGGTTTTAAGGTTTTTCAGCATCGGCTTCACCTTTAAGACGCAGAGTCCACTTTTGTAAACCTTCTAATCAGCACGAAGGTGTTTTGTTTACTTCTTAAATCTCTTCAGTCGGTGTTTTAGTTCAGAAGAAGGAATCAGACATTTAAAAGAGGACCTTCTAATCAGGTTAAGTTTCCTCCGCCCTGCTATAATAACACTGATAACCTGGTTGAGCTGCTGAGCGGCAGCTTCATGTCACTTTAACGTGGCTCTGATCCAACAGTTAGTCTGTGGAGATCCATCAGGTGGAAGAAATCACGAGTGTCAGTGATCTGTCACCTGTTGGACCGGTTCTCCTCAGACCGGCTCTGAATGCCTCATTTAATGACCGACAGCCCGAGCGGCGACTCGACGCCTTATCGATTTCATTGTTTGTCATGTGAACAGATGGCGGAGTGAACGCTCCGTACTGTAGCAGCTAATTGACCATTAATTACATAACAGAGTCAACACGCTGCTGCAGACCGGCTCTCTCTGCAGAGACCTTCACCTTCCACCGCTCTGAGTTTCAGCCCCACGCCGTAAAGAGGAAGAGAGACTCAAAAGGGGGGAAGGTCAGTCTGGGCGGCGGAAAACAGATGAATGAAAAAAACAGACGGATAAAAGGAGGAGCAGTTTCCATTCATCTTCTTATTCAGTCCGTTTTTCACACCGTCAGTGAAAGTGTGTCTGAAAACGTCCAATAAGAAACCAGCCCAAATGGCGCCATATTGAATCTGTCGTCATTTCTAACCTACAGGAAGTCGCTGCTGCGCTGAACCTTCTTAACTCGTCCTAAAATATTAAAACATGCTTCTTCCAAAAAAAAAAGCTCTGTTCACCGTTTGGTCACTTCTGAAGAATGAAAAATGAAACGCCTCCTCTGCCTTCCAGTCTGTGCTGAGGGAATAATTTATCACCGCTAAGTCACATGAATAAGTAATGGCATCACTGCCTGGCAGATCTGAGCGCGAGGCCTCGGCATGAGCAGCTCATCATTAATTCATTCACTAACGTCTCCGAAATGTATTTTCTGTCTTTGGTGACTTTTGCGTGGTGAATGCGAGTTCGTCAGGAAAAACACGAAGAGAAAGATTTGTCCACTGTGTCCACCGTGACGCTGGTTTCTTTGGTCTCAACGCAGACTTGTCTTTTTGTCTCTTATACTAAACCAGATCGTGACCTGTGATTTGGTGAATTTCCTTTAGAGTCGTAACCGCAGCGCAGCCAGATGAAGACCGGGCGTCCTGGTGCACTAACCCGGTTTGGAGTCAGACCCTGTCAGGGATCCATCTTGTCTCAGTATTGATTTTCCTGCTCAGGTCCGGCCGAGCGTCCCCGGGGTCAGCTCGTCAAGCAGGAGGTGAAAGGCTCACTCACGGCGGAAAGACATCCGTCCTTGAAAAGTGGTTAAAAAGGATGGATCAGTTGACCTGTGATGGATGTTTGGTCGTCGTTAGACCACATCTTACTTTCTGCTTTGTGATCTTTGGGAGGCGTAAAAACCAAAACCTGGACCAGGACAAATCTGTGTGTGAGCTGACGGTTCGAAGCCCCAGTTTTTAATTTAGCAGTCACCCATCTTGGTTTTTAGAAACCAAAAGAAATTAGGAGGAGAAGATGGATCTGACCTCCTTTACTGAGCCAATAAATCATGGAGAAAGAGGAGCATTTTCCCATAGACTTTCAGTCTGTCTTCTCACTAACTTAACTTCATGTCCTCCCTGATTTACTTTAGTCCTCATAAATCTCTGTTGTTTACAAAAACTATTAGAATCTTAAGACTGTAAGTAAAACTGGACGCAGACTGTGAAATCAGCCGACGCCATCTTGGCAGCTGCTGACTCCGCCCCTATCCTGAAATGGTTAAAGAGGTTGGACATAAATAAAGTCATCATGGAGGAAACAACAGCTGGTTATTTCTGCCGTTAACTGTTGGACTCAGACTCTAGTGGTCTGTTCTGATGGCTCATTACTGTGGAGAACCAAATGGGGATTAATCCGCCGCTGACAAACGTTCCGTTTCTTCCTGGTTTTTTGAGCTTCATCCTCCAAAGCGTAAAAACCCCAAAGAGATCGGACATATCACACACAGTTACAGCTTTTCTTTCATTAACATGTTACAGTGACAGACTTCCAAGCTGCTCCCATCCCCGTCTCCGCTCCGGCCCCGAAACTCGGAAACAACTTCCAATTAAGCGGATAGGATGAGTGTGCCGTCCTGCCCGGCCCTGATAACATTATCCCACATCACGCACCGCTGCCAACGCCGGATTATGAAATTTAAAAGAGAAGAAGAAGAAGAAAGGGGTGGTTGAGGATGGAAGGAAGGAAAATTGTTGGATGGTGGGGGGATGGGAGGGGGGAAGCTGCCCTTGGGTGCTGTCTTCACTGATTGTATAGTATATAAGGCGCTGTGTGAAGGGGGGGGGTTATGTAAGGTTTTAAAGCTCCACCATCACCACAGCGGAGAAGTTCAGTCTGCTGGAGAGCTGCTTCAGCTTCCAGTCCAATGCCCACCGATGAGCACTTACATAACGAGGTCAGGTAGAGACGCTCCGCCATGACTGATCCCCTTCTCCCTTCCTGTTGTCTTCTGGTTGTGTGGCAGATTTAAATCTTCTCACAAACCTTTTATTTCTCCTCAACAATAAATTAGAGCAGGTTGAACCGAAGAAGTCGACTCAGAGCTTAAAAAAAAAAATGAAGTGAAAGAAGAAAAATAAGACAAAAGTGACAACAACAACAAAAAAAAGAATCTTATTTATTTTCAAATAAAATTTCATAGTGAAATAAAAAAACTTAAATAATGCTTTATTGTGCTGAATATACTCAGTTTATATATCCACAATGTAAATGTATTTTCCACCCTAAAATAAACTACAGATCATTTTGACATTTAGCTGATAAAGTAAAAAATTTGCTGTTTCCAACTTCTGGACTCATAAATTACGTTAATCATTCGATGAATTTGTTTAATTGGACCCAAAAACACATCAGTTTCCTTTTTCTGTACAAATGTTAGTTAATTTTTTGTCAAAGTAAAAGAGTAAGCTTTTTAGTAACTTCATCCTTTTACAAAACTGGAAGAAGCAACAATCAGATGTCAGTATGTGTGTGTGTGTCCTGTTCTTCCAGATGTCCTTGTCAGACAGCTGAATCATTTCTTTATTCCATTAACGTGTCCTTGAGTCTGTTTCTGTAACGATAAGAGAAATGTTCTGCTGCCAGACCACAAACACCAGAAGGCACACACACACACACACACACATACACACAACAGCAACACAATAACAGATACAGAGACATAATGTAAAATCCAATCATGCTTCTTCTTCTTCGATCCAAAAAACGTCTTTGTGTTTACAAAGAGCCAAACCATCAAACAATGAGCACTCGTGACCTTTGACCCTTCTCGGTGAATGTTTATGAAGATGAATGTTTGTATAAGAAAACACGTGACACAGAGGAGAGAAACATTCAGCATGTTATTTATTGTCAAACGTTCAAAATAAAGATAGATTAACTGGACAGACAGAGAGAAGAGCTGCTGTTCTTCTTCTTCTGACGTGTAGAAGGAGATTCAGTGTTTTAGAAGTCGACTTTGACGTCAGAACAGGTTCATATTTCAGGATTTGGTGATTTATAGACTTTTGGGGGCGGGGCAGGAAATGAGGAATAGATCTCTGGGACTCATCCTGGATGACACGATCCCATCCGGAGATAAATTCATCTGAGGTTGTTTGGACCCGAGCAGGTTTTCCAACGTCCGACTCTGCAGGACATCAGAGATTCTCCGATCGGTCAAACGCAGTCACATGGTCTGCGTCAGGTGACCTCGCCCATTTCTGCTGCTTTGAAACTTTTCGTTTGCAAAACGTCACTTTTCAGACACCGGAGCTGAAGTGGAGTCAGTTTTTCTTTGTTTTTTAAGGATGATAAAGATTTTGTCCATAGAAATATTTGTGTTCTCCAGATGATGAGCCATTTTTCTGTACTTTAGGGGCACATTTTCCCATAGACTTCATCACAGACTGCTTTACCTTCTGTATAAGCTCAGTTTAAGGTCACACACATTTATGCAACCACCCATTTTTTCTACACATACATACTATACAAACACAAATGCACACACACACACACACACACACACACACACACACACACCTTATTCTCTGCACACAAGGTTAAGAGTGAAGTATTTGTGTTTCTAGTATTTTGCGTCAGCATATATTTGTGTTCCTATTATAGAAATCTTGTGTGTGTGTGTGTTCATTTTGCATGCCTGTGCATGTGTGTGTCCATGGAAATGAGGTGCTTCACCCCCCGAAGCGCTCGGTCACAGTTACAAATGGATTGTCATCCGTCTCGGCCTCGTCTCCCCGTCATCTCCCAGAATAAGCTCTGCAGCTAAATCTAGATCCCCGTCCCCCTCCGTCCCCCTCCGTCCCCCTCCATCCCCCTCCATCCCCCTCCGTCCCCTCCGTCCCCCTCCGTCCCCCTCCGTCCCCTCCGTCCCCTCCGTCCCATCTCATCCCAGCTCCATTCAGCGCAGGCAAATATTAGTGTTGCCAAGTGACACTAGGCACCCGGCGAGGAGAGCTCGGGGGGCCTTCAAAATGGAAATGCTGTTCTGGTTCAGCAGGTGTAATAAATGTGGAGGATTTGATCACGGTGCAGTTTATCAGACGGACGGGGGCAACAGTGGGCGACACCGGGGGGGGCTCAGCTCCTCTGGTTCAACTGGCCGACTCGATCCAGCCAATCAGGAGGCGGACTGATGGCCTGATGGGCACCGTACGGGAACATCAGGCTGAGCTGCTGTCACGGCTTCAAATCCTGCACGCCGCTCCTCTTTTCCTGTTTCACTTTCCTGCAAATAAAAACCGCAAAATGCCTCAAAAAATTACTTTAAATCCAAATAAACTCCAGCAAGAGCAAGAAATAAGACCATGTGATTAAAAATACTGATAATAAATGACTGGATTATTTATAACAGACTCTGAGGCCGTCCGCTCCAATTACAGGCTCGACACTTGTATAAACAGATTAAAGATAAAAACAGTAAATTACAAATAATTTAAGATAAATATGATGTGACTGAGAAAAGAGGAGTTTTAAAGAGTTGTTGGATTCAGGTCAGCACCAGAAGGACAGACCGGATCCAGTTTCAAAATGAGTCTGCACCGCAAATGAAGTTCCTTTTGTGTTGTTGTGCATCGAAGCAGAACAACTGAGTGACACACAAAGGTTGTGTTTCCAGGATGGATTGGAAATGGCGGGGGGTGGGGGGGAGTAGCTGCAGAGACCGTGTGGCTGTTGTTGTTTATGAAATATTAATGTGACTTATCTTTGGTTGTGGAGAGGATTTCCTTCACGCTCATTGTAAACTGAATTTGTACGTTTCAGATGAACCTGAACGTCGTTTCTTTTGCTCTGAAATATTAACAGCTGTTGGCTGATCTGAAGGTGTTCAGGCAGATCAGCAGCTCAGTATCGATCTCTGTGTTTCCTGTCACGGGGCCAAAGCGTGTTGAGGCGATCCGATTATCTGACGTTCTGACATCAGTCAGCGTCTCTGGTGACGGACGGAGACAAACTCAACTCTTCCTGGTGGCGAGAACGGCGGCGAGTGTTTACAGCAGCCGTTTTAGTGAACGGGACTGAAGTCTGTTTGTATTCAAAACAAATGTGATGATTCTGAATTTGTTCCCTCTCATGTCCAGGAGAGCCAGGAAGGGGAACCAGAGACGGATCGAGACGCCCAGACACCCGAAGCTCGCTGGCTACATGCTCATCTGTCCTCAGCTCTGAGAAGACCGACTGTACCAATCAGCAGGAACGATGGATTTTGTGATGAAACAGGCTTTAGGTGGTGAGTAGACCAACGAGGCTTCGGTGCTCCGATCAGTTTCCACTCGGCAGAGTCAGAGACGGCCAGCACGCTAACTTTTTATGTGTGACGACAAAGTTTTCATTCAGCTTTTCATTCTGAATTATCTCCACTGGATGAGAAATAATCCAGCTGGGAGGACTCTGGTTCAGAAGATCTGGTGATGTGTTTGTGGTCATCGGGGACAATCATCCTTTTCTGGCAGGTTCTCCTTTGTGCTCAGTCAAACCCTCACAGGTGGTCCAGAGTCCAGGAGGATTCTGGTCTTCAATCAGCCTGAAAGATGACATGTCACTCTGCTGCTCATGGTCCCTGAGTCTAGTCCAAGTCTCAATCCTTCAGAGTCCTCTGGGTCTGGACAATCTACCTGAACTCAGTCATTCAGACCCATGATGCTGAATGTGGTCTGTCATCGCCATCCTTGAACCAGGACCATCTGAGTCCAGACTGTTCTGGTCTGTGGTTCTGATGATGAACTGCACTGATCCCAGAACTACAACCTGATCCAGACCAGATCCATGTTGTTATTGTTCAGGATCGTGGACTGAGTTCAGGATCGAGGACTGGGTTCAGGATCGATGACTGGGTTCAGGATCGAGGACTAGGTTCAGGATTGAGGACTAGGTTCAGGTTGGAGGACTGGGTTCAGGATCGTGGACTGGGTTCAGGATCGAGGACTAGGTTCAGGATCGAGGACTAGGTTCAGGATTGAGGACTAGGTTCAGGTTGGAGGACTGGGTTCAGGATCGAGGACTGGGTTCAGGATCGAGGACTGGGCTCAGGATTGAGGACTGGGTTCAGGATCGTGGACTGGGTTCAGGATCGTGGACTGGGTTCAGGATCGAGGACTGGGTTCAGGATCGTGGACTGGTTTCAGGATCGAGGACTGGGTTCAGGTTGGAGGACTGGGTTCAGGATCGTGGACTGAGTTCAGGATCAAGGACTGGGCTCAGGATTGAGGACTGGGTTCAGGATCTTGGACTGGGTTCAGGTTGGAGGACTGGGTTCAGGATCGAGGACTGGGTTCAGGATCGAGGACTGAGTTCAGGATCGAGGACTGGGTTCAGGATCGAGGACTGGGTTCAGGATCGAGGACTGGGTTCAGGATCGTGGACTGGGTTCAGGTTGGAGGACTGGGTTCAGGATCGAGGACTGGGTTCAGGATCGTGGACTGGGTTCAGGATTGAGGACTGGGTTCAGGTTGGAGGACTGGGTTCAGGATCGAGGACTGGGTTCAGGATCGTGGACTGGTTTCAGGATCGAGGACTGGGTTCAGGTTGGAGGACTGGGTTCAGGATCGTGGACTGAGTTCAGGATCAAGGACTGGGCTCAGGATTGAGGACTGGGTTCAGGATCTTGGACTGGGTTCAGGTTGGAGGACTGGGTTCAGGATCGAGGACTGGGTTCAGGATCGAGGACTGAGTTCAGGATCGAGGACTGGGTTCAGGATCGAGGACTGGGTTCAGGATCGAGGACTGGGTTCAGGATCGTGGACTGGGTTCAGGATTGAGGACTGGGTTCAGGTTGGAGGACTGGGTTCAGGATTGAGGACTGGGTTCAGGATCGAGGACTGGGTTCAGGATCGTGGACTGGTTTCAGGATCGAGGACTGGGTTCAGGTTGGAGGACTGGGTTCAGGATCGAGGACTGGGTTCAGGATTGAGGACTGGTTGGAGTGTCATTTATTTTCTTTCTCAGGATAATGTGATCCACGATCCGTCCTCATTCTGGCCTCCGGCTTCATTAACATGTGAGGTCGTGGGGGGTGGGGGGGGGCTCAGGGGCCCCTGGGGGCCAGAGGTATGTGCCTCCTTAAATCAGCTCTCTGATCTAACTTCCTCAGCTGGAGACCAGCAGCCAGACTGAATGAGATTTACTCCTTCATAGCTCACCTTTTTGTGAGTCCACAAAATGAACGAGTTAAAAAATCCACTGATGTGAAAATTAGTTAGTGTGCGGTTGGTTTGTGCGTCACACACGACCACTTCAACACAACACAACACTCCCACTGGCTCATTACCCCCCAGGACCAAAACCACGAAGGAAACCTCATCTGTTTGAGCGTGTGTCTTTTTCTTCATGTTTGTATTTTTGGGTTTGTGCGTCCTTGTGTGTTTGTATATATTCATGGAGGACCAGCTGTGTCCCGATGAAATAAATGCCAGTCTGTTCCAGGAGAAAAGGTCACAGCACTAGAACACAGCTCTCCAGGAGGTAAATGAGAACACTTCAGCCTGGATGGATGGACGCGGGGGGGGTCGCTCCAACGCACTGAGTTGGAGGGATGAAGGACGGAGGAGCTGGAGGGAAAACTGAAGGAGAGAGGGGATGGACGGATAAATAAAGACCGTGGACAGACGGAATAAAGACACAGAATGCTGTTCAACCCCACCGCAGTGAACACATCGACAAAAAGCCGCCATCTTTGGAGGATTATCTCGCCGTGATGGGTGACATCAAGTCAGCAGGCTCATCATGTGGAGACCACGAATATTTCCACCCACTCCTGAAACTAGACTGAGACCATAAACTTGGAATCACTTTGCATCGCGTTCATGAGTACAAAGTGAAAGACTAAACTGGTTATTTACGCGGGAAGCCTCTGAGACGCCGCGACAGATTTCCTGTCTGGAGAAAAACAAACATTTCTTCTGTTCCATCGACTTCCTTCTTTTTGGAGCTCAGCAGGATATCAAAGGTGTGAAAGTCGCTCCTCTCATAACGAAGCCGTAATAAAAGATAAAAAGAAGATAATCTGTGACAGATCGGCATGAACTGGTGCTGCCCAGGCGGGTGGAGCGCTCCGTTTCATTTCCTGTACAGGCGGGACGGCGGCATGGGGGCCAATAACAGGAAGCTCCAGGAAGATGGCTGATATTTGACCGGAGCCGCACAGTTCAGGCTGCTCAAGAGCACTTCAGCAGGACATGTGGGCCTGTGAGTGGGGATCGGACCGATGACCTCACAACGGCGTCCCCCCCCCCACCCCCCAAACAGATCTGATGGATGGAGCGGTCGGTCCGGTCGCTGATGTGACTTATGAGGGCGTAACTTTGCAGTGGAGGTCGTTCGTTATGCAAATGAGCTCCATTCTTCAAAGCCCTCCATCCGACCGACTGAGGGGGGAGTAAATGTTCCATAGCTCATCTCTCCGACTTCCTCTGTCTGGTGTTCATTTTCTCTGTCATCCTTCAGCTCAGGCCTCTTCATCCTCCTCCTCCTCCTCCTCCCTTTCAGCTTCTCCCATTTTACTCTCCCTCCTCAGTTTATCTTCTGCTGTCAGAAACGCTGCAGAAAAGTGAAATGTGACTCGGGCGTGTCTACCTGAGGATGTTGATGTCACGGAGGCTGAAAGGACGCCATCTTTTCCTCATTTAGCACTTCTGGCTCTTTGAAGACACTTGTGAACATCTGAGTGGCCGAGCAGCGGGATGTTAGTTTTCAGAGGATTTCTGAGGATCCGTCAACCTTCAGGCCACAGAGCAGTTTGAGGCTGATTAAACCGAAGGCCTCGTGCCCCCCCGGCAGTAATCAGACTGGGAACAGGACTGTGGTGGGTCAGATCTGTTCCAGCCTATTTTGCTCTCTCAGATAAATATCATGTGACAGCTTCTCGTTGAAGAGATTCCGCCTCCGTGGCCGAGACGATCCTTCCTTTAACCTCTCGGTCTTCGCTCCAGCAACATCAACACGGTTCACTGACAAATAACCTCTTCCTGGGAAAAAAACAGACTCAGTGCTGTTACAGATTCTTGGTTCAGCAGAGACACAATTTCATGACCTAGCTTTGTTTTTTTTTAATGATATTAGCTGCTCTCAACGCTGCGCCCCCGTCTCAGATCTTCCCGAGTATCTTTGGAGGACTATAATTAATGTGATGGGAGCGAAAGATGAAGAGGAAAAGATGTGGAGTGTTATACACTTCATTCCTTAATCAGCTTCAACCGAATACACTTGAATCAATCAAATCTCATCCAAAGCAGCTTTCTGCTGCCCGCTATTTGTTTGTTTGGCCATCTGCTGAAGGAGCCGCGCTCTACCCATAATGCCACGGTTATCTCCGCCTCTTCAAATGGAGAGCTTTTGTGCATTAGAACCCCTTCGGCAGAAAGACTGAATGAAGTAATGAGAGCTCGAATGCACAATGAGAGGATCAGGGCCGTCTGAGCACTCAGCCTGGAACTGCCTGCAGAGAAAGTCTGTCCAACAGCGAGGACCAGTCCAAAGTGTCGTGAAGTTGAAGTGAAGGAAAGGAAATGGAAAGGATGAATGAGTGGAGGTGGGCGGATGAGGGAAAGGGAAGAGAGCAGAATCAAATTAGTGCTAAAATATCACTTCATTAGAGAGGGAGGGACGAGAGGCAGTGGAGGACAGACGAGAAGGATGGACGGATGGAAGGGTGGACATGTAAAGGGTAAAGAGAAAAGACTGCCCCTCTCAGGAGAGCGACGTGATGACTTTTCCATTTCTTTCACCATCTGCAGCCTGTTCTTCTTCTTCTGTGGTTTTATCCGCAGCTCCTTGTGTCCCTGAAGTCTCCTTCAGACGATAATTCACAAACTACGTCAGCTTGTTGGTCGGTCGACAGCTTCAGTCCAGAATCAGATAAACCTGAGGCCTTCGCCTCTTTTTGTTCTTTGTGCTCGAGGCGGTGAAGGAAATGGACTTAAGATGATCTAAAGATGAAGGCAGAGAAATGAAATCTCTACCGGCAGCCGTTTCAAATGACTCCTGATTTTCAGATTTCACCTTGAACGCTCAAAAAGAGAAAACTGACATTTAAAAATGAAGGAAACACCAGAGGACTTTACGAAGGTCTGGAGTTTTATGTGCACGCTTGTCCTTTAGTCAGCGCATACGGAGGCTGTTTGACTGTTTAACACAACTCACAGTGTGACCTTAACCCGACTCCCCAGCGAGTCCTGGGGAACGTGTCTCTGCCCCCTTACCCACCCACCATCTGTGAGCTAATATGTCATCCTCAGGTTTTCTGCCACCACACAGCGCTGCGGGGTAATTAGTACCGCTGTAAGAGCCTGCTGCAGAGCGACAGGACCTGACAACCCCCCCCCCGGGGTCCACAAACCCAACCAGGAATCACACGAGTCCTTAAAGCCACATTTACTCAGAAATGTTCTCTGTTGTGCCTGCAGAGGCCTCATGACCTTTCTGACTCCACTCCTGAAGAACGTCAGCAGACGCTTTTGAAGCAGAAACTGGAGTTTTATAAACCTTCACCTCTTCAACGATACATCGGATTCAGCTCGTCATGCTAATATTAGCATACTAATGCTACCATGTTAAGATACGAAGTTTTACGGGAGTTTTTTTGTTTGCTTGTTTGTTTTAGTATTTCAGGTGGAAAACAAACTGAATCATTAGCATCGTTTTACTGAAACTCAACCAATAGCTCCTGCTATTAGATCTGCTAATCTACCAGCTGAAATAAAAAAGCTTTAATTAATAAAACGTCACATATTGAAAGTAATTTCATGACGTCATCAACAGATGAAACTACACGGGCAGCATCATTTAGATCGTCTGTTGTTCATCTTTCTTCACGTATTCTCCTCAGCGGTGGAACAGATTTAGCTCTGATTCTGGCTCGGACTAAAAAGAGGCACGAGATGACAAACTAGGCCGGCGGAGGCGGATCAATACCCACATGAAGTTTTCCCTCTGCTGGAGGATCCATAATTCATACCTTCTGAGGTGGTCCTGTATTTACTATCGATCAGAGGGAGGCAACAACAGCATCATCGATGGACCGGAGTGAGACGCCTTCACATCAAGGAAGCGGCTGTCACAGATAAAAAGCCGAGCCGAGGAGGAAGTAGGGCAGGGACCCCTGAGAGCATTTGGCCCGTCTTCGTTTTTAATGAATCTGTCAGTCAAACCGGGAAACAGTTAAAAACAGAAAAGTTTCACATCCGAGGAAGTCAAATCTGAATTAGGTTTGATATTTTTATTTTGGCTACTGAATGAATGGACTCGTTGTTTCGGGGGTTGATAACTGAAGACTTTTGGAGCGTGTGTTCAGTGCAGGTGGGTTTAAATCAGGGACGCTGAGGTCCAGGTAGGACTGACAGATGGTTGACCGGATAGAGGAACCTGTCTTCCTCTGTCTTGGTGGTTTTTGAAGCTTTTCCAGTTGGCTCCTCTTCCTCTTTCTTGTTTTCCAAGACGCCTCGAGGATCCTCAGGAAACCCTGTTGTTTCCTTTTAATCCCCAGAACTGCTGACACACAACGTTTCCATAAAATGACACACGTGGTCTGTTGTTGGATGTCTTCAGATAAATTTAGCAAATCCTTTACATTCAGAATAACGTGTTGTTTTATTACGATAACTTGAAATCACTAACATATAAGAATCACCTTCAGATCAGTGAAGATGTTCAGAGCCGAGTCGTCTCCAAACTTCTCGGGAATATCAGGAACAACACGTTCCCGGATCGGAAACCCGACCAGGTCTGACTGTGATGTCTGTCTCCTCTCTGACAGGGGCCACCAAAGACATGGGTAAGATGCTGGGGGGGGAGGAGGAGAAGGATCCAGATGCAGCCAAGAAGGAGGAGGAGCGGCAGGAGGCACTGAGACAGCAGGAGGAGGAGAGGAAGGCCAAGCACGCCCGCATGGAGGCCGAACGGGAAAAAGTGCGGCAGACCATCAGGGACAAGGTCAGAAAACTCTCAACTCCTTCACAACAAAATTCTGAATATTTCTGACACACTCAACCAGAAAATTTACACTTAATGTGAAGTCTTTGGACATAAAACATTAAACCTGTTTAAGAGTCATTATTTTTTGATAGTTTGAGCATTACTGCTTTCCTTCTGTGTGTTTATCCGTCCATTCTCATCCTCCATCTTTGATGGTGACGTTTACAGTCACGTCTTTACATCAGACGCTCCTATTGGCTCCGGTGGGTGATGTCACAGCCAATCAGAGAGTCTCTGGATCAGTCCTGTATGTTACTGAGTTTATTGTGCTGACAGAATAAAGACAATCAGATATTTAGAGCTGATTTTTCATCATTAATGAGCAGAACTCCTGATCAGATAAAGATAGAAACTTCAGATCAGCTCTAGAACAACACAAACACATGAGAGGAACTTTTCTTTGGAGAAGAAGGAAACATTCAGAGTGAGTCTGAACTGATCAGACAGGATCATCTGATTCTTAATATGGTGTCGTGATCGGACCTTAACAGCTAAATTCTCCCCTGATAGTTTCCTTGTTTCCTTGTGTCCTGCCTCCTTCCAGTATGGGCTGAAGAAGAAGGAGGAGAAAGAGGCGGAGGAGAAGGCGGCCATGGAGCAGGCCTGCGAGGGATCGCTCACACGTCCCAAGAAGGCGATCCCGAGGGGCTGCGGAGACGACGACGAGGAGGACGAAGAGAGCATCCTGGACACCGTCCTCAAGTTTCTGCCCGGACCGCTGCAGGACATGTTCAAGAAGTAAAACAGAAAAGAAAACGAAACCAATCAAACGAACCCTAAATTCAGGGTCCGGTCTGGCCTGGGTCAGACAGAGAGGAGGGGTGAAGGGAGGAGGGGCATCTTTGGGTCCAATCAACTTGGACGGTTGGGGTAGGTTGGATTGTTTGGGGGTATTTTTCACGATTTGGGGCATATAGGGTGAGTTGTGGGGGTTGTTGCCAAGCTGTTAGAGGCTACACACTGCCTTTCTAGGAACCTTTTTCTTTGTTCTTTTCTACTCCTTGACGGTGGCGTCATTCTTCCCACTTTTATTTGACTATAACTGCAACTTCGCACATTTATTACAGCGAGTCTGTTTTTCTGTCCTTCTGTTGTTGTTATTTCTACACCCCTTAAGATCAGACATTGTGATTGGTTGGTCGTCATCTGTTGCTAAGCAGCGGTGGCCAATGAGAGAGCAGTATTCCCTCAAACGACGGGCAGCCAACACTTTTGTCCTCCAGCTTCTCTAACTTTATTTAAAGGTCACTGCCACCATGTTTTCCAGTAGATGGAGCATGTTTTCTTAATTTCAGTCAGTGTTTTCTACTTTTATGACCCTGGTGTTGGTCTTTATATTCAAAAATAGATAAATAAAGTCAGCATTTGAGTTTTTAGGACGTGTGCCTTCATATCATCTCCTCCAGCAGAGGAATTGTAAATGGGGGTTTCATTTTCAGTCAAACAGGTACACAGTTTTTGGAAGCGTGTATACAAAGAGTTCAACGATACAAAAGATTTGACACTTTTGGAATAACGTGTTTGATTTTAGGTCGGCGAACTCTCATTAAGTTCAAACGAGGGACAATTCCAAAGTTTCAAAGGCTTAAAATGATTTCAAAACACAATTGAAAGGCTCCGAGCCTGCTGAAAAAGAGATGCTTTCCCTCCAACCTCCACCTCTGGTTTTTACAGAAGCTAAACTTTGTAAGCTAGTCAGACTGCCGTTATGCGAGAGAATTAAAAGTTAAGAATTTCAGCACATCAAGAACTCGGGTCAGCAGATTAATTGTAACTCATAAATGAAGGTTTTATCCCCGAAAACTCTTTGTACCTTTTCAAAAATACAAATCGATGAAAAAGTGGATTTAAAGTCAAAGTAAAGGTCGAACCAAGTCATCCTGATTTTAGGTCGTGTGGTCCTTGTAGACAATCAAAGCATTAACCGTCAGAAAACAGCTCAACTGTGCACGTCGTCATTTCCTGTCACGCCTTCCACGGTCGGTTTAATGTCAGCTCTACGTTAAGGGCTAAATATCTGCTCTTAATCAGACTGCTTACTCATATATTCGTTTTCCTTCACACGTGAATGCAGGTGCCAGGAAGTGTCCTGGTTTCTTTTATCTTTTATTTAACTTCTGCTTTTTGTGAATGTGTTGCCTGTTAATTCAATGTGATCGAATTCACGCTCCAACTGAGCTAACATTCCTCCTCGTCCTTTAATGAAGGCGTTTAAGCTTAGCCCAACTTCATCACCATCGAGACCAAAGAAATACTGGTGAGACTTTACTCTTGCTTTTGTCACAGCCCATCTTGGCTTTTTATGATTTAATGGGAGAAACGAGCCCTTTAACAAAAACAACACGCTCCTGTTTCCACAAACGTATTCCACGGATGAATTCGACCAAATAACTGAACCCGAGTTGAATATATTCTGCATCCTCTTAATCCAAAAAAATACCATTGTGGTTTGTCATATAACACTGAAGTAGATGTACTGAAACATTCTCTATTTAGTGAAACTACCTGAATATTTAGACATTTATCAATAAAACAAAGCATGTTGGTTATCCCTAAATGATCCGGTGACTTTTCAGTGGTTAGTATGCAGCGATGTATGATGAATACATTATTCCTTGAGTTTGTAACTTAGAATAATTTAAAGGATTAATAAGACTAATGATGAAGTTGTCATAATCACTAAAAGAACATTTTCCTCCTTTTCATTTTCTAGCTCAGATAGGACTTTTCACTAGACAAAGCCATATTGTTTAGATTGCAATAATTACATTAAACGATAAAAAAAGAAAATATTTCAACATTAAACGTTAATTGTCTGATGTTTGTTTTCTGTAAAAAAAAAAAAAAAAAGAAGAAATATGTTTGTAAATCGTCAACATCCTTTTATCTTTAAACACGAGGAAAATGTATGTAGAAAAAAGAGGCCATTGTTCTAATTGTTTCAGTGTGTTACATGTACTCTAAGTGTGTGTTTCTGTTTGTGTGTGTCTTTCTACATGTCTGTGACGTGAGATCATAGTCCTGGTTTATACTACGTAAACGTGTCTTTGAGCTATTTTGTGCGCAGGCAGAAACTGGGGCGCCTCCCCGGTCGTGTCATGTCTGAGAAAAAAAGAAAAAGAATACTTAAAACATTCCTTACAAA
Organism: Remorina albescens; assembly: GCA_034769265.1. NCBI lineage: Eukaryota > Metazoa > Chordata > Actinopteri > Carangiformes > Echeneidae > Remorina > Remorina albescens. The sequence continues at coordinate 3,267,570 of CM068475.1, read as the reverse complement.
TGTTGAGCATGCAAATGTTTGGTAGAGAAGAGAATACACCAAATGTCATTTTCCTGTTTCTGTCCGAGTCTCCAGGCAACAGAATCTGTGCGTTGGATCCAGAAAGTTAGGCGGTGTGATGGGCTTGTTGTGCGTTTGGTGTTCTTTGTTGTCTGAGTGCAGGTTTGAGGTTTAAAGCCGCGATCGCAGAGCAGTTCGGTTCTCCAGAGAATATAATTAATTCTGTTACTATCCTGCGGCGGCCCGAGAAAAGTTAACGTGTTTAGTCACAGCTAAAAAATAGTGCGAGCAGTCGATCACTTTGACTTCACATCCCAGTTTAAATGTTCCAAACTCGAGCTTGCTGATATCCAGAAAAAGATTTCTCCGTGGTTTAGAAAAATGGCAGTTTTCCATCTCCTCTCTTTAATCTACCGTCAACGTCAGCGATCGGTTTTTCGGAATTTGTCTGTTGGCCATCTTGGTTTTTAAAAAATAATAAAGTAACCACAGCTGGAGGTTCTGGTCTAATCTGGACTCCTTCATTTAAAAAATGAACATCATGTTGTGGTGAAGAGACTGAGACCTTAAATGTTTCCTGAGCTGATAAATTAGGGAGGAGGGACATTTTCCCATAGACTTCAGTACAATCTGAAGAGCTTCAACTCTTCAGAAAGTTAACTTGTGGCCACGAGCTCTGTCCTCTGAGGTCTCGGCCTGACGCCACCTCAGATCCATTTAAAGCTTTTGAAAGGAAAATGGGAAACGTGCAATTAAAGAAAAGAGAAATGATTCTGAACCAAAAATATTCGATTTTAGTGAAATCATGACCGACATGCGGAGAGATTTATTTTACTGCCGTCGTCGTCAGAAACAAACCGCCATGTTTCAATAACAAGCTTCCGCCTCGTTTGGTTTGTTTAAATTATCTGCAGAGAATCACTTTGACTTCTTTGACTTATTACAACGGGGATTTACAGAAACCCCCCCCCACTTTGAGGAGGAGGGTGGGGGGTAAATCCTGGACCGGGGTTCATTCATGGAAACTACAGCCATACATCCTGTCTGTAAAATAGTCTCTCAGCGGGACTCGTCCACTCGTCTCCGGGCGTCACAGCACGTGATCCGCCTCTGAAAAGGGCTATTTCCATGTCGTCCGTCTGTGATGTTCACACTAACTCATCCATCGCATCCCGATGTGTCGTGTTGTCGTCATTTTCTTTGGTTGCATGAGATGCCTCGGTGTTTGTAGAGCGCCACGTTGTTTTGGATCAGATTGTTAGTTTGGTACATGATGAGGAGTTGTTTGCTGAAGTGGGGGAGTTTAAACAGAAGGATTATTGGAAACCAGACGGAGATGTGGGAGAGTGAGAGCGATGACAACGTTCAACAGCTACATCAACTTTTGGCTCGTGTTTCCCCCGAATGTCTCGTCTCAAAGGCTGATGGGATGCTGTTTGTTTTGTTTGTTTGTTTGTTGGTTTTTTTCTGGGGAGACGCGAGCTAAAGAGACTGCAAAAGAAAACCTGGATTATCAAACATGTTCTGTTGTCAGGAGCCCGGAAACATTCAGAGATCTGAGAAACAGGCTCAGCTCAGAGCTGCATTCCAAAAAGAAGAGAAATAAAAACTGTCCATCAGGTTTGGTGATATCCTGAATATTTGGTATTAACGCTGAAGACTTCATGCTCGCGGTGTGCAGATGATATCTGTGGATGTTTACTCATTAAATATATTTATAAAAGGCAGCGATCGATTGAGATGGAGAGAATATTTTAGGATGAAAACTTCCCTTTAAACTTCTGTCGTTCATCAGCTCCTGAACGCAGCGATGATACCGTAACACTTTACCGTGAACGTATGAATATTGTTGTAACTGCCCGGCTGAATCCTGCCAGTCCGTCCTGAACCAAAACGCCACGCGAGCTCCTCGTTGACTTTCCCCTCCAGCTGAGGTGGACGTTTCTTTGGTCGGCTCTCGTCGGCTGTGAGCACAAACTATCTGAATACATTCCAGTCTCTTTCCGATTTTTTGGATTAACGTTAAGTTGTTATGCTGACGATGTTACGGCATCTCGCCTCTCTGAACGAGCTGCGTTTTATTTCCTGAAAGTAAATGTTAAATGGTACCAAGGGAAAATGGTGAAATCAGAAAAGTTATCTGCCACCACGGTGACTGAGGTTCACCATCTGGCAGGCGTCCCGTAATTTGGCCGAATCGATTCTATTAAAAAGGGACAAACAGGTGAAAATAGAGAATGGACTTTTATTCTGGTTCCTATAAGTCAATCAAAAGGATCTTTCTTTTTAATTCAGGGTGATAATAATTTCAGGGTACAGAGGATAAGAATGTAAAATATGAGTTCTTAACTGCATGTCATAAACTGTATGTGGAGCCCAATCACTGTAAAACTGTCTCATCAATGGAACTGAATCTTTCTTTTTGGAGATGAAATGCATAACACAAATAAAAAAGGTTTATAAAAAGCTCACCTGTGTTTTTATTTTCTTTTTACTTCACTTCCTATTTCTCCACAAGGAAAAAGTCAATTTTTATTGTTTTACATCATGACTCTACTCTATCCTGATTGGGTGTTGCAGTCTGTCAATCACACAGTAGCTCCGCCCCCTAACCCCTCCCCTCCTTCCTCTAAATGGAGCATCATTTAAAAAATGAACATCATGTTGTGTTGAAGACTGTAAACTAGAGACTGAGACCATAAACTCATCAGGAAAATGTTTACTGAGGAGGAGGAGGGACATTTTCCCATAGACTTCAATATAAGCGAGGAGGAGGGACATTTTCTCATAGACTTCAATATAAAGGAGGAGGAGACTTCAATACACATCTGTCTGTGTCCTTTGTCCATTGATGACATTACAGTTTATCATACAATTGGTCGAAGTATAAATGTTGAATTTGGAGCATTCAGCTGTCGTTTCTACTTTTTTAAGAGTCATTTTTGGTTAAAATTAAAAACAGAATCTTCACATTCAAAGTGTTTTGTTGACTTTTCTTTTAAAAAAAAATCGCTTCTACTTTCCAAAACACTGAGACGGACCTGACTAAATTTTTAATGAGCCAAATGTGATAAATATGATCTGGTCTGAAGGCCTCAGCGAGGCCGGCTGTTGTGTCTCCGCCCTCCTCGGTGACTGTACGTGAGGACTTACTGGTGATTGGCTCTTTTACAGTCTTGTTAATCCTGACTGAGTGTGTGCGGGCTGCAGACTCTTTTAATGGGCTCCGAGTGACGGACGGCTCAAAGCGCTGCCTCCTGAAGGCGTTTACGTGTGGAAGGAGGGAGATTAGCTGTTCACCTTTAACGGCGACGCCGTAAATGCCAAGAAGGGTTGTGTAATAGTGTGTCTGTTTTTATGAACACACTGTTTTTTCACAGTTGGTCAGCTGGAGTTTGTGTGTGTGTGGGGGGGAGGGATCAGGGTGGGGCCCTCAGCTGCACTGGAGCAAAGCCAGGAGGGCAAATCACAGACATGTGAACTGTAAAATGGAGGCAGGAAGGAAAGAGGAGCGACCGGATGAATAAAAATACATTTTCTTACCTGATGAAATATGAAACAGGAGGTCCAGATGATCGTCACAAGTCTTCACCTCGCTGTCAGATTCAGACTTCAATATTCCAACAAGTCGATTCATCCTGAAAATAAGACACAAAGTCAGACAGATGTTTCAACAGGAAACATTAAAAAAACTAAAAACTAAAATAAAAATAAAAATAACTAACTAAAACTAACTGTTTCAGTATCGAAGCTGAAAAAATCTAAATTATTTCATGTGAATCAAAGTGTCAGAACTTTTGGACCTGATGAAGAGGTCTGTAGACCTGATGAAGACATCTGGACCTGATGAAGACATCTGGTCTTGATAAAGACATCTGTGGACCTGATGAAGACATCTGGACCTGATGAAGACATGTGGACCTGATGAAGACATCTGGACCTGATGAGGACATGTGGACCTGATGAAGACATCTGTGGACCTGATGAAGACATCTGGACCTGATGAAGACGTCTGTAGACCTGATGAAGACATCTGGACCTGATGAGGACATGTGGACCTGATGAAGACATCTGTGGACCTGATGAAGACGTCTGTAGACCTGATGAAGACATCTGGACCTGATGAAGACATCTGGTGTTGATAAAGACATCTGTGAACCTGATGAAGACATCTGTAGACCTGATGAAGACATCTGTGGACCTGGTGAAAACATCTGGACCAGGTGAAGACATCTGTGGTCCTGATGAAGACGTCTGTAGACCTGTAGACCTGATGAAGATATCTGTGGACCTGATGAAGACATCTGTAGACCTGATGAAGACATCTGTGGTCCTGATGAGGACGTCTGGACCTGATGAAGATGTCTGGTCCTGATGACGACGTCTGTGGTCCTGATGAAGACATCTGGTCCTGATGAAGACGTCTGGTCCTGATGAAGACATCTGTGGTCCCGATGAAGACGTCTGTGGTCCTGATGAAGACGTCTGGACCTGATGAAGACGTCTGGATCTGATGAAGACGTCTGGTCCTGATGAAGACGTCTGGTCCTGATGAAGACGTCTGGATCTGATGAAGACGTCTGGTCCTGATGAAGACATCTGTGGTCCTGATGAAGACATCTGGACCTGATGAAGACGTCTGTAGACCTGATGAAGACATCTGGACCTGATGAAGACGTCTGTGGACCTGATGAAGACGTCTGTAGACCTGATGAAGACATCTGTGGACCTGATGAAGACATCTGTGGACCTGGTGAAAACATCTGGACCTGATGAAGACATCTGGACCAGGTGAAGACATCTGTGGACCTGATGAAGACATCTGGACCTGATGAAGACGTCTGGTCCTGATGAAGACGTCTGGACCTGATGAAGACATCTGTGGTCCCGATGAAGACGTCTGTGGTCCTGATGAAGACGTCTGTAGACCTGTAGACCTGATGAAGATATCTGGACCTGATGAAGACATCTGTAGACCTGATGAAGACATCTGTAGACCTGATGAAGACATCTGTGGACCTGGTGAAAACATCTGGACCTGATGAAGACATCTGGTCCTGATGAGGACGTCTGGACCTGATGAAGATGTCTGGTCCTGATGACGACGTCTGTGGTCCTGATGAAGACGTCTGGTCCTGATGAAGACATCTGTGGTCCCGATGAAGACGTCTGTGGTCCTGATGAAGACGTCTGGACCTGATGAAGACGTCTGGATCTGATGAAGACGTCTGGTCCTGATGAAGACATCTGTGGTCCTGATGAAGACATCTGGACCTGATGAAGACGTCTGTAGACCTGATGAAGACATCTGGACCTGATGAAGACGTCTGTGGACCTGATGAAGACGTCTGTAGACCTGATGAAGACATCTGTGGACCTGATGAAGACATCTGTGGACCTGGTGAAAACATCTGGACCTGATGAAGACATCTGGACCAGGTGAAGACATCTGTGGACCTGATGAAGACGTCTGTGGTCCTGATGAAGACGTGTGGACCTGATGAAGACGTCTGGTCCTGATGAAGACGTCTGGACCTGATGAAGACGTGTGTGGTCCTGATGAAGACTTCTGGTCCTGATGAAGACGTCTGGTCCTGATGAAGACGTCTGTGGTCCTGATGAAGACTTCTGGTCCTGATGAAGACGTCTGTGGTCCTGATGAAGACGTCTGGACCTGATGAAGACATCTGTGGTCCTGATGAAGACGTCTGGTCCTGATGAAGACGTCTGGACCTGATGAAGACATCTGTGGTCCTGATGAAGACGTCTGTGGTCCTGATGAAGACGTCTGTAGACCTGATGAAGACTTCTGGTCTTGATGAAGACGTCTGGACCTGATGAAGACGTCTGTGGTCTTGATGAAGACGTCTGTGGTCCTGATGAAGACGTCTGTAGATCTGATGAAGACTTCTGGTCTTGATGAAGACGTCTGTGGTCCTGATGAAGACGTCTGTGGTCCTGATGAAGACGTCTGGACCTGATGAAGACGTCTCTGATGAAGACGTCTCTGATGAAGATGATAACTTTAAAATGATCTTTGATTCTTTTAACATTTTAACTTTTTTTGACAAAGAATTGAAGTAACGATGAGAAACTGAATGAATCAGTTATTGATAAGTTGGCCTGCAGCTGTAAACAGGAAGTGGACAGCTGCTGTGAGACTGTTGTGTAACGCTGCCACCTCCTGGATGTTGTGTAGCATCACAGTGTGGCTCAGGTGAACAGACACACAAACGGTGACCTCACTGACCCTTATCGGCGGCCTGCAGGCAGACGGCCACCGTCAGGCTCAGCTACAGCATGAAAACAAGCTCCGCCCCCTCCGAGGACACGTGCACGCTTCACGTCTTTATCAGCTCAGCTGACACATGACGGGAGTCACATGACCGACACACTTCATTCTGAGAAGAGCTCATTCAGAGAAAGTGTGACATCCAAAACGTTTTATTTACACACAAAATAAAACGCGTCCTGTTGTCCAACTTCTGGAATTATTTTATTTACATGACAGAAAATTCTTTAAAATATCTAAAAAAAAGATATTTAATAATATAATCAATTTTTTTTTTTTACATGCAAAGCTGTAAAATGTTAGCGCTAACAGCACAATGATTCCACATTTACATTCAACAGTAACGTGACTGTACAATAAAAACTGAACTGCATTTTAGTCGCATTACGTGAAAATACTAATTTTAAAATTAAGTTAAAATTAACTTGTAAAACTTTTTTCTTAATATAAGAAGATAAATATAATACAGCACACTCAAAGTATTCAGACCCCCTTACCTTCTTCTTCTCCTTCTCTTTAAACTGTTTTAGGATTAAGAAAGAAGTGATGGGGTCTGAAAACTACCTGGTTTCAAGTGGATGGTAAAATGACACACAGACACTTTGTGTGTCTCAAAAGGCGATGAAGAGGCTGTGTCATTTTCAACATCTCTAAATATTTTCCTGATGAAATTGATTCTGTGGTTTGATCGACTGTGAAATCATTCATATTCATATATACATATACTGGGATCTGACAGCTGGGCTGAAAATGTCACACCCACTTTAAAATTCTTCAAGTCAGAGTTCAGATGAAAGTGCAGATTCCATTTCTCACGTGACCGAAGACCTGCTGACCTAAAAAAAGTCACGTCAGTGTGAAATATCTTCCCACTGATGTTACGGCTATTCATGTATTTATATTTATCATCATAAATGTCATTTTAAAAACTACATTTCCATCAACTGTGTCGTAACATTACTGTTTTCTTTTTGTCGAAACAGAAATAAAACCTCCAGGTAAGAAGAGAAACACGCCGAGTTCTTTGGTGAATCAGCATCAGAAGGAAATACTGACACCAACTGTCATTATATTATTAATCAGCGAACAGCTGGTTGTCACGTCTGGGGGGCTGTTTGTGTTTCTCGTCTCTAAAATCACAGATAGTCAAATGAAATATTCTGTTTTCTCACATCTGGGCTGATGCTAATTCGCAGCCGTGAGCCGATGTCCGAGGCTCCGCCCAGGAAACGCTGGAGGAAGTGATGTCATAACCTCTACGGCTGAGTGTGATTTCTTTCCCTCTGAACTGTTTCGTCCATCTCTAAAGGCTCCTGAAGAAGCGCAGGGAGAGTTCGTAGGTCAGGAACATGGTGGCGCTCATCGGGAAGCCTCGGATGGCGTTTACTGACGCTCCGCGGAAGAAAACCTGCACGGCAACAAAACACTCTTTAACCCTTTCAGAGCTTTTTAAAAGATGTTTTAAAAAATGTCTCTAAGTCCAAAAGAGTCAGCTCAACCTCAACTAATTATGTCACTCAATAAAGATTCAGAAAACAAGAAAAAACACAAAAAACATCAACAATCATTTTAAAGCAGAATAACCAAAGAGAGAAAAATACAGACTATCTGGAATCTGTCTTTTTGCTTTTTGTTTTTATCCTCCATGTGTCGGATCTGACTTTAATGTTAAAAAAAGAAGCTACTAAACTAAAACACAGCAGTTCTGTTGATTTGCTTCTTAGTAATAAAAACTATTTATTGTTAATTTTGTCTGGAAGCCCCTCCCCCCCCCAAAAAAACAGATAAAAGTGATCCATTAATGAGCCTCAGACGTGTTTCTGAACTTCTTTGGTGTTCTTCGTGTTTATTGGACATTTAGGTTAAAAAGGAAATCAATTTAATTCCGCTTTGTTTGTTTTTTCCTCCTCTGCTTCACTTTTCATGTCATGACTTTACTGAAACATCAGACGGGACGTTACGGGTCACTCTGCTCGCTTGGAAAGTTCCCGGTCAGCGAGTCATTGTTCGGCAATCGGTCAACAATCACCAGTGAGGCTGTTATTGATCTCATGAGCGCTGTGTCTGCCAGAGCGGAGCCGGTCTGCGTTTTGTAACACTTTACGAGCGTCCCGTCCTGGACTGTGACACGGTGAGGCTGCATCTGGCAGCAGATCTGTTGATGTTAGGCCAAGACGGCAACCCATGATGCAACAGTTCACCTGATGTAACCCTCACTGAGGCTTCACGAGGCGACGAGGCTGGATTTGCTGATCCATCAAACCCAGAGTTGTAACTTCAGACGAGAGCTGCTGTCTGATGTTTACTACGGGAGACTCGTCTGATGTTGATCCTTCTGTCTGAAGACCACGTGGTCCGACACACCGGGGGGGCGGCGGGTTGAGTTCTGAGAAGGAAGCCTGACCCGTCTCAGCGTCTTTATGATAAAACCATCTGTCCCAGCAGCTGCTGCAGCGCCGCTCTTTAATGTGAAGTCCAACATCACCGCTTTTTGCTTTTATATGAACTTTTTAAAACAATTAAAAACGAGCTGATTCTGAAAATCTAAATGATCCATATTAAAAGAAAAGTATAAAAACGCATTTATAAAGATATGAGTCAGTTGCTGAAGTTCCATTAATGCTGACAGTGAATGTCGTCATGGCCCAGAAACTTTACTCACTTATTTGATTCTAATTTTGTTCTTCGTTGTAATTATTTGATTTTCAACCGTTTTTATGATTTATTCTCTTCTTCATTGTGTCTCACCGTCTGGTTTCTCAGCTGATTTGTTCTTTTTCTCTTTTAGCCCTTCAGTCGTTTTTGCAGCTTCGAACTGAACTGACCGTTTGAAAACAGCTTCACAAATAAAACTTTGATTGATTCGAGGATCGTTTACTCGCTTAGAGAGGCCTCACACTGCAGAGCCTGTTTAAAACGCGAGAATCAATCTGTGACCTGAACTGGTTAGTTTCAGTAGGTTTCAGATATATTTCAGTTGTATCTTGTATTGAATATCTCCAGCAGCAGCAGCTTGGACTGATCCTCGTTGTGTTGTTATGTTGTGCGTCCGCGGCTCACCTGTGCCCCCTCCGTCTTGTAACTGTGGATGATGCAGTGTAAGATTCCTCTGTACTTCCTCTGGAGCTGAGCGTCCGCCTGCATCCGGCTCTTCACCACGTCAGCCGGCGTGGCCGTCACCCAGGAAATGGACCCTGAGGAAGGAGACGCGCTTTAGTTTGACACTTTCAGGGTCGCAGGTTCGATTCCTCAAAGTCGGAGGAAGCAGCACCAGAAAAATCAGCTGATCAGACTTGAATTCAAATTATTTATCATTCAACAATCCTGTTTTTCACATCATGATAAAAAAAAAATCTGATTCATCATATTAAATAGAAAATATAAAGCATAATTTTATTATTGTTCTCTTAAAATCATATAAGAATTAAATTTATTATTATACAAATGTGTTTTTGTTTGTATGTATTATGATCGTATTTATATCATTACACCATTAATGTTCTTACCAGCCTCACACACACTCTCTCACACACACACACACACACACACACACACACACACACACACACACACACAGAGTCTATATTCTTTTGGCCTGTTTGTCTGTTCAGCTGTTGTTTTTATTTATTTCTGTTTATGTGAAGTCTCTGAGCAGAAACTCCTCAAAGTGAGAACTTCAGCATCATTTAAAAAACTTCCTGCCAAAAAAACCCGGCTCACTAAGGAGACTCAGCTGGACCAGGTCCAGGTCCACAGACGTGAGCCGACAGAAAACCCGGACTGACGGAGCGTTGCAGTTATTTATTTGTTCCCACAGCAGAGCGAGTGGAAAAGTACCAGCACTTCAGTGGAAACAAAAGACGCAGCTGCAGAGTCTCTTAAAGGGAAACCGGTACCAGCTACCATCACCGGCCAATTACCATGGCAACCCACCGCCAAGCGCTACCATGGCAACAGAGCAAGTTGGATAGCACGGCGGAATCAGACATACAGCAGCAGCTCTCTCCCGCTACACTGAAATCGGGCCGTCTGATTTATGGCGCGCAGCTGATTTTCTCCATCTGTCCGACACGTTTTCGCTCGCTCACGTGTTCGAAGGCGGCCGCTCTGCATCTGGGAGCGAGTCTACTTGAACGTCTGAGACTTCCCAAACATGAGGCCCCACGAGTGTTTATCCACCAGACACTGCTCACATTCAGCATGTGGTCGGCCTGATTTCTGCTGTTTCACTGCAGCAAAGATCAGCTCAAGATCAAGATTAGATCAATATTTCTTTTGATTACTCAGGCCTGAAATGAGGTCGCTCTCCTGGTAAACCACCAAAGGTCCAATCGACATCACACCTTTATGGAGCGAGTGAAGCAAAGGTCAATGAAAACTGGACATCAGGCAGTAAAATGGCGTCAAAAAAAAATAGAAGTGTGTCTGTACAAAGTGCCGTTCTGCTGATTGAGGCTGATCCGACGTCAGAGAAAAGAGGAGGAGCCCACGATGGAGCAGGATGTTCTGTATGATCTGAAGGAACTTTTTACTTTAACACAATTTACCTGAAATACTTCGATATCAGAAAGCAGCAGCATCACTGGCTGACTTCTTATCTTACTTCTCTTTGACTATCTTTCTCTTTTTGGACAGAACCAAAGGTTTGAGGACGTCTCCTTTTCTGAAAGTTTACAGACAAAATGAAATAGTTGTGGGTTCATTGTGTGATTTTGTTACGCAACCACATCTCTACACTCTCTTTGTTTAGAAGGGAAACTGAGAAACGCTGAAAAACTCCGGTAGAGTCAACAAGAAGAAGATCTCTTTCGCTCATAAGCGTCGTTTTATGAAATCTATAAGCTCCGCCCTCCTGTGCATGTCCTTATCCAATCAAAATCGGACGCTTTAAGCCAATCGCCTGTAAGCTGTCAGTTGTCTCCGCCCCTTCGCCACCTCAGCCGTGGACGCCGAGAACCAAAAGAACCAAAGTCTGAGAAATTTAAAGAATAATGAAAAAAAACAGACTCTCTCCTGACTGAAACGATGTTTTTCAGTATTTTCTGATATTTGATGATGACCTTTCCGTTTCTCTGTAATGTATTTTATTTTAAGTGTAAACCGAAGCAGCACAGATGAAGCTGAACTGAATCAGAAGCTCTGAAGACGTTGATACGACATCACTGAGTCGTGCGAACTAAACCGAACACAGAAAACGTTGACAGGGACGTTTACCTGCCAGTCCTCCGGCGAGCCAGATGGAACAGGGATGGGGGCTCGATGTGGCGTCCGGCTTCAGCAGGTTGCAGAAGATGGTGTAGGGGATGAAGTAGAGCACGTATCCGGGGACGTCCCTCAGGATCATGGCGCCGGCGCCCCTGTACAGGCCCTGCATGCCTTCGGTCTGCAGGATGCTGCTGATGCAGTGGATGGGTCCTCGGTAGAGTCTCTGGTTGGGGATGTTGACGGAGCGCAGAGGGATGTTGGTGCCGTTGGACACGCTTCCGGCGAGGTTGAGGTTCTCTGCAGGAAAAGGAAATAAAACAGCATCAAGAGGCGAGCGAACCCTGAACCCTCTCTGTTCTGGTCTCTGACTCAGCCTGAACTTTCCCCACAAAGGGCACCGTCATAAAAGGATCATCCGGATGTTATCACAGTCGAGACCGAAGACTGTTTGAGCCATAAACAAATTAGAGAGAAATAACTGTTTGGCATCATGACCTCAGTTTTAACTGCTCATGGTTTAAGTCCAGATGCTCGTAAAAGGTCTGAGCAACATGAATCAATCAGAGACCTGAATGAACCAGCAAGGTCCAAACTTCATATCTGAGAAACAGGAACCTACAAATGTATTAATACTATCAGCCTCCTCAGGAAATTCAGCAAATTCAAGTAAATAATCTGCCATATTTGTGTCATTTTCCTGTATTGTGTTTATTTTTCCCTGAAAAGTGAGTTTGCTTAAATCTCTCGTTGAAGCTGATTAGATATGACTCTTTTTTTCATTTGCTAGCAGATAAAAACAAAAATGATATGAAGGATAAAATTTTGATTTTTCAGTTTTTTTTCCAGAACTCTCATTTCGCCGGCTGCTGATTTTTCAAAACTAAAAGAGGTAAATAAAAAACCCTGAGATTTAAACTAAGTCCATAATTACAGAAACCTTTCTGCAGTTTTTCTTAATAACTTTTCCATTTAAACTGGATTCAGCAGGAAATCAAAGAAAATCTGAGGTTTTGCTTCGTCTTTTTAAAAACACGTTCTTCTTTAAAGCTTCAGAAAAAACACAAAACAACAACAACAACTTTGTGGGAATGTTGCCATGGAGACCAGATAACAAACTTCCCGTTTTACCTGCCAGAACCGTCTGCGTCTGCATCTGCAGTCTGATCTTGACCAGGTCCACCGGGGCCCCCAGGCCCACAGAGACCAGCCCCGTCAGCATGCTGGCCACGGTCAGGTCCAACAAGCCGCAGGGATGGCGCCCGTCGCCGTAGCGATACTTGCTTATGAGTCTCTGAGTATTACTGAAGAAGCCGAACACCACAGAGTTGTAGACGGTGATGCTGGCCAGCGGGAAGGACATGCCCTTAAAAAACCCGGAGACCTGAGAGACGGAGAGGAAGATTCCTGAAGGTTAGGGTTAGCACGCATCCCAAAACTAAAATACAACCAGCAAAAAAAAAAAAAAAAGAAAAAAAAAAAGAGTCCACTCGGGTGAAGTTGCTGCCAAATATTTCAGTGGAAAGTATTTGGTGGGGGGGCGATCTGACCACAGAGACACTGAGAACAGACTGCAGGCTGCAGCAGTTACCACCAACAAACACACAGAAAGAGCAGCCTCTAATTCTCCTCTTCATCGTCCATCAGTTTTCAGCTGAAGCTCGATCTGGACTCGGACTTGGACCGAAGCGGGTTGGATATTTACCGTTTCCTTCCTGTAGATGGTGAGGACGCAGTGCAGCGTGTTCTTGTAGCCTTTTCCTGCCTGGAGCCGCGTCTGGGTGGAGAAACAACAACAACAACAACAACAAACTTTAAAACAACACAAGAAGTGTGGAGGTGAAACCACACAGGAGGACGACGACAGGAAGGATGAAGGTCCTCCTTCTGTTTCTAAGAAGACATGAACAAGTTCTGGAGTTTTTCTATTCAAACCTGAGAGGAAAATATCCTCAACAGTTCATCTAATAATCAGCCTTTTGTTGATATTTTACTGAAATCAGAGCGAAAACTGACAGACGGCACTCAGTTCTTGATGGAAACATCTGAAACTCTTCTGATTGTTTTTTTTTTTTTTAGTCTTTTCTGGTTCAAAAAGTGACGTAACTTTTACTTCGTAATCTTTTAATTTCAAACTTTACAGCTGAACATTTTATCAAAGAACTTCATCCTACAATGAAGCAGAGAATCTGTTAAACGTGCTAAAATAATTGTTTCATTGTTGTTTCATTAGAAACAATAAACTGAAGACAAAGAAAAGAATGAACTGAATGTTTTTGTTCTTTTATGTAACAGCTGGAGTCCTTCACCTTTTACACACTTTGTTGATCTTAAATGTCTCCATCCCATAATGATGAGAAAAGAAGTTTTTAAAAACCCAAAAACTTAAATTTACATCAGTTTTCAGACCCTGAAGGGTTCTCAGAGCTTTCCCGTAAATCTGAGTTAAAATGACACACATGTGCATCTGATTTCCCACAATTCACTCTGCATGTCAGATCCAAACCGGAGGAATGTTTTGGGAATCCTTCAGCAGGACCAGGACCACACTGAGAGGATCCAGACCGTCCCTGACAGACCAGAGTCCAGACTGAGACCCTGACTGATCCAGATGTGTGACTGCCCAAATCCAGGTTTTAGAGATTTTCTTGAACCAATTTATCTGTCAGTTCAGATAAATGTTGTTTATGTGTCCATTCCAAGGACCAACAATCCCCCCCGTGATCAGCCTGAGGTGGGGGGGGGGCAGTGTGGTGGAGTATGTTAAATACCTTCACTGTGTCCAGCGGATGGCCGACGACCACACTGGAAGCTCCTGCAGCCAAAAAAAAAAAAAAGAAAACAGACACGGGAGAAAAAATGAATCCAGCGAATACCAGAGCAGCAAAAAAACACGAAACACGAGACGATCGGAGTCGAACACAAACTCAGAACAAAAATGGAAACCAGCTGAAACTCAAGAGTTTCTGCATCAGATCATTTGGTTGGAGGTAGTTCTGTCCAAAAAACAAACCCAGCTGACTGGAAACTTGTCTGCCATCGTGGGGCCCCGAGGAAAACATGGTCTATTGTGTCTTTCATGAACTCAGCAGCCAGGACCAGGACTCCAGGCCTGGCCTCGGGATCACTGAATTCTGGACTTGACAACACAAACAGCTGCAGTTTGTTTTTGAAAACAACAACAACAAAGTTTTTAACGACGATTCAAACGTTTTCCTAAATGTCTCCTAATGTTAACGTTACTTTCGTTCTCCCTCAGCTGCAGATAAAGTTTCTGTCAAACTTTAAATTTCTCGTATTATGTCGATGTCGGAGGCGACTCTGGTCAAAATTCAGCTTGATTTCTGGACAAAAGAAGCCCCGCCCTTCACAAAAACATATTAGTTACCAGCATCCATCTTTCTTTTCCTTTTTTTTTTTTTTAACTTCTCCAGAAGATTGTGTTGCTAAAGTAAAATATTAAAATATACGTTTTGCTGTATTTAACATTATAATTATAAACCAAAAGTCCATCATGGTGGATTTTTATTGACCAAATCCTCTTTAGTCCAGACCTGGTTCACAACGGTTCTGTTAACACTAAAGACCAGACCTTCATAGACCAGGTCCTTCCTGAAAACGATAAAAATAAATCAGCTTCCTTTTCTCTGAGGTCAGATCTTATATTATTTCAGATTCTGCTCTAACTTTGTTATTCATCTCACCTTCCTGTTGAGCTGCTGATTTAATTTAAATTTAAACTGTTAAATTTTATAAGTTTCCTTCGGTTGGATTCACGGAACCTTTATTCAAAGCCCCTTTTAACACTTTTTCCCGTTCACTTCCATCCAGACTTCCTTTCTTCAGACCTGCTGCTTGTTTTTCAGTGACGTCACAGCGTCGATCTGATGACGCAGCGCCCCCGTGCGGTCAAACACGTCACGGCGGCTGAGCCAATGAAAACGCGTTATCTCGTTAGAATTAAAAAAAAAAAAAAGAAAAAGAAAAAGGAATAGAATTAATCCTGATGTTCAATGAAGCACAGCTGATAAGGATGGAGGTGGGGGGGGGGTGTTATCTGAGGAGGGGGGGGTCCACTGTTTACCCTGCGGAGGGTTTTTAAAGCAGAAAAAACGGATTTAACTGCACAAAAAAAGCCCAGTTAATCCACACAAACATGCATTTCATGAGAAGCCATGAAGTGACCCGTCTGACCTGTCTGCCCCCCCCCCCCCGCCCTGCTCCATAACCCCCCCACCCCCCCGGAGGCTCGGACACAAACAAGACTCACTCACCGCCGATCCATCCGGCGATAAAATCATCCAGCTGGAAGCTGTTGGAGTTCTGCATCTTCTCCTCAGACCGGAACGAGTCCGAACCCCAAAGCTCAAATCTCCGCCGGCCCTCAAACTCCTCACAGGCTGAAAACAAACAAACAAACAAACAAACTGTTGTGTGTCTCTCTGTGTTGTTCTTTGTGGATGCAGCGCTGATGTTTGTCCGAGGAAACAGGAGAGGAAGCGATTTTAAAGAGAGGCCACTTTGATAAGAAACACACACAACTCTATAGGAAAAATCGGCCAATCAGAGCTAAGCTTTTATGAGCGGGGACGGCCCTCTCGGCCAATCAGGTGTCAGCTTGTCAGAGAGCAGCAGCCTACAGAGACCCATCATGAAAATGAGCCATGAGGAGGACAGATCCAGAAAACTTTAACCCAGAACAGTGAAGTGACTGAAGGCAGTCAACAGACGGAAACATTCAACGTTCCTCAGACCTCCTGAAGGTGGTTCAGTGAGGCGGGAAGCATTTTCCTGCTGGATGAGACCACTTTGGGAATACTGTTTACACGAAGACCTGGACTTGGTCTGAACCAGGTTTAGGTGAAAGTAACATCCACGTGAATAAAGGACTGGAGGTTTCCCGGCAGGACAGCTGGTCTTTTTCCCAGTCAGAGACATCATGTGTCCCCTGTAGGAGGTCTTGGTGGTGGACTTGGTCCAGCATGGAGACCCTGACTGTCTGCAGGTCCACAACAAACTGATCTGTGTGTTCTGGCAGCTTTCTATCAGAACCAGCAGGAACTTCTTCAGCAGCTCTTCTGGATCAGACCACGCGGTCCGGTTATAGTCCAGTTTTTGTGTTTATTTTATTTTGTCACAGCTACACAAACTCCAACATGTGATAGACAGGAGAAGGTCACACTCCCAGTCAGTAGGAGCTTTATTATTAATCCCTGTGAGGACGTTTGTCCTCTCAGATCAGAGTCCTGGACCGGTCCAAGGACAGAAACAGGCCGGTCCCTGATAGTCCACATAATGTTTAAACCAGAAGGCCTACAGGAGAGCGAACAAACAGGAGAGACCCCCCTGAGGTCAGCTGACAGAGAGGTTGTTTCACATTCCTCTGTTTTAATGAGCAGTTATTATTAATTATTAATTACTATTAAAATGAATGAGCCTCTCCTGGTTTTTTTATTCAAAGGAGAAAACGAGCAGGTTTGTTTGTTTGTTTGTTTAATATCTGAGGGTCAAACTCACGAACACACCGAGATCTCTCAGTTTGACTGTCGGAGGCAGCCAGAAAACGGCCACAACAAAATAAAACGAAGAAGAGGAGGAGGAGGAGGAGGAAGAGGAGGGGGAGGAGGAGGAGGAGGGGGGGGGAGGAGGGGGAGGAGGGGGAGGAGGAAGAGGAGGAGGAGGAGGACTCTATAAAACTGTACGTTAACGTGTCAGACCTGACTCTGCTCTGATAAGATAACAGACGCAGCATCTTCAGCCCGAGTGGAAAATTACCAGAGACACAGAAAACACTAAAACCACCAGATCACGTGAGTCCAGAACCTGGGATCTGGTCCAGGTTTTAGGTCACAGCTCAACGTCAGCTTCAACGTCACCTTATCTATGGAATTTTACTTTCTGTTTCACTTTAAAATACAAATACAGAAATAAATTCATTCTAAAACACATTTACATTTTTATTGTGTTTAAATTTGAATCATTAATCCAAAAATTCATCGTCTCTTTGGGGAAAGATGATTAAATTAACATCTTAACTAAGAAAACCTTCACACATTTCAGCACACCTTTATTTGGCTTGATGACATTCAAGCTGCTGTATTATTATTATTATATATTTACATTTCAAGGCTTTGGTTCAACACTTCTTTAATGATTTCCGTCTGCTGTTTTCATTTTCTTTTTCCTCTAAATGAGACATCAGGAAAACATTTACTGAGCAGTAAGTCCAGAGAAAAAGAGGGACATTTTCCCATAGAGTTCAACAGAATCGGATTTCATTTGTTGGTCAGTAGATTGAGTGGGGGTGTGTGCAGTCTTTGTTCTGACCATAATATTTAGTTTTTTTAAACTTTGTTGTTGTTTATTTTTCTGCCTTCAGACTTTGTGCTAAGCTACGCTAAACGTGCTGCACCTGCTTCCGTCGAGGCTCAGACATGAAACTGATCCGGATCCTCATCTGACACCGGTTCGGATTCAGCTTCCCCAAAAATTTCAGACATCTGAGTCCACGTCTTCTTTCAGCTGAGAGGGAAACCGGTCTAAACATAGACACGGTGTCACATTGTGGCGTGTGTGTCTGTGTGCGTTTGCTGATGTTGCATCTCTTGTGTGTTTGTATCACCTTTCGGTCTTTACAGTGTGACTCTCTGGCCTCGGTTCATCACAAGAAAACACAAATAAAACAGAAACATGAACGGACTTCAGAGTTATGACATCATCAGAATGCAAACACAAAACCGATGTGTTGATTTCTGGCTCCAGATTTCTGCTGTACATGTTCTGTACAGTTTTCGTTTCGTGTTCACTGACGAAACACATTTTACACTTTGACTTTGTGTCTCACTCAAACCTGTTTGTGCTCGGTGACACATTTTCTTCAACACTTCCTCCATAAAAGTTCCTGACGTGAAAAAAACTTGACCCAGACATGATATTTCATCCTCGGCTCCCTGTTTGTCACGAATCATCATGATTCCTGAAGATATTTGGAAGAAATTAGACAAATAATGTATATATTCTCATTCTTGTGTTTTTACTCCTGTAAACGATCTGTTACTTCCTGTTTGTGCTGTTGTTGTTGTTGTTATTTAGGTATTTATCAAAAAAACACAATAAAAATAATAACATTTGTTCATTTTAAATCCACCAGCTCAGACAGACGGAGCTTTTTCTGCCAAATGACACAGTCGGCTGTTTGTCTACCAGAGACTAAATCCAACCAAACATCCACTTTCCATGTCAACCACACCTGTTCCAGCCGACCAATCAGGAGCCTGGATCAGGACACACACACACACATCATCATGTACTTGTTGAACAGTTAATGTGTTTTATATGGACATGTGATTCAATCAGGGTTTTTTATTCTAACGTTAAAATATTTTATTTATTTAGATTCCGAATTCATGAAGAATTTTGTTGATTAAAACATCAGAGGACACAATTAAAGAAAAATAACGGATGTTCTCTTTTAGTGACGGAGGAATCTTAAAGGAGGTTAAAACCTGAGACCTAATTTATCTTAATCAATAAATATGTATGTCGGCCATCTTGGCTTTTTGAAACAAGAGGGAACCGTATTTGGAGGAGAAGGTGGTTTTAGTCCTGGACCTTTAAACCTGGTTCCTCGAATATCAGGAGATCATTATCTAATAAAAATATAAAAAAATTAATCAAAGATATTCGTGCTGTGAGTGGAAACCAGAAAGAACAGGGATTCAAACCCGGGCCGCTGTACCACCATGCCCCCTGTTCAAGGTCAAGGCTCTGAGAAAATAATGAAACCTTCAAAAGTAAAGAAAAATGACTGAAAATCCCAAAAAGAATTATTTTTGAATGAAATCAAAATGAAGTTTGATTGTGTTTTTTTTTGTTTTTTTTTTGTTCTCTTCTGAATTAAATGGTTGACATCGAGTGTTGTGCGTCCTCAGGAGGTTTCCTGGCTTCAGCTCAGACGTGGGAGTCGCTCAGTTTCACATCTGCAGGTTGTGACTCACCTGTTATGGATCTTTACTCCCCTTCTGGCTCTTCAACTTTTAAATTCTTTGTTAGCGGTGCTCCGGTCTAATGTGGACCTTTGGAGTCCACATTAACTAACATGTTCCTGATGTTTGTTGTTTCCTGAGTAGGAACCAGAAGGTTCTGGTCTTTGTTTTCCTTGTAAACTGACCGCTGGTGTCTGTTTGCGGAGGACCGATGACAGATAATAACACCTTAAAGAGGAACACATGCAGTCTGCTTTTGTGTCATGACTCCGCGGGATTCTGGGAGTTGGGAGATGTTTCTGTGGATTTTGTGCCAACGGCTCAACACTGAACTCTTCGTGCTTCACTTGAGTTCAGTGACACGATCCTGCAGGAACATGCTGGAAAAACAAAAACAAACGTGAAAACTGACGAAACTCTCAAAGAAACAAAAACTCCAAAGATGTGCCACCCCTCACTGACGTCACCTGTCGCTTTGTGAGCTGCTGTTCTGAAGCCTCTTTTTAAAAAATATTGTCAACCATTTTGTTTTGAAACCAGATTTGGAGGAGAAAGTTGAATCTGACCTGTTCTGGACTCCATCAAGGAATCCATAATTTAAAAAAATGAACATCATGTTGTGCTGAAGACTGTAAACTAGAGGCTGACACCATAAACTTATCAGGACATTTTCCCATAGACTTCAACACAATTGACTTCTTTTTATGGCGCAGCCGCCCCCTGATGGTCAGCAGATAGAATGCAGGTTTGAGGACTTGACATCCATTTTTCTACACAGTTTGAGGCATAAATAAGTGAAAAGGAAAGCTGGTTAACGTCGTTCAGCGGACACATTTCAGAAGCAGACGGTCTCAACAACAGAAGCTTTCATCAGGCAGCCTGAAGGTTTTTAAAGGTCTTGGTTTTCACAGTTCAGCTGACCAACTTTCTTACTTTTAACACTTTCGAACCTGAAGCTCATAAAACGTTCTCAGGCATCTTCTAAATCGGTCATCTGTTTCAGGAATTTGCAGAGTGGCAGCGAAAGAATTCCAGGATCCTGAGTTTTCCAGCACCTCCTGAGGATCCCAGGCCAGTAATGAATCTAATCCTGGTCTGGCTGAGCCCAGAAAACCAAAACCATCTGCAGGGACAGACAGAGGAAGACCATTGTAGATCAAATAGACTGTTTTTATTTTTTATCTGATTGAACACAAAGTGTCTGAAGGAGCTCCCCTGAAATCCAAACCTGCGTTCAGATCTCGAGGCGGTGACCTGACACTGAACCTCTGTGGGTCATGAAACTCTGAATTTAGGTCAACTGGTCTCAGAAATGTGAAAAGCTGCTCTGCAATCAATGTGTAAAAGAAGCTGGACTACGGAGGTCAAAGGTCAGGGGGTGTGTCAGAGGAGAGGGAAGAGAAAAGGTTTCCATCTGCGGGAAGAATAAATGAATCCTGAAAATGTCATGAAACCCAGAGCAGCTCCCGTCTGCTGCCACCAGGGGGCAGAACAGGCTCACCCTTCGAGCGGGACCTTTAATTAATTCCTCCTCTTCTGTTCGGCCTTTTCAAAGTCACACTTTCAATTACGGGTGACCTTTTCACTCGCGTGGCAGCATTCGTGTCACGGAACATGTGATTCCGATGGAATTCCTGAAGCAGCCCAGTAAATACAGCTGACCCTGGTCCAGATCCACGGCGGGAAAAATCCCACAGAGGCCGCAGTCCTGCAGAAACACTCCGAAGGCCTCCAGATGATGCTTTTGGTGGATTTTTCTTTCCATTTCCATTTATCCAGAAATATTAGTTTGTTTTTCGTGTCCAGTGGAGTCACTAAGAGGCCGAACAACAGGATGTACAGTATGTGTGTGCTTCTGTTTGTTTGGAGTTTAAACTCTGGTAGATAAGACCTCTCTCTTTATGGACTCCGTCGAGAGGAAGTCAGAATAAGATAAAACACAATCATAAAATCACAGATATGAAACACATCAAGAAAGAAAACTGCAGCCGTCCGCTGCTGGATCAAACAAAAATAAATTATTTAAAAACAGACAAAGTGACAAAGATTTAAATGATCTTTAATGAATCCTTCCATTTTATAGTCCTCCAATCCTCCATTAGTACGAACATTTATCTGTCAATATATTGATTATATACAGTCAGACAGCATTGAATGAGAATATATGGAGTTTATATTAATATTGTTTCTATAAATCATCAATCATTTATCTTTTAATGCGATTTAAAAATGAACTGACGGAATTTCATTCATGATATAAAGTTATATATTCATAAATAAAAGGTTTTACATGGATAATAATATAACATCTATGGGACATAGATAGAAAACGTACAGGAAAGGAGACAGAAAAGAATATTTCCATATTTCAGTTTAGAAATGTCATCGTTCAGCGATCAGACTCTTCGGTCTTCGGTTCCATTCTGGACTTTCCGTCGCTCCTCATTTATTCGTCCTGTCTCAGTATTCTTGTCCCATTTTCAGCAGGTTCATACATGTGATGAGAGATACGTGACTGCCGGGCAGGTTAATTCTCTGGATGATGTGACCGTAAAAGCAAACTGATGCTGGACTCAGTTGTATTGTGCAAAATGTAAAAATTGATGGCAACAGTCCAGAGTCAAATTTAATTTCACTCTGCTAAATAAATTCAGGCCGTCGTCCTCTGTGGACCTCCTCCCCGACCACGCAGTCTGTCTGAAACAGGAAAAGGCTCTTTTCATGAATTCTATTAACATCTAGTTGCTCAGGCCGGGTCCTAAAATGAGGTGCCGGCTCATCGCTGCGAGGCCTCTGCATGACAAGGATAGAAATATGTTTTAATGAGCCAGAGTCCTCAGGCGACAGGCTAAATTTTTTATTCCAGGCCAAGGAAGGCAGACGTTAACAATGCAGAGGAAAGGAGATCCAGAGAGGACCAAACCAACAAAAATCAACAATTAAGGTGAGCGATGAAAACGGAAAAACACACGGTTCATCCTCTGGGGACCAGTCAAGAAGATTATCAGGTCAAATATTTCAGTTCGGACCGTTTTTCCTCTGAGGACCAAGAATTCTTGTTTGTTAACATTTGGTATTTTTTAAATGGAGGTTTTTGTTTCAGGATTGAAGTAGATGACAGTAACACGGATCAAAGTCTTGGTTGGCCAGTTGTATTGAAGTGTATGGGAAAATGGCTCCAATTCTCTCTTGATTTATTAGCTCAGTGAACATTTTCTGAAAGCCAGACTTTAGTTTTCAGGATATGATGTTTTATAAACGTACCCAGACCTGTTTAAGGTTCCGTCTCCTTTCCCTCTCAGGTCTGACTGGTTTCAGTTAGAGTGAAACACTCTAAAGAAACTGAAGAAAGTCAGAATCTGAATCTGAAATTATTCCGTAGTCCTCGGGGGAAACTCCGTGGGGCATTATTAAAGTGTTCCTGATTCAGATTCAGACTTTCTTTAAAATGTTTCATCTTTTACTCAAACCAGTCAAACCCCCATAAAACCCCCGAAACCACCAAGTCAACTTCAGCTGGAGCCCAAATGGAGGTTGATCCAGTTCCATCCAGTCTTCTGATCTGCTGTTAATCTTAATGTGTTTTTTGGTTTGTAGATATTATTTAATGCAACATGTGTTATTCACTGGTTTGTTGTTATTTATTCATTATTCCAGTATTCCTAATGTCTTTGTTCAGGTTAATGTGAGTTTTCACCCATTTTTGGTTTCTTTTAATACATTTTTCATACAGCAGCAGATTTCTGAGCTGTGGAGACAAAATGAGTCAGAAATCAATTTCTAATTCATGAAAACTTTTCTTTTACAGCCTGTAATGAACTGTTTACCTCAGAGGTGATTTACACCAACCAGAAGTGTTAAATTCATCATAAGATTCTGTCAAACATGAAAAAGTCTTAAAAACTCAAAGGTTTGACTCACAGACGTTGATGTTTGTGTCTCAGCATGAAGCTTCAGGATCGAGTCAAACTAATGGACAGTTACAGAGGCTACATTGACCCCGGTGACCTGTGACTGACGCTGTGGAGATAAAAATGAGGGAACGAGGGAGTCGCCAGGGAAAGGTCAAAGGTCAAATAGTGTGAACGGTCCAGATTTAAACCCGTGAAAACTGCTCCGTTAGCTCCTTTGTCGAAAATCAGCCTCATCTATTCATCTGTAATGTGTATTTAAAATCATGCTAATCAACATTTACATTAATGATAATCAATGAAAATGGCTGCATGGCTTTTCAGCAGTAATTTAGTTTGTTGAGTCAAGATATTAATAACCCCGAGGTTCTGTGTGAGCTTTAATTTGGCCAACAAACTCACCGAAGTTAAATCATAAATAATTCATAGATGACTCAAATATTCACTGACTCGATTTAATAATTAAAGAACAAATAGATTAAACAGAAATCTCAACAGAAAGATGAAGGAAATGCTGCTGAAGATAAAAACAAGGTGAAGCAGTCGAAGAGCAGAACGTCGTTTCCCTGAATGCACTTTGGGTGAAAGGAGGGAAAATGAATTTACCTTTTCCAACAAACAGCGTCAGTAACAGGACGGACTCGTGATGAGGACGGTCTTTGTCTGCGCTCTGACTCGATGGAAATTGAAAACGAGACTCATATCATGTTCTATTGTCCTTCATGTGATGAGCTGAAATCGTGCCTGTTTGTATAACTGCCTCGATTTCTGCTGATTTCATTTGAACAGCTGATAATAAAAAAAGGCTGGGAGAGGACGGAGACACTCACCTCCTCTGACAGAGGACAGAGGACAGAGGACGGAGACACTCACCTCCTCTGACAGAGGACAGAGGACAGAGGACGGAGACACTCACCTCCTCTGACAGAGGACAGAGGACGGAGACATTTACCTCCTCTGACAGAGGACAGAGGACAGAGGACAGAGACACTCACCTCCTCTGACAGAGGACAGAGGACAGAGACATTTACCTCCTCTGACAGAGGACAGAGGACAGAGGACAGAGACACTCACCTCCTCTGACAGAGGACAGAGGACGGAGACACTCACCTCCTCTGACGGAGGACAGAGGACGGAGACACTCACCTCCTCTGACAGAGGACAGAGGACAGAGGACAGAGGATAGAGGACGCCCTGAAACAGAGGACAGAGGACAGAAGACAGAGGACAGAGGACAGAGGACGCCCTGAAACAGAGGACAGAGGACAGAGGACAGAGGACAGAGGATAGAGGATGCCCTGAAACAGAGGACAGAGGACAGAAGACAGAGGACAGAGGACAGAGGACGCCCTGAAACAGAGGACAGAGGACAGAGGACGCCCTGAAACAGAAGACAGAGGACAGAGGACAGAGGAGGCCCTGAAACAGAGGACAGAGGACAGAGGACAGAAGACAGAGGACAGAGGAGGCCCTGAAACAGAGGACAGAGGACAGAGGACAGAGGAGGCCCTGAAACAGAGGACAGAAGACAGAGGAGGCCCTGAAACAGAGGACAGAGGACAGAGGACAGAGGACAGAGGATAGAGGACGCCCTGAAACAGAGGACAGAGGACAGAAGACAGAGGACAGAGGACAGAGGACGCCCTGAAACAGAGGACAGAGGACAGAGGATAGAGGACGCCCTGAAACAGAGGACAGAGGACAGAGGACGCCCTGAAACAGAGGACAGAAGACAGAGGACAGAGGAGGCCCTGAAACAGAGGACAGAGGACAGAGGACAGAAGACAGAGGACAGAGGAGGCCCTGAAACAGAAGACAGAGGACAGCGGACAGAGGACAGCGGACAGAGGACAGAGGACAGAGGGCGCCCTGAAACAGAGGACAGAGGACAGAGGAGGCCCTGAAACAGAGGACAGAGGACAGAGGACAGAAGACAGAGGACAGAGGACGCCCTGAAACAGAGGACAGAGGACAGAGGATAGAGGACGCCCTGAAACAGAGGACAGAGGACAGAGGACAGAGGACAGAGGACAGCGGACAGAGGACGCCCTGAAACAGAGGACAGAGGACAGAGGACAGTGGAGACAGTCTGCGGGTCAGAGCCTTCTTTGACTTGTCCTGATCCCGACTCCCAGAAATCGTTGCAGAATGTTTGTGTCATTTTAAATTCCAGTCAGCTGCCAAATCTCAAAATCTGAACCCTCCTTGATATTTTTAAAAACGTCTCCACATTCCTGTTTCTCTCCTCTGAGTCTCCGTCCACCTTCATAAACACTTTATGATTTTACCAAAATGAACTCAGATGTTTCTTTGATTTGTAAAACCCATCTGACCCAGCTGGGCTTCCTTAGTGACACCATCGGGGGAACGTCTGTGTTGCGGGCTCCTGGATGTGTTGTGGTATTGTTTGGTTACGGTTGTGTGTTTGTTGTTCGTACGTTGTAGATCACATTTTAGCACTTTGCTTATCTTCGCTCCAAAGGCCAGAGCTGATTATCTGCCAGCGCAGCAGAACGTGCCGCCTTCGCTTATGTACACAAATACATTTAAATGTGTAGCTATCCTCCGCTGTGTGTGTGTGTTGTGTGTCTACAATCCCACAGCAGTTTCCAAGTGTTTATGATCAGCCAACACACCGTCTACCCCCCCAGCAGAGCTCAGGCTGCTGCAGAGTGTCCCCCCCCCCCCCCCCGTGTCATTACCAATTTCAAATCTTTATTAAATAAATGAATTTTTTATGATGTTTCATCGTTTGGATTCTGATGCTGATTCTCTCTGATTGTGTAACGATCATGTGTGAAGGCAGATGCTGCCCCCTGCAGGTCGGCTGATGGTACCTACTGTATAATAATGAGAGGAATATATTTATGTTTATAGACAGGAAGGTTTCCATCAACCACAGTCCGTTACTGTACTGATTATATTAAATCAAGACCAAATATAAAGATTGTTATTTCCCTCTAAACCAAAATACACAGTGTGAGCTGAAGGACTGTGATTATTTGGAAAAATGCATCCCAAGACCTGATCCTACCCTGATCCCTGGACCTGATCCCTGGACCTGATCCTACCCTGATCCTACACTGATCCCTGGACCTGATCCCACCCTGATCCTACACTGATCCCTGGACCTGATCCCACCCTGATCCTACCCTGATCCTACCCTGATCCCTGGACCTGATCCCACCCTGATCCTACACTGATCCCTGGACCTGATCCCACCCTGATCCTACACTGATCCCTGGACCTGATCCTACCCTGATCCTACCCTGATCCCTGGACCTGATCCTACCCTGATCCTACCCTGATCCCAGGACCTGATCCCTGGACCTGATCCTACCCTGATCCTACCCTGATCCCAGGACCTGATCCCAGGACCTGATCCTACCCTGATCCTACACTGATCCCAGGACCTGATCCTACCCTGATCCTACACTGATCCCTGGACCTGATCCCACCCTGATCCTACACTGATCCCTGGACCTGATCCCACCCTGATCCTACCCTGATCCTACCCTGATCCCTGGACCTGATCCCACCCTGATCCTACACTGATCCCAGGACCTGATCCTACCCTGATCCTACCCTGATCCTACACTGATCCCTGGACCTGATCCCACCCTGATCCTACACTGATCCCTGGACCTGATCCCACCCTGATCCTACACTGATCCCTGGACCTGATCCTACCCTGATCCTACCCTGATCCTACCCTGATCCCTGGACCTGATCCTACCCTGATCCTACACTGATCCCTGGACCTGATCCCACCCTGATCCTACCCTGATCCCTGGACCTGATCCCACCCTGATCCCACCCTGATCCCTGGACCTGATCCCACCCTGATCCTACACTGATCCCAGGACCTGATCCTACCCTGATCCTACACTGATCCCAGGACCTGATCCTACCCTGATCCTACACTGATCCCAGGACCTGATCCTACCCTGATCCTACACTGATCCCTGGACCTGATCCCTGGACCTGATCCTACCCTGATCCTACACTGATCCCTGGACCTGATCCCACCCTGATCCTACCCTGATCCTACCCTGATCCCTGGACCTGATCCCACCCTGATCCTACACTGATCCCAAGACCTGATCCTATCCTGATCCCTGGACCTGATCCTACCCTGATCCTACACTGATCCCTGGACCTGATCCCTGGACCTGATCCTACCCTGATCCTACCCTGATCCCTGGACCTGATCCCAAGACCTGATCCCTGGACCTGATCCCACCTTGATCCTACCCTGATCCCTGGACCTGATCCCACCGTGATCCTACACTGATCCCAAGACCTGATCCTACACTGATCCCTGGACCTGATCCCTGGACCTGATCCTACCCTGATCCTACACTGATCCCAGGACCTGATCCTATCCTGATTCCTGGACCTGATCCCTGGACCTGATCCCTGGACCTGATCCCAGGACCTGACCTGACCCAAACTACCTGAACTGGCTCCTGACTCCTTCAGGAGCTCCTCCACCCGTCTCACCCTCCCTGCTGAGGAAACGACAGTAAACAATAAAACAATAAGACGACAGACTTCCTCACACTCCGTCTCTTCATTTGTCCAAACAATCTCTCACTTTTCTTATTTTCCTGCACATGAATCCAAACTCCTTCAGGCAGAGAGCTGCAGAGGTCAAGTGTCTTCAGACCGCTCTGGACTCACAGAGAGAGGACAGACTTTGATGGTGAAGTCAGAGCGAGGACAGGTGTGATCGGGGACTTCCCTCCCAGCAGCCGTTAATCCGCTCAGACCCGAGACGTTACAGAGCGAAGAGCTGAAGGTGTGATCACGCCTCCGGACGCTGGAGGACGGATCTGCTGTGTTTTTACCAAAGGTGTAAATGACCTCGGCCCTGAAAACACACAGTGACATTTTCATTTTTCACCCATATAGTTTCAACACTGTTATCGGGGAGCAACACCATGTTTTCCATCAGAGTGGCTTCTTGTCCATCAGGACTCCTCCACAACCCTTTCAAAATAAAACATCAGGAAAGACCAGAGCTAGAAAATAAAACAGTGTCAATCAGTGTCCTCACAACTACCAGATTACTAATGTGTGTGTGTGTGAGTGTGTGTGTGTGTGAGGTGCTTATGTAACACAAGGTTGCTGCTGCAGCCTCCAGCAGGTTGTTGGAGGGTGAGCATCCTTAATGTGGAGTGACAGTGGTAAAAGAGAATAGGCTTCTTGTCCTGTGGCGTGTGTGTGTGTGTCTGTGTGTGTGTGTGTGTGTATTATCGGGGGTAACGTGTTGACTCGGTGATGTTGGCTGCGAGGCTGGAAAGGAGCCTGTTTGATGGGGAGAAAAGAAACAGGAAGTGGAACAAAGTTTGGTTTTCGTCACTCCAGTGGTTTGTGTGAGTTTGTTTGTGTTTGTTTGTGTGTTGTGCTGGGAGGTCAAGCTGTGTTTACAGACTTGAGCTCAGTGGGAAACTTCTCCTGTGTGAGATCATCCGGCTGAATAATTACTGAATGGAAATCAATTAAAAATGAAGCATCAGATAAAATAGACAAGAAAAAAAACAAAAAACAAACCTGATACCAGATACCGAGGAACAGTCTGACACAAAAACTGGGACTGGACCTGGACCTGGACCTGGACCTGGAGCTGGTCACTGATGGTCCCATTAAAACAAGATGGCCGACAGACAAATAACAAACATGGAGGCTTCAGACCAGCAGCTAACAAAGGGATGGTGATGTCACGTCTCGGAGGGTTCACACTTATTTCTGACTTCATTTTGGCGTCGTGAGATCTAATTCGGTGTAATCTGGTCTCTTCTTTAGCGAGAGACGACCTGATGATGTCACAGTGACATCATAATGGCAACATTACATTAAACTTTCTGTTCCATTTCCTGTCTCTCTGCACCCAATCAGATTTAAAAAAAGGGACTTAAAGGAAGAGAGACAGTTCATCTGTAAACAGATCTCTTCTTTTTCTTCTTCTCTTCTACAAATATAATCAATAAGAAAACTGGAATCGCTTCTTCTGTCCTTTTCTGGGAGATTTACTGTATCTGACAGCAGCTCTGCTCGGTTTCTCTCCAGTGACTCCACTTTAGCCCCCCCACCCCCCTTTTCCTCCATCCATCACTTTCTCTCTCGTCTTTTCACCTTGCCCCGAGTCTCAGCCGAATGAAAAAATAAGTTAGCTCAGCTCCTGTGGGTTGTGTTGCTTTAGTGTGTAGTTTTGTGACTGTGTGTGTTGACTTTTTTTAGCTGTCTTCGCCCCCACCTGGCCCCCCCGAACTGAGCCCCGGGGCACACAGAGGGTCTGACCTTGGACCTGACATCTGAACGGCGATCAAGTGACGGACCTGAGCGCTCGGAAACAAACCGCGGTCACGCCTGGCTTGTCTGAACTTGCGATGTCATGAATAAAGTTCGCTGCTGAGTTTTATTTAGGAAGTTTTCTCAAAATAAAATACCGGACGTCCAGCTGATCCTTACCCTGACGTCCTCGTACTCATCGTAGAACATTTGGGTAAATTCACGGACTACTTTCACTCATCTTCTGTCTCTGATCTGTTTCCAGGTCACAGGGGGTTCTGGAGGGCGGGGTCACCCTGGACAGGTCTCCAGTCCAGACAGAGACAGACAGACCTACGGACAATTTAGAGTCACCAATGAACCCAAACATGATGTCTTTGGAGACTCCACACAGAAAGGCCCCAGGCCGGGAACCGAACCCAGGACCTCCTTGTTGTGGGGAAACAGAGCTAACCACCATGCTACCCCAGACTACTCTCAGCCACCAGCTAAAAAACTGTGAGTAAAAAATAATAAATTTTTAACAGGAAATGATGACGAACTTCTTCTGCTAATGCTAACGTTAGCTACGTATCATCACCAAAGTTTCCCATAGAATGAAAAAAATGTGTTTGTATTGAAATCTGAAAGCTAAAATATATAATAAGCTTCACTGATCTGAATCAGAATCCTTTAAACTTTCTTCTGGGTGATTATCCTTGATTGACATGAAAAACATTGAAAAGTCTGCTGATATAAATCTGATTTGTCAGAAAATGAATAAATCAATAACTATAAGAGTCGAGTGGAGGTTTTTTTTTTCTATTGTGATATCTTGGTGCGTATCACGAACATTTTATGTGTCACATATGATTTCTCAGACATCTGCTCCTGAAATAAAGGGATTCATCCACCTCATGGCCAACCCCCCCCCCCCCCCCCCTCCGAGCTCCAACCTGCCTGTCTGCTGCAGTTTGTCCAAAAATAGCTGAAGTTCCTGCAGCCTGGTGCCAGGAAGCTGCTGCTGTGCTCGACGGAGTCTGGAGGAGGAGAGAGAGGAACAAAAAAAAAAAAAAACGGTTCTTATTGTGTTCAACCAATTAAATTAAAGCCGTGTTGAGTTTCCTCCTTCCTCCCTTTTCCCGTCACATCTGAGTTTATTCCACCGGACAAAAACTGTGCAGCTCAGTGACGACCATGTGCCGTTTTTTTTCCGTCACCAAATGAGACGAGCTCGTTGAAGAGCGTTGAGCCTCAAAGCTCAGATGAAGCTGGGGGCCGTTTTCACGGCACAGTTCAAAGTTTCCCACTTCTGACCTTAATGTCTGTGACACGGTGGAGTCACCGAGCTCTGCAGCGTCCGCTCCGAGCAGCTGTTTGGCTTATCAAGGACGTGGAATAAACAGAAAAACTGATTTACATGTTTGGTGAAGTTTTTCCTTATCCTCCATTTGAGAAGCAAAAACCGAAAAAAGAACAGAAAACTTTTCAGAAGCTGCAGGAAACTGTCTCCGGAGTTGTTGGTCTGTTTGCATCATATAACCGAGTCTCCTCACAGCGTTGGGAGCGACCTCGGTGTGAAGATCGGTGATAAAAACCGGGAGGCTCGCCTTAAAGATATTCATAGCTGTTCTCTAAATTCAGGACACCAGCTTATTCAATTTAGAGCCAAGTTTAAATCAGCAGAGGGCAGCTGAGGCCATCTTTCCCTGAGTAAACAACGTCTGGATGGATATACTCCTGTGTATACTTCTCTCTGAACTATACAACTGTGTTAGTAAACAGACTCACACAGGTCGTTCCGTGCGTGTTTGCTTGTGAATACAGATTTGTACACAGAGTGTGTCTGTTATGCTTCTCTCTGTAAATACGATGTTGATGCTTGTTAGAGTTTGTTTTATAAAATATTTTTTTCTACAATTGAAACCTTACAAGTAAAATACATCTTCAAAAATCTTCTCTCTTCTAAAATCACAATGTGATGTGAGTGATGTTCTTATTAAAGGTCCATACAGTCTAAAGGTTTAAAGGTCCAGACGGTCCGAGGGTAGACCTCCATGTGGTCTTTGAGTCTACATCAGGTCCAGGTTCTATATAAATGCAGTGAAAGTATCAAAGGTCTCAGTCTGTATTCGGAAACGGAGCCTTAAAGCCATCCGTCTGGACTCCTTGAACTTTGTGATGTCACAACAAAGCAGTCAAAGCGAATCCCGCCCACCTGGACCCCCCCATCCTTCCTTAGAGGATTTGGTTTGTGATTCACAGGAGTCCCTTCTGTGGCTGTTTGAGCTCAAACATGCCAACAGTGTCTGGCGTCTCCGTTCCTTCGTGGCGACGCCTCAGCAGAGGAACATCGTTTTTTTTTTTTTTCCTGAACTCATTCAGATCCATGTTTTTCATCCTGTTTCACTTTTTTTTATGCTTCTGCGAAGTAACGGTTTGTTGTCGGACTCTGTTGGCTTCCTTCGATCCTCCAGATGGCTCCAGTATTGACAGAAGAGCTCCAGCAATTAGTATTCTAGTTCTGACTGCAGGGCTGCAGGACTTTATGGAGCTAACAGCGTTCTCTAAGGGAGGCCGGTCATCCGATTCAGCCTGAGGACAAACTGGAGAACATGCACATCGTTAATTCCAGTCTGTTATCTGGACGCTAACAGGACTCACTGGGGGACGCTGAGTCAAACTTCCACCTGCAGACAGGAGGCCCAGACCTGGTCCACAGGAGATCCAATCCGGGTTCATCCTCTGCATTTTAGTCTGGACCAGCATCTCTGAGGTCAAAGACCCAGAACCATCAAGAAGAAGAAGACGATCAAGACCAAGCTGGACTTTTTTTGACCTCCACCATTGAAACACAAAGTGACAACAACAATCCCAACAAGAGACCAGCAACAAAGAGCAGAGGAGCTTCCTGACTGAGACGTTCAGTCATCAACTTCTCAATATCTTCAAGACACCAGAAGAACTTCACTGTTTTTGTTTAACCCAGATTGAGTTGAGACTGAAAAACATAAAACAGACTGACAGAACAAAATGTCTCCGTTCAGTCTTCTAGAGGACATCATGTCCTCCGTCCTCCAAGGACAGAGACGGACAACCTGTCCTGAAGCCGCACACATCACAGTGTGTGTGGGTTTTTTTCTGTGTCCTTGTTACAGTGCCAATGAGTTTTTTTTTCTTAAGTGAACATGTCTGTCCAGTGTATGTGTGTGTGTGTGTGTGTGTGTGTGTGTTGTGCGTGTTTGTGGGTCAGAGTGAGCTCCTAATACAACACAATGACGCTTCATTCATCTAAAGGACAAATCCACGTTCCAGACTCTGCTGGGATCAGACTGTGTGTTTCACAAACACACATCACATGTAGTTTGTGTGTCTGTGTTTGCGTGTGTGCCCCCCCCCCCCACCTTGCCGTGTCTCATCTACTCTCCTGTCCTAACAGGAAGTGGCAGCAGCAAAAAACACACGGACACCCAATCATGTCACGGCAACCGGCTACGCCAGGGATGAAAGAAGTGACCGCGGGCGAGAGAGAGAGAGATTTCCTAAATGAAGGCAGTCTCTGGTGGGGGGGCTGAATGTTAATGCTGATAATAAAGGTCAGATTCATTAACTGTGCTTTTAGGCTTTGATTTTAATTGATTATTGATCATTGGTGTTTTTGCTCAGAGCAGACAGGAAGTGAACCAGAACTCATTCATTCATTCATCTTCTGCCTCTGATCTGTTTCTGGGTCATGGGGGGTTCTGGAGGGCGGGGTCACCCTGGACAGGTCTCCAGTCCATCACAGAGACAGACAGACCTACGGACAATTTAGAGTCACCAATGAACCCAAACATGATGTCTCTGGAGACTCCACACAGAAAGGCCCCAGGCCGGGAACCGAACCCAGGACCTCCTTGTTGTGGGGAAACAGAGATGACCACTAACCACTACTCCGCCGTGCCGCCCACCTGAGGTTAAAAGAATCCAAATCTACTCCGTTGGCTCTGGTTCGCGGCGTGACTTCAGTTATTAACTTTTCCTTCATGTGACAACTTGGTGACATTTTGTGAAAAACTTTTAGGGAAAAAACAGAAGCGCCTTGATTTGGCTCTAAAAAAGGTCTTTTGGCTGTAACGTGGATGGGGAACTTGAAATGTCAGAGTGAAATGAGCGGCGGCCCTGATGGAGCCCTGTAGGTGGATATTACACCCCCGCTGGGTGGATCCGGCTTTCTGCTGTCATTAGCTGATTTGTTGAGCTAATATTCTGTGTCATTAACGCCGGAGATTTCCACTGAAAGGTGAAAAATAAAACTACAGAACGCTTCAGAAGCTCCACTGGACTTTTATTATGTGCTAAAAGTTAAGACCCAGGAGGATATTAAAGGCAATAATAATAATAATAATCCTGTTGCCCCCCCACACGCACTCGGATACACCCCCTCAGAGAACGTCCTCAGAGGACGACTAATTAGTCTCTGCGTCTCGTCAAGGTGGTTTCCTCGCTGAGCGTTTAACTTCCTTCTCATATCAGCACAACACGCAAGAACACAACAAGTATTTTAACGCATGTAAAGGTTGTAACAACAACAGTGGCGGTTAACGGTCATAAAGTCTTACTGTGTCTTCACCATCTGCACAAAAAAAAGGAAGCGGTGACGCTTCGGCCTCTTCAAATCTGTCGACGCCATCTGGCACAGTGGAGGCGTTTAGGTGTTGGCACGCAGGCTGGAATCGCCAAGGTCACGTGGCATCCCCAAAATGGACGAGGACCCGTTTTCTTCTTCTTCAGGTCATTTCCAGCTCTGACAGTTAAAGTCAAGGACAAAATGGAAGCAGCGGCGTTGAGCGGCGCTCAGCAGAGGTGAGGAGCGAAGGCCACAGCCCGCCGTTTGGTATTCAGTGAGGATCAACTGGCGCTAAAGCTGACCTTTAAAAAGTCTCCTCGTCTCCTTGATGCTTCACTCAGTAATAAAACAGGAGCTGCAGGTCAGAGAGGAAGCGACGCTGGAGATGATTCAGTTTCAGCAGCTGCTTCTGATCTCACCGCCGACCGATGAATCACATTTACACACTTAAACTGTTTTAAAACACAAAGACGGAAACAGATTTTATCAGTCAGTCCTCATTTCTGCTCAGCTTCACCTGCATGTTTGTTTCTGACACACTTTAGATTGAAATGAGTTTTTCACTCCATTTCCTGTTTCATTTAGGAATAATAACTACAAAATAAAGAGCAGAGTGTACAATATAAAATATAAAACATAGAGTATATAATATTCTTCTGGTTTAAAAAACAAACAAACAAAAGGCTAAAGATGGCCGACAGCCAAATCCAAAGCTGGAGGCTTCAAAGTGGCACCAAATCGATGGGTGATGTCACATGAAGGTTGAACCACTTCCTGGTTTTCAGCTGCAGAAATCAAGTTTAAAAATCTGCACAGACAGAAATCGTTGCTCAGAAGATCCTGATGAAAGACAAACACCAAAAGCACTGAAGTGGCCTGAGCAGCTTCTCATCGAGGACTCTGTGGACCTGGATGTGATCCGACCCCCCCGATCACAGGGAGTCTGTGATGATGGGCGAGTTGATCTCTCTGTTAGAGATGAACAAAGTCCAACATCCACCAACAGCCGGGCAGGTTGAAGACTCCTGGTCTGGAGCTGGTCCTGAGGGCTGAGGGGTCCTGATCTGGAGCTGGCCCTGAGGGCTGAGGGGTCCTGGTCTGGAGCTGGCCCTGGTCTGGAGCTGGTCTTGATGGCTGAGGAGTCCTGGTCTGGAGCTGGTCCTGAGGGCTGAGGGGTCCTGATCTGGAGCTGGTCCTGAGGGCTGAGGGGTCCTGATCTGGAGCTGGTCCTGAGGGCTGAAGGGTCCTGATCTGGAGCTGGTCCTGAGGGCTGAAGGGTCCTGGTCTGGAGCTGGTCCTGGTCTGGAGCTGGTCCTGAGGGCTGAAGGGTCCTGGTCTGGAGCTGGTCCTGATGGCTGAGGAGTCCTGGTCTGGAGCTGGTCCTGAGGGCTGAAGGGTCCTGGTCTGGAGCTGGCCCTGAGGGCTGAGGGGTCCTGGTCTGGAGCTGGTCCTGGTCTAGAGCTGGTCCTGAGGGCTGAAGGGTCCTGGTCTGGAGCTGGTCCTGGTCTGGAGCTGGTCCTGAGGGCTGAGGGGTCCTGGTCTGGAGCTGGTCCTGGTCTGGAGCTGGTCCTGGTCTGGAGCTGGTCCTGAGGGCTGAAGGGTCCTGGTCTGGAGCTGGTCCTGGTCTGGAGCTGGTCCTGAGGGCTGAAGGGTCCTGGTCTGGAGCTGGTCCTGATGGCTGAGGAGTCCTGGTCTGGAGCTGGTCCTGAGGGCTGAAGGGTCCTGGTCTGGAGCTGGCCCTGAGGGCTGAGGGGTCCTGGTCTGGAGCTGGTCCTGAGGGCTGAGGGGTCCTGGTCTGGAGCTGGCCCTGGTCTGGAGCTGGTCCTGAGGGCTGAGGAGTCCTGGTCTGGAGCTGGTCCTGAGGGCTGAGGGGTCCTGGTCTGGAGCTGGTCCTGAGGGCTGAAGGGTCCTGGTCTGGAGCTGGTCCTGATGGCTGAGGAGTCCTGGTCTGGAGCTGGTCCTGAGGGCTGAAGGGTCCTGGTCTGGAGCTGGCCCTGAGGGCTGAGGGGTCCTGGTCTGGAGCTGGTCCTGGTCTAGAGCTGGTCCTGAGGGCTGAAGGGTCCTGGTCTGGAGCTGGTCCTGGTCTGGAGCTGGTCCTGAGGGCTGAGGGGTCCTGGTCTGGAGCTGGTCCTGGTCTGGAGCTGGTCCTGAGGGCTGAAGGGTCCTGGTCTGGAGCTGGTCCTGGTCTGGAGCTGGTCCTGAGGGCTGAAGGGTCCTGGTCTGGAGCTGGTCCTGATGGCTGAGGAGTCCTGGTCTGGAGCTGGTCCTGAGGGCTGAAGGGTCCTGGTCTGGAGCTGGCCCTGAGGGCTGAGGGGTCCTGGTCTGGAGCTGGTCCTGAGGGCTGAGGGGTCCTGGTCTGGAGCTGGCCCTGGTCTGGAGCTGGTCCTGAGGGCTGAGGAGTCCTGGTCTGGAGCTGGTCCTGAGGGCTGAGGGGTCCTGGTCTGGAGCTGGTCCTGAGGGCTGAAGGGTCCTGGTCTGGAGCTGGTCCTGAGGGCTGAAGGGTCCTGGTCTGGAGCTGGTCCTGAGGGCTGAGGGGTCCTGGTCTGGAGCTGGTCCTGAGGGCTGAGGGGTCCTGGTCTGGAGCTGGTCCTGAGGGCTGAGGGGTCCTGGTCTGGAGCTGGTCCTGAGGGCTGAGGGGTCCTGGTCTGGAGCTGGTCCTGAGGGCTGAAGGGTCCTGGTCTGGAGCTGGTCCTGAGGGCTGAAGGGTCCTGGTCTGGAGCTGGTCCTGAGGGCTGAAGGGTCCTGGTCTGGAGCTGGTCCTGATGGCTGAGGAGTCCTGGTCTGGAGCTGGTCCTGAGGGCTGAAGGGTCCTGGTCTGGAGCTGGCCCTGAGGGCTGAGGGGTCCTGGTCTGGAGCTGGTCCTGGTCTAGAGCTGGTCCTGAGGGCTGAAGGGTCCTGGTCTGGAGCTGGTCCTGGTCTGGAGCTGGTCCTGAGGGCTGAGGGGTCCTGGTCTGGAGCTGGTCCTGGTCTGGAGCTGGTCCTGAGGGCTGAAGGGTCCTGGTCTGGAGCTGGTCCTGATGGCTGAGGAGTCCTGGTCTGGAGCTGGTCCTGAGGGCTGAAGGGTCCTGGTCTGGAGCTGGCCCTGAGGGCTGAGGGGTCCTGGTCTGGAGCTGGTCCTGAGGGCTGAGGGGTCCTGGTCTGGAGCTGGCCCTGGTCTGGAGCTGGTCCTGAGGGCTGAGGAGTCCTGGTCTGGAGCTGGTCCTGAGGGCTGAGGGGTCCTGGTCTGGAGCTGGTCCTGAGGGCTGAAGGGTCCTGGTCTGGAGCTGGTCCTGAGGGCTGAAGGGTCCTGGTCTGGAGCTGGTCCTGAGGGCTGAGGGGTCCTGGTCTGGAGCTGGTCCTGAGGGCTGAGGGGTCCTGGTCTGGAGCTGGTCCTGAGGGCTGAGGGGTCTTGGTCTGGAGCTGGTCCTGAGGGCTGAAGGGTCCTGGTCTGGAGCTGGTCCTGAGGGCTGAAGGGTCCTGGTCTGGAGCTGGTCCTGAGGGCTGAGGGGTCCTGGTCTGGAGCTGGTCCTGGTCTGGAGCTGGTCCTGAGGGCTGAGGGGTCCTGGTCTGGAGCTGGTCCTGGTCTGGAGCTGGTCCTGAGGGCTGAAGGGTCCTGGTCTGGAGCTGGTCCTGAGGGCTGAGGGGTCCTGGTCTGGAGCTGGTCCTGGTCTGGAGCTGGTCCTGAGGGCTGAGGGGTCCTGGTCTGGAGCTGGTCCTGGTCTGGAGCTGGTCCTGAGGGCTGAGGGGTCCTGGTCTGGAGCTGGTCCTGGTCTGGAGCTGGTCCTGAGGGCTGAAGGGTCCTGGTCTGGAGCTGGTCCTGAGGGCTGAGGGGTCCTGGTCTGGAGCTGGTCCTGAGGGCTGAGGGGTCCTGGTCTGGAGCTGGTCCTGAGGGCTGAGGGGTCCTGGTCTGGAGCTGGTCCTGAGGGCTGAGGGGTCCTGGTCTGGAGCTGGTCCTGAGGGCTGAAGGGTCCTGGTCTGGAGCTGGTCCTGAGGGCTGAAGGGTCCTGGTCTGGAGCTGGTCCTGAGGGCTGAAGGGTCCTGGTCTGGAGCTGGTCCTGATGGCTGAGGAGTCCTGGTCTGGAGCTGGTCCTGAGGGCTGAAGGGTCCTGGTCTGGAGCTGGCCCTGAGGGCTGAGGGGTCCTGGTCTGGAGCTGGTCCTGGTCTAGAGCTGGTCCTGAGGGCTGAAGGGTCCTGGTCTGGAGCTGGTCCTGGTCTGGAGCTGGTCCTGAGGGCTGAGGGGTCCTGGTCTGGAGCTGGTCCTGGTCTGGAGCTGGTCCTGAGGGCTGAAGGGTCCTGGTCTGGAGCTGGTCCTGATGGCTGAGGAGTCCTGGTCTGGAGCTGGTCCTGAGGGCTGAAGGGTCCTGGTCTGGAGCTGGCCCTGAGGGCTGAGGGGTCCTGGTCTGGAGCTGGTCCTGAGGGCTGAGGGGTCCTGGTCTGGAGCTGGCCCTGGTCTGGAGCTGGTCCTGAGGGCTGAGGAGTCCTGGTCTGGAGCTGGTCCTGAGGGCTGAGGGGTCCTGGTCTGGAGCTGGTCCTGAGGGCTGAAGGGTCCTGGTCTGGAGCTGGTCCTGAGGGCTGAAGGGTCCTGGTCTGGAGCTGGTCCTGAGGGCTGAGGGGTCCTGGTCTGGAGCTGGTCCTGAGGGCTGAGGGGTCCTGGTCTGGAGCTGGTCCTGAGGGCTGAGGGGTCTTGGTCTGGAGCTGGTCCTGAGGGCTGAAGGGTCCTGGTCTGGAGCTGGTCCTGAGGGCTGAAGGGTCCTGGTCTGGAGCTGGTCCTGAGGGCTGAGGGGTCCTGGTCTGGAGCTGGTCCTGGTCTGGAGCTGGTCCTGAGGGCTGAGGGGTCCTGGTCTGGAGCTGGTCCTGGTCTGGAGCTGGTCCTGAGGGCTGAAGGGTCCTGGTCTGGAGCTGGTCCTGAGGGCTGAGGGGTCCTGGTCTGGAGCTGGTCCTGGTCTGGAGCTGGTCCTGAGGGCTGAGGGGTCCTGGTCTGGAGCTGGTCCTGGTCTGGAGCTGGTCCTGAGGGCTGAGGGGTCCTGGTCTGGAGCTGGTCCTGGTCTGGAGCTGGTCCTGAGGGCTGAGGGGTCCTGGTCTGGAGCTGGTCCTGGTCTGGAGCTGGTCCTGAGGGCTGAGGGGTCCTGGTCTGGAGCTGGCCCTGGTCTGGAGCTGGTCCTGAGGGCTGAGGGGTCCTGGTCTTGAGCTGGTCCTGATCTGGAGCTGGCCCTGGTCTGGAGCTGGTCCTGAGGGCTGAAGGGTCCTGGTCTGGAGCTGGTCCTGAGGGCTGAGGGGTCCTGGTCTGGAGCTGGTCCTGAGGGCTGAGGGGTCCTGGTCTGGAGCTGGTCCTGAGGGCTGAGGGGTCTTGGTCTGGAGCTGGTCCTGAGGGCTGAAGGGTCCTGGTCTGGAGCTGGTCCTGAGGGCTGAAGGGTCCTGGTCTGGAGCTGGTCCTGAGGGCTGAGGGGTCCTGGTCTGGAGCTGGTCCTGGTCTGGAGCTGGTCCTGAGGGCTGAGGGGTCCTGGTCTGGAGCTGGTCCTGGTCTGGAGCTGGTCCTGAGGGCTGAAGGGTCCTGGTCTGGAGCTGGTCCTGAGGGCTGAGGGGTCCTGGTCTGGAGCTGGTCCTGGTCTGGAGCTGGTCCTGAGGGCTGAGGGGTCCTGGTCTGGAGCTGGTCCTGGTCTGGAGCTGGTCCTGAGGGCTGAGGGGTCCTGGTCTGGAGCTGGTCCTGGTCTGGAGCTGGTCCTGAGGGCTGAGGGGTCCTGGTCTGGAGCTGGTCCTGGTCTGGAGCTGGTCCTGAGGGCTGAGGGGTCCTGGTCTGGAGCTGGCCCTGGTCTGGAGCTGGTCCTGAGGGCTGAGGGGTCCTGGTCTTGAGCTGGTCCTGATCTGGAGCTGGCCCTGGTCTGGAGCTGGCCCTGAGGGCTGAAGGGTCCTGGTCTGGAGCTGGTCCTGAGGGCTGAAGGGTCCTGGTCTGGAGCTGGTCCTGAGGGCTGGGTGAGTCAGCTGTGAGCAGGGTGTTCGGCCGTCCATCACAGATGGAGCAGGAGGACGACTCTGAGCTTCACTCTTCATGGCTCCTTCTCAAAGGTCACAGAGTTTGGTGATGTGATCACGCTGACAGCCCCCCCCCCCCCCCCACGCTCTTCATCATCATCTTCTTCTGCTGCTGTCCGTCCACTCAACGCTTCAGAGGTTCTGACTCTCTCTTAAAGACCGGCTTCAGCCGCCTGCTGGCGTGTGACGACTCAATCAACTTTATTAATCGCCATTTTCTTTAAGGTCTCTCTCCGGTCATGAACTCTCTTCTTCTCTCCTTCTCCTCACTCTGTCCTTCCCTCTTTCTGTTTTTTCTTTCCACACTTTCAAATGAGGTAAAGTTTGATCGAACAGCAGGAGATGATGGAGTTACAGACAACCTCCTGGGAAACCTCAAGTCCTTCATTCATGTTGATGTCACTGTGACCTAAACCTGGTCCAGACCAGGTCCAGGTCTTCATGGAAGAAGGTCAATGGTCTCTGTCAGCAGGATAACGCTTCCTGTCTCACTGAACCACATTCAGGAGGTTTGAGGAACAAAAACCAGTTCAAGGTGGCTATTCAAGTTCCCCAGATCTGGACCAACAAGTCCAGATCCACGTCCTGGTCCAGATTCAGAGGTCTACGCGAATCCAGGCCTCCTGGATCAGGAGCTGGTCATGATCGTTGTCTATAAGTTCAACAAAAAGTGGAAATAAATAAATATTTTAAGTCTTTTATTCACCAGTTTTTATGCTTACAGATTAAGATAATAATAATAAAAAAACTCCGACTGTTCTTCACACAAATGGACTTTTTCTGTCCGCGCAGAATATGAATGAACTTTATTTGTGGGAGAGACGTGATTCCATTTTCAAAATGACGTTTCCCGGAGGCGACAGGTCTGTGTGTCTCTGTTTGTCAGCTGCTCTTCAGGATCGTTTGGGTCTTAGGAAACAGTTTGGTTGGTTTTTATTTCAGAGCAGAACTCATCTCTGGATCAGCTGATAAAAACTCTCAGACGCTTTAGTTTTCCCGTCAGAGCGCCGTCGCTGCCTGAGGACACGAGAATTAAAGCCATTAAGCTGAGATTGAGAGAACGCTGCGTGGAGATGGCGATGAAAGGACGGAGGCAGCCGCCGTCGGAGCCGCTCGGCAGACGGATCAGACAAACACTGTAAAATATAATACACAGCTGATGTCATCCTCAAACGGCGGCAGACAGAAGTCGACATCTGCAGGCTGAGACGATCGGGGAAATGTTTCTGACAGCTTCAATAAGAAGGGAACAAGCTCAAACTTTTGGAAGATAAAATGAATTTCAGATAAAGAAATTGGAACAACGAGGCCACAGTCAACGGTCAAACTGTTGGAAAATGGGTTAGTCCATCTTTACCACCTTAAAAAACACACCAGCAT
The DNA here is from genome assembly GCA_034769265.1 of Remorina albescens. NCBI lineage: Eukaryota > Metazoa > Chordata > Actinopteri > Carangiformes > Echeneidae > Remorina > Remorina albescens. The sequence continues at coordinate 3,225,909 of CM068475.1, read as the reverse complement.
CAACATTTTGATTTGTCGATGGAGAATAAAAACGTTAACAGAGAAGGTGAAGCAGCTGGAGAAAAGGAATGCTGATTCAAATTCAGTTTTTCAAATTCTCCTATTTATTTATGAATTAAAAAAGGTTTCATAAATTCTGCATTTAATGACTCCTTAAAAATAAAAGCAGTTGTTGATTGATTAATACTTAATTTATAAATAAATTCTGAAAAAGGGAATCTAATTTTAATTCTGATTTAAACATGATTTTTCCAATAATTTTACAAATTACATTTGTTCAAATATTAATAAATGTAGAAATATTATTACTGTTGTATCATATTTAAATAAATGAATGTTCTCATAGATTTTTTTATTTAATGAACGTTTTATGGAGGTTTAGTAAAAACAACTTTTATTTTTAGTTATTCTGACTCTTAGACTTCCTTTTATATTATTTTTTAATCATGAAAATGATAAATGTATTTATAAATTTATCGTTTTATGCTTTTTTTCCATCTTAAATTATTATTAAATAATTCATTTCCTGTTTTTAAAGCTTTTTAAAACATAAAGTTAAGAAAACACTTTATTGGTTCTGCCGACATCCTTGGTCCTCCATACGGTCTGTTCAGAGGAAGATAAAGCTTCAGAGACTCGAGTTTCTTTCACGGTGACAGTTGGAAGATCTACGCAGCGCCGCCGTCACTTCATCACAGCGGACACAAAAGGCGTTTCCTGTCCTGCTGCTGCAGCCGTTAGAGTCCTGCAGTGGGATGGAAGCAGTGAATTCACTTCCCCACAGCATCCTGTTTACCCAGAGTTCCTCGCTGCTCCTCGCTGCATCCTCTGGCTCGCTGTGTAATGTACAGTATCAAATAGCTTCTCTTAAAGGAGCAATCATGCAGCACTCCAGGGGACGCTGTGCGCAGTAATTGAACGTCGGCCAGGAAGCTGCTGACGTACAGTGTGACACCTCTGGGCTCCGACCGGCTGCTCAGTGCTTCGGCATGTTGTGACTTCGAGTTAGAAATATGTGAATGGCTTCAAATACCAGCAGGGAAACACACAGCAGACTGAAAGGAGCTGACCGACCGCCTCGACGTGTGAATACATCCAATATAAAAGTCCTCGACAGGAAACCACTTCTCCAAATCACATCTATATACTTATTTTCCTTCTGTTATGGTAACTCACCCTGAAATCACTCTACTAAACTGTGCACAAACCTTCTCCTCCAGTGAACAGCAGAAATATATCTTCACAAAGGGCTATCAGACATAACGAAGTGTTGTATTTAGGAGGGAAAGCTCCAATAAAATATTAAAGTGAATCCACGGCAGGAACATAAAAAGAATTTCTCCATGAAAAGAGCTTAATGAATGCTTTTAATTTGGAGAGAAGCATTAAGTTTCCGTATTAGTGAACAGAAAGTTTTGTCAACTTTTAAAGGAGCGATTGTCACTTTTTGCTGCAGAGCACACAGAGCTAACCAACATTAACGCTTCAGCTTCGGGCGGTGTTGCTTTAACAAACAGTTGCGATTTGTCCTCTGAGCCAGAAGCTGCAGCGGCATTGGAAACAAGATTGTAGAGCTGGGCGGGGCCTTTTGAGAAATATAAATGTCGAGGAACGAAGTTTGAGAATTGACTCGTAACATTTCTATTAAACTGGCCAGTAAACAGCCGCTAATGCTAAAGTTAGCTATGTAGCAATAGCATCTTCCATCCTCATCCTCCATCTTTGATAGTGACGTCTAGAGTCACGTCTCTACATCGGACGCTCCTATTGGCTCCGGTGGGTGATGTCACAGCCAATAAAGAGAGAAACTTCAAATCAGCTGTGTTGAACTTTTCTTCGGTTGTTCTGGAGTCTTCATCCGGAAAATAAGAGAATATTCACAGTGTGTCTTTACTGAGTCAGATAGAATCAGTTGATTGTGAATATTTGGTAGACTTAAAAAAAAAAAAAAAAAAATTTATAAGGAAAAACACAAAGAGATTAAAAGAGCTAAACAAAAACAGACCAACAACTGCAGGCTGACAGAGACACCTCTACTGAAGACTAAACCCCCCCAGACTGATGTTTCATTCGCTGCGTGGAGATTGTAGCAAATTGAATTAGACTCTCCGGTGTTCCTGTTGTTTCGCCCACTCTCAGGATTATTACCCAGCATGCCTTTGTCCGCAGAAACGCACCGCAGCGCCAACATTAACACAACATCTGCCTGCAGGACACCGTCCTCCCTGTCAGGTCTCGGCATCATCGCCGCACCTTCAGATTCAAACCAACAGCTGGGACATAATTGCCATTCTGCAAATGCCTCACATTGAGTGTGGGGGGGTTTATACCCGCCTCACTACCCCCCACCCCCACACGCACACATACCCCCCCCCCCCCTAACCTCCGGGATGGAGTATTACTCATTGCACTTTTATTGTTCACAAATAATACCAAAGCATAATAAAAGCAATCCTTTAAAAATTCATGTGAGCTGAGGCGGCGTGAAGGCAAAGCATTGTGGGTGGTGGAGTGTGTGTGTGTGTGTGTGACGAGGGAAGTATGAAGCTCTACTTTAAATTATTCTGGTCATTAAGCTGCATCAGCGGCCATGTGTCACGGCTTCCTGTCCCTGAGTAGGTGTGTGTGTGTGTGTTTCCTACACGTTGTATATCATGAGTGTGCTTCCACACGAATGGCTGAGTATGGATATGTGCTGTGTGTGTGACTGTGTCGTGTGTGCACTTATCATTATGTATTTGTGTGTTGCTGTACCTGAAGCACAGTTTCCAGTGCGCATGCAGAATGTGTGTGTCTACCTGAACATGCACCACTTTGTGACTGTGTTCATAAATTTGTGTGTCTTTTCCTGCATTTGTATCATCATAGGGGCCAAGCTGCGTGTTTTTGTGTGTGTGTGTTTGTGTTCTTTGTTTCTTCTGTGTTTTATCGGAGCAGCTGCTGCTCGCTCAGTAAAATAAAATAAATATTGTGGTGCTGCTGCAGATTTCAGCCCTAAAATGACGTTTTGCTTCATGTTGACCCGCAGCAGCTGATAAAGGCTCATCTTCACTTCCTCTTGTCGTCTCTCCGACACACTCGGGGTTTCCTCTTTCCATCTCGCTGCTTTTCAACATTTTCAGCTCATTTGCCAACAATTCATGAAAGCGGCCTGCTGCAGCCGTTATCGCTCTCTGTCCATCAGTCCTCTGGACTTTGTCCATTATTCAGCGGTCCACCATAAGGACTCACCTGTCCTGCTGCCGCTCGCACTAAATCTACTTTGAGACTTTATTGCCCTTGAAATGAGGTTTGCAGGGAAAGCGTGCACGTGATAAACAAAATCTACCGGAACATATGAGAAACAAAATGAGCGTGACCCCCCCGGCCGTCCATTCATCTCTCCCTCCCTCTGCACCTCAGCTGGCCTGCAGGTGGGACCGCATGTTCGTCCGTTCTCTGTTAAAAAGTATGTTTATAACGATTCTGCTGATTTAAACTGCATCGTGTTGAATCTCCCCTAAAATGTGGATTATTTATTGAAATCCTCTCAACAGGAGAAGCAGCTCCGGCTCTGAAAGCAGGAAAACATCATAAAAGGATGTTCAGCGGTTAAATCTGAGCCGCAGGATGGAAATACAGTCCGGACACTTATGTGCCTGAACGCACCATTAGCTTCTGGGCTCCTCTGAGGTTGAACTGTTCAGTCTGCAGAGCCGACACATACCGAACGTAATAAATGACATAAAGGTCTCTCTATCAGATGTGATGTCCTCATATACGTCAACTAAAAGGGGATTTATTATTGTCACTGATCATTCTACACAATCATCTGGAAATGATGATGTACGATTATAACACAACGTTTTTATTTCTACGTCCATTTAAAGCGTCTTCACACAGTCTGTCCCTTACCCAGAATGCTCTGAGGCGCCGTCCTGATGGACAGAAGTGGATTGTGTTTGTTTTAAATGATATTATAATGTAATTTAATGAAGAACAGGACGGTAATAACTGACTTACTGATGTCACAGGTTGGTGTATGAAGATTAGAAATGATCTCTGAGCCTTCTTTAGAATATCACCATCTTCCCAAACTATCGCACAAACAACATATATATGACATTTTCACAATAGGTCACATGTCCGAGACTCTGATGCTCATGATCCACCGTGGATGTGGTCTGTCATCACTGAACCAGGACTATCTGAGTCCAGACTGTTCTGGTCTGAGGTCCTGAAATCTCATTTAAACCTCCCTGTCTGTGTTTTCATCTCAAAATGTTGGTGCTCTTGTCTCCGAGCCAGACTCCACTTCCCATCAGCCCCGTGGTTCCCCCCCCTCTAAATTAGGAAAAGTCCATTAGCCCAACACACACTACACACACAGACACACACACACACACACACCTGATGCGGCCCATAAATCGTTGCCTCCATTATAGTTCTGCCGATAGCAGCTCTCTGCTGCCTGCACAGCGTCTTTATAGTTCAGCTATGATGTATTTGTGGGGTCGGACCAGGCGGGGGGGGGGGCAGAGACAGAACTCAGGACAGGACAGAAGAGACTGTAACAAACCTGGACCTGGACTCTGGGTCTGAAATAGGAGTCCCAAATCACGTCTCCTGATTGTCCTCAGAGGGACGGCGGTCTGAGTCCAGAGTCCAGGTTCATGTGGAGATCCTGAGCCGGGACACCACAGTCCTGCTGTCCTCACCTCTGACTGATGCTGATCTAACACCATCACATCTCCAGCTGCTGGCTCTCAGGTTTCTGTTACTGTCCCATAAAATGTCTCCTGTCTGCCGTAGATATGCGAGCTGGCTGGACCTCCACGTCCTCCAGTCGCCACGGTTACAGCTGCAGCGTCCCACATTTTTACATTTTACTCTCCGAACTTTAATGTTTTTTTTTTTTTGTTATTTTTTTATTCTCTCAGGTTTTAAATTAGCTGTTTTTGGCTCCACTTCCAACAAAATGACCTTTTCTAATAAGAAGTGTGGAGCTCCAGCTCTGCTCCCGCTGCAGCTTCCAGCCTGTTGTAATTGCTGTTGTACTGAGTGTGTGTGTGTGTGTGTGTGTGTGTGTCTGCTGCAGTACTGTCAATAAGTGCTTGATGGCCGAGCCGTGGCTGCCTCTCTCTGCAGCAGCAGTGAGGAGATGGATGGGCAAAGAGCCGGCCCCTCAGCGACTTTTATCTCCCCCTCTTCTCTCCTCCATCACTCTGTCCTGAGTCTTCTGCCTCCCCCCTCTCATCCAGCCCCCCACCACCCGTTCTCTCCCTCCTAATCTCTCCATCTGTTTTCAGCTCTGTTATTTTGCCTTTTTGTGTGAATGAATGTTTCTCATTTCCTGCGGATGATCGTTCCATCTGATCGTCGCTCTCTTTCTCTCTCATCGGAAAAAAAAATAATAATAAATAAAACTATTTTGGCAATAAAACGACAAATTGCTCTGTCTTTTTGTGTCTCTCTTGACATGCTCTCTGGAGGCTTGTTGTGCAGTTAACACACTCAGACTCCACATGATGTTTGCTGGAAAAACTGAGTCACGTTTGAACTTATCAGAGTCTGAAGTTTCTCTTTTTGTTCCGTCTCGTATTCATTTATTTAATAAAATATACATTTTTAACCAGCGAAATATGTTTTATTCATAAATTCATTTTATCTGTTGATTCAGATGAGAGTTCTCCATTCACTTCATTCATTTAGTCGCACAAAATGGACAAATCTTCATGTTTGAGGACGCTGACTCCTCATTTTTCTAATTTCTCCACTTGGATGATTGATTCAGCTCTTTTATGTTTCAAAGCAATAATAATAAAAGAAAATTATGATATATTGTTTAGTTATTCAGGTGGAAGGTGGAGCGGCATCAAAAAGTCACAAGAAAAACAGTTAACTGATTTTTACTTCGTACAGTCGGCTGCAGCTTCAGCTCCAGCTGAAGGAATCCAGTTTGTTGCTTTCTGGACGTCCTGCAGTGCAGCGGAGGGAAGTTTGCACCAACCCCCCCCTTTCTGGGACCTAACAGATATTTCCTTGAATTAAAAAAATTCTCCTGATTGCCTCTTTACAGTTGCTGCTCAAATTTTCAGCCTTACTCAGAAAATTCAGGGACCACGAAGCCTGAATTTTCTCATTCTACTTTTAATGGAAACATTTTAAAATGAGAAACACAAAGAAAGTGCAGCATCAGTCGACAGATCCGTTTTGTTTTGGGGTGCTTTACAGTCGGGCGGAGACCTCAAACTCCGTCCGTTTTGTAATTAGCGAGCGTGCAGGCTGAGTGAGAGTGATGGAAAAGAAATGGAAATCAAACGAAAACGCAGCCGTCTCATGGCTCCTCTGATTGTCTGCCGTTCACCGCTGATATATTCTGCAGCGTTGCGTCTGGGAGACGGAGCTGGTGGGAGCCCTGATAGTCTAACAGCTGCTGGCTACATATAAAGTTGAGCTTCCTGTCGGGCCTGAAAATGTTTCCAAATCCTTCGTTAGAATGAATATATTCAATGATTCTATCCTCTGTCTGCAGCGGAGCTACAGGCTACAGCTTATCCCTCTGGAGCTTTCCTTCCTCCCTCCTCCAAACTGCCTCTGTCTTCTTGTAGCTTTAAGTCAAACGCAGACTCGTGGAAATAAGAAAAAAAACCTGAAAAAGGCCCCAAAAGGCAGCTTTTTGTGTCGTGATCACGTCTGCTGCTGTGTAATGACAATGAGAGGATGAAAATACGACAAAAGCACCAGCTGAGACTTCCAGTTTCTGCTCTTTGCAACACAGAGAGGTGAGCAAAAGGTGAAATTTACTCTCCAGCTTGTGAACACTGATAAAAAATGAAAAAGAAAAGCTCAACAGAGAAAGACAGACTTTAAGTTGTATTCTGCTTCCCATAAGTACGAACCCTGAATGGTTCAGGTCTGATCCACGTTCATTTCTGTCCTTCGTGAAAAGGATTTTCATTTCCCGTATTCACAGAAGAATTATAATAATGTTTTTAAAAACATTATTTGGCTGTTCAGGTCATACTTGTCTCGTTTTTCTGTATTTTCTGGCTGTTCATGTCTCTATAAGCTCAGATTGTATAGAACGGGATCAGGATCTGAACCCAAGTCACAGAAACCAGGTCAGAAACACGCCGAGAACTCGGCAGAAGGTTAGAGGACGAACTGTCGGAGATCACCGGGGGAAGAGGAGGTATATATAGACCAGAGAGGACAGGCAGGTGGGAGACCTGGGGGACAGACGGAGCTGAACTGGACACGTAGACTCCAGGACGTCCAGAGACAAGACAGAAAAAACTGAAATCCTCCTATAAAGTAAAGACGTCCTTCTCTGTAATGAGAGACAAGTTTTTTAGAGACACCGCCGAAGACGTCCAGAGACAAATAATGAGAGAACCTCGTGTGGTTCCTCATTCCCTTCATTCCCACCTGGGGTCCTCTAGGGATCTTTAAACCGGCCTTGAGTCCGACGTCTCAGGACTCAGGACTGATCTACCACTGTCTTTCTGATTGGACGTCTTTTTGTGTGATTGTTCTTTTGTACATTTTTGTACATTTTGTTGTTTTGTGTGAGCTAAATTAACGTAAACTTCAGCTGGTATTCTTGCACTTGCAGAGAATCTTGATCATTTTGTTGCAGGTTGGTGTTTGGACCTGCCTGCTGACTTCAGCCGGGAGACGTCCTTCACCGGGGGGACAGCAGTCGGGGACATTTCCCTGCAGCTGGACTTAGATTCCAGGCATCCAGACAGACTCTTTTTTTTTCTGGGACGCGAGCTGAAGCCAAACTTTCGCCCTCGCCCGGTGTGAAGATGAATGAATGAACGAGCTGAAGCTTCATGGAAACAAAAGTTGCTCGGCTGTGAACCGTTGTCCACGGTGTCGGTGTCTTCCTCAGGACCATCAGCTGCATTACCGAGGCCGAGGGCCTGGTTTCTGAGAGACGCCTTTCCGTCCGTCTGCAGGATGTCCAGCAACCTCCACCATATTTACTTCCTTTTCATCTGAACTCCTATTTCTTGATTTTCTCATCCTCTTCTTCGTCGCCCTCTCGTCTCTGCTCGTACTCGGGGATTTGGCTTTCGTGACAACTCATGAGTCAGCAGAGACAGAGACAGACAGAGGAAGAGGGACAAACCAAAGGAGGTCAGTGGACTACCTGAGTCTCCTGATGGAGGTTCCCTTGCTGCTTTGATCAGCCATTTGTCTGCGGGGGGGATTCATCCACAGCGTGGGTGTGAGAGCGACGTCAGCACTGAGCGATTAATGCCACACACTGTTTTCCCAATGTGGCAAAGGGCCGGAGCAGGTAGGTGTTTTAAAATATGTTTTCAGGATGGAAACAAGGTTGGTGAGATCCCGGAGAAAAACAAGTCATTAATAATCCAAAACCACACTGACAGTCGATTAAGTATCAGAGTAATAATTAGAATAACTAGTCATCGCTATATCAATAAAGACTCCGAGCGTTCAGTCGTTTTACTGCACAAAACTCACATTTTAGTTCCAGTTCCGGAGGAATCAGCGTCACTTCCTGTCTTGAACTTCAACTACAACTTTATCTGGTCAACACGTCTTTCAGTCCCGACCACGTTTTTATTCAAATATGGCTCTTATTAAAAAACAAAGCCACATATGAAGAGGCGACACCAACGTGGCGTCATCCCTCAAAACACTCAAGCTGCAGTCCTACCCGGATATTCCTGGGCCTGGCGTTTGGGGAGCCTGGCTGTGGATTTCTGAACAGGCTTTATCAGACCACACAAAACATCACAGAGTGCAAACAGCACACGTGTGGACCCGACTGGTGCCGAGAGAGCTACAAATAGCAGAAGCTCTGAGTGCGAAGTTGTGTCTGTTGAGCCGATCGATGTCTGGACAAACAGATGAGACCAGGACCCGGTCCGCGTGATGGGACTCCGGGAGTTTGAGTAGAAAGTCCTGGACTCAGCGGGGTCGACTGAATAATAAGACCAAGTGCTGAAAACCTCTGTAGTGCCCAGGAGCAAGGCAGCTGAACAGATCTTCACCTGCATATATCAAATATGAGACGAAATAAAAAAAAAACATAAAAGAAATAAAGTGGTAGAAAAACCAAAGATGGGTTTAAGGGCACATACTTCTGATGATCACTACGAGCTGTCATTATTTGTGAACTGAACCTGAAATCTTGTTTCTACAGTTAAAGTCATGTTGCATAATTTCCGTGTTATTCTTCTGTTTTCTAACAAAAGGAGCTCATTATTATACTGTGCACATTTAGTCCCATTGTTTAATCCCGCCAGCTGCGGCGCCGTCTCTCTCTGTCCCATTAAAGCGTTCCACCGTTTGTCAGGGCTGTTTCTGTCCTGAGGGAGGGGGGCTGCACACAGCAGGCGCCTGTCCTGTGCTCGCCAGTTGGCTCGATCGATTGCATCACTTAACTTCCTCTCCAACGTGCTGTGAACCGGTGTTACCAGCCGCCTGCGCCGAAAGCCACATTAACTAATTAACCGCCTCCTTGTGCGAAATACATCTCCCAATATGGCGTCAAAACACGACCCATGGCGAAGGCGTCGTGGCTCACAGGAACGCCTCTGTTTGCAGAGGTGCACCAGTAAATACTGCAAAGCCGTGGCAACAGCACAGAGCCCAGCCTGCACCCCGAGGAGCGGCGTTTCCTCGAATGGTGTTTGGTTTGACGTTGCCTCTTAAATCGGTCTCTGCTGGAAGATTAATGAGGAGCAAAGTCCCAGAATGCATCATAAAACTGTTCAGAGGAGGATGACGGATAGTGTCGGGTTTTTTTTGCAGGTTTTTTTTTCTCAAATAATACCAATATCTATAATTTGCTGACAAGCAAAGCTCATCTTTATGATGGTGCAGATTTACATAAAGCGAGCTGTTTCTGTGGCGAAGGGAAGGAGGCTGAGTCGATGATTTGGCGCCGTCCCTTCAGTGGACACAATGATTAGTCACTTGATGTATAAGCAAATAAGGAAGAAGAAGAAGAAGAAGAAGAAGAGTCGGGTTGACTCGGTTGTTCTGAAGTTTCTCCCAAATGGGTCATACCATGAAGGCAGCGTCCTGTGATATCATCGGCTCCTCCCCCCTCCGCTCTCCTCTGACAGAGTCGGGCCAGCAGGAAGAGGGAGCGGTGACTCTCAGTGGTAAAAGGTGATTTATATGCTGCGTAAGATGCAGATGCCGGCAGGATAGCAGAGGCAAGGGCAGAGGAGGAGGAACAGGAGGAGGAGGAGGAGGAATAAAACAAAAGGACGAAGGGGAGAGGAAGGAAAGAGGAGGAAAAACAGATGAAGACAAAAACTGGGTTGGTTGGTTGGTTGAAGATAAGAACGAGGGAGGTGATAATGAAGAAGAAATGAAAGTAACAGAGAGAACAAGTTTGGATGAGTAAGGAAAGACGAAAAGAGAAAAGAAAGTTAAGGACTGAGGAGAGGAGGGTGAAGTCAGCAGAGGTGTAAAAGCAAAGACACGACAGATGACAGAAGAGAGAGTGAAGAGTGGAGATAAAGGTTGACGGGGGAAGAGGAGGGCGATGGAGGGACACAGCCGGGAGGAGGGGGGTGGATGGATGGATGGAGGGATGGATGGAGGGAACAGGGAGGACAGATGCTGCCGTAAAACGAATGTGTTGGTGAAGCGGAGCTGATGGACTCTGGAGGTGAATCACCTGAACGGAGGTCGAGAAGCTCCAACTGCCGACGAAGGAAGTCAGTCGTTTACGAAACACAGTCAGGCTGCAAAACCACCCAAACGTACAATCACTAAACAACACAGTGTCACTTCCGGTGTCAGGGCCGACTTTATAAACAGGAAGTGAGTCAGAGTCAAAGATAGTTTACTGACAACGGAAGGAAAACAGGAGTCGCTGGTCTAAACTCCGTGTTAGCAGACGGAACATGAGCCAAGAGCAGAAAATGAATTTATGTCTGAACGAGCCGACGATGGCAGACGGATCAGACCTTCGCCACTTTGGCTGTTGTTAAAGTGCCACCATGTTTGTTTAGTTGAGTGTCGTCTGCATACGTGTTCACCGTGAGTCAAATCAAACCTGCAGCCTGGTGGCGTTCTTCAGCTTCACCACCTATGTGATGACAGATGATATATATCTGTTCTCAGTTTTAAAACAAGTGGAAGGAAGCACGATATCACCCAGGCAGGCATTAAAAAAAAGAGGAAGTCTCCACACGCTCACATTGTGGCGACGCCAAAAGGGGATTTATTGGACAGATAACTAAAGACGACTTCAGGAGAGACAAAATGTTTGATCTTCATCTGGTTTCTTACAGACTCCTGTCCCCTGTTTGTCTTTCCGGCTGGTGCCAACGATCAATATGAAATGATTTATAACTTTCACCACCATAATACAAAGAGATGTCTCTCCAGAAATGGCCTGCGGAGGTCTGGACCTTTGAATAGCTGCTGAGAAACAGATGAGACGTCCAGCGTCTGGCCTCTCCCTGCATCACGTAAACGCTCTCCCAAAGAGCCCATTAAGACTTCACACACTCCAGCGAACCCACACTTCTCAAATATTAGACGACAAATGAGCGCCCCAGCAACGGCAATCAATGGACTCCTAAACTTTGGATTCAGCGCAGCATGCTAAATGAGAAAAATAAATTTCCCCACTGTGTGCCGGCCGGAGTGCTGCAGTCAGCTGTTTCAGGACAGAGTTCACTCTGACCGATCCACATAAAGTCCAGAGACAGATATAAATAACGGGCTGGTGTGTTGGAGAGGACGGCTATTGATTACTGAGGAGGCAGGATGACACCAGAGCCCGCCGCCGCCCGGCGTCCTTTCAGCAGATCGGCTTTTATTGAGGAACACACCAACAGTAATGTATCAGGTTTGTGTGTTTAAAGATACAAACTACTACAATCCTGCTGAAATATATTTGGAGTTCACTTTAACCCCTTTAGAGCAACAATCAGTCCTTTCTGGTTTTTCTTTTTTTTAAAAAGTCTCCACATAATCAGCTGATTCTATATGACTCTGTTCAGACTCTGTTCTCTGGAACTAACTAAAAACACACTCTGAATGTTTCCTTCTTCTCCAAAGAAAAGTTCCTCTCATGTGTTTGTGTTGTTCTAGAGCTGATCTGAAGTTTCTATCTTTATCTGATCAGGAGTTCTGCTCATTAATGATGAAAAATCAGCTCTAAATATCTGATTGTCTTTATTCTGTCAACCCAGTAAACTCAGAAACATACAGGACTGATCCAGAGACTCTCTGATTGGCTGTGACATCATCCACCGGAGCCAATAGGAGCGTCTGATGTAGAGATGTGACTCTTGACGTCACTATCAGAGATGGAGGATGAGAATGGACGGATAAACACACAAAAGGAGTCAGAGAGTCAGACTGATCCAGATCTGAATCACACTGAGAGCAGAAATCATCAGGAAAACATTTACTGAGCTCGTAAATGAAGCGAATGGGGTCATTTTCCCATAGCCTTCAACACAATTCATCTATTCTTTTCAGTCAATGGAGTACCCCCCCCCCCCCCGCAAGTCTGCACCCACTTTAATTGACAGTTTCTGGTATTTACAACACAAACTTCACACTTCGTGCCGTTAAACCTGCTTCATAATGGAAACGTTGATCGCTCTGATGTGGGAGAATCACAAAGCAGCTGTAAAGACGATTATTTCTGTTTTCCACAATCAACCAGCTCCCAGAATCCCCCGGGGGGACCGTTACCGCTCCCATGGTGCTCCAGGAAACAGGGCATTTAATGAACCTATGGATGTGTGAGTATGTACAATACGTACACAAAGACACACAAAGACACACACTGTTATAGGCCAGCATTTCCCCTCAAGCGCACACACAGCTGTGGATACACATACGAGTGCATCGCTTTGATTTGTGTTTTAGTCAATTATGTTAAATTAGAAGTGAATGTGAGTGATGAATAAATCTGACTTTCTGCAGGTTTGGAGCAAAAATGTATGAAAACTGAGCGTCGGCCCTCAAAACCTCAGAGACACACACGCTGAATCACACTAAATGTGTGAGGCCTCCCTAACACGAAGCGTGACAACGACGCCACACATCGAAACGCCGGCTCGTCTGATTCTGAACATTCTGGACGGATCGCGAGCCAAGATTTGTCTCGTGAGATCGAGCCGCTGATGGAATCAGACCGGAGCCGCTGCCGTACTGTATTCTCCTCCACAGCCGCCGAGTTACAGAGGCGGAACCCGCAATATGCAATATGTTGAAGTGAATGGATTGTTGGTCCGGAGCTCCAGTTGGCTGTCGGGGGGGGCACAGCTGCAGAAGGGTTGTTTAGCCCCAACAAAACCACTCCTGACAGGTTAAATTGTGAGAGGTTTTGTCCTCCCAGTCGCACAAGCCTTTATTGAGTGTGGAATGAGTTTTCGCACAGCGTTGGTGTGTGTGTGTCCAGGAGGCTGCAGAGGGAGTGTGTGCCAGTGTGTTAATGCTGGTGTGCGTTTGTTGTGACCTCTGGTCGTAGATTAAGGTCACAGTCTCTCTGTCAGGCGCTACAACATGACTAATGTCTTAATGTGAACTTATCGGGCCCTCCGTGTTCTTTATGGACAGTGTGAGCACGGATGGAAAGGTCGTTTCTTACCCAGAATGACTTCAACCCCCCCCGGATCCCTCCCTGACTTGTTCAGTGTTTAAGCCCCCAGATGAATTGAAATCACTGCAGCTGAAAGAAAACACCCAAACTGAGTCTGTCCACGTGCTGATTGAGGTTTTTATGTTAATGAAGGTTGAACCATCGAAGCTCGCGTCAACAGCTCGAACCAAACGCTGTTCATTTGGTATTTTGATTAACAGCTGGAAGATAACGGCCTGCAGAAATTGTAAACACATGAAAATGCGCTGCATGTTAGCTTTGGTTGAAAAATTTCAGCATATGAATAAAATCTCCAGGGTTTGGATCAGATTAAAGTGTGTATGGTGAATACATAAATGTGCAGATGAAAAAAACAGGAGGATGAGGACAGGGGACGTTCACAAAACTCTATTATTTCAATAATAAACAACAAATCTGTGAATGAGCTTTAAAGTTCGAGCCCCACAAGGTTCAGTCTCTTCACCAACCACAGGCTGAAAAGACACAAGCACCAATAAAAGATGCTAACAGTGCTAAGCTAACATCCACGTTAACTTCACCTCTCAGTGTTTTAACATTCGTGGGCTCTAACGGGTTTCTTTATGACATCAGTTCTTGGTTTCTGACGCCGCCTCAGGCCTGATGATGAAGTCGTGGAGTCAAGCGGCGATGGATCACGCTGACCGTACAGCAGCCGGCCGAGTGACTCTGCACTTCCACATGATGCTCCTGCAGCCGCCCGGAGCGCCTCCATTTGTCTTTTTTAAGATTTTCAGTGGGGAACCAAATGAGAAATCTGGTTTTCACCCTGAGACCAAGCGCAGGACATTTAGCTGAGCTCGAGGCCACAGCTTCATGAGAGCATATTATTACTTTTATCATCTGGAGAGCCATCACAGACAGTCCACTTCCTCCTTCTGCTTTGTTTTTCTACACATTCAACATGGCAAAAGTTTTACTGTAGTCCTGTGGCGATCCGTTTCCAAAGTTTGGAAAAGGTTCAGTGACGCAGCTGCTGCTGAAAACACAAAATGAAGCCCGCCGACATTAAAGTCCATGAACTGCCCCGTCCGAATGTTCTCCACAGTGGTCTGCCACCACCGTCCCTGAACCAGGTCCAACTGAGTCCAGACTGTCCTGGTCTGTGGTTCTCCTGAGGCTCCTGAAGACTCATCTGTCCAGAGAGAACGTCCTCCCCTGTTATAAAGGTGAAGTAACGTAACACGACTCCTGCCGGTCCGACAACCATAGTCTGCTGAGTCCTGACACCGTTTTCTCCGCCATTAACTAATTTAATCGATTTTACAGAAAAGCTCAACGACATGAGGTAAATTTTTCAAAATCAAAAAACACATTAAATAAACAGAACACAAACACGACTCTGTGGGAGCAGCTGTCTATCAATCCATCAAATTTTAAATCTTTTCGAGCCATGCTAATTCTTACACTGGTGTTTTTCCTTATAAACCTCTGAATGAGACACTCTGATTGGCTGTGACATCACCCACCGGAGCCAATAGGAGCGTCCGACGTAGAGGCGTAACTCTAGACGTCACCATCAAAGATGGAGGATGAGAATGGACGGATAAACACACAGAAGGAGTCAGAGAGTCAGACTGATCCAGATCTGATCAGGTTCAGATTGGACAGATCAGCTGATTCTGTTTAAGGTGGAAACAGGAAGAACCATCAGAGAGCAGCTGATGGAGGAGGACCTTCTCTGAACACTTCAGCTCCTTCCTGCTGCCCATCATGAAATCTCTGTCTGCCAAATCGTTGTTCTCAGTCTGTAAATAATGTTATGAAGAGAAGTCGGAGCTGGAGACACTAATAAAAACCACTCCAGCTGACGACATTCTGGTTTTAAGTTAAACGTGACCTCACCAAACTCTTTGAGGGGAACTTCTAATTCGGCACCCATCGAGGATGACCCTGATAAGGTGTTGGAGATTAAAGGTTAAAGGTCAGGTATCATGTAAATGCTTCATATTAGCTTTGACTCTGGATAAACGGATGTTTTTTAATGCAGATCTGGGTGTCGGTTCTCGGCGGTTCTCCCGTTGGGGAGCGTGAATCCATCCAGGGGAAGACTTTTTCTCACGACTTCACTCTGAGATGAGTCGTTTGTAAAACCACAAGAGGTCGCCTGTCAGGAAACTGTAACACAACTCGTGTTGGAGCAGCTGCCTTGAAACAACACGCGGTGTGTTCATTAATACTGATCACAGACTGATAGATGTGCTCCGAGGCTGCAGCCCCCAGCCGCCCCCCCCACTCCACTGTTTCTTCCATTCCCTTTGACAGAACCTACTGGAGAAGCTGTTTGTTGTGTCTATTATTCTCAGTTTGTGTTTCTTTGTGATACACCCGCCCACACACAGACACACACAAACACGCTCTGGGGGAGGGATGACAGGGAAAGATCAGGCCAAATTGCAGTTTTGCTTTTTTTCCCCGTCTCTTGTGTGTTTCAGTCATTTTGTTAAAGCTGAATGGTTTTTTTTAGAGCTTGTTCTTTTCAACAGACTATCTGTGAACTTCATCACCCCGAGCTTTCAACACCTACTAACTAAAGCGCCACATGCACATTGTAGAGTTAATGGGGATCAGATGCCCTCTATTCCCTGCCCCCCCCCCCCCCCCCCCCCGCCCTCCCGGACTGGAGCTGTCAAGAACCGGATTTCACAAAGAAAGAGCTGCAGAGAAATTACCTTGACATTTCAGACAGATGGCTCGGCGGATTCTGGTCCAGGTCCCACTAAGATCAGACACTCAACTGCTTCTTTTTTCCTTCAGCAGCTGATTTGACTGATTTCCTGCAGTGATTGAAAATCTGCAGCTACACGTCATCCGACCCGGAGCAAACTAACTTTATTCCAAGTTCAGCTTAATGAAGATAAGTTCAGTGATGTTTCAGTTCCAAACATCCGTCTGTTGAGCAGACGTTTTTCTCTTTAAAGTTGATTTCATACATGTTTTCTGTTTTCTGATCATGACAAAGCCAGATAATGAACTTTGAGTTATGGATCCTGGACTGGTCACCAAGTGTGAACCCACCATGACCTCATCCAGGAGTCTGTGAGCTGCCGTCATCTTGGTTAACGGTCTGTTTCCCTCTAAATGGAGCTTCATTTAAAAAATGAACATCATCTTGTGTTGAAGACTGTAAACTAGAGACTGAGACCATAAACTCAACAGGAAAACGTTTACTGAGGAGGAGGAGGGACATTTTCCCATAGACTTCAATATAAGGGAGGAGGAGGGACATTTTCCCATAGACTTCAATATAAAGGAGGAGGAGGGACATTTTCCCATAGACTTCAATATAAGGGATGAGGAGGAGGGACATTTTCCCATAGACTTCAATATAAAGGAGGAGGGACATTTTCCCATAGACTTCAATATAAAGGAGGAGGAGGGACATTTTCCTATAGACTTCAATATAAAGGAGGAGGAGGGACATTTTCCCATAGACTTCAATATAAAGGAGGAGGGACATTTTCCCATAGACTTCAATATAAAGGAGGAGGGACATTTTCCCATAGACTTCAATATAAAGGAGGAGGGACATTTTCCCATAGACTTCAATATAAAAGAGGAGGGACATTTTCCCACAGACTTCAATATAAGGGAAGAGGGACATTTTCCCATAGACTTCAATATAAAGGAGGAGGGACATTTTCCCATAGACTTCAATATAAAGGAGGAGGGACATTTTCCCATAGACTTCAATATAAAGGAGGAGGAGGGACATTTTCCTATAGACTTCAATATAAAGGAGGAGGAGGGACATTTTCCCATAGACTTCAATATAAAGGAGGAGGAGGAGGGACATTTTCCCATAGACTTCAGTATAAAGGAGGAGGAGGGACATTTTCCCATAGACTTCAGTATAAAGGAGGAGGAGGGACATTTTCCCATAGACTTCAGTATACAGGAGGAGGAGGGACATTTTCCCATAGACTTCAGTATAAAGGAGGAGGAGGGACATTTTCCCATAGACTTCAATATAAAGGAGGAGGAGGGACATTTTCCCATAGACTTCAGTATAAAGGAGGAGGAGGGACATTTTCCCATAGACTTCAGTATAAAGGAGGAGGAGGGACATTTTCCCATAGACTTCAATATAAAGGAGGAGGAGGGACATTTTCCCATAGACTTCAATATAAAGGAGGAGGGGGGACATTTTCCCATAGACTTCAATATAAAGGAGGAGGAGGGACATTTTCCCATAGACTTCAATATAAAGGAGGAGGAGGGACATTTTCCCATAGACTTCAATATAAAGGAGGAGGAGGGACATTTTCCCATAGACTTCAATATAAAGGAGGAGGAGGGACATTTTCCCATAGACTTCAATATAAAGGAGGAGGAGGGACATTTTCCCATAGACTTCAGTATAAAGGAGGAGGAGGGACATTTTCCCATAGACTTCAATATAAGGGAGGAGGAGGGACATTTTCCCATAGACTTCAGTATAAAGGAGGAGGGACATTTTCCCATAGACTTCAATATAAGGGAGGAGGAGGGACTTCTAACTACAGCCAGAGGAGTCACCCCCTGATGGTCAGTAGGCAGAATGAAGCTTTAAGGCTCTTTAGTGTTCAGGTCAAAAACAGTTACCTCCGATGCTGATTTGGGGGAATTGGGGTATTCATGCTGTGTTTTGCCCCCCCCCCCACCTCCTCCCCCTCCTCCCCCTCCTCCCCCCCCCCCCCCCCCCCCCCCCCACCTCCTCCCCCCCCCCCCCCACCCCCCCCCAGTAATCCTCCCTTCACTGAGGACTTCGGCTTTTTAAGGGCTTCAGATAAGTGAGTCCAACAGAACTGAGTGGAATTAGAGTCACAACCAAACAGCTTTTCTCTCTTTTGTTTCGATCCAATCAAATCTGCCCCCCCCCCCCCGTGTTTTGCCCCCCCCCACCCCACTCCACCCCAGTCCCTCCTAACCTGCCCCCCCCCCACACACACACACACACACCACCCTCCATCCAGCCTGATGAACATGCAGGGCAGCTCAGCCAGCCTCGGCCAAGTGGGAGCCTCGTGCCTGCAATGCAGAGGCTGTCGGGGCGCCGACTGATTTGTAGCTACTGAGACGACGCTGATACGTTATGAGAGCACAGAGATCAGTGAACACCCCCCCAAAGCCCTCCTTTCTTAAATGGGAGTCAGGAAACTGGTGGGGGGGGGGGTTTATAGAGGGTGAAGAGGACTCGGGTTTCCATACCTTTACCTCCACGTCTTCTTCCTCCCTGTCCAGAATACCAACGCAGGCTGAGCCGACATCAGCGCCGCTTTTCACCACATCTGAGAAATGACTCTGCGGTAAAAAAAACACAAGAGCCCCTCAGAGTGAATTTAAAGCAGCTCAGGAAAAAAAGCCTGCCATGTTTTATAGCGGGGAGGTTGGATGCATTATTCCTCCATCAGAGCTTCACGTTTGTGCGTCTCATTGTAAACAGAACAAGGACGAAGCAAACTGGTTTTGAAGGCTGGCGTTCGGCTGCAGGAGCTGCACAAGGGTACCGAATGCAATCAGCGGTAAAAGCTTTATTTTCAAGGTAATGAACCCTCCTCGGGGGTACGTGTGATTTATGTTCCCCATTCAAACCACTTTGAATCACCCAGAAGTGCCTCCGATACAGTACTGACCTTAGAATACCTTCCTGCTGCCATCATAAAGATGTGTTCTCTCCAACTGCACTCTGTTTTACCACAAAAAGAAAAAGAGTCACTCAACAATTATATTTTTTGTTAGAATTAATTAGAATTATTCCTAAAGAGACAGCTCACCACCTCCTCTGTCCTTCACTTCCTGTTTCCACATGTGACGCTTTGAGCCCCCACTAAACGACAGCAGCGATGACCCCCCCCCATGAATATCAGCACAGAGGAAGAACACACTGTTAGACATTAAATCTACCAGCTTTCTAATCGATAACAGGAATATTCCTTCAAATCAGATCCGCTGCAGTGACACTGGAGGACCATGAAGGTTTACCTGAAGGGATCAGGTGATTGGAGGACCTGGATCAGCTGACTGGAGGACCTGGATCAGCTGAGTGGAGGACCTGGATCAGGTGATTGGAGGACCTGGATCAGCTGAGTGGAGGACCTGGATCAGCTGAGTGGAGGACCTGGATCAGCTGATTGGAGGACCTGGATCAGCTGAGTGGAGGACCTGGATCAGCTGACTGGAGGACCTGGATCAGCTGAGTGGAGGACCTGGATCAGCTGATTGGAGGACCTGGATCAGCTGAGTGGAGGACCTGGATCAGCTGACTGGAGGACCTGGATCAGGTGATTGGAGGACCTGGATCAGTTGATTGGAGGACCTGGATCAGCTGATTGGAGGACCTGGATCAGCTGAGTGGAGGACCTGGATCAGCTGAGTGGAGGACTTGGATCAGCTGATTGGAGGACCTGGATCAGCTGAGTGGAGGACCTGGATCAGCTGAGTGGAGGACCAGGATCAGCTGATTGGAGGACCTGGATCAGCTGAGTGGAGGACCAGGATCAGCTGATTGGAGGACCTGGATCAGGTGATTGGAGGACCAGGATCAGGTGATTGGAGGACCAGGATCAGCTGATTGGAGGACCTGGATCAGCTGAGTGGAGGACCAGGATCAGGTGTTCAGGTCCAGTCTTACTGAATCAGGAAACTAAAGGACTCGCTGAGGCTTTTCCATTTTCTCACGCCGTTTTTAAAAAGATGGCCCCCTTCAGGAAATCACAATCTTGTGACGACGCAAATTCAAACAAACCCAAACGGCTGTTTGAAATGTTTTGAAATTCCCCCAGGTTTAATGTATCGGGGGAAGACACAAAAACATCAAGTGACGGCATGAGTTCTTCTTCTTTTGTTTTATTGGCATTTGGCTAAAAACTAATTTCTGCATTAGAGCCAGCAGCTGGTCCAGATTCTGGATCTGAGCCTGAATTCAGACTGTCCTCTGTTACACAACAAGAACTAACTAAAAACACACTCTGAATGTTTCCTTCTTTTCCAAAGAAAAGTTCTTCTCATGTTGTTGGGTTGTTCTAGAGCTGATCTGAAGTTTCTGTCTTTGTCTGATCAAACCACCAGCCGTCCAGGAGGCTGCTCCAAATGAACCCTCCCAGCTCCTGCTGGTGTTCCTGCCTCGGGTGATGTGCGACTCAATTCTGCTGAATAAGTGCCCAGAATGTTATTCCGGGCTGCAGTTAGCACCCAGTCTGACACTAACTGGAAAGACGCCACCGAACTGCTGAGCTCTCTCTGTCTCTCTCGCTGTCAGCGGGAAACAGGAAGACGGAGCAAAATGAGGTGAAAGTCAGTCGCCACTTATCAGATTCTGACTCAGAGCCGAGCCATTAATCAAAACCGAGCTCCTCGAGGCTGAGCATCCCAATCCACTTCAACGGGAAGATGCTGGATGGACAGATGGAGGGACGGATGGATGTTTCTTGGAGAGACAGACAGATTTGGAGCGGGACAGCTGATGAGCAGCCATGACAGATTCGGGGAAACTGTCCTCTTCCTCCTAATTAATGTCGGATCTCCAACCTGGCCCCACCTGCGGCCGCTGGCAGGAAAATGTAGGTCAAATCCCTCATTTGGCGAGCTCCCATCCTCCGACAGCGTGCTTCATGCCGTCCCTGCCAGCCAATTAGCTTCTTATTTAGTGCGTTTGAGATGCCGGATCTCGGTGCCCCCGCAGGACGTGTCACTCTGCAGCACGGCCACCACAGTTATGACTGCGGGGACTGTGGAGGAAGCCTCATTCAGCTCGAGGCCCCCGGGCAAGACCTCGGCGGATCGGATCCTCCAGAGTCCTCGGGAATGATGGAATTTCTCCTCTCGTGCACGTTTTCACAGTAATGAACAGACTTCTCTCCCAAAGCTCTGATCAGTTCATTAGAAGATAATTAGCTGATGCATTAGAGGTAGAAATTAAAAGGCAATTAGCCTCATTAAATGTTTTCAGCACATCATTTGTTTCATTATTTCTTTTGTGAGATTTGAGGTTTTATTAATATTTTAACGTTTGAGTAAACGTGAAGCTGAAGCTGATAAATTATTGACATTATTCATCAGATTGTTATTGTGCTTCTCACAGTTGAATCTTCGACTGAAGAGCCTGAGGGCCGACTCCACCGGCTGGAGAGAGAAGTCAGGCTGTTGTGATGTTATGGAGCTTTTTGTGTGAGTTTAATGTTCTTCAGGTGGATCTGCTGAATTTTCAGGCCGCAGCAGTCAGTTTAATATGAGATGAAACTGTAATTCAGTCTTTAATGACCCTGGTATGACAGAGTCAAAATCAAAATCCGGCTGGTGATTCAGACCACCTTGTGCTTAATTACCCTCGGCTGGACGTGGCTACGCTAACTCTCACAGGCCGGTGTTTCATCAGCAGATGCAGAATCCCACTTGGTCGGAGCTTTGTGTCCACGGTTTGACTTTGGGAGAGCTGCTATACCTGCTGGGTGATAATAAAGGCTTTAATCCCGCCTCAGAGGTAATTTACAGAATTAGGGTGATGGGGGGGTGATGGGGGTCCTGAGGACACAGAATGGATGAATCAGTTAAATGAGCGGAGGGACCGCAGCCCCACCTCCTGCTCAGTTAGACTCCAGGAGACGGGCTGAAGTTCTTAGTTCGGGTGATGGAAGGGAAGATGGAGGTCAGGGTGTCTGCTGTGATCTTAGGACGGTTGTTGTAGCTATTTTAAACCCCCCCATATGTTGGAGGGACGTTGAATTATGTCTCCGATGAAGACGTAGCCGAGACAAGCAGCTGATTTAGTTTCCCATCAGGTGTTGAATAGGAGGAACACTTCTAAAATAAATCGTCTGTAATATGCCCGACTGTCCCGTTTCAAAGTTTCCCTCCAGAGCAGCATTCATTTCCTTCACAATGACAAATCCACCTTTTTGTAAAAAATCTATCTAACCGATAAATACGACTACTGTCGCGTCCCGTCCTGTCTCAGGTTCTCTTCCTGTTTTATTTTGGCATGTGTGTAACCTCCCCTTTCTCCAGATATCCACTTCCTGCCTTCGTGTGTTTCCCTTTCCTGTGATAGTCCATCAACAATGGGGAAAAAGACAAAGGAAAGTGTCCATTAAAGGGTTAAATGCAGTAACGTCTGTCCAATTAAAAGGACTCGGGTAAACAAACGGCTCAGAAGAAACTGGTCTGCTGGGAGGAGAATTAAAAACCTCTGAGTTCAACGCTGTTTTTACTACTTCCTGTTTCCTGTTCCATGTTAAATCGAAGATGTCCTCCTGGGGAGACGCAGCAGTTGATGTTGTCCACTCTTTTTTTTCATTTACGAGCGCTCTTGACCTCGGTGGGTAGCTCAGCGTCTCTCCCAGAGGAACTATCTTTGGGGAATTTATGTGAATGACATTCAGAGTGATCCTGAATCATCTGCTGATGTTTGTCTCCGGTTTTAATATCCGCAGCAGAGTCCAGAGCACAGATATAAAACATTTCTGTCTTAGTGTCCACAAACCCAAACCATCGATGACCTGAATGTGCTGAGCAAGCAGCTGATTGTTTGGTCGGGGAGAACTGGTCCAAGGAGGGAAGATGGCTGGACCTCAGAGTCTGGATGGAGAAAACACTCTAAATACCACATTATTTTTTAAAGTGTATACACTTCTGTGGGGTTATTCCCCCAACAATGGAAATATAAAGACACAAAATCCCTCAGAGCCTTCAGTGGGAACCTTTGGGCTGAGATGTTCAGATGAAACAGAAGGACACAGACTGGACTGGACATAAAAATAAGCCTCTAAAATGGTTTTAAATGATCAGTTACTGATCACACACTGAACGTTGGTAAAAAAAAAAAAAATACCTGCACTTTTCAGGTCCTCACTTATTTCATGAAACACCATCAACCAGGTTTCAGTCCCATTATCTCTCTCCAGAGGGCGTCAGGTGATTCCAGTCCTGCTCCAGTCAACATCTGCCACTGCACACAATTACTGACTCGTAAATCCCACATCTGGATTTCGGTGGTCATATAACTGAAACCGGAGCAGGAGGTGTATCGATTGGAGGAGACTTTATTGGTCCCAAATGGCTGAGCAGGTGGTTCATACTGCAGCAACAAAAAGACTGAAAAAGATGAATATACACAGAAAGTAGAAACAGTTAACACTAAACACTAAACTCCTCCACCAGCTGCTCTCTGATGGTTCTTCTGTTTCCTCCTTAAACAGAATCAGCTGATCAGATCTGGATCAGTCTGACTCTCTGACTCCTTCTGTGTGTTTATCCGTCCATTCTCATCCTCCATCTTTGATAGTGACGTCTAGAGTCACGTCTCTACGTCGGACGCTCCTATTGGCTCCAGTGGGTGATGTCACAGCCAATCAGAGTGTCTCTGGATCAGTCCTGTATGTTTCTGAGTTTATTGTGTTGACAGAATAAAGACAATCAGATATTTAGAGCTGATTTTTCATCATTAATGAGCAGAACTCCTGATCAGATAAAGATAGAAACTTCAGATCAGCTCTAGAACAACACAAACACATGAGAGGAACTTTTCTTTGGAAAAGAAGGAAACATTCAGAGTGTGTTTTTAGTTAGTTCTTGTTTTTCTGATTCCAGAGAACAGAGTCTGAACTGATCAGACAGAATCAGCTGATTCTGAATATGAGGAAACTTGGAGACATTTCATAAACAAAAGAAAAACCAGGAAGCCCTCACGTGGTTCTAATTGGTTGAATATTATATGTATTTGAGTGATAGAGTCACTTTTGTTTTGGCTTTTGTCTGAGAATTCGGGTGAAGTTATTTCATGGGTTCCTGGATAACCCAGAGTTTCCTCAAATATCATTTTTCCATCTGGATAACTGACTGAAATGAGCCAGTGTTTATATGGAAAATCAAATTACTCCCCTCGCCTGGTGATACTGACGCTGCCCAGAAAGGCCCAAAGGCTGGTAATAAACCCGGGGCAACATAAATTGGAAATGCTCCTCGCAACTGGCAACAAATCGAGCCGCAGACCCCTGGAAACAAAAAAAGATGGATTCAAATGCTCTCAGGAAATAAAACACTCCAACCAAATTACCCTCCTATCCCCTCTGCCCGCTCTCTGTAGCGGCCATGTTTTACATTTATCACAGCGTGGGGTGATGGTGGGGGGGGGGTCAGAAGAGAATGATGGCTATTTGTCGTAATGACTCGCACAAACAGAAGGAGGCCCGGGAAGATGAACTCCTTCGACATTCACGGCGGCAAAAACAGGTCGCACACGGAACACAAAGAACATCAGCCCTGCAGGGAAACAGTGAACAATGGGAAGGAAGCAGAATCTGCGTTATCGCAATGATTGATGAAGTTAATAATAAAGTATCAGCAGCTTAGTGGGGGGGGGGTCCAGTTTTATAAATAAACTGCTTTTCTGGACATAATGAGGCTGTCTGCTGCAGAATCATCTCTGTTTTCTCTCCCCAGTCCAACAAGGACAGAAGTCTGAGACAAGATGCCTCCAACCCAAACCGACTTGATGTCCAACCTCTGAATGGACACAACCAGGTCTCAGATCCACCCGATGTCAAAGTGCTCACTTTTATTTCTGCTCTTCATGAGGATCGAATCACAAGTTTACAAGTTTTAATGCTTCACTGCTTTTATTTATTTTATTTATCGAGCTGAAAACAATTAAGATCAAGTCTGGATGGACTGATTTATTCCAGTTGAATCTATTTTATATTAGAAGGGAAAGTGAGAAAGTTAAAGTTGTTTTGCGTTCAACATGTTTAACCCTTTTAGACTTTCATTTTTTCATCCCTCTGGGTTTTCTTTATGGTTGTTTTTGTCACCAAGTCTCCAAATATTTAGAATGTTTTCTGTAAAATAAGAAAATTATTTCATTATTTTCCAGGTAAAAACTCTTTCAGCCAAAATAACAAAAGTTCAACACAGAAAGTTCCAGGTGTCTGGTTTTTATTTATTTAAGGACCATTTTATTCTCTAATTCCACATTCATATGAGAATTGTATTTCTTAACGGTAATAAAATATGGAAGTAAAAGCAGCTGTGAAATAAGAAAATAAAAGACCCCTGAAATAAATAAAAATCCAGATTTCTTAATAAAAATTTTTACTATTATCTTTTTTTATTTACTGTACTATATATTTATATTTACATCAATTCATGTAGTTTTACATTTATTACCAATTTTATTCCTTCCATTATTGAATCAGAACTGACTGCAAGTAGTTCTAGTGCTGAAAAGAGTGTGCCCATTTTTACAGTAGCCATGGCAACCAAGGAGAGTCTGTGTGTGTTTGTTGGTGGTCCGGGATGGAGGACCGGTTCAGGTTGGTGGACTGGTTGCTATGACGGCGTGCTCACCTCCCACTCCGCCAGGCACGAAGGATCAACACGGAACGGAGCCAGTCGATCCTCCATCGAGTTGGTTCTGAAGTATTCACTAATTTAATGAGGTGTGTGTGTGAATTGTACATTTTACCTGAAGAAAAGTTCACCAGGCCATAAAAATGATTCAGGCTCATCCTCTGGGGAGCATGAATAATCCTCATTTTCATTGCAGTTTTGTTACTCGCTGGTTTCGCTGCTGACCAAAGTACCGGACTGACCGACGAACTGGCTCAATATATTCATGTGAATCCAGCGTGTGTGAGCCGAACGTATATAAATAAACATGAATGTTTATATTTACGGCTCGGCCTGAAGGGCAGATGTCAGCTCTCATCCGACAGTCGGTGTAATTTGCTGAATCTACGACACCGAAGTCAGTAAATAAAAATAAATAAATCGCTCCACGCTGCACACGTTTCCTCCTCAGGGATCGATACTGCTGGTATCGTCTCTGCCTCCTCAGCTGTTCCATCCACGGTCGCCGTGGTCACCGCGAGATCACAGGACTGAGGCTGTCGCTACGCCGACCTCTGACCTCTGCTCCTTCTTGGATCTTGTAATTCTTGAGAAAATTTCTGGCCCTAATAAGAACAGACAGCTTTACCGGGGGGCAGGTAGAACGCGGCCGTCCAGCAGAGCTCACCCTCCTGAAACTGATTCCCCACGGAGTCCAGTAAAAACCAATTTACCCTTCGCTTGATGAATTCTCAGAGGTCCCTGCAGAGGGCCGGACAGACAGCATTTATCTCCCATTGGGGACCTTTATGAAAGCCCAATAAATTACCTCCTCCTGCATGAATTAGTAAACACTGTAATCTATACAGAGGACATTAACATACTGAGCCCCCGAGTCCTTCTCCTCGCCGAGCTAAATCTCAAGACAGCATAAGTCAGCATCAGTCGGTTCATTTATTCATGAAGGGGCCGGTGGTCTAATGTGGACCGGAGGAGGTTTATCAACAGCGGCGGTCCGGCTGCTGTGCACACACTGCATTAAAGGCTCCACATCCTGTCGGGGCACCGGAGCGGCAGAGTATTACCCGGCAGCTTCTCCAGAGTCCCTCTTTATATTTTAATTTCCTCAGTATCACCACCAGTCTAATACAAATGTCCGTCTGCAGACAGAGGATTTCTGAAAATGTGATTATTGACAGATTTTCAGTTCAGGTAGAAGAAAAACAGAAATTACTGGAAAAAAGGTAAAAAAACTGTTAGAGATCCGTCTTTTTAGAACATTATGATGTCACAGTGAAGTTTTCTGTACAGAATCATTTTATCTGATTTAAATTGTGTCATGATTTGTGGTTGAATTAGTTTTTTTTTTGTGAGATTACAGATTCTGTATGAACCAGGTTCAGGGTCAAAGGTTAAGACTTGAACCATGTTGGACGTCTCAGAGCTGAAGCTCACAGAAGTTCAGCGTTTAATCAGGATGAGGAATTCCTGTCAAGGTTTTCTGGACACGTCCAACTGGGACGACAGACACGGTGGATTAAATAGCCTGGAGCTGTACCAGGGAGGGGAGGAGGATGTAGCTGGGACCAGCTACCACTATGACCTGGACCTGAACCTGGACCTGAACCTGGACCTGAACCTGGACCTGAACCTGGATCTGAACCTGGACCTGAACCTGGATCTGAACCTGGACCTGGATGGAAGAGATCTGGGTGGGGATTCTGTGAGGAAGACTGCTTTTGTTGTTTTTGCTGCTTCTTTAAATGAAAAAATTGGTGCTTCTCTGCTTCAAAACTGGTGTGTTGCCTTGACAACAGATAACATGTTAGCATGACAAGAGGTGTCCCCTGACTGTAAAAAGAAGTCAGACTATATTGAAGTCTATAGGAAAATGTCCCTCCTCCTCCTTTATATTGAAGTCTATGGGAAAATGTCCCTCCTCCTCCTTTATATTGAAGTCTATGGGAAAATGTCCCTCCTCCTCCTCAGTAAACGCTTTCCTGATGAGTTTATGGTCTCAGTCTCTAGTTTACAGTCTTCAACACAACATGATGTTCATTTTTTAAATGAAGCTCCATTTAGAGGGAAAGGGGAGCGGTTGGGGGCGGGGCTACTGTGTGACTGACAGACTCGACCACCCAGTCAGGTCAGATCCACCTTTCCTCCATATATGCTTCCTTTCAAAAAAACAAGATGGCAACGTCCAAACTGGGAACCAATAGTGAGGGTTCTGCAATAATTCAACCTGAAATGAGATTAATGGCAGTTTAAGTCACAGTAACAGTAAGTGATAATAATAATAATAATAATAGACACAGCATCGTTGAAATACTGTAACAGGAAGAAATAACATAAGGAAGGAACAGCGATAGACATTGTATTGATTAGAAACTAATTTAAGTGATTGAAATCTAAACTATAGAGATCTATTATCATCAGAGTTCAGCAGAAGCAGCTGTAGTTGTATCACGACATCAGATCAGTCTAAAATCTGATGATTATCACAGTAACTGGGACATGAGCTCTTTAAAAGGCTGCTGATTTTATCAAATGTCATTTTGAAATGCTCCGACGGCCACCGAACCAACAACTTCTGTTTACTTTCCCTTGATACTTCATCTTCGTTTTGGCCGAGAGAAGCAGAGAAACGTCAGAGCTGATCAGTTTCCAGAATCATTTCTGGGACGGACAGAAAGCTCATGTTGGGGCGAGACGGGAGGAAATAAAATCTGAGGAGAAATAAAGAAGATTTTTCTTCAAGACAAGAGCTTATTGGAGTTGGAAGAGATATGAGAGAGCTGGGGGGGGGGGTTCATAAAGATATGGTATTTCTGTTAGTGATGGAAGATCGAGGTGAATCCAGAGCTGAGAAAGAGAGTGAGAGTGTGTTGTTGTGGGCGAGCGTCCTGTAATGACGGCGGCCATTAACCACGAGATTCCCCATCGACATTAGCGCCTTTCCTTCGGCGCAGTCGCTTCATTTCTATGCAGATTTATTGTTGTTTCACGAACAGACGGATGCTTTCGGCATCACGAAGAGAGAGAGAGAGAGACAGAGAGAGGGAGTGAGAGCATAAACATCAGCACGATGATTGATGAGTAGCATCCAGCAGCTGTTGCTATGTCACCTTATGCAGCATCACACAGGTGGGAGGGGTCCGTCTCCAAGGTGACCAATGAGATCACTTGGCCTAATCTAGAGGGAGAAACTCCAACACGTATAAAACTGGGAACATTCTCATAAAAAAAAAAAAGTCCCTGGACATCACTTCCACAGAGGACGTGAGGAGAATAGTCTCGTTAAAAGGAAACCGTAAAAATACAAGAATGAAGTTCTGGAAACAAAAAGGCCTGAGTGAGCAGAAATCTGAGAGAGGAAGAGGAGGAGTAAGAGGAAGAGCAGGAAGAGGAGGAGGAGGAAGAGCAGGAAGAGGAGGAGGAAGAGCAGGAGGAAGAGGAAGAGCAGGAAGAGGAGGAGGAGGTGGTGGAAGAGGAGGAGGAAGAGGAGGAGGAAGAGCAGGAGGAAGAGGAAGAGCAGGAAGAGGAGAAGGAAGAGGAAGAGCAGGAAGAGGAGGAGGAAGAAGAAGAGTAGAGGAGGAGGAGGAAGAAGAGGAGCAGAGGAGGAGGAAGAAGAAGAACAGTAGAGGAAGAGGAGGAGGAGGAAGAGCAGGAAGAGGAGGAGGAAGAGGAGTAGAGGCTAATGAGAAGCTCTGTAGCTGTCTTCCCTCTGCAGGCTGCAGTGAATCAGTTGTGAGTCGACCTCGCTGTTTTAAATACACAAACTGTGACATTAATTAGATCCGACACAAACGAAGTGACAGGATTAATAATCCACCTCTGATGCCGGGACACAAACGGGAGACTCCCTCAGCTGCCTGAGCTCCGGTCAACAGTCACAGAGACATTTTTCTTTAAATCCAGAGACCAGGATCCGTCCTCGGTCCGGTCCAGGTCTTCTGTCTCAGCCACCTGGTTACCACGACAACTGTCAGTGGGCGGTTTTCCATAGACTTCAATAGAATCTGCCTTTTTTCCAACCAGCGGAGAAGCTTTAAGGCTCCTGGCTCAAATTTAATACACTGAATTTCCATAAATGGCGTCTTCTATTTGAACACTAAATTAAATTAATGTTTTTATCTTCGTCCTTTTTTCTGACATTTCTGAGATGGAATATTTTCGGTGATCAGCTTCGCTGCTCATCAGGTTTCTCTGGCAGAGAAGATCTTAAAAGAAGGAATTCAACGGTGAGGTGATGAGTCTTCCGGCTCGTCGCCTGTAACCTGCAGCCGAAGGAGACCGCCGTCTACAAATATTTGCGTGGCTGACTTTGTGCTCGGAGGGCGTTTGGAAACTAACGGCGGCGCAGCTAATGGCCGTGTTGATTACTTTTCAATTGAGGAGCCAGCAGCTTCACAAATGAGACGTCTTCAGCAGCTGCATTCATCATCCGCGAGGCGTTCACTGTCAGGAGGAAGGAGCGTTCCACTGGCTTTCCCTCCAACATCCTGTTTACCACGAAACACCGAAATGTTCTTTTAAAGGTCATCTGCGTACCGAACTGATTCAGGCTCGGCTGCTTTTGTCTGTCAGGAGAACATGAAAATGTCCCTCCTCCTCCTTTATATTGAAGTCTATGGGAAAATGTCCCTCCTCCTCTCTTATATTGAAGTCTATGGGAAAATGTCCCTCCTCCTCTCTTATATTGAAGTCTATGGGAAAATGTCCCTCCTCCTCCTCAGTAAACGTTTTCCTGATGAGTTTATGGTCTCAGTCTCTAGTTTACAGCCTTCAACACAACATGTTCATTTTTAAGTGATGCTCTATTTAGAGAGAAATAAGATGATAAAGCAGGATGCAGAAAAAACCAAGATGGCCGACAGACAAACCTAAAATCGCCCCAAGAGTGCCATCTTTTGGTTCATCAACATGAAAAATAAAATTTAAGGTGGAGGACTGTTGTGATTAAGTTTGATCAGTTATAAAATCAGCATCAGCACGTCAACCTGTCAAAGGCTAATTAGTCACATCTCAGACATGACTAATCAATACCGATTGATCATGTCAAAATTCTTTTCCACAAATTTTTCCATTTGGCCAATAAATTTTCATCTTTTCTGAGCCAACTGTTCCAAAATACGAAGGTTTACCTGAAATCCACAACAATAATCATAAATGTGGAGTAAAAAACTAAATTTAACAGGCTATGTATCAGAAAAGGAGAAAGAGCAGCCTGATCCGGTTGTTCCGTCGACCCGTAGATGGAGCTGTGGGACTGACGGTCTGCAGCCGGAAGAGCTCTTCAAGATTAATGTTTTAATTATATTTTGATTAATTTTTTACATGGAATTTAGTAATTAGAGTTTGATGAGTCTTGAATAAAACACACAGGTCGCCTCCCTCACCGTGCGTGTTTCTGGTGATTAACCTGAAATTCAGGCGCTGTTTCACCGCCGCTCGCCGTCAATCATCCGTGGGTTCAGAGCAGGTAGACGCTTTAACCCTTCAGGTGCCAGACGGCGCTGCAGAGCCAGTGTCACACAGCCTGCTGACACTTTACAGTTCTCCTGAGGTCAGAGGTCAGAGCTCGAAGCTGACGGCCATTCAGACGCTTGGCTGTTTTTCATGAGAACAACTTTCTCCTTTATTTTTCAAATAGAGATGAATTTAACAAATTCAGACGCTCCACTCCTTTTAAATTCTCAGTTTGTGTTCAACGAGGCCGGTTTGATATTTTGCCGATCAATCAGCCGCAGAGATGAGCTAATTATCATTCACCTGTAGAGGCCTGATGCAACATCACAGAAACTCAGAAGGCGGAAAAGTGTTTTAGGATTGATGTTGATTCTCAGATGGGTTTTCTTATAGTTTTTATCATATCGAGCAGCTCGAACAACCTCAGCTACGACCGCTCGGTGCGTCTTCATCGATTATCTCTGAACTTCTGCTCTGAGGTGTTAAATATAAGCAGCTTCTGTAAAACTGCCGCAGATATCAGAGGAATCCTACATTTCTGCTGCAGAAAAGTTTTTTGCCTTGAAGTTATTTAGACTTTTACACCAAATTTCTCCTTTTTTGTGTGAACAAGTTATCAGCTATAATTAAGATGTGATGCAGTTTTCCCACTTTCTCATTAAACTCGGATTTGATCTGAGATGTGTTTTTGTAATTAATCTGAATTTCAAACAGAATCAGTTTATTTAACCAGATTTTGGCAAAAACCTCCCGACAGATGGAACATAAAGAAGCTGCAGATCGGTAAATTTTGTTGAAACAGAAAACAATTTAAGATAATAGCTGCTGCTCTTTAGGGCGTTTTTATGGGATTTGCTGACAGCAACATAAAAAGTCAAATAAAGAATCACAAAGCTTTTTTCCTCCAGAGGCCACAAACCAAATGTGTGCAGGTCAGTCTGGATGTTTAAAGGTTGTGTCATGTGATGCAGCCTGAGGACGCCGTGACACGGAGACAGCAGGTGAGACACAAACAGAGGAATAAATAAACGCTGTCAGTCTGAGACCGGGAGGGACATGAACTGGAACTGAGTCCTGGTCCCGTTCAGATCAGATAAATTCAGTTCAGTCGTTCAAACATAAAAAACCGAATTTACATTTTCCCACAATGAAGGACTTCAGTCCAGCATCAGGTCCTCATGTGAAGATTGAGTTCTACATCTGTTAAAGGAGATCAGTCCTGTCAGGGTTTCAGGAGCTGGTTCACCATCAGACCTTCAGACCAGAATCGTCTGGACTTAGACGGTTCTGGTTCAGGGATGGTGCTGAAAAGAGGATCAAAGGGCTGAATGACTGAGGCCAAGTATGTGGTTCAGATCCAGGAGTCCCTGAAAGAGCATTAAGGACTTGGCAGAGGACTGATGTGGTCTTTTAGGCCGATTGAGGACCAAACTTCAGCTTCTGGACTCTGTGTTTAGTCAAACCCTCACAGATGGTCCAAAAACCACTGCAGAGCAGAGAGAAACAGAGCCCAACAGTTCAGAAGAAAACAAACCAAAAAACCACTGCGAGGCAGGAAGAAGACGAGAGTAGAAAACCAAAAATATCAACAGAATCACTGCAAGCAGGAAACTAACTAGGAGCAGAGGGAACGCCAGAAGGTCAGGGCGGAGACACAGGGAAGGCAAGAAGGCACAGAATAAAGAAGGACCGGGGGTACATATAGACACAGGGAGGTGAGAAGACGAGGGACAGCTGCAGGGCGTGAGGAAAACGAGGAGGTGATTACACAGGTGTGCTGAAAATAAAAAAAACAAGACAGGAAGTGCCACGAAATAAAACAGGAAACACAACCAACAGAAAATGGAGGGAAAACAAAAAGTCTCTGTCTGACAGAAATCTGAAGAAAAGATGTTTTAAAAAATCTGGAAAGATGAAACCAGCCACTGTGTTGTTTTTTTTTTCGGAGACGGAGAGCTTTGTATTTATTATTATTGTTGTAGTTGTTGTTGTTGTTGGTATGATTTTATGTGGACTTGTGGAAGATTAGTGATAATCTGGATCAGAATAAAACATAAAGGTTTTCCCTGACTCTGTTTTCATGGAGACCAAACCTTTTTTTTCTGATATGGTTAGTCTGACTCATCACATCTATGTGTCCACTGACCCCCCCCCCCCTCTTATTTCCCCCCAAATGGATCCTCTGGTGTCGGATCCAAGCGGCTCTAAAAGCGGCCCAGAGAATTAGAAGCTCATGCCAACCTTTTAGCGAGCCAGCTGTTGGCCTCACACACATTTATTCAGGGCCGTAACACCGAGGATTCGACCGGAGCGTCTCTGCAGCTGCAGCTTCGGGCCAAATATGAGCTGAGGTCTGAAGTCGGGGGATATTTCTCAGCGCCGCACAGAATCCGACACCACAGGAAATGAATTCCACAGGAAGCTAATACAGTCTCTGGGTGAGGAAGGGGAGCGAACTAAAAACATCTTATCTGTCCCCGACAAACGTGTCCAAGGTTCAGAGCAGACGGCGGGAGAAGTCTGAGAGCTTTGACTTTCACCGTGAAACCTCTTTAACTGCCAATAAACTGGGATTGTAATATTCCCGGCTCAGTTTAATAGCTGTGACCAAACTCCTCCACCTTGACCAGGACCACTCACCTGAGTACGGAGTGTGTGCGACTGACATCGGATAGTGCCGAGCTCAGCCAACTACGGGTGCCCAAAAGGAGCGTCAGCGACGGAATTTGGGGGAAAAAAAACTATTTTCATTAAAAACAGATTTTCCCAAAATGCAAATTGTAATAATGGAGCAGCTGATGTTCAGGAGCGGCTTTAAAGGGTTAATATCAAATATTACTTCTCCTCTTGAGAGAAAAACACAAAGCTGATGTTGTTCGTTCCGAGAACCTCCTGGTTCTCCTTTTTAATGGATGCAGTTTGTGTTGCTGCTGAACTGACAGGTGTGCGTCATGCATATGAGTGCACGCACACTGCTGTGTTGATGCGTGTGTTGGTGCATCGACTCTGGAAATCATTCGAGTTGAGAGCAACAGAAAGAGGAGGGAATGAATTCTCTGTGTGTGACATTCAAGGAGCATACGAGACAAGAGCATCAGAGTGACAATAGCATTTGACAGTTCAGCCCCGTGCTGTTGGAGTATAATGGCCTCGGCGTCGCTGGCTGCTGGCTCAGTATCTCACCTTTTGCTCTCATACATACCAATGGGGGGGTATTCTCATTCACAGTCTGTGCAAACTGACTGAGTCAAGGGCAAACATGCTTATGCAATGGAGGAGGGTGGGTGGGGCTGGTGAAAAGAACTAATCTAAAGAAGCAAGGCGACTGTGGTTACAGCCGAGTGGGTTTAATGAGTATTTATGCTTTTTAATGGAATGCAGAGTGTGAAATGAAATCAGGGAAGCTTGTAAACAGGAGCCGGCTTTCAGGAGAGACAGAGCAGCAGAGGACGAAGGGACCGGTGTCTTCTGGTATCTCCTGGAAACATCACTCTTCCTCTTTGTCCTGCTGGTGTCCCACAGGGCCCCACTCTGGGCCCCATCATGTTCTCAGTGTATCTCCGCTCTTAGCTGATATTCAACATGCGAACCTGATCTGGTCTGACTGGTCCAACCCTCCAACCTGTTTAAACGGTCCCCCTCCAGACCTGTGATCAATTTTTAAGACAAGTTTGGAGGAAATTAACCAGAAAGCAGAAGTTAGGAGGATTTTATGTAAAAAAAAGTGTTTCTTTACTGAATATGAGTATTATTAATTATTGAAGTGAACAGAAAGCAGACTAACATTAATCAGATATCATATGAAGATAAAGATCTGTTCTGTATCGATTGGCCGGTCTTCTGTAAAGACTCCTCTGGACTCCTGCAGTGTTGCAGGCTGACAGGTGGGAGGCATGCAGTTATCGCTAATGGGCTTTAGTGTGTTTCTGTCGGTGTTGGCAGTTTGACACTTGGACAGACTGCTTCTTTGTTTTTTGTACTTCTCTGCTCTGAACTATTTCTTGTATCTTCGCTTCAGTCATCGTTTGATCCTTTTAAGAACAGAGTTTCTGACAAAGTTGTTTTCATTTCCCTGAGTTGTTGTGAGTTATTCCACGGAGGGGATCATTGTTCATCACCAGTGTCTTCCTCCGCCTCGGCAGGAGACGGCCGTAACGCCAAACATCTGGATATGCAAATGACTAACGAGAGCTGTGACATTAAGTGGAGCAGCAGCGTGAAGGGAACAAGCCAAGCAATCTCCCTGAACTGTGTTTCTCACACTTGCTGGCTGTTGTGTTTGTTAAATAACATCCACGGTTCACAGTGGGCGTAGTGGACTGACAAACACACATCATCGTCGCAGACATTTATCTTCCTCTGAGGAAAATAGTCTCTTTCTCTGCAGCTTTTCTGTTTGAGAAACTCGTCCTTTATGTTTTGATACTCGGCGGCTCAGATTTGGCTCCAGCTCAGATAAACGTTACAGAAAATGGATGGAAGCTTTGATATTTCATTGCTGCTCTTTCTGCAGTTCATACACAGCTTCTACAATATTTCCTCAAAGCTTTCAGCGTTTCCTTCTTCAGACCAGATGAGATCAAAAATCCTGATTATTTATTATCCTTCTCCGGCCCCCAGGTCCTGCTGGAGGTTTCTTCATGTGGAAGGCAGTTTTTCCTTCTCGTCATGGGAACAGTTGGTTGTCTCTCTCCATCATAAACTTATGACAGAGAAAATACATTATGATTTGATCAGCTAGGTCAGTTTAGACTTTTATCGCAGCAACAACAGAAGTTTTCTGAATAGAGCAGCTCCTTCTGCATCTGAAATCATTTACCGACATTTTCTATAAAATAAAGTTGAATAAAAACTCAAAAACCTGCCGGGGGATCATCAGGAAATGAAACAAAGAAACAACCGAAATAACACAAACCAAAAGAAGTGTTTCTTCCTCCCATAATAAGTGTTTGATGAACACACACAGATGTGTCTGTAAGGACACTAACACTCCCGTCCTGACTGTGTGTCCAGCTGGACGCACACTCGCTGCACAACAACCAGCAGCTGTCAATCATCAGAGTGGCCTGCGGACATTATCTCCCATCTTCTCTCAGACTTCCTGACTTCAGCAGGCTGCAGCAGATGAGCCGGGGAAAAAGGAAATAAAGCGTTATGACAGGCAGCGATGATGGCACCATCATCGCCGCCTGTCAATCAGGGTTAATAAGTTTGTTTAGCACAGGACGGCCGTGGTGTTGTGCTGCCTTCCTGCGGCGTGTCAATAAACATGTCATGAGGCCTGATGGTCGGCCGCTGGGACGCGTCCAGTCAAACCGAGGACAGTTAAATAAACCATCTCACGCTGAGTTATAGAGACAGCAGCAGGAGTTTACTTCACTGACCCGCCAACAAACCGGAGGAAAAACTAAGCGCTCATGAAGAGGACACTCGGGAACAGCTGGATGGAAGCGTTTCCGAAACTGAGTTCAGAGGCTGCACTCCAAGAGAGTCGGCGCAATTAAAGTGTCCCGTTTGAAAGACTCCAATGGGCAGATCCTTTACAGCTTCAACCGCACTATTCATGGTTAAATATCGCTGACATCATTTAGCATTCAGTTTAAATCACCTCAAAACCAACAAACATCGACTCTTCAACGGGCAAACTGTGAAACTTTTTTTGCTTTTGTGGACTTAATGACTGTAACTTTTACCTGAAAAAAAAAAAAGTTTGATTTCTTCTTAAATTCATGAAACAATCGTTGATTTGAAAAAACATCTCTCACGAGGCCTGAAGGTCGAGCGATTTCAGCAGTGGATAAAAACAACTTAATGAAGCGTTGCATGAATTCGGCAGATGTGTGTTGCATCTTCGCAACTTAAAACTCAACGACACAAAAGTTTAAAGTGCATTTCATCCTTCTTTCAAAAAAAAAAAAAAAAAAAGCCGGAGGCAGAAACCGTCTGTCTCTGTTTGACTTCTTCCTCTTCTTCTTCTTCTTCTCCAACTTTTGACAGAGCACGGAGACAGAAACAACACAACGCTCACCACCCACCATCTAAACACAGAAACCCTAATAACCACCGAGCTCCATGAGCTGTCAATCAAAATAAGAGTAATAACGAAACGTAGAAAAAAAGAAGACACAAGGAAGATTCATAAATTCATCATCCTCAGCAGCCTGGATGGACGAATCTTCTCTGTCTGTTTCATTCCAGCAGTTTTAATTAGTCTGCAGTAAACAGCTTCCTGTCTTTGTGTTTTCTCTGTTGTCAATCTGGACAAGTGTGTTTGTGTGTGTGTGTGTGTAAGTGAAGACGTTATTCTGAGCCTTCTTTCATAGTATGGTTTACTAGTTTAAACTTGGTTTTAGGTTCAGAGTCACATACACACAAACACATCAACATGTTGACCCCAGATCTCAGTCCAGTCCAGCATCCGTGAGATGAGCTGGACCAACGAGTCCAGATCCACGGAGGCTCCACCTCACAGCTTCAGGACTGCTGAAGTCCTGGTCCAGATTAAGAGTCCAGACCTCCAGGATGAGGTGGCCATAATGTTCCAGCTGATCGGTGTCCGCAGACATTTATTTGAATTGTTGGTATCTAACTCATTACACCTGGAGCTGGCACACACACGGACACACACACACACACAGACTCAGGCTAAGTTGAACTGTACTTGAGTTGCCCTCCACTTCTTTGTTCAGCTCAGACATTTAAACAGCAGCTCGGACCAACGCCTCCTATTTCTCAGACCATTCCAGTCGAGTGCGTAAACCAATCAGAGCCTTTATAAAATATCGCTCCTGCAATAACCCAACAACTGAGGCTGTGTGGGGGGGGGCAGTGGAGCAGCACCACAAATCAACTACCCACCACCAGCTTGAGACTCAGAGATGGTGGACTTTATGGAAACACACACACAGAATTATAAAGATAAAGATAAATGTAATGTGGAGAGAAAAACAGCCACATCGAGTCAATGGAAGCTGCCGGCGATCAGCAGTTAGAGCAGAGAGATGATCGGTAGAACGAAGGACACAACGAGGAAAGAAACAGTCTGAGCTGGAGTCAGAGAGTCTGCAGAAAGAAGGAAGGAGAGGCAGGAGAGAGGAGACAGGAGAGAGGAAGCAGGAGGCAGGAGAGAGGAGGTAGGAGACAGGAGAGAGGAGACAGGAGGCAGGAGAGAGGAGGTAGGAGGCAGGAGACAGGAGAGAGGAGAGAGGAGACAGGAGAGAGGAGACAGGAGAGAGGAGGTAGGAGACAGGAGGCAGGAGAGAGGAGAGAGGAGGTAGGAGACAGGAGAGAGGAGACAGGAGGCAGGAGACAGGAGGTAGGAGGCAGGAGGCAGGAGGCAGGAGAGAGGAGACAGGAGAGAGGAGGTAGGAGGCAGGAGAGAGGAGACAGGAGGCAGGAGGCAGGAGGCAGGAGACAGGAGGTAGGAGGCAGGAGACAGGAGGCAGGAGAGAGGAAGCAGCAGGCAGGAGAGAGGAGACAGGAGGCAGGAGGCAGGAGGTAGGAGGCAGGAGAGAGGAGGCAGGAGGCAGGAGAGAGGAGACAGGAGGCAGGAGGCAGGAGGTAGGAGGCAGGAGACAGGAGGTAGGAGGCAGGAGACAGGAGGCAGGAGAGAGGAGGCAGGAGGCAGGAGAGAGGAGACAGGAGGCAGGAGACAGGAGGTAGGAGGCAGGAGAGAGGAGGCAGGAGGCAGGAGGCAGGAGAGAGGAGGTAGGAGACAGGAGGCAGGAGGTAGGAGGCAGGAGAGAGGAGACCGGAGGCAGGAGGCAGGAAAGTTACTAGGCAACAGTCTCAGGTGTACTTAAACATGGCTGCCGTGGTGACCACGCGGACTGTACCTTCGTTTCCACGGTTACCATAACGCTGGTTATATCTTGGGTTGGTTTCAGGAAAAGGTGGTGATTTGGGTTGGCAAGAAAAATGACGATGTCATAGCGACCCGCCGACGGTCGACCAATGGGATCGTTTCTTGCTGGATTCAGACGTTAATGCAGCTTTAACCGTTTTGAACCTTCGTGTTTAAACATGAAACTTTTTTTATTCTCCATTAAACACTCAGTTCTTCTTCTCTGACTTCTAAACTAAAATTATTCCTGTTTGCATCCACATCTGTTTCATGTTTATTTCACTTCCTGTGTAAACATCAGCGTGTTTGTCCTTAAGATGAGGGGGAAGAAAGACGAAGGCTCCGAGGTGTGTGTGTGTGTGTGTTTGTGTGTGTGTGTGTGTGTGTGTGTGTTTGTGTGTGTTTGTGTGTGTTTGTGTGTGTGTGTGTGTGTGTGTTAGAGAGAGAGCGGTAGAGAGAGGTAGAAACACAGTGTCAGAGGTCACTCTGATGGCTGTTAGCTGGACTCATAGGCTGCACTGACTGAACCATTCCCACCTCCATTTATCACAGCTTCATGTCCACTTAGATCACTGAGCCACATGGCCGGGGGGGGGCACAGACCTTCAAAATAAGAGCCTTTAGCCATTCAAACACAGACGGCTCAGACGAGGTTTCAGTTTAAAGGTGTTTCATCTCCTTAAGATTCTGCTAACGTAAACACACACTGAATATTTCCTTATTTTCTAGATAAAAACCTGTAAAGAGAAGTTCCACGTGTGTGTTTTGGTTCTGCTGTTTGCTTTTTGGAGTTTTATAATATATAAATTTGTGTACAAAAAGAAACGCAGCATTGTGAGCACATCTGAAGCGCTCAGGTCCTTTAATCACCGTCAATCAGTCCGAACCCATCTGTGATATTATCCGTTCTAATTATAATGTGTCAGCTTCAGAGTATAAAGAGGCTGTCAGCGTGCAGCTGGCTCATGACTCCGTATATTTCACTAATTCTAAACGGCGCTGTCTGAGCCGATAAACTCCAGAGCCAATCACTGAGCGCCTTTCATCGGCCCGACGGAGCTCCAGAAAACCTTCAGGTTCTGCCCGAGGCGACGCTCAGACTGCAGGGGACGTCTGATTTGTTCTAGTGTGAATTACAGCACACTGGGAGGTTCAAAGAGGACAGAAATGACTCGCCTTCTGGGACTTTGGTGAAACAATATGGCCGCTGCTCAGTCTGTTTCTGTGCAAAGTGAAGATGAAGAGACGTTTTTTTTGTTTGTTTGTTTGTTTTAAAGGCCATCTGTAAACCAGCTTCAGCCTGAATTTCCGATATGTTGCCCCAAAAAGTCAAACAACAATAACAAGTGAGATAAATATTAATGAGACGGTTAATGATCGTTAGTTTGTTGGATCCGGTTTCCAGATCATCTGAGTCCAGACCATCTGAGTCCAGACCAACTGAGTCCAGACCATCTGAGTCCAGACCAACTGAGTCCAGATCATCTGAGTCCAGACCATCTGAGTCCAGACAAACTGAGTCCAGATCATCTGAGTCCAGACCATCTGAGTCCAGACCAACTGAGTCCAGACCATCTGAGTCCAGACCATCTGAGTCCAGACCATCTGAGTCCAGACAATCTGAGTCCAGACAAACTGAGTCCAGACCATCTGAGTCCAGATCATCTGAGTCCAGACCATCTAAGTCCAGATCATCCAAGTCCAGACCATCTGAGTCCAGACCATCTGAGTCCAGTCTGTTCTGGTCTGTGGTGCTGATGATAATCTGTTCAGAGGGAAAACCCTGACAGGACCACATGGATCTGGTCTGAGCTCCTGATCTGGATCTGGTGTGTGACAGATGAGTAAATGTTATAATGTGATGTTCACAGATAGATGGGTGAAGGACGGGGGGGGCGTTTAGATGGCAGGCAGCCACAGAAACACAGATGGTGATGGAGGTCGTCTCTTCACACCATCTGCTTAATGCTCATGAACACAGGTAGCTGGGACACACACACACACACACACACAACCTTCATCATAAAATCGACGGCTCCTGATCTTCAGATCTTGTAATTTCTTTAGAAATTGGAGAAATTTCTTCAGCAAAGCAGAAACAGAAAAATCACAAACAGCTGATGACCCACAAACATGGCTGCCTGAGGCGGGGGGGGGGGGGTTACATCACCTGGAAGCTCTTTGCATCCTCTCTGCCTTTTCAAGCTCCATCACAGACATTTTCACATTTTAGCAGAACTGAAGCCTGTGATGTCCCAGAGCACCCCCCCCCCCCCCGGCCTGCAGACCCATTTCAGCTCCTCGTCAGTGATCCGGTTGGTGTTAAGACTTGACAATTAAACTATCAGAGCAGCAGATCAGAGCCGGTCTAGACCGACACTTCGGGTCTGATTTCCAGGTCCGTGAACATCAGAGGGTGAAGTGACCTGAGAAAATGGACAGATGAGGAATGGTTCAAAGATCCCTTTTATGTGTGATGAATCTGCTCCATTTAGAAAACTGCAGTAATGAACCAAATAAACCAGAAGACTGTAAACAGAACCGGAGTTTTAGTCTATAAATCTGCTCTTTTCTTCTTCTGTTGCTTTAATGTTTATACCTGCAGGGAAAATCACTATATGAGGAACTCTGGAGTGTGTTTTTGTTGTTTAATGTGCGCTGCCCCCGTCACAAAAAGGAAGTGGAGCAAAAATAAAGTCACGGCCTGAGGTCAAAAGGCTCCTCTGTCGGTGGCCACAGAGACGCAGTCATGAAACACTGCGAGGCAAAAACGTCCCAGTTTGATAAAAAGCTGTCAGATCTGAACATACAGTCGATCATAAATTATTCAAAGCTGAGCAGATTGTATCAGCCAATCAGGAGGGAGTACAGAGCAGAATTCATTCATTCATCGCTTCATCCATTTAGTGATGGGAGGCATCAGGTGTTGGATGATAGATGGACGGGTGAGGTGGGGGGGGGTGAAGGGGTGAGGGCTTTGATGGATGGATCAGTGGCTTGTGGAAAAACAGAATGGAGAGAAAATGCTCCTCCCGGAAGGTGAGAGGTGAGGGGGGGGGTCAGAAACACACCTGAACTCTGAGGGTTTGTGCGCTGAATATTATTCCTGAGTGACACCTCAGTGATATGTGTCTGTTTGTGTTTTTGTTAGTGTCCTTGTTTGTGATGCTTGCGGTGGGTGCGGGCTATTTCCTGGGTTTAAGAGACGATCTACAACACAGATTCATAATCTGAGAGGAATAAATTAGAGGTCTACCTGATATTTACCTCTGAATGCGACTCTCCTTCTTTCTTGGACTGAAAGCAGGTTGTTAATTATTCTGTCGTACAGTTCTGCTCCAGATGTGTGTCCAGATGCACCCTATATTCAGGATATGATGTTTACATGGAACATTTAATAACCAGGTTATTCACACACACACACACACACACACGATTGTGTTGTTGACGGGTTGTGGTTGTGACATCAGTAAACGCAGGAGTCGTTGTTGTCGCCCCCCTGAGTGAACATCAACGTCTGCCAGCTGCATTTATGTGAAGGGACGAAGAAAAAGGACGACCAGACAAACGTGTCCACGAAGAAAGAGGCTGGACTAATTCAGCACATGTGGTTACCACTTCCTGTCGGCTCTGTGACACGATGCGGCGTCACGACGCTCAGCTGGCATTTAGGGCCAAATTCTGACCCCAACATCCAAATGTGGCGGCAGAAATCGAGACTCTGCAGCCAGATCAAAACATTTAATGCGAACTGTCCGGGTCCCCAGAGGTTGAACCACCAGCTTGGTCTGTTTGAGCAAACTGAATTTCATGAATTAATCAAATGTTTGTTCAACATTTATCAAACTGTCTTCTGCTTTTTATTTTCTGAAGGAGAAATCATGTGAAATATCTAAAACCCAAATTTCTCAATCATGTGTGAAGATTTCTGTGTGTGTGTGTGTGTGTGTGAGTGTGTGTCTGTGTGTGTCTGTGTCTGTGTCTGTGTGTGTGTGTGTGTGTTGGCCTCCATCGTTCTGTGGTTCGTGAGACTGATGCTGCTGCTGGAAGGCTCGACTGTCAGTCCACATCTACAGTGGAGGCTGTGATTGCAGGTGCACACACAAACACACAAACACACACACCCCTTTTAATGCCACTGAGCGTGTGTGTGATGTCACAGTCTGTTGTGTAATTCATGTGTGATTGTGAGGCAAGATGAAACATGTTGCGTGTCCGTTTCTTGCTCTTTCTCATTCTCCTGAACATGTTTGTCTCATGTGCAGTATGTTTGTGTGCACGTACACTGTGTGTCTGTTTGTGTGTGTTTGTGTATTTTGTGCGCCGCATTGCTATGCGGCTCTCTGTACAGTTTGCAGCACAGAAACAATCAATGCGACAAACGGCGAGTGACACAATCCGATAACACAAAGGCCTCACTCAGAAACAGGAAGCTGCCTTCATTCATTAAAACGGACCTGAAATCATTTTGGGAGTTGATGGGAAACGGCTCAGCAGCACAAACAACAGGCAGGTCGATCCAGCAAATTCACTTCAGGTGTGAAAAGGAAGAAGTCCGAAATCATCAGAAATCTTCAGCTCGTTCAAGCCGCCTTCTTCTTCTCCTTTCGGCTTTTCCCTTCAGGGGTCGCCACAGCGAATCAGTTGCCTCCATCTAAGCCTGTCTTCTGCATCCTCTTCTCTCACGCCAACCACCTTCATGTCCTCTTTCACTACATCTATAAACTTCCTCTTAGGTCTTCCTCTAGGCCTCCTGCCTGGCAGTTCAAAACTCAGCATCCTTCTACCAATATATTCACTATCTCTCCTCTGGACATGTCCGAACCATCTCAGTCTGGCCTCTCTGACTTTATCTCCAAAACCTCTAACATGTGCTGTCCCTCTGATGTACTCATTCCTGACCCTATCCAACCTGGTCACTCCCAAAGAGAAC
The DNA here is from genome assembly GCA_034769265.1 of Remorina albescens. Taxonomy (NCBI): domain Eukaryota; kingdom Metazoa; phylum Chordata; class Actinopteri; order Carangiformes; family Echeneidae; genus Remorina; species Remorina albescens. Next base: position 3,181,734 of record CM068475.1, on the reverse strand, counting down.
CTCAGCATCTTCAGCTCTGCCTCCTGTCTTTTCCTCAGTGACACTGTCTCTAGACCAAACAACATCGCTGGTCTCACCACAGTTTTGTACACCTTTCCTTTCATCTTAGCTGAAACTCTCCTATCACACATCACACCTGACACTTTTCTCCACCCGTTCCAGCCTGCCTGCACACGCTTCTTCACCTCTTTTCCACACTCTCCATTGCTCTGGACTGTTGACCCTAAGTACTTAAAATCCTCCACCTTCTTTATCTCTTCTCCCTGTAACCTCACTCTTCCACTTGGGTCCCTCTCATTCACACACATATACTCCGTCTTGCTGCGGCTAACCTTCATTCCTCTCCTTTCCAGGGCAAACCTCCACCACTCTAGCTTCTCCTCCACCTGTTCCCTGCTCTCACTACAGATCACAATGTCATCTGCAAACATCATAGTCCATCGTTCAAGCCGCCTGAATTCAGCAAATCATGGACTCAGATTCAGATCTGACGGTCTTCCTCCGTCGTCTCCGGGTCTGTCTGGTTGTGTGTTTGACCCTCATTAACTCCTCCCACACCTGATAATCATCATCATCATCATCTCACCTGCTGGATCTGGGCTGCTCCTTCCTTTTTCTTTAGTAGTAGTTGTGTATTGATTCTGGAGCTGTGAGGTCTGGCTGATCCAGGACCGGAGCAGTTAGACTCACATCCACGAGTCCTAATCAGCTGCAGATCAATAAAAACGCTGCCGTCATTGTGACGGTCTGTTTGACACACAGTCAACGTTCAGTCATTTATTTATTCCTTTTCTTATTCCAGTTCAGTCTGAAAGCTTTTGGTGCTTTAATGTGTGAGGAATAACAAAAGAAGGAACGCTGTTGAGTCAGATCTGTTAGGAAATCATCAAATCACAGAGAATAAAAGAATGAAGGCAGAAATCTCAGCAGCTGGCAGAGTAACTGCTGAGTCATGGTACTCATCAACAATCCCATCAGCCCCTGCAGCGGCAATACATCGCCACCATTTTGTCCAACAAGGCAGCAAAAATATGATCTAATAGACCTTTAAAGATTCTCAGAGGTGTTTGAGGCATCCATCGATTGAGGAGCCACCATTTGCCTCCACGTACGAAGACAAGTGGAGTTATTAACGATGCCTCGCCTCTATCTGTAACTTCCTGTCTCACAGGAAGCAGAAAGGAGTCGCCATAGAGACGGACGGCGTTTAAATCTGCCCTCCGTTTGCTGCAGCAGGCTGAAGCCACAAACCAGGACCTCCTGATCCCCCTCCTCCCCTCCTCCCCCCGCTCTCCTCCCGATGATAGATTGCTCTTTCTCTGCCTCTGTGCTGGAAATTGCTTTGTTTTGTTAACAGTCCTCCTCTGTTCTCTGTTCCAGCCCAGATAGCAGCGATAGCGCCTCCTTTCTTCACTTATCTGCTGAATATGTTTGAACCTGCCTTGAAATGAATTACAGGAGAGTATGTGTGTGTGTGTGTGGGGGGGGGGCGCACAGAGACATCCAACATTATCGAAGCGGAGGAGGTGGAGAGGAAAGAGTATCTGTATGTTCTGTATGTGACTTCAGAGAAAATAAATTGCATGCATTACAAACAAAGGTGAGATTATACAGAGGTGTGTGACGACCTGCTGACTGGAATAAGAATCAGAGCAGTTTACAGAAAGTAAAGGTAAGGAAAGAGCAGAATAAGGGGAAAGTAAGGGTAAATTAAGGGAAGACTGAGGGGTGAAAATTTGGGGGTGTTTTAGGAAAATTAAACGGGAACCTTTTACATGAATTTTCTTCTGGGGGGGAACGATGTCTAATTTTTAGTTTTCAGTCTGGAAAAGTTTTGGGACTTTGTCTGAAATCACCATCTTCTGGTCTCACTGCACCTGCTGCACTGAAGGAAGTCTGAGGTAAAAGAGAGAAGCAGATAATATGTTGTTGTCGACTTTGAGCAGGATCTTCATCCAGTTCCTTCCTTTCCCAGTTCAGTTAAACAGAGTTGAACAGAAACAGTTGCTGAGGTTTACAAAATGTAAAACTGCAGGAAACTTTCAATCCCGAGAGAGAGAGACAGATTTCCATATTTTAATCCCACTGTGATTTAAGAATAATTGCAGATACATATCGATATCTGTCACCATGTTTCCCTCTAAATCTAACCTTCCTCTTCTCTCCTCCGACTGTCGAGCAGCTCCAGTCTGAGCTCAGCACTTATCAGCATCACTCAGAGACTCCCATAAATACAGAACTCTGCCCCCCCCCGATAGCTGGAAAGGTGGTTATACTCCAACGTGGGGCCTAATTTCTCTCCATCTGCCCCCCCCATGGTTCTGATTTCCTGTGTATCTTTATCTTTATCTTTGTTTTCCTCCATTTCTTGTGTTTTTATTTTCATCTCCTCCTCCACACACATACAGGAGCCCTCCCCATCGGTCCGCTCATACAGGACATGAGTTAGACATTGAGCCACAGACTGGGGGGGGGGGGGGTGGTTGAAGAGAGGGAGGGAGCACAGGAACATCAGCCAAGTGTGACAGAGGAGTCGTATTTCTTTCCCTGGTTGTCCGCTGTGGACTCTGAGCTGAATATTGAGCGCACTCACTGCAGAGCCCGAGGACAGAGGAGCCCCCCCCCCCCACCCACCCCCACCCCCACCTCGCCAGGACCGGATCAGCTGCAGAGTCCGGCTGGGCTGAGGGCCCCGTCAGATCCAGATCAGCTGCAGACAATCCAGTTAAACAATAAAAGATCAAAAACTGGTCAGGTGATGCTAAGTGTTGCTATGACAGCAGTCGTCTCCCTCCCTACTTCCTGCTACGTTGTTGTTTTTTTACACTACAGCAAATAATGTCAACAGGAAGTGATTGGATTTTTAATCGCCTGCTAATTGGTTGGGGGCGTGGCTACTGTGTGATTGACACAGCGACTCCATCATCAGTGTCCATTATTTTTTTAACCTTCCTCCTCCTTTGATCCGTCCTGTTCTGTTTTTATTACGGCACCAGATCCAGATCCAGATCCAGATCCAGGTCTGAGGTCCAGCTTCAGGACAGATGGAGGATGAAATGACAGAAATCGGTGTGATTGTGACAGAAACTATAACAACGCAACAGCCGGAGGTTCCCACAAAATCTGATACACAACAGGACGATGTAATCCAGACAAACACTCTGTCCTCACATTGTCCTCCACAGACTGTCGGTCATCTGCTCTGTTCGTTTGGGCCAACAGGAAGTAGAAACTGCTTGCCACCTCAGTCCAGATCATTTTCCCCTCATTTCCAAATAATTATGAAATTTGGCACCAGTTGCCCCCCCAGGACGGTGATACCCGCACTCACAGATGCTCCCTAATGGAGCTGGACTGGACATCGCCCCCTACGGCAAACCACCAGGTCCAAAATGGGAAAAAAACAAAAAACAGAGCTGCACTTCAGGAGCGCCATCACTTCACTGACCGATGACAAACAAAGAACTCACAAAGTCAGAATGTTTAAGGATGATTATGATGACTAAAGTGTGTTCATGGTCGTCTTTATTGTGAAATATCTGAACAGTCATCAGATGGAGGTTTGTACAGATGAGCTCGGCCGGTTAGTGGGAGTGTTGGTCAGACACTGGAGGAGGAAGATGAGGGAGGAGAAGTGATTAATGGTTAATGAAGAGCACGCAGCACATTAATACACTCAGCAGAAACATCTCTTCCATTTGCTGAAGAGTTGACCTCGTAAACACCATCAGGACCTGCGACACTTCGGCGGATTCACAATGTGTTCCTTCATGAACCAACGCTCCCTCCAAACCTTTATCGCTGAGACGGATCGGGACTCGCTGCCGGCTTAATTGTGGAGGGAGGAGAGTTATCTGCATAAAAAAACAATCTAGCACGGTTATATACAAAGTTAATTAAAAACTACCCTCCCTATTTGCTCCGCTGCAGAAATCTTAATCTCTAAATATGAAAAAAAATACATAAATGCTGTCGGTTTTCTTTGCACAGACCGACGGCTGAGTCTGCACCCCCCCACCACCCTCACCCTCCAATAATGATGGAGGCCCCGGCTGCTAATTGCAGGGCTGGCGCCCCACCCACCCTTTGTGATGCATAACTTTCTGCATAATTAATTGGAGGGCTTTAACAGTAATAGAATAGCCTGCAGGCTCAGACACACAGTCCTGACACACACCATTAAAATGCAAATCGAGCTCAGTGATATAAAAAAAGAAAAACAAGATCTAAGCCAGTGTAAGGACTGAATCACACCAAGCTGCCCCCCCCCCCCCAGAATGGCGCTCCAGCCCGGCAGCCGTCCTCTCTCTTTCTCCGTGGTCAGAGCAGAGCGATCCATCTCTGCGAGTTATATCAATGAAATCAGCAGAGGAGCAATAAGTCTCAGTGTTTCACCACCGTCGGCTCAATAAGATGATGTTGCCATGCAACTAAACAGCCGGTGAGGAGAGGAGGGGGGTAAGGGCGGGGGGGGGGGGGGGGGCAGCGAGGTTAGCAAGGAGGATGACGGGAAATGTTGCACCAGGAGCCAAAAGGTACTGAAGCTGAAGTCTTTACTTTCTGAAATGTGGCTGTGAAGGCGAGATTCATTCTGAATAATTCAATGGTTGTTAATGGAGCAGCAGTCACACACACACAGACACACACGCACACACACACATGAACAGTGTGTGATCAAGACCTCCATCTGTTAGATTAGCATGCTAACCAGCTAGTTCAAGTCTGTGTTGTAGTATTTCACTGATTCAGTCTGATCAGTTCAGACTCTGAATGTTTCCTTCTTTTCCAAAGAAAAGTTCCTCTCATGTGTTTGTGTTGTTCTAGAGCTGATCTGAAGTTTCTATCTTTATCTGATCAGGAGTTCTGCTCATTAATGATGAAAAATCAGCTCTAAATATCTGATTGTCTTTATTCTGTCAGCACAATAAACTCAGAAACATACAGGACTGATCCAGAGACACTCTGATTGGCTGTGACATCACCCACCGGAGCCAATAGGAGCGTTCAGATCGGAACTAACTTTGTTCATCAGTTCATTAGTTCAACGAAACAGTTTTTGTAATATTTAAACTTTATAATCTGCCTGATGTTCATTTTCAGGGTTAAACATGTTTTGGGCTCCAGATGATTTTATTTGTTGGGTAAAAATGTCTCCTGTGATAGTAAAACTTCGCTGCCAACGATGAATCAAAGTGTTGGATGTTGCAGACGGAGCTGAACTTTATTTTCCCAGATGTTTTTGAAATGCAAAGTGAAGCCAGCTTCTTTTTTAAAGGTGCCTGAGAAGGTAGGAGCCTCGTGAAGCCGTCACACCGCGAAGCGTCAACACAGACGTGGTGAGGGAGATGAAGGCAGCTTGGCGTGTTCGTGACTGCAGATCCACAGAGATGTTAGTGGAAGCAGCAGGAGCTGATTCATCAGGCGGCCCGGCTCTGCCTGGAGGAAAAAAAAGACCATTTGCGAGGGAGTGCATTAGCCTGACTAACAAATAGAGTGCGTCATGGTGTGTGTCGAGAGGCCGGTGGTTGAGTCATGATGGATGGAAAGCGGTGAAAGGGCAGCTCTAATGAAGCCAGCTTTGTTATGACAGTTTGGACTGTGGAAACAAGGGGGGGGAGGGGGGCAATCCCACATGAAATGGGACTCTTCACAAACACCACCGGGTAAGAGAGCCGAGGCAAAAGTGACACTGATTAATGACACAAGAATCAATTAACTCTACACGCGGCTGTTTGTCCTGTCTGCTTCGCGGCGCTCCGAAGCATCAGACGCCGGAGAGGCGGCTTTGAAATGCAAACGAGGAAACAAAGCCAGAGCGTGTGTGAAAACACAACCGACGTGCGAACGGTGGCGTCATCTGCCGCCACGCTCCATGTAGCCACGGTTAGCTCGTTATTAATGGGCCCTGCTGCACGAGGGGGCAACGAGCAGATGGCGAACCCTTCACAGATCACGAGCGGACAGGACGAGTATCGGTGCTCCGTGGAAGGAGGAGGAGTAGTGAAAAGGGAACGCCACGCTGCTTCGAGGGATTCCAAATGTGTTGTCACTGCTAATCCCATCAGAAAAACACGGCTAAATCGGCCGCCGCTGGGCCGCGCTCACACAGATTGGCCGTGGCAGCCGCCGTGGACGGGACGGGCCTATAAATAGGACAGAAGAGCCGCAGCCTCTGGTGCTGTCAATGGTGACTGGGTAGACGACGGGGGAGGAAACATGATCCCCCCCCTGCTCCCCCTCTGTGATTCAATGCTCAAACACTCGTCCCCAATGTCATGCGCTCAGTGTGACACAATCGGGCGCCGGTTGGCTGTGACTTTGCAGGAAGCCCGAGCGGTGAGCGGCGTTTCGGGAAGATAAGAGTATATTAGGTGTTACACTTCTTACACAGCTGCTCGTTACAGTCGGGCCAGAACGCTGCGGCCTGCCGAGGTGAGAGCGGCTCAGGTCGGCGAGCCGGCGGGTGCAAGAGGAAACACCTCGCTTTGATTCTGCGGCGACCTGAAGTCTTGTTCAGGTTTGGAGGGCTGGAGGTGTCAGTTCAGATGAATGTTGGGAAACTGCAGCAGAGACACAACCAGCAGACCGAAAATCTCCTGCAGGAAGACACAACACCAGCGTTCCTCAAACTTTTTCACAACGGGGACTTCAATCCAAGATGGCCGACAGCCAGTGAAGTTGGTTCGAATGACGTTTGATCTGAACCTGCAATTTAACTGATGGTTATTAGACAGAATGAAGGCTTATCTGGCCCCTGTAGCGGTCTCTGGTCTCGTGGTCAACTTGAGCTTTTGTTTTGCTTTTGAAACTTTGTGACTTCCTGTTGAGTGTGGCGTCCAATCAGAACCAGTTTCTATGGACCAACAATGTATGACGTTATTTGAAGTTGGATGTGGAGCAGATGGAGTCTCTGGAGCTTCAGACCGGCTGAAAGGTGAATTTCTTCAAACGTTTTCCTGCCGCCTCCCTCCACAAAATCAAACAGCTGATGAGGAAACGAGAAATCTGGGCTAACGAGCTGCCACCGCCACGGCAACGAGTGACAGCGCCGAATCCGCGGTGTGTCTAACAGCTCGTGTCCAGTCGGTACAATTCAGCAGGCGGATTATGTAGATCCAGAAACATGCATCACAAAGCTGAGAGACAAAACACACGCACACACACACACACACACAATGTGTGGAGTGTGTCTGCGGGGGCTTTAGCGGGCGCCACAGTCGTGTGTGCCGCAGTCATACATGACTAAATTGCTGAATGGATTATGCACATGCAGGCACATGTGATTGAAGAAGTGGAGTCGAGGAGCTCTCACACACAGCGAGGTGTTGATGCCAGGAAGGGATTATGTTCTCTGGCTGCAAAATCTGCCCTGACGGAGCAGCACAGTGCTGTCAGCGAGAACTCCACAGGCCTGAGGCAGGAAACTCAACCCGCCGCCGCCGCCGCTGCCAGCGCAGTCGGGCCTTCGAGCGCCGCTGTTCCTCAGGTGTTTGGAAAACACCGACGTACGTGCAGAGGTGGCATAAATGTGAGACAGATGCAACATGAGGAGGAAACTCTACATTTAAAAAGTTCTAATTAGATCAGATTGGATTTGATTTGATTAAAATGTCTTTCACTTTGGTAAATAAAATGAATAAAATACATAAAATAATCTGAGATACAGGAAAGTTCTTTCCTGTATGTCAATTTTCTTATATTTAATAGGCTTTAAAAAAATATTAATGAACTATGAACTAAATACTTCAGATTTTATTAATACATTTATTAAGTCATCAATAAATTATAATATGAAAAGGCCTTCTAAAAATATTAACGTCCTGAGTTTCCATTTTTCGGTTCCCTATTAGCTTCATGTTCAGTCCCAGCTGCCCAGCAGATGGAACGAGCTGTCTGATTGGCAGCGGTTAGCGGATCTCCAACCAATCAGAGGACTTCTCCTGTGGCCAGAGTTTCTGTTTGGACCGTGGAGATTTTGATCCTCAGAGCTGACTGAAGGTTTGTCCTCCGAATGTCTAAAAGTCCGGTTATTAAAAACAAATATGATGTCTACGGCCGACGGGCTCTCAGAACGTTCACGTCCCACAAACCAGGTGAAGGTGTCAAGATGTTTCCAGCTGACCTTTGACCTCTGGTTCAGCCCAGTCTGTCTCACACCATCCTGGACCGTTTCTGCTCTGTCCTCATTACGATGCTAACTTGTGCTAACTGCTTCCTGAATGTTGAGACTTTGTGGAGTTTGTAACTTTTAGAAAAGCTGATAACAAATAAACTTTCATGTTCTCTGTTTATTACTTTTTTTTTTTTTGCGGTGGATTTGTGTCTGTTGTCATGGTAACCAACAGCAGGTTGGTTGGCAGTTGTTATGGTAAGAGAGTAGCTTTATGGCTGCTGTCATGGTAACGTACAGTAAGTTAGTCGGCTGTTGTCGTGGTAACGAACAGCAGGTTTTTTGGTTCAGTTAAACATAATAACTTTTAATTGAGGTACCCGCCAAAATAAAAGCTTCAGCCTGACTTTGTGTTTTGACATGTGGAAAAGTGCAGATGGTAGCTGATGTTAGCATTGAGCTAACATGTTAGCCCCGTTGGCGTTGATCTGCAGCAGGTGAAGCTGCCGTCTCTGTGTTTATGTTTGATATTCATGTTTTCAGAATAAAAGCAGCAGACGCTGAAGGCCTGAAGCTCTCTCTCTGAGGACTTTGTCTCCAGATGCAGACGGATCCGACTGTCTCGCTGATGTTCCTGACTCTGTGAGACGCAGCTTGGCGTCATAAAAACAGATGGCCTTCCTGGAGACCCCCCCCCGCTGTGTTTACACATAATTGTAAAAATGAGCCACACTGGATGTGACGCAGTTTCATCAGGGGCGAGAATATCTTGTCACGCGAGCAGCGAAGAGGATGTGGAGCTGAATAACAATACGACACAATGTCAGGCAATGACAGATGCCTCTCCAGGGACCCAGAAGAGTATGTGTGAGTGTGTGTGTGCTTGCCTACGTGTCCCATGGTGGACCGTTGAGCCAACGAGGCCCTCAGAGGTCTCAGAGGTCTGAGTCAGTGAAGCTGAGCAGCTGATCGATCAGATGTTTATATTAATATTTTAAAGATCAGTGGCGTCACTCTTGCCAATAAAATCAACGCTTTTGGCTAAAATCCCATAAATGGCAGTGAGCCCTCAGCTCCATCCGGGGGGGGGGTGTCGAATGGACCGTGACCCTGAAGGAGGAGCAGGATGAAGAGACAGAAAAGTGATGTAGCACATCACTTCTCTTCAGAGACCAGGAACACATCGTGTTAGACTTAAGACTAAAAACCAGTTTCTAATCCCGAACCAGCTTTTATCCAGCAGGATTGTCTTGTTTGTTTTGATGTTGTTGAACCAAATAAAAGCAGAGATGGGATCAGATGGATTTGATATAAATACTAATATCAGTCGTGTGAACGTACAGAAACAAGTCGGCAGGAGCTGCAGTCATTCAAACACAGAATTATGTTTTTTACACTAAATACATAATTTTCCAAATGCAATTTAATGTGTTTGGCATGTTTCTTTGGGAAGTACAAAAAATTTTAGTTTGACATCGTTTATTAATACATCAAAGACTCATTGGAGAATTAAAAGGCTGCAGCTGGCTGCAAACCAAAAACACCACAGTCACATAATAATAATAATCTTTATTAATAGAGCACTTTTCATTCTGTACTCCTGATATTTGACCTCACATCTGAGCCTTTGGCTTTGTTCAGCTGAACTAAAGAACAAATGTTGGACCATAAACCAACGACTCCACATTCACACGACCAGAATAATAATTATAATAATCGATTTATGATGGAGCTCCACTCATGAAAGGAATCTATGGAGTAAAGATGAGAAACAGCTGAACTGACAGCACAGATGAGCTAAAGTGTCTCCAGGTGTGTGCTCCTGTCCGTCCTGTCACATCTGTCTTCAATCACCCGTTACCTGCAGTGTATTTACCCCGACTCTACAGCCACGCTCCCCCGAAGTAGATCTGTTTCCTCCTGCTAGTCGTTTCTGCACTTCCTTTTGTTTTCTTGTCAGATTTTCAGAAGTGGAACTTAATTTAACTAATAAAATCAATAAACCTTCACGTGAGACACAGAAGTGAATCACCGAGCTGAAGAAAGGATGAAAATACAGATAACATCTGATCAGAATCACTTCTGATTCTGAAAAGAAGTCACTTTCATTTTAGGATTTTATATAAAGTCTCCTCTGCACTTCCTGCCTCCTTGTTTCCTTTCCTTGGTCCGGAGTGTGTCTTTGTGACACAACAACTTTTGATTGTTTTGTTTATTTGGACAAAAACATGATGTTGAACATCAGCGAAGACTCTTGTTCTTCTTCTCTGCCTCATTTGTTGCGTCACAGAGAAATGTCAGTGGAGTGCAGTGTGGAGCTGTCACAGTGTGAGTTGATGCACATCGACAAAACATGACAATCACATCTAACTGAACAAATATGGAAGATGACTGGGAGCGCCTCTTTGGAGGAGACGAACACGCGGCAGACTGCTGCACAAAGAAGCACTAATGCATTTTGAAGGCTCTGAGTAAGTTGACGGGATCGTTGCAAAGGCACAAAGCTGCTGGAAAGACGCCTGTGAGCAAAACAAAGGGCCCCCCCCCTCCACACCATCCACGTCCCTCCAACCCCTCCAGCTCCCGAAGAATCAAAGTTGCCAAGCTGTGACAAACTGGAGAGGGTGAAGTCAAAACGGATCTCGCCGCGCTCTGATTGACCCTCTCGCTCGCTAAAACTTGTCAACTCTGGAAGCGTGAATGTTGAAACAGCACGGATGAGACGTGCCTGGGAAAAGACGTATAATCACTGACGGGGGACGCGTACGGGACAGAACAAAGACAGTTTGATTTAAATAGTGAGGAGACATCAAGTAAAATTCAGCCTGGGAGTCAACTCAGGGCAAATTGACACTTAATTCCCTTTAAGCCTTTTTGGAGTTTAGAAAGTTTGCATGAAATCTTAAAATGAGCTTGAACGTCACTTCAGACGTTAGCGCATGTGGTCTTTGTTTGGTTTTCTTCTTCTGAACTCTTGAGTATCGGTCGTTTCACCGCTGAAGCGATGACACGATAAAATGTCCAGAGCTAAAAAATTTACTATTTATTTGTCTTTAAAATAATTTCCTTTTCTGTTTTGGAGAAAAAGACCAGAAGGTTCTGTCAGCGCTGCAGGAAGTCATCATCATAAGGGTTAGGGTTAGGGTTAGAGTCTGGATCTCTTGGATCCAGCAGCCCCCCCTCTTGATAAAATGTTCCTCCTAATCCCCCCCCCCCAGCTCCTCTTGCAGTATTACGTCGGATTGATCAGGGTCAATTTATACAATTAGCCGGGAGTCGACACTTTTTGAGTTAATGCTCCTCACGTCCTAAAGTGCTGAGTCAGCAATCCACAGCAGGCCCCACCCCCATGGCGCCGCCCCGACCTTAAAACAGAGTTCTGTTCTTAAAGGATCTGCTTCTGAGCCCGGAGAAGATCTGGACCTGTTTAAGCCTTTGGGTAAAAATGGGGATTTAAAAATCCCCATGTTCTGTTCTCTATCCTGATTGGGTGGACAGCAGCCCCGCCCCCTAACCCCTCCCCTCCTTCCTCTAAATGGAGCATCATTTAAAAAATGAACATCATGTTGTATTGAAGACTGTAAACTAGAGACTGAGACCATAAACTCATCAGGAAAACCTTTACTGAGGAGGAGGAGGGACATTTTCCCATAGACTTCAATATAAAGGAGGAGGAGGGACATTTTCCCATAGACTTCAATATAAAGGAGGAGGAGGGACATTTTCCCATAGACTTCAGTATACAGGAGGAGGAGGGACATTTTCCCATAGACTTCAATATAAAGGAGGAGGAGGGACATTTTCCCATAGACTTCAATATAAAGGAGGAGGAGGGACATTTTCCCATAGACTTCAATATAAAGGAGGAGGAGGGACATTTTCCCATAGACTTCAATATAAAGGAGGAGGGACAGTTTCCCATAGACTTCAATATAAAGGAGGAGGGACATTTTCCCATAGACTTCAGTATAAAGGAGGAGGAGCTGACGAGAGCTAACACCTGATTGGTTGCTTTGGCCTCCCAGACTGAAGTAGCAGCATGAAGCTAAAAGCTGTTTTCTCCTCATCATCCTTCATCAGCTGCTTTTAAAGCGTCTGCGGAGCTTTTAGTGGTCGAGCGTCCAGAAACATTCGTCAGAGAATCCAGATCAGAGCAGAGAGGAGCTTTTTAATGCGTCCCAGTTCAACATATGAGTTTTAATTTATGATGCGGTGTTTAATTTATTCTTCTAATATCCCCGAGAGTCATTAAAGCGACCCCCCCTTCACTTCACTTTACTTCCCTTTAACCTCATTTTATGGACTCACTTTGTGCGTTTTTATGCTTTCACTGCAGCTTCGAGTTGAAAAATCACTGACTGCCTTTTTTTTTCCTCATAAAAAAACTTTTGAAATATTAAAAAGAAAAATCGTCCGTATTTAATTTACACTTTTCGACCTGGTGGACGACCGTTAGGGAGCAAAGCAAAGCTGCACGATTAATCCAGATATACTGAAAATCACCATATCTGAACATTTATAGCTCTAAAAATCTGTATGTGAGTGTGTACAGGCTGTAATACAATAATAATAATAATAATAATAGAATTATAATCAGATTAACAACTTTATTGATTCCTGTTAGGTTACAGTTGTTCCTTCAGAAAGAGAAATATATAAATGTATAAAAATAATATAAAGATAAGTACACGTGTGTGTATGTGAGGAATACGATATATAAACGGTAGTTTACTTTATACTGTATTATGTATAAAGTAAAAATATGTAATACTTTGCTTCATGTAGGACAAAATATTTAAAGGAAATTGTCGTTACTGTTGAAAAAGGTGTTATTTGTGTAAAACTACTGAACAATACAATTCATGAGAATATCAGCAGTGACGGATTTTAACAAAGAGAAATGAAATGCGAAATCTCTTCGAGGAAAATATTCCCGAAGGAAGAATCCTGCAGCTCTGATCCATTTAGCATTCATGTGGTTACAGGAGAGTCTTAGTCATCGGTACAGTGTGTGTGTGTGTGTGTGTGTGTGCGATAAACCTCCATCTCCCTCCACACCTTACTTATCTTTACAAAGACGTTGTCAGTGCAAAGCAATCGTGTCGTCGAGGAAATTACTTCTGAGAGCGCTCGTTTTTCAGTTACGCTGATATTTGGCAGCGGCGGGAATTCTGTGGTCATCAGCCATTTTGGCCTCCTCTGCAGTGGATCTCTGCACTGCTGCAGCTCGCACACACACACACACACACACACACAGAAATGTGGATGGCTCTTCTGCCACATGGAAAAGAATATCTTTTTAACAGCGAAGTGGTTTCTCCTTCAGCAGGTTTCTTGTTGCTCGCGGGTCAGATTTAGCAACAGTTCTTGTTTTCTTTCACATCTTCTAAATTTATCAAACGTAGAGTGAAAGTTTCAGGCCGTCTTTGTCTTTTAGCTCGTCTCTGTCCAACGTTCGGGGCCGGGACTGTCTCCGACACTAAAACCTGGACCAGAATCATGATGTATGATTTATTTCGTTGAATTCAGCCCAACGTTGGGCGGAGAAGAGGAATAACTCCGGCTGTTCATGAGTACGACCATGAAGACCGACGTTTTGGCTAAAAACCTGAGCCGGCTTCAATTCTCCAGCGAAGGAAATCGGGGGGAAAAAGTGGATAAACATTGGCCCCTGAATCTTTGCAATAAGTTGTTAAGGGAATTAAATGTGCCGAGGACTTTACCTTCCATCAGCGCTTCGGCCCGAAGAAGCCAAAACAAAGACCGCTTTATTTGATCCACGACGCACCGACAGCTGCACGAGGTGTGAAGATGCTCCCTCACACACACACACACAGTTTCCATTTCTGCTCTCTCCTGGACAAAAATATCAGGGGAACTCAATCAGCGTGCTGATAGTGAAATGCCACTGAGCAGCGCTGGAGGGAGAGCACCTGAGAGACTCGCTGATTTATTGCGAGCGAAGCTGAAGCCAAGTCGCCAACTCTAATTAGAAAATCCTGGAGCAGGCAGCCGAGTGCAGCAGCGAGCCTTAAATCTCCGAGCCGTCAGCCTCAGACTGCTGCAGCGGCCCCGCTCGGTGTGGATGGCGGCGGCGGCGGTGTGGTGGTGGTGGGGGGAGCAGCCCAGCCAGCTGACATGTTGGACCATCAGAGGCCGTGTCATTTAATACACACAAACATTTCTTTTTAAAATCTTTTTCATAGAGAACAAAAGTGACATTTTAATCACAGAAGTGTTTTTTTTAAAGACAAACAACCCGACAGTGTCGCAGTCTGAGACGGACGAGGAGAGGACGCTTTGTTTCCAAACCTGATGACGTTCAGAGACCGAATGGAAAGAAGGTGTTTCAGTGACAGGAAGCTTCTTCTTTCTGCAGCTTCTCTCTAACGGCTAACGTCAGCTGGTCCGGTAGAAGTCGGCGGGAGTTGACGTGTACAAAGTTAGTCGTTCAGAACGGACGCAAAAGTCGATACAGAAATTTCTCTGCCGTCGCCATCTTGGCCGTGGTCACTGAAGAACTCCTGGTTTAACCTTTAGGCCCACTGACTCCGCCCACGTCGCCTCGTTACAGGAAATGCAAAGGGAAGGACCTCAATGTACAGCTGATGGTCCTGATGGTTTTAGGCGTTTTGGCGAACAGGTCATGTGACATCAGAGGAAACAACTTCCGTGTTCGTACGTCCGCCTGCAAAAACGTTCTGTGTGTGTACGTATGTAAGGCCCACATGTGTGTGTGTGTGTGTGTCAGATGTGTGTCTATGAGCTTCCATCTTGGACTTCAGCCTGAGGTCCCAACGCTCGGATGAATCGGAAGAAAAGGCCACGAGAAAGGTGATGCACATTGTGTATTCATTGTCAGTCCTCCATTGCTCACAGACACACACACTGCTGTACCACAAAAGTATGCACACACAAACACGCTCAGCGATGCAAAGCGGAGAGCTTCCTCGTCTCTCTGAATGGCAGTAACATCGGTCACTTGGCAAGTCTGTGAAATTATATTTAGAGACGTCTTGACACACACACACACACACACACAGAGACACACAAGCGCACAAACGCACACATGCATGGCTGACAGCCTCCATTCGAACTAAAAAAACGGCAGTATCAATGGAGGCTCGTCTGCTGAATTGTGTTTTGATGTCTGCTGGCAAACAGAGAATACAGTTAAACGTCTGTCCCACTGCAGATAGAGAGCGCACACACACACACACACACACAACCACACACACAGCAGTGCAATGAAGGCAAATTACAGGCATTTTTCTATTCATGGCTGTGCTTATCAGAGCTGCTCGTATTTAAAGCTCAGAATCAAAGGGACTCGTGTGCAGCAGCGCGACGTCGACCGACAAACTGTGATGTCGTAAAGTCACTATTATGTTGATGAAGGAGGATTAAAATTCGATCACCAGCAAGTTCTCTGAACGAACTTTCTCCCACGTTTTTCTGTCGTCATTCACGATGTGACGCCTTCGAAGGTTTTAATTTCTCTCTAGAAAAGAAAGACTGACCTGTGAAGACAGTTTAAACCCACAAAAATGTAGACGCACAAAAACAATATAACGTATTTAATATGTTATCATGTGATATAAATGTTTTTGTGTCTGATGGACATTAATCCTGAACTCATCATCATCCTCTTCCATATCTTTATTGTCAGGTGGGAGAGGAGGATCAAATCTGTGTCATTATTTCATTATTTGGATGTTAATCTGACACAAACAAACAAATAACAGTTTGTTTTTCGTAGTTTCAATTTCATGCTCAGATCAAAAATAAGCGGCAGGACAAACTTGATTGTGATGTTTAATTCGTCGTTAGCTGGATTCAGTTTTGTCACGAGGATCCGAATCATTTTGTCTCGTTCGGTCGGTAAAAGCGTCACTGTGAAGAAAAAAAACACGACAACCAAAAACAGTTTTTGTATTTAGTAGAAAAATATTCTTCTATAAAACAGCTCAGACGTACGTTGTTTTGTATTTGTCCCTCCGTCGCTGTGTCCATCTGAGAAGGCACGTCCTCGGAGATAACAGTGATGTCACTTCCTGTAACTGTCCGTGAGACGTTTGCTTTCCCAGTTCGGTGTCTTCTGACCTTAAAGACGAAGCTCCTCGGCACGCAGCGGCTGTAGATCCGCTCTGCAGTCACACGGTCAGCGTTCAGGGGCTCTGACCTCTGACCTCCAGACACCTGGCAGCTTGTAAGACTGCTTGTCTGGAAAGTTCAGCGTGTTTTAGTGGCACGCCGGTCGTGATTCACCTGAGACAGATGAGGCCGTTTGAAAAATGCAAATGATCACCGATAACACTCCGCCTCTCATCTGCATTCATCCGGCAGCCGGCTCACCTGACACGCCGCAGATAATGTCTTCATTGTCTGTCGCTGCGTGACCTCCGCAGAGGAAATTCACAGCTGATTCTGCTCTTTCCCAGCTGTCTGGGTTAATTAATATGAGTTGCATGGAGGCTGCTGTAAAAGCTCTGTTTCAATTATTACTCCTGCCTCAGTCCTGCGTAAATACTATCGCTCTGTTCTTGAACGCAGCGTTCTCCGGGTCTGTCTGCACTGTCACATTTTATTTTTCGCCAGCTTCAACGGCTCAGACTTTCTTCTTCTACTGTTCCTATCGTGTATTTGAGGCCAACTTCCTGCAGTCTAAAGAAATATAACTGCAGTTTAATGTGATAGATTTTATTCTTTCACAACAGATAAACCAGAGTTAGCTCCAGAGCCAGACTGCAGACACTAATTATTAGATTTATTTGTTCTCAGGTGGACTCCACACGTTATTATTAGGTATTCGTCAGGAGATTAGAATGAGCAGCAGCTGTGAGCTCTCTGAACGGGAACTTCGTTCAGTTACATTGTTTTTATTCAAAGAATAAATGAAACAAACTAAAAGTAGGACAGGAGCAGTTTTTTTCGATTCCAGAGGTGACAAACAGAAACAAATCTGTCCAGAACTGAAGTTTCAGTTTGTCAAACAGGAAAAAGAAATCCTTTCTCTTGAATCTCCTGAATGTGTTGTGTGTTGAACTGTGTGTGTTTCTGATTAACAGTGAGTGTGAAAAGTGTTCAGTTTTCATTGTCAGTGTGAGATTAGAGGTTTGTGTTAGCAGTTAGCAGCCAGCTAAAGGCATCTTTCGTTGTGTTCATTGTGTTTCTCTTCTCTTCCACATCTGGTCCAAACAGCTGGACTCCGCCCAGATGTGGAGCTGTATGGGTCAGATTTGGACCCAGAAGTTGGATTTTGTTGTGCAGTTTTTGAAGGTTTCAGGATTTGGCTGAACACACGGCAGTCTGGTTTAAAGCGACGGCGTCCGAAACGCTGCGTCCGCCGTTCAGGAGAAATCTAATTAAAAGTTGACTTCAGCGTCTCTGTCTGTGTTAATGTTGCTCCTGCTGCGCCGCTCCCATCTGCTGTTTGTACATAACATAATTAGGATCTTTGGTTAAACACTGAATTCATTAATTATGCATGGCACAAAAATATCCCTTGTTCCAATTATGCATCTGAATAATTCAGGACTCTGTTCAGCATCACATTAGAAAGGTTAGTCAGATTTAATAATAGAAGTCAAAATGGTAGATTTTTAAACATAGATGTGTCGTCAACTGATGCTCTGCAGGGATTCACTTTAAAGGTCATTCTGCTCTCACTCAGCGTGTCGCCATCTGAAAGAACAGGAAAAACAGGAAACTTTCATTACATTCAGGGACGCTAACGCACCCGAAAGTCTAAAATCTGAATTAAAGTTCCTCAAAAGTCGCACAAAAGTACGAGAAGTTCCATCCTGAAGGAAAAAAGAACTGAAGAAATATAAATAACAAGACAAGAGTCGCTGCTGAAGAAAAGTCGTCAGTCAATCAATGACGTGACACGACTCATACTGCAAATACACACCTATATTAACAATTATAACACTGTGCAGGTGCAACACACACAGACACACAAAGCACGAAGTGGAAATTGAAATATTCTACATCACCAACATCAGATTTGAGCCACAATCTGAGCTTTAGGAGCTTCACACTGAATCTTTGTTGTTTAGTGTGTGTGCGTGTGTGTGTGTGTGTGTGTTTGTGTGTGTGTGTGTGTGTGTGTTTGTAGACTCTTCTGTTTAAACTAAACTCCTCAGACGACGCTTTGTTCAAACTTAAGAGACGACCTTCTCTGTTTTATCGACTCCCCTTCTTCCAAATACTTAATTACTCTCGAGGAGGCGAGGGTGTGTGTGTGTGTGTGTGTGTCTGCTTGTGTGTTTGTTTGCAGTGGGGTTGGGTTGGGGTTGTTATGAAGGAGCCAAATGGGAGCTTCCTCTGCGCCTCCAGGCAACTGTTGACTGTGGTGGAAAATATTGGACTCTCGAAAATAGCTGACGTTTCAGTGTTTCTGCAGCTTACACACACACACACACACACACACAAACACACACACACACACACACACACACACACACACACACACACACAAACACACACAAACACACACACACACACACACACACACACACACACACACAAACACACACAAACACACACACACACACACACACACACACACACACACACACACACACACACACACATATATGCTTCTTGCGCTTGCAGAGAAATGTGGATCACTCTTATGTCATATGGCAAAGAATTGCTTTCTGTTTTGCACACAGATGCAGAATTGCACATATAGACACAAACACACAAACCTGCAAACACACAAACAGTTACACACACACACCACCTTAAAACTGTGTAACTGTAATTTTGTCTTTGTGCCCACGACACAAACACGATGTGTTTGTTTTGTGTCCTGCTCACTCACAAACATATTTTGTGTTTGAGCATCTGATCCTGCAGCAAACACAATCTGCCTGCACACATCCCTCCGTAAACACACACACAAACACACAAAGTCATATATCACATGCATTGTGGACTACTAACCCACATACACACAACTCAAACAGTGTTTGCGGAGAAGAGAGACGCTGTGAGTTTATTAAGCTGCACAAACCAACACAAGCGAGGCATCAGGTGTGTGAGATGTGGGTCCGTGTGCAGTTGTGTTTGTTTGTGTGTCTGTGTGTGCCTAGGCCGAGGTCGAGGCGGTGAATGGACACGATGACTAACACTGAGAGCAACATCGTTACACAACAATCTGCTTCCTGTCTCTTTTCCACTCGGCCAATTAAGAGGAAAGACTCAGATGTCCTTCAGTATCAACACAACAGCAAGTTTCCGCCTCAAAAACTTGAATTCAGATTCAGAACCGGCTCGGATCTCAAACCTGCATCGTTCCCTCCTGGTTTTTAGGTTAGGATTACATTCCTGCCTTTTTTCCTGTCTAATTTCCCTGATTGCACATTTCCAGCTCTCAGGATTAGCAGCCTGATCGAGCTGATCGGTTGAATATTTGAGCAGACCCAAAGAAATAATTCATCTGTCCCGGATAAATATTGGCTTCTTGATCCTGTTGATACGCACAATTTTTACAATTTTCATTCCGAGCAAGGAGACAATAAACATCACGAGCGCAGACCTGATACTATCGATGTAATAACCCTTCATTCTCGCTCTATAAAAATAAGGGGGGGTTGTTTCCGCTGGTGTTTAATATTTATATCTAATTTTATTTTTCTTTCTTTCCACTGATTGTCTGTTTCTCTCGCCAAAATAAAATACACAGCAGAGCAAAATCTAAAAGATGTTTCATCTCAGGAAAACCACGATGATCCGTGGATCTGGAGCTGAGGCAGGTTTATTTGTGTTGTGTCACGTTATTATTAGAGATTATTCATTTTGGTGAACAGAAATAAAAACAGGTAAAAAAGTACAAAAAGAAAACTGAAATTAAAGATCGAAGATCTAATTAAAGAGCAGATGATTCAGTGAAGAACAGTTAAAATCAGTAACAGAAAAACCTTCTGAAATAAGTCAGAGTCGCTTTTCCTCCTTTTTGATTGACAGACTGTCAGCAGCTAACACGCTAACATAAGCTCCTTTTCCCACAAGACAAAAAAAAGAGACACACAAAAATCTGAACTATTGGTTTGTGAAGCCTCCATTTTATTTTTTTAATCCAGAGGAAACCATATTTGGAGGAGGAGTTAGCCCCGCCCCCTAACCCCTCCCCTCCCTCCTCTAAATGGAGCATCATTTAAAAAATGAACATCATGTTGTGTTGAAGACTGTAAACTAGAGACTGAGACCATAAACTCATCAGGAGGAGGAGGAGGGACATTTTCCCATAGACTTCAATATAAAGGAGGAGGAGGGACATTTTCCCATAGACTTCAATATAAAGGAGGAGGAGGGACATTTTCCCATAGACTTCAATATAAAGGAGGAGGAGGGACATTTTCCCATAGACTTCAGTATAAAGGGAGGAGGAGGGACATTTTCCCATAGACTTCAATATAAAGGAGGAGGAGGGACATTTTCCCATAGACTTCAATATAAAGGAGGAGGAGGGACATTTTCCCATAGACTTCAATATAAAGGAGGAGGAGGGACATTTTCCCATAGACTTCAATATAAAGGAGAAGGAGGGACATTTTCCCATAGACTTCAATATAAAGGAGGAGGAGGGACATTTTCCCATAGACTTCAATATAAAGGAGGAGGAGGGACATTTTCCCATAGACTTCAATATAAAGGAGGAGGAGGGACATTTTCCCATAGACTTCAGTATAAAGGGAGGAGGAGGGACATTTTCCCATTGACTTCAATATACGGGAGGAGGAGGGACATTTTCCCATAGACTTCAATATAAAGGAGGAGGAGGGACATTTTCCCATAGACTTCAATATAAAGGAGGAGGAGGGACATTTTCCCATAGACTTCAATATAAAGGAGGAGGAGGGACATTTTCCCATAGACTTCAGTATAAAGGAGGAGGGACATTTTCCCATAGACTTCAGTATAAAGGAGGAGGGACATTTTCCCATAGACTTCAATATAAAGGAGGAGGAGGGACATTTTCCCATAGACTTCAGTATAAAGGGAGGAGGAGGGACATTTTCCCATTGACTTCAATATACGGGAGGAGGAGGGACATTTTCCCATAGACTTCAATATAAAGGAGGAGGAGGGACATTTTCCCATAGCCTTCAATATAAAGGAGGAGGAGGGACATTTTCCCATAGACTTCAATATAAAGGGAGGAGGAGGGACATTTTCCCATAGACTTCAATATAAAGGAGGAGGAGGGACATTTTCCCATAGACTTCAATATAAAGGAGGAGGAGGGACATTTTCCCATAGACTTCAATATAAAGGAGGAGGAGGGACATTTTCCCATAGACTTCAACACAGCTTGTTGTATCGTTGTGTGTTTTAGTGCAGATGTGTCTTCGTCCCCCGTCCCGTCCCGTCTCTCTGGCCTGGACATCTGCTCGGCCCCTTAATGGGCCTGTTAGCAGCAGATGCTGAATGGCGGCACTCTGACCGGGGGCGTCGCCCTCACAGAGATGGATACCAGGCGGTCAGCGGCGGCGTCCGTGTCGCCGCCGCTGATGGAGCCATCAAGGTGGATTTTTACAGCCCGGCTCGTCCTTCAGCGTCCTCGCCGGCTTTTCACCTTTAATCATAAAGATGGAGTTAATCTGGTGTCACACACGAAACCAAACCTGCGTCTCCATGGTAACGGAGCCCTCTGATGCTTCGCCCCCCCCCACCGGCAGCAGCCTGTGAGCCATAATAGGACATATTAACGTTCCATTCAGGCTGATGCAGATTAATGGACTTCAGACTTCAGGAATCTGCTTTTCCTGTCAAACCTGCAGGAGTCTGTGGAACCAGGTCCGAGACCCTCTGGTCCTCCATGTGGACTGGACTGAGTGCAGCTGGTTTTCATAGTGGGTCCACACTTCACAACCATCTGTCCGACACCCCCTCGCTCCAGAAACCCCAGATGGGACACGTAGTCCCCCCGGTCCAGTTCAGGGTCCAACCTGAGGCCCCTGGTCTCCCTCGTGACTTCCGAACGTCCGGACCGGTGTGATCCGGCTTTAGTGAACTTCAGTATTCGACAGCTGTGTTGTTTTGTTTGAATTTGTCTTTGTGGTCAAAAATAAAACTAAATCCACTTTGGGTTTTGTCTCCTGAGGACTCAGAAGATGTTCAGTTATTTTCCGACATGAAGCTGAAACTGTTTGACAACTAGAATCAAACTTACTGTTAAATCTTGTGAAACTTTTTTTATTGACCGTCCGAGCGTTCAGTGTTTATGACACCTGGGCCAGAACCTCCCCCAGTCATAATTATCTCCTGCAGACAGCAGTCTGTCTGGCAGCGCTGTATATCTGGCCCCAAACCGAAGGAGCAGACGGCGCCCTGACAAAAGACGGAGAGGCCTCGTCCTACCGGATTGGCAGCTTTACAATAAACGCTGCTGACTGGAGCAGCGACATTAATGAGGATTAGGTTTGACCAGCGGGGGCCGAGACGCCGGTGATACGTCCTGCTAACTGCATTAGCTTGGGAGGAGCCGATGGAGCGACGGGGACAAAGACGAGGAGGAAGACGTCGCTTTGACCTCGACCAAACACGTTTGGATCCATCGTCCGACCGACTGCGGCGGTTTTTACTGACACAGAAACCAAATAACACAACCAGCTCAAATGGAACACACGAAAATAAACAAATCCACAAACACATGAATAAATAGAGCTCAGAAATAAACCGTGAACTGACTCCAAATAGGTTAAACGTGCAGAAACATGAATGCAAACAAATCAAATCGTTTTCATTTTAGTTTTATTATTTAGTTTCACATTTATATATTATTTTCAAAAACTACATTTATTTTTAAACGATATATTTATACAGCTAAATGCCTTTGAATGAATGAAGTATAGAGGAGTTTGTAGTTGTAGGATACGCACCAAGATTAGGGGCCATCAGGGGCCCCAAAAATTCACCTCAGTGTCTGTCTCTTTTCTAATGGCTCCGAAACAGAATTTAAATTCTTAGCTTTGTTTTGTGATTTGATGTGATTTGATGTTATCGATCGGCTGTCCGGGACTAAAACGTGACAGAGGACGAGACGGGGACGTCTGACGTCTGCAGGAAGGATTAGCAGCAGGTCGAGGATGAAGAGGATGAAGAGGAAGGAGAACTGCATGCAGCTTAAAAGCCACACATCGATGCCTCACGTGTCCCTCCGACCACAGGAAGTGCGTGGCCTTCGGCGCTGTCTCGCTGCATTGAATCGACCTCCAGCTCCTCCAGATCACAACAAAAAAGGAGAGTCCGCTGACATCACACACAACATCCTGAGGACGGCGTTCATGACACAGAGGTGGTCACATGACGGCCAGTCGAATGGTCTTTATTACTGTTTTCACAACCAAACCTGGACTCTGAATCCTCAACGCTGCATTTTACCACCTGAATGTTTCTGAGTTTATTGTGTTGACAGAATAAAGACAATCAGATATTTAGAGCTGATTTTTCATCATTAATGAGCAGAACTCCTGATCAGATAAAGATAGAAACTTCAGATCAGCTCTAGAACAACCCAAACACATGAGAGGAACTCCGAGAGGTCTCTGGAGGTTTCTGAAGGTCTCTGGTGGTCTCTGGTGGTCTCTGGTGGTCTCTGAAGGTCTCTGAAGGTCTCTGGTGGTCTCTGGTGGTCTCTGATGGTCTCTGAAGGTCTCTGAAGGTCTCTGGCGGTCTCTGAAGGTCTCTAGAGGTCTCTGGGGGTCTCTGGAGGTCTCTGAAGGTCTCTGGTGGTCTCTGGTGGTCTCTGAAGGTCTCTGGTGGTCTCTGATGGTCTCTGGTGGTCTCTGGTGGTCTCTGATGGTCTCTGAAGGTCTCTGGTGGTCTCTGGTGGTCTCTGATGGTCTCTGAAGGTCTCTGAAGGTCTCTGGTGGTCTCTGGTGGTCTCTGAAGGTCTCTGGTGGTCTCTGATGGTCTCTGGTGGTCTCTGATGGTCTCTGATGGTCTCTGGTGGTCTCTGGTGGTCTCTGGATGTCCCTGAAGGTCTTTGGCAGTCTCTGATGGTCTCTGATGCTCTCTGATGTGGGACCTCAGTCCAGGTTGGTTCATGTGTCCTTCCTGATGATCCTCAGCTCCTCCCTCCTCTGTGTCCTTCCTCCCTCCCTCCTTTTCATTCCCGTCACTGTTTCTGGATTCTGCTGTTGTTTTCTGCTGCATGTTTCTAATCTTCTTCCTGTCCGTCCTGATTTCTCAGCCCCCCCCCTCTTTAATTCTTCTGTCTTGACTTT
Source organism: Remorina albescens (assembly GCA_034769265.1). NCBI lineage: Eukaryota > Metazoa > Chordata > Actinopteri > Carangiformes > Echeneidae > Remorina > Remorina albescens. Next base: position 3,157,383 of record CM068475.1, on the reverse strand, counting down.
CTCAGGTTATTTCTCCCTCTTCTTCTTTAGTTCTTTCTCCCCGGCTCTGTTTTCATTTCACTTGTGTTTCTGGTCTTTGCATTATTCTCTCTGTTTTGTTTCTCTTCCGTCTCCTCCACCTTTGCATCCAATCTCTTTCACTTTGTCTCTCTCTGTCTCCTTTCCCTCCGGCCCCCCCTCCGGCCCCCCCTCCGGCCCCCTGTCATCCCTCTATTTTCCATGGTTTAGACGAGTGTTATTTCCCTTGCGGCGAGCGTTCACCTGAGCCCGGCGGTGGCGGCAGTTCTCCCGCCTCTCTGCATTAAAGCGGCCAAACAGCACTTCATCCTTTGTGTCCTCTCCAGACTCACATTCCTCCCTTTGAGCTTCCTCTTTTTTCACTCTCCTCTTTTTGGTGTTTTTTCAGGTTTAGGCATCAAAGCTTTGAGATGAAAACAAGCCGTTATCACATCGTTTGCTTCAGATCTGAGTCCCAGAACCGCCTTCTGTCACTTATTTGATTGATTTGACATAAGGCCCTTCTCCTTTGGTCAAAAAACCTGCTAATACCGACTAATACCTGGATCAGTTGAAAATAGAGACTGAGACCGTAAGAGTCCAGGTCCAGGTCTGAGTTGAACTTCACACAACTGTCGCCTGTTAACCCCCCCCATTCTGATGTAAAAAGGGGAAATAAAAGGATCTAGTTCCTCAGAAGGAGCTTCGGGCCTCCTGCTGCTTTTTGTGCGGCTGCATTGAAATGTGACAGAGCCGATGTTTTAAATCTGCAGCCTGCAGTCGGTCTCCAGCGTCGAATAGAAGTGCTAATTATCACCTCAAGTGCCTTTAAATCCTCCATTCAGTGATTGGATTAACACTCTGAACTTTGATTGAACTTTCCCCTTAACTTTTCCCTTAAGCAGAAAGTGCAGTTGTATGGCGGGAACATCTGTACGTCCACGTTTCCACCTGCAGAGCGGCGCCGCCACATTAGCATGATAACTGGGACGCATTAAGCCTCCAATTATCGTCCTGATCCTCTTAATGAGCGTCGCTGCGGTTGCCTTCATCAGAGTCTCGGCTTTCATTTAAAGCCAAACAAGCTGATGGGGAGCAGAGTTTATCTAATCTCATTACTGCTCAGAATAATAACTGGGCCTCGGGGGGGGTTGAACCTGTTGTCCCTCTGGTCTTCTCTGAATCTGTTTCCTCAGGTGTCCTCAGAGTTTAGTCGTCTGACTGCTGCCAGCTCACGGACGATTCATAATAAGGACAGAGAAAACCTCCAGGAGCGAACAACAACCCGTTAAAACGCCCATTTAAAGTTGCTCGTTAAAGCTTTTTTCAAACTAACTTAGACAATGTGACAGTAAAGTCTTGAGCCGGAACCGTGGTGCATTGTGGGAGCTTGAAAACGTAGAAGCAGCCTCATGAAGAGCAGACGGTCAGTACAATACCAAATATCTGCAAAGCTAGCTCCATGTGCTAATGCTAACTAACACATATACAGGTTAGCATCATCATCAAGCTTTTTCCAATTATTGTTACAGGAAGAAAACCGAAAACTGGAACGAAGTAAGAAATCACTTTAAATCAAAAGTTCAAGTAAATGCTAACAGTGAAGACACACAAATAAAAGAACAACTGAAAACAGATAGTTTGTGTTTCCTTCATTACAGTCCTCCAAGCTCTCGGGGCCACCGTAGTACTTCCTGTTTCATGCTGGTAACAAATGTTAGCATGCTAAACATCATCATATTATCTTTGGCATGCTAACATTAGCATTTACAGACTGATGAAGTCAGCCACAAAGGATCATATATTTATCATGATGGATATTTTCCATCCATCCATCTTCATCCTCTTATCCGAGGTCGGGTCGTCGGGGTAGCAGCTTCAGCAGGGAGCCCCAGACTTTCCTTTCCCCACATCGACCAGCTCTGCCTGGGGGATCCCGAGGCGTTCCCAGGCCAGAGTGGAGATAATAATCTGCCCCGGGGCCTCCTCCCAGCTGGACGTGCCTGGAACACCTCCCAAGGGAGGCGCCCAGGAGGCATCCTGACCAGATGCCCGAACCACCTCAACTGGTTCCTCTCAATGCAAAGGAGCAGCTCTACTCTGAGCTCCTCACCCTATCTCTGAGGGAGAAGCCAGCTACCCTTCTGAGGAAGCTCATTTCAGTCACTTGTACCTGTGATCTCGTTCTTTCGGTCATGATCCAGTTCTCATGATCATAGGTGAGGGTAGGAACGAAGACTGACCTGAAGATCGAGAGCTTCGATTTCCGGCTCAGCTCTCTTTTTGTTACAGCGGTGCGATACAGCGACTGCAGTACCGCTCCCACTGCTCCGATTGTCCAGCCAATCTCACGCTCCAAGGTCCCCCCACTCGTGAACAAGACCCCGAGGTACTTGAACTCCTTCACTTGGGGCAAAGACTCATTCCCAACCCGGAGTAGACAGTCCATCGGTTTCCTGCTGAGAACCATGGCCTCTGATTTGAAGGTGCTGATCCTCATCCCAGCCGCTGGATGGTTATTTTCAAATTAAATCAAAAGTTGCGCCATCGTGGATCCTGACTGAAGAGAGAAGGAATCAGAAAATGAAAGAGGGCAGACCGAAGGATCCTTGAAAGTGTGTGATGAAGAACTGCAGCAATATTTTCAGCTTCCCTGAAACGGGTCACGGCTCATAAAGTCCCAGGAAGAACAGAAAGCGTCTCCGTCCCATCATCCCTCAGCCGACCCGGACGGCCAACTTTTCCTTTCTTTCCTCTTTTGATAAAGAAAGAGAGAAACGGCCTTCTTCTGTTTCGTTGTTTTATTTTATTACTTTCATTTTCCTGTTTTTATACGTTCATTTCTCAGAGGAGGGCGATTCATCACGACGGAGGAGAGCAACAACAAAGGTGGAGGGTGATTTATCCCTTCCTCCTTTGTCTGCTCACTTCCTTCCTTTCTCTGTCCTTTGTTTTCCTTCAGAAAGAGGGAGTGTTAACATAAACGGGTTTAATGCAAAGATAGGATGAGACATTTTTGACATTTCACAGGAAAAACTTGAAGGCTGAAGTTTTTAAAAATGTCCTGAAGACGAGGACGGCCCCCCCACCGGGTGGTTTATGTGTTCACAGCTGGAGTGCCACGTTCTACTTTTATATATGAAGTCACGTTTGGGTTTTTCTGTTTGAGCGCAGTCACTGATTCGTGTTCATCTGACACGGAGGAAAACACAAACCTTTGGTATCACACAAGTCAGAGATAAAAGCACAACCTCACAACAAAGACCGACAACAGACTGAAAGGTGAAGCCCAAAGGGCCTAAAAGCTCCGAAGACGTGATGTTTGGGTTGTTGTATGAATGTGATGAATAAAGTGACCAGTTGTTGTCTTCTCGTCCTAAAAGCAGAATCTGTATTTCATTTTCTCCTTTCTCTCTGAGTCATCATTTTATTTTGTCTGAGTTGAAGCGACGGAGCTGCAGACTTACAAATCAATATAGAAATAACTTTAGAAAGTCGGGTCTTTGTACTCGACCAGCCAAGAAGAAAAGCTGTGTTAGTCTCAGAAAATCGTTTTCCAGAGAAAGAAGATGGAGGAAACCAAGAAGAGAAATCCAGGAGAGGAAAGAGATGAAGAGCTTTTAGCATTTTAGCATTTACTAAAAATAATCATCCAGCTCCACTCAGGAAACCTTCTACGCTGCTTTTAGCATCAAATCTGAGCAGCACAGAAGCATCTGAAGAGTCACTCTGATAAAGAAATAATCAGATGGAACCCAAAGGGTTTAAAACTTCAGTTGTTGAGCTTTGACTGAAAAAGAAAGACTACCGGCCGTTCTGCTCAGTGTCCTCCTCTGAGGGTTCTGGGTTTGGAGTCAATAGCTGGATGCCGCTAACTGCAAGGCTCTGAATTGGGGGGGGGGGGGGGCGAGCAGAGAATAAGTGAGGTCGGGGTCAGAAGGCCGGTCAGTTTTCCAGGGCAGATACGAGTGAGCAGGAGAGGCTGATTGGTGATCAGGCGACGTTCAGGTGAGCAGAATCCAACACAGACTTTTAAAAGCACACTCCGGACGTCTACCTCTGCTTTTAGTTGCTCGGAACAATTTCAATCTGACTCTTAAACGCAGACTTTTTATGTGTCTGGAGTCGAAGATTTAAATTTCATTAAGGTCTCGAATGTTCAGGAAATCATTTTCAAACATTTTACGAGGTACAAAAATGCTCCATGTGGGTAAAACAGCCTTTTTTATTTGGTCGTCTCCCTTTAATCACTCTGAAAGAAGAGCAGCGCTGCTCGTCATTATTCTCCATCAGCAGAGAGGATTCCTCTCTTTCCCTCTTCATTTCACAGACGTCATGTGAACTTTGTTTGCCCAGAGACCTCGTTAATTTCTGGGCCTGATTCGGTACACGCTTCACTACAAAGTACGATGTGAGATATCAGTGCCGATCTCCAGAGGGCCATTGTCCTTAATTAGAAGTGTGCTTATCTCCTTCGTTGTGCCCTTCATCATTACCGGCTCTTCTGCTTCCCTCAGCGGCTGTCGGGTCACGCTCAGTCGCAGAAACACTCACCTGCAGAGGACGCTGGACCGGCGTGTTAGCAACATGTTGTGTGTCTGCGGAGCAGGAGGTGACTATCACAGACACGACAACAGACCCAGGGTGTTGTCGAGAACACATAAATACACAAAACAATCAGAACTAAAGAGTGTGATGGATCATCCAGCAAATTGTAATCACACAGTTCTGAAACAAACTTTTCTGATGTGGATACAAACAGAAAAGACTCGACACGATTTTAGAGCAGCATTAAGCTTTTCTGTGCTTTTCTTCATAAAGTTTTTAAGGCTCTCCGTCTCGGAGCAGTAAAGGTTCTTCAGACTGATGATTTGAGGTCTGTACACGTCTTTGGGCTAACAGGGGCAGCACCAGGACTCTAACTGCCCCGACCCTGCCTCTGAAGCGCCCTCACTGGTGTTCTCAGTGATTCTGACCACCGAGGTCGGACTGAGATATTTCTCAGACAGAAATCCGTCCCAGTGTTTCTGTCAGAAAAGTTGTTCTGCCGGCAGCTGGACTTGTTCGAGGTCGATGAAGTGAAGATGGAGCCCTGAAGGGAGACGTCCATCCGTTTTCTTCTGTTTAGCCAGGTCGGGGTTGTGGCCACAGAATACAGGAAGTTCCTTCACTTTCCAGCTCCTCCTCGGGGATCCTGAGACGTTCCAAGGCCAGATCAGATCTGAAATTCCTCCGGTGAGTCCTGGCCTCTACAGGAAAGAGCCCAGGAGACGTCGTCCTTATCAGATGTCCAAACCAACTGGCTCCTTTTGACAAGAAGGACCAGCGACTCTTCTGGTCCAGAGTCCAGACCCCCACAGAGGAAACCCCTTTTGACCACGGAGGTGTGAGAGTTGGAACAAAGACCTGCTGCCAAACAGTCTAGACTGCTGTCCTGCATGTTTTAGATGTTTCCTGATTCAAATGAACGGCTCCTGATCAGACTTCAGCAGAGCTGGATGACGAGCTGATCATTTGAATCAGGTGTGTTGGACCGCAGCTCTCCAGGACCGGAGCTGGAGACCTCTGGTCTACAGTCAAAGTATCGAAGGTCTCGGTCCTTCAGGACTTCAGGAACTCGCTGAGAACAAATCGAGGATTCGGTTTCTCTGAGTGTTTTATCTGAAATCTTTGAAACTGTGATGACGTTACAGAGCCTGCTCTTTTGTGTGCAGACAAATCAAACGGAGGAAATGAGGTTTTCAAGGGGGAGCAGCTGGAACATTTACTTTGGGAACAACTGGACACTGTGTTATCTGTTTTATTGGTTATTTTTCATAAATCGTTGGTTTATATTGAGTAAATCAAAGTGAAGCTGGAGGACTGAACAGAAGGTGGAAGCTGAGTTCACCTGGAGGTTGATGAAAGTGAAAGTGGAGCAGAGGGCTGCGAGTCCAGACGAGGCTTCGTGGCGTCAGGCGGCTCTGGGGGGCGAAGGGATGTAAGACGGCCAAAATCTCCCGTTTAACCTCCCGTTTACTTTCTGCAACCTGCCCGTCTGCTCATGGAGGCCCAGGGCCCCATCTGCAGCCGACCTGGGGCCCCGAGCTGCCCCCCCCCGACATCTATATACATATGTATTTATAAACGTATGTCAGCACTTTGCTCTGTGTGGCCCGTCAGGATCTGACCCGGTTACAGACCCACGAGGTTAAAATGGGGAAATAGTTTGCGGTCGTAGGCAGAAATTGGGCTGTAATGTTCCAACAGTGGAAGAGCGAAGTAGACTGCAGTACGAGATAAAATACAGAGAAATTTAAATTGAAAACTGCAACGTTTTAGTTTCTGTAAACTCCAACTCTCTGAACAAAGTCAAGTCCAACAGCGTCCTTGAGTCTTTTTTTTTTTTTCTGAGAGCGTTGACCCTTTTAATATTTGCAATAAAGGAGCTGAAACTCATTGGGTTCAACAATCTAGATAAAAATTTAAGATTCAAGGTCCAGCACAGATATTGTGTCTCACCTGTGAAGATTAAAGACGTAAACGTGGCTGTAAGAGGCTGTTTGAGGCTGCAGTATTTCATCTGGATCAGACTAAAGTGGCTGTAAATGCTTGAAGGATCCTCGAGGACCTGACGACGCAGGAGGTTCCAGCACGGCCTGGAAAAGACCACAAAACTATTTTAAAGCCAAATCACAGTTTGATATTTGATATTTATAAGAACTAACTGAAGCTGTAATAATAATAATAATAATTGGTGTTCCCTGGCAGGATGAACTGGTTGTGACTGTGACCTTTTAATGTGATCTGCACTTTTTATAGATGTAGAACTTTTATTTTAAAGTTGAGGAGGCCAGCTGTGATGAAGGACGTGTAGTTTGGTGAGTTTTTCAGCTGGTCAGATTTTGAGCTCAGAGTCGCCCGAAGAAACAGAAACTGACCAAATGTTGCTGCCGCCTCGGCTCCGAAGGGAACGACAGAAATGACAGACGCTTGAGAAACGTTGGTTTCCTCTCCGAGGCAGGTTTGTCAAATTGCTGGGTGCTCCTCTCAGAGCTGCCAGGATCTGATCTCTGAACGCCGCACACCGTCCTGACGACAACAAGAAGCAGCCGACGAGCCGGGCAGGAAGCTGAGCGGGCGGCCAATTAGTCTGGCCTTCAGTCCGACAGCTCGCTTTTATTCACACCGACCAGCTGCAACCTGCAGGTGAACTGCACAGAAACTATTCCCAGACGTTCGTCCTTCACAGAACACATTTCAGTCCATAAATAAAGAAATACAGCAGTGAAAGAAAATATATGAATAAATGTAAAGTAGCTTCTACATGAATTCATTTCACAGCTGAATTATGACATTATTGATTTATTACTGACTGAAATCGGAGAAACTATCGCTGTTCTTCAACATCTGAACATCTGCTGCAGCTGCTGATTGTTGCTCAAACTCAAAGTGAATCTCTGAGATTGGACTTTATTGAGACCAGCAGGCTCCAGATAATGTTTATACATCAGGCCTCCTCGGCCCGGCCGTCCCCCGAGGCGGCACGCTTTGTCCTGCCGAACCATCCGTATTTATTAGACCTCACATAAATAGAGCAGGTCGCATATTAAAAAGGTCTAATGCAAAAATAAGAATCAAACCTTGAACACGACGTCAGCAGCTTTAATTACTTATTGGTGGGTGTTTGTGTTCCCGACTGGATGAACCTGTGATGCAAACACCCAGATGCACATTCATGCGGTCAAATATTCATGCAGTCCTGCACAAACAAACACACACACACACACACACACATGGCTGCATGAATATTTGTCTGTTTGCTTATTTGAAATTCAGCTGCTGTCCCTGCAGCCGAAGTGAGAGCCAAATGAAAAGGAAAAAAAGAAATAGTGTAGCTCTGTGCTAATGGAGCTCTCTGTTTATGAGGGATAGATGTATTCAGCTAAAGCAGGAAGGACTCCGTGCATCGATAAATTACTTTGGGGGCTCTGCTGCCTCTCTCAGGGATGCTGATGTATCACAGAGAGAGAGAGAGAGAGATATGAGTGTGAAAATCTCCTGAGATGTAAAAGAAGAAGAAAAATTTCGAGCCGGTCAGAGAAAGAAAGAGAGCGAAGGAACTCCTAATCAGGCTCCTCTAGAAGTCCCCAGTTGATGTCCTTGAACTTTTTCTGAGTTTTAATCATCATTTTTGTATGAATCCATTTGCAGACGGGTCTTTTATTATCGGTCTGTCCTCCCCAATAAACCAGCAGCATCGGCCTCACTGACGTCGTAACTCCGACAGGAAAAACTGTGAAGTTGTTCGATTTGTCTCCAGCTGGACGGACGTTTGTGAGCATCGTACATCAAAATGTAATCACTTAAAGACGTGACACTGAAAATAGCTTGTCCCTTTCAAACAATTAAATATATAGATGAGCTGAACCGGTGAGTCAGAAGTCAGACTGTACTGAAGTCTATGGGAAAATGTCCCTCCTCCTCCTTTATATTGAAGTCTATGGGAAAATGTCCCTCCTCCTCCTTTATGTTGAAGTCTATGGGAAAATGTCCCTCCTCCTCCTCAGTAAACGTTTTCCTGATGAGTTTATGGTCTCAGTCTCTAGTTTACAGTCTTCAACACAACATGATGTTCATTTTTTAAATGATGCTCCATTTAGAGGAAGGAGGGGAGGGGTTAGGGGGCGGGGCTACTGCTGCAGTGTTTCCTGTTTCCTGTTGTTTAATGTTCCCGTTTTCAGTTTTAAACCTGTTTATTTGATGATTAGGTTTCAGAACCCGAGTCTTTGTTCCTGTCGCTCGATAAAAGCTTATTTACACACAATATTTCTGTGCAGCAAGGCGTGAGTGTGCGACTGTAGATTGCTGTACATTGTTTGTGTAACAGTGTGTGTCTGTGTGACAGTAACTGTGTGCATCAGCGGATGAACGGGAGTAAAAGTCAATTTCTCTGCTGTCACTTTCTAACCAGAAATATAATCCTAATGGTTTCCTCTCCTCCTCCTCCTCCTTCATCTTCCTCTCTCTTTGTCTGAGGTTCTCGATATTCCTGATTGTCGGGCTCGTTGGTGCGTTTATTGATTGTCCAGTTTGCAGAGCTGGTTGGTCGGATCACCTGCAGCCTGATTGGTTCGGTGCTGGTTCAGCTGCTGACTCACACGTCGACTGTGGAACCACAGTGTCGCTGATTTCTGTGTTCTCCTTTCACCTCAGTGTCCATGATGGTAAATCTCTTGGACTGAATCTCTCGCACTGTCGCCGGCAGTCTCTCAGGACCGACCCTTCCCGTTCTGTCCAGAGTCTCGTCGAAGGCTTCAGGAATCGGACCACGATACAGATCAACACAAGCTGCATAACAGCTTCTGATTTTCTGTTAGCGGCCTTTGGCCTTGTTAGTGTGCATCAGTGGCTGTGACAGGCAGCTGGAGCCGGCTGACAGGAAGGAGCTGCTCATTTCTCCGATGACATTGAGAGTCGTTTGAAAGTTGTGTGGCATCGTGAAGAAAATGTAACGCAGCAGTGAATTGGTTAATGAGCCGATTTATCAGATCCGTTGTTTCTTCACGTCGGAGAAGGCGTGGCGTCCTTTAGATGCCTTTACAGGCCGGTTTGGCTGTTCGCTCTGATTGCACCAACACTGACGACAACCAGAGTGTGTGACAGACACAAGCAGGAATTATTTCTGATTGGCTGAAAATTGACCTTAGGCTCTGCCAGCATCTATCAGCAGCTCCACGGCAGTTTATCTTCTGCTTACTTGCGTTTTTTCTTTTTGTTGTTGTTGTTATTGAAAGTCCTTGATGGGATTAATGTCAATCATAGACTTCAATATAAGGGAGGAGGAGGGACATTTTCCCATAGATTCCAAGTGTAGGTCTTTATAAATTTTATCAATGTTGTTATTTTAGACATGGAGGGCCTCGACACTCACGTCCAACTTCACAAAAAAGCACAACAGATATCAGAAACGGACGAAATACAAACAAAAGCTACAGTCGAGTTTGTCACTTTTTTTATTTTGTTGTTTGGACGATTTGCACGTTTCCTGAAGCGTGTGTTGATTTCTTCAGGCTGCCGTATCTTCCTTTAATCCCATCCAACCATTTTTCCACCTGAAGCCGAGCTGTCAGATCAGAAAATGATTGCTGCAGACGAACGCCCGGAGAGGCTGCAGCAGAAGATGATTAGAAACCATCTTCTGGAACATGTTGTCTGTTTTTGTTTGAGGAGCTAATTCAAGGATTAGCATGCTTTCAAATACAATTTTCCAGATGCAGTATTTATTATCCTGCTTTGTGTGCTCCATCCAGAATCTGAAGACTGCAGCTAAAATGCTAATGAAACCGGCTCACTTTAGTTTTTTTTTTTCATCTGGTTGTTAAAAACATCTTTGAAAGTGAACTGACCAGCAGAATTCCTCTTCCAGCAGCTGTGAGAGGTACGAAAACACCCGGCACTTTTACAAATAAGTTAATTTAAATGTTAATGCTCGGTGTAAATAAGGAGGCCCGAGCGCCGCTCCACCTCCGCGGGGTAAACATTGCTCGTATTCGTGCCTTCCACCAGCCGCAGGTTTCGCCCTCACTAACATGCAGGGGAGAAATTACACGTCAGCCGCTGTGTCAAAATGATTAATTTGCCTCTGCATCGTGGCATAGTAATCCTCCTCTCGACGGCGCCATCAATCACACGGCGCCCGGCGGGTCGCTTTGGCACGTAACGCCACAGCCAAGCCGAGGTGAGGTGAGACGGTTGCTCCCATAATACAGACAAAACAAACAGCTTGATAGAGTCCGGCTGCCTGGCGGGAGCAGAGCGGGACAGATACAGAACCAGACAGAAAAATGATCCTTCTGCTCTTTTGTTTCGGAGCGCCGGAAAGTAAAAAGAGGCGGAATAAGAAAACTTCGGGATATTTTGATCCGTGCTTGAATGGATGTGGACTTGGAATTGGACCAGGACTTGGTCTGAGACAAGAACACGAGTAGGAGAGAAAAAGGTGGACTGAACACGACCTGAACGTCGAGGTTGAGTTCAGCCACGACGAGCTTGGTCAGGAAGCGTTTTCGTTTTTCTGGCGACGCTGTCTTTGAGTCAGTTATCTCATGATGGAAATATTTTAGATATTCAGGTGCTCCTCAAATTAACTGAACTACTCCATAATTTCTCCCAAACTGTGTGACGAAGCGGAACACCTTGATGGCGTTTTACTGTGAAAAGTCGAGTTCCGATGGTTCGCCATGAAACAGGAAGTGAGTCCGTCTGGCAGGTATTTCAAAACGACCCGTAAATGTTTGTGTTATCGCTGAACTTGAACTTGAGACATCAGCGACATCCAGTAAGTCCGGTCCTGGTTCCGGAGTCCAGGACTACAGGGTGTAACGCCGCTAAGCAGGCCAGAGACTGTGTGCGTTGTAACACACATACCGACACACACTAACCAGCCCCGAGGCGATGCTCAGCTTTATCGCTGATAAATTACATATTGATCGGGCGATGTGGACGGCGGCCGGGGAACGGCCGAGCTGCTGAATTGACTATTGAGTTTTCTCCGTGAAGCGATGATCGAATTCCTGCCGCTCTCCTCGGCCCGGTGGCATCGCTCATGTCTGCTCTGTTTGTTCGCCTGATTTCATTTCTCTGAGGATTCGAAGGGCCGAGAACAAACAGGAGAGTGTCTGCTTGTTGTTTCTTTATTAGGTCTTGATTTTGTGCTTGCGTCCATCTTTTATTGTTGTTCTGCCTCATAATGTGAATATGAAAGAAAACTCTTGAACATTTACATCCACTGACAGTTTAAAGGCATCGTGAGGACAAATATTCGTTTTTCTGGAGAAGCAGTCGAGTTCAGGTGGTTGTCAGGCGACTTTCATATTTTATTTATCGTGCTTTGTAGCTTTTTGTGTTACGATAAACTCAAAGTTCACCCCAAAGGGAGTGACGTCTTGTTCTGGGTCCGGACTTTTACTTCCTGGTGATGCATTGACGTCAATCATGTCTGTTAGTCCCGCCTCCCGTGACCCGGACACGCCCCCACAATACTCAATTCATCGAGCAGTTTGAAGCTGAAATCGCTCGGCGGTCTTTCCTCCGTCACACTTTGACAGTTTATTCCCGAGCGACGGGACGGTTCAGCTTTAATGGTTGTTATTGTGGGTCTGTGATGTTTAACCAGGACTCAGGAGACCAGATCAGCAGCTACGCTACATCCTGTTAGCTCAGATAAATTACCACCATTTTTCAGTATCCAGGCAGGAGAGTCCCGACCTGCCCGACCAAGACATTCCCACTTATAGTGGATTTACAGAACTTCTTTTTTAAGACTCTTTTCTTGCTCCGGTCACACTGGTGAGGTTGTGTTGAAGTCTATGGGAAAATGTCCCTCCTCCTCCCTTTATATTGAAGTCTATGGGAAAATGTCCCTCCTCCTCCTTTATATTGAAGTCTATGGGAAAATGTCCCTCCTCCTCCTTTATATTGAAGTCTATGGGAAAATGTCCCTTCTCCTCCCTTTATATTGAAGTCTATGGGAAAATGTCCCTCCTCCCTTTATATTGAAGTCTGTGGGAAAATGTCCCTCCTCCTCCTTTATATTGAAGTCTATGGGAAAATGTCCCTCCTCCTCCTTTATATTGAAGTCCATGGGAAAATGTCCCTCCTCCCTTTATATTGAAGTCTGTGGGAAAATGTCCCTCCTCCTCCTTTATATTGAAGTCTATGGGAAAATGTCCCTCCTCCTCCTTTATATTGAAGTCTATGGGAAAATGTCCCTCCTCCTCCTTTATATTGAAGTCTATGGGAAAATGTCCCTTCTCCTCCTTTATATTGAAGTCTATGGGAAAATGTCCCTTCTCCTCCTTTATATTGAAGTCTATGGGAAAATGTCCCTCCTCCTCCTTTATATTGAAGTCTATGGGAAAATGTCCCTCCTCCTCCTCAGTAAATGTTTTCCTGATGAGTTTATGGTCTCAGTCTGTAGTTTACAGTCTTTTGTGTGTGTGTGTGTGTGAGTATACAACACACCTAGCTGAAGTGTATTTAAGACTTCATGCCGTTCACTCCATTCACAGAGATAATATGATTAAAAGCCACCTGCAGTGCTTTGTGTGTGTGTGTGTGTGTGTGTGTGTGTGTGTCTTTGCAGAGGAACTGGTCAGCAGCCAAAAGCACCATCTTAATATGTGCTCGGTGCTCGTCGCCCTGCAGAGTCAGAGCAGCGAGGCGCCCGCATCACGCCGAGCTTCGCCTCCAACCCGAGCCAAATAATCAGCCACTATCACCCTGTACAAGGTTACATTAACACTGCGAGGCGTCCAATCACACATCAGACCTCAAACACTCCCAGCGCCAAGATTTCAGCTCTCAGAGTCCCGCCGCCTCCTTCTCTCAGATTTAATGTGTCTACAGTGTGTTTTTGTGTCATAATTAACACAAACTATTAAAAGTCAGGTTCACTCTGCGACACTGATGAGTTGAAACAGAAGAAGCTGTCATCAGTTTATTGATTTGCCTTAATTAATCTGCAGGGACGTGAAATATGAAAGCTTTAGTATAAAATACAGTGAAGCTGAAGACGACGTAGACACCAGAGACGCTCAGTTCATTAAACTTCAGGTCTTCATCATCAGTCTTCAGACGTTTCTTTCATTAAATGTGCGATGATTAAAATGCAGAGGATGAAAACAGAGAGTTGAACTTTTACTGAAACACTCTGATCCCAGATCCTGCAGAAAACGCTGCAGGTCTGTGACGAATGCAGCAGAGAACAATTCAAACGGCAAAAAACTTTATTCCTCAACGGTAAATCACAAAATCTCAACCTGAATGTGACGGCTTTAAACCAGGAAGCTTCGGAGTTCTCTCCTTTAGTCCTGCTCAGTCGGTAGTTTCCGTCTGATTTCTGTCTCTGAGCTTCGTTACGCCGAGCGTCTTCTCGTCTGACTGAAGAGACGAAGAACACGTTCAGTCTGTCTGTTCACAAAAATGTTTGTTTGCTCAAACAGCGATTCGGAAATTCAGACTCCTGTTCCAACCTCGAATCTCTTCTGTGCGTTTCTCAGAGAAGAACCACAAAGCGCAGTGAAGGCGACCCGGTGTGCTTGTGAAGGTTGAGGTCAAAGGGAAGCGTCACTGTGTCGTTGTGTCGTTGTGTCGTTGTGTCGTTGTGTCGTGTCGTCGTGTTTGTGTTGAATCCGTGTTGATAAAGAAGACGAGAGCAGACAGGAGAAGACCTTGTCTCGTTGAATGAACAACCGGTTTCAAACTGCTGGAGGCACCACTCAGACTGATGAGTACACAAGTTTACAGCTGTGACACAACACAACAACACAACAACACAGAAACATAACAACAAAACACAAAAACATAAAAACTCAGAAAACCAGCTCAGACTAAAAAACTTCTGAGCATCAGCTGCTGGAGAGCTTTAAACCTTCGTTCTGTCTAATCACCATCAGGGAGCAGCTCTGCTGTTGAAGTCTATGGGAAAATGTCCCTGCTCCTCCTTTATATTGAAGTCTATGGGAAAATGTCCCTCCTCCTCCTTTATACTGAAGTCTATGGGAAAATGTCCCTCCTCCTCCTTATATTGAAGTCTATGGGAAAATGTCCCTCCTCCTCCCTTATATTGACGTCTATGGGAAAATGTCCCTCCTCCTCCTTTATATTGAAGTCTATGGGAAAATGTCCCTCCTCCTCCTTTATATTGAAGTCTATGGGAAAATGTCCCTCCTCCTCCTCCCTTATATTGAAGTCTATGGGAAAATGTCCCTCCTCCTCCCTTATATTGACGTCTATGGGAAAATGTCCCTCCTCCTCCTTTATATTGAAGTCTATGGGAAAATATCCCTCCTCCTCCTTTATATTGAAGTCTATAGGAAAATGTCCCTCCTCCTCCTCCCTTATATTGAAGTCTATGGGAAAATGTCCCTCCTCCTCCTCCCTTATATTGAAGTCTATGGGAAAATGTCCCTCCTCCTCCTCAGTAAACGTTTTCCTGATGAGTTTATGGTCTCAGTCTCTAGTTTACATCCTTTTTCTTTTTTTCAGAGGAAAATGTGCCATCAGTGACCGTCGGTGTTTCCTGTCATGAATTTTGGTCTCTGAGCTGAAATAAAACATTTTCTGTCGCTGGAGGTGAAATTATCATATTTCCGACAGTTTAAACATTTCAGTAGAGCTAAATATTCAAAGAGGCTCATATCAGAGACGACCTGCTGTTCTTCCTGAGTTCATCCGTTTCTGTCATTGAAGACTTTTTCATCGACTCTCTTCATCGTCTGGTTTTAGGGGCCAGTATCTTCCTAAACTGGACTCGGTGCTGCCGTCAGGTCTCAGTTTGTGATAAATGAGGCGACGAGCTTCACCAAACTGAAGAGAATAATGAGGGGAAAATGCAAATGAGCTGCTGATTATTCAGCAGGTTCTCTGAAAGTAATTAAAAGAATCAATAAACAGTTAAAGCACCAAAATGTTTGCTCTGCAAATTCTATTTTTAAATTTCCAATTTGTCATGTTTCCGAGGAATG
The DNA here is from genome assembly GCA_034769265.1 of Remorina albescens. Taxonomy (NCBI): domain Eukaryota; kingdom Metazoa; phylum Chordata; class Actinopteri; order Carangiformes; family Echeneidae; genus Remorina; species Remorina albescens. The sequence goes on along the minus strand of CM068475.1, from coordinate 3,141,877 downwards.
AATAGATGTTTTTACAGTCATGTCGTTTCACACACAACAACACGACAACACAACAGCACAAGGTCTGAAGGTCTGAAGGTCATTGATGAGGAACCACTGAGCTGCATCATCACAGTTCATCAAGCCAACTCCATCCAGCTGCTCCTCATCAGACCTCCACTCACTTCCTGGTTCTTGCAGGACCAGCAGTCTTCTGTCCCTGACCATGAGATCTGCCTCGCCATCACTTCCTGTTTCTGATTCCAGGCTCTCGTTTGTCTCCAGCTTCAGAATAACTGCAGTCATGAACGCATCAGCTGTTTTCTGACTTTTCTGGCCGCAGCAGTTTCTGTTGAGGAAACAAAATCGATTCAACTGTCCTTGTTGTTCTGTCTGATACATCTTTGTCTGTCCGTCCAGTTTAGAGAAGACAGTGAGCATGTGAAGTGATTATGTACAAAAAGAAAAGTTCTTTTACCAGAAATCCTTTACTGTTTCTATTTAAACGTCTCCATGAACTCTGAATTTAACGCTGTGGTTGTCTCAGCGATGAGCTGAATTTATTTAGATGAACGTGATGATGACAGTAAACCTGAAAGGTCTGAACAGACCCAATAAACACTAACTGCTTTACTTTGACATGATTTATAAAAATAAGACTTCTTCAGTTCAGAACCAGAAACAGGAAGTGATGTGGCTCAGCTTCATCAGGATCAGGATCTTCAGCCGGAGGTCTAAACAACAAGATGTGACAAATAGTTTCCATGCAGGACTGTTGGCCTTTCTGAGTCTGTGCTGTTTGAATGAAAGTGATGCGGCCTCAGTAATGGAGGACTTCCACCTTCAGGCTAACGGATCACTTCATCTATCACTGTTGGAACTCACAAAACCAAACCCTCTTTGTCTTTAAAATAAAATCCATAAAGTCAGAATCCTCATGATCCCAAACGAACTCTGTTTGGAAAAGACACAAAATAAAAATGTTGGGAGGTTGAAAACAGCTGAGTGGAGTCTTTGAGTTAAACTGCGTTACTGTTTTAACAGATGATGCTTTCTTAATTAGCATTTCTTAACGAGAGACATTTCAGTAAATGAAGACACAGCGAGACTCGGCCGTCCTCTCCGTCCTCTCAGCAGTCTGCTGAGTCTGCTGCGTTTCCACACTTAAGGCCTTTGTGGGTTTTGGTGTAATTGGTCTAAATATTCAGAGAGGAGTCGCCTGCGATCGTGACCTGCGGCAGAAGACGAGGAGAATGTTACCGTGGTTACCAGAGCCAGATGGAAGTGCAGCAAAAAAAAAGATGCTGTGTGCAAATGTTCAAATCCCTCCGAGGAGTCGTAGTGAAGTCATTCACGGGGATTTTCTACAATATGGCCTCATGTGCTACCATCGCCTCCCTGCCCCCCCCCCCCCCCCTCCACCAGTGTTGTCAGCCCTCCATTACTCGCTTTATGTCCTCCAGAAAAGCAAATCCGGCGCCATAAAAGTCTGCAATAACAGCATTTTTATAGCGCGGCAGATGTTACTGTGTCTCTGGGATGCGTCCTCGTTTGGCAGCAGCTCTGCAGCGTCACTTTGTCATAATCTGGGCAACAAATTTAGAAACCTCCTGCCGACACACAAGCTGAACACGGAGCAGCTAGTGGATCAACCAGGAGGCCAAACTGGGGGGGGGGGGGGGCAGAGGCCAAGACAAAGACTCCGTAAACCAGAATAACCAAAGAAGAGTTCAACACAGAAAGCTCCTCACATGTATTTTCAAATTGTGCCACATCAGAAGAACGTGGTCTTCCACATCGTACCTTTATCATTACAAAGTGAATAAAACCTCACTGGAAACAACAGAACTATGAAAAAACACGGTCTCTTCTCATCCACCTGACTAAACGACGAATCCAGTAAAACATCGGGTTCGCTATTATCCTTCCGTCAGTAGAAAGTAGAAGTAAAGTACATACCGAGCGTTCCTGAAAGTGTGCACATCGTTTTTTCCACGCAGCTTCCCGTCAGTCAGAGCGTTTCCTGACGAGCAGCAGCATCAACACAAAATAGGCCAGATGCACATCGTCAGCACAACGTGACGCTCGGCTGTCCCACTTCTGAGAGATGAGACAGTCGAAGCTCAGCTCAGGTAGGAACGATCTCGACGGCACATTTAGAATCAGGTTGTGTGGAAAAAAGGAAGAAGGAGACAGATATTATCAAAGATATTAGATATTAGAGACGTCGTTCAATCATCGTTCGCTCCTTATCTCAGTAAAACAAATCTCTTCTCCGTATCTTCATAACAAACAGCGTTTATCTGCACAAATCAGATTTTGTTTTCTCAGAACACAAATCTTGTTTTTATCTTTTATATCTGGCTTGTCAACTTGAGAAAAGCTTTAACCTTTAATCCGCTTTAATGAGAAAATACCAACCGTAGCTTCAACTTAACCTCAGACAGAAAAACAGAATCCGATCACGTCTTAAAATGTGTGTTACACTTTTGGACTGTTGCGACTGTCGCTCTGAATCGTCACTGAACGTTAAAAATAATGTTGCGTTCAAACAGACTCCGTGAAGTCGTCACTGTGTTGCGATGGAGGTAAATGAAAAAATGCTCGTACGGTTTGTTTCACGAGGCGGAGCGTGTTGCTCAAGGGCACCTCAGCAGCAGCGACATTTAATGAGAGTCCGCATCATCCGTCATCTGTCATCGGCATCATCACGTGGACGCCCGCTCCGCGTCGGGAATCACGCAGCGTTGCGTTCTTCTACCTTCCTTCAAACCAACAGACGACGCGTTCGCTGTTTTCGGGTCAAGAGAAAAAAAATCCGTCTTTTTAATGATGTTTTTAAAAGAAGCGCCTCATCTTTCTCTGAGCGACGTACGGCGATGAGTCCGAAACATTCCCGCTCTTTTCGGGCCAGCAGACAGCAGGATTACACAACAGCTTTACTCACTGTGTGTGTTTTGTGACATTTTAAAGCCAAAAAGCTGAACGCACACGAAGCCTGGTTTCATATTTAAAGAGGAGATAAGACGAAGCAGATTTAACAACTTGTCCGAACAAACGTCTCGTTATCGTCCGAACGGCTGAGGAGATAACAGCTGCTCCACACAGTGTGCTCATCTCACAACACATCCCTCAGACCTCGCTGTGTATGTGTGCGTCTTTGTGTCAACGCTAAGTGGAAAATCTGACGCAGCAAAGTGCCACAGCGAAGGTTTTCACTTAATTAGCAGATTACCAGGTTTTCTGGCTAAACAGCAGCTGGATGTTTAAGGTGAAAATCAGGACGTCAGAATTCAGCGTCGCCTGAATCACTCTTTGAGGTCTCCAGTTTGTCGGCCATCTTGGTTTCTGTTAAACAAGAAGAAGATGAAGAATCTCATTAACACGACCTCCTCCTTTATATTGAAGTCTATGGGAAAATGTCCCTCCTCCTCCTCAGTAAACGTTTTCCTGATAAGTTTATGGTCTCAGTCTCTAGTTTACAGTCTTCAACACAACATGATGTTCATTTTTTAAATGATGCTCCATTTAAAGGAAGGAGGGGAGGGGTTAGGGGGCGGGGCTACTGTGTGACTGACAGACTGGACCACCCAATCAGGAGAGAGGACAGAGCAGTTTGTTTCTAATGGTCTAAAAACACAAAATAACTCTCCCAGTAAAACCATCTTTAGCCGTCTGAGTTTTACTGCACTGTTTTTCTCCTGATACTGTCGACATGGCATGTTTTTATTTTTCTCTTTGTGTGTGTGTGTGTGTGTGTGCGCCTTGCGTGACCGTCCTGTTTTGCTCCATCCTCAGGTACTCTGCTGTCGATCGCCGTCCTCTGTGCAACAACAGCAGTGAATTATAATTAAGGGGATGTGTGTGAGTGTGTGTGAGGATGTGTGAGGGGGTGTAAGTGTGTGTGAGTGTGTGTTGGAGAGGTAGTGGTATGGTTTTTATGTGTGTGTGTGTTTCAGAGAGAGTGAGTAACAAAGATACAGAAAGGTAAAATGGATGCACACGTGCAGAGCACATTTGTAAAAGTGTGTGTGTGTTGCAGTGGAGGGGAATCCATCATCGTCAGGCTTCTATTGATGTGAATGTCAGACTCAGTGAGGACCCATCACACTGAGACGCACCACAAAGCACTCACTATAATTACACACACACACACACACACACACACACACAGGTCCTGTTGTCGAGCGATGACATCATTCCCATCAGAGTGACTCAGAGCGTTTGAACCAAAACAACAGAAACACTTCCACTTTCCTGATTGGTCGACCCCTAAGAGCTCCAGCCAATCACAGCGCAGCACAGATAACTCAGCCTTCACACTGAAGGCTCCTAAAATGAGTAAACTGGTTACTAGGAAACAGCAGTAAACAATGTAAACAAGGCTGTGACATCACAAATGGACAGCAGTTTAAAAAACGTATTTCCCGCACACAATGCATCCTGGGATATGTCGGGCGGCGAAGGATCCACCACGAAGCCTCAGAGACGGAGCTTTAACGACCGTTTCCATATTTATTATCTGGATTCAGTTCAGTTAAAGAATATTTATTCATCCTCAGAGGACACAGAATACATCAGAAAACACACAACAATAACAAAGTAAACACAAAAAAACAAAATCACTGCCATCACAGCTGCTAATACAAAATAATGTACTCACAACTACACAACAGTGCTGTTGCTGCAGTTTGCATGTCAGATTCCTGCCAGTAATTCATTATTCCATAGTCTGTTCTCACACACACAGACACACACAGACACACACGTTAACAAACAACATCCATGCAAATACATTAACATGCTACAAACAGACGCACACACAGATTTTATTGAAATTTAACACAAGAGAATGAATTAATATGTGTGTGTGTGTGTGAATACATTATTTAACATGGTAATGTGTGGAAATGAACAAAGTGAAGCAGAGCTGCCTTAAAACGCCTTCAGTCAAATAAATATTAACGACAGACACAAAACAGTCTGTGGGACTAATGAGAGAACGAGTTCAGACTCTGAGGAAACTTACAAATATTAACATATGTGTGAAATATTAAAACAGACAAAATGTCCTGTGAAGCATGAAGAGGAGGAGGAGGAGGAGGAAACATCCGAGTCCTGATGACTCACAATGTGCAGGATGAAGATTTGTGTTCGTCTTCTTCTTCAGTTTCCTCTTTTTAATATCTGAGAGTGAAATTTGCAGAAGCCTCTTCCTCCACGCCGGCTACATCTGTTCATCTGCCCCGGGGGGGGGGGGGGGCACAGCTGGGCTTCGGCCTTCACGGACAATACAGAGGAGGCAGAGAGTAAGTGATGGGGGGCAAAGGGAGGAGGAGAGAGAATCATTTCTGCTTTCATAAACTCCACATGTTTTCACGTCTTCCACACCGAGCGTTGTGATGTCGCTGAACGCAGCACAGCAGATGTTTGCTGAGATAAACTCCGTTCACTGCTGTTATTTTAAACAGGTTTGACCCAGAAAACCAGATAGTTAGACAATTACAAACACACAAAGCAGACTCACAAAGGTCCGGTCTGTGGAGCGCTGAGGCTGACTGGGGGGGGCTTGATCTGGATCAGGACCTTTAATGACAGAAAAACAACACTTCACCGTTTTTATTGAGGCCTCGGGGATCCTAACCCTGAACCTGGATCCATGTTAGACCGGACTCTCTTATGGTCTCTGGTGGTCAGTCTGAGTCCTGGACAAGGTCCCGGACTCTAATCCCAACAATTACCCAGAACATTTAAGAAATGGCTCACAGTTCTTTGTTTTATTTCTCATGAAGACCAGAAACCACCGAGAACAACTAAAACCCAAACAGGTTCCTGACTTCAGACCTGAACTCTAATCCAAGACCAGGTCGTCTGAAAAAGGTCCCACGGGAAGCTCAGATCCAAAGACTGACAGCAGATTCAGACGTTATCAGCTCTCATTGTGTTCATCAGCGCCGGTCTGAGCCGGACAGGAGGCTCAAGATTTCATTAAAATGATCCCTCTCCTGCCGTCCGCCGTATCCAAGCGCCTCCTCTCATGGAGGTTTAAGTCAGGATTTCATTTAGTCCTGGATTAACTCTAATCTTCCTTCAGGAAAGTCATCAAAACTGAGAACTAGTCCAGACTGTCCTCAATGGACACTTCAGTCTGAAAGCTCAATCCTTCCTGAAAACCGGTTCATGTTAAATATTTACATTATTATTACATCGTCATAAGAGTGCTGCTGGGTGTTTTTATGAAAGCAGTCGTGCTGCGGAGTCGATGGTGATTATTTACCGTCAGTGAGACGCCTGTTCACCGAAAAATCAAGAAGTTCCAGCAGCTGCAGGAGGAGACAGACAATAAACCTGGAAGTTATTTATATTTCAGATTTCAGATGTCAGTAACTCTGATCCTGCAGCCTCAGGTTGATTTCAGCTCCCTCCACACGTTTTTCTCAAATTATTCTGAGATCTGAATGATGAAAGAGAAATTTGGACACGAGTGTTAAACCTGAGGTCAGCAGCTGAGCGTTTTCTGATCGATGTCGATGTCTCCGAGGTTGCAGCGTCGGCCGGCTGAAGACAAACTGATGTGACCTGAGATCAATCTGATCCTCTCATCTGTGGAGGAAGCATTTCCTGCTCTCACGCTGGAAAACACATCAGCTGCAAGTTTCCACCCAGAATCAGTAAAGTCACAGCAACAGGAAGACAAAGCTGCTGCCGCTCAGACGCTCATCAGAGAAACTCTGACTTCACTGATTGTGACGTCTCTAAATAATAACAAAAAAAGATGGATGTATTAAGAATAAACATTTAAATATTGGACAATGTTGACACTTTGTTAAGTAAATGTATGTTTTTGTGTCTGTTGAGAAAAGTTCTGTATCAATAACATTTATTGTTATTATTTTTATCTCAGCTGATGATAAAAGGACATAAACCGCTTTAGTTCCGTCTTATTTTCAGTTTTAACACGACTGCTAACAGCTTCGTGTTAGCATTCAAAGCTAACAATTAGCATGAGCTCAGACGCGCTGACAGGTAACCATGGTAACCAGGTAATAACCTGTCAGTGGTCATGATGTCATGGCTGTTAATCCCCCCCAGTTACACTTTACCAGGAAGTCAGACCGCCCCTTCCACAGGAAGTGATGTAACTCCTCGCTGAGCTATTTAGGACGAGCCTGAAGGAAGAAAACCTGAAAGAAACGAAGACGAGCACAAGCTCGTTACAGGGGACGTTAACTCATTCTACTTTTATAACCCCCCCGTCCTGTAGTTTATATTTATCAGGCCTGCTGCCGATGAACAACGAACGCTGCTCTTCTCGTGTCACTTCTCATCATCTCTGCTGAAGCGAACGATCCGAACGGGATTTCTCCTTTTATCCTCATTCTGGACGTTCGCTGTAGGTTTTCTATCCAAAGTGCCTCAGAGTTACATCGACCCGCTTCGTGATTGCAGTCACTGGCAGGTTTGCATGAAACCCCGGGGCTGAGCGTGGAGCGTGCACAGAGCGCCGCTCCAACTCTGACAAGGTCAAAGGTCGTCTCATATAGTTCTGTCATTTGTCATTATTTTCCATCCACAGAGTAAAATCAGCTCCCGACTGACGGCAAAATCCTGCAACACAAAGTCCAGGAGCGTTAAAATATGAAAAGATCAAATCTGTTTCAGGCTTCAAACCCACAACAACAACAACAACAGCAACAACTTTAACCTCATCCGACATCATCTCTGAAAATAATCCAGGCAGAAAATAAACGTTTCCTCATAAACAGCAACATCGGCAGCATTTAAATTTAGTTCAGTCGAAGCGCAATGAATGATGGGAAAAGTTGGACCAGGAAGGATCCACCTGTGGGATCTTTAACATCTGTAGACCGTCTAATGAAGAAAACACATTAATTATTGACAGTGAAATATTTTATGAGTTTTAATTAAATTTCTGAGCTCTGACCCAAAAGCTTTATTTTAAGTCCAAACCTCCGAAAGTAGAGAACCTTTATTTTTTTTAATCAGATGAAATATTGGCGGCAGGAAAAGTGAAAGGCCAACGCACAAATATCACTGTTTTCTAAATAATCTGTGAAACATTCAAAGGCTTGAAGGTCACAATAAAAATGTCCAATCTGTTTCAATTAACTCTTCATCAGATGGAACAGTGACGAAATAAAAACAAAATCCAGATCTGATCTTCATTCACACGACAATCCTCGACTACACAATCCCAAAGTGGCTTGTTTCTTCTAGCTGTGCACGTTTTGTGTTGTTTTTTATTTTTTCTCCTCCTTTACTCCGCAGCCCTTCAGCACTGAAGGGAAATGTAATTGCATCCTCCTCCTGGCAATAATACAAGCAGACTGCTCTCATGCATTATTCATGCCGTCTAACTCGGCGCTCTGGATTTTTAAATTAGAGGTCGTCTTGTGTTCTGGACACCGTGGGAATTACCTGCTCCATGAGGCGCGTGAGTCTACGTGCACTGTGCCTCCTTCAGTGTGTGTCTTCATGAATATGCCGGAGCCTCCCTGTATTTAGGTGGTGTGTGTGTGTGTGTGTGTGTGTGTGTGTGTGTGTGTGTTGTTTCCGATGGGATTAAAGATTCACTTCGCTGTTCTCTCCTGATATTTGCACCTGTAAGCGTTTGTGTGTGACCTGACTGCTGTTACATCAGCTCTCTGCTAATCTGCCCACCAGGTTCAGATAAGAAGCTACACCTGGCCCTGGTCTGGCCCTGGTCTGGCCCCGGTCTGGCCCCGGTCCAGCCCCAGTTCAGCCCTGGTCTAGCCCTGGTCTGGCCCTGGTCTGGCCCCGGTCTAGCCCTGGTCTAGCCCCAGTCTGACCCGGTCTAGCCCCTGGTCTGGCCCGGGTCTAGAAACGGTCTGGCCCTGGTCTGGCCCCGGTCTAGCCGCGGTCTAGCCCCGGTCTAGCCCTGGTCTGGCCCCTGGTTTGGCACTGGTCTAGCCCCGGTCTGGCCCCGGTCTAGCCCCAGTTCGGCCCTGGTCTGGCCCTGGTCTGGCCCCGGTCTGGCCCCGGTCTAGCCCCAGTTCGGCCCCGGTCTAGCCCTGGTCTGGCCCCGGTCTGGCCCCGGTCTGGCCCCGGTCTGGCCCCGGTCTAGCCCCAGTTTGGCCCCGGTCTAGCCCCGGTCTGGCCCTGGTCTGGCCCTGGTCTGGCCCCGGTCTAGCCCTGGTCTAGCCCCAGTCTGACCCGGTCTAGCCCCTGGTCTGGCCCGGGTCTAGAAACGGTCTGGCCCTGGTCTGGCCCCGGTCTAGCCGCGGTCTAGCCCCGGTCTAGCCCTGGTCTGGCCCCTGGTTTGGCACTGGTCTAGCCCCGGTCTGGCCCTGGTTTGGCCTCGGTCTGGCCCCGGTATAGCCCCAGTTCGGCCCTGGTCTGGCCCTGGTCTAGCCCTGGTCTGACCCTGGTCTAGCCCCGGTCTGGCCCTGGTCTAGCCCTGGTCTGGCCCCTGGTTTAGCCCTGGTCTAGCCCTGGTCTGGCTCTAGTCTGGCCTGGAGGAGTCTGCCCAGATGTGGAGGGATTTGGGGGGTCGGAGGATCGGGCTGTAAAGTTGGATTCTTCCAGCTGGAACAAGATTGAACACTTTGTCAGTTCATCATGGAGTTTTTAATTAAAGTCGTAATGTTTAATTGTCCGCCACCAAAGGTCATAAACAACAACAACAACAACAACAACAATCGTTGTGTAACCTGCTGGTGTTGGTCTGTTAGCATGACGGTCAGAAACACTTCCTGTTATTTCTCCTGACTCATGAAGGAAACTCTCCTCTTCGCTCTTCGTCTTAATATTCATCACAACACTGAAGAAAAAATGTGCGTTAATAAACAATAAACAGGAAACAGAAACACACAGAATGTCTGTTCGGTAAAATGCTAATTTGGTGATCTCAGCCATCATTTATCTCCTTCACAGTCCAGAAGAAGCTGATCTGTCACATGACCCCGACGCCGCAGACTTCACCTTTCCGAACGGAGAAACAACGTTCATCTGAAGGTGATTTGTAGGCGATTAGTTTGAGTTTTTTCAGTGCGTTGTCGTTTGTCAGGAAACACTCGTGGGTCTGATTGTGCGGGTACACAACACCTGATGTACGACTTAACAAGTGAGCGACAAAACAACCTGACTAATTGAACTACATGATTAATAATGAACTTGTTTGCAGCCACATGTGTTTGGCTTCTGCCAGTCCTCCATCTTCCTCTTCTTCCCTCCATCCTCAGAGTGCAGCCGCTGTGCGTGTCTTTGTGTGTCTGCGTGTGTCTTTGTGTGCAATGTCAGGCCTCCTGCTGCTCGTTGATCATGATTTTCCTGGTAAAGCTCTCAATAACTCAGCGGGCCCTCATGTACCATGAGAGCACAATTAGGTCGACTGACAACTGCATTTTTCTCTTCAGGAAAGAGGCGCGACTCGTTGATATCAATCTCAATGGAGGATCTGACTGATGTGATGAACAGATGAGTTCCTGCCGCTCTTCTCTCACCTGAAGTACTTTGGGTGAAGTGCTCAGAAAGTGGGTCAGCATCATTTAAAGGTCACGCTGTTATCTGAAGATGGAGGATGAAAGATGGAGATGCTGGAAAAGGATCTCTGTGTTCACTTGCAGGTTTGTGTCACCACAGATCTTTGTTTTCTTTTCAGGAGAAGCTCAGTATAGAATTTATTGAGTTCTTTTGTCGTCATTATCAATCGATCGATCTTTATCTGTGTACATACACAGTAAAAATGGTTCATTTTTGGTTAAATATCCTTAAAAACATTAATAAATTAGATGTGTAATAACAGAAACTTTTCTAAAACTGTCACTGAGTTACTTATGGGTGGAAATATAGTGAATTTGACTTCAGTCTGGACCTGCAGGTCCTTTTGGGGGTCTCCAGACTTCACTTTGAAACGTCCAAATATTCAGAAGTTGAAGACATGATGAGACACTTAATTCTTTAGAGCTGAATTCATATTGTTTTTGTCTCATAATTGTTTGTACTACAATTCCCATCATGCTTTGGGTGAAGTTTGTTTTTCTTCGCTGATCAGTTGGATATTCAGAGCTGGTTCTGTCACCTGGCTTCACTTTTCTCACATTGTGTGTGTGTGTGTGTGTGTGTGTGTGTGTTTGTGTTGTGCAGTTTTGTCGAGGCAAATTAAAGCTCAGAGGTGATTTGTGTTATCTGCTGATGCCGCTCATCATTAATTAGCTGCCGAAGTCAAAGTGAAGCAGCCTCACTGATGTCAGCGATGTTTTCAGGAGCTTTTTTGTTTATTGTCTTTCTGCTTCAGGAGAAAACAAAGTCCAGTTTTCAGTTTGAGCTTTTAGCCTTTTCATTTATTACATCATCGGTCAAATAATCATCAGACCTTCAACAAAACACAAACGTCTCAGCTGAAATCAGACGTTTTGACTCAAAAGACCAGATTTCTTGGTGATTTCCCATCAGACTATAAACAACAGACACAAAATCTGAAAAAAAAAAAATCACCTTCTGTGATCCTGATGATGTTGCTTCTTTATAAAAGGTCAAAGTTCAGCAGCTCCACCTGAGCTGACCGACCGTGGAGTGAATCAGTCGGCCGTCTGAAGGACACACCACAGAAGAAGACAAGCAGGGGTCGAGAGACACCGGGATGAAAGAAACAGAGAGAGAGAGAGAGAGAGAGAGAGGCAGTACAATTCATCAGTCTGGCTAAATTAAGCAGATTGCTAAATGTGGTCCCCTGTGTGAATATGAAGAAATGTGCCTCTTAATGTGATTGCCGGTGGCAGCCACACCATAACTCAAGGTTGAGGTTGGGTGAGTGTGAGTGTGTGTGTGTGTGTGTATTTGTGGGGGGGGGGTTACAGGAGGACATTTATAATGTGTTGATGCCTGGCGACTATCAGAGGAAGAGCTGAGGCCATCAGCAGCTTCACCTTGTCAGAGGAGGCAGAGTGGGCCAGGCTAACAGCTAACAGCTAACAGCTAACGGCTAACAGCCCCCTCATTTTGACCCCCCCCCCCCCCCCCCGACGTTGGTGCCTGTAATGTGGCACACAGCTGCCAGAAACATGTCGTATGTCAGACTCAGACCTCCAAACTTCCATTTTGGGACGTTGGGGTAGTTTGCTGCAAAGTGTGGGGCAGGTCTACACCTTCACCCCCTGAGGGGGGGCAGTTGTGGTGAAGAACCTCAATAACAGCTTTGGGTGGTGACATAAAGAGGAAGGCTGTGTTTGGTTGCTGAGTGATTTCTTCTCCTCATCCTCCTCCGTGGATTTGGACTGAACATTACTGAATCTGGGCTTCCCCTCGGAGGAGGACGGAGCTGATGCTCCGACATGGAACACATCCTGACTGTTCGGCTGACAGGTCGGCCTGAAGGAGAGCTTATTTACCCCAAATCAGCCTCTTTTCTTACCCCAGTTACACACAGCCATACAGGAAGGTACCCCGTTACCACTGCAGGCTAACGACAGGCCGTTGGCTGCTGGTGTTTCTGGTTGGATCCTGAAAATCCTTCATTTAAATTCTGTTTTTTATAGCAGACATCTTGACTTCTGTTAACAGGCAAAGGAAGGTTGTCCAACAACATTAACTGGTTTCTAATCTGCTCAAGTGTCCCGTTGATCCACAGCAGTGGAACGGTGGAACAGTGTGACAGCCCAACGCATTCAGGGATCGATAACTGTTTTATTTTCCTGCTGTGTCATGTCAAATTGTCCTTCATGACAAAGGTTTATTAGAGGACGGGGACATAATTCCTCAGTCCGTCTCATTAAAACACACGTGCACGAGGAGCGATACGGAGTGTTGAGGTTCGTTCATGCTGCACAGAATGATGATCACACAGTCCTCCAGATGTTTTAAACACGTGAACCTGGTTCATCTTTGTCTTCTGTCTGATGTGCACGTTTCTCAGCTGGACTGAAACCAGAAGAAAGAAATCTAATTTCTGTGTCCGCGGACGATTTCTGACTTTACTTGATATCAGATTGAAAATAATATATATAGATATTACCGACCTTCGAACTAACAGACTCAGGTGGAAACGTATTTTACTCCTGTGATGATTGTGTTTTTTGTACTTTCCACGAAACAGATTTCAGTTTCAACTTCTAAAAACTGAATAAATAATTGATCACAAAGTTCGAGTTTGAGGAAAATGTCCAAATATGTGAAATCACAGATGGAGATCCAAACTCAGAGAAAATATTGACTCTCATATATATTTTAAGTTTCCATCCTGATAGTTGCTGTCAAACGGAGCTCAGACCTGCTGCAGCCCCAACTGAAATGTTCCCAAAGCAGAAAAACACTGAATCAAAATTGAACCGACAACCTGGAGGAGACGGTTCAAAACAAACCAACCCTGAAAACAGAGACGGTAAGGTTTCCTGTGCAAAGACACCGACGGCTGAGTTTGTTTTGGTCCGACGGGAACGAGTCTGACAGCAGCAACACAAAAGACCATCTGCTGATACACAAGTGTGCTGTGTCTGACTGTGTAGCATCACTTCCTGTCCAGAAAGGGTCATCAGGAGTGAAGCTGATGTTCAGTGTTAGAGCCGCATCACGTCCACGCTCTGATCTTCAGATGACAACGACACCAAACGCCTGAACTGGAGCATTTTTTCATATCAGAGCTGATAATCGATGGCGGCTACACTCGGTGTTACAGGAAGAGCGGGGGATGGGAAACGGATCTGAGATGGCGAGAAGATAAAACGACAGTACGAGGCTGACGCCGCAGAAAATCTCTCTCTTTGGCTTTTAAGTTTATAAATTCACCTTTTAATTTGATTTATGAGGAGAAAAACAACAGAAAGAGCAGATCAGATTAAATGTTCCAGCTCAGTGTTTCTCCGACCAAAACGGCGTTGGCTGCCTCACACATCTCTCAATGTGTGAGGAACGACCTGAGCCAGTCCACGTCCAAGTCCAAGTCCACGTCCATGTCCATGTACATGTCCACGTCCAAGTCCAAGTCCAAGTCCAAGTCCACGTCCAAGTCCATGTACATGTCCACGTCCAAGTCCATGTACATGTCCACGTCCAAGTCCAAGTCCAAGTCCAAGTCCACGTCCAAGTCCATGTACATGTCCACGTCCAAATCCAAGTCCAAGTCCACGTCCAAGTCCAAGTCCACGTCCAAGTCCACGTCCACGTCCAAGTCCACGTCCAGGTCCATGTCCAAGTCCAAGTCCACGTCCAAGTCCAAGTCCAAGGCCACGTCCAAGTCCACGTCCAAGTCCACGTCCAAGTCCCAGCTCAGAGTCCACATTCATTTGAAGAGCAGTTGCTTCTAAAGTTGTCTCTTCCGTTTCAGAGGCTGTTTTGGCTGCAGCCTGAACGAGGAATGATCAAACTGGTGGATCCTTGATGAGCCAACAGATTCCAAGTTCCTTATGAAGAACTGTGTGTCAGCTCAGCTTAACGTGCAGCTTTTGAAGTCGACTTATTTTCAAGCTTGCACGCCGACACATCAGTAATGACAGAACAGCTGGTTCTTTAGACGGTTTTATCAAAACTATAAAGTTCATTAAAAAAAATACAATTATTCATGTTACACACTGCTGGGGGGGGCTCAGTAAATTCAACACCATTTATTTGTTGAGTGTTTCAGAGGGCATCAAATTCACTTCTGTTGGAGAGTGAGTGCAGCAATCAGACTCAAAGTGAAGCTGTTTGGAAATCAACACTTTATTGACGGAGTCTCCATCAGGGATTTGAACCCCCAACCCTCCAGCGTCTCCGGTCCTGAACCGCCGCCGCGGTCCTCCTCCTCGTGCAGCACCTTCTGGGTCGGCCCCCCTCCAGACAACAGCAGCAGCCACTTCCAGCCTGTGGTGACTATAAATAACCAGCAGAGCACTTTTCTCTGGATTAACATAAAGAGCCATGATGGTCATGTCAGGGTTTAAATATTCATCATGTTTGCTCTGCTTTCCATTTTTCACTTCCTGCTGTCACCTGAATAATAAAAAGAAAATTGCCCTTTTGTTGTTGAGTCCGTCGATGTGGCTCCTTCTCTCATGTTTTGGTGACAGTAATGAAAAATGACAGAAGAAAACTTTCTGCCGTTAACGATCTCTAATGAGAGATCGATTTTGCCTCTCCAATCTCACGTGTCCTGTTTTGTGTCTGATCTTTCCAATAAAGTCACTGAAATCCAAAAAAGATTTGTTTTGTCAGGTCACAGTAACCTTGACCTTTGACCTATTCTCTGACCTCTGTCCGGTTCATTCACGAGTGAGTCTGTGAGCCAAATCTGAACAAATGACAAAAACCTGTTTAGTTAAAGGTCAAAGGTCAGGGTCACTGACCAAATTATGTCATGTTTGAGTGTGTTGCCATGACGATCCCGACTGTCTCTCTGGATATAAATATGAATATAACTGTGTTTGACCCGTTTCTGTGTTTCCTGGAGCAGCTCCCTCTTTACACAAATGAAGACATCACATCCATATTGTGTGTGTCTGTTTCTCTGTGTACGTCTGTGTGTGTCTGTGTGTAATTCCTGCAGTGCCTGTGGACATTAGAATCAGAGTCACGTTCCAGCGGACAAAACAGTCCTGGGGAGAAAGTGTGTGTTAGTACTGTCGCACTTTCTATTTCTGCACACGTACAAATACACAAAAACACACGTACACACACTGTTACAGAACATTATTAGAACATCACAGTGATATTACAGTGAAATCAAGTCTGTTAGAACATCTAAACGATGTAAATTTACTGCAGAGATAAGTCTTTAACACAATTTAAAGAACTGTGTAACAAAGTTACACAAAACTAGCGATTTAAAAACATCAGAGAGCCGGCTTTACCTTTCAGCCCGAAGAATTTAGTTCTGTATTGTTAGTTTGGAAGGTGATGAAAGGCCTCGGCCACCGGAAGGACCGGGTTTAAGGCGTGGATTGATTACTCTGGTTTTTGAAAACCAGAAGTACAGCACACACCGTAGCCCCGCCCCCTAACCCCTCCCCCCCTTCCTGGTCTGTTTCCCTCTAAATGGAGTACATTTAAAAAATGAACATCATGTTGTGTTGAAAACTGTAAACTAGAGACTGAGACCATAAACTGATCAGGAAAACGTTTACTGAGGAGGAGGAACATTTTCCCATAGATTTCAATATAAAGAAGGAGGAGGGACATTTTCCCATAGACTTCAACACAGTCTGACTTCTTTTGATGCTGATGGTGATCAGGTAGAATTCAGGTTTAAAGCTCCTCAACACTGACTTCACTTTTCAGACTAAGATCCTCTTTTATAATTAAAGTTATGACATTTTATTGCCGCAGAAATAAGCGATAAAAAAATAATAAGAACTTTTTTAGAGCTCTGCTGCTCGTCGTCGACTCCTGACAACAACAAAATATCACTTAGAGCGAAAACCAAACTAAAACTCTGTTAATGAGACTCTGACCGGCTCATAAATGGTATTTATTTTAATATCTTGAAGGTTCGTTCTCTGGGGAACACGATGAGCGTCATTAGTGACTTTCAAACAGTAGATACGCTTCATTCATCTGAAAACAGACAAAAACAACAATAAGAGACACACAACAACAACAACGCACGCTCATATCAACTCCAGCGCCGTGGAAACACTGTATGAGGTGACACCATGGGAGAAGCAGGAACACTCACAGTGAGTCCTCATGTGATGACGTCACAGCCCGAGGCGCGATGATGATGTAACATCTGTGACATCAGTCTGCCGATTCTAACGAGGCAACACTGAGTAAGACACTCATCATAAAAACTCACTTTTATTTTAAAGTCATTGTTTTATTATTCTTTTATTTTGATCTCACATGAACCGGACTCCAACTTCTCCTTCCAGTGATTTCTCCTCAGGGGATCTGGGGGGGGGGGGGGGGCAGAGATCAAGTCCGGCTAGTGACACCCCCACCGGCCAATCGGGGACGGGCTCCGGGGCCACGTCGGGCCAATGGTGGCCGGCTGTGGGCGTGTCCGTCCGCTGCGAGGTGCGTTTCTCGGAGTTTTGCTAAATGACTGCAGCAACAAACCGGACTGAGATCCGCCGCCCGGAGAGTCCGTGTGCGCACCGGGCAGGACGCAGAGCCGCCATGGAACAGAGTCCACATCAGTCCGGCACGGAGGTCTGCAGCTTTTTATAACACTCACTCACTCAGAGAGAGGGAGAGAGGGAGAGAGGGAGAGGTGATTTCTTTCCTTCTTTCCAGCCGGAGCGGAGCCCGGATGGAGCGGATGCGGAGCGCAGCAGCGGCCGCCGGTGCGCCTCCAACTTGAGCGCCAGCAGACAATGGGAGTAGCTGAGCCGAGCTGCTGCAGAGCCAAGTGCCACTACTACTACTACTACTCACCCCCGGGGGGGGGCAGTCCGAGGACCGGCGGCAGCAGCGGCAGCAGCAGCAGCAGCAGCAGCAGCAGCGGGAGGAGGAGGAGGAGGAGCGGGAGAGGAAGAGAAGGAGGCAGACTTGTTCCACCTGCAGACCTCCGTCTCTGAGCGGGTCCAGAGCGACGCGATCCGTGAGTGGAATTCAGGGAATATAACACAGATGAGCGGCGGGTCGATCCTCCGGAGACTCTGACCGGCAGCGCCGAACAGCCCGCCGTCCTTTTGGCTCTTTTCTGGAGGAATATGTCCGTTTTTCCGCGTCGCCGCCGTGGATGGCTCAGACTGGACTTAAGTGTAATTGGGTGTAATTGTGTGTCAATTAACAGCAGCCTGTGAGCTGCCCCCCCCCCCCCCCCCCCCCTTCCCCAATCCCCCCTCCCCTCTCCCCCCTCCCTCACACAAACACACACACACACACACACAGAGCCAAAAACCTGGACGAGCCCCCCCTCTCCCCCCCTCCCCTCCACCAGGTCCTGGTCCTGGTCCTGGATCTGGATCTGGTCCTGATTTTTGTGGATTTTTCTGCGGCTCGACACCGGACACAGGCGGGATTTGATGGCCGGTGAGGTCATGAACATCCCCCGGCTCAGGATCTGAAACACACACACTTACACACTTACACACACACACACACACACATTCACACAGACACACTCACACACACACTTTTTTTGTGTTACCTTGGAGGTCACACACCTCACCCCCCCCCTCCCTCCTCCTCCTCCCATTTCCAACACTGAAGGAATTTCTTTTTCCTGGAGAGGAATCCATCCTCTCAAAGGTGTGACCCCCCCCTCCCTCCCCTCCCCCCTTCCCCTGCAACACCCTGTCATCCCCCCATCCCCATCCCCATCCCTGCCCCCATCCCCTTCAACCCCCTGTACCCCCCCCACCACCACCACCACCCGACGAACACACACATACACACACACACACTCCAAACAAAATGAGACTGGCAAAAATGTGCCGACTGAACGCGCTGGGGATCTATTTGTGGGAAACGGTTGTGTTCTTCAGGTAAGAGCATGATGTGGACCTCATCAGTGTGTGTCTGTCAGTCAGCGTGTGAGTGTGTGTGTGTGTGTTTGGTATTTGATTGAAATTTGAATTTTCAGAAGTTTTCATGGGGGGGGGGGGGGGTGAAACTTGTCCTGACTGCTTTGGGTTGAGTGTGTTTTTATTTTATTCCTGATGTTGCTGCTGAACTCAACTGAATCACATTGAATCAGGCAGGATTGTGTGTGTGTGTGTGTGTGTGTGTGTGTGTGGAGCCAAACAGCGCCCACTAGTGGACATCAGGCTGCCTCTCCATGATGTCAACAGGCATGTTGGGGGGAGAAGTGGCCCCACAGAGACGCACATGTTCTGGGTTTGGCTCCATCAGCTGCTGTTCTCAATGACACACACAGACACACACAGACACACAGAGACACACACACTGTGGCGATGAAGCTCGTGCAGGTCGGTCTGAGGGCCAAGAGGACGTCCCCCCCCCCCCCGCCGTCTCCATCCTCATCGGCTGCTCTGACCTTTTTGATTGTTTGTTTCGTTTTTCATTCCAAACGACTCAGAAATCGATGAAGCGCAGAAAAGAAGCGAAACAACAGATGAGTCAGACGCAGCATGTTGGGGGGGGGGGGGCAACTTGGAGGCAACGGGGGGGCAGTCAGTGAGGAGGAAGAAAAGGGGGGCTGGAGATGACCTCAAAATCAATGTGGGTGGGGTGGGGTGCAAAAATATGTGTGTCTGCAGCTGGAACCGGAATTACTAAATAACTAAAGACATGAAGGCAGCCGTGGGCAACGCCACCATGTCACTGGAGGCTCCGGGTGGGGGGGGCAGCCTTCCTGATGCTTTGGTGGGGGTCACTGTCAGCTGAGGTTTCTGTAACAGGTCGGTTCAGTTTGTGGTAACGATGATGATGCAGCTGATGGAAACAACAAGACAAAGATCGGACAAATGGACGAGTAAATGTTGGAGGAGGAGGGGGAGAGATGTGTCCTGGGGGGGGGGCAGGGGGGGTGTTACCTGGCTCTGGGCCACAGTGAGACAACTAATGCATGATCAACAAGGTGAAAAACAAAGAGTGAGAAGGTGTCACTGCCCTCCTCCCCCTTTAAATGCCCCCCCTGGGATCTTAAATGTTAACAATAGGACCTGTGTGTGTGTGTGTGCGTGTCTGGGGGGGGGGGGGGGTGATAAACAGAAACTTCCAGATTTGCATTCATCAATAGATCAGAAGCATCTTTGTGTTTCTGGACGTGTTAAAGGGACGATCCGCTGATTTCACAGCATCCTCTCGTCTCTGCTGGCAAATTTCTTACAGAAATCCTGCAGCAGTGGGGGCCCCCCCAGGGGGGGGTGGCTTTTCTGAGCAGACGGCCACAGTTCTTGCATGTCACCCCCCATTCACACGAGGAAAAGTCCAAATTTATTGCATGACTCTGAATTATTTTATGGATTTCTTAAATGAAGAAGGTTTAACAAACTTTTTTGTTGCATTCATCTCTCCTTGTTTTCATCTTTCTCTCCTTTATGCTGCGTAAATCTGTAATTATTTCCCAGAGGACAAATAATCAAACACAAAATACATTTAATAATGATAATAATACATAAAAATTTTAAAAAATGACAGAAAAACATAAGAATCATAGAAACAAGCGAAAAGAAAAACCTTTTGGTTCTTTGAAAGAAGTTAGGAAACATTTCTTCAGATTCTTTTTCCAACCAGAAGAAAAACACGAGTTCTTGTTTGGCTGGATTTTATTCCCACCAAAGTCAAAAACTTTTATATTTTTGTTCACTTTTTTTCTGTAACCTTGAACTTCTTTTTGGAAGTTCGGGCTTTAATGTCCAGCTGCAGGAATTTAAATCAGGATTTCCAGTCTTCAGGACTTTTCCAGGACATTTTTCACGGATGACTTTTTTTAAGCAGTGAGTCTTCAAACACCTCGTGGTGCGTTCGCTGCCAGATTCAGCTGACAGCAGCCTGTTTGTGTGTGAACTCAACATGATCCTGAACGTAACTTTGGTTCATTTGAGCGCTCTGAGCGTAAACAGTGAATTTCTCTTTGTCAGGTGTTGAGTTCTCTCAGTAAATAGATGGAAGAAGGAAACGGCAGCAGAGGAGCCCAAACAAACTGGGAAGGATTCTGTTTGTGTTTACCTGCTGTTACACGTTGTATGCAAATATTTCTCTGTGTAATTTGGAAGCGTGTTTGGTGCCCCCCCCCGCAGGCTCTTGCTTTATTGCCTCGTATGGATATGATTTTCCTGCACTGCCTCGGAGATGTTTCATTATGTGGATGATAAGAGGCATTTTTCTACCTGCTGCAGCGACGCCCTCATTTCCATCGAAGATGGCGGCCATTTAGATCAGGGGAGGGTGGGGGGTGGTGGTAATGGAGAGGGTGGGGGGCTGGCTGCAGGATTTTTGCATTCAGCACACACTGTTTAGTTAATGAACCAGAGTCGGGATATTGCCGTCTCAGCTCCTCGGGCCTGGACTCTGCAGCTCCCTGCTTAATTGATATCTCTTTCCCCTCCGTCCCATCGCGGACCCCCACACCTCATTCCACATTCAGCCTTATTACTAAACATTGATTAGCCCGTCAATGGCCGAGGCCAGACCTGATGAATACACATTTAATGTTCGACCGTATCTCCCTCTCTCTCTCGGTCCCTATTATCCATCAAAGAGGCAGTAAAGGGCCGAGACCTGCAGGAAACGCTCTGATATCGTATTCAGGTTTGAGTCTGTGAACGCCACTGAGGCAGGTGACAGGAAGTGCAGAGAAGGTGAGACGATTCCCTTTTTGCAGAGAAAACTGTTTATTTAAAAACACATCACTAGTTAAAGGAACAAGTCAAACTGACCTTTGACCTCTGAAGGATCTGAGAAAATGGTTCTGCTGCACAAAAAGAAAAAGGAGAATAAAAGCAGCAAAAAAATGTTTAAATTAATTTCATAGCCAACAAACAAGCCAACAGCACACAGAGACAAATTTATATATATATATTATAAATGTAAAAACTTAATATGGTATCAAAAAATGTATTTAAATTTAATTTGGAATGAATTTCACTTCCCCTAAAAAATTCACTAAAATATAAAGATATAATAAAAAATTACATTTATATTTGTTGGCTGTGTGATCCTTAAATGCAGCATTTTAATATGTTACATATATTTAATATGATTTAATATATCAAATTATTGTAGTCTTTAATATGTCTAAGTTTCTGTGGGTGTCTTTTGAAAATCTTAACGTATGTTTTTATTTCTTTAGCTGTTTAAATACAGAAATTAAATAGATTTTAATATATAAAAAATATTTTGTCATATTACAATTTTTTTGTACATTTTCATTTTTGTAGCGCGAGGTCGAATTAGAAGAGCAGGACTTTGTTCCTGGATGTTTCAAGCTGAAACATTTAAAAATTAATTTGTGTTAGATTTCAACAAAGAAAAATTTCTCTTATTTGGATTAAAAAAATTTAAGTTTTTGGAATTTAGGAAAAAAAACAAACAAAACAAAACAAAAAAAAAGCTCCATTCATTATAATTTTATGAGTTTCCAGATCAATCGTTTATTTACAATTAAAAAAAAATAAACAGACGTCCTTAATGCTAAAGCTAATGCTAGCTCTGTGTGCATTCATTTATTGTTCTTTTCACCAAAATGTTCGATGTGGTCACTTCCTGTTTTTGTTGTTCCACATTTAAAGGTGGTACGGATTGTTTTATTGTGAAAGAGCAGTGTTTCCAGTGTGATTGCAGTTAGTCTGTGGTTGATTTTGTTTTCGGTCAGCTTGTTGGTTCGTTTTCAGAAAGAAATGAATGTTAACCTTTAAGGTCTGAACAGGAAGTGGGTTTCATAGGAGACGAGTCCGTTGGATGACTGATGACTTTAGTCCGTGTTGGACGGTCTGAACCTTCAGATCAGGTTCTTCAGGTTGTCCATCAACCGACTGGAGAGGATTAATCTAACTGGTCGACGCACTAAACTTACCGGCGTCTGAACAGCTGTCAGCGTCTCAGCCTTATTGCTTTTTTCCAGGATGTTGGTGGATGTTGGAGCCCCCCCCCCCCCCAACCTGAACCTCCAACTGTGCATTGCACTGAAAATGTGTCTCATATTTCAGGGGAAAAGAGGTTTATGCTAAATCCACAGCACGTGTACAGTTTGCTGCAAATTCCTCTCAAGGGAAATTTAAATTCACTGATTTAGAAAGAAATGATGAGGAGGATTTATCACCTCAGAGTCGTGGAGGAGGGGGGGGGGGAGCACGAGCTCTCCTGTTTACACTTTGTTCATAAAGAGAAAATCAGGCGCCGGAGGTGATTTGCGGCCACGCTCCGTGTGCTTTTACGGCCTCGTCTGCCGCAGTGCAGCGGCGGCAAATAAAGTCTCTGCAGGTTTTTTGGAAAGAGAGCCGAGCTGCTCCGGAGAAACAAGCAAATTTCTTTCTTCTTTCATTTTGCTCCGTCTGCCTCGTAACGCAGATTGATCACCTCCCTTCGTTTTCTGGGCGCGTGCACAGATCGTTACCGCGCACGTGAGCGACGCCGTATGCAAACTATTCGTCTTCATCCCGAGCGAAACGTGCAGAGAGTGACCTTTCCCTCCGCGGATTTCCACATTCAATAAAACACTTCACTCTCTCAAGTGGACACAAGCAAGCGGTCCATATAAACAGCCAATCCAAACAGCTCCCCTCTGGGCTGACTTATGGCTGCAGCTCACGCTGATCTTTATTTTGCAGCTATCGAGTCGCCGTTCGAGGAGAAAATATATGCAGAATCTATAGAGACAATGTAATCTATTATTTATATCACAGGACGGCTCTAAGCAGCTCCTGAAGGTCCTCACCTATCAGTCCTGGAAGCTAACCTTCAGCTGTCCTTGAAAAGAGCAGCAGCATGCGAGGACCTCCACACACACACACACACACACACACCTCCATCACTACCGGATAAATGAAATCTGACTCCACCAGCTCATGAAATAAATTGATGTTGAAAGTCGGTGATTTGGAAAAGGTCATTCTTCTGCTTTGTAAATGATAAAGAAGTCGTGATGTCGGATGCTGTCGACTCCTGATTTAAACAGAAAAGTCCTGATCCTGGACAGATGGGGCGGGGACGGGGACGGGGACGGGCCTGAGTTCTTCAACAAAGACCGAACGTCCCCGAGGTTTCCATTAAATCAAAGGTTACTCAGATAAAACTCATTGGACTCGTAGTCTCGGAGCTGACACAGAGAAAGACAGAGGCAGTTTATTGCCGTGGATGGTGACGTCTCAGATGAGACGGAGACAGAGATGTAAATAATTCATGTTGTTGTTATTGGCACTTAAGTTAAAACTCATTAACATCAAACTTTAATGGCAACACGACTAATACGAACATGTTGCAGAAGAAGAACTTTAGTACCCATAATTCCTCCATCGGCAGCAGATCTGCTGACGTGTGAGTCATCACATACTCAGATCAGCTCATTTGGTGTAATTACATGAATGAAGTTTGTAAACAGTAAGACGGGACGATGACATCATCACGTGACTGCTGATTAAATTAAATTAGCAGATTTAAGTGAAGTGAGTTCCAGTTTTTCTCCTGCTGGTGCCGTGAACAGGAAAGGTCAGAGGTCAGAGCTCAGCAGCAGGATGAGGGATTTATTGTGTTGCTGAAGGACACTACAGAAGAGTGGACCCCCCCCCCCCTTAGCTGGAAATCACCCGGTGTCAGTTAGCGTACCGTCCAAATTACAGCTCCTGTGTTATTTATGAATCTGCCCTCCGGCTGTTTCAGGCCAACATTCATCACTCACCTCTCCCATCATAACAAATCATAACACACACACATATATATTTATATCATTTCGTTTTTTCTGGTGATCAATTTCCACCAAGTCCTCTAATGAAAAACAATCGACTGCAGTGGAGGAGTGCGCTGCCGTCCCCACAATAATTAACTTCTGGGCAGGTTCATTTCCAAAACCTGATGTATGATAATACATTATTGATCAGCAGAATCAGAGCTAACAGAGTGTGTTATGGAGCCTCCGCTCCGGTACAGCTCAGGTGGACGCCACTTCCCGGAAATGTGGACGCATCCGCCAAAGAGACAAGACTTTTCATTTATTTGGTGGTTTGATTCTAAAACCGCACAATTCTGCTTCATGTTTGTCTGCTGTGCCAAATATTTCCCAAAAAAGTCTCTCCTCCACCACATCGGACGCTCCTATTGGCTCCGGTGGGTGATGTCACAGCCAATCAGAGAGTCTCAGGATCAGTCCTGTATGTTTCTGAGTTTATCGTGTTGACAGAATAAAGACAATCAGATATTTAGAGCTGATTTTTCATCATTAATGAGCAGAACTCCTGATCAGATAAAGATAGAAACTTCAGATCAGCTCTAGAACAACACAAACACATGAGAGGAACTTTTCTTTGGAAAAGAAGGAAATATTCAGAGTGAGTCTGAACTGATCAGACAGAATCAGGTGAACTAGTGGAGACTTTATTTTTAAATGAAAAACACAAATAAAAGAAAGAAAAGCCTCTTCTTTTAACTTGTTGCATCTTAAATTTATATATTTGTTTATAGGAGTTAGAAGAATGAGCTCATTAAAGGAAAATAGTTAAATATTGTCTTTAAAAATATTATGAAAAACAGAAAATTGTCCGTTAAACCAAAATAATTCCGAACAAATCAGAATCAGAGTGATGCTGCTTGTTTGGAGACGTTACTCGATGCTTTCTTTAGTCATCAGATGATTCGGGCCTTTTGGGGCTCAGAGTGTGAATTTTCAGCTGCTCTGAATTTTAATACAGACTTCATGTTTAATTTCTGACTTCCCTCAAAGCGCTTTAATCCTCACAGCTTTAATGTCACAAAAACTTATTACAGCCGGTGGAGAATCCAAAGTGCCCCACGGCATCATGGGTACATACATTTTTAACAGAGGAGGTCCCAGTGGGAATCGAACCGTGAACAACACAATCATTTAGATGGTTATTCAACCTTTTGCTGACTGAGGCGACGCCTTCATGTCCGTGATGCTAAAATCCTGCAAAGCTGCAGAAAGAAAAAGAAAAATAGGACTGAAGCTCCAAAATAAAAGCCCTTAAAGAAGGAAGAGATCAGCAGTTTCATTTTATTTGTTGGAGTTAAATGATCTCTCTGCTGTTAGCCTAGCTTAGCATGAAGCAGCTACTTCCTGGTGAAACAACCAGAACGCTCTGAGAACAGGAAGTCAGCTCAGTGGACGTGGAAACAGGAGTGTGTGTTGTTGTGTGAGGCAGCTCAGCCGTCCCAGTTTCAGTCCCTGGTTGGCGTTTGGTGGGCGGAGCCTGGCGGCTCTTTGGTTTCAGGACGGGATCAATGAGGGACTCAGGTCTTCAGCTGGTTTAGGAGCGTAATGAGGAACATTTAAGGCCAATGATCGGGCCTCTCTCTCTCTCTCTCTATCTCTGTCTCTCGCTCGGCCATGTCAGACATCAGATTCAGCGGTTTTTCTTCTTCTCTGCAGCCTCAGCGTTGGCTGCAGGTCTCAGCCTTCATTGATCTGATATAATTAAAGCAAATCCAGACTTTGATCGTGGAAATCCAAAGAACAGGAGAACAGGAAGCTGGGGGGGGGGGTGGGGGTCATGTCGGCGATTGTTCACCAGTTAATCCCATCGACTGTGAGTCGCTTTGATCCACGCCGGCTCCGCCCACCTGTTTATCATAATGATAGAACGTGAGCCTGTAGTTTCTTTGTCCAGATTAAAAGGCAAACCTTGTTATTTGTCTTCCCGTCCTCTGATTGGCTGGATGTGACATCAGGGGGCGACTTCGTTGTGAATCACGTCCAGCTCGTTAAAAACAGATGCATCAGTCAAGATCAGTGGCTTCGTCCCATTTAGCTCCAGCAGCAGCTGTGTTTCCTCTCCGGAAGCTGAAAGGCCCAGAGCCATCGTTAGCTTCATTAGCTCCACCTGTGAGGACAAGTCTGTCTCACAGTGTGAGGACATGGACGGGGCTCAGACTCAGCTTCATGAAGACGAGACTGGAGGAGACGTTTGAAGGTGAGTCACAGCTGGAGACGTCCTGAAAGAAATGGAGTGAGGAAGTTGTTTTTAGTTTTAGTGTGACTCTGACGGAAAGAGATTAAAGAAATGAATGCAGAATAAATCTGGATAATTAGGACGAACTCCCTCCTTGACCTGAACTCAAGCAGACACTGGACACAGCAGGCTTTGGTTTCATTGGTTGGGCAGAACAGATTATAGATGTCTGGATTTCAAAATGGGGGGGGGGGGGGGTCAATGTCAGACACAGGAAGGACAGCGAAGGGCCCCTGTGCAGATGGTTCTTTTAAGACACATGACTATTGTTCTCCGTCCACATGAACTTAGACCTCCTCGCCCGAGGCAGAGTGAGTGAGGAAGGAGAGGTGAGGTGATGGCCTGGGGGTGTCTGACACTTTAACCCCCCCCCCTCCTGGCTCCCCGCTGATTTGACGGCGTCGCTGTAGTTCGGTGTTTCCCATCTGAAGGGAAATGATCTGTTGTAATCCGGTCTGTGACTAATCTGATCAGCGTCTTCGGCCCTCAGTGTGTCGGCTCGATGCTAATTTGGAACCTTTCTCACGGCTCTTAGGCTTCATTGTGTCGTCTGTGCAGACGGAGCCGCCTTCAAACAACAACAGGAATTTGTTTTTTCTTACTCTTTTTTTGGAGCTTGATCCGACCACACTCCACTTGTTGTGGTTGTAAAGAGGATTTAACTCGGATTCGTCACATTGCGTCGGGAATTATTGGCACTGAGATAATCTCTGATCCACTTAATTTACTGCCACAGACAGAGAAGAGTTGGATGAAGAGTGAGGGACCCAAAAGAACCTGATGTCTTCTTATTGATTGGCATCGACTGAGCGCTGCAGGTTCAGGAGTTTGTCCGACAACTTCGACACCTCAGATCAGAATCATCGCCGTGACGACCATCAGCTGACTCATCTCTGATGGAAATGAGCCCGATTCAGTCTGAGGAGGCGACAGTCAGCACAGTCATGATTCTGATTTAGTTGAAATCAGATCAGCTCCAAAATAAAACACAAAAGCTTCACAAGCTTTATTCAGCATGTTGTAAAAAATACACAATTTTTAAAATACAATTTAGATGAAAAAATGACTCACTTCATTTCGACGAAGGTAAAAAAGGGGAGAGCTGAAATATCCCAAAGACCTGATTTGATCCTGGAAGAGGAAAAGTTTTTGTAAATCTAAAGAACGAAAGAATCTAAAATGAAGAAGAATAAAAACTGAGTCATGACATTTTGTTTTATTTTGTTAAATATCAGCTGTTAACCCATTTGTCCGTCAGCCATCTTGAATTTGAGGCGGAGCTGGTTAGCGTCTTCATTTCAGTAGAAACATCAGAAAGTCTTTTTGTGGTGACGTCATCGCTGCAGCTCCTTCACTCGTTTTGAACATTTTGAGGTTCATTTTCTGACCTCCAAGTGTCGGACAACGTGTTTGTAAATGGGGGTCATTTCTGTCGTTTCCCTGATTAAATCCAAACACTGGAGCGTGAAACGTGACCTCGTCGTTCCAGATGAAGAGTGACGTTCACCCCCTGACAGGAAGACGGAGCAGATTTTGACCTTTCTGTCTGCTGAGCTTCAGGCTTCCAACATCTGTGCAGATTCTCCTTTTTGTTCCAACGCTCAAAAAAGTGGAATATTAGGTTTACATTTGAGGAGTGATGACATAAAGTGCAGCGTTGGCCTGCAGACACATGACCTTCTGTCAGCGCCACAGCAAGGACGGCCGGGGGTGAGTCTGCTGCTTTTTACGCGCTTCATGACATCTGATCATTTCTGATTTTCATTTTCTTCATTCGTTTATATGTTTTCATGATCATCAGTCAAAGTGGGGGAAAAAATGATCGGATCAAGGTCCAATCTCATCCCAACCAGACAGGAAGTGTTTGTCCGTGTTGAGTCCACAGACTGGTCCTGGACCCCACGGACTGGTCCTGGACCCCACGGACTGGTCCTGGACCTAACAGTCTGGTCCTGGACCCCACGGACTGGTCCTGGACCTCACGGACTGGTCCTGGACCTCACGGACTGGTCCTGGACCTCACGGACTGGTCCTGGACCTCACGGACTGGTCCTGGACCCCACGGACTGGTCCTGGACCCCACGGACTGGTCCTGGACCTCACGGACTGGTCCTGGACCCCACGGACTGGTCCTGGACCCCACGGACTGGTCCTGGACCTCACGGACTGGTCCTGGACCCCACGGACTGGTCCTGGACCCCACGGACTGGTCCTGGACCTAACAGTCTGGTCCTGGACCCCACGGACTGGTCCTGGACCTCACGGACTGGTCCTGGACCTCACGGACTGGTCCTGGACCTCACGGACTGGTCCTGGACCCCACGGACTGGTCCTGGACCTCACGGACTGGTCCTGGACCCCACGGACTGGTCCTGGACCCCACGGACTGGTCCTGGACCCCACGGACTGGTCCTGGACCCCACGGACTGGTCCTGCAGACTCAGACAGGAGACTGATGTTAAACAGATAATCCCCGTTCAGCCCCTCAGAAGCTGCCTTTGAAAACTTTTAAAAGATGTTTTGTACGCGGCCCACAAACATGTCCTCCCTTTTCCTGGGAAACTACAGATGGAACAGGTGGATCCTTCATGGACCAGATTTTCCTGAAATTCTTAGCAAACCAGGAATAAAAACAATATGAGAGTGTAAAAGAACCAATCTGTTAAACGTCTGTTTGGTTTCCGCTGAAGGAAACGCAATCCGTATTTGTGACACAGAAGCACACAAAGAAAAAAATCATCCGTCTCATCTAAATTCAGTCTGGACTTGTTGGTCCAGGACTTCTGGACTACTGGTCCCTGATTTTGAGTCTGACCTGTCCACCTGTGCTCACTGCGTCTCTGCTTCAGCCTGTAAAGGGATTAAACTGTGATCCCGGACCGGCCCGGTCTGACGCCTCGCCGCCGCCGGCTGGACTCTGCAGCAGCTTTGACACGTGTCGGCTCGCTGCGTTGGCATTTAAAGAATTACAGACTGGACCGAAGGGAGGTCGGCCACTAAAGGTCAAGATTTCAGACTCCAAAATGCCACAAATGTTGTAAAACCTTCATGTATCTCAGTCCATCATCGTGTTCCTCCGGTCCGAATCAAAAAAAAAAAAAAAAAAGTGTGGACTCAGACTGAATCATGGGAAACCTGAGTCGGACGCTGCAAGACAACGTAGTCCTCAAACCGCTTCTGACAAAAGACTCGAAGTGACTTTAACATTTAACATGATCTGAGATTTTTTTAAGGGTTACTCTTATTTACTATTATTGTTCAGACGTCAGAGTTTTATTCAGAAGACGTTCTACAAAATGGTGCCGGATATTTTAAAGATAAATGGACTTAATCTGAAATATTATTATCGAGAATAATTATGAAAATAATCAGGAAATATTTAACAAGTGAAAGTGGTCATTTTAAAAAACGACCACTTTCACAGAAAACAGAAAAGAATAATGTGGCTGGAAATAAAATGTTTCTGCTTTATCTGACATTCAGGTATTTTCATCTTTTTGAGATATTTCTAAAAATTGATTTATGAATTTACTAAAAAGAAAGTCGGCTCTCCAGATCGACCGGCAGAAAACAAAACAAAAGAAAGAATACGTCTAAAGAGACATTTTGTATATTAGAAAATAAACTGAATCAATTCAGACAAACGACAACAACAACAGATTTATCAGCTCAGTCCGTCACGTGTTGTGAGTTCTGATTTCTCATTTACATCCAAATCTGACACACAATCAGGAAACTCCTTCTATTTCAAAGACCCCTCCAACAGGCCGCGGTGCGTTCAGGGCCGTCAGACTGAGCTGGAATCTGGAAACCATTTATACTTTTGACAAAGCTCATCTGTTCGAGAAGCTACAAGGCCAATCTGGAGCCGACACACACCCAGACTGAACACAGTTTACGTGCCGGCGAAAGAAAATGTTAATAACAATAAAAACTTTACTGATGTTGAACCTCAGAGTCAAAGTTTCGACACATGAATCAGAAACAAACAGGAAAAAAAAGGCAAACCATTTAATTCTGTGAACAAAAACACGGACACAGTAAAAGGGTCAAACAGAAATAATTTAAAATGTCAGAAATTATTCATAAAAAAGGACGATGGCCGTCATCATCATCATCATCATCATCATCATCGCTTTTGATGTCATCAGACGATGATTTAATGCAGCAGACAGACACACACTTAACAGCTCGGTGTGTGTGTGTGTGGGGAGAGAAGGTCATGTGACTCTGCAGGCGCCGCCGCCCTGTGACCTCACAGGCAGGAAGACCCGAGCGTCCTCCTCTTCTTCAGCACACAACTTTGTGCCTTTCTGTGTGCTAATGTAACGATGCATGTGCTCCATTGTCTGCACTGGTGTGTGTGTGTGTGTGTTTTTATGTGGAGTTGTGAAAACAGACGTGTGTGTCAGAGGTTGCGTACTTGAATCCATCATGACAGAGGAACTAACAGGGATTTGTTTTCCTCCGTTTGGTTCTCCGAGCACGGCTCTCCCATAATTCCCGGCCTCGCCCAGCGGACTGTGATCCCGATCAGCAGTTTCCTGATAAAGCAAAACGCTGACTCCATTACATGTTTATGAATTGCTAATGGTGCTATTTATCAGGCCGCTCGCCGCGGTTTACCATATTGAACGGTCACAGTTAGCAGCTTTACATTTAGAAGGTGAAAATTTAGTTGCAATCGAGTGTGGCGTCTTGTCATTTGATTTTGGATGAGATTAATGCGGCTCTCCTCAGACGCACTCATCAGGAGTTTCAGCTAATTCTCCTCAAACTGTTTCGGCCTTCAGCTGCAGATCTGATGCCGCTTTCAGCTCCGGAACTTTTAACAAGTCTTAAAACTCTCAGACTGAGTTGTAATCAGCAGCTCAGGCTCCGCTTGGTCAGGAAGTCATTTTGTGTGCGTTCAATCATTGATACGAGTCGTGATGGCGCAGATGGACTGATGCTTCACTGGATGCCTGAGTGCTGCAAAGTGAAAATGTTCCAGCACCAGAATGAGTAATTCCTCATAAACAGACTGGAAGTTTCCTCACGCTGGAGAAGTTTGGTGCAGGCTGACGACGCTGCAGCAGAAGTCTGCACGCGTCAATATAAACAGCAGAATATAGAATAATGCAGAGAACGGACAGACGTTATGGTTTATTAGAATGCTCCTGAGAACAGAATCTGTTTTATCTCATTTATTTTAAATTGTGTTCCTGCTTTTATTTGGTTTCTTATTAAACTTCCCCTCCAGCTGCTGACGGTTATTAAATTAACTTCACCGCAGATCGCTGCTAAAGGTGGACAGAGACTGTGGCTCCGTAAAGTGAAAGCTTAAGCCTGCATTCTATCTAACGACAGATTGTGTTGAAGTCTATGGGAAAATGTCCCTCCTCCTCCTCAGTAAACGTTCTCCTGATGAGTTTATGGTCTCAGTCTTAGTTTTTTAAGTCATGTCACTCAGTTTTTCATCTTCTTGAGATTTAAAAAAAACCTTTTCTTCTGCCAGGATCAAATTCTGTCACATTCAAATTGAGTAAAAAATAAGAATTCTTATTCCTACAATCTCTGCAGCAATTCTTAAAATATGACATTTCATAAATCTCCAAAATTAAACCAGATATATCTTCAAATCTTTAATCCACATTTAGAAAGAGAAAATGGAAAATCTGATTTTGCAGCATTCGGCTGCTGCTTCAAATTAAAACACCCAAACTCTTTTCTTAGCTTGGATTTAAAAAAAAAAAATCATAAAAAGGGAATATTAAAGCAAAGGAAACTTCTCCAACTCCTGGTGTGTGGTTTCCCAGCTGCTGATAAGTGTAATTAATTAAAAACCCTGAAAAGGCTCTTGTGTCTCTGCATAATGATGCCCGCTGTGGAGCTGTAGTGGGATGAACTGGGTCAGTACAGCAGCGTATTTATAGCCCACGTCACACCGCTGTCCACTAATGATGAAACACAAACTACACTACCAGCTCCACTGGACCCTGAACCTCACCGGGGTCAGCTCGGTCCAGACCAGAGTCCAGTCCTCGTCACTTCAGTTCCCGTCTCGACGAATCAGCTCTGATTTGTTGCGTTTGGTTTCAGCTCTCTGAGCTGCTGCCTCCTCTTACAGAGAAATTCAGGGTACCATTTGGGAAAGTGAAAATATTTATGTTCCCTCAGAGATTTAATTACTAGACGGATTGAATCGTGCTTTTGGAGTCAAATTTCACCATTCATATATTTAGATTTGTGATCATGTGTTAACTTTCTATCCTCCGCTCTGTTTATGCTGCATTTTTGGATCACATAAATCAGTTCTGGTCGACGGAACGTGAAAACTTAATATCTCCAAACTCTGTACGTGACGTCAACAATCCGGTGAAGTGATTTTATGATGGCAGGTAACAAACAGTTCATTAAATCCCAGGAACACAAGTCAAATGAACCCCGTTGTGTATCGAGCTAACATTGACATTTACTGTACACGGTGAGACCGATTTGTTGTGCAGCTGTGGCGTCGATTGCGGCTCCGTCCGGGGAATTAATTAGATTTCATTCATTTGTGTGTATGTTCTGTTGTGTCTTTAGTTTCTCTCCAACACAAACACACTTCAAGTGAAGCTGTCTCTGTAATTTGGCTTGATCCATCAGCTGTGTGTGTCTGTCTGTGTGCAGCGTGTAGTTTTATTGACTGCTGGTGCTGCAGTCATTGTATGTGTGCAGGCTAAAGGTCCATTCTGGGGATTTGACATTATGCAGAGAGCATCTAATGAGCCTGATGGCTTTAACCCTTTAAGATTCCTGCCGTCCTCCTGGACTCTTCTCTTATTTGAACCACAGACGCTCCTCAAAGTGTCCGCTCAGTGCTTTTGTCCATTTTTCCAGAACGCTTAGAAGCTTCGATAGCCGGCAGCTAACCGTATGTTGAAAGAATATTTTAACAGTTAAGGAGCTGATTCGCCGACTTCCAGCAACAGCACGATTGGAGTTACCGTAATGAGCCGATACTGGCTGAAACGCATGACTTCGCAAACATTTGCAAACTTACGGTAATTCGAAGTGTGGCTGTTCTTGGTTTAAAAGGGTTAACGAGGTAAAGTAGTCAACTGTGCAAATACCCCGGCCTGATTGTAAAATCGATGTGGCACTCAGCAGGACACGCTGCTGGTTAAGTGAATTAGAGCATTACTTTGAAAAACCGCCATGTGAAATAACCGCTAATGCATTAAAGTCCCGTCGGAACGGACTGTAAAAGTTCACTTTTAATTATTCACTTTTTAATCAAATTAGATGAAACCAAATGAAATTGCCAGTAAATGAGGATAAATGGACGGACAGGTCCTGTCCTTTGCCAAGTGCATGCCGGGAACACGAAGGGATTTTATCTCAACATACAATTAACCGTCGATATATCGCCGACATGTCGATTTAAATTTGGTTACAGTTGTAAATCATAAAACAGAAAATAAATGGAATATGTTCCTAAAACAGAAAGTAAACTCACTGCGGTGGAAACTAAATTAGGATATTACAGAGGGAAATCCAGACCGATGACTCGACAGGCAGGAGCTGCAGAAACACAAACTGAGGTCCTGCTGCGTCTCACTTTTCTACTTTGGCTTCATCTTTCTGTGTCAGAATGTTTTTGGGAATATTAAGTTTAATATGAGAAACATAGAAGGTTTATTCTCCCCGATCAAATCCCCCAAACACTCATATCGACAGTTCATCAGATATGGAGCAGACAAAAACTGCTCAGGAGACGACGAAGGAGAAAAGAGAACTCAGTTTAGTAGATTTATTTTTCTCAGGGTGACCCCGAAACGAGATCTTTTTCTTATTTATAAAATTAGAGAAAACACTTTCACTATTATCTTTATTATTCATTAGAATAACATTTTTAGTGACACAGATTCCATCCTGGTTCCAAAAAGCCTCCGATAAAAGATATTAACCGTGTTGGTCAGAATTGGTTGGACTTTTCTGGCTTCAATCCAGAGAAGCCTTAAAGTTGCTCTAAAAAGATTTTAAAAGCAGCTGTACTCCAAAATGTTTGAATGTGATTGGATCGGGGATGCTGAGGAGGATTTAGTCAGTCTGGGAACAGCTTCAGATGTGGACTTCAGCGGTCCGACCGTTCTGCTGCTGCTGTCACTTTCTCTGCTTTATGTTTCTGACCTTTTGTCTTTTCTTACTGAGTTTTTGAACGCTGCCAGGTGGCTGATGAACGGCCTTCAACGTGAATCTGAACAATTCACACCAAGAATCCTGGTTTCTTGCAGCCAGTCCAACCTTAAATTCGTCTTTCTCTCTTTCAGAACTTCTTCAGTCCAACAGCTTTGCAAACGTCGTCTCAACACCCTTCTTCTTCTTTTTGCAACATCCCTCTAACCAATTATTTTGTTTTTATTTCTTCCAGCTTGGCGGCGTCCAAGGAGGCCGCAGCGAGAAAAGCCGCCTCGCCGATGCCGCCCTCCGAGTTCCTGGACAAACTCGTGGGCAAAGTGTCGGGTTACGACGCCAGGATCCGACCCAATTTCAAAGGTAGGCGTCGCCACCAAGACTCAGTCGGATAAGACGGGAATGTAGCCAAACGTTATCCCGAAAAGACCTGCCAGTGTTTTTGTCTGCAGTTCATTACCTCCTTTTTTTTTCCCGAAGCATTTAGTCGAGATTGTCACCCATAAAAGGTTTGTATTTTTTTTAAACAGAAGAAGAAGAAGAAGAAACATTCGTACTTTCAAAAGAATCTGTTGCTGTTTAATCGTATCAAATGATGATTCTTGGTTGTTCTCAATCTGTCAATCTCTTTTATTTGCCCTTTGCAGTGTGGAACAGAGGTAATTCTGCTCTGTGCTAAAGACGGATCTAGTCTTTTTCAGGAGTTTGACCCCAAACTCCCAGTTTGTTATTCCTTACATGACCCCGCCCCCCCCCCCAGATTATCAACCCGAACTCTGAATGATCTTTAGTTATCATGGTGCTAGTTGGCTACATTCCTTGGTATCCACACAGTATCCTGAGTGCTTGTTTTGGTGGTCAAGGTAATGTGCCTCTCTCCCACGAGCGTGCTGCTAATCATGACTACAAAGATGATGATGATGATGATGATGATGATGATGATGGTGATGATGATATAATATTTAGTGACCTCTCCCCGAATGGAAGCCCTCATAAAGACACATGTCAGAGGTTTCTCTATCAATCTTTCCAGTCTGGACCTTCAATAAGTTGGAAATTGGCCTGAGTTTCACTTTTCATGTTTTTCACTACAAACTGATCAAAGAGGGTAAAATGTGACACTCGAGTCTTGTTGCATGTTGAATAACTCCATAACTAAGGCTTCCAGAATGGATGTGAGTAATTTCTACTGACTTCGTCGGGTCATTTGTGTATTCTGAGTGTACAAAATATTGATAGCCTTGTCATATGATGATTAGCTATTCCAGAACATTTCCTTTATATTTCTGTAAATATAAATGATAAGCAGCAGCTGCAGGTGCGTCATCCTGTTGAGGCCGCACCGGCAGTTTTATCAAAGTCAGAGCAGTGATATCTGCGAGCTCCCTCGAACGGATCAATGCCTGAATTCTATCTGATCGGCCGCAAGCAAAGAGCCAAAACGACGCTGTTCCAAATTTAATGTTTGTGTTGTTATATTTATTCTCTACTTTGATACACTGCTGGTCTGATTTTGGTAAATTCAAGTCTCCATCGTGGAGAGTTAGAAGCCCCCGACAGTCTCCAGCTCTGGGTCTGACAAAACTGGAGGGATTCATCTGATTGGCTCGATCCTGCAGGCCAAATGAAAAGGTGTGTTAATATTTTGTACACAGAACACACAGGTAAACGGGCTGAATGCTGCCATGGAGCTTTTCTCTTCCTTTGCTGAGCCCATAAAGGTATAACCCATTATATGGTCATCTGTGGGATATGTCAGCTCATGCGAGGCAGACCTGGGCTGGGGGGGGTGGAGGGTTGTTATTAAATCTGCCACGCCGGCAAAACAGCTGAAACCGCTCGTCCTTCCTGACTCGGGTATTTCTATTTATTTATTTTTTTTTTTATTTTTGCTGAAGACCATTTCGATTTTTATTCATTTTTTTATTTGTTCATTTATTAATTTGATTCCTCCTCAGCTCTCGTTGGCTCTCGTTGGCAACAACCCAGCCTGATTTACTGACTCTACTGCTGAACTGACCTTTACAAATCAGGATTTAAACCGGCCGACGTGACAGTTATTTGAATTTACAGCTCTTATGTTTTTTCCCTTCTTCTAATGTGATG
This sequence comes from Remorina albescens, assembly GCA_034769265.1. NCBI lineage: Eukaryota > Metazoa > Chordata > Actinopteri > Carangiformes > Echeneidae > Remorina > Remorina albescens. The sequence continues at coordinate 3,105,149 of CM068475.1, read as the reverse complement.
TAATAAAAAAAAAAGTTAAAGTATCTTCTCAGAAATATGACACCAGAGACCAAAACCTTCCACAGTAACACTGAAAATTAACTTTGGAGGATTAAAAAAAAAAAAAAAACGGGTCGTTTGTTATCTTCCTTTCTAAGACCGAGCTGAGGGTGAATCTGTGACGAAGAGGAGGGTCGCTCTTTTATGTAATCTGCTCAGCTAATTGTGTCAGAGGCCATTGTTAACACTCAAGGCGTTTTGTGAATTCCCCGAGACTGTCATGGCTGTCAGGTCGACGAGAGCTCGCCGAGCTGCCCATTCATGCAGCTTTTCTTTTTTCTGTGTGTGTCCTACCAGCTAATGACGCCACTGCATCAATCACATCCATGAAGTAAACAGCTTGACAGCTCTGCTCCTTAATGAAAGTGGAGTACGACATCAGAGAGAGGAAGAAAGCTTTAAAGTGTTAGTGTAAAAACAGGGCTGATAATAATAATTATTATTATTATTATAACAGTAATGAGAATGATAACAGTTACAGCGTCTGAATTGAGGCAGTGGAGCTTTTTGTCGGCTGACCTTTGAACTGAATCTGAGTAAATATCAGAATGAGTTTCATTGAAATAAAAACTGAAGATATTTCAGTAACGTTATCGTCACCAGAGTTTCGATGCTGCAGTTAGAAAACATTCATAACGACAGTTTGCTCTGAAACATCGACTGGTTTTATTAAAAACTTTAGTTAGCCAGAACAGAGTCTCGAATATGAAAGGTTAGCGACCGAGCTACTGAGCTAAGTAGCCTGCTCACGAGTTAGCTAAGGAGCTAAACTGCTGGGAAGTACGCCAGCACTTTTAGCTGAAGCTGCGTAACGCTGGAAAAAGAGGAAGCTACGCTAACTTAGCCCACATATGGAGAAGCTAAAAACTGCTAGTTCTTTCTCCACTGAGCGCAGCGGCCTAGTTGCTAATTAGACAGTTTGTTTGGTAGCTAGCTCACAAGCTAGTAGGAAAAGGCAACCACTTTGGCGAGCTAGCTAAGTGAACCAACATCGGGAACTTTGTCTTGTGAAGAGTTTTCTGTGAGAAGAGTCACAGCAGGTTAGCTCACACCGACAGAAAGAAACACGTTAGCGGCGTAAAAGTGCAGCTATTTCATCATCACACATACGTCGCTTACATTCACATTCATTACAACTCATCAAATTAACACCAGCGCTGCTAATTTAGCCGTGCAGTAAACAGTGGATGGAGGCCGGGGGGGTTAACAACGGAGGCAAGTCCAGAGATTCGGCCCGGAGCGTGAAATGTGCCAGCTAAGAGGAAGTGAGGCTGATCCCTGCTGCCGGTCCGCTCCGAGCTTCCGATTGATTTAGCAGGTTCCTCCATCGGAGAGCGAGCAGAGCAAACACTCCTGACACATTTAGGACAAACCATTTATAATCCATGACTCCATCCTTTCTCTCATCCTGCTTTCTCATTCTCTCATTAGTGCCCCCCCCCCCCGTTCCATTCTTTTGTCCTTCATTCATCGTTCTGATCTGTCTTTGTTTTATTTCTTTCCCATTTCATTTATTCCTGTATTTATTTGTCCCTCGTCTTTCATTTATCAGCGTCCTTTTCTTTAATTTTTCACCCCCCCCATCCATCCTTCATCTCCGTACTGTGTGGGTGAAAGATAAGGTCACTAACACAGCGGCCACCTCCTTCCCTCCGTCCTTCCCTCCTTCCCTCCGTCCTTCCCTCCTTCCCTCCATCCTTCCCTCCTTCCCTCCCTCCGTCCTTCCCTCCTTCCCTCCTTCCCTCCGTCCTTCCCTCCTTCCCTCCGTCCTTCCCTTCCTTCCCTCCATCCTTCCCTCCTTCCCTCCTTCCCTCCGTCCTTCCCTCCTTCCTTCCCTCCTTCCCTCCTTCCTTCCCTCCTTCCCTCCTTCCCTCCTTCCCTCCTTCCTTCCCTCCTTCCTTCCTTCCTTCCCTCCTTCCTTCCCTCCGTCCTTCCCTCCTTCCCTCCTTCCCTCCTTCCTTCCCTCCTTCCCTCCGTCCTTCCCTCCTTCCCTCCTTCCTTCCCTCCTTCCCTCCTTCCTTCCTTCCCTCCTTCCCTCCCTCCTTCCCTCCTTCCCTCCTTCCTTCCCTCCTTCCTTCCCTCCGTCCTTCCTTCCTTCCCTCCTTCCTTCCCTCCTTCCCCCCTTCCTTCCCTCCTTCCCTTCCTTCCCTCCATCCTTCCCTCCTTCCCTCCTTCCCTCCGTCCTTCCCTCCTTCCCTCCTTCCTTCCCTCCTTCCCTCCTTCCCTCCGTCCTTCCCTCCGTCCTTCCCTCCTTCCCTCCTTCCTTCCCTCCTTCCCTCCTTCCTTCCCTCCGTCCTTCCCTCCTTCCTTCCCTCCTTCCCTCCTTCCTTCCTTCCTTCCCTCCTTCCTTCCCTCCGTCCTTCCTTCCTTCCCTCCTTCCCTCCTTCCTTCCCTCCTTCCCTCCTTCCTTCCCTCCTTCCCTCCTTCCCTCCCTCCTTCCCTCCTTCCCTCCTTCCTTCCCTCCGTCCTTCCTTCCTTCCCTCCTTCCTTCCCTCCTTCCCTCCTTCCCTCCCTCCTTCCCTCCGTCCTTCCCTCCGTCCTTCCCTCCCTCCCTCCGAGGCCTCCACTGTATCCAAGCCTTGTTTACGGATTCCGCTGATTCTTGAAGCGAACTGATTTCCTCCGACCTGGTTAACTCGGTGAGCAGCGACAATGGCTGCCTTTCTGATTCTCTCTCCATCGGTAATGAAGGCCCACATGGCAGCACCCTGATAAATAAGTGTGTGTGTGTGTGTGTGTGTGTGTGTGTGCATGACTGCAGCTGTGCCCCCCCCCCCCCACCACCACCACCACCACCACCATAACCTTGTCCTTCCTCATCACTCACACTGAGTGGCAGCGCCGCCGACGGCTGCAGAACGAGCTTCTGGTTTTAAGCTCAACCAGAACGAGCCGGCTATCTACCGCCGCCGATACTTAACCCCGCCCCCACCTCGCTTCCGTCTTCAGTTCCTCGCCACGGGATGGGAATCTGTGTGTTGGAAACTTCAAACTCCACGACAACGAGTTTTGGGTTTTTTTTGAGTTACTGCGTCAGGCGTTCGCTACAGTTTGGCGTCATTCGGTGCAGAATCCTTCCCAGCTGACTGTTGGGGAAAGCTCCGCCCTTCTCACGTCCCGGTGATGATCGATGGAAGTAAATAAATTAGAATGTACAGGAGGATATTTACATGTTTGCCCTTCCTCCTCTTTCCTCTTTGTCTTTCCTTCACAGCTGGATTACTTGTTACTCCCCAACGCTGCACACTCTGTACTGCACTTTATTCTGCCCCCCCCCCCCCCCCCCCCCCCCACCCTGCTCCTCCATGTTCCTCCTTTGCTCCTCGCCAGGGTTGAACGTGCCGAAGTGGGACTGTAGTTATTAGTTGTCGGAGCTTGACGTTCATTTGGTGTTATCAGCACTTGTTTAATGGCTACTTAATGGGATTAATGGGCATAAGGTAATGAGCATGGGATGGAGGAACGGCTGCGGGGGATGAGTGAGGGAGGGACCAATGAAGGAAGGAAGGAAAGGGGGAGGAAAGGTAGCAGTGCAAAATGTCTTTCCGACTTGGATGGATTTGCTTACGTTGGGAGATTGGAGGGAGCTGCAGATGGCAAAAGTGCAACTCGGAGTCTTCGCCTGCAAACACAGAATGTTTTCCACGAGCTTAGCGGCAGGATTGTGATGCTAACACGGTTCCCGCTGGGCCTCCGTGCTGCTCCATTTGCAGCTGATAAAAATAAGCAGCTTGGAGAAACAGACATTATAAAAACACGACTCCCACCTCATCTTCCTTTTTTTTTTTTTTCCGGAGAAGGGGCTGGTCTGCAGGTCCTCGCTCCGAGGAAGGTCTCGTGGCTCTTTTAGTATTCTCGGGAACGGCCAGACTCCTTTGAATTACGACAAAAATATTGATCCTGCTTCAACATCTACTGGGAGGAGGGAGAATGGAAGGGCAGCGCAGAGAGGAATACTGAAATGGGCAAAAGGCAGCCAAATGTACGAGGGCCTGAAAGAGAGACTGATACGGGGGGGGGGGGCAAGGATGTTTGTGTTGATTCTGATTGAGCTGAAAGCAGCAGCTTGAATCTCACATTACCTTGAAATAGAAACCATCAAGCTGCTAATCAGAGCTCAGTCAAATGAGCCGTGTCGTCAGAGTGGAAGAACTTCACGTCTCTTCAGTCACAGTTTTCTCTGAATACCTCACATCCTCATTGTTTGATTTAAAGATAGCAGAAAAGCGTGGACTCTGTAGCTGGAGGCCACGATAACCTAATGTGGATGTGTGACGCGAGTCGATGGCCACATTACTCCGGTTTCCTCCCTCCGTAGCCCGCTGGGCCGGAGCTAATAAGTTTATAAGGAAGGGATTACTGCTTTATAAAAAGTCATTTGGTTCTCCAGAGGAATCCCATCACACCTCTAATTATCAGCCTGAGAAAACGAGGTTGGAGCCCAGCGAGTCGGTAGAAAAGGCCTGATGGAGAGCTCGTTTACTGCTGCGGCACCGTCACGAAGGCGACGAGCTTCTATTTTCAGCCCCAACAGAGCAGAGGCGTGTAATCGTCAGCCGGAAGAATCCCCGCTCTCATTTACCCAGAAGCACCTTTGTTTTCCAACACAGAGACAGATTTTTATTGTTTTCTTTTTTATTGGCTCTAAACCTCCATTACAAATCCATAAGAATTGATTCCGCACAGTGTGAGTAATTAGCTGGCGTTATGAGATCCCCACTGCCTCCAAAAAGCAGAGCCCAAAAACAAGAGCTGCCGTGGTTTTAATGTCGGATCAGGTGCTCAGATGTTGGACAGACGGGGCTAAGCCCGGGTTTAAGCCCTGACACGGAGAGGGAGGAAAAAATTGCCTTCCATGGATTCAGGCAGATTATAGAGTTTAAGTCACCTGTCTACAACAGTTCATGGTCACGACGAATACGTTCCATCTATCTTAGGAACCATTTCCCTCTCGTTTCTTTTTTTCTTTTTTTTGCCCCGGCTGACAATGACAGATTACGTTATCGCTCCCAGACTTCTCCTCAGCAGAGTCGTCATCCCTCACAATGGCAGTTGTCAAGTACAGCAAAAGCAGGCTGGGCCCGCTTTACTCGGTTCAGCGCCGCTTTGGAGCCGGAAAATGGACCAACATGAGAGACACAGAAACTTCACATGTGGCATCTGGAGCTCGTCCGGAGAATCACATCACATTGATCATTTTCATTAAATGTTTGGAGCTGTGCACTGACTGACCTTCACAGGGGGATGTTTGATTCAGGAGAGAGATGGAGGGCGATGGGGCCATTTTATTTTACGACCTTCAGGGGGCGACTCCACTGGCTGTAAGAGGAGTCAGACTGTATGTAGGGGGCGGGGCTGCTCAGAAACCGATGGGTGATGTCACGGTGGGTTGGTCATTCTAGGTGCCAATCAAGAGGACAGTAAAACCTTTTTCTCTTTGCTTCTTGTACTTGAACTTTGTGCCTTTGTCGAGCCGACACTAAGCTGTCCTTGTCAAAGAGGAAAAATGGACGGTTTGGCCTTAGTGTCCAGTTCTTTGACATTAGCAGGACATTGCTCCTTTTATAAATCAAGTCCCTCTGCAGACGAAAACTTCTCTTTTCGGTGGTATGACTGAAATTATGTGGCCCTTTGGAAGAGGTTGAGGATTTACATTTTTGGGGGGGTGGAAGTAGAGCCTTTTGTCATTCTGATGGGCTCCATTTCAGCCAAATGACTTCAAATTAATGGCACCCATTTGTGGAGAAAAAAAAGGTTTCATTTCAGAGTTGGAGATCATTTATCCGTTCCTGGGGGGTTATGGCTCCATTTCTGTGACTCACAGACAAATTGTTCTAACGGGCAGAGAGTCCATCATTCTGGCATATGCAACTCACCGCCAACCTGTTGCCCAAAAGAAAAGTAATGAAATAAAATTTAAAAAAAAAAAAAAAGAGAGAGAATTTCCTCCCAAAGATCAAATCAGGCAAAGACAAAAAAAAAAAAACCAAAAGAAAGAAACTCTAAACGAAGCCAGTTTGACATGTAGTCTTTGCATCTCCCGCCCTCCTCCTCTTCCTCCTCTTTCTCTCTGGCCTCTTGCATCTCCTGTAGTGCATTTTGCTAGTCTGACTTCAGCTCCTCTGACAGAACTGCATTGCAACCCTCCTCCTCCTCTTCATCTCAGTGCATCGCCTCTCCTCTCCTGCCCGCTGCAGTATGGCAGTAGATTGTTCCTCTACAGACTCATGCATCCCTCCTTCCTGCTATTGCCTTCACAGTATGTTGCCCCTCTCCTCCCCCCGCCCCTCCCTGAGTCTCCCCCACTGCCATACACTCTCCCCCGCTGAGCGTTGGCAGCAGAGCGACACCTTAGATAATCGAGCCTTGCTGTCTTGTTCGCTCCTTGATAGAAAAGCGGTTGTTTTCCTTAACGAGGACAAACAATGTATAGTTAATAACGTGATGTTAGAATTTGCTGTGTTTAATTCTGATCTTTTTTTTATTAGACCCCAAAGGCTCCAAAAATGAAGCTACTCACAAGAAAGGTACTTTCTTTTTCTTTTACCCTCTTTTTCATTTTTCTTTCTTCCTCTTTCTTCTTCTCTTCCCTGACCGTGGTTTGTGTTTATCAATCACTCACGCAACAAAACGAGGCATTTTCCAAATGTTGAGGAAAACCTGGGAACATCCAGGAAATGCCTGTTTGGAATTATCAGACTTATGTCTTGTTCTAGTTGTTTTCACTGTCTGCAGAACTTCTAGTGCAATTAAGCAAATAGTTTTTCATTAATATTTACATTTCATTGATTGTGTTGACAGATTTTTTTTGTCTCCTTAAAGCCTCACACAGATCAGATATTTAATTCTGTTTTAGATTTTTAAAAAATCTTCAGAGCTGAACATTTATCCTGATACACCTGAAGCTGCTGACGCTTTTATACAGTGTAGTGGAATAATTCAGAAGCTGTAGTGTAAAATGATTGTCAACATAATAATGTGTGCATATATATATATATAGATATACAGTTGTTGTTCTAATGTAGAAGTAAAATATGGTTTTGTGTTATTGTAAAGTTCAGATGAACAGAGTTTGTTGTGATAATTAATAAGACTACGACGCAAAACAGTAGAATAAGATCCAGTTTACTGTAGTACAGTATATTATAGCGCCATCTATTGTGTGGTGGAATTGTGTTACATCACACACTGCAATACTGGACATTAAAATAAAACAGCATTATTGTGTGGATTTATGAGAAAAACCAGCTGAAGTACTCTTCAGTATTCTCTGTAATTCTATCAGATTATAATAAAGTATAATGTGTTATATCCGTCTCTATAATACAGTTTAGTGTATTGTGATAAATTACAGTCTAATATGGAATATTTCAGGGTCATATTTTACTGTATGGTATAATAAATAATAGTCCAGTGTGTTATGTTAGAGGATAGTAGAAGACAACAGACTTTTTACAGAGTAGAATGCTGCAGTAGATTATATGACAGTAGAGTTCAGTAAACTGATGCTCCATGTTAAAGTCTCTCTCTCAGCCTGTTTGTCTCGTTAGCTGCACATGCTAACACTCGTAGCTCGTCAGGCACTTTCATATTTTTATTTAAATGAAAAAAACCCAGACAGACACACACAGACACACAACAGTCCAGGACTCTGCAGACGGTTGTATCGGTGGATATCTGATGGACAATCATCGGCGCCGACGCAGGCTGAGGAAACATTCCTGTTTCCTGGAGACAGAATATTTCTCAGAAACATCTTCAGACCGTCTGAAGATGATTAAAGTGTCGAGCTCACAGAGATGCAGATCTGGTCCTGAGTCCGATTCCACCAGTTCAACCAACACAAACCCCCATTAGCTCCAAGGCTGAGCTCTGGAACGTACAAACACACCCACAGCTAATAAGACCTAATAACTCATTTTAATGTTCAAACAGGAAGTGGAGAATTAGTGCGAGAAGTTCAGAGGCGTGTTAGAAAAGGACAGGAAGTCAAACCTCAGCTCCTGATGAGGAATTAACAGGAAACGTTAAAAACACACAGTGATTAACTTTGGTTTGGTTATAATTAAACTTTAACTAATACGTTTATTAACTTCTCTCTCTGCACTTCATCCAGAGTTTGTTCCCCGCCAGTTTAATTAACTAATAAATCTGATTTTAATTCAAAAGAGTCAGTCAAATACAGACGTTTTATTAACACACATCCAACCTCCAACATCAGGAATATAATAAAATAAAACACCCCGTCCTTCAGGGGCCGCGTCCCTCACAGGACCTGGTCCACGAAGGTCCAGCCTTCTGTAGACCAGGTAGCCAAAATGAGACGATCTGATCCGATCTTCATCACTTTTTAAGATTTTAATTTGAAAAACAAAAGCTGAATCTGCAGTTTAGAATGAATAAATACTGAGTTGGCACCGTTACTGGGACGCCATGAATCATGAGATATGCTGAGCTGCAAAGGATCCACCTCTTAGAGTCCAGGAAAAGGAAAAGGAGACACAGCTGGTATTGATGAAAAACATGAAAACAGATATAATCCTGAACACAAACACACAACGATACACAGGAATTAATACACAATCAGCTTCAAATGAAATTCACTTGGTTTTATGAAGCTGCTTTCTGGATTTCACGTCTTTACATTTCTGACTGAGCGGCACGGTGATGCAGTGGTTAGTCCTGTGGCCTCACAGTTTGGGGGTTGTGAGTTTGAACCCCGGCTTCTGCGGCCTTTCTTGGCTGCGTTTAGTTGTGGACTTTGTTGGTCAGCTCCGGTCACTGTGCTGCACGATGTCTTGGATCGTGATGCACAGAAGCTCTGACAGATGCTTTAGCGTGTTGATAGCACGAAAACAATGAGCTCAACCAGCTCGACACGTTTTATCATCATCATCATCCGACAATTTACGAAGAGGATGAAGATGAAAGCTCAAGATGCGAGAGAAACTTCCCTCTTTTTTTCAAATCTTTCACTCGTGAAGATGTTTGCTCGCAGCTGCAGGTTCGTCTTTTCAATCATGTTCGGTGGAAAAGACGAAGAAAGGAGCAGAAACAGGAAGGGATGAAGTGAAGGCGTCCGAGGAAAGGAGACAAGGGTGGTGAAGAAAAAGGAGAAATGAAATTGTAAGTAAGGAAAGGAAGAAAAATGACAGCAAGCAAAATAAAAGGGAGCAGATTATATGAAGGACAGAGGACAGAAGAGAGGAAAGGAAACGAGAGGATGAGGAAGGGGGAATCCAGTCAGCCGGTCAGCGGCCCCGGAGCTTCGCCTCCTGATTGGAGGCTCCACTCGGCTCCTTCTGTCGCAGGATGTTCAGCTCATATTACACACAACTCACCTCCTCGCTCCGGCGCTTTATGCAGATTAACGCGAGGCCACGGGATATTTGTCTGCTCACAGACTCCGGGCTCTCCGTCCCCCTCGGAGCCGCCGAGGAGGCCCCCGGAGTCACTCTGTCTCTGTAGATTTATCCTCTTCCTGCCGCCCCGCTTTCATGGTGGACTTTGTAATGTGATTGCACAGAGCTTCATAGAGGTGACACTTTAATGTGACGACTGCAGGTCGGAGCATATTGCAGTTATTTTACTATTTTATTGAGAGAAGGAGGGAAAAAAATGCTGCTATGTAAATTTATGCTTATCCAAGTGGCCTGTCTGGAGGAGAACACCTTTATAATGTGATTGCTCTGCGCTGCAGAACGCTAACACTGCAGAATGATCACTGCAGGCTGCAGCTCGCTGTGCCTCAGCGAGCCCACAGAAGAATATCTCCGTCCACAGATTAATGTCCGCACAAGTGGCCTATTTTAAAGATATAATACGGCTGCACTGCCGTTTAGGAAAGGAAACACTAACACAACCTCACAGTTCATGACAAAACATGAACTGTGGTGACAGTCAGGACGGAGAAAGCAATGACACTTTACACTTTATATCTTCTATTAGAGTCCATCAGAGTCGCACAAACAGCCTGACCCTTCTTATTTATATACACAACCGCACCAGGACGCTAACTGTTGAATGCTAAGGCCAGTTTTCCCACCAAAGCTAACAGATAACCAGGTTTAATAATCGCTTCGTCCAAAATGCCTTTAAATTTAACCTGATAAATATTTTTGGTTTTATGTTTTCATAATTAAATTCAGGTTGTTTTTTTTTGTTTTTTTTTTCATTTGTCGCAACATTTTAATCACATTCAGGCAGAAATGATAAAATAGAGATCCAAAAGTACAATGAGATCAAAAAATGAAACTCTGAAGTGACTCGTTAACATCGACTGGAGCCGTTTCATCAGCGAGGCTGCATGAGTCAGGGATAAGGTGAGGGGGCGGAGTTTGTGTGTGCGTTCATCCACTAATCTCACATGACGATGTACCTTCCTCTCAAGATGATTAAAAGCATCGAGCTAACAGTGGAGCATCACGACACACCCTTAAATCACACACTGATTTATTGAGCAGATTACCATCTCTCACACACACACACACACACACAAAGCAAACAGGCTGTCGACACAAACACAAAGTCATTTAAACAAACATGCAAAGAACAGGAAGGATCAAGCAAACACATACGCTTGTGGTCAAACACAGTTTTTTTTTTTTTTTTTAAACCTTTTTTTGTAAATCACTGACGGCCTCACACACACACACACACACACACACACACACACTCAGCCTCTCAGTAGTCCCGTGGTTTAAAGCTCCAGTTGGCTCGTCTCTGTTGCTGCCGTCCACCTGATATTGATTTGTGTTCTTCTGCCGTCATTCAGCTGCCAGCCTGTCATGTCCGCCCGTCACTCCAAACCTGCCTGGAAAGGCCCGGAGAGGCCCGGAGAGGTCTGGGAATTCCAGGATCACTGCCTTCTAGTTCAGCAGGGACTCGGCTCAGCGTCCGACTTTCCTCTCAAACTCAAAACAGTTTTTATCAAAAGACGTTTTAAACGCTGTGACGTCACCCGTCGGTTTGTGAGCCTCCAGTCGGAGTCCTCACTCCTCTTTGGCTCCGCCCTCTCCTCAGCTCCAAAAACCAAGATGGCCGACGGACAAATTACAAACTGGAGGCTTCAAAATGGCTGCTCACGGACCGACGGCTGATGTCTGACGGCGTGTGACTGACTTCTGAGCTCTTTTGTTAAACAAATCACTGACATATAAGAGAGTTTTCTGATGCGGCCATCTTGGATGTGACGCCATCAGAAGTCGAGATTGATAAACCTGTTTGTGACTCCCAGATAAGTTGTGTGTGTAGGTTAATATGTATAAACAGAGGGAGTAGTGTACACACGCACACACACTGTCGCACGGATTGGACTGAAAATGCTCCCAGGCACGAATGCCAGTTTTGAGTAAATATGTAAAACAAACACACAAAGCAAACAGGCTGTCGACACAAACACACAGTCGTTTAAACAAACATGCAAAGAACAGGAAGGATCAAACAAACACATACGCTCGTGGTCAAACACACAATTTTTTTTTTTTAACTTTTTTTGTAAATCACTGACGGCCTCACACACACAGACACACACACACACACACACCCCTCCTTCCTCTGTCTCCTACTTTGAATACATTTCATCTCATTATAAAACTTGAACGCCCGGCGGCGGAGAGAGAGCGAATATGAACGAGGGGAAAGGGAGCGAGGAAAGGAACCAGTTTAGGAAAGGAGGGAAGGAGGAGTAAAACACATCATGGTGTTTTTTTCTTATTTCTCCTCCCTCTCTGTGGAGGAAAATTAAGTTTTTCCCTGAAGTTCACTCAGCCGATGATGGATGGCTGAATGTGTCGGCCGACACAGGAAGCACCATCCTTCATCTCGCCGCTCCAATTAAAATGTGACAGGAAGTGGGTCTTTTTTTCCCGCTCATCAGCTGCATTGTTTACTCCCGGAGAGTTTCCGTCCTATAGGAGGGCCAGGTATAGACTTCCATACGTGGGAGAAGAATGGGAGCTGTCGGCGTGAATGAAGAGCGATGGCATCTGCATGAGAATGAAGGCAGGAAATACACGAGGGCGCCGCAGACAGGTGCGTTTGCTTTGGGAGTGGGCGGGGCTCCACAGGAGGTCGACAGGAAGGTGTCGTTTCAGTCGTGTTCGTCCTGACACTCTAACACTTCCTGCTTTCACTCGCCACCTTGACGTTTTCTGGATTTAAAGGAGGAAATCAAATTTCTGTTTATTCAATAATTTGGCCTGTAGCGAGCAGGAACAGGAAGTCTGCGTCAATCTGTCAAGGGTTGTTCATTTGAAGGAGAAGATGGAGCTCTGTAGTTTGAACCCTTTCGGTTTTTCTGTTTTCAGTTCAGACTCTGTTCTCTGTAGAAGCTCAGAAAACAAGAACTAACTACAAACACACTCTGAATGTTTCCTTCTTCTCCAAAGAAAAGTTCCTCTCATGTGTTTGTGTTGTTCTAGAGCTGATCTGAAGTTTCTATCTCTATCTGATCAGGAGTCCTGAGGCCCCTGGTGTTCCAGGGCCTCTTGTGGTCTGGGGCCCAGGGGAAGTCCCCATTTAGCAAGTTAGCGGCTACGCTAACATTTCTCCTGAGACGCTTTAAGATGCTTATTTCAGTGATACTGACTTTGGACTTTGTCGGTGTGCTCCTTGTGACAGTTTGATGGATGAGTGTCGTAGAGTGAAAACAGAATGATCAAGTCATGCAGAGGAAGTTCAAACTAAATATTTCAGTATCAAACTGAAGTTCGTCGTTAATACGCTTTTGGCAAAGTTCTTTATTTCTTAAAAAGTTGAGCTGAGGACCTTTCAGGAAAATAAATCTCCCAGCGTTTGTTAAAATGTGAACATTATTTCGCTGTGAGATTAATGATGAAACTTCTGTCTCTGATGTTTATTCATGGAGAATCAGAGCGCCGTCATCGTCTCCTCGTCTGTCAGCTCTGTCGGAGGAAGAGAAACCACCCGGAGCTTCTCCTCAGCTCTGCCGCTGAATTGTGAGCTCGTGTTGGAGAATAATTCTTGTTTTAGTTCAATAAAAAGTAAAACTGCTTCTTTGGACCGACTCGCTTCGGATGACGTCCCATAAATATTTAATTTCAGCCGTTGTGGTATTTCTTGCTGACGGCAGCGAAACAGGCGAAGCTGCGTGATTCAGAGTTTTATTCCTGTAATTTGCAGCGTCTTCGTCCATTTTCTGGGCGCCGATCTATCACCGCGGGGGGGGGGGGTGCAAATTGGGCAGCAGATCAGCTATTGGGGCCAGAGCGTCCCCCAGATAGCGGAGCTTTACAGCCCCCGAAGGCCTGATAATGGGCCGAACCGACCCTCTCACATACACCCCCACCCCCGTGGTAAAAGCACAAGGTGCGCTTGATTTATGGCGCTTCATTAGTTCCACCTGGCCGTCCAGGTTCTCCTCAACAGGGACGGGGTTGTGAAAGAGATTTGTGCCGGGGCAGGCCGACGAGGTGACCGGCTAATTGGGCCCTGTGACGGCAGCGCTGACGATGGGGGGGGCCTGTTGGTGAAGATGAGTCCCAGCAGGCCGATGTGTCAGAACCAAGGCGGGAAAAATATGTTGGTGTGGAAAAGGACGATGATGAAACATGGCGGCGCTGTCGTTAGTGCACAAGAAGAGAAATTAGGAGACAGTTCTGGCGGCTTGATTTCCACTTCCTGTCTGTCTCACTGGATCAGTCAGTCGACCCGCCTCCTTCTGACCTCCATTTTATTTCTTTATTCAACTTTTTCATCTGACCTCGACAGTCTGAACCTCGGAGCAGAAATATGATGAAGTGAGAGCGCTGCAGCTCACAGTTCATCAAGGACCGCCCTGTGACAGCGAGGACTGACGCCTGGATTTGGTTTTCATTTCGGCGCCATGTTAACGAATCGGAGCGGAACGCCGCCGCCTGAGACTCAACATCTGTGCTGTTGATAAAACAGACAGACCTGCGTTGATGTTGGATTCGTCACATCTGATTCAGCCTGGAGGCCGAAGAGGGAAGTGTTGGTTTCGTGTCATCATGCTGCTATGATGTCACCATGACATCATCAGGTCTTTGTGTATTTTAATATGACGGCAAAATGAAAACCACGTCGTTCTAAATTCAACTTCTGAGAGTAAATTCACAAAACCTTATTGGTTCACTGTCCCCTCAGCTGATCCGTCCATTTCATGACCTTTTGTGGAAACAAAGAGGATTTGGCCCAAAATCTTCTGATGTTTTCTCCATTTCAACCAAAACTTGTCCAACAGAGAAATGAAACACTGCAGCCTTAAACGTAATCACTGGACACCCTCGACCTTCAGAACGTAAAGGTCCAGCTCAGTGAATCCAGAACTCACTTGTCTGAACCGATCTGGATTTAACTTCCTCTTTCCACCAACAACATCTGACAGTTTGACTTCCTGAGCTCATCAAAAGTTAAAATCTGCTCGTCTGACTCGGACAGCTCAGCGCCGCCGTTCTCCTCGCAGACGGGCTGCTTCCCTTTGTCAGAATCACTGCTGACAGATGGGCATCAAACCGCCGCCACCACGGCCGGCTGATGATGATGATGATGGCGGCTGCAGGGAGTCCCGATGCTCCCTCAGGCTTCCTCCAGGAACAACAGCCTGTTTTCTATAGGTTCGGCGGTAGGTCCAGGTGGGCGGGGCTTTGACTGCTTTGTTGTCACATGACAAAGTCCAAAAGTCCTGCAGCTGGTTTTAAGGTTCAGAATCCAGACTGTGAGCAGTTCTCTGTAGACTCAGACCTTTGACAGTTTCACTGGATTGATATGAAACCTGGACCTGAATTTGACATAGAGGTCTACCTTTAGACCGTGTGGACCTTTAAGTCTCATCCTCATCCACCTGCTGTGGCGTCCCAGCATGGCGTTTACCGTAACGTTTGGTTGTCACGAGCGGATTGGTCTGTAATGAGGAGTTTAACCCGTCACTCCAAGCCTGCCTGGAAAGGCGTGTTTTCAATACTGTTGGAACTTAATTTGAGGCAGAGCTGAGCCGGGGAACCGTCTGCAGGTCTGCAGCTCAACATCGCTTTAAAAATCACAACAAGGATGAGATGTTAAGTTGACACGAGAATGAAATCTGTAAAGGGGGGGGGGCGGGGCTCCAAAAGCCGGCAAACTATTAATCATTAAAAAAGCAATTACAGACACTTCCCTGGCAGGTTTATCAGCCTGTCATCTCCATACCATCTCTATTTCCACTATCTACTTCCTGGATAACCACCGAACACTCTTCTCTCCTGTCAGTTCTGCTCTGAGGTGAAAAATGAGGAGATGAAACTGATGACCACCAAATATGGTGCTGAAAGATAAGATAAATACACGGCCGAGTACCAACATGGTAGAATAAAGACACTGATGAGGGACGTTAGTTCAGCTCTGGATCAGTCCTGTATGTGTCTGAGTTTATTGTGTTGACAGAATAAAGACAATCAGATATTTAGAGCAGATTTTTCATCATTAATGAGCAGAACTCCTGATCAGATAAAGATAGAAACTTCAGATCAGCTCTAGAACAACACAAACACATGAGAGGAACTTTTCTTTGGAAAAGAAGGAAACATTCAGAGTCTGAACTGATCAGACAGGATCAGATGATTCTGGATTTGTGGATTATAATCTGCACACCAGTTGTGTTTTATTTGCAGGAACTTTTCTCGTTTTACTCATTTTTGTCGATGAGACTGTCAGATGCACCGTCGTCGGTTGTCGTGGTTACAACATTCCACATCTGGGCCTGTTGCCTTGGTTACTGGGACAGCGGTCATTTCTTGGTTCTCTTTAGCAAAAGGTGGTGATTTAACTTCATGTACACAAACTTCTTCTTCGACGTGGGGATCGATTGCAGCTCTCTGGTCACATTCCCATGCGGCTGGCGGTGAGTCACATGTCCAGCCTGTCCTCCATGACGGTTAATGAGCCGCCGCTCCCCCGTCTCCTGTCTTTTATTGGAGGGCAGTAAAAGGAGCTCCGTCTCTCTCTGTTGGTAACGAATGAACTGCTGCTGTAGAGAAGAGGGAGAAGCAGACGGAGGAGGTGAACTTCTCCTCCTTCCTTCACTCCGGCTTTATTTATTTGATTTTATTTTTCTGTCCCGGATGTCAAGTAAAGACAAATTTGCTCCACCCCCCCTCCACCCCCCCCCCCCCCCCCCTCCGGTCACGGAGCCAGAGGATTTTGAAGCAGGGATTTTGAACAAAGCCAGCATGTGGTGGAAATGTGTCGGAGGACTGGAGTTGGGCCTGAAACACAGCGGTAATGTAATACCAGCTGCTTTATGGATAAACCCTCTGATGCTCTCAGTCACTGAAGAGCCTGCAGCCACAGAAACACTTTCTTTATTTACTTATTGTTGGAAAAGTGAAAGATGTTGATGGTGAAGGTGGAGCAGCTCAGCCTGAGCTGAATCACAACACATCAGATTATTAACCTTTTTAATGTTAACTGTGTTCTCTTTTTTTAAAATCACTTTCGTCCCTTCAGAGAGCTTCTTTCAGGTTCCTCCAAAGTCCAAAGTCCAACACGTCGGGTTTTATAAATTGGTCATTTCTGCCTCAGTGCTGGTTCTCTTTTTGCTGCCTGTGTTATTTTCCTTGTTCTTGGAGAACAATCATCTGATTTCGGTCATCAGAGTTATGACTTCGGCTTAAATCGAGATTTAATCCTGTTTTTGTTGGATTGAGCCTGAAAAGAATGAACCTCACAGAGAGAAAGCTCAAAACCTGGACCTGGATTCTGGTCTGAAGAGCCACTCTATCCAAAGAGGGGGGGGGTTAATCCACTGTTTTTAAAATAAGTCAGATTGTATTGGAGTCTATGGGAAAAAGTCCCACCTCGTAGTTTACAGACTACAAACATGGTGGACAGTCGGTCCCACCATGTTTGTAGTTTACGGCATTAAAGGGAGGCACTCATTTCCTCCTCCCCTGATGTCATCTGCTGGAAAGCTGGTTGATTTAATATCTGAAAGTGCGTCTTTATGACTTTCTTCCTTCTGTTTTGCTCACACAGTCAGCGAGTAATCTATTGTTGGTTCTAATTAGATGCCTTACATGTGAGTCTCGTAGGGAATGAGTGCCTCCGGCCAGCTTTCATGATTTTTTTCTCTCTTAACAATACCATCCATCTTCAGCCCTATGATTCCTCTTTATGGCTTAACCACAGTGTGTGTGTGTGTGTCTGTGTGATGGTCACCCCCCCCCCGTGGCCTCCAGCAGTCCTCAGACTGTGACAGGGAGAGTAATTGGCCATCACAATAATCCAGACCCCTTCCTTCGTTCCCAGCTCGCCGCCAGCGAGTGGAATTAGACACCAAGTTTAGTCAGGGACATTTAACACAAATTGTGTGTGTGTGTGTGTGTGTGTGTGTGTGTGTGTCTGTGTGTTTATGCATGACACATTGTTTGACCCTAAATCACATCACCGTGTATCAGAACTGGACCGAACTGATCTCTCATTAATAATGTACATGTTGTTATCCAGCACAGCATTAAAACCCACAGTGGGGCCGATGAGGAGGATTAAATATAAAGAGATTACAGTAATCTGATTACAAAAAAATCTAATTAATTCACTGACAAAGATTTTAATATATTTCTATATGAGAAATGCAGAATTGCATTTCTTTTTTCACCTCTGGTTCCTCTGGAGCTATAATAATGAAGCATCGGCTCGTCGGCTCTAATGTCTCTAATGATGAATGGGAACGTACTGAATGTTCATCATAACGGAGTGTGATCGTGTTTGTCCCCACAGAGGATTAACATCAGTTCACTCAGCAGCGTTTTATTACCGTTCAGCCGGAAGCTTCAAGGCTCAAAGGAAGTCCAGACAAAGATGGAAACAACAAACAAACACTCAGACAGGAAGGACCGGGCAGAGAGGTCAGCCGTCCTCTGATTGGATAAATCACAGGAGGAGCGTTTACATTTTTTAGGAAAAGTTTTCCTCCTCGCTGTCTGTCAGAACCCTGTGCAGGCCGGAGTCGGGGACTTTGGTTTGACTCTGGGCGCCAACATCATGTCCTCCATTTGGCCGTCCTCCACGCTCCTCGGCGCTCTGCCGCTCCCGCCGCCGAGCTAATCGCATTAGTGTTTGTACAAGATGGTAATACAGCAAATCAATGGAGCCACGGCAAAAGGCAAAAGGCCTGAGTGCTCTTCATTTACCTTCACCTTGAAACACGGAGTCCCTCCTCCGGGGGGGCGGGGCTATCTGTCCTCGTGGTTCCCTTTGAAATGACTTCGTTCATCAACATGGACAGAGTTTGAGCAACAACACGGAGATTGATTTTCTTCTTCTCTAGTTTTACTGAGATGTTCCACGACTTTCTGCTGTTGACGGTCAAACACCTCGTCTGGTCTTCTGGTCTCAGGGTGAGACGGCTGGACGCCCGAACTTTGACCGGCTGAGTAGAAAGTTTCCGATTGGCCGATGTCTGATGTTTCCTGATGCTGTGATCATTCTGTAACTCGTCCATCTCTGTCCGTCTCTTCTGTCCTCTGCAGGGCCGCCTGTGAACGTAACCTGCAACATTTTCATCAACAGTTTTGGCTCCATCGCTGAAACAACAATGGTAAGCTCCATTATCTTTGTAATGCAACTTGACATGCAAATTCTACTATTATTTATGCACGACATTGTGTGTGTGTGTGTGTGTGTGGTTGTGGGTCGTTGGGCGTCTAATGGAAACTGTCACATTTCTTTGTGGCTCCATTTCAGCCAGAGTTACTCTGCCCTGAAAAATGCGATTAATTTAAACGGTGGCCGCATTGCTGAAATTCGGTGCATTCAAAAAGCCCCCCCCCCCATTTTGGAACGGTCTCCGCCTCATTGAGCTCGTCTCCCATTTCCATCACCTCATCTGAAAGAACGAATTAGCACCACGTACATTTTCATAACAGCGCAATGCTGTCGTGACTGGTTTTAGGGTGGGAAGGAGAAAAGGTGGAGGAGGTGTGTGTGTGTGTGTGTGTGTGATGGGGGGGGGGGGGGCTCTTATTCATTACACAGGAAATCCATTAGTGTTAATATTCCACATCACAGAGCAGCAAAGCAAAACAACCGCTGCATGGTTAAACTTGTGTGACATCATTAAAAACAGGAAATGCAAATACACAACAATACAGGAAATATGGGATTGTACAATCTGTATTTTCAAAATAAAAGTGACACGTAAATATCTGAACGTGTGAACAACACGGGAGGAGACGACAACGACACTGAAACTGAATTCAGTGAACGTCTCTTAGAGTTCGATCAGCTGTTTGAGCTAACAGACAAAGAACTGAAAATTAGGAAAAGTGTCAGATTGAAGTCGGATGAGGAACGAAGGAAGGAAATAAGGAAGAGCAGAGGAAGGAGGAAACAGGTAACTATGAATAAAACTGGGGGGGTCCTGTTTGGTCCTGTTAGTTCATGGTGTGTGTGGGCTTTGTGTCCCTGCTCAGCGCCTGTCAGGCAGAGCGTCGTGTCAATCATCTGGATCTAAATCTTTAATCGGCTGAACTGAAATAATCTTCGGCTCTTATTGAAGCAGAAAATCTATTTTAAAGTTCAGCAGGAAAAAGGCAGGAAGCCGAGAACGGTGCTCATCGCAGTGTGTCGCTCTCACTTTAAGCCCGGACCTCAGTATCCCTCCATCTTCAACACACACACAGACACACACACACACACACACAGTGCTGCTGGGGCCCGAGCCGGTGATGGATGGAGTTGGTCGAATGGCGCAGTGCTTGTTCAAGTCCCGGCGGTCCACGACTTTATTCCTGTTTCAGTGCTCTCCCTGCTCACTCGCTCTTTGACACTCTCTCTCTCTCTCTCTCCCCCACAAACCCCCAAATACACACATACACACAAACACACACTCGGACACACACTTGGATAGGCGAACACCCCTTCTGTCCCTGACCCTGTCGTTTGTTTTCTCCGTCCCCTACTTCCTGTTCTTCTTTCTGAAAACATTCATGTAGTCGAACCAACAGCACCAATGATGGAGCTCTGTCTGCAAAACACACAGCACACACACAGACACACACACACACATACACATACACACACACACACACACACACACACTCCTTGTTTTAAGCCATCGTTGGAACGTCTATCAGGAACAAACGAAGACTGGACATCTGTGATGTTACTGAATCATAAAAGAAGATGATTCGGTAAACTTTCCTTCGTCGCCATGGTTACTATCATTGTGTTGTCTTGGTCAGGTTTAGGTAAAAAGATGCTGATCTGTGTTAAAATAAGTCCTTCCTCAGCATCGGATGAACTCAGTCGCCATGGTTACGATAATAATAACGAGTACGTGTGACGTTTGACGGATAGCGCTGGTCTAAAAATGGCGTCTCTGTTTGTTATCGACCGGTCAAACCTCTCGTGTCCTACGTTTCCTGTTGTGGGTTGAACCGTCGTCCCATGATGCCGCTGGCGAATTCCTCTCTCTCGCTCCGCCGGGGCAGCTTTGGCCGAGCGCAGCAGATGTGCTGCCATAATGTTGGCGCCTCTCTAACCTCCTACCTGCTCTGATCTACCTGAGCGCCAGCAGGAAGTCCTGACAGGCGTGGCTGTTCCTTTTTCTGCAGTTATTGCAGTTGCTGTTGTTGTTGTTGTTGTTGTATGAGGACGAAGGAGAAGACTGCGGTCTCTCATGCGTGCTGTTGTTGTCTGGCAGCTCTTGGTGGCGGTGGACGATAATTTCAGGATCATACTTCAGCTGGAAAACGAAGCTGCAGCATTTTTCATCCATTTTCAGGAGACATTCACAATCAACAACATTTTTTAAATGACAGAATGAGTCGACCACAAAGTTAATTCCTGAAATCATTCATTTTCTCCAGAATTATGTCCCCTCATTTGAGTCCTTGAATGCAGCCCCCCCCCATTAATGCACTTAATGCTCGTCCACGTGCAGCACTGAAGAGCCTCTGACCTGTGAAACTGAGAGTTTATGGACCAAATGACTTCGACCGTCCAACCAGCTTCTTCACCGAAACATTAAAAGCTTAAACCATTAAAAGGCTTTCAGGAGATGAGAACGAACCAAAAACTGCAGCTCCGACTGAAATCCAACGTGATGAAATGGATCAAAGACAGAAACTGTAAAACCCAACTGGACATTACAGATCGTTATTATCGCTCCACCCGTCTCATGATTAATTATCGTTTTGTCTGATTCTTGTGTTTCTCCGACAAAAAGGAGTAAGACCAGAAAACTTCCTGCAAATCAAACACAACTCTGACTAAAACATCACTGCGACAGAAACACAGATCTGTGAGCTTCTTTCTGGAATCTTCAGTTTGAAACGATTCATCTTCATTCGGCTCATATTTCGGTCTCAGAGTCGCAGAATTCAGCGTTTACACCAAACGGTTGTCGAGTCAGATTTGGTGGGAAGCGAGAAGGGTTTAAAGGTCACATGAAGCTCAAGATGGCTGAAGGTGAAGACTTCAGTTCCTCTGACTGATGGTCTTTTTCTCTCTCCATCAGCTGCTCGTTTCGGCGCCATCTCAGGTTGTTGATCATTTTCTCCAGCAGAAGAAACGGCAGCTCATTCATGAAAGGTCATGCTCATTTGTTTCATGTGAGATATTCGGTCTAATAAACAGTGATAAACGGTGGAGGGGGCGCCACTCGCCATGGCTGATTGCTCCTTCAAATGCCACCCGCCAAGGCTGCTGGCACGGCTGCCTCTCGTCCCACCGATGCCTTTCTGCCACGCCGTGCAGCTTAATGACGGCTCTGGTCAGGCTGCGCAGCCGAGCTCCGTGTTCTCAGAATAATTGACAATTAGGGAAATGGAAGTCCAAGCTAAATGCCCCCCCCCCCCCCACACTGAATGAAGAGGCTCCTTCTCTGATTGGAGGGCGATACGATAACGTTTCGAGGCAGCGGCGGTTAATGTCGTCCACCTGCACTGAGAAAGGGAGAGCGATGAGGACAGGAAGTAACGCTCTATGTCTGCTGCCATTTCACAGACTTGTATCTTCACTAGATACCGACGATAACCTTCAACCGACCAATCCGGCGTGTGAGCCACCATTTTGAAACATTCCATTTGGATGTCTGTTGCCATCTCCGTTTTTTTTGTTTGACCATATTTAGAGCAGAGGGAGGAGCTGACCTGCTCTGTACTCTGTCCTGACCATCTCGTGGTCTCCCTGTCAACCACATCTGTTAAATAATTGAATTATTCCCTTTTCAAAAACCAGACGAGCTTTGAGCCAATTTGTTTGAGACAAGTCTCTGAGAAGGCGTCTTTGAAATCGTTCTTGTAGCGTTTAAAGAACAAACTCCTCCGAAGCCCCAACAGACGCCTTCATTAGCATCTGTTGGATACACAGATCCCACCCAGAGGCCCGGTCTCTGAAACCGGCAGCCTGTCCTCCGTTCATCCATCCCTCCATCATCCAGCTGCACCCCTCCGTCTCCCTGTGTGAGACTAAAGATGGTGGAGCAGCTCGGTGACCTTCAGCTGGGACGCCGTCCTCATCCATCTGCTCGTATCCCTCCGTTCTCTTTATGGCGGCGCTTTATCATCGTCAGCAGGAGCGAAAGACAAAAGCCTGCAGGACTCGATCCGACCCTGCTGGGATTGGGAACGTGGTCTTGGAGGCTGAGGAGGATTCCGTGACAGCTGGAAGCCAGAACTTGGCCTGAACCGGTGAAATCTGACAAAATGACACATGGATGAAGACCCATAACCCCCTGCTCCTCCGGCCGTCACGCCGTCCGTCCAGCATTCGCTCCGTGTGGCGTTACGTTGTCTTCAGTCAGCACTGCGTTGAACCTCTTTATCGCCCTTTTCCCTCATCTTTCCATCTCCTTCCTTCTTTCCTTCCTTCATTCCTTACTTCCTTGTTCCTCCTCCTGTTCGATCTGTTTCTGTGAGACACATTTTCCAACTCTTGTTTAAATCAATTTCTGAGCTGAATGGATTTCCCGCCGACGCGTCTCGGCGGGCTGGCAGAGGCGCTGGTGGGCGGAGACAGTGGGCTGATGTTGATGGGATAATATGAGCTCAGTGATGCGCCTGACTGGGTGTGTTGTTTGTGAGGACGTTTCTTCTGTTTTTGTGTACTTGTTTCATTTTGGAGCGTAGCACTGAGCTCTGGCTCCTTCAGTCCTGAAGGCAGCATCCCGTCACACGAGTCGTGTTCCTCATTTATCAAAGCCTCTTTTCTCAAACGGCGACTTCAGACCTATCCAGTCATTTCTAATTCAGAGGAATCAATATCCCGCTAACAGTCTGCTCACTGCTGCCATTTTGAAGAGACCCAATAAATCACATGATATATGTGAAAACATGGGGCATGTAGCAGTAACATCATATATGCAACTTTTTTTTAATATATTCTGTCAATAAAATGAAGAAATGAACAATACAACATATAACATATATTATAAACAGTGAATCTGTAAACTGGCTGTAAATGTGATGAATGTTACACAGTATAACTTATTGTGAGCATAAACCTGAACAGTATATATTTAACAAGTTTATTGAAACAACAAACGTTCCCGTTAATTATTCGTATTCTTCATCAACATGTCCACGCGGCTCGGACTGAAGTGATTGGTGTGATTGGTCCTCTCTGACTCTGTGATCTGGTCTTTTCTCAGGACTACAGAGTGAACATCTTCCTGAGGCAGCAGTGGAACGACCCCCGGCTGGCGTACAGCGAGTACCCCGACGACTCGCTCGACCTCGACCCCTCCATGTTGGACTCCATCTGGAAGCCTGACTTGTTCTTCGCCAACGAGAAGGGGGCCAACTTCCACGAGGTGACCACCGACAACAAGCTGCTGCGGATCTCCAAGAACGGCAACGTGCTCTACAGCATACGGTGAGTGGATGGCGGCAGGAAGTGGGCGGGGCTACATCTCATTATCTCAGGGCAACGTACTGCGAGTTATTTTGTGTTTCTTCCTGAGAAAGATCGAATGTCTCCGTCCTTTTATCTCGAGGAATAAATCTTATAAAATACTTCACAGAATAATTATTTCTTTACATAACAGAACTTTTGTGAAGTTGACGAGGATCATCTCGTGATCTCGACATAAGATTAGTTGGAAGATTAGTTTTTGTTAATTCAGGTTAACGTGATAATTATTCCTCAGAAGGAGGAGCAGATCAGCAGATCTCAAGATAATGAAATAATTATTTCATTCTGTAACTGAGATTTGTTTTCTCAGAGATAATTACCTCCTTCTCTCGATCTAAATGCCTAATTATCTCTTCACATAACCAGCATTTATTTTTTCTCCCAGTAACGAGATAATTGTCTCATCTCGAGCTAACAATAATTGAAGATAGTGTATCGTTCTCATAATTATTTCTTTCTCTCACTGTCACGAGCTTAGTTATCTAATTATCTTGTTATCTCAAACAAAACTCTAAATCATCTCAAGCTAACGATCTCTGTGATCTGAAGATAACATGATAATTTTTACGTTTCACAGCAGTTTTGTTCTTGTTATCTCAACATAACGAGATAATCGTCGTTATCTTGAGATACGTTAGTTCGAGGTAACAGGATTTATTATGTTCCACAGTGAAGCTTTATTTTTTGGAGGTAATGGGACAATTATGTCGTTATTTGAATTTACGGGTGTTCTTATCTCTGGATAAGGAGAAGTCGGCGGCCATGTTCGTCCTCTAACTCAGACTCATTGATGGAACCACGACAGCAGAATCCAGCTGGACGGATCAGAGATAGAAAAGCTTGGAGGTGATATAAAAACAGTTAGAAACCTCTGATGGATGGTGCAGAGTGATGAAGAGAGGACCTTCGTTGGCGGCTCTTATTGCGTCCGAGGTTTTTATTTCCTGCCTGTTTTTTCCTTTTGCATCACCAACACGTCCCCTTCAAGGCTCCCAGAGTTATGGCCGCCTTCAGCCTCCCTCTCCTCCTCCTCCTTTTATTGCCTCGGCTCAGGGGCGAATGGAGAGCGCTGCAGCAGCCGCGGTAATCTACTCAGCCTGTTAGTATTCCAGCCGCGAGCCTGATCCGTTATCAACCTCAGTTTTCACCTCCGTGTCCAGCAAGAGGAAGGAGCGAGATTGTTCCTTTAGAAATATCGTCAGGAAAGGGATGAATCCTGCTCTCTGGCTGCGCCGCTTTCATTTTTTAACTTGACAACAACAGAATGAACCCTCCGTTGATCAGCTTGATCTCGACGGCTCGGGGGTATTAAACTGTCCCAGGGTGGGGGGGGGGGTCCGGCCTGTAAATGTTGTTTACTCGGTTTTTTGTTTTTTTGATGTTTTGTGGAGCAGCGTGAAGGGCAGCGGCCGAGTCTGCTGTCCAAGAGGGAAGTGAAAGTTTTGAGATTAAACTGCAGAGACGTGAAGAGCTTCGTCTCAGATGATTCAGCTCTGTGTTTATTCGATGTCTGCTCTAAAATAAAGAAGGAATTGATCATCAACAAACATCCGTCACACATTTAGAACTTCAGTAAGATTCTGAAGTAACTCTAAACACACACTGCTAATGGCTGATGTGTTTATGTGATTATAGGAAGCATAAGATTTCTTTATTCAGCAAAAGCAAAATAAAACAAAAAGAAAAATCTGAGTGGTGCAGTCTTAACTGTCAGCCTCAGTCCTTCAGTCGTTATCTCAGGTTTCTCACGTCGTGGAACAAAACCACAAAAGCCCCTTCATGGTTTGAGGTTGAATCCCCCTGAAGCAGCGGGACCATAAAGCAAGGCATTACCTCTGTCAGCATCTGGTGTCGAGGTGTCGACACGCTAACCACAGCGGAGAAAACTGGGACATCTGTGGAGACGACATTATGTGTGTAATACATATTCAGCACTCTGTCAGGGGCTTGTAACAATCTGCTAACGTGGCAAACTTTATTTGGAACATCAGGCCGGCCGGACGGCTGTTGTTGTAGCAGCAGCACAGACGGGCCGAGCGTGTGCAGCTAAATCACCTTCACGTCACGACAGCCTGTCAAGTCTGCAGAACTAAAGCAGGACCAGATCAGGAACCAACGAGGGCCGCCAGAACTCGGACCGTTTGAAGTGAACAGCGCACACGAACAGTGTGAAACTTTGTGTGTTCAACTTCACCTCGGTTCATCCAGAGAACAGACTCTTTACTGAATCAGCTGGTTCTGAATATGAAGAGACATTTTTTTAAATAACACAAACAGAAAAATCAAAAAGAGTTTAAAAAATTTTAAAATCTGGAGTTATTCTGTATTTTAAATACAAATTGACTTGAACAATTATAAAATAGTAAAGATATCTGATCTGTTTGTTGGTGGAAGCTTAAAGAAAACCAAATAAAACAAATTTAATTTAATTTATACTCAACAAAACTAATAACCCACGAATGAAATCATAATTGATATTGAGAATGGACATAGTTCATGAAAACAAAGATAGTTCTGAAGTGTAAGGACTAATTAATAATCAAATGTGGAGTCGTAATAATGTCTGAGGACGTCTTTAATTTTTTAAATGATGAATTTAATAATAAAATCATATTAGTTATAAAAATGCCTTTTCATACATTTCTGAGGTTAAAAAAAAAGGAAAAGTTGAATTTTGTGCTGATACGTTTCCTCCGACTGACAGAAGCAATTAATTTTGCTTCCTGAAATTCGATGTGTCACCACGACGACCAGGACGGCCGCCCCCCCCCCGAACATTTTAATTTCCAAGGTCTCACAGATCAGCCTCACATGAAACCAGGCTCGTTCCCACGTTGGTCCACGTTTTCGTCCTAAAGATATAAAAGAGAGGGCCACATCCTCCTGAAGACCTGGACCAGAGGACCTGGACCAGAGGATCTGGATTCCTCCAGAGGACCTGGACTCCTCCAGAGGACCCGGACTCCTATTGAGGACCTATTGAGGACCTGGACCAGAGGACCTGGACCAGAGGACCTGAACTCCTCCAGAGGATCTGGATTCCTCCAGAGGACCTGGACTCCTCTAGAGGACCTGGACTCCTTCAGAGGATCTGGACTCCTCCAGAAGACCTGGACTCCTCCAGAGGACCTGGACTCCTCCAGAAGACCTGGACCAGAGGATCTGGACTCCTTCAGAGGATCTGGACTCCTTCAGAGGACCCGGACTCCTATTGAGGACCTATTGAGGACCTGGACCAGAGGACCTGGACTCCTCCAGAGGACCTGGACTCCTCCAGAAGACCTGGACCAGAGGATCTGGACTCCTTCAGAGGACCTGGACCAGAGGATCTGGACTCCTTCAGAGGACCCGGACTCCTATTGAGGACCTATTGAGGACCTGGACCAGAGGACCTGGACTCCTCCAGAGGACCTGGACTCCTCCAGAAGACCTGGACCAGAGGATCTGGACTCCTCCAGAAGACCTGGACCAGAGGATTTGGACTCCTCCAGAAGACCTGGACCAGAGGATCTGGACTCTTTCAGAGGACCTGGACTCCTCCAGAAGACCTGGACCAGAGGATCTGGACTCCTCCAGAAGACCTGGACCAGAGGATCTGGACTCTTTCAGAGGACCTGGACTCCTCCAGAAGACCTGGACCAGAGGATCTGGACTCCTCCAGAAGACCTGGACCAGAGGATCTGGACTCTTTCAGAGGACCTGGACTCCTCCAGAAGACCTGGACCAGAGGATCTGGACTCCTCCAGAAGACCTGGACCAGAGGATCTGGACTCCTTCAGAGGACCTGGACTCCTCCAGAAGACCTGGACCAGAGGATCTGGACTCCTTCAGAGGACCTGGACTCCTCCAGAAGACCTGGACCAGAGGATCTGGACTCCTTCAGAGGACCTGGACTCCCATTGAGGACCTATTGAGGACCTGGACCAGAGGACCTGGACTCCTCCAGAAGACCTGGACCAGAGGACCTGGACTCCTCCAGAAGACCTGGACCAGAGGATCTGGACTCCTTCAGAGGACCCGGACTCCCATTGAGGACCTATTGAGGACCTGGACCAGAGGACCTGGACTCCTCCAGAAGACCTGGACCAGAGGATCTGGACTCCTTCAGAGGACCTGGACTCCTCCACCTGGTCTATGGCAGTCTGGTCCTTTGTAGTCATTGTAGACCTGGACAGTCCAGAGAGATGACACTAGAACTACTTTCAGCGGAGGATGAATCGTCTTCTTTAACGGAGGAAGTCTCCTTATTCTTCATCTTCTCCACAGATCTCCTGCTGATAGACTAATTGAAGCGGTGACTAACAGTTTGGGAGCCGATCAGGTCTAATCCTCCGTTATCGTTGAATTAGTGCGACGACACAGCGCTGATTATCGCAGCTTTTGTTTGCGTGTCGTTCTCCTTTAATCCGTGTGGAGAACAGATTTTATTTGAAGACCAAAGACAGAGAAAGGTTTTCATCCTGATCCAGTTCAAACCGATAAAGCTGCTGATAATCCTCTTAGTCTAAGTGATGCTGCCTGTGTGTCTGCAGAATAACGCTGGTGCTGGCCTGTCCCATGGACCTGAAGAACTTCCCCATGGACGTGCAGACCTGCATCATGCAGCTGGAGAGCTGTGAGTAATTACAGTCACACACACTGAGTGGATCTGTCACCCAGCAGCTGGTGGGGGGGGGGCAGATGTGATATAGATAGATTTCTTTCATTCTTGTAGCCGACGTGAGCAGAACGAGAGAAACAGCAGCTGAATGTCAAAGAGCTGCGACGCTCTGATCCGGATCAGGTCACATCAGGTCTCCGATCAGAACTGGTCGGACCTTCCATCTCCGGTCTTCATCCATATTTATCAGACTCAGACCGTCACCATGGTTACAGCATCCCTGTTGTCCTAGCAACCGCAGAGAGGGAAGTTCCTCCTGTGTAGAATTTTACCACAGCCGAGGCTAGACCAGGTCTGAGCCGGTCTGAGAGGGTCTTCATAGATCTGAGCTGGTCCAACCAGGTCTTCATAGATCTGAGCTGGTCTCAGCTGGTCTCAGCTGGTCTGAACTGGTCTGAGCAGATCAAACCTGGTCTCAGCTGGTCTCAGCTGGTCTGAACTGGTCTGAACTGGTCTGAACTGGTCTGAACTGGTCTCAGCTGGTCTCAGCTGGTCTGAACTGGTCTGAACTGGTCTCAGCTGGTCTCAGCTGGTCTGAACTGGTCTGAGCTGGTCTGAACTGGTCTGAACTTGTCTCAGCTGGTCTGAACTGGTCTGAACTGGTCTCAGCTGGTCTCAGCTGGTCTGAACTGGTCTGAGCTGGTCTGAACTGGTCTGAAATGGTCTCAGCTGGTCAGAACTGGTCTGAACTGGTCTCAGCTGGTCTGAACTGGTCTGAACTGGTCTGAAATGGTCTCAGCTGGTCTGAACTGGTCTGAACTGGTCTCAGCTGGTCTCAGCTGGTCTGAACTGGTCTGAGCTGGTCTGAACTGGTCTGAAATGGTCTCAGCTGGTCAGAACTGGTCTGAACTGGTCTCAGCTGGTCTGAACTGGTCTGAACTGGTCTGAACTGGTCTCAGCTGGTCTGAACTGGTCTCAGCTGGTCTCAGCTGGTCTGAACTGGTCTGAACTGGTCTCAGCTGGTCTGAACTGGTCTCAGCTGGTCTCAGCTGGTCTGAACTGGTCTGAACTGGTCTCAGCTGGTCTGAACTGGTCTCAGCTGGTCTCAGCTGGTCTGAACTGGTCTGAACTGGTCTGAACTGGTCTCTGTAGATATTTTGGTATTTCACACTGTCCACTTTCTCTGAGGGGAAATTTTTCGTCATGTTGTGTTTTATTTTGGAGATGAAACATTTTTAACCTTCCTGTAATCTTTTTTTTTCATCCTTTCTTCCTTTTCTTTTCCTTTTTCCTTTTTCCTCCGTTAGTTTTCCTTCCTTCTGTTTTTTTATTTTACCCTTGATCTCTTCCTTTTTCTTTTTTCTATTTGTGTTTACTTTCTTTCCTTCCTCATGCAGAACTGACATTTATTTCACATCAACATGAGATGAAACTGAATTTTTTCCTCTTCCTCTTCCTCTTCCTCTTCCTCGGGGTAAAAGGAGTCTAACTCCCTGTTTCCTGTTCTCCTCCAGTCGGCTACACGATGAACGATCTGATCTTTGAGTGGGATGAGAAGGGAGCGGTGCAGGTGGCCGACGGTCTGACGTTACCTCAGTTCATCCTGAAGGAGGAGAAAGATCTACGTTACTGCACCAAACACTACAACACAGGTGTGCCCCCCCCCCCTTTGTGTTTCCACCTGCTGCTAAAATCTTCTGGTCACGTCCTAAAAGTCTCCTCCTGTTCAGAGGTTGAATAATCTTAGTGCCAACATCAGTTTGGCTCGTTTGCTATTTGAAAATGTCGGAGTTGCTTCCGTCTCCTTTATTGTGGAAATTCCCGTCAAATTTCAAAACGTGTGTCTCGATCTGGACGTTCTGTGTTTTTCTTTTATTATCAAAATGTGTCAGGTGCTGCATCGCCGACATATTCCATCAGCGTTTGATTTATCAAACCTCTTTACTCCTTTTTTTCCTCGTATGGATTTTTACTTGCTGCCGGTTTCTCGGCCGGCTGTCCAGAAAACTGGGATCAGAACGAAGGATGTCAAGAAATGATATTATTGAATTACAGACGTGGAAATCACACAGTCTGTGAAACGAAGAGAAAATGGCGTCAGAAACGTATTCTCTGAGATGAAAGCCGGCAGGAGTCAGACACAGAATCTCATTTTTACTGGAAAGTGTGAAATTAGGAAATAACAGAACTGGAAATACATTTTTCCTTCCAGCGTCATGAAACTTTCAGCGATGAGCAGGAAAAGACTGCAGAGTTTATTTCAGCCACAAACTCAGAAATAACTGCTAATTTATTCACATTTTCTGAGCAGATATCCATAAATAATAATATTTAAAAAAAAAAAAAATTTAAGAGTTGGTGTAAAAAGAAAGCTGCAGGAGAGAAAAGAAGGAAAGGAGGAAATAAAAGAAACGACGGACTCATGTGAGAAACAGAGAGAGAGGGAGGAGGGGGGAGAGGGGGAGGAGGGGGGAGGGGGAGGAGGGGGAGGAGGGGGAGGAGGGGGGGAGAGGGGGGAGAGGGGCAGCCGCCTCGCTCTGTTTCTCCCTCCAGGTCCTCCGAGTGTGGCTGAAAACCATCTGTCCAGTTCTGTTCTCTCTTCTTACACTCCGGAGAAAACAGGAAATGTAGGAATGTTTCGTTTCACATCAGTTAAAGACACCGAAGAGAATGAACCTGAAATGTTTGTTTATTTTCTCACCAAATGTCAACAACAACCGAAACGATGAAAAACTGAATTACTGTTTGTTTGTTTTTTTATTCGCGCATAAAATGATGTTTTAACGCGAAACCATAAAATTGATGGTTTTATATGAATGAAATAGTTTTACACGAATATATCGAATGTTAATCTGTCATTTATGAAATTAGGATTAAAACGAACAGGAAGCAGGACGATGATCAAAACATCAGTGAATTCAGTTTGTTATCAAGTAAACAACAACAACGACTGATCACATTAAAATCCATCTCCACAACATCAAAGTGATGGTCATTGTGTGTCAGTGTGTGTGTCTGTGTGTGTCAGTGTGTGAGTGTGTGTGTGTGTGTCTGTGTGTGTGAGTGTGTGTGTGTCTGTGTGTGAGTGTGTGTGTGTGTGTGTCTGTGTGTGTGTGTGTTTGTGTGTGTGTCTGTGTGTGTGTCTGTGTGTGTGTGTGTGTGTCTGTGTGTCTGTGAGTGTGTGTGTGAGTGTGTGTGTGTGTGTCAGTGTGTGTGTCAGTGTGTGTGTCTGTGTGTGAGTGTGTGTGTGTGTGTGTCTGTGTGTGTGTCTGTGTGTGTGTCTGTGTGTGTGTGTGTGTGTCTGTGTGTCTGTGAGTGTGTGTGTCAGTGTGTGAGTGTGTGTGTGTGTGTGTGTGTGTGTGTCTGTGTGTCTGTGTGTGTGAGTGTGTGTGTGTCTGTGTGTGTGTCTGTGTGTGTCAGTGTGTGAGTGTGTGTGTGTGTGTGTGTCTGTGTGTGTGTGTGTGTGTGTGTGTGTGTGTGTGTGTGTGTCTGTGTGTGTGCGCGCTGATTGGTTCACACTCGGAGCCATCACTCACACAGAGTCGCCACTGAAGAGATGAACGATCCACCTTCAGACAAGGAGCCTTGACACGACAGACACACACACACACACACACACACACACACGACACACACACACACACACACACACACACACACACACACACACACAAATCCTCACATATATGCACGCACTTCAAAGAGATAATCCTCCACTTTGTTACATAAATGTGTGTAAGTGTGTTTCCTGTTTGTCACACAGTCACATCGTTCCTTCTTCTTTTGTGGTATTTTTCTGCTTCGGTATTAAAACTGTCCGTCCATAAACTAAAACAAACAAATAAACAAACAAACAAACAAACAAAAACAACAACAAAGACCTGACCGACAGGAAATCGCATCGCTCTGCTGATTACATTTAATTTTAACGTTTCAAATATTATTTAAATCTAATTAACTACACAGTTTGTGAGATAATTCGTGATAGCCTTAATCATTTTCTGCTAATTGAAGTCTATGGGAAAATGTCCCTCCTCCTCCTTTATATTGAAGTCTATGGGAATATGTCCCTCCTCCCCCTTTATATTGAAGTCTATGGGAAAATGTCCCTCCTCCTCCTTTATATTGAAGTCTATGGGAATATGTCCCTCCTCCCCCTTTATATTGAAGTCTATGGGAAAATGTCCCTCCTCCTCCTTTATATTGAAGTCTATGGGAAAATGTCCCTCCTCCTTTATATTGAAGTCTATGGGAAAATGTCCCTCCTCCTCCTTTATATTGAAGTCTATGGGAAAATGTCCCTCCTCCTCCTTATATTGAAGTCTATGGGAAAATGTCCCTCCTCCTCCTTTATATTGAAGTCTATGGGAAAATGTCCCTCCTCCTCCTTATATTGAAGTCTATGGGAAAATGTCCCTCCTCCCCCTTTATATTGAAGTCTATGGGAAAATGTCCCTCCTCCTCCTTTATATTGAAGTCTGTGGGAAAATGTCCCTCCTCCCCCTTTATATTGAAGTCTATGGGAAAATGTCCCTCCTCCCCCTTTATATTGAAGTCTACGGGAAAATGTCCCTCCTCCTCCTTTATATTGAAGTCTATGGGAAAATGTCCCTCCTCCTCATTTATGTTGAAGTCTATGGGAAAGTGTCCCTCCTCCCTTATATTGAAGTCTATGGGAAAGTGTCCCTCCTCCCTTATATTGAAGTCTATGGGAAAATGTCCCTCCTCCTGCTCCTTTATATTGAAGTCTATGGGAAAATGTCCCTCCTCCTCCTTTATATTGAAGTCTATGGGAAAATGTCCCTCCTCCTCCTTTATATTGAAGTCTATGGGAAAATGTCCCTCCTCCTCCTCCTTTATATTGAAGTCTATGGGAAAATGTCCCTCCTCCTCCTTTATATTGAAGTCTATGGGAAAATGTCCCTCCTCCTTTATACTGAAGTCTATGGGAAAATGTCCCTCCTCCTCCTTTATATTGAAGTCTATGGGAATATGTCCCTCCTCCCCCTTTATATTGAAGTCTATGGGAAAATGTCCCTCCTCCTCCTTTATATTGAAGTCTATGGGAAAATGTCCCTCCTCCTTTATATTGAAGTCTATGGGAAAATGTCCCTCCTCCTCCTTTATATTGAAGTCTATGGGAAAATGTCCCTCCTCCTCCTTATATTGAAGTCTATGGGAAAATGTCCCTCCTCCTCCTTTATATTGAAGTCTATGGGAAAATGTCCCTCCTCCTCCTTATATTGAAGTCTATGGGAAAATGTCCCTCCTCCCCCTTTATATTGAAGTCTATGGGAAAATGTCCCTCCTCCTCCTTTATATTGAAGTCTGTGGGAAAATGTCCCTCCTCCCCCTTTATATTGAAGTCTATGGGAAAATGTCCCTCCTCCCCCTTTATATTGAAGTCTACGGGAAAATGTCCCTCCTCCTCCTTTATATTGAAGTCTATGGGAAAATGTCCCTCCTCCTCATTTATGTTGAAGTCTATGGGAAAGTGTCCCTCCTCCCTTATATTGAAGTCTATGGGAAAGTGTCCCTCCTCCCTTATATTGAAGTCTATGGGAAAATGTCCCTCCTCCTGCTCCTTTATATTGAAGTCTATGGGAAAATGTCCCTCCTCCTCCTTTATATTGAAGTCTATGGGAAAATGTCCCTCCTCCTCCTTTATATTGAAGTCTATGGGAAAATGTCCCTCCTCCTCCTCCTTTATATTGAAGTCTATGGGAAAATGTCCCTCCTCCTCCTTTATATTGAAGTCTATGGGAAAATGTCCCTCCTCCTCCTTTATATTGAAGTCTATGGGAAAATGTCCCTCCTCCTCCTCAGTAAACGTTTTCCAGATGAGTTTATGGTCTCAGTCTCTAGTTTACAGTCTTCAATAAAACATGATGTTCATTTTTTAAATGATGCTCCATTTAGAGGGAAACAGAGCGGGAAGGAGGGGAGGGGTTAGGGGGCGGGGCTACTGAGTTACTGACAGACTGTAACATCCAATCAGAACAGCAGCAGTGTGGCGTCTGTTAATTTAAATATTAAATTGTAGAAATAATGATTTTTTAAAATAGATTTATGAGGTTATGAGCTAAAAGAGGCTGAAGGGTTCTGCAGGGATCCTCCGTGTTCCTGTCAGATCCAACTTCGTCCTGATTGAACCTCATTCTTTCTTTTCATCACATGAATTGTTCAAGGATGATTTCCCTCCTCTCTCTCTCTTGTTTCTGTTTCTGCCCCTTTCTCATCTCATCTCCGGCCCATTACTCACCAGCCATGCTGCTCCTCTGTGACCGAGTGTGTGTACATCTGTGTGCGTGTGCGTTAGCGTGCACACGCTTCGCTGCATCCCAATCAAGCTTTAAGAGGGAATTAAGGTGTCGCTTTCCCCAGATTTATTAGCTCAGGTCCATTGTGACTCGATCTCTCTCTCTCTCTCTCTCTCCTTCACTCTCACTCTTTCCTTTTTCTTATTTCCTCCCATCCCTCCATCCACCTCAACACACACACGCTCTCTCACACACACACACACACACACACACACACTCACACACACAAAGAAAAGCCCTGTTTGAAATACTAATTGCGGTTTCTGCTGCATTGCAGGGGACCTTTGTTTTCTGCCTGCTGACATGTTTGTGATGCGTTTGGGTACAAGAACATGATGCATTCACTGACCTCCTCGCCAAAACCTGAACCAACATCTACATCCCATAATCCACCGCAACGTTAAACCCGATTCTGGCTCCAGTCTTGGAGCTGAACCAGAGACGACTTCAGCTCAGCAGCGTTTTTATTTTATTTTATTTTTCGGTTGTGGTGGCCATGAGCTAAATTAGTTAGCATTAGCATGAGCAGCTAAAACTTTATTTATTTACACAACATCTGAAACAAACACAAACAGGAACTGAACTCTGTGTTATGTACTCTGCAACTAGCATGCTGACCAGCTAGCCCTGTCCTGAACATAAACATCTACACACACGCACACACACACGCACACACACACACACACACACACACTGAGATGGTCTGCCTGAATAATTTCAATCTTCCTATTAGATTGAAAATGTGGACGGCACTTAAAGCTCTGAAGTGAATCAGTGAATCACATCTGGAAATCAGGTCCTCCCTCCTCCTCTCATCTCCTCCTCCCTCCTCTTCGTCTCCTGTCCTCCTCTCCTCCTCCCTCCTCCCCTCCTCCCCTCCTCACTTCCTCTCCTTTCCTCCTCTCCTCCTCCCTCCTCTCCTCCTCCCCTCCTCTCTTCCTCTCCTTTCCCCCTCTCCTCCTCCCTCCTCTCCTCCTCTCTTCCTCTCCTTTCCTCCTTTCCTCCTCTCCTCCCTCTCCACCTCCCCTCCACTCCTCCTCTCCTCCTCCCTCCTCTCTTCCCTCCTCGGTCTTTTAGGTTTAACTATAATTGATGAAGCGGCCTCTCATTGATTTTCTCTAATGGCCGGTCGGCCATCTTGGTTTGTGCTTGTCCTGGTTTTCAATGAGTCCAGTTCTCTGACAGCAGGAGACGGACAGATCAGACAGAT